>JAUPFR010000024.1:5181953-6620495 GCA_036925125.1 Oreortyx pictus | reverse complement strand
AAATTAGAACTCCCCCCTTGGTACCTGATATAGTGATCCAACCACAGATATCAGGCCAAAGGGTATGGTATCGAAGGCCAGGCCATGCTCCAGTACAGGCAGAGGTATTGACTCAAGACCGAAATATGGCCTGTATCTTACCATGGAGGGCAGACTTACCCCTCCTTGTACCTGTTAAACATCTGTATTACTCCCCTTGAGGTTATCAAGTTCACAGGACAGCCGGCAGGAGCAACACCACTCCAGCACACTCCAGTGACCGTGAGGAAACATCATGACATCCAGTGATGGACTGCTGAACTTTCGGCAACTGGCGAGTGTGAACCTACTGGTCCTTAAAGAAGATACGACTCCAGAAGGAACATCAAGTACTGGCCCAAGAAAACCACAAGAAGGGACTACAAATAATGGCCTTCAGTGCCTTAACATTCTACACTGCGGCGGGTATTGTACATGCGTCGCGATGTATTTGGTATTTTGAGCCATCAGAATGGCAGGAGATTATGCCCAACCTGCTCAGTTGCTGGTTCATGCTTTGAAGGAGTGGAGTGTAGTGGGATTGCCTGGTCACAGCCTGAACCAGTGAATGAGCATCTGAGTGACCGGAGCGGAGGAACCCAGGTCCACCCGACCTCTCGCTCTCTCCCTCTCGGTGGTGCTTCCGGGAGCACAGATCCGCTCAGAGCCTGCGCGGGTTGCCCCCCCCTCCCTGGCTCTCTTCCTTCCGGCATGCCAGTGTTCAAACGAGAGGCGGCTGCGTTCCTTAACCTAAACGGTCACCGGGAGGGGTGAGTTCATCCCCCTTATCTCTAACATCTCTTTCTGTAGCGCCTCTCCCTCAAAGAAAAGCTCTGTCACCGCCTTTGCTTGCTTTACAACAGAATTTGCAGAGATGTTTCTCAAGCCAGTTATTAACTATGGTTCATCTCCGTCTGAACTGAATGGGTAGGAGAAGAGTAATCCTAACATCTTATGTCCCTACCCTGTAGGACATCTGCACGCAAAACTCCTACTGATCTTCAGTATCAAACTTCCATCAGCGAGAGACTAACAGGAGCAAACCATCTAAATTCAAAGGACCACGGCTAGGTTTTGAGCCCGAGGTACCTGGAGGACGCTGGAATGGTCATTGTGGCAGGCTAGCTCCTGCTCCACCTCAGACACTTCCAGCAGGTTGTGCTCAACAAACAGTTAAGAAGACTCTCCGAAAACCACCATCATCTGCTTTGATACTGTGCCTGGCATCTTGAACTGAGGGTAATTCTCCACAAATGCTTGTGAGTGGGAGACCAGAGCAACACATTCTAGAAAATAAAAGCAAGAGACAGCAAGACATAGTTTATACAATTTATCACTGGGTTGCACACATCCACTAATAAGCAAGAGCACTGCAGTTACATGGATGGTCAGGAACCTCAAATCCAAAAAAAACCTGAAAGACTGGAGATTTTTGATTGTGCTTTTTGTTTACACCCAAAATAAAAGGAAAAAAAGTAACTCCAGAGACACTTCCAGGATACTTTAAATCTTTGGTAGTGACTAAATTAACAACCTGTGCTGCGAGCAGCTGCCAAGCGACCCACCTCAGGTAGAAACGCCACACAGCCACACTAGGTTAAGCCAAGTACTTGGACTAGAGCTCATCAATTCAACTGTGGGGCTTCTGGAATCCAGCAGGCTCTAAACAGCAGCTCAGGGAGCAGTCGGAATGAGCAGGCTTGTAGGCTGTGCTGCAGTGGTGCAGAATGGCCTACCACAGGGTCTGACCCCCAGTAAAAAAAACACACTGTGCTGAACACAGGGCAGTGGTTCCTGCCCCCAAAAATCACTCACTGAAGAAATCTTAACTGAATGCGGACTGTCAGCATGCAGTCAGCAGTGAGCGGCACTATCCTGCAACAGATGGGCTTTAACAAGTCCTGTCTGTAACCTCATTTCTGCTATGGATTTTAGCTTCTACTGCTCCTTAGGTTTCCTCTTCTGGAAATCCTCCATAACATTCATGATGTACTTTGCAGAGATTGGCAGTAAAATGTTCTGCATGGAAAAAGGAGGGGATCTGAGAGAAAACCATATGAACGTGCATCCTGATAGAGCTAAAACACAGAAGTCCTCTGCACCTAGAACACTTAAGTGCCATTGCAGATCATCTGTCTGACATCCAAACTTAACCAAGCATCTCTGTGATTGGTTCAGGTTTTATTTAAGACTACCAAAAAGCAGTGTTATTACACATCAGATGTTGCTTGTGTGACACAGTGACTTTCACTCTACATTAATTTTCCTCACCTCACCTACAGCCTCATAGTAAGCCCCCTCTATCAGGTGATGCGGAAAAAGAATAATTTTGCATGGGGTCCTGAGCAGCAGCAGGCCTTTGAGCAAATTAAGCAGGAGATAGCCTGTGCTGTGGCCCCAGGACAAGTATGGATGGACAGGGCGTAAAGAACATCCTTTGCACTGCTGCTGGAGAGCAAGGTCCACTTGGAGTCTGTGGCAGAGAGACTCTGGGGAGACCCGAGGCCGACCCCCGGGATTCTGGAGTTGAGCATACAAAGGGTCAGAGGAGTGCTACACTTGAACTGAAAAGTTGACCTTAGCTGTGTACGAGGGGGTTCGCGCTTCTTCTGAAGTAACTGGCACTGAAACACAGCTCCTCCTGACACCTCGGTTGCCAGTGCTGAACTGGACGTTCAAAGGAAAGGTTCCCTCTACCCATCAGGCTACTGATGCCACCTGGATTAAATGGATTGCACTGATTACACAGAGAGCTTAAATGGGGGAACTCAGCCGTCCAGAAACCCTGAAGGTGATCATGGACTGGCCTGAAGGCAAGAAGTCTGCAACATCACCAGCGGATGAGGTATCGCATGCAAATGAGGCCCGCCATACAGTGAGCTACCAGAAGCTCACCAGAAGAGATACGCCCTGTTCGCAGACAAATCGTGTTGTATTGTGGGGAAGTACCACAGATGGCAGGCTGCTGTGTGGAGCCCCACATGATGAGTTGCAGAGGCCACTGAAAGAGAAGGAGAATCAAGCCAATTTGCAGAGTTTACCTAAAGGCTGTCCAACTGGCCTTAGATGTGGCTGAATGGGAGAAGTGGCCAGTGCTTTCTCTTTACACTGACTCATGGATGGTGGCAAATACCTTATGGGAGTGGTTGCAGCAGTGGGAACAAAACAACTGGACACGGAAGGGTAAAGCTATTTGGGCTGCTGGACTGTGGAAAGACATTGCTGCCTGAACAAAAAAGTTGGTTGTAAAGGTGCGTCACATAGATGCTCATGTGCCCAAGAATCGAGCTACTGAAGAACAGAAAAATAACCACCAGGTAGATTGAGCTGCCAAAACTGAGGTGGCTCAAATAGACTTGGACTGGCAGAACAAAGGAGAGTTATTTTTAGCTCGATGGGCCCATGAGACCTCAGTCCATCAAGGAGGAGATGCAACATACAAGTGGGCTAGAGACTCAGGGGTGGACTTAACTATGGACGCTATTGCACGGGTTATCCACGACTGTGACACATGTGCCATAATTAAACAAGACAAGAGGATGAAACCTCTCTGGGGGAAGGGCGATGGCAAAAGTATAAATATGGGGAGGTGTGGCAGGTTGATTATATCACCTTGTCACGATCTGACGATGGTAAGCGCTATGTGCTCACCATGATGGAGGCGACCACTGGGTGGCTTGAAACATATGCAGTACCCCATGCTACCACCTGAAACACCATCTTAAGCTTGGAGAAGCAAATCCTATGGCGGCATGGCACCCCAGAAAGAATGGAGTCAGATAATGGGACAAATATTCTCTTGTAAATCCTTGGACCAAAGATCATGGCATTGAGTGGATTTATCGTATCCCCTATCATTCGCCTTCTCCAGGTAAAATCAAATGATACAATGGTTTGTTAAAAAACATGTTGAGAGCAATGGGTGGCGGAACATTTAAGCACTGGGGGAAGCATTTGACAGAAGCCACCTGTTTGGTCAACATCCGAGGATCCATCAATTGTGATGGTCCTGCTCAGTCCAGCTCTCTACCTACTGTGGAGGGAGATAAGGTCCCTGTAGTACATGTAAAGAACATATTGGGAAAAGCGGTTTGGGTCCTTCCAGCTTCTGGAGAGGGCAAACCTCTCCATGGAACTGACTTTGCTCAGGGACCTGGGTCCACTTGGTGGGTGATGCAGAAGAATGGGGATGTTCAATGTGTACCACAAGGGAATTTGATGTTGGGGGAGAGCAGTCAGTAATTCCATGTATATACATGTATATATGTTGTGTGTGTGTGTGCATTTAATGCATGTTAATCATTGTTCCTCTCTCTATATATATCAAGCATGATGTAGTGATGTGGAATAAGAGGTGCAATGTCATGGTTTTATGATTATTGCTATTGGTATTCCACATCATAGCATCATGTTGTGTATTAAGAGTTAAAAAATTAATGCTCCAGCTCTGTGGATCATCGATAGTTATGGGTATACCTGTCTCAGAAGAGAAGAACTACATTCCCCAGGGGACTGTGCGATGCTTTGTATTTTTACGTATTTCCACTCAGAGGGAAAGATAAAAACTGTCTGCGGTCACGGGACACTCTCTTGTGACCTCTTGGTTGTTGGAGCTGTACTGGGTGGTTCCTGCAAAGGTTTTGAGATTTTGTGGAATATTTACTGGAGGTGACTTCTTGAGATGTCCACCTCTTGAGAGAAGACAAACCTCCAGGGAGGAATGCACTGGGTAATCACTTCCATGATACCTAAGCAACGTGACCTGCAGCCATATCTGTTATTCAAAACCAGAGAAGCCTCGTATGCCGGCTGAGAAAAAACATTGTGCAGTTCACATGCTTTGTAGACTGTGTTTATCTCAAAGAATCTGCAATCTGTTGGCTTAATAAACTGCACTACTCCCTAATCTAGCTGTGAGTTCTCATTGAGTGTGGTCGAATTCCTGACGTGTGGTCATGAGAGCCCATCCCCGAATCCTAGAAACCCAGAATCCTGGAATCCTAGAAACCTAAGAAAACTGCACTTCTAGAAACCTAAAAGCCTTGAACCTGGAATCCAGGTATTCTATAAATCCTAGAAACCTAGAATCCTATAAACTGAAGATACCTAGTATACCAGTATCATAGAATCCTAGAAACCTGAAAAACCTACAATTCTAGAAACGTCAATCCTGGAACCATCAAATACTATAATCCTGTAATCCTAGAAACCTGGAATCCTATTAGCATAGAAATCTAGGAATCTAAGAAACACATAATCCTACCATCCTCCAAATCTAAGAAAAGTAGAAACCTTGAATCCTACAAAACAAGAATGCTACGTGCTTGTATTCCTACACTCCTAGAACTCTTGAATCCTAGGAAGATAGAATCCTAGAAAAGTAGAAACCTAGAATCCTAGTATCATGCTAGAATCCTAATGTCCTGGAATCCCAGGATCATCTAGGTTGGAGAAAACCTCTGAGGTCAACAAGCCCAACCAAGACCTTAACCCTCAAAGTCACTGAAGGATAGCACGTACTCCTACTTGGGTCCTGTCAACAGTTTATAGGCTGGTTCGGCCCAGTTCCATGACGATTGGTGCAGGGGACCCGCAGACACACGCTCCAGGAAAGGGGAAGGGGGAAAGGGAAAAGGGAGATGGGGCTAGGAACAAAACAGTGGCAACGATCTGAGGAGGAAAGCTAATTTACTAAATAAGATATCGGAAAGCAAAATAGCACAATATAATACAATATAATTGGAATTGAAGCAAATAAATCAGGTAAAATGAGCAAGAGAGAGTGTCCAATAAAGCAAAGGCCTTGTGCTAACGCTGAAGGCAAGACGGCAGCGAGCACCCACTGCTGAGTCGATCCCCAAGGAAAGAGAGACGGTCCCGTGACCACAGATAGTTGTTATCTTTCCATCTGGGTGGAAACATGTAAAAATACAAAGCATCGCACAGCCCTCTGAGGAATGTAGTTCTCTTCTGAGACAGGCATATCCATAGCTATCGATGATCCACAGAGCTGGAGCATCAACTCTTCAACTCCCAACACACCACATGATGTCCTGATGTGGAATATCAACAACACAACAAAAACCACAAAAACATGACATTCCACCCCTTATTCAACATCATTACATCATGCTTAATATATATACATATAAAATACACAGAAACAATGATTAACAGGCATTAAATACAAACACACATAGAATTATTGAGGGCGCTCTCTGAACATTAGATTCCCTTGTGGTACACATTGAATATCCCCATTGCTGTAACCACCCCCATAAGGCGTTTGCCACCATCCGTGAGTCAGTATAAAGATAAAGCACTGACCACCTCTCGTGTTCAGCAATATTTAAGGCCAGCTGGACAGCCAATTTGCAACCTCTGCAAATTGGCTTGATTCTCCTTCTCCTTCAGTGGCCTCTGCAACTTGTCGCATGGGGCTCCACACAGCAGATTTCCATCTGTGGTGCTTTCCCACAATACGACACGATCCATCTGTGAACAGGGCATATCACTTTTCATCTTCTGGTAGTTCATTATATGGTGGGGCTTCTTTAGCATGTGACACCTCCTCTGCTGGTGTTGTTCCAAACTTTTTACCTTCAGACCAGTCCATGATCACCTCCAGGATTCCTGGACTGTTGAGGTTCCCCATCTGAGCTCTCTGTGTAATCAGTGCAATCCATTTACTCCAAGTGGCATCAGTAGCATGATATGTAGAGGGAGCCATTCCTTTGAACATCCAGTTCAGCACTGGCAGTTGAGGTGCCAGAAGGAGCTGCGTTTCAGTACCGATTACTTCTGAAGCAGCTCGAACCCCCTCGTACGCGGCTAAGATCTTCTCAGTTGGAGTGTAGCGCTCCTCAGACCCCCTGTATGCTCGACTCCAGAACGCAAGGGGTTGGCCTCGGGTCTCTCCAGAAACTCTTTGCCACAAACTCCAAGTGGGACCTTCCTTTCCAGCAGCAGTGTAGAGGATGTTCTTTACATCCTGTCCCATCTGCACTGGCCCCAGGGCCATGGCACGGGCTGTCTCCTGCTTAATTTGCTCAAAAGCCTGCTGCTGCTCAGGGCCCCACACAAAATCATTCTTCTTCCACGTCACCCAAAAGAGAGGGCTCACAGTGAGACTGTAGTTTGGAACATGCATTCTCCAAAAGCCCACTACACCCAAAAAAGCTTGGGTCTCTGTCTTACTGGTGGGTGGAGACATGGCAGTGATTTTGTTAATCACATCTTTTGGGATGTGACGACGTCCATCTTGCCACTTTATACCTAGGAACTGGATTTCCTGTGCAGGCCCTTTCACTTTGTTTCGCTTGATAGCAAAGCCAGCTTGTAGGAGAATTTGGATAATCTGCTCTCCTTTCTCAAAGACTTCGTCTGCTGCATTGCCCCATACGACAATGTCATCAATGTGCTGCAGATGCTCAGGAGCTCTGCCCTGTTCCAGTGCAGTTTGGATCAACCCATGACAAATGGTTGGGCTGTGCTTCCGCCCCTGGGGCAAACAGTTCCAGGTGTACTGAACGCCCCTCCAGGTGAAGGCAAACTGCGGCTGCATTCTGTGGCCAGAGGAATTGAAAAGAAGGCATTGGCAGTGTCAGTGGTGGCATACCACTTGGCTGCTTTTGACTCCAGTTCATACTGGAGTTGAAGCATGTCCGGCACAGCAGCACTCAGTGGGGGTGTGACTTCATTCAGGCCACGGTAATCTACTGTCATCCTCCATTCTCCACTGGCTTTATGCACTGTCCATATGGGGCTGTTAAAAGGTGAATGGGTTTTGCTGATCACTCTCTGGCTCTCTAGCTGACGGATCAAGTTTTGAATGGGAGCAAGGAATCCCTGTTAGGGCGGTATTGCCGTCTGTGCACTGTTTTTGTAGCAATAGATACCTGCTGCTCTTTTACTTTCAGTACCCCGGCATCAGACAGATCTTCGACAGGCCAGGTAAAACAGATAGCTGCTTAATGTTGTCTGCATCTACAGCAGCTATTGCAAAAGCCCGTCGGTATCCCTTGGGATCCTTGAAATGTCCCCTTCTGAGATAATCAATACCGAGTATGCATGGAGCCCCCTGTCCAGTCACTATGGGATGCTTCTGCCAGGTTTTATCAGTGAGGCTTATTTCTGCCTCCAGCACAAACAATTCCTGAGAGCCCCCAGTCACTCCAGAAATATAAATCAATTCTGTCCCTTTATAACTTGAGTGTACTGTGCACCAGTATCCACCAGTGCCTTATATTTCTGTGGCTCTGATGTGCCAGGCCATCTAATCCACACAGTCCAATACAGTCTTTATTATCCCTTTCTCCCCCCGGCTGAGGGCAGGGCCCCTATATTGGTTACATGCAGTGACTGGAGCAATTTCATTGGTGGATGATCTTTATTGTAATTCTCTCACCCATGCTTGCAGTGCAGGAGTGAGTTTATTATGCCACTTCTTCATGTCCTCTCTGTTTGCTCATAAGAAGCTTCACATGGCCACACGCGACATGAAGTTACTGCTGTCATTTGCTCCAGCAGAGAGGCGGTTGCCTCTGATGGCTGAGACTTTCACCAGTTTGACCAATTTCTTCATCAGATTCTTTGGGTCATACTCGTCTTCATCAGGTGTTTCTGATACTGACATAAGTTCACCCCTATTAATCACTAGGGAAAATTCCTCCCGTATAATTTTCTGTGTCTTCTTCATTTCATCTACTTGTTCTGCTACCGTTGATACAGCTGCAATGGAAACATGTGATGGTGGAAGCTGTTGTTCAAAGTTTTGAAGTGTAATAATCAATTCATAAACTGGGGGTCTTCTGTCTTCGTCCCCGTTATCTATGGAATGTTGTTACTAGTGTACTCACATACCTTTCTGGTGCTGCTCGAGAGAGCTTCCGGCATACATCGGATGTACACCTTACGTTCACAGGATCACAGTCGTGGATCATTAGGGACAAAACTGGAACCATACAGCATCTCTACTACAGCTGTTTCTCTCAAAATTTGGATGCCTTTCTCCACAGTTTTCCATCTTTCCACCTTAGGCTTCAGATCGCCTTTGTAGGGATGTCTCTCCTTTACAGACACTAGTACTTGTTCCCAGAGGGTGGCAACTCCACTCAGACATCTACTAATCCCTAAGACCTAGTCCAAGCCCAGACATAGCCCTGGCACAGCCCTACACCTAGCCCAGCCCTAGCCATAGCCCTAGGCCCTCAACCCCAAGCCCCTCTAGCCCTAGCCCAGCCCGAGCCCCAGTCCCGCCCTTGCCCTAGCCCTGCTAGTCCCCTATCCAAGCCCTACTCCTAGCCGAGCCCCAGCCCTTGCTCAGCCCTAGCCCTAGCCCAGCCCTAGCCCCTCTACTTCAGCAGCTCTAGCCCTAGCCCTAACCCAGCTCTAGCCCTACCCCAGCCCCTCTAACCTATGCCAGCATTAGCCCTAGCCCTAGCCCCTCTGGCCCTAGCCCCTCTAGCCCTAGCCCTAGCCCAGCCCTAGCCATAGACCACAACTAGCCCTAGCCCAGCTCTAACCCTAGCCCCTCTCGCCCTATCCCAGCCCTAGCCCTAGCCCAGCCCTAGCCCCTCTAGCCCTAGCACCTCTAGCACAGCCCTTGCCCAGCCCTAGCGAGCCCTACCCTAGCCCTTGCCCTAGCCCCTGAAGCCCTAGCTCTAGCCCCTCTTGCCCTACCCCCTCTATCCCTAGTCCTTGCCCAGCCCTTGCCCTTGCCCAGCTTTGGCCCTAGCCCAGCTCTACCCCTAGCCCAGCCCTAGCCCTAGCACAGCTGAAACCTAGCCCAGCCCTAGCCCCTCTAGCCCTAGCCCCTCTAGCCCTAGGTTGGAGAAAACCTCTGAGGTCAACAAGCCCAACCAAGACCTTAACCCTCAAAGTCACTGAAGGATAGCACGTACTCCTACTTGGGTCCTGTCAACAGTTTATAGGCTGGTTCGGCCCAGTTCCATGACGATTGGTGCAGGGGACCCGCAGACACACGCTCCAGGAAAGGGGAAGGGGGAAAGGGAAAAGGGAGATGGGGCTAGGAACAAAACAGTGGCAACGATCTGAGGAGGAAAGCTAATTTACTAAATAAGATATCGGAAAGCAAAATAGCACAATATAATACAATATAATTGGAATTGAAGCTAATAAATCAAGTAAAATGAGCAAGAGAGAGTATCCAATAAAGCAAAGGCCTTATGCTAACGCTGAAGGCGAGACGGCAGCGAGCACCCACTGCTGAGTCGATCCCCAAGGAAAGAGAGACGGTCCCGTGACCGCAGATAGTTGTTATCTTTCCTTCTGGGCGGAAACATGTAAAAATACAAAGCATCGCACAGCCCTCTGAGGAATGTAGTTCTCTTCTGAGACAGGCATATCCATAGCTATCGATGATCCACAGAGCTGGAGCATCAACTCTTCAACTCCCAACACACCACATGATGTCCTGATGTGGAATATCAACAACACAACAAAAACCACAAAAACATGACATTCCACCCCTTATTCAACATCATTACATCATGCTTAATATATATACATATATATACACAGAAACAATGATTAACAGGCATTAAATACAAACACACACAGAATTATTGAGGGCGCTTTCCGAACATCAGATTCCCTTGTGGTACACATTGAATATCCCCATTGCTGTAACCACCCCCATAAGGCATTTGCCACCATCCATGAGTCAGTATAAAGATAAAGCACTGACCACCTCTCGTGTTCAGCAATATTTAAGGCCAGCTGGACAGCCAATTTGCAACTTCTGCAAATTGGCTTGATTCTCCTTCTCCTTCAGTGGCCTCTGCAACTTGTCGCATGGGGCTCCACACAGCAGATTTCCATCTGTGGTGCTTTCCCACAATACGACACGATCCATCTGTGAACAGGGCATATCACTTTTCATCTTCTGGTAGTTCATTATATGGTGGGGCTTCTTTAGCATGTGACACCTCCTCTGCTGGTGTTGTTCCAAACTTTTTGCCTTCAGACCAGTCCATGATCACCTCCAGGATTCCTGGACTGTTGAGGTTCCCCATCTGAGCTCTCTGTGTAATCAGTGCAATCCATTTACTCCAAGTGGCATCAGTAGCATGATATGTAGAGGGAGCCATTCCTTTGAACATCCAGTTCAGCACTGGCAGTTGAGGTGCCAGAAGGAGCTGCGTTTCAGTACCGATTACTTCTGAAGCAGCTCGAACCCCCTCGTACGCGGCTAAGATCTCCTTCTCAGTTGGAGTGTAGCGCTCCTCAGACCCCCTGTATGCTTGACTCCAGAACGCAAGGGGTTGGCCTCGGGTCTCTCCAGAAACTCTTTGCCACAAACTCCAAGTGGGACCTTCCTTTCCAGCAGCAGTGTAGAGGATGTTCTCCTCTGGCCCTAGCCCCTCTAGCCCTAGCCCTAGCCCTAGCCCCTCTGGCCCTAGCCCCTCTAGCCCAGCTCTAGCCATAGACCACAACTAGCCCTAGCCCAGCTCTAACCCTAGCCCCTCTCGCCCTATCCCAGCCCTAGCCCTAGCCCAGCCCTAGCCCCTCTAGCCCTAGCACCTCTAGCACAGCCCTTGCCCAGCCCTAGCCAGCCCTACCCTAGCCCTTGCCCTAGCCCCTGAAGCCCTAGCTCTAGCCCCTCTTGCCCTACCCCCTCTATCCCTAGTCCTTGCCCAGCCCTCGCCCTTGCCCAGCTTTGGCCCTAGCCCAGCTCTACCCCTAGCCCAGCCCTAGCCTTTCTAACCCTAGTCCTAGTCCCCCTAGCCCTAGACATAGGCCCTCTATCCCTAGCCCCTGTAGTCCAAGACCCTCTTGCCCTAGCCCCTCTGGCACTAGCCATAATAGCCCTAGCCTTAGCCCTAGCCCTAGCCCCTCGAGCCCTATCACAGCTCCAGCCTGAACCCCTCTAGTCCTAGCCCCTCTAGCCCTAGCCCTTGCCCCTCTAGCCCTAGCCCTAGCCCCTCTAGCCCTAGCCCAGCTCGAGCCCTAGTCCTGCCGTAGCCATAGCCCAGCCCTTGCCCTAGCCCAGCACTTGCCCTAGCCCCTCTAGCCCAAGACGCGCTTCCCTAGCACCTCTAGCCCTAGCCCAACCCTAGCCCTAGCACCTCTAACCCTAGCCCTAGTCCCTCTAGCCCTAGTTTCTCTAGCCCTATACTTATCCCATCTAGCCCTAGCCCCTCTAGCCCTAGCCCAGCCTTCGCCCTTGCACAGCTTTGGCCCTAGCCCAGCTCTACCCCTAGCCCAGCCCTAGCCTTTCTAACCCTAGTCTTAGCCCTCTATCCCTAGCCCCTGTAGTCCAAGACCCTCTTGCCCTAGCCCCTCTAGCACTAGCCATAATAGCCCTAGCCTTAGCCCTAGCCCTAGCCCCTCTAGCACTAGCCCAGTTCTAGACCTATCCCCTCATGCCCTATCCCCTCTTGCCCTAGCCTTTCTAGCCCAAGCCCAGCCCAAGCCTTAGCCCATCTCGCCCTAGCCCTACCGTACCCTAGCCCTAGCCCCTTTAGCTCTAGCCCCTCTGGCCCTCTGTGGCCTTCCAGGAGCTCCCCGTGGAGCAGACTGCCTGATTATGTACACATACATAGAGAAATGTAACAAAGTTGTAAGGCACTGGATTTTTTTCTTTAACAGTTCCCACTTGCTGCTTGATTGTACAAAGTGTAATTAGTGACTTTTTCTTTTGCAAATAACCAAGTTGGCTTACGTGAGAAGAGCACACATCCTTTTGAATTATTTTCTTCTATTCTAGACATATGAGCTTCCCACAGATAGGAAAGCTCCAGAGGAAGGCCAGACTTGGGTATACCAGCAAGGAATGGGTTACATGTTTGTCTTTTTAAACCAATCTTTGAATGCTTATTGTTTTAACTTGCAGCAAGTAAAAAGGATAAACAGAAATGTGTGTTTTCCCTGTTGAGTTTTGACATCCCTAACGGTCAGACTGGTTGGCTTGGACTCGTGTCTCTTCACATAACCTGGAAGAGAAAATGCGGAGATCAGCTCTTCTCCAGTTAAAACTGCAGACATCGTAGTTGGTTGGACTTAGTTCTCTGCTGAAGGAAACTGACAGAAACTCTCATCATGCAGACCTCTTGGCCTGAAACAGTGTCTCTCTGTATTTACAGCATTTTAGGCAAGTGCTTTGAAATGAAAAGTGTCTAAAGTGACTTAAAGCTGCTTCTATACCAGTACAGTTCAAAACCTAAAAGGCTTTTTGCTCAGGCTAATCAGCAATCTACCATTTCCATTGCTAGTAAGCCTAGAGGAATTTAAAAGATTTATGAGAATAGGAAAATGATTTTGAGTGTTCACATAATACCTGTCAAACAGTAATGCAACAAAGTTGATGTAGGTCTTGTTTAGATGGACTACGTGCAAGCCTTGGACCTGTTACAAGCCTCTGGTTTGCAGGAATCTTGTTAGCTGTATTCTGAGATGTCAGAATGTGAACTTAGACCCTCTCGCTCTCTTCCAAAATTACTAACTGCTGCTAGGTGGCAGCAGAAAACAGTAAGAGAAAAGGCTTTAAACAGGAGAGGGGGAGAAAGAGAACATAATGCTGCACCAAGGAAACTCAGCTTCCCACAAGGCCTGTGATCTTTCCTAGAAGTTTGAGTGGTATAAAAGAAATAGCTTTGTGTATCTGCAGGCTATCAGCATTCTCAAGCAGCTTTTTCCATGTGCAGCTTCTTAGCCAGGCAGTCTTGATGTAAGAAAGTCATCACCTCCACATGTGCAACTTAGACTTCTCCTTCTACAGAGAGGAATCTATCCCTGATGATGCACTTTGTGGAGAAGAGTTTGTTCCTGGTGTTAGCTGGTTGGGTATCCTTGGTGGGATTCAGCTCCTTTGTATACCTGGGGAAGAGGATGACAGCGAGTCTCAAGATGAACATGCTTGGCAGCACACCAGCTACTTCTGCCACTGGAGTGGCTGTGACTCCCTGCTGATGAGACCCTGAATACAGAGTGAAAAGACTGTTCTGTTTCCTCTCTAAAGTGCTGGCTTGGAAGAGAGCTTGAACATAATACTGCTGCACAGAAAAAGATCTCTCTTGTTTTCATGTGTGTTCTGTGTCACAAGCCCCTTTGCCATCCATGTCAAAGATGAGCAGTCTGAAAATGTGCAGGGTAATGCTGGATTTCGAATACTCCAGCACTGTCAAGTTACTGTAGCTGCATTAAGTTCAGATGTATAACCAAGAGAAAAGATTGCTGTGGTACAATACACAGCAGCAAGTGCACAACGTGTATTGATTGGAGGTGTGGTATTGCAGCATTTAGTGCACTGTTTTTATCCATGGAGAATAAGAGAAGCAACTACTTGATGTGAAAAAGGCAGACTTCTTCCATGATGCAGGACAGGATGCAAATCCTGACTGTACAAGGGCATGGTGAATGCTCCCCAGCACTCCTGGATGTGTGTAAAGAGAGAAAGACTTGAGGTTAAGCAGTTGTATATGCTTAGGACCTTTGAGTTTGGACGCCTTTGGCGTGGGAAGGGGACCATATACAAGAAATCATACAGCACAATTTGAATAGCTGTTTGGTTATGTGACGCGGAACAGAGTGGAACTTGAATGGAAAAACGAGTGCTCTTTCAGCAAAGGTCAAGTTGGCAATGTATTGACAACGTGAGAGCTGATGTATTAGCTCACTTGTTCAGTCCAGCTTGATACGTAGACCCAGTGTGTACATACCACTACCATACCTGTAGTGATCTGCACTTAATCTGTCCTCCATAGGAACATGGAATAAGAAGCAGTGAGCTTTTTGTCTTCTGGCTGTCTATTTCTTCACTGTGTTCTTCAGTACCTCAGGGAGCAGTTCCTTCTTGGGATTTCTGCCCTAGGATCTTTGTTTCCCACTTAAAGCAAGCTGGTGTTTGTTCATCTTCTCTTGCCTGTGCTGGCATGATCCCCCGCAGGGCAGTAGCAGCAGGGAGTGCAGTCTGAGATGCCATTTCATGTCTCATTTCACTGAAGCATGTCTCCTGAACATGGCTGTGCAGGGAATAAACAAGCACACTGCTAGAGATCTGCCTTGTTCTGCATATATCTTGTCATAATGCAGAAGAACCTTTCAATTGTTCTTCAGCAGGGGTATTTGTGATTTGATATAGCGAATCGCCTGGGCAAACTGCTTTTGGAAGCTGGGGAATGTGAGGAGCTTGTGCTGCTCATGTGCTCTTTGTGGATGGTCGGGAGGGGAGCTGCAGTGTTGCAGGACTATAACCATGCATGTTGTGTGCTTTGAATGCTAACACGAGTTTGGTGTGTTTGTTTCCTAATCCAAACAGAACGTCAGAAGCCTTGATGCATGTAGTGTGTCTTTACTGCAGCTGGAGTGGGCCACAGACCAGGTATTTATAGACATCAGTTCATAAGCTTTCACTACAACGTTCACGTTACCCGCAGCAAGACCGTCCTCCCTTTGAACTACTGGGGAGACGCCCACGTGATGTGAAATTACCAGCTTATTTTACGAGTGTGGGAGAACATCCTGCTTCACTTGGCCATAGGCAGCAAACCTGGGTTGCATGTATGAGGAAAGGTAGACCTCTCTGTTCATGCAAAGGAGAGCCCTGTAGCTCTGACCTTCCATCCTATGCTTTCCAAGTGATGCTTGTTGCTTACCTAAAACACTTCTGCTGCCTCAACCTCAGCTTCTGTTGAGCAGAGGCAGTGAATTCTTAGACAGTTCAGGGAACTCATACACAACATGTGCATACATATACACAAAGATGAACCACTGGAATCCAGTTTGAAGTGGATCTGTTGAGCTTAAATACCATTGTGCTGTTATATGTATATATGCCTACTGCTTTCTCAAAGCAGTGTACTGATGAATACAGCAATTACGTTACAGCTTCCCTAAGGCACTGGTTATTTGGGCTTTTCTCTGGCATAAGTATTTCCAAAAGTTTTTAAAAGATAGGGAAATATTTCCTGATAGTGGACTCTCATGCAGCTCAACCTGTAGTGGCTGCACATGCACAACTCACAAATTTCAACTTACCAGTTGCATCAGCAGAAATTGGTGATTCCAGAGTGCTTGCATTAGCTCTGCCATGCATGATCATCTGACTGGAAGTGAAACCAAGTCTGTCTTGGTTGTGTGAATTTGTAATACTTCGAAATCTTACATTGACACTGATCTATTTGAATTTTGTGATAATCTGTTAAATTGCAGTCTTTTGACTTCAGAAGTCTATGGACTTTCTGGGTTCTTGTAATTGAAGCCTTGGTGGCTGCGTGCTTGTATTAGTTAAAAATTGCTTTCAACATACCTTGCTGTTCGAGCAGCCTGGGCAGGCTGATCTGGTTAACTTGAAAAAAGAAGAATGAGTAACTGACAAGTAATTTTGTATTCACAATTTCAGTTCAAGCTGACGTCATATGAAAGATGTCTGCTGACCTCTGGGTATCTTGTTTTCTAATTATCATGTGCCTTAACGTGCTGAAGAGGAAAACCAGTTCCTCTGGGTGTCTTTTGCTGCCATTGTTGCAGCTGCGCTGATAAGCAGATAAAAAAATAATGAGGTCTTTGAGCCTATGGTCTTGCTTAAGGAGGGGGTTATAGCTAAAAGAAAACCTAAAGTTATTGTCAGATTGTGCAAGCCATCTGTGAAGCACCACTATAAAATAGTGTGCCTGTGTATCCCAATCGAAGCCTGCTTTCTGTATCGCAAAGTGGAGTTGCCATCTTGATCTTCTTTGAAAAATAAACAGGGATGTTGGGATTTCATTGTCTTCTCAATGATGTAATTGCTCACTTTGAAGTTTAAATGCCCTCTAATTGTGAGCTCTCTGATTACCCTAGAACTGGCTTCTTGTCTTTCATTGTCAGTAATGAAGTGTCTGCAGCTGGAATGTAGTTGCTGGATTTGCACTTGGTTATACTTAGAGCACTTGGGACTGTCTATAACTAGTGATGTAGAGTGGTGCCCTGGTGCATAATTCCCAAGTGGAGGAAGTATGCCAAGCTGATACATAAACTGTTGTTTTTGCTTCTATTCTAAAGGTACGGATACTTGAAAACTGCGGTAAGGGGCCTGCTTTGTAGGGGGGTTGGACTCACTGATCTCTAGGAGTCTCTTCCAACCCCTACAATTCTGTGATTCTGTGACAACAGTGCTGCTTCTGTGTCCTAATTGCTTCTGTTGTTGTTGTTTTTTCCCTATCTTTATATACAGAGAATAGTGACAAAGAAACTACCTCACTGGAAATGCCCTCATTACCAGCTTCTGATGGGTTTCAAAACCCAGTCCAGTCTTCAGGACTAAGTTCTAAGATCTGTAATCCCACAAATCAATTGGTTGATCCATCTTCTGTCTCTGCCCCTGCTTCAACTTGCTCATCCAAATCTAGCCTTTCAGAGCCCATTGATCCTAGAGCCGTCAAGTCGTTCAAGTCTTCAACTGAATGCCGGATCACCCCAGAAAAACATCATCCTCTCATGTTACAGCATCTTTCCAATGACTCTTCCTTGGCAAAGAATGACCACTCTCTCCAGATAGGGGAGGTGAATTGTTGTGCTCCAGCTTGCCTTTCACAGAAGACACTTGAAGAAACATTTGTTGCTGACAGTCTCATGGAATGTAATGCTATAGAACAAGGCTGTGGTAAGAAACCTCTTTTGGAAGTGACAAAAGAAAATAGTTTCACCGACACCGCTACTAAGCTTGGGCAAATAAAGGATGCATCTCTGTTCTCAGAACAAAAGGAACCAAAACAGAAGAACAAGCTTGCCATAGACCATCAGATGTGCAAAGAAGCAGAGAAGTTTGAGCATCTTGAGGAACAAACTGACAAAACTGACCCAGAATCTCCTGGCAACATTGTTGGGGTTGAAAAACCTGTTCTGGAAAAAGAGGGCAGTACAGCCAGCCGGCCAGCAAGTCCTCCTGCAGAAATGAGAGAAGGTAGACTGGAGGAAGCAGATCTTTCCTGTGTGAAAGGGAGTCTCCAAGTGTCAGCTTCCTGTAGTTGTGTGCATATGGAAGTGGATACAGCTGAGCATTCTGTAGCTGAAGTGCACATCTCAGCAAGCAAGAAGTGGCAAGCTGAGAATGGAAAGGCATCTGACCTGAACTCAGGTGCCTGCTCAGTGGAGGTGGAGTCACTGAAGTCTGCAGCTTCCCTGAGTGATCCAGTTTCCACCTCTGATGTGTTTCAGTCTAAAAGCACCAGTGAAATCCCCACCAAGTGTAAGGAGTTGTCCAGTTTAACAGCTGAAAACAGTTCCTCCCCCTCCATCATTCATCAACAGGACACAGATCGGGGTACACACTTAGAAGAGCCATGTTCCTCTCTAGCATCAGCCTTGAAAGAGCTTCACAAACTCTTGATGATCAATTGTAAAGGAGAATGTAAACTTGCATCTGAAGTCTCTCATCTGGAAATGGTTTACAAAGAGCAAGTACAACGGAAGGGGTTTCCTGAAGATGAGCAGAACGGCTCAGGTCTAGATGGTCAGCAACAGAGTAGCTCCTCCTTTAACATGAGATCTGAAAGTGGAAAAGCAGAGAGGAGCCAGCCTTGTGATTCTGGCATAGAAAACGTTAGTCTTGGGTCTGTCAGTCACATAGAGTCAGCTCTTGGAGAAGATGCTTTGGAAATCCCAAAATTTTCAGGTGAGAGTGACTCAATTGCAGGGACATCTGACCAACAAGAGAGCTCTGAGCAGGCAGAGGCTTTGCCAGAATGGTTCCAAAGTCCAACTTCGGAAAAGGGCACTGTTTCCTCTCAGCCTGCTTTGGATGAAGGTATATCTCAAGATCCTCAGGCACCACTGACCAGAGCACCTGAGAGAAGCAGCAGTTCTGCTCCTGATGGCCCAGCATCATTGGGTGGGTGTGAGGAACCACTGCTTAGCCCACCTGATGAGTCCACTGAACTTCTCTTGGTTTCTTCACCACCTGCTTTCCCTGCGGCTGATGTTGATCGAATCCTTGGTGCTGGCTTTACCACACGAGAAGCTCTGGAGGCCTTGGAACAAGCAGATGGGAACGCAGATCTTGCTCTTCTCATTTTGCTAGCCAAGAGTATTGTTGTTCCTACATAACTGTGGAAGAGGGGGTCTTAAAAGACGTACTAAATTACACATTGTAACATACAACCAGAAAGTTTTTAATTATTTGCAGCCAAAGTAATTTGTCTCTTCTGTTTCACTGGTTAGATTTGTCCTTTTAAAAGAAAGAAGGTGTCCTCATGTTCTGTGGACGGGATAGCTTCTAATTATACATAATGGATTAAAATTAATGTTTTTATTTAAGTGCAGAAGTTTTGAATGAGCTCCACTGTTATGAATAAGAAGCAGAAGCCATTAAGATCACCACCCTGTCCAGCACAAAGCAGACTGTGAAAGGTATTGAGAGTGTGTGTATATGTGCAGCCAGTGGCAAGGCACGACACGTGGTGTTACAGGGCACACACTGGGTCTGGTATGGTGCAGATGCAAAACTTTTCTAAATGGGCTTTTTGGGTTTGTACCAGTTCTCTCTCTCCTACACTTAATAAGCAAATGTCTGTGATACTAATGAAACAGTTATGGTAGGGACGGGTACGTAGGTGACCACAGATGTGACAGAAGGAACGGGAGCATGTTGAGAGTTTTTGGCAGTCTGGGTTTGTATTTGCACAGGGAAAGCTGATGCCTGCTTTTGACAAACCCTTCTGCACTCCTGTGCCAGTGTGTTTCAGTTTACATCGTGGGGATAAGGGGATGAAGAGAAAAAGGGAAGGGATAGCATTTGGTTCCAGCAAAACTAAGAGATTCACTGACTGACTTGAAAATATCAGTTGTAGGTGGGGAGGGGAAGTGGAAAGGGGAAGAGTGTTTTAAGATTCTTTTTTTTTCACAGCTGCGTCTATATCATGTTCCCCTCTACAAAAGAACAAGCTCAGCCATTTAAGGCAAAACCTTAATGATGAAACTGCGTAACAGAGCAACTGCATGTCATGGCTTTTAATCACATCTGTCCATGGAAGATGGATTCTCTATGTGCTGCATAAGGTTGTGATCAGCAGAGTGAAGAAATCTGCTTTGCACTAGTTTATCTTGATGTTTGGGGATGACCAGCCTCTCAGCAACTGCAGAAAGCCTGTAGTGGCTGATGGGCTCCTAACTGAATACCTCTAAAAGACTGAGGGCTCCCAGGTATGGCTTATAGAACACACACTGATGTGGCGTCTGCGTTACAGCCACTGTGGCCTTCTAGGAGCTCCTTGTGGAGCAGCCTGCCTGATTAGGACTTGCTGAGGCTAAGCTGCAGGAAACCCTTACCAGATGCTTTTTTTTTTCAGGCAAACTACTTTGGAGGTTTTTGCAGGGCCTCAAAATACTCTTGGGGCTGGGGAAGGAAAGCACGCTCCAAACAGGATACCAAATTTGAAGTAGGAACTTTTATTTAATCCCACTTGTGAAACTCTGAAGTGGCTTCATGTGAAGCTTAGATCTTCAACTTTCTGCTTTGGAGCTAGACCTGAAGTGATGGATCAGCAGTGGCTGGAAACATGACTTGTTCATCGCTTTTGTTTGTTGTTGTTGTCACAGGTGTTTCGTTTTCCCTGCTCCTTAGCAGGTTTATCTGCATGTATGCCAAGCTTTTCTTTCATGTGTGGTAGCGTTTGAAAACAACACCGATTTGGTTTCATTTGTGAGCCTGCAGAGTTGTATCAGTGGGCAGTGGTTGTCAGATTCTTCTTAGGTGCGTCAGGTAGATCCGTTATTTTCTAAAGAGCTGTAAGGCATTCCTCTGTTGAAAGCAGCTTCTGCTTGAGTTTTGGATGTACCAGCTAGGCTTGGTGTCCCCAGACACGCTTCACTTACCTCCCACCACTGGTGGTCTCAGCAGCAGGCGTTGCTCGGTGCTTGTGTTGGGAGCAGCGTTTGGCTCTTTGGGAACCCCTTGCCTGAGCAGCTTCAAGTAATCCCTGCAGGCTGTGTTCACAAGGAGTCATTAGTGAGACAGGACTGCAGCTTTGTGATCTCTACATGCAGGTAGTATGAGCTGATCCCTGGTGAAGCTTGTTGATACTCTGCAAAAATTAAATCCCATTCTGTAAAGGGTAACTCTGGAACTGCTAACAGGAGTGCAGACAGTGTCATTAGATCTCTCTAGAAATAAGAAGTTCAATCTTAGGCCTGTTCGCATCTGGTTCATTATCAAAAGCGTTTCTGCTCCTGATTCATACTGTGGGTCTTAGTGTGAGAGCCCATCTCTGGTATGTGTGGTCCACGCACCAACGACACCAGCTGCAGGTTGGCCCTCCAGGGTGCATGAGTGTTGAACCTGCACCCTCAGCCTGCGGGTTCGTTTACTGCCAGCTCCTCGAAGCGTCAGATGTCAGCCATTCAATGTTATGCCCTTTTCGTATTTATGCATTTATGTTTTTAGAAGCAATTGCAAGTAGCTAGGTGAAATACTGCTGCTTTGCACCAAACTGTTTAAAGGCTCTAGTTTTATGGCCACGTTTACTTAGACTGCATATACAGAATTTATGCTATAAAGGCTTTAGAGCATCAGCCAACTTGCTTCAAAGCTCAGTTTTATTCTTTGTCAAATACAGGTTTTGAAATCTGCCCTTCTGCCAAAGCTGTACTCAAGCATTTATCAGTAGTGCTAGAATTTCTTGTGTAACTTTCTCTGAACTGCTAGAAACAAAGCCTGACCCCCCAGCTGATGAATACTTGTAAAACTTGTGTCAAATTGGTCCGAGCCTGGTGATCTAAATCTCTGAATTCCACAGAGCCTTGCTTGAGCGAATGGCTGTGTGCTGCTAAGGTAGATAATGATGCTTTTCAGAAGCAAGATTTACATCAGAGGAAATCTGGGCAGTGGTGAGTATCTGAGTTAAGACAAAATACGAGAGCAATTGCTGTCTAGAAGTTGTCTTCTGCTTCAGTGTGTGTGTGTGTGTCCCCTGCTGTGTGCACATCCTTGGCCCAGCCCTTACCAACCCCTTCGCCGAGCTCTCCTCTGGCCAGCTAAGTGTGAGTGCCTGTGTTTGTGTGGCAGGCTGCTAAAGCTTTTTGGCTGGAGTGGGTACAGAGGTGTAATGCCAAAAGCTGTTCAGGTTTCTGAGACGCTAAGTGAATGGACTCTGTGCTCAAATACGGCTCTTTGTACTTTCCTCGTTCTTCCTGTCACATCAGCTTAGCAAAATTCTTTCACTAGGAAAGGTCTGCCTGTAGGGAATGCAGCAACACTGGGCCTCCTTGGTAAAAGGGGGCAGTACCAGTGGTGACACTGTGGGTCCATTGAGCGTGGTTCTGGGTATTTCCTGAAGCCACTGCGGTCACGTACCTGACCGTTGGTTGCTGGGAGGTATTCTTTTCCTGAGAGATACTGAAGGGATCTCCTTGGCTTCTTCCTGAATGCAGACTCCTGTAAAGGAGGCACGCGGAGCAGCGTGGTGTTACTGTGACAATCTCTGCCTCACTGCTCATTGTGCTTGACTTTCTCTGTGGACACTTGGTCTCGAGGACTGTTAACCTTGTACCTCCAAGAGAAGTTCCCTTCCTTCCTCCTCTCCCTTCAGCCCCTCTCTGTCTCCTTTCCTCAGAAGTAGCAATATTTAAATGTACTTGCTGAATGCATAACTTCCAGGTGGTAAGTTTTCTTTCAAACACAATGGCATTAGTGATCATAAGGAGGAACACATCCCAGGGGTTTCTTCACCAGACTTGGACTTGTTGGACTTATTGCCACACGGCTCCCCAGAACTCGAACATGAATTCAAAAGAGGCCTTTTGCCTGCCTCTCCTGGAGGCCAGCTTGGGAAATGGGGTCGGTTTTGCCTACATTGTTCCCTTCTGAAGGGTGCAAGAGATTTCTTCCTGCACTGTGCAGACATAGGTTAGTTGGTGATCCAAATGCATAGCACTTTGGGTTACTCCTTGACTTATGCTTCTTAGCTGAAGAGTTTTGCAAACTCATGTGAGGAACTTGAGGGAATCAATTCTCAGGAATCCTAAAGCTGGTTGCATTTGTGTCATTTACTCTTCTGGGCTGAACGTACTGCGGTTGTCTTTGCGGGTGACTGAAGGGCAGTGCACTTGTGTCATCAGAAAACGGGATGTGGTTCTGCCCAAAGTAATACACACTTGATTCTCTTTTGATTTTTTTTTTCTGGATTTTTTTTCTTTTAATATTGGGGGACTGTTTATCAACAAAAGTGATGTGTAAAATAAATTTGATATTTAAAAAAAGAAATAAACACTTTATCATAATGTTGCTTGGTTGGTCTGTCTGTCTTTGTGGCAGTGAGTGCTCACATCACTCTCCGGCTTTTTTTCCCCCAGGCCAGTAGAGTTTCCTTCACATAAATGTTGCTGTTTTGAATACAGTGAGTGGAAATCTATGGAAATCTATTATTCTGCGTCAAACAGCAGCTGAGCAATCACTTCACTGTGCGTCAAACAGCAGCTGAGCAATCACTTCACTGTTGTAGTTAATGGTGATCCTCAGTTTATTTCTAAAGGCAGCTTACATTTATACCGTTCTAGATTACAGCATTCACTGAAAATAGCCCGCACAGCTTATATACCCTACTAATAATAATCCGTGTGTTTTGAGCACGTGCATAATCACAGCATCTGATTGGTTCGCAGTATACAATCGGGCACTGTTGTGTTTGCTTCAGTTGTTTCATCTAGTCGCTACTCTAGCCGAAGCACACATCTCCTTCTTTCTGGTAAATTCCTTTCTGCACATCTACACAGGTTCTGCTCTGTTCACGTCCTACTTTTCAAACAATAGCAACCTTTATATCAAGGGTTGCTCACACATCTTCTCAGCAATCCGCTGCACTAGC
This sequence comes from Oreortyx pictus, assembly GCA_036925125.1. Classification (NCBI taxonomy): domain Eukaryota; kingdom Metazoa; phylum Chordata; class Aves; order Galliformes; family Odontophoridae; genus Oreortyx; species Oreortyx pictus. The sequence continues at coordinate 6,596,676 of JAUPFR010000024.1, read as the reverse complement.
CCACGGGTTAGCTCCAAGAAGGTCCCAGAAGAGGCCGAATTCAGCTCTCCTGGAGTTCAGGGTAGCAACCCTACTTTGTGGTTTGCTTCTTCCACTCAGGATCTTGAATTCCACCATCTCGTGATCACTACATCCCAATCTGCCCCCAGCCTTCACTTCCCTGACAAGACCGTCCTTATTAGGAAGAACAAGGTCCAGTAACGCCGTACTCCTTTTTGGCTCCTCCACCACCTGCATCACAAAGTTACCTTCAACACATTACGGGAACCATCTGGAGCGCGTGAGCCTGGCCATGCTTCTTTCTCAACAAATACCTGCAGAACTGAAGTCCCCCATAAGAACCAGCGCCTGAGATTGTGAGGCTACTTCCAGCTGCTTGTAGAAGGCCTCATCAACTTCCTCCTCCTGATCAGGGGGCCTATAATACACCCCCTCAACAGCGTCCCCCACACTAGCCTGCCCCTTAATTCTCACCCACAAACTTTCCACTGCTACATCATTCTCCCCATGGAGGGCAGCGCCGCCGCCGGCTCCGATTGGCTGAGCCGCAGCGCGCGGGAGCGGCCGTTGGGAGGAGCCGGCTCGAGGCGGCACAGATCTCCCCTCCCAGTACAATGGTGCTGATCTATACTGTCAGCACGTGTAGGGCGTGCGCGTGTAGGGGAACCGCCTTGGAGGACGGGCGCAGGAAACGAGCTTCTGCGTTTTGATCTTTTATTGGACACACGTGTCAGCCCCGCTAGAGGCGCCGGCGGAGCCGCCTCTTGCTGGGCGGAGGACGGTGCTGGGCACTGCCGGCCCTCCTCTTCCTGGGGGGCCGCGGCCCGCCGGCTGAGCTCTTCCCGCCCCGGCTGCGGCCCTGCTCCGAGGGACCGGCCGCCTCGGGACCCGGCTCCTCGCTGGGCCGCTCCCGCTCCCCGGGTGCGGCGGGGAGCTCGCCGGCACCCCCGCCCAGGGCCCCGCTGGATGTGCCCGGGAGATCCTCCACGTCGGGACCCGTGGAACTGCCGGAGGGCGGGGAGGTGCCGGGACCGGACGGGGCCGCGGGGCCGTCCTGCTCCCGCTCCCGCTCCCGCTCCTGCTCCCGCTCCTGGGCTGCGCTGGGTTCTTCGGGACCGTCCTCCTGCTCCTGAGCATTGTTGTGCTCTTGGAGGCCCAGCAGCCTCCGAGCTTCCGGGCCGCACCGGCTCTCGATGGTTGCGATCAGAGCGTCGATGAGCGGTCCAGTGATGGGGCCCAGGGTGTGCTGTGCACGCTGTATCAGGATGTTTCTGTCCGGCCCCACCTGGCACAGGAACACCAGGATCACACTCTTCATCCAGTTGATCTCCCACCAGCGCAGCTCCGGGTTGCGGCATAACGCCTGCTGCAGCCAGGGCAGCACAGGGGCGAGGATGCCTTGACTCTCCCTGAACAGTGCTGCCCAGTCCCCTGGCAGGAGGCCGCCCACTCGCTCCGGCTCCGCAGCCATCTCTTCAGGGAACGGTGGTGCAGGGGGTGGAGCAGATGCTGCAGTGCCACTGGGGCCGGCGGCGGTGCCGAATACAATGGGCACTGGCGCTGCAGGCGGAGAGACAACACACTCCACGTACTCGTCTCCCCGCACAGAGACCCGGATGGTGTCCACGGCTGTCCTGCACAGCGGGCAGCTGTCTTTCATCATCGCCCACCGCTGGATGCAGCCGAGGCAGAACATATGTTCGCATGGAACTGCGTACGCGATGTCCCCCCGCACATCGCAGCAGATGGCACACGTCCACGCCTCTTCCGCAGCCATGCTCCTCTCGCTGCAGCGGGCTGGGAGAACTGAGGATGACGAGTTTTCTCCCTCAGCAGAGCTGCAGCTGTGGTTTTGCACTCTGTAGGAGGAACAGAGGTCACGCTCAATTGCTGCCCCAGAGTGTGGAAGTCCTCAGGCAGTCCCTCACGGGAACCTCTTGCTCCCTGCTGGCCCAGAGCCAGCCTCCCCATGCTCGCCCCACGTGTCCCCACACCACTCACATCCGCTGCTGCAGTGTGGAAGTCCTCAGGCAGTACCTCACGGGAAGCCCTTCCAAGCCCTTGACTGGGATGCCTCTTGCAGGAATGAAGGGGAAGGTTGAGCAGTTAAGCAACAGGAAAAGAAGGCAATATGTGAAAAATGGGTGGGTGCTGTGGGGGGCGGACAGGCCACAGTGATGTCCCCGAGCAGCAGGCTGTGACATCACCGAGCAGCGGATTGTGACTGAGCCCTCAGTGCTCATTGTGGGGTGTTGGTGGAACCTGGCTCATTCTGGCTCGTTCCTGGTACCTGCTGAGCAGCTCTGCGAGGCTTGTCGGTCGAGCAAGGATTTAGTTGTGCTGCGCTGGGTTGTGCCTGGGGCTGCTTGCAGCATCTCAGCGCCTGACCCCGCAGTACTGCTTGTGTTTCCCTGGCTCTGCCTAGTGCAGGCAACCAGGACTCTACGGAGCACACCTGCAGCAGCGGATGTGAGTGGTGTGGGGACACGTGGGGCGAGTATGGGGAGGCTGGCTCTGGGCCAGCAGGGAGCAAGAGGTTCCCGTGAGGGACTGCCTGAGGACTTCCACACTCTGGGGCAGCAATTGAGCGTGACCTCTGTTCCTCCTACAGAGTGCAAAACCACAGCTGCAGCTCTGCTGAGGGAGAAAACTCGTCATCCTCAGTTCTCCCAGCCCGCTGCAGCGAGAGGAGCATGGCTGCGGAAGAGGCGTGGACGTGTGCCATCTGCTGCGATGTGCGGGGGGACATCGCGTACGCAGTTCCATGCGAACATATGTTCTGCCTCGGCTGCATCCAGCGGTGGGCGATGATGAAAGACAGCTGCCCGCTGTGCAGGACAGCCGTGGACACCATCCGGGTCTCTGTGCGGGGAGACGAGTACGTGGAGTGTGTTGTCTCTCCGCCTGCAGCGCCAGTGCCCATTGTATTCGGCACCGCCGCCGGCCCCAGTGGCACTGCAGCATCTGCTCCACCCCCTGCACCACCGTTCCCTGAAGAGATGGCTGCGGAGCCGGAGCGAGTGGGCGGCCTCCTGCCAGGGGACTGGGCAGCACTGTTCAGGGAGAGTCAAGGCATCCTCGCCCCTGTGCTGCCCTGGCTGCAGCAGGCGTTATGCCGCAACCCGGAGCTGCGCTGGTGGGAGATCAACTGGATGAAGAGTGTGATCCTGGTGTTCCTGTGCCAGGTGGGGCCGGACAGAAACATCCTGATACAGCGTGCACAGCACACCCTGGGCCCCATCACTGGACCGCTCATCGACGCTCTGATCGCAACCATCGAGAGCCGGTGCGGCCCGGAAGCTCGGAGGCTGCTGGGCCTCCAAGAGCACAACAATGCTCAGGAGCAGGAGGACGGTCCCGAAGAACCCAGCGCAGCCCAGGAGCGGGAGCAGGAGCGGGAGCGGGAGCGGGAGCAGGACGGCCCCGCGGCCCCGTCCGGTCCCGGCACCTCCCCGCCCTCCGGCAGTTCCACGGGTCCCGACGTGGAGGATCTCCCGGGCACATCCAGCGGGGCCCTGGGCGGGGGTGCCGGCGAGCTCCCCGCCGCACCCGGGGAGCGGGAGCGGCCCAGCGAGGAGCCGGGTCCCGAGGCGGCCGGTCCCTCGGAGCAGGGCCGCAGCCGGGGCGGGAAGAGCTCAGCCGGCGGGCCGCGGCCCCCCAGGAAGAGGAGGGCCGGCAGTGCCCAGCACCGTCCTCCGCCCAGCAAGAGGCGGCTCCGCCGGCGCCTCTAGCGGGGCTGACACGTGTGTCCAATAAAAGATCAAAACGCAGAAGCTCGTTTCCTGCGCCCGTCCTCCAAGGCGGTTCCCCTACACGCGCACGCCCTACACGTGCTGACAGTATAGATCAGCACCATTGTACTGGGAGGGGAGATCTGTGCCGCCTCGAGCCGGCTCCTCCCAACGGCCGCTCCCGCGCGCTGCGGCTCAGCCAATCGGAGCCGGCGGCGGCGCTGCCCTCCATGGGGAGAATGATGTAGCAGTGGAAAGTTTGTGGGTGAGAATTAAGGGGCAGGCTAGTGTGGGGGACGCTGTTGAGGGGGTGTATTATAGGCCCCCTGATCAGGAGGAGGAAGTTGATGAGGCCTTCTACAAGCAGCTGGAAGTAGCCTCACAATCTCAGGCGCTGGTTCTTATGGGGGACTTCAGTTCTGCAGGTATTTGTTGAGAAAGAAGCATGGCCAGGCTCACGCGCTCCAGATGGTTCCCGTAATGTGTTGAAGGTAACTTTGTGATGCAGGTGGTGGAGGAGCCAAAAAGGAGTACGGCGTTACTGGACCTTGTTCTTCCTAATAAGGACGGTCTTGTCAGGGAAGTGAAGGCTGGGGGCAGATTGGGATGTAGTGATCACGAGATGGTGGAATTCAAGATCCTGAGTGGAAGAAGCAAACCACAAAGTAGGGTTGCTACCCTGAACTCCAGGAGAGCTGAATTCGGCCTCTTCTGGGACCTTCTTGGAGCTAACCCGTGGGCTAGTGCAGCGGATTGCTGAGAAGATGTGTGAGCAACCCTTGATATAAAGGTTGCTATTGTTTGAAAAGTAGGACGTGAACAGAGCAGAACCTGTGTAGATGTGCAGAAAGGAATTTACCAGAAAGAAGGAGATGTGTGCTTCGGCTAGAGTAGCGACTAGATGAAACAACTGAAGCAAACACAACAGTGCCCGATTGTATACTGCGAACCAATCAGATGCTGTGATTATGCACGTGCTCAAAACACACGGATTATTATTAGTAGGGTATATAAGCTGTGCGGGCTATTTTCAGTGAATGCTGTAATCTAGAACGGTATAAATGTAAGCTGCCTTTAGAAATAAACTGAGGATCACCATTAACTACAACAGTGAAGTGATTGCTCAGCTGCTGTTTGACGCAGAATAATAGATTTCCATAGATTTCCACTCACTGTATTCAAAACAGCAACATTTATGTGAAGGAAACTCTACTGGCCTGGGGGAAAAAAAGCCGGAGAGTGATGTGAGCACTCACTGCCACAAAGACAGACAGACCAACCAAGCAACATTATGATAAAGTGTTTATTTCTTTTTTTAAATATCAAATTTATTTTACACATCACTTTTGTTGATAAACAGTCCCCCAATATTAAAAGAAAAAAAATCCAGAAAAAAAAAATCAAAAGAGAATCAAGTGTGTATTACTTTGGGCAGAACCACATCCCGTTTTCTGATGACACAAGTGCACTGCCCTTCAGTCACCCGCAAAGACAACCGCAGTACGTTCAGCCCAGAAGAGTAAATGACACAAATGCAACCAGCTTTAGGATTCCTGAGAATTGATTCCCTCAAGTTCCTCACATGAGTTTGCAAAACTCTTCAGCTAAGAAGCATAAGTCAAGGAGTAACCCAAAGTGCTATGCATTTGGATCACCAACTAACCTATGTCTGCACAGTGCAGGAAGAAATCTCTTGCACCCTTCAGAAGGGAACAATGTAGGCAAAACCGACCCCATTTCCCAAGCTGGCCTCCAGGAGAGGCAGGCAAAAGGCCTCTTTTGAATTCATGTTCGAGTTCTGGGGAGCCGTGTGGCAATAAGTCCAACAAGTCCAAGTCTGGTGAAGAAACCCCTGGGATGTGTTCCTCCTTATGATCACTAATGCCATTGTGTTTGAAAGAAAACTTACCACCTGGAAGTTATGCATTCAGCAAGTACATTTAAATATTGCTACTTCTGAGGAAAGGAGACAGAGAGGGGCTGAAGGGAGAGGAGGAAGGAAGGGAACTTCTCTTGGAGGTACAAGGTTAACAGTCCTCGAGACCAAGTGTCCACAGAGAAAGTCAAGCACAATGAGCAGTGAGGCAGAGATTGTCACAGTAACACCACGCTGCTCCGCGTGCCTCCTTTACAGGAGTCTGCATTCAGGAAGAAGCCAAGGAGATCCCTTCAGTATCTCTCAGGAAAAGAATACCTCCCAGCAACCAACGGTCAGGTACGTGACCGCAGTGGCTTCAGGAAATACCCAGAACCACGCTCAATGGACCCACAGTGTCACCACTGGTACTGCCCCCTTTTACCAAGGAGGCCCAGTGTTGCTGCATTCCCTACAGGCAGACCTTTCCTAGTGAAAGAATTTTGCTAAGCTGATGTGACAGGAAGAACGAGGAAAGTACAAAGAGCCGTATTTGAGCACAGAGTCCATTCACTTAGCGTCTCAGAAACCTGAACAGCTTTTGGCATTACACCTCTGTACCCACTCCAGCCAAAAAGCTTTAGCAGCCTGCCACACAAACACAGGCACTCACACTTAGCTGGCCAGAGGAGAGCTCGGCGAAGGGGTTGGTAAGGGCTGGGCCAAGGATGTGCACACAGCAGGGGACACACACACACACACTGAAGCAGAAGACAACTTCTAGACAGCAATTGCTCTCGTATTTTGTCTTAACTCAGATACTCACCACTGCCCAGATTTCCTCTGATGTAAATCTTGCTTCTGAAAAGCATCATTATCTACCTTAGCAGCACACAGCCATTCGCTCAAGCAAGGCTCTGTGGAATTCAGAGATTTAGATCACCAGGCTCGGACCAATTTGACACAAGTTTTACAAGTATTCATCAGCTGGGGGGTCAGGCTTTGTTTCTAGCAGTTCAGAGAAAGTTACACAAGAAATTCTAGCACTACTGATAAATGCTTGAGTACAGCTTTGGCAGAAGGGCAGATTTCAAAACCTGTATTTGACAAAGAATAAAACTGAGCTTTGAAGCAAGTTGGCTGATGCTCTAAAGCCTTTATAGCATAAATTCTGTATATGCAGTCTAAGTAAACGTGGCCATAAAACTAGAGCCTTTAAACAGTTTGGTGCAAAGCAGCAGTATTTCACCTAGCTACTTGCAATTGCTTCTAAAAACATAAATGCATAAATACGAAAAGGGCATAACATTGAATGGCTGACATCTGACGCTTCGAGGAGCTGGCAGTAAACGAACCCGCAGGCTGAGGGTGCAGGTTCAACACTCATGCACCCTGGAGGGCCAACCTGCAGCTGGTGTCGTTGGTGCGTGGACCACACATACCAGAGATGGGCTCTCACACTAAGACCCACAGTATGAATCAGGAGCAGAAACGCTTTTGATAATGAACCAGATGCGAACAGGCCTAAGATTGAACTTCTTATTTCTAGAGAGATCTAATGACACTGTCTGCACTCCTGTTAGCAGTTCCAGAGTTACCCTTTACAGAATGGGATTTAATTTTTGCAGAGTATCAACAAGCTTCACCAGGGATCAGCTCATACTACCTGCATGTAGAGATCACAAAGCTGCAGTCCTGTCTCACTAATGACTCCTTGTGAACACAGCCTGCAGGGATTACTTGAAGCTGCTCAGGCAAGGGGTTCCCAAAGAGCCAAACGCTGCTCCCAACACAAGCACCGAGCAACGCCTGCTGCTGAGACCACCAGTGGTGGGAGGTAAGTGAAGCGTGTCTGGGGACACCAAGCCTAGCTGGTACATCCAAAACTCAAGCAGAAGCTGCTTTCAACAGAGGAATGCCTTACAGCTCTTTAGAAAATAACGGATCTACCTGACGCACCTAAGAAGAATCTGACAACCACTGCCCACTGATACAACTCTGCAGGCTCACAAATGAAACCAAATCGGTGTTGTTTTCAAACGCTACCACACATGAAAGAAAAGCTTGGCATACATGCAGATAAACCTGCTAAGGAGCAGGGAAAACGAAACACCTGTGACAACAACAACAAACAAAAGCGATGAACAAGTCATGTTTCCAGCCACTGCTGATCCATCACTTCAGGTCTAGCTCCAAAGCAGAAAGTTGAAGATCTAAGCTTCACATGAAGCCACTTCAGAGTTTCACAAGTGGGATTAAATAAAAGTTCCTACTTCAAATTTGGTATCCTGTTTGGAGCGTGCTTTCCTTCCCCAGCCCCAAGAGTATTTTGAGGCCCTGCAAAAACCTCCAAAGTAGTTTGCCTGAAAAAAAAAAGCATCTGGTAAGGGTTTCCTGCAGCTTAGCCTCAGCAAGTCCTAATCAGGCAGGCTGCTCCACAAGGAGCTCCTAGAAGGCCACAGTGGCTGTAACGCAGACGCCACATCAGTGTGTGTTCTATAAGCCATACCTGGGAGCCCTCAGTCTTTTAGAGGTATTCAGTTAGGAGCCCATCAGCCACTACAGGCTTTCTGCAGTTGCTGAGAGGCTGGTCATCCCCAAACATCAAGATAAACTAGTGCAAAGCAGATTTCTTCACTCTGCTGATCACAACCTTATGCAGCACATAGAGAATCCATCTTCCATGGACAGATGTGATTAAAAGCCATGACATGCAGTTGCTCTGTTACGCAGTTTCATCATTAAGGTTTTGCCTTAAATGGCTGAGCTTGTTCTTTTGTAGAGGGGAACATGATATAGACGCAGCTGTGAAAAAAAAAGAATCTTAAAACACTCTTCCCCTTTCCACTTCCCCTCCCCACCTACAACTGATATTTTCAAGTCAGTCAGTGAATCTCTTAGTTTTGCTGGAACCAAATGCTATCCCTTCCCTTTTTCTCTTCATCCCCTTATCCCCACGATGTAAACTGAAACACACTGGCACAGGAGTGCAGAAGGGTTTGTCAAAAGCAGGCATCAGCTTTCCCTGTGCAAATACAAACCCAGACTGCCAAAAACTCTCAACATGCTCCCGTTCCTTCTGTCACATCTGTGGTCACCTACGTACCCGTCCCTACCATAACTGTTTCATTAGTATCACAGACATTTGCTTATTAAGTGTAGGAGAGAGAGAACTGGTACAAACCCAAAAAGCCCATTTAGAAAAGTTTTGCATCTGCACCATACCAGACCCAGTGTGTGCCCTGTAACACCACGTGTCGTGCCTTGCCACTGGCTGCACATATACACACACTCTCAATACCTTTCACAGTCTGCTTTGTGCTGGACAGGGTGGTGATCTTAATGGCTTCTGCTTCTTATTCATAACAGTGGAGCTCATTCAAAACTTCTGCACTTAAATAAAAACATTAATTTTAATCCATTATGTATAATTAGAAGCTATCCCGTCCACAGAACATGAGGACACCTTCTTTCTTTTAAAAGGACAAATCTAACCAGTGAAACAGAAGAGACAAATTACTTTGGCTGCAAATAATTAAAAACTTTCTGGTTGTATGTTACAATGTGTAATTTAGTACGTCTTTTAAGACCCCCTCTTCCACAGTTATGTAGGAACAACAATACTCTTGGCTAGCAAAATGAGAAGAGCAAGATCTGCGTTCCCATCTGCTTGTTCCAAGGCCTCCAGAGCTTCTCGTGTGGTAAAGCCAGCACCAAGGATTCGATCAACATCAGCCGCAGGGAAAGCAGGTGGTGAAGAAACCAAGAGAAGTTCAGTGGACTCATCAGGTGGGCTAAGCAGTGGTTCCTCACACCCACCCAATGATGCTGGGCCATCAGGAGCAGAACTGCTGCTTCTCTCAGGTGCTCTGGTCAGTGGTGCCTGAGGATCTTGAGATATACCTTCATCCAAAGCAGGCTGAGAGGAAACAGTGCCCTTTTCCGAAGTTGGACTTTGGAACCATTCTGGCAAAGCCTCTGCCTGCTCAGAGCTCTCTTGTTGGTCAGATGTCCCTGCAATTGAGTCACTCTCACCTGAAAATTTTGGGATTTCCAAAGCATCTTCTCCAAGAGCTGACTCTATGTGACTGACAGACCCAAGACTAACGTTTTCTATGCCAGAATCACAAGGCTGGCTCCTCTCTGCTTTTCCACTTTCAGATCTCATGTTAAAGGAGGAGCTACTCTGTTGCTGACCATCTAGACCTGAGCCGTTCTGCTCATCTTCAGGAAACCCCTTCCGTTGTACTTGCTCTTTGTAAACCATTTCCAGATGAGAGACTTCAGATGCAAGTTTACATTCTCCTTTACAATTGATCATCAAGAGTTTGTGAAGCTCTTTCAAGGCTGATGCTAGAGAGGAACATGGCTCTTCTAAGTGTGTACCCCGATCTGTGTCCTGTTGATGAATGATGGAGGGGGAGGAACTGTTTTCAGCTGTTAAACTGGACAACTCCTTACACTTGGTGGGGATTTCACTGGTGCTTTTAGACTGAAACACATCAGAGGTGGAAACTGGATCACTCAGGGAAGCTGCAGACTTCAGTGACTCCACCTCCACTGAGCAGGCACCTGAGTTCAGGTCAGATGCCTTTCCATTCTCAGCTTGCCACTTCTTGCTTGCTGAGATGTGCACTTCAGCTACAGAATGCTCAGCTGTATCCACTTCCATATGCACACAACTACAGGAAGCTGACACTTGGAGACTCCCTTTCACACAGGAAAGATCTGCTTCCTCCAGTCTACCTTCTCTCATTTCTGCAGGAGGACTTGCTGGCCGGCTGGCTGTACTGCCCTCTTTTTCCAGAACAGGTTTTTCAACCCCAACAATGTTGCCAGGAGATTCTGGGTCAGTTTTGTCAGTTTGTTCCTCAAGATGCTCAAACTTCTCTGCTTCTTTGCACATCTGATGGTCTATGGCAAGCTTGTTCTTCTGTTTTGGTTCCTTTTGTTCTGAGAACAGAGATGCATCCTTTATTTGCCCAAGCTTAGTAGCGGTGTCGGTGAAACTATTTTCTTTTGTCACTTCCAAAAGAGGTTTCTTACCACAGCCTTGTTCTATAGCATTACATTCCATGAGACTGTCAGCAACAAATGTTTCTTCAAGTGTCTTCTGTGAAAGGCAAGCTGGAGCACAACAATTCACCTCCCCTATCTGGAGAGAGTGGTCATTCTTTGCCAAGGAAGAGTCATTGGAAAGATGCTGTAACATGAGAGGATGATGTTTTTCTGGGGTGATCCGGCATTCAGTTGAAGACTTGAACGACTTGACGGCTCTAGGATCAATGGGCTCTGAAAGGCTAGATTTGGATGAGCAAGTTGAAGCAGGGGCAGAGACAGAAGATGGATCAACCAATTGATTTGTGGGATTACAGATCTTAGAACTTAGTCCTGAAGACTGGACTGGGTTTTGAAACCCATCAGAAGCTGGTAATGAGGGCATTTCCAGTGAGGTAGTTTCTTTGTCACTATTCTCTGTATATAAAGATAGGGAAAAAACAACAACAACAGAAGTAATTAGGACACAGAAGCAGCACTGTTGTCACAGAATCACAGAATTGTAGGGGTTGGAAGAGACTCCTAGAGATCAGTGAGTCCAACCCCCCTACAAAGCAGGCCCCTTACCGCAGTTTTCAAGTATCCGTACCTTTAGAATAGAAGCAAAAACAACAGTTTATGTATCAGCTTGGCATACTTCCTCCACTTGGGAATTATGCACCAGGGCACCACTCTACATCACTAGTTATAGACAGTCCCAAGTGCTCTAAGTATAACCAAGTGCAAATCCAGCAACTACATTCCAGCTGCAGACACTTCATTACTGACAATGAAAGACAAGAAGCCAGTTCTAGGGTAATCAGAGAGCTCACAATTAGAGGGCATTTAAACTTCAAAGTGAGCAATTACATCATTGAGAAGACAATGAAATCCCAACATCCCTGTTTATTTTTCAAAGAAGATCAAGATGGCAACTCCACTTTGCGATACAGAAAGCAGGCTTCGATTGGGATACACAGGCACACTATTTTATAGTGGTGCTTCACAGATGGCTTGCACAATCTGACAATAACTTTAGGTTTTCTTTTAGCTATAATCCCCTCCTTAAGCAAGACCATAGGCTCAAAGACCTCATTATTTTTTTATCTGCTTATCAGCGCAGCTGCAACAATGGCAGCAAAAGACACCCAGAGGAACTGGTTTTCCTCTTCAGCACGTTAAGGCACATGATAATTAGAAAACAAGATACCCAGAGGTCAGCAGACATCCTTCATATGACGTCAGCTTGAACTGAAATTGTGAATACAAAATTACTTGTCAGTTACTCATTCTTCTTTTTTCAAGTTAACCAGATCAGCCTGCCCAGGCTGCTCGAACAGCAAGGTATGTTGAAAGCAATTTTTAACTAATACAAGCACGCAGCCACCAAGGCTTCAATTACAAGAACCCAGAAAGTCCATAGACTTCTGAAGTCAAAAGACTGCATTTTAACAGATTATCACAAAATTCAAATAGATCAGTGTCAATGTAAGATTTCGAAGTATTACAAATTCACACAACCAAGACAGACTTGGTTTCACTTCCAGTCAGATGATCATGCATGGCAGAGCTAATGCAAGCACTCTGGAATCACCAATTTCTGCTGATGCAACTGGTAAGTTGAAATTTGTGAGTTGTGCATGTGCAGCCACTACAGGTTGAGCTGCATGAGAGTCCACTATCAGGAAATATTTCCCTATCTTTTAAAAACTTTTGGAAATACTTATGCCAGAGAAAAGCCCAAATAACCAGTGCCTTAGGGAAGCTGTAACGTAATTGCTGTATTCATCAGTACACTGCTTTGAGAAAGCAGTAGGCATATATACATATAACAGCACAATGGTATTTAAGCTGTATTATATACATTACATATATTACAATTATATGTGATATATGTCATTAAGTGTATGAGTTCCCTGAACTGTCTAAGAATTCACTGCCTCTGCTCAACAGAAGCTGAGGTTGAGGCAGCAGAAGTGTTTTAGGTAAGCAACAAGCATCACTTGGAAAGCATAGGATGGAAGGTCAGAGCTACAGGGCTCTCCTTTGCATGAACAGAGAGGTCTACCTTTCCTCATACATGCAACCCAGGTTTGCTGCCTATGGCCAAGTGAAGCAGGATGTTCTCCCACACTCGTAAAATAAGCTGGTAATTTCACATCACGTGGGCGTCTCCCCAGTAGTTCAAAGGGAGGACGGTCTTGCTGCGGGTAACGTGAACGTTGTAGTGAAAGCTTATGAACTGATGTCTATAAATACCTGGTCTGTGGCCCACTCCAGCTGCAGTAAAGACACACTACATGCATCAAGGCTTCTGACGTTCTGTTTGGATTAGGAAACAAACACACCAAACTCGTGTTAGCATTCAAAGCACACAACATGCATGGTTATAGTCCTGCAACACTGCAGCTCCCCTCCCGACCATCCACAAAGAGCACATGAGCAGCACAAGCTCCTCACATTCCCCAGCTTCCAAAAGCAGTTTGCCCAGGCGATTCGCTATATCAAATCACAAATACCCCTGCTGAAGAACAATTGAAAGGTTCTTCTGCATTATGACAAGATATATGCAGAACAAGGCAGATCTCTAGCAGTGTGCTTGTTTATTCCCTGCACAGCCATGTTCAGGAGACATGCTTCAGTGAAATGAGACATGAAATGGCATCTCAGACTGCACTCCCTGCTGCTACTGCCCTGCGGGGGATCATGCCAGCACAGGCAAGAGAAGATGAACAAACACCAGCTTGCTTTAAGTGGGAAACAAAGATCCTAGGGCAGAAATCCCAAGAAGGAACTGCTCCCTGAGGTACTGAAGAACACAGTGAAGAAATAGACAGCCAGAAGACAAAAAGCTCACTGCTTCTTATTCCATGTTCCTATGGAGGACAGATTAAGTGCAGATCACTACAGGTATGGTAGTGGTATGTACACACTGGGTCTACGTATCAAGCTGGACTGAACAAGTGAGCTAATACATCAGCTCTCACGTTGTCAATACATTGCCAACTTGACCTTTGCTGAAAGAGCACTCGTTTTTCCATTCAAGTTCCACTCTGTTCCGCGTCACATAACCAAACAGCTATTCAAATTGTGCTGTATGATTTCTTGTATATGGTCCCCTTCCCACGCCAAAGGCGTCCAAACTCAAAGGTCCTAAGCATATACAACTGCTTAACCTCAAGTCTTTCTCTCTTTACACACATCCAGGAGTGCTGGGGAGCATTCACCATGCCCTTGTACAGTCAGGATTTGCATCCTGTCCTGCATCATGGAAGAAGTCTGCCTTTTTCACATCAAGTAGTTGCTTCTCTTATTCTCCATGGATAAAAACAGTGCACTAAATGCTGCAATACCACACCTCCAATCAATACACGTTGTGCACTTGCTGCTGTGTATTGTACCACAGCAATCTTTTCTCTTGGTTATACATCTGAACTTAATGCAGCTACAGTAACTTGACAGTGCTGGAGTATTCGAAATCCAGCATTACCCTGCACATTTTCAGACTGCTCATCTTTGACATGGATGGCAAAGGGGCTTGTGACACAGAACACACATGAAAACAAGAGAGATCTTTTTCTGTGCAGCAGTATTATGTTCAAGCTCTCTTCCAAGCCAGCACTTTAGAGAGGAAACAGAACAGTCTTTTCACTCTGTATTCAGGGTCTCATCAGCAGGGAGTCACAGCCACTCCAGTGGCAGAAGTAGCTGGTGTGCTGCCAAGCATGTTCATCTTGAGACTCGCTGTCATCCTCTTCCCCAGGTATACAAAGGAGCTGAATCCCACCAAGGATACCCAACCAGCTAACACCAGGAACAAACTCTTCTCCACAAAGTGCATCATCAGGGATAGATTCCTCTCTGTAGAAGGAGAAGTCTAAGTTGCACATGTGGAGGTGATGACTTTCTTACATCAAGACTGCCTGGCTAAGAAGCTGCACATGGAAAAAGCTGCTTGAGAATGCTGATAGCCTGCAGATACACAAAGCTATTTCTTTTATACCACTCAAACTTCTAGGAAAGATCACAGGCCTTGTGGGAAGCTGAGTTTCCTTGGTGCAGCATTATGTTCTCTTTCTCCCCCTCTCCTGTTTAAAGCCTTTTCTCTTACTGTTTTCTGCTGCCACCTAGCAGCAGTTAGTAATTTTGGAAGAGAGCGAGAGGGTCTAAGTTCACATTCTGACATCTCAGAATACAGCTAACAAGATTCCTGCAAACCAGAGGCTTGTAACAGGTCCAAGGCTTGCACGTAGTCCATCTAAACAAGACCTACATCAACTTTGTTGCATTACTGTTTGACAGGTATTATGTGAACACTCAAAATCATTTTCCTATTCTCATAAATCTTTTAAATTCCTCTAGGCTTACTAGCAATGGAAATGGTAGATTGCTGATTAGCCTGAGCAAAAAGCCTTTTAGGTTTTGAACTGTACTGGTATAGAAGCAGCTTTAAGTCACTTTAGACACTTTTCATTTCAAAGCACTTGCCTAAAATGCTGTAAATACAGAGAGACACTGTTTCAGGCCAAGAGGTCTGCATGATGAGAGTTTCTGTCAGTTTCCTTCAGCAGAGAACTAAGTCCAACCAACTACGATGTCTGCAGTTTTAACTGGAGAAGAGCTGATCTCCGCATTTTCTCTTCCAGGTTATGTGAAGAGACACGAGTCCAAGCCAACCAGTCTGACCGTTAGGGATGTCAAAACTCAACAGGGAAAACACACATTTCTGTTTATCCTTTTTACTTGCTGCAAGTTAAAACAATAAGCATTCAAAGATTGGTTTAAAAAGACAAACATGTAACCCATTCCTTGCTGGTATACCCAAGTCTGGCCTTCCTCTGGAGCTTTCCTATCTGTGGGAAGCTCATATGTCTAGAATAGAAGAAAATAATTCAAAAGGATGTGTGCTCTTCTCACGTAAGCCAACTTGGTTATTTGCAAAAGAAAAAGTCACTAATTACACTTTGTACAATCAAGCAGCAAGTGGGAACTGTTAAAGAAAAAAATCCAGTGCCTTACAACTTTGTTACATTTCTCTATGTATGTGTACATAATCAGGCAGTCTGCTCCACGGGGAGCTCCTGGAAGGCCACAGAGGGCCAGAGGGGCTAGAGCTAAAGGGGCTAGGGCTAGGGTACGGTAGGGCTAGGGCGAGATGGGCTAAGGCTTGGGCTGGGCTTGGGCTAGAAAGGCTAGGGCAAGAGGGGATAGGGCATGAGGGGATAGGTCTAGAACTGGGCTAGTGCTAGAGGGGCTAGGGCTAGGGCTAAGGCTAGGGCTATTATGGCTAGTGCTAGAGGGGCTAGGGCAAGAGGGTCTTGGACTACAGGGGCTAGGGATAGAGGGCTAAGACTAGGGTTAGAAAGGCTAGGGCTGGGCTAGGGGTAGAGCTGGGCTAGGGCCAAAGCTGTGCAAGGGCGAAGGCTGGGCTAGGGCTAGAGGGGCTAGGGCTAGATGGGATAAGTATAGGGCTAGAGAAACTAGGGCTAGAGGGACTAGGGCTAGGGTTAGAGGTGCTGGGGCTGGGCTAGGTTTCAGCTGTGCTAGGGCTAGGGTTGGGCTAGGGCTAGAGGTGCTAGGGAAGCGCGTCTTGGGCTAGAGGGGCTAGGGCAAGTGCTGGGCTAGGGCAAGGGCTGGGCTATGGCTACGGCAGGACTAGGGCTCGAGCTGGGCTAGGGCTAGAGGGGCTAGGGCTAGGGCTAGAGGGGCAAGGGCTAGGGCTAGAGGGGCTAGGACTAGAGGGGTTCAGGCTGGAGCTGTGATAGGGCTCGAGGGGCTAGGGCTAGGGCTAAGGCTAGGGCTATTATGGCTAGTGCCAGAGGGGCTAGGGCAAGAGGGTCTTGGACTACAGGGGCTAGGGATAGAGGGCCTATGTCTAGGGCTAGGGGGACTAGGACTAGGGTTAGAAAGGCTAGGGCTGGGCTAGGGGTAGAGCTGGGCTAGGGCCAAAGCTGGGCAAGGGCGAGGGCTGGGCAAGGACTAGGGATAGAGGGGGTAGGGCAAGAGGGGCTAGAGCTAGGGCTTCAGGGGCTAGGGCAAGGGCTAGGGTAGGGCTTGCTAGGGCTGGGCAAGGGCTGTGCTAGAGGTGCTAGGGCTAGAGGGGCTAGGGCTGGGCTAGGGCTAGGGCTGGGATAGGGCGAGAGGGGCTAGGGTTAGAGCTGGGCTAGGGCTAGTTGTGGTCTATGGCTAGAGCTGGGCTAGAGGGGCTAGGGCCAGAGGGGCTAGGGCTAGGGCTAGGGCTAGAGGGGCTAGGGCCAGAGGAGAACATCCTCTACACTGCTGCTGGAAAGGAAGGTCCCACTTGGAGTTTGTGGCAAAGAGTTTCTGGAGAGACCCGAGGCCAACCCCTTGCGTTCTGGAGTCAAGCATACAGGGGGTCTGAGGAGCGCTACACTCCAACTGAGAAGATCTTAGCCGCGTACGAGGGGGTTCGAGCTGCTTCAGAAGTAATCGGTACTGAAACGCAGCTCCTTCTGGCACCTCAACTGCCAGTGCTGAACTGGATGTTCAAAGGAATGGCTCCCTCTACATATCATGCTACTGATGCCACTTGGAGTAAATGGATTGCACTGATTACACAGAGAGCTCAGATGGGGAACCTCAACAGTCCAGGAATCCTGGAGGTGATCATGGACTGGTCTGAAGGTAAAAAGTTTGGAACAACACCAGCAGAGGAGGTGTCACATGCTAAAGAAGCCCCACCATATAATGAACTACCAGAAGATGAAAAGTGATATGCCCTGTTCACAGATGGATCGTGTCGTATTGTGGGAAAGCACCACAGATGGAAATCTGCTGTGTGGAGCCCCATGCGACAAGTTGCAGAGGCCACTGAAGGAGAAGGAGAATCAAGCCAATTTGCAGAAGTTGCAAATTGGCTGTCCAGCTGGCCTTAAATATTGCTGAACACGAGAGGTGGTCAGTGCTTTATCTTTATACTGACTCATGGATGGTGGCAAATGCCTTATGGGGGTGGTTACAGCAATGGGGATATTCAATGTGTACCACAAGGGAATCTGATGTTCGGAAAGCGCCCTCAATAATTCTGTGTGTGTTTGTATTTAATGCCTGTTAATCATTGTTTCTGTGTATATATATGTATATATATTAAGCATGATGTAATGATGTTGAATAAGGGGTGGAATGTCATGTTTTTGTGGTTTTTGTTGTGTTGTTGATATTCCACATCAGGACATCATGTGGTGTGTTGGGAGTTGAAGAGTTGATGCTCCAGCTCTGTGGATCATCGATAGCTATGGATATGCCTGTCTCAGAAGAGAACTACATTCCTCAGAGGGCTGTGCGATGCTTTGTATTTTTACATGTTTCCGCCCAGAAGGAAAGATAACAACTATCTGCGGTCACGGGACCGTCTCTCTTTCCTTGGGGATCGACTCAGCAGTGGGTGCTCGCTGCCGTCTCGCCTTCAGCGTTAGCATAAGGCCTTTGCTTTATTGGATACTCTCTCTTGCTCATTTTACTTGATTTATTAGCTTCAATTCCAATTATATTGTATTATATTGTGCTATTTTGCTTTCCGATATCTTATTTAGTAAATTAGCTTTCCTCCTCAGATCGTTGCCACTGTTTTGTTCCTAGCCCCATCTCCCTTTTCCCTTTCCCCCTTCCCCTTTCCTGGAGCGTGTGTCTGCGGGTCCCCTGCACCAATCGTCATGGAACTGGGCCGAACCAGCCTATAAACTGTTGACAGGACCCAAGTACGAGTACGTGCTATCCTTCAGTGACTTTGAGGGTTAAGGTCTTGGTTGGGCTTGTTGACCTCAGAGGTTTTCTCCAACCTAGGGCTAGAGGGGCTAGGGCTGGGCTAGGTTTCAGCTGTGCTAGGGCTAGGGCTGGGCTAGGGGTAGAGCTGGGCTAGGGCCAAAGCTGGGCAAGGACTAGGGATAGAGGGGGTAGGGCAAGAGGGGCTAGAGCTAGGGCTTCAGGGGCTAGGGCAAGGGCTAGGGTAGGGCTCGCTAGGGCTGGGCAAGGGCTGTGCTAGAGGTGCTAGGGCTAGAGGGGCTAGGGCTGGGATAGGGCTAGGGCTGGGATAGGGCGAGAGGGGCTAGGGTTAGAGCTGGGCTAGGGCTAGTTGTGGTCTATGGCTAGGGCTGGGCTAGGGCTAGGGCTAGAGGGGCTAGGGCCAGAGGGGCTAGGGCTAGGGCTAATGCTGGCATAGGTTAGAGGGGCTGGGGTAGGGCTAGAGCTGGGTTAGGGCTAGGGCTAGAGCTGCTGAAGTAGAGGGGCTAGGGCTGGGCTAGGGCTAGGGCTGAGCAAGGGCTGGGGCTCGGCTAGGAGTAGGGCTTGGATAGGGGACTAGCAGGGCTAGGGCAAGGGCGGGACTGGGGCTCGGGCTGGGCTAGGGCTAGAGGGGCTTGGGGTTGAGGGCCTAGGGCTATGGCTAGGGCTGGGCTAGGTGTAGGGCTGTGCCAGGGCTATGTCTGGGCTTGGACTAGGTCTTAGGGATTAGTAGATGTCTGAGTGGAGTTGCCACCCTCTGGGAACAAGTACTAGTGTCTGTAAAGGAGAGACATCCCTACAAAGGCGATCTGAAGCCTAAGGTGGAAAGATGGAAAACTGTGGAGAAAGGCATCCAAATTTTGAGAGAAACAGCTGTAGTAGAGATGCTGTATGGTTCCAGTTTTGTCCCTAATGATCCACGACTGTGATCCTGTGAACGTAAGGTGTACATCCGATGTATGCCGGAAGCTCTCTCGAGCAGCACCAGAAAGGTATGTGAGTACACTAGTAACAACATTCCATAGATAACGGGGACGAAGACAGAAGACCCCCAGTTTATGAATTGATTATTACACTTCAAAACTTTGAACAACAGCTTCCACCATCACATGTTTCCATTGCAGCTGTATCAACGGTAGCAGAACAAGTAGATGAAATGAAGAAGACACAGAAAATTATACGGGAGGAATTTTCCCTAGTGATTAATAGGGGTGAACTTATGTCAGTATCAGAAACACCTGATGAAGACGAGTATGACCCAAAGAATCTGATGAAGAAATTGGTCAAACTGGTGAAAGTCTCAGCCATCAGAGGCAACCACCTCTCTGCTGGAGCAAATGACAGCAGTAACTTCATGTCGCGTGTGGCCATGTGAAGCTTCTTATGAGCAAACAGAGAGGACATGAAGAAGTGGCATAATAAACTCACTCCTGCACTGCAAGCATGGGTGAGAGAATTACAATAAAGATCATCCACCAATGAAATTGCTCCAGTCACTGCATGTAACCAATATAGGGGCCCTGCCCTCAGCCGGGGGGAGAAAGGGATAATAAAGACTGTATTGGACTGTGTGGATTAGATGGCCTGGCACATCAGAGCCACAGAAATATAAGGCACTGGTGGATACTGGTGCACAGTACACTCAAGTTATAAAGGGACAGAATTGATTTATATTTCTGGAGTGACTGGGGGCTCTCAGGAATTGTTTGTGCTGGAGGCAGAAATAAGCCTCACTGATAAAACCTGGCAGAAGCATCCCATAGTGACTGGACAGGGGGCTCCATGCATACTCGGTATTGATTATCTCAGAAGGGGACATTTCAAGGATCCCAAGGGATACCGACGGGCTTTTGCAATAGCTGCTGTAGATGCAGACAACATTAAGCAGCTATCTGTTTTACCTGGCCTGTCGAAGATCTGTCTGATGCCGGGGTACTGAAAGTAAAAGAGCAGCAGGTATCTATTGCTACAAAAACAGTGCACAGACGGCAATACCGCCCTAACAGGGATTCCTTGCTCCCATTCAAAACTTGATCCGTCAGCTAGAGAGCCAGAGAGTGATCAGCAAAACCCATTCACCTTTTAACAGCCCCATATGGACAGTGCATAAAGCCAGTGGAGAATGGAGGATGACAGTAGATTACCGTGGCCTGAATGAAGTCACACCCCCACTGAGTGCTGCTGTGCCGGACATGCTTCAACTCCAGTATGAACTGGAGTCAAAAGCAGCCAAGTGGTATGCCACCACTGACACTGCCAATGCCTTCTTTTCAATTCCTCTGGCCACAGAATGCAGCCGCAGTTTGCCTTCACCTGGAGGGGCGTTCAGTACACCTGGAACTGTTTGCCCCAGGGGCGGAAGCACAGCCCAACCATTTGTCATGGGTTGATCCAAACTGCATTGGAACAGGGCAGAGCTCCTGAGCATCTGCAGCACATTGATGACATTGTCGTATGGGGCAATGCAGCAGACGAAGTCTTTGAGAAAGGAGAGCAGATTATCCAAATTCTCCTACAAGCTGGCTTTGCTATCAAGCGAAACAAAGTGAAAGGGCCTGCACAGGAAATCCAGTTCCTAGGTATAAAGTGGCAAGATGGACGTCGTCACATCCCAAAAGATGTGATTAACAAAATCACTGCCATGTCTCCACCCACCAGTAAGACAGAGACCCAAGCTTTTTTGGGTGTAGTGGGCTTTTGGAGAATGCATGTTCCAAACTACAGTCTCACTGTGAGCCCTCTCTTTTGGGTGACGTGGAAGAAGAATGATTTTGTGTGGGGCCCTGAGCAGCAGCAGGCTTTTGAGCAAATTAAGCAGGAGACAGCCCGTGCCATGGCCCTGGGGCCAGTGCAGATGGGACAGGATGTAAAGAACATCCTTTACACTGCTGCTGGAAAGGAAGGTCCCACTTGGAGTTTGTGGCAAAGAGTTTCTGGAGAGACCCGAGGCCAACCCCTTGCGTTCTGGAGTCGAGCATACAGGGGGTCTGAGGAGCGCTACACTCCAACTGAGAAGATCTTAGCCGCGTACGAGGGGGTTCGAGCTGCTTCAGAAGTAATCGGTACTGAAACGCAGCTCCTTCTGGCACCTCAACTGCCAGTGCTGAACTGGATGTTCAAAGGAATGGCTCCCTCTACATATCATGCTACTGATGCCACTTGGAGTAAATGGATTGCACTGATTACACAGAGAGCTCAGATGGGGAACCTCAACAGTCCAGGAATCCTGGAGGTGATCATGGACTGGTCTGAAGGTAAAAAGTTTGGAACAACACCAGCAGAGGAGGTGTCACATGCTAAAGAAGCCCCACCATATAATGAACTACCAGAAGATGAAAAGTGATATGCCCTGTTCACAGATGGATCGTGTCGTATTGTGGGAAAGCACCACAGATGGAAATCTGCTGTGTGGAGCCCCATGCGACAAGTTGCAGAGGCCACTGAAGGAGAAGGAGAATCAAGCCAATTTGCAGAGGTTGCAAATTGGCTGTCCAGCTGGCCTTAAATATTGCTGAACACGAGAGGTGGTCAGTGCTTTATCTTTATACTGACTCACGGATGGTGGCAAACGCCTTATGGGGGTGGTTACAGCAATGGGGATATTCAATGTGTACCACAAGGGAATCTAATGTTCAGAGAGCGCCCTCAATAATTCTGTGTATATATGTATACATATATATATATATATATATATATATATATGTATGTATGTTGAATGTGTTTGTATTTAATGCCTGTTAATCATTGTTTTTGTATATATATGTATATATTAAGCATGATGCAAGCCAACTTGGTTATTTGCAAGAGAAAAAGTCACTAATTACACTTTGGACAATCATGCAGCAAGTGGGAACTGTTAAAGAAAAAAAAATCCAGTGCCTTACAACTTTGTTACATTTCTCTATATATGTGTACATATATAGATACACACACGTGGTTATCAGACTTTGATTTTTAAGCATGGCTACAGTTAAAAATTAGCAAGAAAATCATTCAGGAAGTCAGCTTTATCAGTTAAAGCAAGGCAAAGTGTTTTGCATGTTTCTAAAAATTGCCATGAACTTGTGCTGTCTTGGAAAAATGGTGGGTATAAGCTGCAAGTTAACACGCACTACTAAGTTATAGCTCCTCAGCAGAGAAACAGCAAGCAGACACTGATGTAGTCTCAGGCACTGCACATGTAACACTCCAATAGCTGCTGAGACTGATATTCCTCCTGTACAGAGATCTGTACTTACTGCTAAGGCTCACTGATTTCTGTACGCTGTAGCTGTTAAGAATTGGATTGGCGAAAGTCGCCACAAAACTGTCGTTATGTGAGGCTGCCAAAACAAACGTAACTGAGTTGTGTATCTGACTAGGCACAGCAATTCAAACCAGGTGAATGGGTGCCAGAGACATCCACTTATCTCCACACCTTTGAAGACCAAGGTATCAGAGCTGCTAGAAGGTTGCGAGAAGAGCACAAACTGGACAGCAAGCACGCCCAAACGCATTAGTGTGGACAGGTCTTGCTATATGGAAAAGATTGGTGCAATTAGATGTCACAAGCAGGAACAAAGCCCCCTTCTCTACACCTTTTGCTCACTAATGCTGTATGACACTACATCTAGAAACTGAGGAAAGGAGAAGGGATCTTGCAGTGACAGACATTCTAATACACAACAAGAAAGCTAAACAGTTTAATATTTCATCTGGGCTCGTTATAATACCTGCTTCCTCTACAGACTTCTGTATTGCTTCTGCTAGCTCCTGGTCTGCAAGCTCCTCTGGCCGCACATCTTCCCGCCCAGCCCCATAAGCCAGTCTGGCACACTCCGGGAGCTCGCCCTCTGGGAGGAAAGTGGTCTGTGAGCCAGTCGTGCCAATCACCAGTACATTCTTCTTGAGATCAATGGAGCACTGTAAAAGAACACTAAGACATCAGGGGCCTGCATAGAGCACATCAGTTCCCAGAGAAAAAGGAAAAGACAAGGCTGAACAATCCATTTCCAATGCGAGCAGCTCATAGCACTAAGCAAAATGGGCAGAGAGCATCAGCTATAAGCAAAGGCATCCTTTTGACTTCTTTTGCATTTAATCATTAAGTTGAAAAGCTCTCAGAGTCTTTGATCCTAGCAAAAAACTTCAGGGAGCAGACAGACATCCTATACATACATCTGTGATGTACACTGCATAAAGATTCCTGTCATGACTGCTTGAAAAATAATCTGCTATTTCCTCTTCCCAGAAAACCCTACAACATTCCCAGGTGCAGTACTTACACCATGCTTAGTTCCTGAAATGGAAAAGCTAATAACTCTTTCAAAATCGGTTTTGCTACCTGATGCCTCTTAAGCATATCCAGTCCAAGAAGCATATCCATGGGCTGCTCCTCAAGGATGGAGAAGGAACACGCCAGGAAATCCCCTTCGATCTGAACCTGAGCTGAAACACAAGGGCGAAGAGTCACCACCTTGAAAGCTACAGTGCAACACATTGCATTCTGCTCTTTCAACCCTTGTAAAGGCTTGTGCCAGCACGCTGGGTAGAGCTGACATCAGAACTCTGATATACAGCCTTGGCCACAAGAAGTCCAGCCATGTGCAAACACCAGGGATTATCAGGCCTACGTTGGTCTGGGGTAGTTAATTATTGTCAAAGCTGATCTGCTCTTAGAGCCCTAAGTACTGCTCATCTAAGCCTCCAAGCTAGAGCTAGAGGAGCTACACACAGTCCATTAGAGCACAAGCCTAAGAAGCAAGAACTGCAAAAAAAAAAAAAAATCACTTTTTTCACACAATAGGGACAACCTTCTCTCATCTAAAAAACCTGCACAAAAATGCAGACTTCTCCTCCTGGAAGAGTATGAAAAGCTCCACCAATTTGGAACTCTTCCTGTGCAACTCACACTGCATAAGTCACACCCCAGCAGGAAATATCCTGCTCTTTCACATTAACCCCACTTTTGCAGTGGGAGGGAACAATTTCTCAACTGCAGGAGCTGCAGGCTCCCTCACCTAAAACAGTTACATGCAACAGAAGCCAGATTACTATGCCCAAGTCAAACAAACATGCTGCAGATCCACTTTTATATTACTCTGTGAGAGTTTCTGGCTTCTGTACCATCAAATCATATACTCCCTGGTACTAAGATTGTAGGAAATACAGTCAAATTGTTGCCAAACCTAAGAAGAATGGCAGTACTTACCTAAGTGTACTCTGCCAATTATTTTCTGAGTGCCTACACCTTTAGCAATGCCAGCCCATCGCCGATCCACCAGCCTCATTATGTTGCACCTTTCAGCACAAGCTTGGCTCATAATGGTCATCTGAGCACCTAACAGCAACAGAATTTATGGTAAGTCTTGAGAGGGCATCACAAATTAAATTAAAATACTCTCATGGAAGGGCTTAAGATCTTGGACTCGGTATCTGGGAAACCACATTACCTGCATCAGGCAACTGTGTCATGGAATAAAAGGCTTTTTTTTTTTTTTTTTTTTTTTTTTTTTTTTTTTAAGGAAACCCACTGCTTTGAATTTACCATGTACACAATCACAGATGGGTGCAAACAGTAAAGTATATACTGTTGTGGAGCTGGAATAGCTCTGAGTACTTTGACTTTAACGCAGTGGATAGGGGGTAAAGTATTAAGGCTGGCAGAGTTCCCCTATCTATAAACTGAGATAAGACACACACACGGCAGTGATGGTTTTGGCATCGCAGCCATCAGACACCAGAAATCCTCATAGGAGCCTTGACCTGTGCCATTCAAGCACACACTTGTGCTGCTCCACAAACCGTCTCCACAACTGGCTGTTTGCCTCAAAGCCCACATTGTTCTGAGATTTTAATTAGGTGGTTCAAAGTCTTGTAGAACAGTGCTTTATTACATAAAAGGAAGACTTCAGGCAAAAATTCTGAGTGTTTACTCCCTCCCTCAGTGTGGGAAATGAGAATGGACAAAGATGAAAGTAGGAGTAATTCACCTGAGTCAACAAAGGCTTTCACTGGATGTCCATTGACTTTACAGTTAATATACAGCATCACCACCTGGCCAAAACTCTCGGGTGCTTCTTCCATTGCTATCGTCATATTTTCTTCAATATTTTGTTGCCTGAATTCAACGGACAAGAGAGAGAAAAATATCAGATCTCTCATCAGCAAAGCCTTATAAGCATCCGTCCAATTTACACATCTGGTAATCCCACATGCTGCAGTTTGCATTAGCTACAAACAGCATTTTTAAACCACAACAAACACTGCTTCCTTAGCTAAACATAGCCTTCTCAACAGAGGGATTGCGAGTAATGCTATTGGCTTAACCCAGACATACAAAGTCACTTTCCTTGCAGCCAGGACTGCTTCTTCCCACACCTTACACAGCTCATACTGTAGCACACCTGCACCTGATGACCTGTCTGCAAGAAACCTGTCCTCACAGAGCTAACATGGAGAACTTGTAAGCAAAACCCAGCAAATTTATTAGTCACTCCAAAAGGTAAAGGATCCTATGATGGCAATGTTACCACTAGCTACAACACCGGGATCCCACACAGCAGCTGAACATTAAAATCATCCAGCATTTCCCTGTTCCTTTGCCTCTCTCAGGCAGAGGAAAGGAGGCTCATAACTGAAACTGCAGTGAGAACACTGCCATGAGCACGAGCCTCACTGTAAATTCAAGCCTACAGAAAAAGAACACTCACTGAGAAGCTTATCATGGCCCCAACAGTAATCCTGAAAGCAAAGGGTATCCACAGTGACTACATCTCAGCTTTATCTATAAAAGGACAAGGGCTTCCCATTTTAATGCCATTCCATGCTTTCTCCTCAGAAGGCAAAGGTAAAACCAAGCTCCTCTCATCCATTTTCTGTATCCTTCCCATAGCAGGATGGGTAGATGTGTTTTTTTGGTGGAGGAAGAAAACAGCTAACAGCAGCTAACAGTGACCTGGCTCACATGGGAGCTAAAGCCCTCTGCTACCCTGCTGCTAGTCTGCCCTGGCCTGTGAAACAAAGAGCCTCACATTGCATTGTCTTTTGCTATTCCATCTTAAATCAGATGTAATTGATTGTAGTTGATCTGCAGGTTCAGTTTCCACATGGAATCCATCATTGTGTTTTCTCCGTGCCTAATGCTCCACTGAAGGACAGAGATGTGCCTCAAGAAACTGCTGTGCTTGCAGGAACTCCCAATCAATGGCAGGCAGAGGACAGGTGATTAAGCAAGAGCTCAAGTAACTGAAGAAACTACACAGGTTGTGAAATCCGGGGACTGCTAGAAGCCGAACTGTTACACAACAGCTGCACAACCTTGACCATATTCCCTTTATATGTCCCAATTCCCCCCCATGGACTGAGCAATAAAGTGTTCCTTTGCCTCCAAGCAATCATTTGTCTACAAATTCATGCACTAAGCCATTAACCAGAACCAACACCTTGTCAGTCGTAATGCAAGGGTGACTCATCCCAAATTAATTTTGGTTATGATCAACAGTAAGCCCATACCAGAAAGACACTTCCTTCTCACGGACAAAACCATCAGCCATATTTCAGCTCAAGGATTTATCGTCCTATTTAAGAAATCATGCCTCACCCCAATGCAATTACACACGGATGACAAAAGAGGGAGCAAGGGCTCATCAGTAGAATATATTTCTATAGACCTCTTCTGACAGCAGTGAGGTGCAGAGCCTGCACCTGCAAACTCGCTGCTTCCCACCACTCTTTCTTGATAGCTTCAGACTGGCCCAACTTAGACAGCTCTGAGACCTCACACACATGGACAGAAATGCTGCTGCTTCACCTTTGCACCACCATGTATCCCCAATTCTCAATCCTACCTCTTGCAAAGGTGGCTCAGAGCACTACCCTGAAAGCAGATTTCTGTATTAAGGCAGGATCTGCTTTCTGAGCACACTCCTGTAGCCTCCAGGCTGGAGGGAAGCACCCTCTAGAAAAGGAAACATCATGAAGATCTCCAAAGCCTGCCAATGACTTCAGTTTGCTACCTTATGTCTTCTTCTATCTTGGCCTGTGCCTCAAGATCAAAAGGGTCAGCTGAATACAGTCGGATCCTCTCTTGTTCCCGTCGGGCTCGGTCCTGCTGTTGCTCCAGCAATACCCTGGTAAATTTATCTGCAGTAATAAAGAGATATGAGAATGCTTTTTACTAGAAATTATTCTTACAGATCATGTTCTGGCACAACAACCACTTCTTTTTGTGTCAGCATGCACTCAAGGATAGAACGAGCACAACAGGCTTCATCTGAAGGCAGCACGGATGGACCTCCAAATGTTGGTGCCAAGCATGGGAATCTGTCAAGATCAAAAAGAACTGCACAGAGCCAGTACTCCTTGTTCTGCTACCCAACCACAGCAATGCCACTGAGGCGCAACCGAACTCAACTGTCTTGTGCATTCTCTTCTGTAGAGAAAAGAAAAAGGGCAGTAGTGGCAAGAGGGAAAAAGAGACAGTATTTAAAAGTAAGAGCTGCCGTTAGAACAGTAATTCATTCTTCTTGTGCAGCAAGGGCTACCTAGGAAGTACTCCAAAAATGTGGAAAAAAATGCCTGGAACAGAAATCGGGAATACAGATCACTCCCTCAAGCTTCTTGTTTGAATTGTGCATGTGTATTTTGAAAAACTTCCAACAGATACAGAAGTGAGATTTCATAGCTCTGAATAAGATGGCCCATCTACAAAAACAGCTTGCCAAATCTACTGCACTTTCCACTCAGCAATCTGCTGAAAAAATAACAGTTTGTAGATTCTACAAAGAGCAAACTCAAAATTCTAAGGCATCAAAACAACAGAACTTGCTTTTAAGCCCAAGCAACACAGGTAGTATAATCCCTAAAGATGAATGCCTACTGCTTCAGTCAAGAGGTGCTAGGAGGAAGACTTGCTTAAGGAGGTTTAGCTGCATGTTTCGCAGGTCTCCATTTTTCATGTGGCCTCTGACTATTTGTTACTGTTTAGATCTAATCAAGTATATCTCCAAACAGAACTGGCAATAAATTAAGTTCAGTGAACACAGAAGGTTGCGATTTTTCTTCAAGAAATGTAGTTCCCATCAAGAAACTTGCTGAGTCAGAGACAGTTACACGCTCAGGAACACATTTGGTGGCTGCTTTGGTGGTTTTCTATTTCCTTTGGTTTCCACATAGCAGGTGCTTTCCCAGGTGCCCGTGATGCACGCAGCACAGACACATGGAACACATTTGTTCATATATTTGGACACCAGAGTTAGAGCAGAACTAGACTTGTGCCCAAACACTGACAGCAGTAGTACAAAATGCTGAGAGTACCACCAGAGAAAACTGCTTCCTTCTGGCATCTCGCTGCAGAGATTTGGGACCAAAAACGCACACCTGAAATAAAGCTGTATGTGCATGACAGACAAAACAGATAAGCGGGTGAGCCAGACCTGGGTGTCCTGGGCTTAATCTCGCATCTTGTGCCAGCAGCAGCACATTCTCCTTAGGGCAACGAGAAAACTTTTCTGCACTACAGATGCAACACTCAAAGGAAAAAATGTGAGAGCACAAAACACGTGTTAACTACAGGGATATAAGCTGAAATCAGAAGTGAAAAATGCTGCTGTCATCAATATCCATGTGAGCTTCCCTCCCCAAATAAATAACTGGGATGTAACCTTGAAAGGGAAAACATCTACTCCTATGCAATCGTTCTCTTCATTCATTTCCCAGAGCTCAACCACATTAGTTTCCTATCTAAAGGCTTGCAGAGGTTTAGAAGGGCATCTTGCAATGCCCACAACACCAGCCTTCATACTAAAAAGGGACTGGAGATTAAAGCTTTCATCGGATGATGAATGATACAGCAAGATCAGCTGCAGAGAAAATGAGGGACACCGTACTAGAATTCATCTGTGCCATGAGAAGTGCCCAAAATACACACTTTCAAGATTATGAGAGATTATGAGAGATTTATGACTATTCCTAACGGGAATGCTCCCTCAAGACACCAACTGCTTTTTCCTTTTCCACTCTCTCTTTGATGTCTGCTTCTGCAGCAGCTAACCACTATGAGGAGAGATGGTCCTAGAGCTCTCAGCTGAGCTCTCACTGGGCTCTGGGATGCTGCAAACACACCAGTGGAAGCTGTGCGTTCAGAGAGCCTTAGCATAAAAAATGAGGAGCTGAGCCACTTGCACTCAGAGAATCTCAGCTAATCCATGCACTTGCATTTCAAAGCAGGGATGGGGGCTGTTCAAAAAGTCAAGTTGGAGAAACACATGCAAATTGACAGAAAGAGTCCTGTTAGAAAGACAGAAACTCTGCCATCAGTGCTTCCAACCAGCGCCTTTTATGAGCACCACCAAAAAGCCAGCAGCAAGTACTCCAGACAGCTAAAAATCCCTGGCTAACTTGTACTGGAACTGAGTTCAGATTCTGCACTGCCTCATGCAGCTAAAAACCCGACTTACCGAGGTCTCCACTGAGCAGTGCCTCAGCCAAGGGTGGATTGCGCTCCTTCAGCAGGGACAGCTCATGGGGATTTGCAAGCAGCATCTCCCGTAGCAATGCAGGATTTTCCAAACCCTGAGGGAATGAAGGTGCATCTGGAGGCGACGGGCGAAGGCGCTGTGCTGGTGGCTGACGCTGCTGAGCTGATGTCCCAGGAACCGCGATGCTGCTGAAGTCTATCCTTGGGAGACCTGGAGGGAAAAGAGGTCAAATGCATCCGAGCTTCATATGGACAGTTCTGCTCAAAAAACAAAGTAAAATAACTGTGGGAACGATGGGTCAGTCTTAATGCCAAAGATTAGACCAGACCATTTTAACAGCAGTTTGCATCAGAAGCACTGCCACGCAGACAGCTTCCTAGGTTAGGAATGCTGGCATTTATTTATGTAATTTCTTAGAATCACCAAATGATGAGCCCTTCAGCTAATTCTGGAGGTCCCTCACCCCAGCTGCAGCCACTCTCCCTTCTGAAATTTTGCCTAGCAAGGTGTTAGAGACCAACAAGATCAAGAGCCAGACCTTCAGATCCTCAGAGCAAAAGCATCACTTCTCACCTGGGAAACGGATTGAGGGCCGTGGTTCTACAGTCTCTTTATGTCGTAAAATCACCACGTCTCCATCTTTCAAGCCATAGGAGGCCAAGGATCTGTTGTTGTCAGTGAGTGGCCTCTCCGCATAGACTATCTGTTCATGGAGAGAATGCAAGGAGAAAACAACATGCATGACCAAGCAGTTCAGGATATGACTTTCTTTCTTTTCAGAAACATATTTCAGCCTCTCTTGTGGGCCCACCTCAAGCCTCAGAGCAGGTTCTCAGCACATGTATGGGACAAGCCCTGACCAAGCACCTCGACTTCAGGCACAGACATGAAGCAGTTGGACAAGCACCCAGCGTTGGTCACCCAAAGCCAGAAACCACTTCTCAAAGCCCAGCATCTCAGAGAAAGGCTTGTCTCTTAATTACAGGCCAAGATCTCTGAAGGAAAGATGTCAACGGTTTACCGGGCTGGATCGGCCCGGTTCCGTTGCATCAGATCTGTTTGCCACACGTTTCCAAAATCACATCTCTGCTATTACCCAAGGCATGGCTGCCTTCCAAAGCCTTACCTCCCCCCAGCTCCGCATATCCTAAGACTCTACTGTATACATGCAGGCAGCATCCATCAGGACAGATATTGGACTGAATCGGCTACAGATCAACGATTTCTTCCATTACCCACCCACAACACAACTCCCCAGAACAACCAGATTTCAGAGAACTCAGTGATTAGCTCAGCCACTTCTGCTTTACTTCGGTGATTTCAGTCCACTCATACTCAAAGCATCAGCCTCCAAAAATCCCACTGCAACTAGTGGCAGAAATTAATTTCTTTTGACTATAAAACACAGTCACATCCTTTCCTATTGTGATTTTCTGATCTGACTTAAAATAAGGGTCCAAATATAAAAACAGACTAACATAAAAATGAATAACCACCATGGGAACAATTCTACTAACATTAGATCTGTAATACATACAGATGTCCTAAATTACTCCCATGCCTTTCTTGAACTTTCAACAGGCAATTACTGCAGATGTGCACTATCACAAGACTTGCCTGTGGCCAGAATGACATTCTGGACTTCTGATTCCATAAAATCACCACCATTTAATTAAAACACAACCCATAAAAATGAAGATGCTCTTCAGAGGAAAAGAAATGCTGTGGTTTTGCTGCCAGTATTCCAGATCAGAACATCATGCTGGAAGTTGAAGAGTTAATGCTCTGGTGGGGAGTGGCAGAGGGTTGGAGCAGACAGCCACTCTTTCTGACTGCTTTTCTCTGACCACTTTTCTCTCGGGCTGCAGTGGACATAAAACACATGTGCTTCCCCTGCGGTTTTACTACCATAAGATTTCTCAGATTTTGGATGCTTCTGTCTCTCCCAATTTTGTTCGATTTTGTTAGACTGAGTAAAATTACCACACCTCTTCAAATTGTTGCTGTTGTTTTTGTTGTTTTTTTCCTAGACCCATCTGTTATCTGCGTACCCTTCCCCCTTTCCTCCTCCCTTTGGAGCACAGCTCTGCTCCGAGTAGCTGAGTTGCCACTGACGGTGCAGGTTTTTTGGTTTTTGTTTTTCTTCTCACCCCCCTCTCTCCTTTTTTCCTTGTGTCCCTGTCACAGATAACTCTATGACAAGAAGCTATGTTGAAAGCTATGTCAGTGGCATCCCAGTAACAGTATCTGCTCAGTATTAAAGTTTCTGTGCCAGAACCGTCAGAACAGGAAAAGCACATGCCATTAGAAACAAAAATGAGATTTCTACTCTCTCAGTAACTAAAGCATCAACAGTATTGCACTCAACTGACTTCTGGGACCTAACCTTCCAAACTGAATGCAACCCCATCTGCAAGCTATACTAAGGCATGCAGACACTGCTCCTTGGTTTACAAGGCATTACTGGCATTATTAAGGTTGGCTTGTGATGAGCATAGCCTCTCACACACAGTGGCCTAACACTGCTGTCTGCAGAGAAAGCAAGCGTCTAGCAAATCCCAGCTGTACCCACAAATCTTAAATGACAGTTTCTCTGTGCAGACACTCTAAGAGACATGAGCTAATCAGTTTAAGTGAGGTTTTACCTCTGTCGTCTTGCTAGGATTGGATTTATAAGCATTCAGCCTCAACACCTCAGGCAATGAATTAAGTTCTCAGCACTGACTCCACATCCATTGGCAGCATGGCTTAATGCACTTTTGACCCATTCCACTTTGCTGCTAAAATAAACTGATTTCATTTTGCTGCATTCCAATTACCTGGTTTGCAGCACATAAACAGTGAGCCATAAGCCAGCAGGGTACCAAGCACGTGCTCCCCCAGAGGTAACCTGGGCAAGCAAGCAGGTACCCATACCACACACTGGTTGGATTCCGCACAATGGCACTGGGGAAAACATCGTTATGGTGCAAGGAAACCCAGCCACAAAATAAGCTGGCACCAAAATAAAGCTCACACAGAATGAACACTCTTCTTTCAAAGAAGAACCTGTAAAGCCAACCAAACGTATACATACAAAGAGATGAAGACCCAATGCATACGAATAATGAGATGAAGGATATACCATCACTGCCAGAACAACACAGAAAAGTAAGTTTTAACTTCAGACTCCCTCTTCTTCTCAAGAAAAGGCATCTGCTCGATGCGAGAGGGAAAACACAGCTCAATTATTTACCCTCTGCTCTCCCTGCTCCGTCTCCCCTTATCAGGGCAACCCACCTGCAGCCATACACACTATCTTATGCTGCCCTCCAGTTATCTGGGCCTGAAAGCCATGGGCTTCAGCACTCACCTCCACCCTGAGCTGCAGTGCCCAGAATGAACTTCACGCAATGGTGAAGACTCAGACTACCACACTGTGGTTTACATCACCCTGCACGATCCTTGCTATTAAATGTATCTTATTTTTTGTGCCAGGAAGCCATTCATAAAGCAATGAGTGCTATGATTATGAAAGAAATGCAGTAAAACCAAATTTGATAGGTGCAACACCCTGTCCCTGTACCCCCCGTCACCTGGTTTTGGGGGGTAGTTCAGGCATGCAAAATCCTTCTATACAACTACTTCACTGATAATTTATGTTTCTATATCCTTCTTTCTAGTGAAGATCCAAAGAACACTTCACAAACACTGGGCAGAAAGAGCAAGTAAAAGGAACAATAATTTTAAATTTTGAAAAAAATTTTAAAAAGAAAACATGATAACATATAAACAGGCAGGCAAACAGAAAAAGCAAGCAGAAGCAATCGTGAAAAGCAGGCCTGTGTTATCTGTAGTCCTTGTAATCACAAAACTGCAGCAGTTTAATTGCAGCAGAGCAAAGACTTGAAAGGGAGCTCCCAGCAAAAGCAAGCACAGAAGTACGTGACTCCTCCTTATCCTGAAATAGATGCAGAGCTGGCAGGTCACTCTGATGCAAGAGGGGCAGCTCCGAAAACAAAGTCTCTGAGTCACCAAGCACTCACAGCTTCCTGCAGGCTGATATTTGTCAGGGGCACGGGCTGCCCTGACACCTGCTGTAAGAGCCATGAGTGATGCTGGTGCCTCACTGGCTGGAGCCCTATAAACACTACTGCCGTGCTCTTCACAGTAAAAAGCTTTATTCCTAATGCAAAACCCACGTAACGTCTGTTTTCTACTCCTGCTTTGGAAAACAAATTAGTCAATGGCTTCATTCCTGGGTCAATAAATATAAACACTATAAATCAACACTGTCCTCCTGCACTTTCTCAGGAGCTTCTCCCAATTCTCCCAACTCAAACCGGCTGCTGTCTACTGCTGTTTCTGGCATATGCAATGTTGAGCACAGATTCTGCTGCACAGTAACCCACACACTGGTGTGCTGGTCTCAGAATCAGATGGGATTATGCCTCTCATCCCACCACTGAGCAGCAAAATCAGAGCTTCACTGGGGCAGAGGAAAGCAGCCTGAAGCCAGGTAAGGCAAATGGGAACCTGCTCAGCAGGGCATGCAACTTTTCTGTCTCACAGTCCTTTGTCACTGACTAACACTCACCTGACTGGAAAAATACTTTCTTAATGTAGAGTGAGAAATAGCTTGGGAAACAAAAACTGCAGGAAACAAAACTTCACAAACTTTGCCAAGCGTGCTGAGAAAAAAAGCAACAGAGCTGATACTGCCCCATCCAGCAATGCAATTCCCGTGAACAAATGGTTACAAAAGGCAGAAAGCAGACTGAGAAAATCCTTCGGGGGCCCAGAGGCACACCCGGCACGCCGCAGCCCGGCCCCCGGACAGCTCTGTGATCCCAGAACCGGGCTGGATAGGGTGAGAGAAGCACCGCGCCCACAAGAACCTCCACAGCTCCCGGAAAACGAAGGAAAAGCCTCAAAATCCCCCATAGAAGAAAAGGGGGGGGGGGGGGCGCAAGGAGCCCGCAGCCGTCCCTGTCTTCTTCGCTCCCCGGTACTGAGGCGCGGAGAACGCGTCCCTCCCCGCGGAACCGCCGCCCCTCAGAGGAAGGGAGGGCCTCGCGAGGACACCGTGCACCCCGAGAGAGTGCAGCGCGAGGGAAGCGGGCCCCGACCTGGCTTTCGGCCGCCGGGATGCCGGACTCGAGTTCGCAGAGGGCGCGAAAGTTCTGCAGCTCGAAGTCGGCATCCACCTGCAGGGAGAAGGTGAGCTCGCTGCGATCGCGGCGCAGGCAGAACACGGTGAGTAGCATTGCCGCCCGCCGCCACCGCCGCCGCCCGTCGTAAAGCGCCGCCGTCGCAACGCGTCTGCCGCAAAGCGTCCCGCCCCCACCGCCGAGCAGAGCCATACGTCGCAAAGCGCGGCGGCTCCGCGTGCGTCACGAGAGCCGGCGCGGGGATGCGCCAGTACCCGACGTTTCTCTTGTGGGGCACAGCGTTGCCCTCGGGAGGCGTCCCCGAACCCTCCCGCTCAGTGCAGCTTTTGAGGGCACTCTTAAGACCCCAGTGTGCAGCCTTCGGTGTGTCCCAGAGCAGTGGTGTGCACGTGGGACACGCCAGGGTACTCTGCTGTCCTGTCATCAGTCCCTTCAGGACTCCACGGACACCTCTCCGTGCCTTTGATCGCTTACTCATGTGCATTTAAGGTGCCCCAGAACACGCCACATGCATTTTAGCTGCAATCTGTGTGCTTTTCCAGTTACCTCTCAGACCTCTGAGTGCTTTTTGAAGCACCCAAGAGTGCAGAACGGGGTCAGTATTCAGGAAGGCTGGTCTGCCTCAAAAAAACGCACATAAAGGCTCCCCATCCCAGGGTAGGCTTTGGGAATATGGATAGACACAAAGGCCCTGACTGTCTCAAGGCACTGGTTGCTGTAAGAGTTGGGGGAGGGGTGGGCAAGAGGTGAAATTTTACAACTAGAGACCATGGTGTCAGCCACAACACTACGAAATGCAACAGAGGCAAAACAGTGTTCACAAAGCAGTTTTATCTGTTTATCCCTTATGCCTAAAATCACAGGCATGGAGGAAGAGCCCAAGCTCCAGCACAGAGCTAGGCAACAACAGGCATTTCTCTAGCATTATTTCACTGTATTCCCCAAGTTTCACTTACTGAGCTCCAACCTGCCCACACCTCCCACAGGGCTGCAGGTCTGTTGCTGCATCATCAAGTTGTTTCTTACCACCACCACCCTCCCCCAACCCCCCAGCAGCATGAAATGCCAATGTTAATTTGCTTGAGAGACATGAGGGAAGGCACAGCAACTGCAGAGAGGTGTGCATATAGGAAGGGCTAGTACCCTCAGGGAGTGATGGTGAAATCCCCACCTGTTCTGCATGTGCACCACTCCAGGAGTGGAGCTGATTCGTGGATAGATACCAGCCTCAAAAGCAAAGCAGCACATGAGGAGATGGGACCTGTGTGGTACAGCTCTGCTCACTACACTTATTTCCCACACAGAATGCATTCCCCTCTGATACCCTCTGTGTGCTCCTCACCACACACAGCAGCCTCCAGCCAGTGCTCCACAGTAATCAGCTTGCTCCAGTGCATGGTGAGAGGATTAAGACTTTATTTCAACATTTCAAACCAAAATCATTGCAACCAAGGGGCTGGGCAAACAAGACAGCAGCACTGTGAGCTAGGCAAGGAATGACACCAAAGTCATCTCTGCATCTGCAAACATTTCACCAACAGATTTCCCACAAATATCTGGTTTATTTTCTCTATTATTAGTCAAACCACATGTTAAAAAAAAAACAAACAAACAAAAAAAAAAACAACCGAAAGAGGACTGGCACCTACCAGTCCTCAGTTACAGTAAGGGCTCTAAGTGCTGCCATCTGTACATGGCACCAGGGAAAAGGCTCTTCCTCCCACAGGGAGCTCAGTCAGATTTCTCCTTCTCCTTCATGTGCAAGAAGACAATACTGAACATGAAGAGGCCCACCATCATGGAGAAGGCCCCGGCATAGTACGGGTACGCCGAGGGGATGAAACGTTCATACTGTGTGTGCTGGAGGGGACGCACAGACACCTAGGGGAGAAGCAGGCATTCTGTGAGTCTGGCATGACACAAGGATAGATACAGTATCTTGCACCCACCTCTGACTCCCTCCAATCCCCAGCACCTGTTACATTATTGAAAAT
The DNA here is from genome assembly GCA_036925125.1 of Oreortyx pictus. NCBI lineage: Eukaryota > Metazoa > Chordata > Aves > Galliformes > Odontophoridae > Oreortyx > Oreortyx pictus. Next base: position 6,559,710 of record JAUPFR010000024.1, on the reverse strand, counting down.
GCAAGAGAACTATTCGTTTCTAGAATGAAACCACATTCTTTAGCCAAAAGAGAAAACCATCCTCAGTGCCCCCACTTTCACAGCTCCAAGCACTTGCACAGTTGAAGCCTCAATAACAGTAAGACTCTCTCGCAGGCATTTACAGTAAACATGTAACACTGGCCCAAAAAAGAGGTAACCACAGCCATTTTTTTTGTGGAGCTCATTTCCAAATCTCAAGCAAATCAAAAGAAAAAAAAAAATCAGAACTACTGAAATTCATTGTATATTCAGATTCAACACAGCTTAGCAGTAATAACAAACAGTTTTTTCTTGCATAATTAATCCCCACCACACTTACCTGGGTAGAGGAGTAGAGGTGAGTATAACCCAGGCGATTGTAGTCCACTTTGAACTGGAACACTCCATAGACATCAGGGAGCTTGAACTGCACGCTGTACTTGCCACCTATGAAAAAGATAGTGACAAGGTTTAACAGACACAAGCAATGGGAGAAGCTGTGAAAGCTACAATGCCATCACATCAAGCGAGAAAACATCCCAACACAAGGCATAAGAGGTGAGGGAAACTTACTATTTCTCTTCAAGAAAGTTCTCACAAATGGATCAATGCGGACAAACTCCAGCTGGATATCATCTCCATCAAAGGGGATCCACTTCCCATCAGAAAGCTTTTCAATTACAATGCTGTATTCCTGGAACAAACCCACAACACATCAACAGGGCACAGGAGGAATGGCTGAAAACAAACCTCAGGCTCAGCATATGACTGCAGAAGGGATACAGCTCAAAGTGATCAAGAAATTCTCCCAGTAGTTAAGTCTCCCCTCTGATAAACACACTCTGGGTATCAGAAATCAAAGCAGCTCCCAGCAATTGAAGAATATGTATGAATGTTACAGGAATATGAAAATGGACCCAGCTACACTATTCAGCTCCACATTGCCTCCTGCCCACACAACAGAGGAGCACATGCCAAGCAAGCCACCCCATGTGCAGCCTCACCACCAGATCAGTGACGGTGTAGGCACTAGGAGGTGCAAGCTCTCCCACGCGGTGGTGAGACACAGCCCCAACACGCAGCACGCCTTCCTCTTTGAACACCCAACGGGACAAGGCAACAGCCAGCTCGTAATTACCAGTCTGTGAATACCTAGAAATGAGAAAGGCAAAGAAAAAAATGTGATAACCATTCCAAAAAAAATAAAACTACATACCAAAAAGCAAACTGAAATAAGAGAAAGCTATCCTGTGTTTAAAAGAACTACTCTTCCAAAGCACTCCAAGGCCAAAGGAACCTATCACACGCTATCTGCATTCAAGCTATTTGCTGTTTTCCATAGCATGAATGTTTGTTGCCTCTTCCCCTGATCACACAGCCCCCCCAAACACACCTCATGAAGGGATACCAGGGAGCTGTCATACCGTTTGGAGCCAGGAGTGGCTTTCTGCAAGGCAGAATTAAAGAAAGCGTCACTAAAAAAATCCAGAGAGCCACTGAAAACAACACGAGCGTTGTTCCTTGCTTGGAGTCCTGCGATCAGAAGGGTGTTCTTCCCAACTGCATGTGGGTACTGAAAACGAGCACATTTAAAAGAGCATTTAGTCAGTTTAGAGATAAAGAAGTGTTAGACAACCTCCAAGTTATCTGATTTCATTACTGCCACAGTTTTGCTTTGAGATGGAGAAGTCTGACTACAGGTAGCATACTTCACAGTTCAACAGAAACCAAGAAACTCAGCTTACTACCCAGAATAACCAGGAAAGGAATTTACAATGTTTTGCCTCTACCCTCTGCTTGGAATGAAGTCACTTAATACAAGTATACTCTGGAAAAAAATCAGCCTAGAGTAAAGTATCATTCATGCAGCACGTTTTCCCAACAAAAAACAGCAAGGAGGAAGATTCGCAAGGAGAGATCAGAAAGCCTGACAATTTCAAAATCAAACAACAGATGAACCATGGAAGCACTTTTCTTAAAGTCTCTCAGATTTCAGCGACATGACTGAAGAAGAGAAAAAGTAAGAGTGTACCTGAGTTATGGGTTTATCCGGGAAGAAGGAATATGAGGTAGAAGAGCCAGTCAGGATATCCAGCACAAGTGGGTTGTCAGGATCAGCCACCATCCTTGTGAGGAGAAGCACAACAAACAGCATCAATACCCAGAGGGAGGTGTAGCCACTAACTAAGCTGCACAAAACGCCTTATCCTTAGATGCAGTTACACAGCTGCAGAACTTGCATGCTTACAGCAACAAACTACTTTCTTGAGATATTCTGTCAAGCTTCATTAATATAAATTAAGAAAGAGGCAAAAGCTAAGCTGTTTTGGAAATTTTCTTTTGGTTATATCCGAAATGAAGGCAGACTGCTCACTCTAGGCTAATCTAGCCCTTAGCTCATGTTAGCAGCAAGGTCTTTGTACTGCTTCCCCAGAAGCAGCCATCTGGCCCTGGCAGGTCACTTACCCAACTCCTCGGAAGAGGATGGGGTTCAGTGTCTTTTTCCCCACGATGGTGGGGGCCTTCAGGAGATTTTCAGCATCTGCTACTATGAGTGTGTGCTTGGAGGAAACAAGAGAGAACTGTGTAAGTGCACTGCACAGACAAATGTATTTATATATACTTCCAGTAATTTTCAGGTTTTAGCACAGCAAGCAACAGCTTCTCTTTCTATCTGAAAGTCAGCTTCGTTTTTACAGGCCTTCAAAACTAAAGAGCTACCGTACAAACGTTACAACTTCTTTAAAAATCAGAAAAACAGCTCTTTTGTTTAACTAAGGTAAATTACATGTGCTGATACACCAGGAAATATAAAACACCCTTTTGATAAAAATGATCTCTGAGTAGCTTTCACCTACAAAATCTGACAACATCCACATACTGCTTTTAACAGTTTCTTTTAAATAAAAAGTTATCATAGTAAGTTCAGACTTTAACAGAGTTTTCATGTTTAAGCACTGAACAACAAGATGAAAGAAAGCACAGAAACATACACAATTCTACAGAGATCTCTCTCAATAGCATATGGAACTAAAAATTACTCTTCCCACATCCTGAAGTGTCACACGTGAAGTTCTTCTCAACCTACCACAAATAAACCAGACACACACCTCAGCAGGTGAAACAAACACAGTGACCCTGAAACTCCCCAGCAATAAGATCAAATCCAGGAAACTCAGGGATGGATTCAGGGCAGAGACCCCACCCCCCGCCCCATACACACACACAGTGTGAAAGTACTGTGCCAGCACTGACTGCTGCACCACTGAATGCTGTTCAGCAACACTACTCACAACTTTATTGGGAACAGCAGAGAAGGGATGGAAGTAAGGAAGAAAATTAAGAAGATTCACCTCTCAAACTGTACATACATGTTAACAAAGCAAAAAACCTGCAGACAAAGATGCTCACCTGGCCTGGGTCTGATATATCATAGTTGTGGTGGTCGATGACAGCTGTCCTTTCTTCATCAAACTCTATCCCACACTCACTTCCTAGCTCACGCAGTGGGTCACCTGAAAGGAGAACAGGATTCTACTACGTGGCAAGCTCAGAAGCATGCAACCCAGTCTCAACACTCAAAATATGTTCAGCTGAGAGTGAAATATTCAGCACTCTACCAGCCAAGCGCTGAGCATCACGATGTCCCTCTTCTAAATTCCTATTCAAAATGGAAATAAAAGTCCAGCTTCATTTCTCAACTCAGGTCAATCATCCATTTTCTCTAAGCACAAACCCAGAGGTTCATAATGACAAACTGTGCACACAAAGCACATCTAGTTAAGGCTCTCATCCACAAATAACCAGAAAAGACCTCTTTTCAGGCATTTCTCCAGCACATCTAGGAAGTGCAAAGCTGAAGGACATTGCCCTACAAGCTAATCAGGTAATGTGTTTTTCCCACCACATTTATATTGCAGGAGCTCCAAGGAAGGTGACTGCACTGCCTGCTTGCTACAGGTATGTGTAACAGAGGTGACACGTGGCAACATGCCCCATGGCCCAACAGGCATCACACTCACCAATGTCTGAGCTGGCAGCCACCAGTACGCTGCCACCACCATCGATGAAAGCAGTAATGGTCTCCACATTGATGTTTCCTCCAAAATCTGCAAGTGCACACCAACAGCTCATGACTGTCCCATGCCAGAGCCTTGTACAACACCACGCCAGAATGGCCTCAAGTCCCTCCATGAAGTACTGCCAGAGCACTTCCCCACATCATACCTTCAATGGATGGTGAGAAGATGATCAAGTTGTCATAAAGGAACTCTCCATACTTGATCAAGGAGAGGCCAGCATCATCCGCAGTCCGGAAGGTGAGCTCAAAGCCTCTGTCTGCAGCCATGACACACAGAATCATTAAAGTTGGAAAAGACCACTACGATCATCCAGACTGACTGCTAACTCACCCCCACCATGCCCACTGTGTCCCTCAGTGCCACAGCTCCAAACACACTGACTCCACCACTTCCCTGGGCAGTCTGTGCAAGTGCAATACCACTCTTTCTGAGAAAAAGTACACCATAATATCAAACTGGAACCTGTCCTGGCACAACTTGAGGCCATCACCTCTGGTCCTATCGCTGTTACGTGGGAGCAGTGGCTGACCCCACATCACCACAGCCTCCTTTCTGGAGTAATGTGGTCTCCCTTGAGCCTCCTCTTCTGCAGACTGAACCATCCCAGCTCCCTCAGCCGCTCCCCACAGCACTATGCTACAGACCACTCACAGCTCGGTTCCCTTCTCCGAACCCCCGCGCCTCGATGCCTTTCGCACAGCGAGGGGCCCAACCCTGCGCACAGCACTCGGCCCAGAGCCCCCAAGCGCTCCACCTCCCCCTACTCTGCCCTACCCGTCAGACTGCGGAAGAAGAGGGAGTGAGTGTCCCGCAGGTTGCCGTTCTCCAGCAGCACCAGGGTCCGCGGCCCAGCACCGGCCGCCGCCGCGGCCGATAGCAACACCCACAGCCGCGCCACCACCGCCGCCATTTTCTCTCCGCGCCGGAAGTCCTGGGAAAGAGGCGGGCACAAGGAGCCAGCCAATAGGCTCCAAGGGCAGCGCCCCGGCCGCCCAATCAGCCACGGCCAGCTCCTCGTGGGACACGGGAAGGAAAGAAGGCGTCGCGCAGCGCCCCCCGGGCGGGGTTTGTTTGCTGTGGGGTGGAGGGCGGCCCGCAGGGACCTGAGCGCCTCGCAGTGAGGCTTAGAAATACCGCAGAACGCGATTAAAAGCATCCTGTCCTGGGCACAGAGAGGCCCGTGTGGTCAGGGACCAACCCGGTTTGGATAAAGCCCTCTCTGGCAGCTGAGAGCAACGTAAACTTAGGACAACGAAAGCAATTCTGCTACCCAAAAGGAAGCGAATGGCCTAAAACGAGCGAGTTTAGGAGGTCTGAAAGGGGCAGCTCCTGCTTGACGAAGGTCTGCAGTGCTCCTCTGCTACAGCTGCTGTCTGGCACCAGCTGAGCATGTACCTGGACAGCCTACTCCCTGCCCGCAGCGCCGAGCCCTGTCCTCGCACAACTTCTCAGAGCCCAGAAGGACGAATACAGCTTAGTACCGGTTCTTTGCTCTCTGCCAAAGGGCTCTTTCAGGCAGGGCTACACTGTGGTAGTAAAACCACAGCGTTGAAGGGCTGTCCTCCGCTATAATAGCGCATTTCCCCTATCCCCGACACCGCCAGGTTGCTGATGACTGCGCTGCCTCAGGGAGCCACGCTGCAATGCATCGACAGTGCGTGACTGAAAACGGGGAACATCCAGAGCAGTTACAAGAGCTCTTAGGAGCCTTGTCTCCCAGGAGGCAGCTCATAGGCGGTTAGAGTCACACAAAGACCCCAAATCCAATAAATTAAAGCTTGCTGTGAAGCTTCAGGGAAGTCAACACTCCCAAGCCAAGATGCTGCCTTGCCTTAATTTCTCATGCTTTTAAACAAGCCCTGTAATATCTCCGTTGTTGAGCTTTTTCATCAATATCAAAATGATTTCAGATCTTAGGAGGAGCACCTTTAAAAAAGACACCTGACTTGTTTAAACAAAAATGGCAAATTCACTCCCTGACAAAGGCACACAGAGAGTAAGCAGCTTAGCAGGGAGCCCTGTGCTGGCTCTCCAGTTTGTGTCACCTACTCACCCACATTTTTGTATAGACAGCAAGTTTTGTCCTTGTTAAATTGTTATTCAAACTTGCTGGAAAGGCGGTCACCTCCACTGTGCACAGAAGAGGATACAAGCGAGCGTGGTCCAATTGCCATTTTTTGACCAGGAGAAGCCATGGGATGGCACTATGACCCCAACACTCCTCTTACCTCTGGCCAGGCAGTTTTTTGGAATGACAGCTCTAGAATCTTCCAGCAGCTAGATTCCTCATCCCAGGTACACTTACACTTGATCTTCTCCAGACTGCTGTAGTTGCAGTCCCACCAGATGAGAGACTGCACCTGATCCAGCAGCTGCTGAAGAGCATCACATCTCACTCTAGACAGCAGTTGGTGCTGAGATCATTCGTCTTTTCCAGCTCAAACTCTGACTGCAGATCTTTGATCTCTGTCTCAGCAGCTCGCAGCTGGGTCATAAGAACAAAACAGCTAGTTGGGGTTACGATGGAGAGAGGAATGGGGGTTACTTGTAGTAACAGATATTGGTTAGATAAAGAAATGGAATTTAGTCAGATGATTTACTCAGAGGGATGCGGTAAAACCAGAGCTTGGCAAAAGTAGATCAGCGATTTACACTTTCATTGTCCTGTTACGCAAGGGTGAGAAAGGGCATTTGTAAGAGCAATGGTGGCAAATCAAGAATGTCAGAGGGGTTCTGTGTTATGGATTTATGCTCAACTGAAGCCAACAATTTAACAAAGTTCAAAATATAAGAAAGTTAATAAGCACTTACTGTTACCTCCCACTCTTAAAAACAAAAACTTCGGTTCTTTCTAATTTATAATTAAGCTGAGATTTTATCTGGAGAGAGAATTCCATGCTGGTTTAAATGGAAAAATTAACACATCATCCCATAAATTAATGAGGTTCCAAGCGGGCTTAAATTTAATCTCACTGTGTTCTGTGCTAACAAAGTCATGGGATTTCTATCTTAGATGAAAAATGATAACCTAATTTACTCAAGTTCTTAACACGGAGATTTCTCACTGTATAGGCACATGTTTTTGAAACTCCTCTGATTCTGCCTCATATTATCAGAGCAAAACTGACTTTCAAGCATGCCTAAGATGTCAGGGTGCTGCTTATATACATATATTAAAAATAATATATATTTTATATTCAAATATATTTTTTCCAAAAAACCTTTCACAGCTAATTTTCTTGGGTGATCAGAATGGGTGTTGCTGAGGATGTAGCGAGCTGCATAAGTCAGTAGAGGGAGTAACATCCTCTACCATAACAGATGTGCTCATCTGGGTGTCCCATCGCACAAAAAGGAGACCAGCTTTTAAAACCCTCAGGGGGACTTTGACAAGGCTGGAGTCGTGGAACAACTTAGTTCCTAAACAGCAGTTCCTAAAAGTGCATGCAGTGGAGCTGGACTCAATTATCCCTGTGTGTCCCTTCCAACTAAGGAAATTCTATGATTCTAATCAACATTGTAGGTACTTATGCAGGCACATGCATGGCATGTTAGACACAGACGCCATCATTCTGTAAACATACTGCCCTAAGGTATTCCATTAACATAAAAATGGATAAGCAGAGAAGGAAAGATGGATGAGAAAGTGTTGAACGAAGGAGTGAAAAAGCCATCCTGAGAATAACCCCAGTGGATGCTCCCTGAATTTTAAGTGGGGAGCTGTTTTTGCAGGCTCACCTTCTTCTGCATCTTCTTCAGAAGTTTGCTTTTGGCTCAAACCTTCTCCTGGACAGGATCATAGACATTAAGCAGAACCCAATTGTCTCTCTGTAGGGTGAATACCCTGAATGAATAGAACCCAAACAATATAACAAAGGTGGACAGCATATTATTGGACAGATTATCCAGATGGTATAAAAACAACAGGTAAATTAGGAAAGGCTCACCTGGAACTCCACAGGGGAGGGATCTCCAACAAGAGATCCTTCCCCAGTAGTGGTCAGCCCTTAAATGGGGTCTGGGAGAGGTGGAGCCAGACTCCACCCCTTCTGGTCACACAGGTACATTGCCTTCACCTGTGCTCCTGCAGCTGACTCAGTGCTCGCCTCAGCTAATCAGTCAATGGTTCAGGCCATGATTCAACGGTTCCCATACACTCCACCCCTTCACAACATGAACCACTGATCAAGTTAAATATAGTGAGAGCCTTCCTTAATACAGAGATCCAATACATTGCGAGGCCTATATGTCACGTCACGATGCATGTCAGTATAATCTGGGATGAGTGATGATCAGTGTATGGCTTGTGTTCTTCCTTGGGCCAGTGCTCAGATCCTGGCATACTGGAGGCATGCAGTCACGTGGTGCAGGTCCATCCTACACTCCATCAGTCCTGGGTAGACCATCACCAGATGTTGCACATGATTTCACAGCAACTCTGGAACATTTCAGCAGTATTTTGTTCCTTCCAGTGATTCTGAAGACTCAGATTCACAGGGAGTAATATAGGGGTTTCAAGGGTACCAAGAGGGGAAGGTCCGCCCTCCAGGGCAAGATACAGGCCGTATTCCTATCTTGGGTCAATACTTCAGCTTGTACTGGGGCATGCCCTGGCTGCCTGTACCAAACCTTTTGGCCAGATGTCTGTGGCTGCACAACTATATCAGGCACCAAAGGTGGTGTCCTGATCTGCCACAGGGACATGACAGGGGTCCCTCTAGCAATAAAGACTGGAGTGTTGACCACAATATCAGCAGGCCATGTACCAATTACCGAAGAGACTACTGAACCTCCCACCTCCAATGATCTTCCCCAAGATGCAAGTAGGCCAAACCACTGTGGTCCTATTCGCACTTTCCAAAGCCATTTTATTCTGTTGGTGCCTGGTTCTAGGTTCTTAGGGGCAGGGAACAGAAGATCATTCTTATTGCCAATTTGAGGTCTTACCCGGTGTAAAGCAAGCAAAGGCGGTGACAGAGCTTTTATTTGAGGTAGAGGCGCTACAGAAAGAGATGTCAGAGATAAGGGGGATGAACTCACCCCTCCCGGCGACCGTTTAGGCGAAGGAACGCAGCCGCCTCTCGTTCGAACACTGGCGCGCCGGAAGGAAGAGAGCCAGGGAGGGGGGGGCAACCCGCGCAGGCTCTGAGTGTATCTGTGCTCCCGGAAGCACCGCCGAGAGGGAGAGAGTGAGAGGTCGGGTGGACCTGGGCTCCTCCGCTCCGGTCACTCAGATGCTCATTCACTGGTTCAGGCTGTGACCAGGCAATCCCACTACACTCCACCCCTTCACAGCATGAACCAGCAACTGAGCAGGTTGGGCATAATCTCCTGCTGTTCTGATGGCTCAAAATACCAAGTACATCGCGACGCATGTACAATACCCGCCGCAATGTAGAATGTTAAGGCACTGAAGGCCATTATTTGTAGTCCCTTCTTGTGGTTTTCTTGGGCCAGTACTTGATGTTCCTTCTGGAGTCGTATCTTCTTTAAGGACCAGTAGGTTCACATTCGCCAGTTGCCGAAAGTTCAACAGTCCATCACTGGATGTCATGATGTTTCCTCATGGTCACTGGAGTGTGCTGGAGTGGTGTTGCTCCTGCCGGCTGTCTGTAAACTTGATAACCTCAAGGGGAGTAATACAGATGTTTAACAGGTACAAGGAGGGGTAAGTCTGCCCTCCATGGTAAGATACAGGCTGTATTTCGGTCTTGAGTCAATACCTCTGCCTGTACTGGAGCATGGCCTGGCCTTCGATACCATACCCTTTGGCCTGATATCTGTGGTTGGATCACTATATCAGGTACCAAGGGGGGAGTTCTAATTTGCCATAAGGACGTGATTAATGTCCCCTTTGCAATGAAAATTGGAGTGTCAACTACAACCTCCGTTGGCCATGCACCAACCACAGGAGGGTTTACTGATCCCCCAGCCTCTAACAATCTCCCCCAAGGTGCAAGGAGACCACACCATTTTGGTCCTACTTGCACCTTCCAAGGCCATTTTACCTTGTGTTTCCCAGGCTCTAGGTCATCAGGGGCAGGGAGCAGAAGATCATTCGTGGTGCCAACTTGTGGCTTAAGTGAGGTGTCTTTGCTTGTGATTTGTATCCTAAGTGGAGAGGCCTAAGTTGTCCGCAACATTCTTAAAGCGCTGGGTCTGCCATCCCTCGGTCTCTCATTCAAGTCCCGCAGGGTTGCATAAAGCCTCTTGGTCCACCCCTGCAAGGACTGTGAATCTGCCTTCAGAGCAGCCTTCAGGATTCCATTATACCTTTCTATTAGGCCTGCTCCCGTTGGATTATAGGGCAGGTGAAACCGCCATTCAATGTTGTTGTCTTCAGCCCACTTTTGCACAGTTGTACCTGTGAAATGTGTACCTTGGTCACTCTCGATGACCTCAGGAGTCCCATATGATGCCATCAGCCTAGTTAGAGCTTTAATGGTATAGGCTTGGTTTGCCTTTGCTACAGGATATGCTTGCATCAGTCCACTTGCTGTGTCAACACAGGTTAGGGCATATCTGGCCCCCTCAGATCGAGGAAGTGGACCTATGTAATCAATCTGCCATCGTTGTAAAGGGTTGTGTCCTTTAGCAAGATGGGCCGTTGTTTCCGGCAGAGGTCTTGGTCTCATTCGTGAGCAAGCGTCACAGTCTTGACATGCCTGGACAATATCCGGTAACTGTATGGGCAGCCCCCATGCTTTAGCTGCTGCCCACATGGTTTTCTGTCCTGCATGCCGTAATTTCCGATGCAACCAATGGGCAATATCTTCGGCTGATGTATTTCCTAGCCATCGAACTCGAGCCAGAGTGTCAGCTTCATCATTACCTGGAGACTGCAAGGGTTGATGTCCAGAAACGTGGTATGCTCGTACAGTCCTGTGCCTAACCACGTTCCATATATCAACCCACATATCTTTGCCCCAGATAGGTCGAGCATGGATCGCCCAGTCCTGAGTGGCCCACTGTGCTATCCAGAGCGTGAGCCCTCGGTAGACTGCCCAGCTATCCGTGCAGATATTCAGTGCGCCATCACCCGGCTCTTGAGTTATCACCATCCACACAGCTCGTAACTCAGCCCACTGGCTACTTTGTCCATCCCCTTCTTCAAACCATATTGTTTCAGTTGAGGGATGGTATGCAACAGCTCGCCACTTACTTGGGTTCCCTCTGCTGGATCCATCTGTGTACCAGGCATCTTCTGGAATAGGGTATTTCCCCTCCTGTACAGGACTCTTCTCTGGACGAGTGACTATTATTTCCTCAGGTGCTTCACTGCGATATGTCACTGGGCCAAGTATCTTCTGCAGTTCTTCCTTCAGTGGAGATGATGACAGGCGGCTTCTCTGACTGAGGTAGGCAACCCAGCGTGCCACTGTTTGTGATTGGGCCACCCCCGTCTTAGGAATGTGGGTTAGATCTTTTACCCACCCCTGAATTGGCAAAGTCGTTTTAACAATAACTTCTGCAGTTTGAGTTATCGGTTCTACCACCTGCAGTGCAGAATAGGTAGCCAATAGCTGCTTTTCAACCATGCTGTATCTTTCTTCTGCTCCGTGCCAAACCTTTGACCAGAACCCAATTGGGGTTCGAATGGAACTCTGGCGCTGCCACAGACCCCAGCCAAACCCTTCTTGAGTTACATGCACATCTAGTTCGGCTGGAAGGGTTGGATCGAATATACCCAGTGCCTGGGCCTGTTTAACAGCTATTTTTGCCTGCTGGAAGGCATCTTGCTCCATTTTACCCCAATCCCATACTTGGCCTTTTTTTGTTAATCGATACAGAGGTTTTAGGAGTTGTGCTAAGTGGGGTATAAAGGATCGCCAGTATCCTAATACACCCAAGAACTCCTGCACAGTCTTGGTAATTTCTTCTTGCCCACCTGGGAGTCTATATTGTTTCGTATTTGTTATCCGGCGGGGTTGTGGCAAACAAATAGGCTCAATTTTTGCATGGCCCCTTAAAATTGCCTGCACCGCCCGGATACTAATACATCTTTCCCTTAGTCTGAACTCTCCCACAGTGGTCTGGAGAGTCAGACCCCACAAGATGTCTATCCCCAGTATGTACTCTGGAACTGGGGCGATAGATACCTTGTACTCCCGAGGTGGAAGACGCCCAACCCCCAGTTTCAACCACGTTTGGGTTACGGGGATCATCTGCCCCCCGAACCCACCTATCATAGCCTTAGTGCCCAGGAATTTATTTGGGTCCCCATATATGATGGATGTTTCTGCCCCAGTATCTACCAGCGCCATCACTCGTTGTATGTTCTTTCTCGACCAGTGAATAGTTAATTCAACATAGGGTCTCTGGTCTCCTGTAGAGACCCTAGTCCTGGGAAATTTTGACTCCTCTGTCATGCCATCAGCTCTGCAATCCCCAAGTCTTTTTCCTCTGACGGCTCGACTGAGGCTGCCCGGGCCGCCTGAGAAGGTTTACGTTTTTTCGATGGCACCATGAAATCTTCCAGATTCCATGCGTCTTGTGGAATGTGTTCTATAAATCGAATTCCTTCCCTTTTGGGGGAGGACTGGAATCTTTGATTATTGGGCAACTGTTTCCATAGTTGGAGTAATACCTGATTAGGCTGTCCATCAATCTTTTCAAATCGAACTCCTGCTCTTATCAGGTCATTAAACATCTGTCTTCTCGATACCCTGATGGGTCCAGATTGGATTACCTTAGAGGCTGGTCTCCTAGGTCGTGGTGGTGGATGGATCTCCGACCTTTCCACCACCATTCGGACATTGCGCCTAGCGCGCAGGCGCTCTGTCTCCCCCAGATCTGCCACCAATTGGGCAGCCTGTTGTATGATGGCCTCTGAGGCCACTAGGGGGTTCAGTATGGATACCAAAGTACCATACTGGTGAGGTGGAGCTTGCTGCAGGATAAGATCTCTCATTCCTGCTGAGAATTTCATCAGGTCTGGGCTCTCAAAATCTTCCTCATAGATTGCCTCTCTCATACCCAGTTCCCGAAAATAATTTTGCAGGTCTTCCATAGAAGACCATAGACCTGTATTTAATGGGATGTCAGTTTTGTTTGGCCATGTTATACGGCACGCAGCTGTTAACCATTTAATTAATGAATGATTTTCATCATTATGCTGAACAGTGGCATATAGCCTCTGTCTGAGGGCAGGGTGAGTGGTAATGGATGCCAGTTTTGAAATTTCTGGCCCATTTACCATAACACCTTCTGCCCCCATGTCCCATAAGCGGAGCAGCCATGCTGGTACACTCTCTCTTGGTTTTTGTCTAAACCGCTGTACTAGATCCATTAATTCAGCTGCTGTATATGGGCGAGCTGTTACATGTAGAGTGCTGTGGGCTGGGGGCCACTGGTCAGGGGGCAGCCCCACTGGTCTATCCTGTATTTTTTTTGTTTTTTGAGTTACAACTGGTCGGATCTCAAAGGGATCTAGCTCAAGTGGAACTTCGAGATCCGACCTTTTAGTGCCTTCATTGTCAGAAACCAGACTATGTGGGCTGTCTTCTGCGGGGTCCCCGGTGACTTCTAGGGAGAGATTCCGGACATTCCGTAAGGGAGTGACCGGTTTTGGTATTTTTCCTGTCAAAATTGCAATTTGTTTTTCTAATTCTTCAATACGGTCACGCAAGAGTTGATTTTCATCAAGCAGGCCCCCTTCAGTTGCGTTCATCTGGTTCAAGGCTATCAGCAGCGGCCATGCCACCGTAGACGCAGCTAACTGCCGCTCCCGAGTAGTCAGTACGTTTTTAGTCAGAGAGAGAAAATACTCAGCTAGTCGCGACGGGGATTCACGGATGTTTTCTCCGTCTCGCAGGGGGCCCCATTTTTCAATAATTGCAGCAATCCCGTGGTATGGGGATCCTAGGAATCCCGGGATGTGACCGGGCAAAAGGTCATTTAAGGGGGTGGTCTTTTCCCGCGCAAACCACCCCACGATGTTACTTAGAAAGGTCATAGTGAATGTTTTTAAAAGGTATTAGGCTGCCTGGCTCGCCAAGTGTAAAGCAAGCAAAGGCGGTGACAGAGCTTTTATTTGAGGTAGAGGCGCTACAGAAAGAGGTGTCAGAGATAAGGGGGATGAATTCACCCCTCCCGGCGACCGTTTAGGCGAAGGAACGCAGCCGCCTCTCGTTCGAACACTGGCGCGCCGGAAGGAAGAGAGCCAGGGAGGGGGGGGCAACCCGCGCAGGCTCTGAGTGTATCTGTGCTCCCGGAAGCACCACCGAGAGGGAGAGAGTGAGAGGTCGGGTGGACCTGGGCTCCTCTGCTCCGGTCACTCAGATGCTCATTCACTGGTTCAGGCTGTGACCAGGCAATCACACTACACCCGGTTATTGGTGCCCGTAATTTGGATCCTAAGCTGAGAGGCCCATTTTACCCATTTACCTCTCTTCTGCTCCATGCCAGACGTGAGACCAGAAACGAATGGGGGTCTGAACAGAACTCTGACGTTGCCACAGGCCCCAGCCAAAGCCATCCTAAGTAACATGAACATCCAATTCGGCTGACAGGGTAGGATCAAATATACCCAATGCCTGGGCTTGTTTAACCGCCTGTTTTGCTTGTTGGAAGGCGTCCTGTTCTGTTCTGTCCCAGTCCATCATTGCCCCTTTTTCATGAGTCCATACAAAGGTCTCAGCAGCTATGCTAAATGAGGTATAAAGGAACGCCAATATCCCAATATACCCAGAAATTCTTGCAGCTGCTTTGGTGTTGTAGAGACTGGGAATGCCTGAACATTATCTACGGTGGCACTGCATAGTACTTTGGTCTTTCCTGACCAGTCTACCCCAAGAAATTTTACAGACAGGCCTGTACCTTGCAGCTATTGAGGATTTATAGCTCATCTTCTTTCTTGCAGGTAGGCGGTTAATGAATCTGCCACCTGTCCTACCACCTCCAGTGAGTTGGATGTTAACAAGAGATCATCAATATAGTGGTATAGATTGACATTATTAGGTTTTCCCCAATTAGCAAGGTCACATGTCACCAAGTTATGACAATATGTTATCGAATGAACGTACCCCTGTGGCAGGACCTGAAAGGTTCACTGCCTGCCTCCCCATGTAAATGCAAAGTGGTCCTGTGATTCTTCAGCAGTATGAATACTAAATAATCTAGGACACAATGGTAGGTTTTGATTTCCCTACTGAGTGTGTCCATTAGGGAGGCAATATTGGGTACAGCCGCATGGATGGGCGGCGTGACCTTATTCGATTCCCTATAATCCACCGTCATTCTCCATGTTCCATCTGACTTTCACACTGGCCATATGGGGGAATTGTATGGGCCATATGCAGGACTTATAATGACTACTTTTTCTAGTTCCTGCACCATCCTTGATATTTCATCCTGTCCCCCGAGGAGTCTATACTGTCTTACATTAGTAATCTGGCACAGTTTGGGCGAACAAATGGGCTCATGTTTTGCATGGCCCCTCAGTATTGTCAGTACTGTCCAAATGCTAATGTACCTTTGCCAAAATCTGAACTCTCCCACAGTTGTCTGGAGAGCAAGATCCCATAGAATGTCTATGCTCAAAATGTATTCTGGAAGTGGGGCAATAGACACTTTTTACTTCCAGGGTGGGAGATACTCAACCGCCAGTTTCAACCGTGTTTGGATGATCGGAATGGTCTGTCCCCCAAACCCACCAATCATCACTCTATTACCCTTAAATTTAGATGGATCCCCATATATTACTGATGTTTCTGCACCGGTGTCTACCAAAGCCATTACTCTTTGTATCTTTGTTTCTATCCAATACATCTCTAACTCTACATAGGGCCTCCAGTCCCATCTGGAGGCCCCAGTGTCCCTTGTTATGCTATGAACTTGGCCAGCTCAAGATCTTTTACAGCAGGCAGCTCAGGCATCATGGCCTGAGTCACTTGTAGAGGTTTCTTTCTCCTATTTGGCACTATAAAATCGGCCAAATTCCAGGTCGTGGTGGGTAGTTCTTGTATTATTCATATTCCCTGTTTTCTGGGAGCACTCTGAAATTTTTGATTGTTTCTTAGTTGTTTCCATGCCCATCGATTTTAGCAAATACAACCCCGGCCCATATAAGATCACTGAACATGGTTTTCTGAGACACCCTGATCAGGGTGTTGGTGGGGCAGACTTCTGGGTTCTAATTGTGAAGGCCTTCCTCCATCATGCAGACATTGTGCCTAGTTTGTATGCACTCCATTTCCCCCAGGTCTTCTACCAGTTGGACCACCTGCTGGATAACGGCCTCTGAAGCTACTAAAGGATTCTGTATGGAGACCAGTGTCTCAGAAATGAGAAGGGGCATGCTGCAATATCAGGTCTATCATACCTGCTGTAATTTTTTCTATGTCCAGACTTTCAAATGTGTCAGAATACATGGCCTCCCTCGTACCCAATTCTCAGATGTACGTTTGGAGGTCCTCCATAGAGGACCATAAACCAGTATGAAGTGGTACGTCTGTTTTATTGGGCCATGTTAGATGGCATGCCACCATCAACCAGTCTCTAAGAGGCTGATTTTCATTACATTGGATGGAAGCATATAATCTTTGCCTCAGGGCCAGGTGTATGGTTATCAACGCTAGGTTGGATATTTCTGTCCCATTAACTAATACACTTTCAGCTCCTGCATCCCATAGTCTTAGGAGCCATGATAGTTGGTTGAAACTTTCCCTGGGCTTTTGATAGAACCACTGTACTAGGTCCATCAACTCATTTGCCGTATATGGGTGAGCTGTTACATGCAAGTATGTTTCAGCAGGGGACCATTGGTCAGGAGGCAACCCCACCAGTCTATCTTGTACTTTTTTGGTTTTCTGAGTTATAATTGGGAGGATCTCAAAGGGATCCATCATAGATGGAACTTTGAGATCTGATTTAGAGACCTTGCCCTCTGAGGCACCCAGGTCCGTTATCTCAGAGACCTGAGTGTCCTCGACTGAAATGCTACGTATTTGCTTTGTTGGGGCATTTAGTCCTTGTTTTTCAGTTATTAATGTGCCCAATTGCTGTTCTAATTTCACAATATGGTCTCTTAATAGGTGGTTCTCAACTACTTTTACTTGTTATTTGGTAAAGCGCCATTACCAGGGGCCAAGCCACAGCAGACACAGCTAGCCAGTGCTCCTTTGTAATAAGTACACCTTTATCTAAACCCTAAAAATAATGTTAAAGGGGCCAGAGAAGAAGAAACACTCGTAACCCACAGGGGTCCACATTTTTGGGGGATAGTGGCTAAGCCATAATAGGGTGACCCCATAAGTCCCAGGATTTGACCCAGGAGCATTTGTTCTAAAGGGTAACATTCTCCCCTCTGCCCCATTTGAAGATATTCCAAATGAAAGACATGTCAGTTGAGGATTTCTTTTCAAGCCTGCCTGGCTCACCAGTTGCAGGGTGAATATCCTGAATGAATGGTACCCAAACAATATAATGAATATGGACAGCATATTATTGGATGGTTTATCCAGATAGTATGAAGACAACTGATCAATTAGGAAGGGATCACCTGTCACCAAAGGTTGAGGCTCACCTGAAACTCCACAGGGGAGAGATCTCCAACAAGAGATCTTTCCCCTGTGGTGGTCAGCCCTTGAATGGGATCTGGGAGAGGTGAAGCCAGACTCCACCCCTTCTGGTCACTCAGGTGCTTTGCCTTCACCTGTGCTCCTGTGGCTGACTCAGTGCTCGCCTCAGGTGATCAGTCAGCGGTTAAGGCCATGCTTCAACAGTTCCCGTACACTCTCAATGAGAGTTCTCTCATAATTGTGACATTAGGCATCAAATTACTGTGCCTAACAGCTATTTATCTGCTCCAAATGGATGCAGTTAATTTGGAGATAAAGAATGTACATCTGCTTGATCTTGTGTTGCACAGAACACATAACTGAAGTGAGCAGTCATACTGCCATGCAAGAACATGATTGCTTCTTGCCTGTGTGCAACAGGAGGCAGTTATCAGAAGCAGTTGCTGACCTGGTAAGCACCTGCTGATAGTCCACAGGTGCTGATGTCCCCTCTGCTGTGACAGCCATCTCTGGTTCAGCATTCTCATCACCAGCACCTCGCACAGCTTGAGGCACTGCTGAATCCTGAGGACAAGAAGAGATTAAAGGCTGCAGCTCTGAAAAGATGCAATGTGAGTCCAGGGAGAGATGAAGTGTGATACTGCCCAAGTGGGTAGTGAGAAGTGGACTGAAGGGAACCTTGTCTGATGTTGGTTCTTTATCTGCTGCAACAGGAGAGTCCTCAGGCAAAGCAGTCTCAACAGAATTCATAGCAGCTGAAGAATAAAAGAGCAAATACCCACAATGTAAGTAGTGAGCTCTTCATTGAACATAGATCCGTTAAAACATCACAAAACCTTCCCCAAAAGCTGAAAGCTGTTGTTTCGGCTGGAAGGAAAATTCTGTTGTTTACCTTAGGCTGGTAAGTAAAAACCATCAGAGACCCAAGGCCGTGTCAGGCAAGGAATACAGATCTTACAGGGCTGGGAAAGCCCTGACCCTCATATTCACATGGAAATCTATTTTGGAGGCCTAGGGGGTACACACCTGTAATCAAAGGGGAAAAAAATGAACCTTTCATCTTAGCAAGCCATAGCATCAAGAATTAAGAATACAGTTTCAAGAATTAATATTGGACATTATGTGCTGTGTAAGCACATTGCAAAACATGCTCTGAGGCACTGCAGGAGTATAAATGAAAAATGATAATAAATTGGGTAACTGGCAACCTTTTATAGGTGTGTGACAGGAATACCTGCCCTCCAGCTAAGTGATGGTGTTGATAATCCACCAGGAAACCAGGAGCTGCATCAGATTTGTATGCAACAGAAGACGCTGCTGCAGCCATCCTTGTCTGGAGCATGTGGGTTGTGGGAAGCCAATCGGATCAAGACAAAGTGCTGCTGCCTGCTGAGAAATCTCTGCAGCACAAACCTCTTTTCTAGAGGAATGCTGCTCTAAGGCAGAGAATACTCGTAGCTGCATGGGCATAATTGCATATTGTCACCTCAGGGCTTGCAGGGTAGGGTCAGGCTGGTCTTGACATGGAAAAGAGCTCAGGGAAATAGGAAAGTGAACAAAGTTGGGACAGAGTCTTGCAACTGGCCCAGAAGGTATAGTCACACTCCTGCTGTCAATAAGGGAGAGGTGGAGCAGGCACTGCAACACTTGCTGCAGTAGTAATCAGTGCCACTTCAGAGGCTGCAGTAGCAGCCACATATCTCAGTTTGCAAGAAACCCTCTGTTTCAGCTCATTCCCAAAGTCAATCCTGCAGTGTATGAACAGTACCAGGGCACCGTCACTCCGTGTTCTGCACCCTGCCTGATCCACATTTGCTTCCTTCCTGATGTTCTCCTCAAGGACAGTCAGCTTGACACCACAGCAGCTCCTCAGGTTACTGATGCCCTCTTCGAGGCAGGCATGTGACTCCTGCTCTGCTTCATAGCTGGCCTTTAGCTGGGCCAGCATCTCTTCATCCTCCTAAAGGGCACAGCATAAAGCCTGGTACAGCAGTATTGCTCCTGACTGTTCACAAGGTCACAGCTTATGTCTGCCCCAATAAAACTTCACTATACTGCAGTCACTGACATTTTTCTGTGACTTAACTGGGTGCAGTATTGATGAAAGGTAACCAGCTAGCCCTACAAACTCCTGTTCAGGCAGATGTAGTGCCGTGGAAAGGGCTTTGTAACAAGTGAGGACAAAATTCGCTTCTTCCTGGGCCCTCTTCTTTTATTCTCTCTACCAACTCCTCATTCTTCCTCCTGGCTCCATCTCTCCTCCCCATCTCTCTTCTGTTCCTAATGCCTTACCCTGCTGCTTTCCTCCCTCCATTGATGGAACAAATCTAAGCTTCACATGTAGTTCACTCTTCTTGTTATATGTGCTACAAAGAAATCCTGGAAAGCCCCACTTGTCTGGAGTGAACAATACTGAGAGGAAACAGTATTGTAAATAAGGCCTTCAAGAACATATATTCTGAAGACAAAGAAAATGATGAAAAGTATACTGGAAAGGCTGAACCACACACCTCTATATCCTATTTGTAGTACGTACTATAAAAATCCACGAGCTTCAGTCAAAGACAATAGGACATATCCCCTCCTGACTTCTCTGATCAGCTGCTTCTCTGCTTCAACATCTAATATGTTGGAGGAGGGGAGTTGGCTTCCCTTCCAAGTGAGCAGCCTTTGAAGGTGGAAGCCCTGCAAAGCAAAGCAGAAATAAAAATGATACAGTTACTGGGTAGGATTGTTTGTGGAATGCCTGGAAACAGAACAAAGAAGCTGGCTGCCAGTAACGAATATTGCCATCCACGTGCTCCTTTGCACTGCACTCATGTGCCAGGATCTGTGCTGCTAAAACACCCACTAGCCTCCAGCTCCAGAGGTGTGGGGAGATGAATCAGTGCCAAGCAGAGCAGGAGAGGTTTAAGCTTCAGATATATGAAAGCAACTACAAGTCTGATCTCTGTCAGAGTAACAGGAGATCTATTTCCCAGGCTATGCCAACAGATTTGGAAGATAAAATGCACTGGGAAGGTGATTAAAAAATGCAAGGAAATTCCTCTGTTCTTCCCAGCTGTTTTTGAAAGGTGTCAGAAAGGGGAAAATAAAAAAAAATCCTTCAGCTTCTGATGAAAGTTGACCTTTGCCAGGGGACAACTCCCAAGAGATGACCAGGTTCCTAAAGACTGCTCTTACCAATTTTCTCCCCGGTCTCCTATTCCTACTTCACAGCAGAGTGGGTCTGCTGAGGATGAATCCTTGACAAGAGAACAGGGAATTCTGTAAGGAATGCTATTAGCAAGGCAAAAACCCTTCCTGCAGTGCCAAAAATTTGCAGTACGGAAGAACAGGGGCTGAATGCTAATTTCGAAAACATATATATATCATTTCATGTAATTGTATTTAAATTTACATTGTTATTTCTTCACCATCTTTGTTCTGCCAGCTGAAATCCCTCTTCTGTTGTTCCAAAATCCTAGCCAAATTCTAGCTAGATTGACCAATAAGAATCAAGGATTAGAATCTCATCAGGATTTTCTAACAGAATTTGTCATTATTGAAAACTAGAGAAAATACTAGAGAATTGAGATGTTCTTTACCACTGGAATAAGGTCAGTTTGGCAACAGTAAAGGAAAAGCACATTACCAGAATGGAGACCTCTTCCTGCAATGGGTGAGGTGAAATCTGGTGAATGTTTTACTTGCAAATAACACTTTTTTTGGTCAAAGATAAAACAGCTCTGGAGCTGCTGAAGTTTTCCTACGTAAGAAATTATTCACATTCATCTGTTCAGCTAGAACGGCCTTCAGCTTCTTAATCTCCTCCTGATATCCCTTAGCAGAGTATTCTTGGGATCCTCATTGATACA
Organism: Oreortyx pictus; assembly: GCA_036925125.1. NCBI lineage: Eukaryota > Metazoa > Chordata > Aves > Galliformes > Odontophoridae > Oreortyx > Oreortyx pictus. The sequence goes on along the minus strand of JAUPFR010000024.1, from coordinate 6,538,251 downwards.
GGGCTTGTTCTTGATGTTTTTCATTCAATTTGCATAGTGCACAGTACTGAGGATTTCATCATAGTTGTTGTTAGCTGGAGATAAGCATCAGGGCCTTGGTATTCCCTCCCAGAGAGCCTTGCAGTAGCCTGGTCAGCTTTGATGTGTTTGCACCTGCCATCATCAAGGGCTGAGATGATGTTGCTGACAGCAGAGAGGGAAAGGTTAATTTTGGTGTCCTCTTTGCACTGCTCTCCTGTAGCTCCACGTTTTGACTGTCTCCTGCTTCCTGCCAGGTTCACTAAACTAAGTTTTGTTGCCCTAAGGTGGTCCTGCCCTCTCTCATCTGCAGAAAAATAATTCCAAGTTAGGCTCTTTTCAGGCAGCAGCATCTCAATGGTCAAGAACAGGTGCTTAACATGATGACACAAGTCTCCTGTTATTAAGGCAGGCATTTAGGAGCCCTTCAATTTCACCAGCTCCTTAACATACTCAACTTTATAACGAGCTTTCATCAAATTGCAGCATACTACCCACAGCACTTGGATTTCCATGCCCCAATCATTCCCTGTGATTGCAATTCCCTTGTTCAAGGGAACTGCTTCGTCAGCACTCCTGATTCCCACCGGAGAACATCACAGTTTGAAGCAACTCCTGTTTCTTCCAGGCAGACTTCTATAAAACCTCAGCTTAAATTTAGTCAAGAGTTAAACTTTATGGAAGTGGAGGATACCTAAACATAAATGATGACAATCTGATGCATGGGGGAAAGTTAAAAGTAAGAAAACCTACCACCCCGGGTTATATCATTAGTTGCAGCAATTGATCATTAACTGCAGAACTTAACATTTGTAGCAGAGCACTGTTTTTCTCACCACATTTTCTGGCACATTTAGACAGGGAAGAAATGGGAAATAAAAACCTAAAAAACCAGAGCTTAAACAGAGCACTGTCTCACCATTCTTTCTGATTGCTGGGGTGAGCAGAATGCCACAAAACATAGGATTTCTAACTCTTTCCTTCCCCTTCCCAGCTTATGGTAGACAGTTAAGAAGTTGCTTTGGTTGTTGTTGGTCCTTTTACCCAAGGAGGCTGTTTGCTTCCATCACATAGCTTTGTGGTTTGGTTTCCATCTTGTAATGAGGTTCCCAGACTCTTTCTAAAATGCCTGCAGAAGGTCTTGCCTGTCTCATTCCCATGCAGCCCATCAGCTGCTCCTGGTGGCTAAAGCACTGGCTTGATCTAAAATGTCTTTCTGCTCACTAATCAACCTCTAAGCACAACATAAAGGAATAAAATACCTGCTACTCTCAACATCCTAAATATCAGATGGTACCTCGTGCATTTCATACGCCTGCATTCAGAGCCCAGTGATAACCATCATGCTGTTTCTGAACTTTTACGTGGAAATAAAGTCCATGTAGCTGTAAGGAGGTCCTTTAAAATATTAAGAGCCTGCAAATTATAGCATCCCACATGTGCAACTGGGAAATAAGTTGGAACTTACCTGTGCACCTCTTTGAGAAGTCTGAAGATGACAACATAAACATCAGTTCAGTTAAGAGCTCTGCACTCATCACAAATGAGTGTAAACACTTCATTTTCCTCATTAGGCTTAAAGTTGGGGTTTCACATACTCGCATAATGCAAGGATGAGCATCCACTGTCTGTGTTAATTGAGACATCCTGTAAATCCAACACACATACCACTTCGGGTAGATGAAAATGAGGTACTCTCATCAACTCTGGAACTACAATTTAGGAAGACACTGTGCAAATTTCCTAGCGAAGAGAACATAACCAAGCTGATCAGGGCCTCAGCTGGCGTCAAGGACAAGACAGAATACAGGAGATTAATTCCTTTCTTAATCCCTGAGAAAACCTTTCAAGGTCCTTGTCCAGATGTGGTGAGGTGGCTTTATCAGAAAAAGAAATACTAGTTGAAATGAGATACCTGGGAAAGGAAAAGTAGTCACTAAAATGTTATTGAGGGACACTTTAATTCCATTATTAAATCCAGATTAGATGTTTGTTTTACAGACATGCCCCAAAATTAACCTAAATGAAGGAATCCTTGGATGAATTGTAAAGAAGGTCAGAAAAAAGAGATAAGGACACAAGTTGCTCCAGGTTTTGCAGTGTCTGAGCTCCAAGCCACTGTATGGGCTGTGAGTTTTAGCACCCTTCACTGAAAATAAATGTTTCAGAAGATAAAAGGAGGAGAATAAAATATGTTTCCAGACTGAGTGCAAGACATTTCAGCACCAAGGGGAACTGAGGAAAAAAGATTTTGAATATTCAGCCATCTCACTCCACAGAGCATCCCAGTGTCAAGGCACGATGCTGATTTCTAAGGACCGAAGTCATGTAGGATCTAACTTCTGGATCACCTGAGGCAAGCACTGAGTCAGCCACAGGAGCACAGATGAAGGCAATGCACCAGTGTGACCAGAAGGGATGGAGTCTGACTCCACCTCTCCCAGACCCCATTCAAGGGCTGACCACCACAGGGGAAAGATCTCTTGTTGGAGATCCCTCCTCTGTAGAGTTCCAGGTGAGCCTTTCATAATTTATCAGTTGTCTTTATACCATCTGGATAAGCCATACAAAAACATATTGTCCACCTTCATTATTTTCTGTGGGTACTATTCTTTAAGGATATTCACCCTGCAATTGGTGAGCCAGGCAGGCTTGAAAAAAAAATCATCAACTGATATGTCTTTCATTTGGAATATCTTCAAATGGGACAGGGGAGAAAATGTTACCCTTTAGAACAAATGCTCCTGGGTCAAATCCTGGGACTTATGGGGTCACCCTATTATGGCTTAGCCACTATCCCCCAAAAATGTGGACCCCTGTGGGTTACGAGTGTTTCTTCTTCTCTGGCCCCTTTAACATTATTTTTAGGGTTTAGATAAAGGTGTACTTATTACAAAGGAGCACTGGCTAGCTGTGTCTGCTGTGGCTTGGCCCCTGGTAATGGTGTTACACCAACTGGAAGTAACGAATAACAACATAGAATGTGAGAACCACCTATTAAGAGACTGTATTGTGAAATTAGAACAGCAGTTGGGCACATTAATAACTGAAAAACAAGGACTAAATGCCCCAACAAAGCAAATACGTAGCATTTCGGTTGAGGACACTCAGGTCTTTGAGATAACGGACCTGGGTGCCTCAGAGGGCAAGGTCTCTAAATCAGATCTCGAAGCTCCATCTATGATGAATCCCTTTGAGATCCTCCCAATTATAACTCAGAAAACCAAAAAAGTACAAGATAGACTGGTGGGGTTGCCTCCTGACCAATGGTTCCCTGCTGAAACATACTTGCATGTAACAGCTCACCCATATACGGCAAATGAGTTGATGGACCTAGTACAGTGGTTCTATCAAAAGCCCAGGGAAAGCATACCATCATGGCTCCTAAGATTCCCTCCCCTGTGAAGTTCCAGATGAGCCTTGACTGTCAGTGACAGGTGAGCCTTTCCTGATTTACTGGTTCTCTTTATACTACCTGGATAAGCCATACAAAAATATACCGTTCACCTTCATTATTTTGTGTGGGTACTATTCTTCTGGGGTATTCACCCTACACATAGAGACAGTAAAGATGCAGTGGGAAGAGTCCTTGCTCATCAGGGTGTTCCTCCAGCCTGCCTCCACGGTCTGCTCATGTTATACCACCCTGTGCATGGGGTGCAGGGAAAGCTCATCTGTGCACACCCCCTTCTCTGAATGCTCCTTCAGCTGTAAGCAGGGACAGCATGACACAGGTCAGAACGGGAGCAAGGCTTCAGGAAGGCATGCAGAGAGCTGTCCACTAGCTTTCAGGCCACACAAAAAGAGGGAACCACCTTTACAGGCAGAAAGAATGTCTGTTATGAGTTTGCTGATTGATTCAGTCATCTCCCAGGCCACAGGCAGCCCAGCTTCTCCACACCCCGCTGCCTCGTACCTCCCCTATTATTAAGCAGCATATTTTAAGAAGAACTGAAATATTTTTCACCTATTATGGCAAAATCTCTAATATGTCATCAGTCATAGGGAGCTTTTTAAAACCAAAGCACTGATTCAATAATCAGAGATATTGTTACTGGTGCTTTATGGAACCCCTCTGCTCTGAGGTGGCGTCTTGTTCCCCAAATCACATCCATCATGCACAGGCAGACTATGTATTTTTTTTCCCTCCAGATGAGTTCATTTTTTAGATGCTATAAAACTGTATTCAGACACCTGGACAGTGTTAAGCAACTAACAGCATCTTTTTAAAACCATCAATGGAATCACTAATTTGTGCAGAAGAACACATGCAATGTGCGGAGAAATGATTGAGTCCATCAAACCTACATAAAAAAATCTACAAAGCACAAAACAGCACTCCCACACAACCCCCTTCTGAAACTCCCTCCATGTTGGGAATTTTAAATGAGAGGAATTCATTTCACAAGTTATGTTACACCCCACATCCACTGAGCTCATAACCAGAACTTGATCGTGTCAGCTGGAATATCAAGATAGAGTTGTGATGACTTGGTGTCAGGGATGTGAGAGATCACAGAATGGTTTGAGTTGGAAGGGAACCTTAAAGGCCATCTGGTCCAACACTCCTGCAGCAAACAGGGATGCCCAGAGCCCAGGTGGGGGTGGGACACATGAAGACCTCTAGATGTTTTAGTAATGCTACAAGAAGGGATGTAAAAAAAAATCTGTGCATAACAGAGCAAAAACAGCTGATAACTAAACTCAGCAGAATGTTAGTCTTGTTCTATGTCACTGTAAAGTTGTGCCCACTCAGAATTAACGCAGTTACAGAACCACAGTCAGACCATTTGTACACTGTGACTTCAGGCTGTGCTACAGGAGAATCCCATGATTGGCACAACACCATTTGAGGGTGCCACAAAGCCCTGGGGGAATACCTTTCCAAGGGCTGCCTAACAGCCTGGCCAGGCTGTGCTCCTACCAGAGCTCCTACCAGCTGCTTTTCTGTCACAGGACTTCATTTCACAGCAGGCAACCAAGCCTTGGGACTTCAGACTTGATAAAATTGCTGATGTTAAAAGGCAAAGGAATAAAGATCTCAGAGGAGAATCATGGCATCTGGGACTCAGAAGAAAGCTGTGGGTCAGCCCAGGCTTTCTGTCTTCAAAGGACATGGCTGGACTCATAGCTCAGAGGAGGCAGTGGGAGCTGGTGGCTGTCCCCAGAGTGCTGGTGTTTCCCTGGAAACTGCTGTGCCCAAGTCCTGCCCTCCTGGTGCCAACTGCAGTCGTCATGGAAACCTGTGTCACTGCTGATGGGGAACAAAGGATAAGGATCTGCAGCAAGTGTGGTCAAAATCAATACTGAGCCCCTTTTCTCCCTTCTCTCTCCCAACCCAAGTATGCTCGGAAGGCAAAGCAGAGTGCTGCCTGTGAGAGGACTTGGCTCCACGAGGGCAGGAGCCCATGCAACACTGCCCTGCCAGGCTGCAGGGGCACTGCGGGCACCTTCCACCACAGCACTTCCATGGGGTGCTGCTGCTGTGGCCTTCCCCTGGTGAGCAGTCCTGCAGGGGAGCAAATTGGGGCAGAAGATTTGCAGGTGCCACCAGGAATAAATGTGAAAAGATCTGAAATGCCTCCGAGAGGTGTGTTTTATAAAAGCCTGCCCTTTGGTCGGGATTTCAGCATGTTTTTCCTCCAGCCTTCCTGGCCTCACCTCCAACTTCTGCTGATATCAGCTCCTAGAAGGTCTCATATGTCCTTACTGTAAATCTCCACGTAGGGAGCTCTCACCAAGAACTTGGAGCTTTCAGCATGCTGTACAAAAGGAATGAATTCAGGAGGAAGTTTGCAGCACTAAGGCAAGCAGGCAGCTCACAGAGATCTGCAGTGCCAGCTGGGCACCCAGCTCCCTGCAGCACCTGCTCACACCTCCCATAGCATTTCATGCCCAGGTATGATTACTGAACACACTTGCTTCCAGGCAATGTCTCAGATATGCAGGACTGTATTTCTGCAGTCTTCAGTGATACAGGCAGTACAGAGGTGCCTGAAATGCTGCTCTCTGTGCAAATATCACAGTACTTTGCAACACCTGACGCTGAGGCTCCACTGGAACCAAAACTTATGCTGCCCTGATGGTCACACAGCACAATTTTGCTGCAGCTGAGATGGGAGGAAAAGTTACTTCCAGAAGTGAGAAACAGATAAATAAATAAATTCACTGAGAATCCAAGTCCAAAGCAGTCTGTCCCCACTCTTGCTCCCAAGTGCAACTGGCACACCTTCCTTTGGGTGTACTCCTCTCCAGCTCTCTGCCTGCTACTACCCTGATGCTTTTAGGGTTAAAAACAGTGATTTGGTTAAAGCACTTAAATGAAATGCGAATACTATCACAGCTCTGTGACAATCGTGATTTTGGGAGAAAAGAAGAGCAGAACAGTGTGGCTATTACTCCTCCACTTCTCAGAAGGGCTGCCAGCATAAATGCTTCAATTCCTTCCCATCAGGGAGTATTACGCTGTGGAAGGTGCAAAAATTGTCTTTTTAGCTACCACACAGCATTACAACAGGATCTCTTCCACATCATTACATACCTACGTGTATGCTCTCAAAAACATGTTCCAGTGGGAAAAATAAAATAAAACCACCAACAGAATGGCCTGTAGGGGGTGAAAACCAGCAGGACAGCTGACAGCACTGAAGGCTGCGATGAGTTTTGCCATAAGGCAGGAAACCCTAAGGAGTAGAGATTCAAGTGGGATGCCGGCTGAGCGCAGGGCGGCCAAGGGGCTGGCTGCAAGCACGCATCACTGCCGGTTGTTCCAGGTTTGGAGAACCATGGTAGAGACAGAAGGCATTTGGAACTGCCATTCCATCCTCACAGCTTCTGCTGACGGCATAAGTTGGGTTGGTTGGTTGGTTTTCAGTGGTTTTGATTGTCTGGGGTTTGCCACCCCAGCCGCTCATTGTGCTGACACCAGTGGGCAGCTCATGTCCCCTCTCAGCTACTGCTTGTCTTTCTGCAGAAGGCAGAGATTCCCCATCTCCTCCAAGACATCCTGCTGGGACCTAAGAACGCCCCTACACCCGTCAGCAGTTTTGTGGATCACTCTTCCCCCCAACCACACTCCCTCGCTGGAAAAGCAGACTTCTGCTGACCCTGTTGCTCGGTGTGCCAGAGGACGCATTTCTCCCCTTCCTCTCCGCGAACCCCCGGATCAGCCCTGTCCCGGTGGAACTGCAAAACCCATCCCGTCCCGCGGCTCACGCGGCGCAGAGGGCGCGCGTGGGGGTGCACGCGTGCGTGGTGTGCGCGGGATCGCAGCTGGACGGGTGCAAGGAGGAGCCCGGAGCAGCGCGGTTGCACAGAGCTGTTTATTCCCGAGGCGGCCGTGGGGCTCTGTTCGGTTGGAGCAGGGCCCGGCTCTAGCCCCGCTCGTGCTGTACCAGGGCCGGGCTGGCCGCGTCCCGCTGTTCGTAACCAGGGTTGCAGCGCCCCGCGCTCAGGCGGCAGAAGCAGCCCCTGGGCAGCGCCGAGTAGTACGCGAGCAGCGCCGGCATGGAGCGGAATTCGGCGTGGGAGTGCTGCCGGAGAGAGGCACTGATGCAACCACGAAGAGGACACAGCGGTGCACCATCATGCACTGAAGAGGTGCACTTAGGCACGGGGTGCCTAAGCACTGGTGCGCACCCATGCACTGAAGGACCAAGGAACCGTGCACCCGCCCACTCGTGCACCTGTTCAGCTCTGAAGCAAAAGCTCTCACGCACCTGTGTCTCAATGACTCACGTTGTGTGCACCCTGATGCACCAAAGCACCCGCACCACAATGCATCAGTGCACTAAGGCACCCGCACCGCAATACATCGCTGCATTCCTGCACTGATGTGCAACTATGTGCACAATAACGCGCTCACACTGATGCACAAATGCAGCCATGCTGTGATGCAGCACTGTGCCTACGCTCCTATGCATGCATTCAGCCCTGTTGCTGCCCGCTCACCTCCACGCAGAACCGACCCTGCTGTGTCCGCAGCACGCAGTAGGGCACGACCCCGCAGGGCACGCGCACCCACAGGCACCAGCGTGGGGTCCCGCCAGGCTCGGGGCGCAGCAGGAAGGCTCCCAGCGCATCCCCACGCAGCAGTGCGATGCCTCCAGCCCTGCGGGGATGCTCAGGTGGGTGGGGGATGGGGTGGGGAGAAGCTGTGGGGCTGGGGCAGGGAGCACTCACCTGGCGATGCCAGTGAAGGCCCACACGCTCTCAGCCAGGGCGGCCTCGGTGTCAGGGAGCAGCGCCAGCCCCCGCACACCTCTGCTCTCCCATCCCGATGGGGCTGAGGGAGGTGGGTGGGTGCATGGCCCCAAATCCCCTCCTCAACCCCAAGATCTTCTCTTTGAGCCCCAGATTCTATCCCTGACCCCAAATCCCTCCATTGCCCGTAGTTTCCTCTTTGATCCTAAATCCTCTCATAAGCATCAAATCCCCTCGATGACCCCAAATTTTCTCCTCCACACCAGAGCCTCTCCTTGATCCCAAATCTCCTCCTTGACCCAAAAAAACCCTCAGTGTCCTTAAATCCCTTCCCTGACCACCATACCCTCTCTTTGACTCCATAATCCTGTCCCTAACCTCAGATCTCATCCTCACCCCAAATCCCTTCCGTGGCCCCAAAATCTTTTCTTTGAGTTCCAAATCTCGTCCCTAACCCCAGATCCCCTCATGCCCCCCCAGGTTCCCTCTTTGGCCTTAAATCCTCTCCTCAAGCCCCAAATCCTTTCTTCAACCCTAGATCTCCTATTTGATCCCCAAATCATATTCTTTACATCAGATCCCCACCTTGGCTCCCAAATCGTCTCTTCAACCTCAAATTCCCTCTTTGACCCCCAAATCCTCTGTTTGACTCCAAAATCCTAACCCTAATCCCAAATCCCCTCTTTGACCCCAGAATCTCCTCAATTGTCCCCCAAAACCCCCTCCTTGGCCCCAAAATCCTCTCTTTGACCCTCAAAATTCTCAACCCCAAATCCTCTCGCTGATTTCAAATCTCCTCATATAACCGCAAATTCCCTCATTAGACCCCAGATGCTGTCTTTGATCCCCCAAATCCTCAACCTCTGTCCCCAAAGTCCTCTCCTCAATCCCAAGTCCCTTCTCTAAACCCAAATCCCCTCCTTGACCCCCAAATCCTCTTCAGAAATCTCCTCTCTGACCCCCAACTCCCCTCAATGGTTCCCAAATCTCCCTCCATGACTCCCAAATCCCCTCTCTGACCCCCAAATCTCCTCAATGGTCCCCAAATCCCTTCCTTGATTCCCCAATCCCCTCTCTGACCCCCAAATCCCCTTCTTGACCCCAAAATTCCCTCCCCGACCCCATAGCTCTCCACCACTCACCGCCCTCACGCTGCTGCAGTTGGCTCTCAGCCCCACAGTCACGGTAGGCGCCTGAGCGCAGCACTTTGCTGCGGATCGCCTTTTTGCGCACCAGCACTGGGGAGCAATAGGGGTTCCCCAGGCGCCAGCCCCCAGCGCGGCCCTCGGCCTCTGCCCATCGCTCCTGGAGCAAGTGCTGTGCAAAAATGTGCTGTGGAAATAGGCTGAAAGTTAAACATGTTGCAAGGAAAGGACGTGCAAGGAATTGCTGTGGAATACGCTGTGCAAAAAGTGCTGTGCAAAACACCATGAGAAAAAGCCATGCAGGGTGGGCTGTGCAAAATGCTCCATGCAGAAGTGTGCTGTGTACGACTGCATGCTGGAAAAGGCCATGCCAAGAAAGGCCGTGCAAAATGCTGCACTAAAATCAGCAGGGGAAGTGCTGTGAAGGCAGCCTGCAAAAAGAGGCTTTCCTGATGCACTCTGCAAGGTATGTAACACGCCGTGGAAAGTTCACTTGTGCAAAATACGCAAGAAAAGGCTGTGCAAGACATGATGGAAAAGTGTGCTGTGCAAAGATGTACCTTGAAAGGATGGACTGTGCAAAAGTGGACTGTGCAAAGATGTGCTGCACAAAGATGCCACATGCAAAAAAGGAGTCATGCAAAAATATGTTGTGCAAAAATGCTCAGTGCGAAGATGCACTGAGCAAGCATGTCCTGTGCAATGTGCTGTGCAATGATGCATGCAGTGCAAAGGTCTGCACCCACCCCTGCACCCAATGGGCCAAGGGCAGGCAGGCGCCGCAGTGACAGGAGCGCGTTGACGTTGCGTGACACCTCCTCGGGGTTAAGGGGCTCCCGCAGCAGTGGGGGGGGGTCGGGCTCGGCTGCCTGCAGCTCAGGGTGTGCCTGGAGGTAGCAGAGCTGGAAGGAGCGGCACAGCAGCAGGTGCAGTATGTGCACCTGCAGGGAGAGAGGGAATGAGAGTCAGAACAATAATGCAAAAAGAATCATGGCGTTTAGGGTTTGGGGGTGGGGGGCTTGCAGCCACGCACCTCGCCTGGGGTGCCCACAAAAAGGTGGCAGAACAGTGCGCTGGGAGGGCTGTGGGGATTGCGGGCCACGAAGGCAAACTGGCGCTCAGTGTGCAGGCAGGTGCTGTACAGGATGCGGCGCAGCGCGTGTGCCATCAGCAGCGTCTGCAGCGACAGCGGGGCCTGGCTGGGACCATGGTATGAGCAGAGCCCAGCCCGAGCCCGGCTGCAGATTCTCATCTGCAAAGCACACAGCTGTGTTCCGAGTGCTGCAGAACCCTCAGAGCACCTCTTCCAGGTGGCACCCGGCACCCTGCGCATTACACCCTGCATGTCACATTGCACCTCGCACCACGTGCATTGTACCATGCACTCTGAACCCAGCACCCACCTCCCCATCAGCGCTGTAGACCTTCAGACCCTGCAAGCTGAACCTGAGCACCACAGACCTCCTCCTGGGGCAGTCCTGGCCGGGAGAGAGGGGGTGGTGATGGGGTCCCCCTGCTGCCATTTGGCATCCCCCTGGCCCTGGGGGTTTGAGAGCAATGGGGATGGCCCACCTTAAGCGCCTGCAGTTGCTCTTCCAGCTGCCCTACATGCTGCTGCAGCTCCAGCTCCTCCACCACAAAGGAACCCACGTACTGGGGGTGCAACAATCCCATACTGTGTCAGCAGCTCCAAAATGGGATGCCCCAAACAAATGGGAGGTGCAACACTGCAGGGTTACACCTGCACCCCAATGGCCTCACCTCTGCCAGCTTGGTGATGGCCCGGGAGCGAGGAGGTGGCAGTACCAGATCTGGTGCCCTCCCGTTGGCTGTCGTCTTCTTCATGGCAGTGGCTTCCTAAATCCTTACCCCAATGCAGAGGTCCCCAAATCCTCACCCCGATGCAGAGGTTCCCAAATCCTGAGCCCATTGCAAAGGGCATCCCAGATCTTTACCCTAATACAAGGCTCTAGAATCCCAACCTCACCCCAAGCACCAAGGTCCCCATGTCCCAGCCCCAGTGCAAGGGTCCCCATAGAATACCAAGTCTTCATGGCCCCAGCATTGTGCAAGTGTCCCCAGATTGAGATCCTTTCCCCAGTTCAAAGTGCCCATGTCTCAAACACAGCACCATGTCAACATAATGGGGTTCTCATTCTCTGCTCCGTGCAGGGGTCCCATCTCCCAAGCATGAATGCAGGCACCCATGTCCTGACCCCAACCATGATGTGGGGGGTCCCTACACCCTGCCCCAAACAAGATGCATGCGACCAAAATGAAACCCAAGCAAGATCCACAGGTCCCCAAATCCCAACCCCAAGCAAGATGCTGGGGTCCCCACACCTGAGGAGCTTGGGGGAAAGAGGGGTTTAAGCCATAAGAATGTGCCTCAAAGGGGTTATGGGCTGAGACCCATGCAACTCGTGACATCACTGGGTGCAAAAAAAACGGGGGGGTCCAAACGCATCCCAAGTGGGTGCGGGCTCAGGGTTGCACATCCATTCCAGCACCGTTCGGGGGTCTCCCCCCCAACCCGGCCAATCCGTAGGCAGGAAGCCCCCAAGCCACGCCCCCTTTTTCCCACGCTCCATTTCTCAATGGGGCCCCCAGCCCACTACCACCGCCACCCCCCTGCAGCTCCCCAAGGGAGGGATGCTGACCCCGAGATAAGCTCGCCCACCGCGGCGGGCCCCGTTCCCCCTCTCACGGGCAGCTCCAGAGTAACGCAGGCGAAATTTCTCCGGCTCTCGGCCTTAGCCCGGCGCTTTCCTTCCCGGGGGGCTCCGCCGGGCGCGATGCGGGGATGCTCTGCAGGGATGCTCTGCCCGGCGCTGTCAGGCCCCCGCCGCACGCCAGGCCCCGCCGAGCCCGAGCCCACGGCGGGCACGGGGCAGGCAGCGAACTCCCATTTCCTGCCTCCGATCTGCCCGCGATGAATCACTGCAATTTACCTCCCCGTTTTCTCCGTCTCTTGGAAGCGACGGCGAGCAGAAAGGCTCCGGCTTTTTGGAAAACGCAGCTGCAATCCGGTGCTTTTTTTTTTTTTTTCCTTCCCTTAGAGAAGCGATGCAGAGCCCTCTCCCCGATGCACACACGTGGTTGCACGCTCACCGCCCCTGCCCATCTCACCCCAATTCCCAAATTCCCCTTTGCCTGCTGTTACCCATCCACTCTCTGCTTTCGGTCACGTAGCTGAATAGAAATAACGGGGGAGAGCTCCAAGCTCACTGCGAAGAAAGGGATGCAGCCATGTAAAGCCAACATTAGGGTCTAAAAGCCTCAACATCCTGCCCCTAAATCTGTGTTAAATCCCCAAATACTTCCCTAATTCACAACGTTGTGCCCAAATCTCAACACTGCACCCCAAAAATCTCAATGTTGTGTCAGGAAAACCCCAAAGCTCACAGCCAGAGGAGCACCTACAAGGGAAAAGCAACTCTTGGGGAGAAGGTACAGCCCTTGGAAGTGGCTCCAAAAACCCCAGTGCAGGGGCAGGGAAAAGGTTTCCCATGGGAGCACACAAACCTTGGGCTGCCACCAACGCTGACTGCCTCGAGACACCACAGAGTGCTCCAGCGGAACCAACAGCATTGCAACAGCGGAAAAAAGGACAGATGGGACCGAGGGAATAACACAGCAGAGGCAGTCTTGCCAGGAAGCAGGCTGGGGACACACAGCAGAGCTGGTGCAAAACTTCCCAAGGAGAGCTGCTGCTTTCTACTGGTGCCTCAGCACGCTGCTGCTGGAGGCTGCTGTTCCCCATCCAATCCTCGCTGGAAGGTGTTCCTTGCTCCAGGCTGCCCTGGAAGGACAAGTGGCCCCACTAGCAGCAAAAGCCACAAAGACTTTGGAGGCAACTAAGAGAACTGATGGCAGTTTCTAGCACAACCCTTGCAGCAAAAGGTGCTGTGCTTGGGTGCAAAGATCAGAGCTATCCAGATAGCTTAGCAGATATTTCTGGGTTGGAAAGATTACTGCAAAGAGTACAGAGGTGCTGCAGGGCAGCAGCTGGGAAGTGGGCTCTGCACCCCCCACAGCCATCCTAGAGAGAAGGCTGTTCAGATTAGGCACACTCCAGTGCTTGCTTGGAGGAAAACACCAACAAAACCCACTGCTTCAGAACACACAGCAGCAGGAAAGTCATTTACCAATGTTTCTAACTGCTTTACAGCCCCATGGGGTTACTCGAGTGCCTTCACTCTGTTTCATGTTAGCCACAGCTTTCAGAAGCCTGCCCTCTGCACCCTTGCTCCAGGGCCATGAACAATTGAGGGCATTTCTTTCTGTAAGAGCTTTTTCAACTCTCTTATTGGAGGCAGCACACTGAGACTGCCCCTAGAAATGGTAAATTGAGAGTAAGGCTGCTTTTCCATTTTGCATTTGATTTCTGGAGGTACTTCCACTACTCCCAGCATGACAGATGCAAAGTTCTTTCCAAAAGCACATTAAGCAAAGAGACTGTCAGGTCACATTTGAATCATTCACACTGCCCCATTCAAGGGAGAGCCCAGGATACTCTAACAACAGCAGCGTGCTTCTAACAGGGGCTTGCCCCTGCAGCAAAGCACACTTCCTATCATTCCCTTCTCTCTGGGCTTCCAGGAGGAGAAAGCCATGGTGAGGAAGATAAAGGACACAGAGCAGGCACAGAATCTGGTTTCATTTTATTTTAGCAAACTGCATGTTCTTCACTTATCAACATCTCTACATTAGCAATTGTATAGCTTTCCAACTTTTCTTTAAAAAAAAAAAAAAAAAGGGTAAACAAGAAGTGACAAAACTTAGGCTCTTCATCTCTTAAAAACATTTGAAAGTTAGATTCAAGAAGACTTTTATATATTTTGGTTTTAAGTAACAGAAGTAGCATGGAAACACTAATTCAAATCACCTGCCCAAGAACCATCCCTCTTAGAGCCCCTCTGCTGTCAGATGCTCAGTACACACAGCAGCCTCTGTTTACTGAAGACCCGGACCCACTCTCACACAAACCATGCTGGTCTACAAAACCAATGCACCTCCTCGACCAACCACCACCATCACAGCTGAGCAGAAAGGAGCACCTCCACAACTCAGTGCAAGTGCTGTATATATGCACTGCTTCTTCAGAGAAGCAGGAAGGACCTCATCATGCAGGGGATCTAAGGAGGACTCCAGTGCTGTTGTACCTTCTCAATTAAGAATCACATTTCCCCCCTCATCATGTTCCTGCTGCCTAAAGATACAAATAACTTCTCTGAAGAATTTTTAAAAGCTGTTCTCCCCCTCAAACCCAAGAGGAACACCATAAAATGTACAGATTATAGGTCCTAGAAAAGTCCTAAAATTATTGCAGAAACTATAGATGATGTTGCAGGGGAGGGGTAGGCACAAGGCACAGCACTGTGATCTAACAAATGCTTAGGTTGGTTTGATTTAGTTTTCAGCTTTTTCCCCATCATTCAAGAAGGAAAAAGAAAAAAAAAAAAGTGTTTAAGCATCAGAACTAAAATACAAATGCACATTGACTTTATAAAACAAGACTGTGAATTTGATCATGGGATTCCCTGACAGTGGAAAAATTTACTTTTTTGCCCGGAGAGATTTCCTCATGGCAGATTTGCCCTTGGCAGAGGGTTTCACTTCCTTCCTCCCACTAGCTGCTGGTTTCTTGGAAGAGCTGCCAGAGGGTTTCTTGATAGCTGAGGTTGCTGGTTTGGCTTTCTTTGCAGGGGTTTTAACCTTAGGTGGGGGCTTTGCTTTCCCCCGGCGAGCTGCAGGGGTTTTTCTGGGCTTGGGCTTAGATTCTCTTCGCTTCATTGGAGGGGCTCTGCTTCGTGATTTTGGAGGAGGTCTCTTCAGCATCCTGTGAGAAAAGGCAGCACAAGATCTCAGTGGAGGCACAAATGCTACTCAGAGCAGAGCTGCTGTCATCAATTTACATAAATGAAACAGATCTTGGCATCTTTGTTCTTTACCACAGATGTTCGCTCCTTCATGCGGCAGTACATTTCATTAGCTAAATCCCACAGAGCAAGAAACCCTGTGGTGGATCTTACCACGCTCTGCACTTCTCAATCCCCAAAGACATGTCACTGGCAGAGCACTAGCTCCTTTGTTAGATTAATTGTCATTATTTATATGTTTATATGCTTAAGTCAATTGTCATAACAATTTATTGAGTTCAGCGTTCTCTCTGCCCAAGAGCGATTTTATTACTTAACAAAGAACACTTATCTTTAAACCCACATTCTGAGTGAGACAGGTTTCCTGTCTGGCTACAGGATAGCAGACAACACTGTAGGAAAGTCTTCTTCAGGAAACAAATCCAAGCACTGCCACATGAAGCATTACTCTTTCATAGGGCACAAAAAGCACTGAGATCAAAAGCACTACAGAGAACAAATATTCCTCTCATCTAGAGGAATTCCAGCTATGGAGTGATTATCACCTCTAGAACAGAGCATTGCTTCTGCAGACACATCACAGAAAAGCCCTGATCCTAACAGTTCCCCCAAGAGATCAAAACAATATTGGAAAATAAAGTTCCTAAGATCTCGAGTGACAGCCTTGCAGATGAGCAGCCACAGCAGAAGACAAACACGTGTACTCTGCAGCTCCAACTGTCACATCCAAAGGAGCCTCTCTTTCTCTTAAACTACCATACCTCTTCTTTGGTGGTGGCTCTTCCTCCTCAGACTCTTCCTCTTCAGATTCTTCTTCCTCCTCAGATTCTTCCTCCTCCTCTTCATCAGATTCTTCAGAGTCCTCATCCTGCTGCTTCTCTGGGTAGAGCACATCTGGGCTACAAAAGAATTCTTGTCAGAGCATGACTTACTTTTATGGCCACAATTCCAAGGTAAGCAAGCTTTGGCTAAACTGAATAGCTCTTTCTGGGCAAACAATGAAGGGACAAGATCAGACTTCAGTGACTCTGAATGCAGGCCAGAGCCACTGAAGACTTTACAGATACATGACAAAAGAAGGTGGGAAGCAGAACATTAACTACTGTGTTGTTATTTGGCTCTTCATAGGACACTAAATCACCATCTCTGGGCTCTGCATGGCCCAGCATGATGTACGCTCACAGCAGCAGAGAAAAGGCTGGTTTTAATCTCATGGTGGCTAACCTAAGCCACCTCCTCTCCTTCCACCTCTCCTCCACATTAGCACCATGAGAAGCTGGGTCCTACTCACTATGAACATCCTCGCATTAAGTACAACACACTCTACCTGCTCATGCAATTTGGTTTTAACATGGGAACACTTAAATAGCTACTAGCTTGGGGAAAACAAAAAACAAACCACAGCCATCACAACAGAGAGTGCAAGAGCTTTTAGCCCAATACTTTCACTGCCCTTAAAGTCTCGCTTACTAATGAAGTCATCTTTATTCCCACTCACAGACAGACACCAACTAACATCATTATCTAGAACAGACGAGTGACAATGCTGTGGTTTTTAAGTTATTAAACCCTCCACAGACTCCCCTAAAAATAGGAGGTTGGTCTATCTTCAGCATCATTTTACAGCCAAGTCCTTTACCTAGGATAATAAGGGAAGCAAAGCTGAAAGGTTCCACTGAAGCCCTTTCCAGAAATCTGCTCCAACCAGCCATTCTTCTCACATCTCTGCAGGGTTCTCTTCAGTAGATGCACTGTGAAAAAAATAAAAAATAAAAAAAATCAGAGGAAAGGTTGCATTACTGCCTTCATCCACTTGTCTAATCTTACTGCTCTTAGCAGCACCCTCTGAAATCAGAGATGGGGAGGCAGAATGAAGTCTCCTTTCCCAGGACACCTGAAGGGAAATGAAATTGCACTGAAGAGCTGAAACTCATGAAGACATCACTTCTTTCTACACTCAGCAACAACCTTTGTGAAAGGACACAGTGAGATCACTGAACTTCAAAGCTTCCTCTTTCAATAAGAGGCATTAAATCATTTCACAATTAATTTTCCCAAAGATTCAAACAATTGATAAGATTCAAGTGTTGGCTCATGAACTATTAGCAAATTAAACTTTAAATTCGCTGAAGAAAGAAGTCAAGAACAGGGCAGGTTTTTCTGTCCTGATTAAGGCATCATTCTTTCAAAATGTAGTACACAACTACTGCCCAAATGTAACTCAAGTCTCAGCTCTCCTCAGAACATTCTCCAAAGGTGTTTGTTAAAATAAGTCTTCACTCTGTTTTATAAACAGGAGCAACACAAACAGTATCAGCCTATTTTTACCCAGGGTGCCAAAGATCAACAGCAGCATGTAAAGGATCTGACTACATGTGTGAGCTGTAAGTGTGAGGTACAAAACAGGGAAGAATGTAGAGCACTGACATCGTGGTGTGTACCTGCCCGCTTTTACATCCTGCCAGATCCTCCTCTGGTTGCTCCTAGAACAGAGCAGAGAGCAGCAAAATTCTTTTTAAGTAATGGAAGGAGAAAGAACAACACATTGCTAGTTGTAATTTCCTTATCTGACTTGAAAGACTGACAAACACTTAAGACTGGCCAAACACAGGCCGTGAAGGACCAGGACAGCTTCCGGTAGTCCTGAAGACAAATAAGTCTGGGAACTCTCTTCCTTGCCCCAAGATTAAGTTGTCACACTTAGCATCAACCTCTCACTGGCAAAAGGCCACAGGCAACTTCTTTAGCCCACACTGCTGGAAGAGAGGCTGCACTCCTCCACACTCCCTTCAACCTTGCATTAAAGAACACTGCTGATGCTGAGTGTCATCAGCTTCAGGTGATGACTGCAAGATAAGCAACCTTCTCCCTGGCCCCAGCAACACAAAGCCACAGTAACAAGATGACCTGCCTTTAAGTCTGTACTACTAGAAACTGCTGCAAACTCACACTGCTTCAAATGACCTTCAGCCTGGGTTAAACAACTGTGTCAGTGCTCAGACCAAAACATGCAAGTGAGACAGAAGATCTACTGTTAATGCTTCTGTTCATCCAAAAGCCAAAATATACACTACTTTCATTACTGGAAACAAAGATATGCCAAGTCTTAATCCAAATACAACTGGATGAGTTTTTTCCCTCTTCACTCACTTGACTGTAACCTCTCCACACATAAAAAGCAAACAGGGACTGTTTATGTCAACCTGAAGTTTTTCCAACACAGCAAAAAAAATACCACTGATGGTTCAAGAACAATAAAATAGTTGAAATACTGTTCTACCTTCACAGGAAAGAGCTACAGACAAGAGAAACATCCATTACACCTCACAAAGTGGTCAGGTTTGAAAGGAACTAATAGGAATTAAAAACACTGAGCATCTCTGCAGCACAAAAAGCAGCTGCCTGATCCCCACCAAGCTCAACCAAATGGTTTAAACATGCTGCACAAACACATCTGCAGCTCCTGGGCCCTCCTTCAGAGTTTGGTTAAAAACAACAGCCAGATAGTTTGGGACTTTACCTTGGAAGTTGGAGTTGGTCCCTGGGTGGTTTTCCAGGATATACTTCTTCAGTGCTGTGGTGGAGCAGGTCTTCGGTTCATTCATGGCCGCAATAGCAGACAGGATGGCATCTTCCATCAGAGTCCCACCCAGCAGGGGCTTCTCCCCTGACTTCTTCAGCTATTTTCCAAGGAGGAAGAGAAAAGCATCAAGACAAAATTCTCCCAAACCAGGTCAGGACAAGCTCCTCTGCACCAGGTGGGTCGGCGCTCCTGCATTAGCACAGATATGTTTTATATTAAAAGACTGCAGAGAGAACGCTGCTCTCCCAGCGTTAATGGTAGGACAGGCCAACTGAGTCAGGGGGCCTGGAGTGATTTTCATTGCTAACACAACGTCCCATCCCAAAGCACACTGCAAGTATGTGGCAATCTTAGGGCCTGTCACTCAGGGAAGGAAATAAAACACATCTTCCTCCGTCTCACAGACCAAATGTACCCAAGAGACATATATGGCACAGACACAAGGAAAAACACTGCAGACATCTGGGGTACCCACTGCACTTAACAATTAGCAATAGAAAGCTTACCCCACCATCTCCCCTGCTGTGCTAATGAGTCAGAGCTGAAGCAGTGCGAAGAGCATGCTAAGCAAGGAAGGCAGGGGGTGTCTGTTCCACAAATGTAGACCAAGAGTAAGAGTCCTACTGCTCCACAGTTTAATAACTGCTGAACATGGCAGGCTGCTAAAGAAAGGGGTACCCAATAAAACTGGGGTGGGAAGGGCACGTTAATTTGTATCCAAGGTGCCTGGTTATTACAGACAAGAAAAGAAGATGAACTCTGGCTCTGACCTGGAATGTCCCAGATGCTCCTTTCCCTGTGATCTGCTCTAGCTGGCCCTTTTCTACAGCTCTCTGCAGGGCATTCTTCAGCAGCTGGGGTCTGAAATACAGTGGGATAAAGCTTTACTGACACACACCGACAGCTTAAAAAGCAAACAGAAAAACAACGCTCAACAAAGAACGTGAGAGAAGCTGTACTTACAAATGGTATCTGCCTACATACAGACGTTTTAAATGGAGACCTGTCAGCAATGCTGGTTGCATTAGATGCACAATGTATGTTAGCAGAAATTCAAGTGCAGTGCTTTTTGGGTGCCACTGCATATCCAGAAACAAACAGGCTTCACTTGGAAGGATTTGTTCATTTCAAAACACACATCCATAGATGGGACTGTGGGCAATTAGTTGGTCAGCTCACAGACAAATGAGGCTGAGTACAAGCCCCACTAAGAGGTGAAACATGGGGCTTTACTACATTTGCTTCCTTCCTGATCCCTGACACATTCCATTTATGAAAATAATGTGAGAATTTGAAGTGATGCCAGGATGGTTCTTAAACCATCCTGGAAAAAAGTCCCAAGGAGAAGTCCTCATATCCACAAACCATATCTGGTTTCTGCTAAGGGCAGAGATGAGTAAAACACTGCTAATGTCAGCATCGAGAACAAAGACTGGGTGTGGAGGGACGCAGAGAAAAGGCACAGATCTTCTCAAGCTTTCCTGCAGGCTGTACAGTGCAGAGCACCACCTGCCTGCTGCCTGATGAAACACTGAATGGAATTACTGTGGAGGGAGGCAAACCCAGAGGAAGGTGGCATTTCAGGGCTGCTCAGGAGCCCTACTTCAAGGGTGTACCCCTGCACTTACCTGATATCTACTTTGAGTTTGGGATAATACTGAGACACGTATTTCTTGATCAGGCTGTATGAAGCTTCTTTTGGCTCACAAAGGCGGGTGAAAGCCAGTGGCAAGATGTCTTCCAGCTTGACCTGTTGCTCTGGAGTCGAAACGGAAGTGCTTTTCTGAAATACATACACTTTTATGCATCAGTGGGGCCTAGATTCTTTGTGAACCAGCAATGCACAGGTGAGATGCACTCCTAACACTGCCACAGATATGGAAAATCATGTTCTGTAAGACAGATCTTTAAATTTAGACAATTTAGCAGTTCAAGTAAAAATCTAGCAATTCAGCTGGAACTCTCACAGGAGTCTAGAAGAATCTAGTAAACATAAATACATGGAGTATTTAGCAACACTTTCCTCATTTCGTTCTTTTTGTTTTTCCTAATAAACACTTTCCTTTTTTTTCTTTTTTTTTTTTAATAGAGGTTTTTTCTTTGTTACTTTTCAATGAGAGTCAGGTGAAAATGATTCATGCTGACACAAAACAAAAGCCATCAAAGACAAAACCTGCTTATACAGATCAAATCTTCGCAACAATAAACAGCACTTTTGTTCAACTGACAGCATGAAGTTTTACTTGAAAGTAACATTTCTTTCTCCTAAATTTTCCTCCACAACTCTGTTGCTAGCAGGAGGGGATGATCCCTTTTATATAAAGGAGAGAAAAAACAGACAGGAAATCTGCTGAAGCTTAATAATTTCGATACTGAACAGGAGCTTTGCAAACAGTCAAACAGGTGTGAGCATTGTACACCCACACAACTGCTCAACTGCCAGCTAAAGTCACCAAAACCAAAAGCCATCTACGAGTTCTGCTCTCTCCATGCCACAGCAACTAAAACCAAACACAAATATGCTGCAGACAAGAAAAGAGATGTGTTCATAGTTACCAGGTGCCTTACTCAACTTGCCATGGAGCCCACTGTTCTATCTAAGAAGTTGCATCTAATTAGTTTCCTTCAGAGTGCTGATATTGAATGTGTCACTATTACTGCCAAGTTTAGGCCTTGGGGTCTGCCCCACAGTCAAGAGGTAAGCACCAAAGTGCTTGAAAAATCTCCAGGATCATCTGTGTGAGCTGGCAATTCCAGCTACACATTTTGTAATTGTGGTGTTAGAAATGTGATTCATGCATCTAGAGCAGTGGGGAGCAGAGAACAGCAGTACTGGAACAACTGACTGTGAGGACTGGAATCAGACGCGACACTACCTCAGAACAATATACATCCAACATCTGCAGCTTCCTTCCAGAAACCTCAGGACATTTACTACTTCCTCCCTGTGTCCCCTCAGCTAATGGAAAATGTTCCTCTGATAGATAGTGCTGAAGACTGAAGTTGTCCATTTATCCACACAACAGATATAACAGAAACAGCAGTTGCAGAAAGTTCTCTTACAATACCTGAGAGGCATCTCTCTCTACCAGGTAGAGACAGAGAGGAACTTCAGGGTTATTCAGTTTTCTGCCTCAGAACCAAAGCCTAGGGGTTTAACGTAAACATTTTAAAACTAAGGTTTTGATTATTCTACTTAATTTCTCATACTAGCTTTCTGACTCTGTTTTCAGTGACACAGATGTTTCAATTACTGTAATCGGGGAGGAAATGTATAGCAAGGAGGAGGAAATTGTTTGAGTTGGGGTTAAGCTGTATTTCATAAGATGCATGTGTCTCAGAATAGCGTTTAAAGGTCCACCTTACCTTTCTGTCTCTGGATTTCTGAACAGTTTTTCCTGCATTAGACACCACCATGAAGCTTCCAGAAGCTCCCTTCCCTTTCACCTAGTTCAAAACAAAGTCCATTTCAGCCTTTAGCAAAGTAACACAGGATAATAACTGCTTGAAGGAAACTAAGCAACATCATCAGACAGATCTGGAATGAATGTTCATTCTGGTGATTAGCTGTGAGGGGCGGAAGGTGGATCTGAATCCACCTCAGCAGACCAGATGCCACAGATAGACATGACAAACATACCCCTCTTGCCCTGACCAAGAGGTCCTAACAAAGTTGGCATCACAAGTGTAAGCTAAGAGTTGAAGACAAAACACTGCTGCAGAAGTGACGCTGCTAGACTCAGGTTGAAGACATGTCATACAGCATTGCAACAGTGATTTATCACCGTGGAACAGGCACCCACAGCACACAAAAGACAACAGTGCACAGCATCTGACTGACAGAACAATGCTGAAATCCTATCAGTTTCTAACAAAGTGGACACAGAGACTGAAGAACCTCCAAGAACACAACCTCCCCAGAGGCCAGTTAATGGTTTCTTAAATTCCTGTGCAATTCAGTAACACCACCAGCAGCAGAGCTCCACAAAGCAGCTCTTACCTGCCTGATGATCCCTCTCTCCAGCTCCCTTTTCAAGGCTTGTTTTAGAAGATAGCCTCTCCTCTCAAGCTCCAGGGAAGGGTATTTGTGGATGATGTATTTACGTATTGCAACAACTGATGCACCACTCTTTTGAAAGCACGCCTGCAATGGGATCAAGAAGTTCGTAATGAAGATCTGGCCTGAAACTACTTTGCTACGGGACCAGGAGACTGAGCTGATGATGCACACATGCCAGCACAAGATGGCCTTTTTCCTATAACAACTCAATAGTATAAATTATGAGTAAGAAAAAAACTCTTTCAGAGTGGCTGAAAAGCAGACAAACAAATGCAGAACAGCAAGCATGTCAACTACTCTCCTATTCTGAAGCACTTAAAAGTAATGACATATACATACATGCTATTACAAAAAATATTTACATCTGGGCAAACCAGCACTGCCCAACCAGTGAGTCATTAGTCATCATACTGACATCAGACAGAGCAATCATTTACACATTAATCAGAACAAGTTGCTGATATCTTTTGAAGGAGACTAAAGACTGACACTAGCAAACCAGTAAAACAAACACCAATTTGAAGTTCATATCTTGAAGATTTCTGTCTTTGAAGATTCATGACAGCCTGTATCACTTGAATCCTCCAATCAGGGATCAGAATGGAACAAAACAATTGTTTTATGGAGTTGATGTACTGTAGAAAGCCCCAGCTGTGACTTGATAAAGCTCCACTTAAGCAAGTTACCAGATCTAGATGGCTTCAGAAAGACTACCCAAAAACCACAGCTGCACAGCACAGGAAAAAGTTTACTTATGCACAGTATAATAAAGCACTGAACCTCATTATCTACCCTGGTAACCCTATTACACTGACAGAAATGTAAAGCTTAGAGTAACCTGAAGTTTACGGCACAGCTTCTCTCAGTCTAACAGATTTGGATGCACCACAGTGTGCTACAGGGGTTCCAAAGGCCATCCTGTAATTAAGGCTGGTGGAGTTCAGCACTCCGGGGAAGGCAATCTGTGTGAACCAAGTCTCAAGGTGAGGATAGCAGAGTTGCAGAGCAATGACAACAGCACAAGTCTCTTCTTACAAGAGGAAGGGAGTATATAGTCAACAAAACCCAACACCACTCGGAATGCTAGCTTAGAGTATTTCCATCTGTTCCCAATTAGGATAAGAAGCTGAAAAAAGTACGCATCAAATAGGTGGATTAATCAAGGTAAACCAAGTTAACTACGGCTAGGAGGCACATCAAATTAAAGGACTATCACCTGAACCATCACAAAGCTGAAACTGTAAATTTTAGTTACATCCTTTTGCTCTGTGACAAGTGAACAGAAGAAACACTTGACTCCTACTTACTTTGATGGCCTCAGTTAAAATAGCATCCATCTTCGGACGTGAAGTAGCAGCCATCTGAGTTTGCTTCTGTGCTCTAGCCAGCTGGCTAGCAGAAAGAGTAGCCCATGCAGGAATAGTCTTTTTCACCTTCTTCTCCTTTTCCTTAGACTGATCCTTCTCGCTTAGGAAAAATGCAAAGCAATAATAAGACAAGAGACGCTGTAAAACAAGCCAACAAGTAAAACAACAACAAAAAACATGCTTAGAACACTTAACACTGAAAATACTTTTTCTAGTGGAAAAACAGGCACCTTCCTCAGGGACCCATCCTATTTTCTCCCTCGCTCCCATAATCTTTTCCATCTTCAGAACCAGGCTTTCTCCTACCCAAATTCCTAAGTTCAGCACTCAGCAAGCCTTACTCCTTTTTGGTTTCTTCTGAGGATTTGGTTTCCCCCTTCTCTTCATTCTCAGGTTCCTTTGGCTGTTCTGCTTCACTAGGTGCAGCAGCAGGCAAGGTTTCATTCTCCTGTTCTTCTCCAGCAGAGGCAGACTCCTCAGAAGTGGCTTCTGCATCTAAAATAAATAAAAATGCATCAGGTTACTACATAAAACTAGCTCCTGCTCTTTGTGAAGGATTCAAAAAGTGTACAAATATACCCTAAAAATGATTTCCAACCTATTTTTTTGCTCTAATTTTAAGGAATGTTTTGAATGTAAGTAAGAAAGTGAACAAAGGTACTGAAAGAACTTCACTATGGCACAGCCTGCCATCAAATGCCAGAACAATATCACACATTTTCACAATGAACTAACTTCCCATCCTTCTCTTAACTCCTGGAAATTACAGCCTCCCACCACAGATGTCACAGGTGAGGAAGGAAGAAGAAAATAAAAAAAACACTATCATGGAAATGGAAGTTTTCCCCAAGGTCAAGTTTTATGCATTTTAACTCAAAAGGGTGCAAAACCATACCATTCTAGAAGAGATTAGAGGAGGTAAGTATAAGCAGCTTTGTTTACAACAAATGCATCTTTAAACACTGCTTTTTCAGCACTACATGCTGTGGCAAATGAAGGACTTTTTAACTATTCAATCACATTTGTCCAGATCTGACAAAACTTCAGACTGCCCATGTATCAGCAGCAGCACTCGTCTCTCAGCAGGATCAAATCCAGCCAGAAACCAACTTCCCAAACAAGCTAGCTCAAGTACATCTAGCCAAGAGCAGGCCTTAAGAGACTTGCCTGCCTAATGGATAAGACACAGAACTGCAGAATCACAGAATTGCTCATGTTAGAAAAGACCTTAAGATCACGAAGTTCAACCACAACCTAACCAAATACAAACTGCTGTTACCCATTGCTCGGCTAAGGAGCTGTCTGTCATGGTGTCTTTGCACACTGCACTGGTTTTCTGTCCTTGAGAAGAATTTTAAGTACTACTGCTCCATTCCTATGCATCACTTTCCTACCATAAAAGTGCCGTGTTTAAAATTTAAATGTGTATTAAATTGTTTTCCCATGTAATGTACACAGTCATCCCATCACTGAGGACAAACTCATTGAAACTTAATGAAAATGATACTGAAATGACACATTCTGAGCAACCATGGCAAAGCTGCTGGAATCAGACACATTAATTAATACCAGGCTTTATAAGATAGCGTGGTAAAATACTTCTGTCCAGGAAAATAAAAATATTTAATTATTTGCTCCATTTTCTTATATCACTACAGGAACTTCTCTATTTCTACCTTTATTCAGAAGAACATGCAACCCTAAAAGAGATGATATCTAGCTACATTTTCACATTTGGAGTGTCCAAAGCTTTGCCACAGGGTACGAAGCACAAAACAGATGATTTCCCACTGAAAAGTATACAAAATTTCCAGCAAGCTAAGAAAAACCTGTAAAAAAGGAGGCAAGCATTAGGATTTTAACCGCAGCTGTGAGATTTTTTTGGGGAATTTCAGTGTACAAGCCTATGCTTGGATACAACAGTGTGGTTGGGTACAGCAACCCAGCACAGAATTGTTACAGTACCTGCTTTCACCTCTTCGCCACCTTCAGCAGGTTTACTTTTGGGAGGAGTTTCTCGAGAGGCATTAACGGAGCGGCGGATAGGCATCGTGTCGTCTTCAGCTTTCTACAAAGAGCATTTGTCAATCAGTACAGACGCTGGGAAGACTCAGAACGCTTTTCAGTCAGGACTCAAGTAAATCAAAGCAGCATGTGTAGGAATATTCTAGTTATGTTCATATTTTTCAGTATTTTCAAGACAGTAATATCCAGCCCAGCACCTTTGAAGCATACCAGGAGAGGACAGTTTCACATTCTATAGTTACAAAAAAAATAAATTTTCATTCCAATTTAAACGAGATGAGCATTTCAGGATTTTGACAACTGCAGCATCTCAGGGGAAGCAGGGAAGGGGAACGATAGCACCTAGAGGGTTTACCGGGCTCCCAATGGAGTTCCCTAGAACCAGGAGAGAAAGAGTATGAAGAAATCTTCAGCAGGAGTGGAAGTCAATGACTGATCCAAGGGCAAGCCTGGAGAATGGGTCAGCCCCTACCTCACTTAACTTGTCCGTGTGGATCAGCTGAGTTCCCGTTAAGAGTGGAAGCGCCTTATGATGCACGGGTTCAGCTTCAGACAGATCAGTCGCCATTTAAAATTATTTCTAGCCCCAAGTGCACGTAACACTGTGGAGCCCCAGGTTTTAACCCCAAGGACTTTTTCCTAACGGCTTTCACAGTGCAGTGAGGAGTCAACCTAAAGTACAGAAAAGATGTGGTGTGAAAATTAACAAAATGGAAACATCTACGTGCACGTATCTAACAAACTGAAGACTGAAAAGAACAAATGACTTACAGCTTATGGCTAACATAACTGACAGTCAACACTGGCATTCAACAAAGATGCTAAAACACATACACAAACTTGAGCGCTACAGATGTAGCAGAAATGGCAAAAGCGTAAGCCAGACCTGCAGCCTGCTCCACTACACATACTTGAAGGAATAAAGACACTATTTAAATTAACAGGAGGCATTAACAAAGAGCAGTTAATAAAGTCAAGCGTTGAAGTAACTAGTAAGCCATCCCCTTCAGGGAAAAGCAGGCCCTGATGGGCCAACAGAAGCTGTGTCAGTACAAGGCATTAAATCATTTAACATGTTACGCAGAAAATAAAACAACAGAGACCCTCCCAAATTAAATTCCATGCAACTTAAAAGAAATGCATGAATGAACAAGAAAACAACTATCAAAACCTTTGACAAAAAATGTTAAAGCTTTGCAAAACTCTCCTAACACGTGCACAGTGGTGGGCACAATGGATTATGCTGACCAAGCCTCACTCAGCCCTTGTTACCATGGGACTCCTGCTCTTACTGCTGCCCATCCACCTGGCTCAGTCTTTCCAAAGGAGCAGTGCTCCCCCATGTGCACTGCCAACCAAAGGACTTACATCCTCGCACACTTCTCCTCACCACCCCCCTTCAAAAGCCTCCAAAGCAACACCTCACTTCTGTCAAACCAGGGCTGCACCAACTCTCCTCAGTGCAGCAGAGCAAGCCGCAGAGTGCCCTCTTCCTTTCCTTATGGAGAAGCAGACAAGAATTCCCAACCACTTATTCTCCATTGCTTTTTTTAGCTCTTGTCCCCTCATCACTCAGCAGCAGGGACTCCCCACAGACTGGAGAGATTCACCCTGCATTAGTGACTGTCCCAGGCAACCTCAGACCCAGCAGAGAGCACTGCTGTCACCCCCTGAGCCATGGCTGCAGTTCCCATTCAGAAACCAGCAGCAGGGAAAGAAGAGTGGAGGGCAGCGCATGTTAAGGTAGGATGGCTTTGCAAGGGCTGATGGCCAACAGGCAGCAAAGTGCCCTCCCCAAATAATCACTGATTAAAACTGATAGGTTAATAAACTTCAATGCTGACTGCACGTGCCAGTGGCGCTAAAAAAGCAAAGCATACTACATTCCAAACACAAAATAAATGTGATGAACAGAGCTTTCTGATGAAATGTCAGGATGGAAAAAGGAAAACTAACAGCCAATTTCAACATATGAACCCAGTACTTTTTTTTTTTTTGCTTATTTTGCAGAACTTTCCTTTCTCATTGGCAGAAGAGGAGAACAGAATGAAGAAGTCAACCAGGCTTCAAGCTGGAATCAGATGTTTTATCTAAGATAGAACAGGAGATGTATATAACAGCCCAACCTCACACACTATGGCGTTGGGAAGTGTCCCAAGCACCACATTTAAATCATTGGAAAGTATTGTGCATGTTTTGTAGTTGCACAAATGTCAGACTGCACTCAAGAAGCGGGAAGAGGCCAAAAACCTTTCTGGACTCCTAGACCGGCTGAAATGATGGATTGCATTTGGTCTCTCAGCTCAAGAAATGGAAAATCTGGGCAAAGGTGCAAGCAGATTTCCCATGAACCAATACAAAAAACATCCCTGCACCAAATTCTTCCTAATCTATCAGCAAGCTGTTAAGAGAATAAAAAAATAGCATGAAATACCACTACAGAACCAGAGGCATTAGGGAATACACATGTATTTTGGATACTACTTCAGAAGAGTGGAACTCCCTCGCCATTTAACAGAGGAACTATAACCTGAATAAATTCAAGGCAAAGCCCAACTGACTCCTCGAATTCCTGCTGACCATAAGACTTTCCAGCTTATCTCAGACTGCCATCTCTGTCAAGGGAAAGTACTTTGGGACAAAATCAGGAATGTGGCAAGATGACCGCCGCACTGGCACAAATACCAAGTCACAAGACTCCTGGTGGGGTACCTAGGCCAGGCAGCCTGAAAGGAAATATGCCACAGAGAAATGAGAAAGCACATCCAACCCTGTACTGGGAAGGGTGTCCCCTTACTGTTACACAACGTGGACACAGTGGCTGACAGCTTGCAGGCACAGTGTGGCAGTGTGGAGTACCCTGTACAAGGTGTGCCCAGAAATCAGGTCAAACAGGCAGAGAAAACCCTTGCTTTTGCAGATTTGAAGCTGTCAAAGGATGCAAAGTTAGCAAACTTACCAGCAGAGCAGACAAGAAGGACTATTCATTACCAAAAAGGCTTAAGAAAGCAAAGTAACTGGATTTCAACACAAGGCTATTGATTATCATGCAGTTATCTACTACTTCCTGATGCTGTCTTAAGCAACTGAGCATTTGAACATCTCAGAAGATAGAGAGAAAAAAAAAGTAAATGGAAACACTACTATTTCAGCAAAGCAAAAGTGAAAACCCAAACGTTACCTTCTGAACTGCAAGGCAGCCCACAAAAGCAGGCTTCTGGCCCTCTGAAATCCTCACAGCTCTTCCCTAGAAGTCCAGCTCAGATGAAAGACCCTAATGCGAATCCCTCAGCATAGAATATACCATCTTTGATATAAACTTGCTCTACAAAACAGATCCATTAAAAGTTCTCAGCTGGTTGCCTCTCTCAGCCTGCTTTACAGAGATGTTCCAGCATTTACTAATCTCACTTTTGTTTTCACAGCTCCCAGTGAAGCCTGTTGTTCTGATTCAATCAGACCAGCAGTACAAAGTCATGTTAAGCAACCTAAAAATGCAGAGAGAAATAAGATATCTGATTGCATGCAGAATACGAGTTAGTCCCACTTCCAATCCTTTTTTGGCAGCCTGTTTGGCTCACTCCTGCTCCTCATGTGGACACGAGCCCCTTCACGACATCGCACTCCCACCACTGCTGCTCCATCAGAATTCTGCAGGCACCGTCCCGCTCCAGAAGCAGTTGTTGCTCCTTGTGGTCACTGCACTGTCCCTGCTTCCTGGGAGTGTCCTACTGAAAAGCACACCTCAGTTAAGCCACAAGGGTTGTGCTCGCAGCTCTCCTGTGGCTGAGTCTCCCTGAGATCTGTTACAGGCTATCTGAGCCCCTTGCTGCTAGCAGCATTGTAAACCATCTTGTTTCAATTAAAGGACTGCACTGGTCCAATGTAAAGCTCCAACAGCTCACCACTTGGCAGGTAAGAAATTATTTGGCTTGACTGCTGTTGCAGTTTCTACTTCCACTGACTCCCTATGTTAAAATCCCAAGCACATTAGGGTTTGAGGGACCATGCAGAAAGTCTTTTTCCTTTCTATCACCTTCCTACACATGGACGCCCAATGGCAAGAGCAAGTCTAAGGATACATTTTCATGTCAGGGTAGCACTGAATTGAGCCCGCAGACCCCAAACACTGCTTAACAATCTGGTTTGCACCTTTCTATTCTGTTGAGCTCTACACAAAAGACAAAGACAAAATGCTGCCATTCTGCACACACAGATCCTGCTTCCATTGCATAAAGAAGCACATTCCTGCAGTGAGATTGATGCTCTGCCTGCCCACCAGGGGCTGAGCTCAGTGCCCCTCCCTCTGGGATACACCAGTAACTCAGAGTAACCAGTAACTCTGTCTCAACTGATGCTTATTAAAATAGAAGGAAAGCTCCATGCCTCACCTCCGCTATTCTCTACCAAGAACACCAGCTCAACATAAAAAGAACTATGGGTTTCAGATTTGTTCTCCATCCCACCTTGAACAGAAGATAGGAACAGAAGATTGCTTCCCCAGCCTGGATTATCTTTCTCCTTATATCCAGCAATAACTCTTCATGTCCAAACGCACACACACACATACTGAGAAACTCCAATTATGTCACTGCCAGACCTGAAAACTTGAAAATCTCAGCAAAACAATTAATACAGAGCAGAGTTGCTCTCTGCAAAGCTGCATCAAAACAACCCCCCCCCTCCCCCCCCCGCACTGATGCTCAGGACAAGGTTTCCAAAACTTCTTGGGTCCATGATCGAGATTCTCTATGCACTACTGCTGGAGAATAGAGAATGAAGCAGCCTACATCAGAGCACACAATGTTCCGCTTTCAGTTTACAACAGGTGTAGCTCACAAACTTAAAGCTATTCCAACATTACATTTGCTGCCGAGTTTCATCTAAGAGGACAAAACTTACTTCCAAGATGAGCTTTGACAAACCACTGACAACAAAATGGAAGTTCAGGCTGCTAACATTACACACCAGGACAAAAACCTCTTATAGGAAACACTTTCCACGCTTACAGGGTCTTACACCACAACATAAACCCTTATAAGCTGTGACCTATTCAGCCATCACTTATTATATGGTACCAATGCTACCTGAGGAAAGTTAGGAATTCCTGGTACTCTCTCTAAAATCTACTCACACATCATATTAGAGTTCATCAACATAAAACTTCCCATGTTCTCTCCCAAAGGAAGTTAAAATCCTCCAGAACAGCCTGGCTTATTTCTAACAAAAGACTGGCAAAAGAAAACACATCAGTCTCTACTGAAAGGGAAAACCAGAAGAAAAACAAACACATATAAAATAAAAATAACTCCAGCAGCCACGACCTGAAGGAAGTGCAACACCATCCTCTCCTCTCTGCTCCTGCACACACAGTTCTATTAACAGGAGCACATCTGAAGATTTTCAGCTCCATCAGAACTGCTGCCGGCCTAACTCTCGTTAAAGACACTGAAAACACTATTTACGGTAAAAACCAACCAAGGAAACCACACGCCTGGATGACCGGCGAGCACTAAGACCCGATAAGTGCTCATTAACCCCAAAATCCCTCGGGAGACTCCCGAAAATACTCTCGAAACATCCCAGACACGAGCTGTCAGCCTCCAAACCGGAGCTGTCAGCCTCCAAACCGCCCCACGTTATCCAGCTTTCCCTCTCCTCCAGCACAGGCTGCGCTGCTGTGACCCGTGAGTGCAGAACGGCTGCGAGCACACGGGCGGGAGGAGCTCGCTCGGCTCTCCGGGCAGGCAGCGTCCTCCTCCCGGAGCTGATGGGGGGGGGGGGGGAACCCCGAAAGCGGGGCAGAGCCGCCCCGCCCCGCCGCGCTGTTTGTGAGGGCCGGAGCAGCGCGGCCTGCCGGAGGGAAGCACGGCCGCGGCCCCGCTGCTCCCATCGGGCACGGAACGCAGAGCCCGCGGCTCCGGAGCACGGCGCTGCTCGGGGAAGCGGACCGGAGGAGGAAAATAAACGGAACAGGGGAAGGGGGGGGGAATAAAACAGGCGGCGCTCGGGGCCGGCCCGAGGCCTGCACGGGAGGAGCGGGCCGCGCCGCGATACCCCACCCCCACCCTCACGGCGACGACTATCGCGACACGGCGCGGCGCCGAGGGGACTTCGTAGCGGGCCGCCTTCCCTCCCCGCGGCGCCGGGCGGGGCCGGCCCTCACTCACCAGCGGGCCCGGCGGACACAAAGCGGCCCTCTAATGGCGGCGGCGGGGGAACCGGCGGGGGAGGGGCGGCGGGGGGCCGGGGCAAAGGGGCGGGGCCGGGGCGGAGGGGGCGGGGTCGCGCCCGGCAGGGGGCGGGGACAGGAGGAACCGCCGACCAATGAGGAGCCGCGGGCATTTTTCGAACGCGGGGCGCTCTCCCCCCTCCCCTCCTCGGCGGCGCTGTTTCCTGGCGCGGCCTGCAGGGGGCGCTGCGGGCCCTCCCGCTCGCTGGGCCCGCGGCCCCGGTTCTCTGGCCGGAGCCGTTCGGGTTGCTGTTACCCGTTTGTTGTTTGTTTGTTTGTTTTCTCACAGCCCTCCCCCCGTTCTCTCCGCACACCTCACGGACAGCTCTCTGTGCACGGCCGGCAGGCCGCGGTGTGTCTCTGGAGCATCGCGGTGCGTGGTTCTCGGTGCCACAAAGCTGTTTCTGTCTCCCAGGTGGTTCCTTAGCTTTGTTTTCTACACCCAGCCCTCCCCTGGCACCACTGTGACTTGGGGAAGGCACCCAGGCCTTCATTTGGGCACGAGCACCCAACAGCTGTGAAGCCACACCATGAGCGCTCCTAAGATGTGTTTAAGTTGTCCACACAGCAATGGAGGCGTTTTGTTTTCACACTGTAACTCTTGTCTAAGCTTCTTCCTCCTTTCTCCCCTTAGGTGGCTGCTACACCTGAGAGCATCTCCTCCCAAAGCTGGCTGCCATGACCGAGGTCATCTTCTCCACCCAGCCCTCCTCCCGGTGTTCCGCTTTCTCCTTTGTCTCCCGCACTGAACAGCCTTAGCCAGATGGTTCCACTTTGCCAAGCATTCCTTCATTCCTTGTGAGCGCAGAATAACCACAGCACAGCTGCACAGCACTGTGTTCTTTGGCCTTTCCCCCCGAGCGGTGCCTCTCTGGCGGGAGGGAGGGGATTGGGAGGTGGAGAAGATGGAGCAAGAGGGAATGTGCTGCTTCGCTGCAGACTTTTAAGAGATGATAAAGAAAAAGATGAAATCGCCGCAGCTGCCCTTGCTCTCTGCAAGCCTTTGTGCAATACTCCAGCACCTGCACTTGCCAAGCCACAGAGTTGCACTGAGACACAAGCAGAGGAAAAAGGCTTTTGCTTTCTCCCTTCCTCTCTCTTTCTCTCTCTCTCTTTTTTTTTTTTTTTTTAATATCTCTAAATCTTCCCCAGAGCGGTGCTGTGGGCCCTGTGCATTCCTTACAGCAACGTGCTTTCCCGACCACAGCAGGCTGGGAAACCTCCTGCAAAAACACCATGCCTGGGCAAGGCAGCTGCATCCCACAGAGGGAGCATGGCACTGCTCAGTCTCCTCTCCACCCTGCTTTCTGGGCGGGCTGATGTCATTTTTGCCCCCCCCCGTTCATATGGTGTATTACACTAGAGTGAAGTTTTAGGACCCAGGGTGACTTTGCATGCGGAAGGGAGCAGTGCAGGACAGGGAAACTGCCATCAAACTGTGATTATATACAATGCAATCATCATCAAATACTTTTAATAAGTACTAAGCACCTTCAGTCCCTTTTCTTGCTCTCCCAGGTGCTGTGCAATAGTATGAACCCCAGCTGATTCATGGATTATTTTTTTTTTTCCTAAAATCATTCAGTTTGATTTCAGCCCTAAAGCTTCTACAAATTTGCCTGGAGCTTTGCCTGCACAGTTCAGCATGCAGTTTAAACCAGGACATTTAGCTACTGCTACCGGTTAGATGAATATCCATAAAATTTGTCAAGTGGTTTACTATTTCCACCCCATATCCTTTAGAGACTTTCCAGACTGATGCCACGTGTTCTTGTTCTACTGAAAACATGAAACCTGTTGTACTTCTGGTCTTAGTACCTCCATTCCAGGGGTCACAAGCTGTCTTGTTTACTTTCTTGTTGTACACCAACTCATGTTTTCCCCATTTTGCTGCATTTTTTACCTATAAATATATATATATATATATTTAATAAACACATCACCCATGTTGTTGAACAGCCACCCACCTCATACAAAACAATACTACACATGTCATGGTGTGCACTGTGTACACTGCAGTCAGCTTCTGCTGCTATGTTCATGATCCTACTGGCTAAGCGAGGATAGTGTCTTTGTCACCAAATTCTGTTTTAACATTGGCCTGCAGATTCAAACGTCAGTGCTGATTATATTTAGGCCTTGCCTCTGGTATCCTTACCCCACCTTGGCAAATTTGTTTTCCACTTTTAACTTGACTTTCACATTTGTTTTGTAAAACCTTTCTCAAATGTTTGACCTGAGCCAGCCTGGCTCAGGGAGAATGGGAGACTTTTTCCATTTCATTCCACATCTAACTGCAAGCAGGCTGGGGAACTCCTTCCCATTGCTTCATTCTTTCATCCCTCAAGCTCCATGTTCTTCTACAGCTTCTTGTGCTTTGAGAAAAAAAGATTCCCTGAGAAGCCTTCACCAAATTGGGCAGCACCCAACTACTGATTCTTCCCTTTAAACCTGTTTCTCCTTGAATGTGTATTTGAGGAAGGTAATTTGGGGTTTGATGTAACCTTGAGATTAAGACAAGCTGTAACAGAACCAGCCTGTTGTTGCTCACAGCCTGATTGTGCTACTTGATGGGAGTTAGGCTGTGCCTTTTTAAGTGTATGGCCACAGCTGCTAACTTTGCCAAAACATTCCATGGAAGTTTACAGAGGCTTTGTGCAGGAACCTTGCTCTTCTGCCTCAGAGTTTCTGTTCAGCAAGTGCCATGCCTGGCTGTGAAGGGAGAGCTGATGTTCTCAACACAGATAACAGGGAATGGTGTTGAGTATAACTACTCCCAAATCATCACAGCATTTAATTAATGTGGGTCTCACATTGGTATGTGAGGGACCAACTGGGCTGAATGAAGCCCTGCTGCAGCATGCAGAAGTACGAGGTGATGAAGGACTCGTCTGCTTTATGAAACAGTGTCACTATTCCCACAGGCCCTTGGGAGAGTTCCTGACTTTTGGAAGAAATGATGTGATGTTCTTTAACCACAGCTTTCCACTTTGTTGCCATTCTGGGCATGTTGGGCTACTTTACCAACTATACATCTGTCTCAATGGCCAGAACAGCTTAGAATTCTCTTCTAACATACCGTGTTTGCTGTAATTCTGTGCAAAAATCACTCCATCTCTGCTTTCAAAAAATGTTTATTCTCTGACACTTTCTGGCCCTCCAGACACTACCTTTGATCTCTTTATTCTTTATCAGCCTCCTAATTATTTTTTCTCCATGCTTTTCCAACAAACTGTTCTACATCCATGGCCACACTGTACCATCTCCATGACCTCTGTTGCTGCCCCTGTAAGAGCTACCATTAGGGATCCCAGTTAGCTTTTCTTTTCAAGCCCCATCCAATTTTCCAAATATTCTTTTCATCTGTTCACTTTAAAACTTGCCCATTCATTTTTTATTGATATATGTTATATATATATATATAATATATTATATTCATATTAATTCCCAACAAATGAATAAAAATATGCTTAAAAATACCAAAGTTTGCTCTCTTCTGGACCCATAGTGGATTTTTATATATGGCAGAAATGTACCTGCCACTGGAACTGACAGAAATTTGTCCATAAAGGACCTTGCTGAAAAAATGCTGTGTAGTAAACAGCCTCATCAGGCTGCTGCTGCTTTTCTAGAGATGCCCTAATCTGAAATAGATCCTTATGATAATGAGTCATATATGGTCATCACTGAGATACCAATGTCTGGAAGTTGTGATTTTTCCATCACACTTCTGGCATTACAGCAATGATTTATTTTACCCCAAGCTGGCAGGAGGAAATGATGGTTCCCCTAAGCCAAAGACAATTTGAAGTCAACCAGCTTGGCATTTCATAGTAGGTAAACACACGTCTCCCAAAGCTGTGTCCCCACAGTTAGTATCTGGCAGTGAGAATGCGAGTACAGGTGCAGGTTGGGGATGACCTGCTGGTGATGGGCTCAGGGGAGAGGGACCTGTGTGTCCTGTGGATGACAGGTTGGCTGTGTGTCAGCAGTGTGCCCTGGTGGCCAGGAAGGCCAACAGGATCCAGGGGTGCATTAAAAAGAGCATGGCCAGCAGGTTGAGGGAGGTGATCCTCCTCCTCTACTCTGCCTTTGTGAGGCCTCAGCTGGAGTAGTATGTCCAGTTCTGGGTTCCCCACTACAAAAGGACAGGGATCTCCTCGAAAGAGTCCAGCGGAGGGCTACAAACATAATAAAAGGCGTGGAACACCTCTCTTAGGAGGAAAGGCTGAGAGACCTGGGTCTGTCCAGCCTTGGGAAATAAAGAAAAAAAAAACAAAAACAAACCTTTTGGGATCTGATCCACGTCTATAAATATCTAAGGAGCAGGAGGCAAAAGGACGAGACCGGACTCTTCTCTGCAGTGTGTGGCGACAGAGCAAGGGGAAATGGCCACAAACTGAAGCATAGGAAGTTCCGCACAGATGTGCGTGGGAACTTCTGCACAGTGCAGTGACGGAGCACTGGCACAGCCTGCACACAGAGGTGGTGGAGTCTTCTTCTCTGGAGATGTTCAGGACCTGCCTGGATGCCTACCTGTGCAACCTGGGCTGGGGAGCTGCTTCGGCAGGGGGGTTGGACTCGATGATCTCTGGTGGTCCCTTCCAACCCATACAGTTCTGTGATGCTGTAATTCTGTATGAGTGTCTTGTTAAATTCCTCTACTCTCTGAACCAGATACTGTTTCATAATGAAATTGGTTCACAGCAGGCTGCAGTGCAGAGCAGGCAGTGGCTGTTCCTCTCAACCAGACAGGTAATAACTTACTGTCAGAAACACCTCCCAGCTGGGATGCTTTTGCAGCTACAAAAGCTCATTTTTGGCTGCTATGCGTGCACTGCATGCCCCTGCCATCAGCAGCACGCCCAGCACATTCAGTGGCCTGGCTGGACTTTGCTTCCACACTGGTCCTGCAGCCATAACAGAGCAGCAGCATGCAAGCAACCCTTGCTGGGAAAACAAAACCCTTGGACTGAGCAGGAATTTAAGGCATTTTTGGCGATAGCTCTTGCTTGAAGTGTACAGTCGGATCTAGTACTGGCTCACTTGCCTCTCCATGGGAAATCCTGTCAGCTGGCTCTTCTTTGACATTTGACAGCCACAGTCCAGGCTCCTGTTCAGATGAACTACCTTGCGATGCTGGAGGCAGCCAGATGAGTCAGATGCGTTCACCTTTCCTTGGAGGATGAGCAAAACACTGAAGTCCTCTGTTGTACAGAGAAGATGTGTGAAATTCTTCATATTTGATTACTATATTGCATGAAAAAAGCATCTCAATAAGCTGATCTCCAGGCAGACACGGATGCTGTAAGAACGCAGTTCAGACGAAGAAGATGGGAGGGGTTCCACCAGCCCACTGTTATGTTGAGCTTTCGTGACAGATCACTAGAATTATTTCTGCCCTGAAGACCCAAAGCAGGGCTGTGCAGCAGGAGAACAATGCCATGGACTGTGCCCATCACCATAAACTGACATGGCAGTAGTGCCACATCTTTGTGGAGCTCTGAGCACCCGCTCCCTTCTTAGGCTGCCTTGTTCTGATGCAGTACACAGGTTCCCAGCACAACTTAGTCACACACAAACAGGAGGTGGCCAGGACAGACAGCTCATTCATTTAAGGCTATGTTTAAAGGCAGAGAGCATTTGCACCCAGAATTATTTCAGAATAGCTTATTCTCACACATTGAAATGACCCCTTTTCCTCCACAGTCAAGACCCAAAAGTAGCAGTTGAGATCACTTTTTCAGCTCTTTCCTGGAGTGCTGTAGTAAAACACTTCTAAAAGTGCTCTTGTCCATGCCTGTTAATGCTCTGCACTCATGAGCTTAGAACTGTGCTTTGTGACAGCATCTGCTATTAACCCCCATGGGAGGCTGGAACAGAACAGCCAAGCATGCAAAAGGAAGGCTTTACTTTTTTCTCCTCTCACACTAATACCAATATTTCCTAACATTCTTAAAGCATTGACTGCCTTCCCAACAACCCCTTTCTCCCTTCCAGTTTGCAGTCACAGCACAAACATCCCTGCAGCTGGGACAGCAATGGCACAGTTGGACAAACTTCCCTTTGGAAGGCACTGAATGGATCAGGAGCTGCTTTTATTTCTCTCTTCTTTTCAGT
The DNA here is from genome assembly GCA_036925125.1 of Oreortyx pictus. Lineage (NCBI taxonomy): Eukaryota > Metazoa > Chordata > Aves > Galliformes > Odontophoridae > Oreortyx > Oreortyx pictus. Next base: position 6,499,617 of record JAUPFR010000024.1, on the reverse strand, counting down.
GCAATTTAGCAGCTGGAAATGAGGGAGAGAAACCAGCACCACATGACCAAAACTTTCCATAGATCACGGTCAGGGCATCCCTACAGCTGCATTTAAATAAGCAGGAGTTATTTCAGAAAACCACAATTCCGTGATTGTTAGGATAGGCAGTATGCAGAGCCCCATGGAAAATACAAGGGTAGAAAACTTCTATTGAAGTTTCCTCAGATATGTGCAAGGGTTTACTCATGCTGCTGGAAGCTGAGTAGGCTATTCAATCTCTCACTTGCTGTGGTTGCTTGTCTATTGCCATGCTTTTTCTGCCATGGCTCCTCGAGGATTATCTATCTGTGGAGCAGCCACGCAGCCCTGGGGTTCTCAGCCTCAGGCTCCATCCTACAGTTGCTCAAGTGTGCGTTGGCCCTCAGGCCACACATCAGAGCACTGCTTGGGGTTTCTATCAGCATGTGGACTCTCACGCAAGCCTCTGGGTTGGTACCTTATTAAAAGAAAGTGGCAGGTGAAGAGCATGCAGTTCTGCTGATGTTGTTTGGCTGGAGGTGCTGCTCAGCTGCCCTAGGGTCAAGTAGCAGCAGAAAGGCCAAGCTCTCTCTGCCAGACCAAGTGGGAGCTCAGTGCTTTGCCAGCCTGAACTTCTGCCCCGTGCTTCCTCCTCCCTGAGGATGACCACACTCCCACCTCACGGCACTGCACCACCAGCACATCTACCTGTGGCCAACAGCCACCTCACTCACAGGGAGCTGAGTATCTTGAGGTTGCTCTGCAGTTATCACGTGGTCTTTAGAAAAGCTGTGAGGGCACAAGAGGGTTCTGGGGTGTCTGTCTGATTCTAAGCTCCTGCTTACAAACTAAACCCTCTCGTATCGAAACAAATCAAATGCAAGTGACTGGTGCCAGGGGCACAGCTGTACTAACTTCTCTGCTTCTGACAAACAGCTTCAGGTCCCTTTGTCTGCAAAAAGCTCCTGCTGGAACTCAGCATACAGGAACAATCACAGCCACCCCTTTGGCAAAGAGATGCTAACATCTGCAATTGGCTTTAAGGAAGGTCAGCAAGTTAATGGGGATTTTTAAGAGGCCCAGTTTTGCCTTCGTCAGAAGAAACGATCTGTAGGTTGGAAACAAAAGCTCTGGGTCACAGAGATGCAGCAAAGACCAGTGACTTGCTACTAGCTTAAATCTGCCTTGTGCATGCTGGAAACCACCTCTATGCCAAATTCCTTTTGAGTTCAACTACCAGCTCCTGCACCAGGGAGTGCTGGTCCTAGGCAAAACCACGTCCCTGCACCTGCCATAAGTGGCTGTGGTTGTTCTCATGACAGTTCTCACTTGCAGACACTTCCCAACGAGCTGTTGGGAGCTGCTGCCTCGTTTAGAAATGGAAAGCACCCAGGTGTGACCATGAGTAGCACTGTACCACAACCCAGGTGACTCAAGAGCACCTCGGGCTCCTTGGCTCCAGCACATGCAGGCACAGTTTTATAGGGAAAAAGCAAAAGGCAGAGCTGTACCCCAAGTTCTGCTTGAGAAATCAAGGCTAAAAACTGAAATGTTATCACACAAGAGGTAGTGCAAGGTCTGTTATCTGCGTATTCCCTGACCTCGTTCCTAGAAATGGCTGATGCAGCCCTGGAAACACTTTCCTAGAAAGAAACCAGCTTTAGGAACACACCTGGCCTGGATATTTTGTTTGATTGCTTCAGGTTCAGGGACATTTTCAGCAAGAAAGACAAACAGAGACCTAACCGATGCATGTGCTCTTCCTTGCCTGCGCCTCTGATAGCACACACACAACAAGAAGGGCTCCCAGCAGTGGAAATGGCTTTTAATACAGCTTTTTCCTGCTGAGCTACATTAACTCCCTGCCATGTTCATGAGCCTGCCAGACACTGTGGTTAATGCTTTGTAGGACCAAGACTGAAGGGGAAAAAAATTAACGCACATTTAGTATTATTAGGGGATATCTGCTGTCCTACCTGCTTAGACTTTGCTGCATCAGTAGGTAACAATAACTACATGCATGTGTGCAGAATGAGGCTTCTACAAATCAATCACATAAGAAGGCAACTTCTTATGATTAATTACCTCCTTTCTGTTTCATGCATCTCTTACAGTTTTTAACACCCTACAGGGAGGATGTGTTACAAAGATCTTCAGGGACCACTGGTTACATCTGTGCAGATTTGGAAGGTGAATGAAAAGCAGCTGCAGCCTGCAGGTAAGCAAGCAGCATGTGGCAAGCAGAGCAAGGTGGGCAGAGGAAGCAATTTTCGTCCAAGTCTGGTATCAGATGTGCTCCTTCACGTGATAACTGTGAGAAGCTGAGCCTCAAGGCAATGTATCCACTGCTGGAGGCCTAAGTCTAGTGCATAAACTTCTCACAGCACTCCATGTACAGCTTTATTCCTCTAGCTTAAGATGTGAAAATTCCTGCGTTGCAAACACACCTTCTCAGAGCCTTTGGGCAATTCTGAAAACATTCTGAAAACCTCTGAAAACTTACTTCCTGCTGTAGGACGCTTACAAGGGCAGGTTCCCACTCCACAGACACATTTACTATTAAAGGCTCAAACAAGGAGGGGAGAGACTCTTCTTTACTTACGTGCTCAATGTTCCCCTCCCTTCCAGCCTCTAGTTTTCCAGCTCCTTCAGTCTGAAAATTCAAGCTCCCCCAACGTCCCTGTCCTGGCACAGTCTTATTCATGTGAGTGTTCAAAGGCTCTAGCAATTTCTACCTTTCTGATTCAAGGCAATCATACACAAATCAAAAGTGGCACACGGTGGCTCTGGCATAGGACACACTCATTCCCAGCAGCACGTGAAAGGTGCCCATCCTCCGAGAGAGAATTCATCAGGTGTGAGCGCTGCACAACTGAGCAAATATTTGGCCTAATTTATACACAATCTTGCACCTTCTTAACTGAACTGTTTCACTGCTACCATCACACACCCACTCTTCTTCGGGCTCAAAAATTAATTTTTGCAAGAAGAGCACACACGCAGCCCACAGCTTTACAAAGCCATGCCCCAGCAAACTGCCATGGAATGGTGAGCCTCAGGCTGGAGGTGAGGAGCTGTAGATGACGAACTGATGGGCGTCAGACAGCTAGATACATACATGTGCATATACTAAGGGTGAGAATTTCTTTTTCTTTTTTTTTTTAACAAAACATCAGAGAAAAGTGTTTTTTATTGGCGCTCAAAAAAAAAAAAAAAAAAAACCAGAAAAACAAAAAACCCCAAACAATGCTCAATGCTCTAGTGTTTTAGGTTTTAGGCCATGGATTCTCTAGCTCAGATGCATGGCATGAAACACAGTAACAGGGAAAGTGTCTCTCAGACATCTCCCTCTCCAGCCACAAGCAGGCACCCCCTTCCCTTCCCCTTGGTGATCAAGTAACATCCTTATGCAAGCACAGCAATTTTTTACATGTAAAAGTAAGATTAGGAAAGTATTTAATATATTTTTTGCCTTTTCTTCCCCCCCGCCACCCCTTTTTTTTCTTTTTTTTTCTTTTTTTTAAGATTAAAAAGAAGCAATTTAGCAGCTGGAAAGAAAAAAAAGACAGCATCATGTGAGCAGCTAGAGCTGCACAGACCACCAGCAAATGCTCCACAGGTTACCTGCGGTCCACGGACCACAGTTCACGAACTACATCTTAGGGCTTCACAAACTCAGTGATGGCAGATGCTTCTTCACAGTGAGAGCCAGCAGGTCATCTTTGGTTGTTGATGGGAGACACCCAGGAGACTTAATGCTCTCAGCAGCAGCAGCTCAGTTAGCACTCAGTGAACAGGCTTCAGGCAGCCCACGGGGTGGGCAGGGCTGGGAAGAGCACTGCATCCCGCGTTGCTCTTGTTCCACATCTTGACTCTCGTAGGTCATGTTCCTTTTCACCCTTCCAGGTTTTTGGGTTTCTAAGGAACAGCAGGGCAGCCAGGAGGTGTGGAGGAGAGTGCTGGGAGCTGGGCAGCAACAGATGCATGGGCCACGGAGAGGGGCTATTGGGGTTCTCTGCTCCAACAGCTGCAACCTCTGGAGTCGCTATGTCACAAGTCCACAGCACAATGCCACTGTTCCAAACTGCACTCACATGGCTGAAGAAACAGGCACAGCCCTGCAGACACCTGCAGCCTCACAGCAACCTGCTGTGAGCAACGGACGGAGTGCTGCAGCAGCCAGCTGCCATTGACCATTAAGTTCTCTCTGCAGAAGTCGTCTCCCATGCAGCAACCCCCCACTTTTTTGTTGCTGTTGTAAAAACAATTGCTCTCACCCCTCTTTTTTTGGTAGACACACATACATACGCACGCTATATGTACACAATTTGGAACCGAGGATCTACACAATGAAAGGGAAGCCAGCACCGCTGAGATGGTGCACACATTCAGCAGCTGTCAAAGGAGAAGTCATTTTACTTTCTTTTAAACTTGCAATGTTTGTCTTTATTTTGTTCTTTATATTTTGAAAGTGAAAAGAAATAGTATCGAGTCAATTTCTTTTTTTTCTTTTTTTCCTTTTTTTTAAATATTTGTTCTATGTATTTACAAGCCTTAAAGTTGCTCTAAAGGTTCTGAAAGTATCACTAGTACTGTTTTGTTTTTTTCCCCAGGGTAGCACTGTTTTGAATGAGTTATTTTTGGAGCACTGTGGTCCGCAGCCGTTCTCTCAAATTCACTTCCTTCTGATCCAAGGTAATGCACTATGTTCTTTTCTGAAGCGAGCTGAGAGGCAGGCAGAAAAATCTGATGACAATAAAAAAAAATTGATCTCTTCTTCATCTAGCTTACCCCAACCCCCTTGAGAAGTTTTGTCTATTTATCATGCTTTGAAACAAAACTGAGGTGCATATGAAGGGGAGGGAGATTTATTTATCTGCTTTTGTTCTATTATACAATTTGTTTACAGAAACTGCAAATTTAAAAATTACACTGGCATTTGCAGTCCTTAAAATAATAAATTAAAAGTTTTAAACCTTTTTTTTTTTTTTGCTAAACAGGTTTATCTTGTTTTGAGTTTTTATGAGTCCTTGTTTAAAAAGAAAAGAAAAAAAAAGATTAAAACAGAAAATATTTTCTATAAATAATACATGTATTTTGGTTTAGTGCTCCTGCCAGGTTCGAAGTTTACTGTTTTTTTTCAAGTACCTTTTCTTTCCTCCATGATCACCTTTGTGTTTATCTATTGTTACCTCTCCCACTTGTGCATGTGTGGGGGAAGGGGGGCTCTGCACGAGAATTGGCCTTGCTGCACTGTGATTGGCGAAGACGTGAAACTTCTTAAAAAAATACTTAAATTGTTTTTTTTTGTTTTTTTTGTTTTTTCCTGTATTTAAGTTTTAATTATCCTCCGACTCCTCTTCGGCTTCCCGTAGCCATGTGAAGAATGCTGTGACAGATTTCAGTGCTACTCCTTTCCCGTTCTGCTCTGCTGGGTCCTTGCTGCTTTCCCACTTGTAGAAGGCATCCTCTGATATCACCTCCTCATCATATAGGCAATCGAAAAACATCCGCAACAAATCTGCAATAATGGAATCAGGGAGAGAACATCTGTCAGGACTGTGCAGTTTAAGCCAGCAGACAAAGACATGGTTACAGATAAGGGGATTAATGTGGCATTTAATGCAGGGGATGCAGACTCGAGTAAAAGATCTGCCCCTGAGTTTACTGCTTCCTGGCTGGTCAGACACAGCTGAGGGGGAAGGCAGCTCCCTCCAGACAAGGGTTAACCTTCTACTGTTATTTTAGTCCTCTTTGCATTACAGAGCTTTGTTTTTGCTTCTGCACAGCTGCTTATAGGAGCAAGCAAGAGAAAAGCCCACCTCTGCCACACATCTGTGGGGCTGCAGTTCTCTAAAAACTGGAATCTGGATAAGCAGAAACCACTGTACACTGTGTTATCTTATCTGCCACATACAAAGGTAAAATTTTGTTTTTGTTGTCAGGAAAAGCACTTCTTTCCAGACTCTACTGCCAGACATTAGCAGAAGCAAATCTCCAGTAGGCCATTGCAGTTTAGATCCCCAGTACACAGACAACACTTACTAGGAGGCTGATCAAGTTTTACTATTGATGCTTGTAGTGCATAAAGTGCTTGTAGTTCCTTCTCTGTGTCTGAGTCTAGGTACTTGAGTAAGATCGGCACTCTCTGTTTGATAACAGCAGTGTCCACACGGAAGCTAGAAGAGTCCGCTGAAGGGAACAGAAGAAAATTGGGCCAGCTGTGCTAGATGGCAGCTGAAGTAAATCTTTTATCATCTTTATTCAAACAGAAATCACAGATACTGGTTAGCATGGAGAGACAAAAAGATGAGAAACAACTGAAAGTATTTCTGATTAATGGCTTTTTCTGAAAGTCTTGATTTTTACTGATCCCCAAAGGCAGCTGCTACCTGTAGTGATCCTAGCACTAACGAGCCTGCTTCAGCTTAACTTTGCAGCACAACTCATTCTTTTCCACAGACAGCTGCATGTTCAACAACTGTACAATGGCTAGAGCTAAAATTTCAGCTATCTAGAAGGCTTTTAGGTAACTTCCTTTTTTTTTTTTTTCCCTGAAAGTACCAAAGCATAAACAGAACCACCAGTTGCACATTGACGCAGGAGATCAGGAATACACAAAAATACACGTTAGAAGTTCATCAGCAACACAGATACATTAGCAGCTTTGTAAGTAGATCAGACAACACAATTCAGTGATTTTTTTTTTTTTTGAAAACAAAAGAAAAAAAAAACCTCTATTAGAAGCAAGGCCAAAAAACAGAACAGAAGACATTTCTGATACACCCACAGCAAAGATTTGTCAGGCAACTCTCCAACACTTGTCAGAAAATCCTGTGTCACGTCCCCATTAACACTAGGTGGCATCAGAAAGGTTCTGTGCTGTGTCTTTCCACTCCCAGCCTTGCAGTGAGATGAAGTTCAGCCCATTCTCTCTGCTGAGCCATGACTCTTACAGCTAGGAGCAGACGTAGGTGCTTTACAAGCACAGTTTTTTGCCTTACCAGACACCAGGAGTAAAATTAAAGAAAACAACCTGAACTGACCAGTCTGCAGAGCACCCCTGCAAGGCTGAGGCTCACAGGTCTGACTTAGGAACCTACCTCCTCTGTTTCCAACCATACAACTGCAACTGCTCTACCTTCAAATAACCCACACAAACTGTATTTCTGAAAACACAACATGCTTTGGACATTAAGTGATTAACAAGGCAGCAATACAAGCTGGCTTCTGTTCTGCAACCCACGTTTCCAACTCACGCGTGGCAACCTGCAATCGTAGAGTGCCCACGCAAGCTTGCTGACAAAGGAGTGGAAATGCTAATTACCTTAATAACATCTAGAGCATTTTCACCTTCACTAGAAAAATCAATGAATCTGACATTACTCAGAGTCACCTGAAATGTCTGCTCATGCAAGGTCACTGGGCCATGACAGGGTCCTGAGCACTACACAACCAGGGAAGCACCCGGCCACTGCAGGGGAACATTCAATCATGTTCAAAAATCTTGCATGATAAAAAGCAGTTTCAGAGGGAAGAAAAAAGTGATATAAACTTGAAAAGTAAGAATATACTAACTCCTTGCAAGTTTGGTATGGTGTTTACATTGGTAGTTACTCACCTATAATAGCTGCTTTACAAACTGCTGTCATTAAAGCTCTAAGGAATGTAGGTGAACTCATCTGGCTTTCATCTAGATTAGCCTGAAATCAAGAATAAATGGACCAGTTAAAAGCATGTTGGTGCATAAGAGGAACCGTTTCCAAATTCTACTGCTAAATTTGGCAGGAAGTGGAAGTTCAACAAAAGCTGCTGCAGTAGGAATCCAATTCACCCCCATGCAAAAATTCAACTTTCCCACTTGTTTCTTGAAAACAGCTCAAGTACACCAACACACAACAAAAGTTCTCCTACAATCAGTACACCATTTAATTGCTCCCATAACTCATCATATGTTTCAAGAAAAAAAAAAAGACACAAAACAGTAATAGAGTAAAACCTGTTGCTTATAGTACCCTTCTAAGTCTGCTGGGAGCTTTTAGAACAAATTTTATAGAATGCGCCATGGATGGAGGCTCGTTTGCTCCATAGAAGGAACTCATAGGATCACTGCATAACTTGTCCAGGATTACAAAGAGAGCCTGTGCATGTCCTCAGATTTTCAGAACTTCTTTCGTTCTGCTCTCTGATTTTCTAACAGCCACAGAAAACACCATTCCTCCAGCAACAGAAATAACTGGAATGAAGCTGACCAAAACTTGGCTGTAAGCAGAGCGCTAACTGAACTGAGTTGAGTACCATTTCAGGCACAGGATTCAAAATAGGCCTTAAATAATGCAGCTGGAGGGCAGAGCCTGGTCCAGTCAGACAGATACAGCTGAGAGCTGTAAATGCTCTGATAGTTTCCCACCTTGGCAGAACAAATGCAGCAATGAGGAAAGGGCTCTGTGCCAGCTATTAGATCTTACAAGCTGTCTCCTGGCAGTTTTCCTCCCAGACATCTCGGGCCTGGCACTTTATAAATGCAAGAGGACCTGAGAGACTGTAGAGATGCTCCTTTAGATGAAAAAATAGTTACAAAAGCAGTTAATGAACTGTATGCCCGGTGGGTGAAAACAGCCTTTGTACCTCTACCCAGTCAAAGATTTGTTCATCATTCGCCTTGTCCTCAACAATGAGTTTTTCTAGTTGCTTATTCAGCTCTTCTGCGGAGAGTTCTTTCTCTGAAAGTGCTTCTGAGGAACTGCAACAATCGGACTCCGTGAACTCCAACTTCTGCAACATCAGAAGCAATGATGAGAATTAGTTACATAAACTTTTCTATGTCAAGTTACACCAAGTTGAGGCAGCAAGCCACACTTCATTGTTTTCTGCATTTTTCAAATGCAAAGTTAAGGCTGCAATGATTTATATGCTTTTTTCTGTTCCAAACACTATAAAGCATTTTACAAAAGTGGGAATTTCATTATACAGCAAAAACAACCAGGCATCCCAGAACGACTCCAGCCCTGCACAACAGGAGTGTGCACAAAAACAAAGTGCATGCTGCTCAACTCTAACTACAGGGAGCTGGAATGCAATTACCAGAGTCAGAATTTGCTCAAAAAACTGCAGCTAATGCCTCAGTTCTTGCAAAATATGACAGAAGATCCGCAGTGTCCCCATCAATCGTCAGGCTTCAGTAATCCATTTCATTTCCTGCAGCACAGTACTTCTTAAGTGCTAAAACAGGGCAGTGAGTCACTTGGAGCCCCAAGAAAGACCTCCAGGTCCTTCATTAGGAGCACAACAAGCAGCTGCAAGGTGCCCTCCTGTCAGCCTTTGCTCCTCTTTGCTTTGAAACCCTCTGGGATCATAATGCAAGGTGAGACCAGCAAACAGATGCTATTATTTGTTCTGACCCTTCTGCACACAGTCTGTCTTGCTTGCTGCAAAACTCATTCCTGAGTTCCCTCCTCTCTTTTGGAGAAATACATCTATGAGCTGAAGCCAGCTGGTGGGAGATGCATGCCTGGGGTCACAGAGGAGAAGCCAGTCCTGCTGGCATTTCAGAAAGAGGTGCTGAAATCATATAACCTCATTTCAGAGATGGAGACCCTTCATCCTGTTCTTACACTTGCTATGGGATGGAAAGGGATTAACAAATGGGATATACACAAGGCACTGTGGCAAAGTCATTAAGCAGAGGCTTGTTCTTCACTCACGTGTTCCATGAGAAAGGTATGTACATCCTCCCCTTCAGGTAAGTAGTCCTTCCAACTGAGGCCAGTCTCCCTCCATAAGGCTCCCACTTTCTTATGGCTCTAAAATACAAACAGTTCGCCCATTTGAAAGACTTGAGAGACAGCCATGGGAGCTTACACAAGCTGGAGTGATGCAGCTGTGTCAGGAGAAATAAAGAACCATTCAGCTACAAACAAGATGCCTAGCAATTATGTAAAAATGTCTGGAAATCCCGTGCAAGACAATCCTGCCACAGGTATATGTAATTTGTAAAGTGGTCGGACGCCATGGTGATGGGTAATAAACAAGGCACAACGTGACACATGGGGTTTGCAACAGCTTCAGCCAGAAATTACCTAAGAGAAAGGACATGCCTGAGTAAGGCACAGTTCCCCATGGCTGCAGGGCAAAGCTGGCAGACAGAGGAGTGTGATTCTTCTGACCCTGTCAGAACTTCTGTAGCACATTCCACACTGCCCTGACATGAAGGCACTGGCAAATAAGCTACTTCTAGAAAAACATTATTTAGGTGACTGTTTTCTGTTCACAGATCAAAACTCCAATTTGTGTACAAAGTACTCAACTGTTCAACTTCGAGAATTTGTTGCAAACTTTGAGGAAAAGCTCCTTTGTAGCACACACCGTACAGCCTATGCTGTGCTGACCTCTTGCTATCTGCCTATCATGGCGTGGATAGAATTCTGACAAGAACACAATCAGCTCTTTCCACTCAAAGGCTTCGCAAAATCACTGACTTAACAGCACCTGCACATGGAGGTCACTGTGTAGCCCAAGTTAAACACTGATAGAAGCAGCCTGATTTTCCATTTACAAAGCAGATTACAATCTTAAATTTCCAATACAGATTATTAAATGCTAACTGTGCATAGTTCCTGCTACGATTCATCAGGATCTGAATTAGATGACTGCTATGGCAGGAAACACCTGATCTGAAATACCCAAGTTCAAATACTGGCTGGGACAAGAGAACTATAAAGCTATGATAGAAAGAGAAACCCAAGCCTGTCCTTCAGCCCCCAGAGCACAGCAGCTCTCACAGAACAGAGGAGAAAAAACAAACTGAAGAAACTGAATGAAAAACCCCATTGCTTTCCAAATAAGCATAAGACAAAAACAAACCAATAAAATGTCAGTATTGGCACTGCTAGCTCAAAATGCTCTAGGAACAATCACTCTTATTTGAATGCATGCTTAAATAAAACAAAAAATAAAAGCGAAGGATTTTAATGTGTTTAAAATAGACACTATTCAAAGTGCAATAATTAGCTGAATTAAAAAAAAAAAAAGACAAAAATGGAGACAGAGTTATATAGGGAAATCACCAAACTGTTTGGACACACAACTGTGAAATGTGTAAGAGAGCTCTAGAAGTCACAGGGTGAAAAGGTGTCACTACCCCCTAGTGATGGGTGAGTCTTAAGAGTTTTCAGGTTTAGTTTGGATAAGCACCCAGAAGTCTGAGAGGCCATCTGGAGCTTATCCGAACTCTCAGAACCTCTCCAGTCTGCAAGAACAGCTCTCTCGCAAGATTTCCGGCACTTGCTGCTTCTGGTCAGCCCAGAAATACCTTGAGAATGTCCCTCTTGCAGTATTTCAGCACTCTAGCTTCTGGAAGAAGCCAGGTGCAAAGGTACCTGCAAAAGGGAAAAGTGATGAGAAAAAAAAAAAGTTAACTTTATGGAACCTCACAAGGCTCAGTTTGAAACTGGGGATGAAGAAGCAGGTTTCCTAGGTTATCTGGACTGGCTGGTCCATCCCTAAGTATCTCCAAGTGGCAAATGTGAGCAGGTAGGTTTCATGCACAGACACATACTTGCTGCCTCCAGCTCATAGGAACAGTACTCCTGGACACTTACCATTTGTTTGCATAGAAGGTGCAAGATTTCAGCAAGCAAGACCCCGGCTCTTCCCACAGGAAGTAAAGGTTTGCTAAATTCTCTAAAATAAAAGAACAAAGGATATATCTGCATATCATTTCTTTTTCTTTTTTTTTTTTCTGAAGACAACTGAATGCTCATATGACAGTATTCCAAATCTGGAATGCAAGGCAAGGGGTACAATCAAATGGACGTAGGAAAACAGCTGTAACTTCTGTCAGGGATAAAGGATTTCATCTAGCTAGCACAGCTGATAAAACAGGCTTCAGTGATGCAAGTATGCTTGGCACAAAAGGGCTAATTAAAAATAATTTCTTCATTTTTGCTTGAGACCAAATCCACTCAATTTCTGTGGGGTGCTGCATTTGGGTAGCAGGACCCGGCAGGATAAAGAGCTTTTGGGGAAAAAATAGTCATGATTTTCTCAATATACTACTTCCTTAAGAACAGAACCATTCAACTGACTTCTAGTTAATCCCCAGTGCATAATGAACTGTACAAAACAGAGGAACTCTGGTCCTGGGAGCAGTTTCCAGCCCTGCCAGCCAGGTTTGTGCCTGTGTTTAAGGCATTGCCCAGACAGCTGTTATTAATTCCGAGACATAAAGACACCTGTGTGACATCCCTCTCTCTCCAAATCTAATTCTCAGAGCATCAGTGTGCATTTGAATGGCACTGACTGTACAGCATCAGGTTATCTACTACTTCAGCTGGAGTAAAAAATATTGAAATACATTTATGGGTAAAACTTTCACCCTTGAACCATGACTGAAGAGCACCAAGCTTCCTTCCCATCCCAGCTTTTGGTGCAAAACCTAAATCCCAAAGGATATGCAGCAGCTAACATGGGAAGCTGCACCTTTAACACAGTTTTATCTACTGATAGGAACCACGCTGTGGAAACATGGCACAGCCAGACATCACTGAAAAAGAGTAGCACTGCTTACTGTGTAAGTTCTCTCATAGAGATTCCTCCTTCTTTTAACATGGGGGTCACCAGCTCAGCAAGGTACAACCATATATGGGGTATATCTATGGCCATATCGTCTGCCATCTCCAAGGTATCTGAAAAGCTTAAAAAAAGAGAAAAGAAAAATGTCAAGCATTAAATACAACTCAAACTGACACTTCTCCTGCAAAATAAATCTGCATATTAAAAATCCTTTGTTAAAAACAAAAAGAAACCACAAAGATAACAAAGAACACATCCAGCATGTCATGCTTGAACATGCTCTGAATCTGCCAGGAGCTGATTTCTTTAGGCATCAACATGGAAAGAGCACTGTCCTCTGTAAAACCAGCAGCTAGGGATGATGCATTCAGGAAAGCTTCATGGACAGTAGTTTTTATATCCCAGGAACACGTTGTTTACTAACTAGTAAAACTTTACAGACAAAATTGCGTTTCACATTCACAAGACCAAATAAATGGAGCCTTCTTAAAAAAACCTAGGTATTTACCGAAGATGCAGCTGGCTTTTTCCTCCAGGAGCTACTCGCTTAAACCTGCACAAGAATGGACATCCAGAACAGAAAATGTAGCAGGCTGAGTTACAAAACTGGTCCCCAGTTCTGGATACAGTTGCCAGCATAGCTCAGAACTCTTTTTCCTGATTAAAGCCTGGTAGGGGGCTTTGCTTTGCATCCTGATTGAAGATGATCATTTTTCTAGTTCTCCTGCCTGTTTTGATTGTGGTTCACTTCTTACTTAAATGCTTAAAGATTCTGGGGTCCAACTTCTAAGCAGAAGCTGTCTCATTTGCTTGGTTCCTTATGCCCTCTGCCACTAACTCAGTTCTGGTTTATTCAAGTGCTTGGGCCAGCAACTGGTTTCCTGCTGTATGTCTCCAGACTTGTGCTGCAACCACCACTCATAACCTCTAATTAAACAGTAACTGTTGTGCATCAATACGTGTAGTGGTTTTCAGTGTTTTTCTCATGTGCCCAATGGAAACCACAAAGGGCACTTGTCAACTGCTATCGTCCTCAGGAGCTGTTTTACTTTGTTTATGCTGTATTCAAACCGCACATCCCACTGTTTCAACATGATCCCAGGTTACTTGGCATAACGATCACTTCTCTGCACCCTAGGACATGCAGGAACAGCTCTAATCACAATCCATTATGGAAATGTATCACTTCAGACAAGATGTCTCAGCCATCAGTGACTGTGTGGACATGGAGAGGTGCACTCCCTGTGCATGTATTTTCTTACCTCTGCTCCATACAGTTTGAACTTAAGTTGCCTAAACGTCTCCTGTGAACCACTCAATTTCATCATGATGGAATTCAATGCCAGACAGGAGTGAATGGGGAACACCGCTGCTGTGTCAGCAGCACCATGACAAGATGTGATTCAAACCAAAGCAGCAAGACAGGGCTAAATACATAGGAACACAGCATGTGAGAGCATTACTTCATCAACCTGTTCTCCAGCTGCTTTTCATGGTTATCCATTTTAATCACTGTTTTAAAGCTTAGCAAGGACTAGCTGGTACCCAGGAACCTCTGGGAACACTGATACTTTTGCAATGGGATAGCATTCAAATCCAGGCTGGGAACACCAGATCCAGAGGCAGTTACCATCTGGGAGCTAAAACAAGCCAGTGGCCAAAGCAGAGTGATCTGAGGAAAGTCTATCCTGTCTGATACCACATCTGGCCTGCATGATCCCTCTTGGACTCTGGAGGATGCACCTACACCTCAGAGTTGAGCTGGCTCTGTATGGGTGAAGCCCAGGACAGCAGCTGTTGCTGGTGCACGGTGCTTTGGATTACAGTGCTCCCAGGCACCAATGTCACATCAAGATTTTTATCTTTCTCCTCCCCTTTTAATCACATTCAATGGCCTGCCAAAAGGCAAACACTGACAAATATACTGCAAAACAGAAATCTGAACACACACGTTTAAATGTAGAGATAAATACATAAAGACAAAAATATTTATGTTCATTAAAGCATTTGAAATAATTAAGAATGCACTAAAATATTTGTATTACTTGTAAGCACACCCAGGTGGAAATGCTCCCTCAAGAAGGATGTGTGTCGAGGGTAGGATGCCAACACAAGGTGAGAAATCATTCCTCTCCAACACAAATAGTGCTCATCTGCACTGAACACTCAAGAAAAGCATTGCTTCCTATGTGCAGAATACAAACCCCTTGAAGAAATCCTGCTTGCTCAGCTTTCCTGACTGCACCAACTGATGTAATAACTGGCCCATGTGATCCCTGGTGATCTGACTCCTCTCCAGTGTCGACTCCACTCCCACTCGCACGAAAACAGGCAGCAGGCTCTGTGTGCTCAGCTCCTCCACACACTGCATCGCTTCCTGTTTTGAACGACACGCAGGATCATTTGCCTGAGCTGCAAACATTGAAAGATCCCAAAACAAAACAAAAAGCAGCACAGGAGGATGTCAGGATGTCTGCTGCCAGTTCAGGGTGTGCTGCTCAGCAGCTGGCACATGGCATGAGGGCTGTTCTGATGGCAGCTCAGATCAACTGCCTTTCAGTTTTACTTAAGAAATAAACATTTAATGAAGTTGCAAGGCAGAGGTGTCAAACCAGGCTGTGGAACCTCATCACAAATCACCACTGAAATGGCAAACGGGAATCAAAAAAAGATCAAAATTACACTGTGCAAGCAACAGAATTTTTAAAATACACACTCATGCTTCAGGGCACTTCTTCACAGCAAAGTGTAGGGACAGAAATTGTTTTCTGGATGCCACCAAAATCCCTTTTATTCCATAACATATCAAGCCAAGTGAAAAAGAGGACATCACATTAACTAACTGGGCTGGTGGAATAGAAATGCCTATGTTACACCACCACACTGTACAAAGCAGCAGAAAACATGGGTAATGTTAAGAGGGAAATGTTCTTGGTATAAAGCTCCCACTTTCTGGCATGAGCATTTTGCAACCCATGCAAATAAAACACTCTTAAATATAGACTGCCATAGCTCTATTCCTTAGCCAGGTGCTACGTTAGCACAACAGCTGGCCTAGTAATGCAAGACAAAGCTACATTTGACAGAAACTTTGTCACATACCACATCTGAAAGGCACCCAGAATCCAAAGTTATCAAGTAACACTCACTGCATTGAGCTGCCTCAATCTGATGTACTTTTGAACCAGATGTACACATGTGAATCCCAAACAAATAAGGATACTCCCCTTTCTGACTCTAATCAGAAACACTACGAAATGCAAACAGCAATTCTGTTTCAAAGGTGCCAAGCTAGGAATTCCCTAGCACTGTCATTTCAAATTTTCTACGTTTTTAAATGTTATTTCAGCAAAAGATCAAACCAATCAGCTCTGCAGCAAACGTACCCCTTCGTGCAAATTTCCTGGACAGGATAAAAAAACAAAATTGCAACCTTTAACTAGGAAGTGATGACAGCTGCTCAGTAATCTTCAGTGTTTATTAAAACTATGCAGGAGTGGTTTGTTTAATATTTAGTACTGCTTTATCTGTCTCCAGATCAGAACAGCACATGCTTTGATAACGAAATGAAAACGTTTATTTTCCCACTAGCTTTTCTGCTTCCAAAATTGCTGTTATTATGGAGCTGCTCAGTGATTTGTGACAGATACACACACATCTTGCTGCTTACAATACACAAACTGGCCCATTTTCCCTGCTACCAGCAAGGCAGAAAACACCATGGAGCTGCTGCACCCAAAACTCACCAGGTCCCAGTACTGCTGTGATCCTGGGGGAACTGGGTACCACTGTTTCTGCAGAGAAACATCCTCAGGCCCCATAGCTGCAGACCTTTCTGTTAGGCAATGATCTCATGCTGCTTACCTTGAAATCATTAATATGCAAGAACTCATCAATGATAGATTTGCATTTTCTCTCAATTTCTTCCTCTGATAGCGAAGGCTTCTCTTGAACTGGAGCTGGGGGAGCTTCTGGCTTGGCTGGTGGAAGCAGAAATACAGAGTTTGGGAAAGGAAAATCAAAACTGTTTCCAAAGATGACGGTTTGAAAACAGAAGTCACAGAGCCAACCCTGTTGGCTTGGCCAGCTGCTGACCACAGCAAGCTTTACTGCGATAACCGTAACAAAGATGATTTGCAGGCAGGACTGTGAGGACTGTACAGGTGTGCTTCCTGGCTCACCATCAGGCACACATCACTTCTTACTTGGTTACAATCTCCCTTCTGCAAGCACCCAGTAACTCTGTAAAATAGTTTTCTATAGAAATTGCATAGTGAAGCAGGATGCAACACCTTCAAAGCACTCTATCTGCATTAAATAATTAAACCTGGAGCTGCTACAGCAGTTCTGAGGGTACACTGTACCTTTAAAACATGCTGTGGGGGCTGTGAGTAACGTTCTCAAACCCCCAAATCTTCAAGGCAGTGACTGTGTGCTGTGGGGGTCAAGATGTAATGCTCACCACTCCTATTCAAACAGCAGATTATGGATGCTTTATGCACAAGAAGCAAAACCCAGTACTTATTGCAAAAGCTGTGTCCATAGGGAATATAATCTTAAATGTCCTCAGTATATCCCTGCTGGCAAATCAGGATCAAGAAGTGGGAGCTGCAGCTCTGACAAGGTGACAGGCTGTCCCAGTGTGTGCTAGCACCATGCTGCACTGAGTCCTGCATGAAACCAGGGCTGGCAACAAGCGGAGCAAAAAGCTCCACCTGGGGATTCTGCCTTCTGAATAACAAGTTCCCTCCTCTGCTCTGGCCTGGGGATGAGCCTACACCCTTGGCAGTGTCTACTGGCTGGACCCATGCTTCATTTTATCCTCTGGTTGTGCAAATTCTGTAACCAGCTGGGGATGAACAACCAACAAATACAAAGGCAAATCTCCTTTAAATAATCAAGGAGGCCCCTCCAAGCACACAAGCTGACTCTGCTCAAGCCTTGCCATTACAACTAATCACAGGAGAAAAGATACTAAGATGCTCCTTGACATCAATTTTGGGGACGTGTATCCCAGAAACAGGTGTCAAGAGCAACAGGGTACCAGCAGGAAGGACAACACCATGCACTAGAGCTTTGCTGCTCCCTGCAGCCTTCAGCTCTGAGGAAATCCAAGTTGGAGCTGGTGGTAGAAGATGACACTAAAACCTGTCTGCAGCAGTTGTGTTTCAAACCTCTGGGAGGTTCTCAGCTAGCACAGCTCGACAGCGCATCACTGTGGGCCAAACATTCAAACCACAGCACAGACACCCATCACTTCTACTTAGGAACTCTCCCGTGAACCTTTCCATGCATTCAGCAAGATCCCCTGAGCACGGAAGAGTCGCTTACCAATCTCCTTGGCTTTGCTCCTCTCTGTCTCTGTGCTGTTCCTGTCCATCTCCATGCCACCTGTCAACTGCTTCACAGTCTCCAGCATCTCTCTCCGCTGCTCCTCCTGTGCCTGATTGTCGAGCAGCAACTCCTTACTGCTGCTGCCCCGGAGGAAGGTGTTGGGGCGGGAGAGGGAAGGTGGGAGAGGTTTATCATTCTTCTCCCTGCCCGTGCTCCCACGACTGCAGAACAAAAACACACATCACAGTCTAAGTAACCCTTGCTCACAGTCCTGGTAATGACAGATCCCCAACCTGGCAGGACTGCTGTCTCAACTTTGTACAGCTGTAGCTCCACTGACAATAATTACAAGTCTCAGAGATGCACAAACACACCCAACACACATGGAGTGGGCAAGGAGAGCCAGAGAACACACAGAAAAGCACTGAAATCATTACAGCACCCATTTTAAATGTGCAGCGGTGAAATCTGTGATGTAAAGACACTGCTTCACTGTAAAGTAGTGCTGAGTGGTGTATTTTTACTGATTTATTGAAAAAGAACCTCAAACGGAGCCAAAATGGAACAGCCCCCAGGTAACCAGAGCTGTATCTGATGGAGGAGGGAATGCGAACAAGGAACCAATGCAGCAGTGCGCTAGCTGGGGTGTACTGCGAGGAAGAACTGGTGACACTTCCAATGAACCACACATTTATAAAGCATGTCTCAAATTAATAAATTATCAAGGATTAATTCATGTTTCATGCTACAGACTGGAGTGGCTGCAGTCCCAGTGAAATCAGGTGCGTGAGAACTGCATGGCCTTACATATGCGTGAGGCAGAGGCTTGGTCACAGCTGATGGGATGGGCCAGGGGCAGCCAGAGAGCTCTAAGAGCCTTGCTACATCTGTGCAAGGCTTTAAGCACGTTTGTAGGATCAACACAGTGACCTGGCTGAACACATGACCACCGAGTTCAACTTCTGTACCTATTTATTGCAGACATTTTATCTGAACATTTTGGAATGCATTATGAACTGCTCACATCTGTGTCCTTTAGAAAGGGTGACTGCAAAGTGGGAACTAAAACATTCATGACTCCTTTAAAATTAAATACTGCTTGCTTCTCATATGCTACGAAAGATGAATGACTTTTAAGTCAGCTCAAAGTACACATGGGGAAAAATGACCCTGCCATTCGTGGAAGCTCCATGAAATTTTCATTGTTGTGTGTGCTTCTACAAACTAGAGCAGTGGGTGAGAAGAGCACACATACAGACAGCAGAAGGGAAAACTGAGCAGAACAAACCTTACCTCGTTAAGGCCCTGCGAGAATCTAGTTCTGAGGATGCAGATGAGGCAGATACGGATGAGACTGGAGGTTGCAGTGCAGAAAATCTGTTCAAACTAGTGGCACTTGGTCGTAAGGAGTCTGGGAGACCACAAAGACAACACAGAGAAGAAGAATGAGGAATGGCAAGATCAGCAGGCCAGCACCTCAGCATCACAAAGGCATTTGTTAGGGCTGCTCCTGCTCCTCTTGTCCTTTGCCTCTGGAGGTAAAGCACGGGGACACATCTGCTCAGTGCTAATTAGTGCTGGTAGAGCCTTCTCCACCTGATTGCTTAGAAAACACCCAAAATCAACACTCCCACCCTAGGGAACCGAACAAACAAGAGTGTTTGAAGTTTAGAGTGAGAGCTCATGCTATCTGTCACAAGCAGCATAATGCACTCAGAGAGGCACAGGTGCTAATCCATGACATCGCCTCATTCCTCTCCTGCTCTGAAGCTGAACAGAGGAGAGGCTGTAAGAAACTCCTGTTGTGACTGGACCAGCACAGACAGACACCCTGAGCTGTGCTCAACTCAGGGCTCCTGTGAACACCTCTCTTGCACCATTCAACATCAGACCCCTGGGTGCAGCACCTTTTCCTCTTCTGAGCTAAATGGGCAGTCATCTTCAGGGAGATCACACAGCATGTGTGGGACCACTGGTGGACTGGGCCTAGACAGCACAGGTTTCCTGAAAAGTAGGTCCTGCTTGACCTACCTTCTATGGTGGAGTGACCCACCTGGTAGATGAGGGAAGACTTGTTGACACAGTCTATCTAGACTTCAGCAAAGCCCCTGACTCTGTCTCCCACAGCATTCTCCTGGGGAAGCTGCAGCCCGTGGCTGGGACTGAGAACTGATTGAGGGTGAATGGAGTCACCCCCAGCTGGCAGCCGGTCACAGCCGTGTTCCCCAGGGGTCGGTACTGGGGCACATCCTGTTTGATACCTTTACTGGTGATTTGGATGAGGGCACTGAGTGCTCTCAGTAAGTCTGCAGATGTCACCCAGCTGGGAGGAACTGTTCACCTGCCTGCGGGTGGGAAGGCCCTACAGAGGGACCTGAAGGTAACAAACATCACCTAAACAAAGAGGAGGCTCAGGGGAGACCTCATTACTCTCTACACCTCCAGAAAAGAGGTTATGTGAGTTGAAGTTGGCCTCTGTCCTCATCTAACTAGTGATAGGATGAGAGGCAATGGCCTCAAGTCCATGGGAAGTTCAGGTTGAATCACTGTCCCTGGAGGCATTTAAGAAATGTTTAGATGTTGGACTGAGGGACAATTTAGTGGAAAATTGAGGGACAATTTTTGTGGGAAAATACTGGTGGTAGGTGGACGGTTGGACTGTATGATCTTGCAGATCTTTTCCAGCCCTGATGATTCTATGATACTAAGATTCTATGACAGCTGAATCCCACTTCAAACCATGGGCAGTCCTACTGAGGGGGTTCACTGTTGTGCTACCACTGCAGTACACCACAATTTAGGGAATGCATTTATGACTGCTCCCACCAAACCCACTCCTGACAAGAATGGTGACAGGACAAGGCGGAATGGTTTTAAACGAAAAGAGGGGAGACTCAGGTTAGATGTCAGTGGGAAAGTATTCACTCAGAGGGCGGTGAGGCCCTGGCAGTGCTGCCCAGAGAAGTGTGGCTGCCCCATCCCTGGAGGTGCTCAAGGCCATGGATGGGGCCCTGGGCAGCCTGAGCTGGTGGGCAGCAGCCAGTGCACAGCAGGGGTTGGAACTGGATGATCTTTAAGGTCCCCTTCAACCCAACCATTCTGTGATTCCAAAGGTGTTCTCTGACAGCTGGTAGCAAGGCAGAAGGTGACGACGTGTCCCTGCTTACCCATCTCGCTTGCCTTTGCTCCACCACTGCTGCCCTTTCCCCAGCTGCCCAACTGGGCTTTAGGCACAAGCTGAATCTTCTCATCTATTGTGGGCTGTAAAACACATCAGGACATATGGTTACAGAAGAACATTTTGCTTCCTTATTCATAAACGGAGTATTTACTTTGTAAAAGTGTCTACCTTGTGAATACTAAAATGCACTTAAATGCATTTTTGAACACAGATCTTTAACCAAAAACAGGATGCAACCAAGAAAGGTCATTACAAACAGCTGCTTCCAAAGTGTCAGTGAAAGACATTCATAATGACCAAGACCTTTGTTTTATTAGAAATTATGAATTTTGATAAGGAGGAAAAAGTACAGCATATCAGTACTTGGAAGATGTTCAGTTTGTGTGATGAGTATAACAGCTCTCCACATATCAGGAATGGCCCTGGGGTGCATCTGCACAGTTAATAGAATTCAGAGGGCAAAGAATGACAATAAATTGCAGAATTTTGAGGGAACAGTAGTGTCTGACAAGTATGCTAATTTTACAGTGCTCTGTAGGTGAATTTATTGATGAAGAGGTTGTGATTCTAAAGACCTCTTTGTGCAAACTCCTCCCACCTCCAACAATGCAGCAGTTGTGGTCCTTGGTCTATTTGTACTGCACTTGCATTAAACAGAGCAGAAGGACAAAAGCAGGCTTCCTCCTTGTGAATTAAGCTTTGAAGGCTGTTTTACAACTTTCACAAGAAACAAACTGAGCATGATCTGCAGAAGAGCTGTAGTCTGTCCAGTGTCCTGCTGAACACTGAGGGCAAAGCTCAGGTGCAGAGCTAGTAATACAAGACTGTCTGGGAAACACCCATTCATGTCAGCCTGAGTTCTTCTTAGTGAGACACACAAATGCAATCAGTTTAAGACTTGGCACCTTGTTGCACTGAATTAGCACTGTGCTGGCACATACCTTGGTGATTTTAAGGAACTTGGTAGGGTCCAGCACTCTGCTGTTCTTTGCCCCCTGCACAGTGTTCCATCCGCCTTCATCAACCCGCTGGACACCTGCAGACAACAAACACACTGCCTTCAGCTCCTCTCTGCTGGCCCCCTGGTGCCCTGTGAGACTGTGGGTCTCCCAATTCAGAATGAGGAGGAAAAGAAGATGGCATGTTTCTGTGAGCCTGATCACAGTTCCTTGCAGAAATCACCTCCTTCAGAATGCTTCTTTGGAATAACATGACGTATCTATGTCTGCCTTGCTACTGTTAAAGAACAGTCATAACATTAAAAAAAAAACAAACAGGATTTTTCAAGGCAGGTTCTGGTTCATAGAACAATTTCTCAGTTCACACTCATTCTGCTTCAGTATGGCTGCACATACTGTGTGTTAACAAGCTCAACAAAGGAGAAGAAGACATGCCTTGGCTAACCAAAGCCTGCAATCACTGCACAGATTTCAACGGTGCCAGAGCCAGCCGAGATGCAGAACCATCCAAGCAGTTCCTTACCTTCTACTGACAACAACTTCAGGCTAACAGAAACAAAGTCTGCCCACATTTTCTTTGTTTATGGTCCCTTTTGTAGAAAGGATCATGCCTCAGAAACCAAGCAGGTTTGCCTGTTTTGGTCCTATGCCTTTGAAAAGCATCAGTCACTTTAAATTCATCATCAGCTAGCGTCGACTTCAAGGGCTGCTAGCAGTTTAAGGTGATGCTAAAACACTTTCTCATGCAGAGTTAACACCTCACAACTTTAACTGCTGAAGACAATATGGTTACTCTAGAAATCAGATGCTATTCTTTTGAAATCAAGTGCTGCTGTACACAAAAATGGATAGCAAATATGGCTCCCAGATAAGAACTTGTTAGAACAGATTTCTGGCATGGCTTGCATGAACATGAAACCCAAGCACTACTAGCCTGAGATGTTTATTTTTTACCAAGGGAGTTGTCCAAAAAACAGCTGATCCATGGTGAGCCATGATATGGGCTCAAATTCCCTCTGCTAGTTGTATTTTGGAAAAAAAGACTTAACTTCTTTTCTATAGGATTCTGACTGTGATCACTGGATGTGAAATGAGTGAAGAGAGAAACCTGACTTTTCTTTTACCTGGTCTCCTCTTCTCTTTGGTCATGAGTTGTTGGACCTTCCTCTGTTCTTCCTGCTCTTCTATCTTGGCTTCTTTATGAATCTGCTCAATAGTTTTCGGGCCTTGGTCAGCTCTCCGTGAAACCCAGTTGCACTGAGAGAGAAACAAATGTGGTCATGACATTTCTGGGAGCAGAGCATTGTAAATGAGTTATTTTGAGCACAGTGAACGAGGCCTAAGCCTCGCTAAGCCTTGTGACATGTTAGTGAAGATGCACTCCAAGGGACTGTGGGAAGTTCTGTGGAGTTGGGTCATGCCGCTGACATGGTTACCCCAGCACCAAGGTCAGAGCTGTATACACTGGCATGCTGGCTGTAGAGTATCTACTGGATTGAAGGCTGCAGTGAAGACATGACTGTGAGGAGGCACAACTGAATTTCAGACATTTTAACCCCTAGCACCTTGCACATTTCTAGGTTAAGAGGAAAGAGATGGGCTAGATGGTGGGCGCTGTGGTTCTCTCTCTGCTCATTATTGGCAGCATTCATTGGAGCCCTTCCTCCAAGGCTGAGGAAAAATATGAAAATCTGAAAATACAGAAGTGACAGAGCCCTGGAACAGACCCTGAAGATATTCAAGACTCACCTAGATGCCCTCCTGAGCAACCTGCTACAGGGAACCCTATGGTCAGAAGCTCTCTTCACTGAGAGTCCAGGTCTAACAATTTGGCACTGTTTAAAACTCTCTCTTGATTACAATAGGGGCAGATCCCTGTCTGCATTGTGTCTGCACTAAGAGGTCTCCAACTTTTAATTTCTGCAGCTTAATTACCTGAACCAGAACAGGCAGTATTTAGTAAAGCAGTATACCTACCTGTCAGCCCTGGCCTTCACTAAGACCAAAGAAAAGAAGACAAACATACTGGACAGCCAAACTTTTGAATGACAAAGAGTACAGATCTCACCCTGTAAATACTGTACTGCATGATCTCATGTGAGGGCTGCTCCAGCAAGAGGTGTGCAAGAGAATGTGCCCTGTTGCTTGGGTTGGTACCTACCAGCCTTAGGTCTATTACATCCTGCAGCATGAACCGAATCCTTGAAGATGTTTTCCTCTCTTTCACAATCTTCTCCATCTGGTTAAAATACTGGTCCATACGAGGCTGCACAAGAGAAACATCACCAGTGTGTTTTGGAAGATAATGAAAACACTCCCTGTATTGGGAGGCAGAGGGTTCTGGATTGCAGCACCTCCGTGTCAGAAGCACAGCTGGGACCCAGCCCCCTCCTCACAGTGTGCCTGGGGTCTGTGTGGGGTGGACGTAAATGTGCACTGTGAAGGAAATGAGGCACAGGTCTGCAGGCACTCCCATCCTTCTGTACACATTTCCACCTCACTTTTCATCACTCAGGTCATCTAAATCCTCTCCATGCACAGAATAAATTTGCCACACATTAAAGAAATCAATATTCTGTCTTCCTGCAACCCGCTGGCACCAGAAGAGGAGCTCTGCCCTACCTGTGAGCACATGTGCCCATAACAGCCCGAGGAAAATGGGTCCAGGTGACTGAATGGGCACAAAACATCGTTCTGCTGCTTTACCTCCCAGACCTGTCCCAGATAGGGTCAAAAGGCAAAAGAGAGAGTGGATGCATGGTATGAAGCTGTTCCACAGTCTGAGCTGTAGTTCAGAACCCCACAACCATTACATGCCATCCTATGGCTTTTCTTCCAAAAAGTCATGAAGTAAAGAAGCCAAATCTTCACTAAGACAAAGTGGTGTCACTGGAAAGCCTTCACTAAGTCTGGATTTGGCCTGCCAGGCTGCATAAAGCCTTCCACCCCTCGATGGTAGCTACAGCTGCTTAAGGGCAGTTTTATAAAATGTTTCCCCTTCCCCACATTAAGAACCTGCTAAGTCCTTTTTCTTACACCTACACAGACAAGAAAACTTTACTAAAATTTGGTCCCAGACTTGCTCTGGAAAGTTTCAGCCATATGAGCAAAGGTTTCCAAAGACATGAATGATGGGAAAAACATCTGAAGTGGACTTCTTCCAGAAACTTTAATCATAACTCACTGCCACTTCAGCTTCAACAGTAATGCATAATACAGCATCTGCTCCATGAAATGAGAGATTCTCACTCAGTCTCGTTAGGAAGAACAACTACAAGGACAGGACACGGGTTGCAGCCCTGGCTGCACACTGAGGCCACTGTTATGCCATTTCCATGCTAACAAAGGCTGAAACAGTGTCCAGGATTCATTCAGCGTGACCTCAGCTACTGCTCAGAAGTCAAACACTGTTTTCTTCCCAAAGCACATGGAGAAATTTAAATCCCTCTTTCTGGCACTTTCAAACAATGCACACACTGCTAGTTAATGACAGGAGGTGTACAGCCTGGGGGATGAGTGGCAAACTATGCTGCTTTGGGCAATGCCCCACATGGCAGTTTGGGAAAGTGCTTCTCCAAGGAGTGCCTGTACGGATCAGGACTGACCCACTGTGAACCCTGCAATCTGTGCTGTAAGAGCACTCCCTCCCTCTGCCAAGCAGCTGAAAGCCATTAGCTCGGTTTGTTTCCAGAGCTGAGTCTGACTGATTTCTGGCAAAAGCCTTCAGTGCTGTTTCACCCCAAGCTTTTGCAGATTGCCTGCACCAATAGGAGCTCATGGATCACACAACACTCCCTGTTGCATATGCATTTGCTGGGAAGCCGGCAGGAGGACACTGGAGCAGTGAGTTGTAAAACAGCTGCTTAATTCCAGCACAGCTGGAGATGATGAAGAAGAAATGCACCTGCCAAGTTCCAGGTTTGGGGTTTGGGCAGCTCACCAGGTTTTGGTAAATGTAACCCAAAACAATACACTCAACAGCAGATTTCTGTAAACCCTCCATGGGAAAGAAACCAGCTTCATGTTTTAGAAACAACATAATGTTTTAGGAACCCACAGCATACGGTGAGCACTTTAAGAATGTGAACTTGGATTAAATGCTTGGGAACAAGTTGCAACTGGAAACCAGCTTTGCAAGCAGCACAGATTCTACAAGCTAGGGGCAGGGAGGAAGGAGCAAGGCCAGGCAGTGACGAAACGTGCACAGAGGAGCAGCTGACATCCTCGTGCCATGCAAAAAATTCCAGACGAAAAAAAATCCTCAAATAAAAACACTCCACACCCATTTTTCCACCCCTGCCCAGACAGCCTCATTTCTCGCTCCTGGCCCTTCTCTACCTTTGCCTTCTCAAAGTCCAGGTCCTTGCCAATGGTAGTTAGCAGGCGGCAAAGGCACTCAAGGGACTCCTCATCGTGGTTTTTTAGCAGCTTTACCACACAGTCATGCATGATAGCCTCTGTCAGCATTTTCAGTTTGAAAAGCTCGCCAATGAATTTTATATTCCCAATGGATCTCCGCCGGGCTTTGTCCTTGGCCTCTTCTAGCTCGTCATGGAGCCGTGTCTTCTCCTCTGGCTGTAAAACAGAAAACCAGCTTTAAAAAACACGTTCAAAGAGCACGGGACTCTTCAAAAGAGCCAGTTTTACAACCACAGTTGCTGTTGTTCCTGTTTACTCTTTTTCTCCTAAGAGCCAAAAAGCAGCTGTTCTAAACACACTCATCAAGGCAAGTATTACATTCAGCCACAACAACAGAATAAAACTACCCTGATATTCCCCCTGAACTGGCCGCAGCCTTCAAAAGAGATCCTTTTCTAAGGGCTCTCTTGAGTGTGGGGAAATATTCCACTTACAGTGGTAGCAGCTTCAAGTTCTTTCTGCTTCTTTTCAAAGACATCGTCGTCAGCTTTGTCCTTTTCAAATTCCTTCTGGCACCGATTTAACAGTAACTTGCGGAAATTTACTGTGCTCCCAGGTTTGTCTGCCATGGGCACTTTCAGCTGCAGGAAGAGGAAGCAAAACATCAGCAGAAATACAGCTAAGGTCCATGCACAAGCAAGATGTGCTATAAGCCACCCATTACATTTCATTATTCATATTGAGCAGTGTGACTTTGCACAGCCGTTAAGCACTGTGCCACAATCTCCAGAAGTTTTAGATTCCATATGTAAAGTCAGACTCAAAATTTGGCTGACACCACCTCTACCTGGAGACAGAGTACATTCACTAAATCTTTTAACGTCGCACTGCTTAAAAACATTGCTATTGCACATGGAAGACCCTGGGGCCATGCTCCTTTATGGCAAGACATGGAAATCATCACTGAGGGAGGAGGGGGCTGGTTTGTCCTCAAGTCAGCATCTGAAAGCTAGCCTGGCTCTGCACCCTGGGCTCCCCTTCCAAACGAGAGGGAGAAACCAGACTTTCTAAACATGATTCATAGCATCTTGCAGCCAGACACAGAAAAATGCCTGGTGCCTTCCACTCCAAACAAAGCTTGCCATGCCCAACAAATGTAGAGGAAGAAATGCACAACGTAAATTCTTTATTATTTAAGTTCAGAAATTAACATTCAACTCTGCTCTTGCCATGCTTATATTAATGCCCATCAGTGTGTGAGGATAAGGTGCAGAGCGCTCACTCTGAGGAGTGATTCCCATTGGACTCATGCAGCTCTTACCGTTACAAGACACCTGCACATGTTCGCATACGCCACTGAGAAGCTCGGCTCATCAATGGCCTTCTCAAAGACCAGGTCGATGACTCCTTTTAGCCTCTCCTCAGTATCTACTGTCAGGTCTGTAACTTGCTTCATAAGCTGATTGAACATCTGGGGAGTCAGCTTGTTCAAGATGCTTCGTACCTTGCGGAACAGCTCCTAAAAGACAGACAAGCCTTAAGGAGCAGCACCAACCAAACAGGCACACGGTGGCTTTCAGAAATGAGTTAGGATGCATTTTTGAGGAGAACAGAGAAGTGCTGTAGGAACTTTTAGAAAGCTGAGTTACAAACACTCATTTGTGTGCATTTCAGCTCCAGCCCTGAGCTAGCTATGGGCTGCCTCAGCTCACGGCTGCTGTGCAGGGTTTCTGGGAACATTCAAGTACTTTCCTTTCAAGCACAACTGAGGCACAAAGCCCTGCTGTCACCCAGCTGAAATATTCTTTGCTATCAATTCATCTACAAAACATAAATTAACAGGAAGCAGTCACCTCCTCCCTCATCCAGACACAAACAACTTTATCTGTATTTAAGGCATAAAGAAAAAACTACCTTGATGATAATTAGGTCAACAAAGTTCCTGTTAACCCTGAGGACAGAATCCCAGTGTCCTCCACGGCTATGTCCACTTCTCCTAGGAATGAGAAGCTTTACCACAAGGTAAATACCTCACCTACTGTGGATGCCACAAGGAGGGGAGGGAAGGAGTGGGAGGGAGACACAGAGAAAGCTTCGAGAAGCTGAGCTGGACAGCAGGAGCTGGGGGAGTCCCACAGAGGAAACTCAGTGTGGCTGATGCTCAGTACAGAAATGCAGTCTAAAAGGGGATGCAAAGCAAGTTCTGTGCTGGTTGTTTGCTTTAGAATGGAGTCTGAAATACTCAACTAGAACAGCAGTAGGAAAACAACCCTGGATGAGAGGTAGTAGGTTGTCTGGTGTTCGCCATTTAAACTCTCCATGTACAGCATCACCATTTAAACTCTAAGAATAAACACAGGGAAAAAAAAAAAAAAGAAGATACAGGCAGAGGAAAGCTACAACTCAAAGTGCCATGCTTTGCCTTTACACAACAGCCAAGGCAAACTATCCCCTCTCCTTGGTTGCAGTCAGCCGCGCTCAGAGCAGCATTGGCTATGCTCTCACCTGGGTTTTGACATTTTCGGGGTCCTCGGCTTGGTTCTCCCGTTTCAGGCTTGGCTTCCAGGCATTCTCTGCCTTCTTCAGGTGGACATCCTCCTTCACACACACCGTGATAATCTTCCTGGGCTCTCTCCTCTGGCCCGGCTGAGATCTCCTCGGTCCAACATTCAATAACTAGGACAAAAACATCCCTTGTTACATCCCCTTTTAAACACGTGCCTTGAGAGCACTCCACGGCATACAACAGCGGACACTGAGGGTGGCAGGTCAGTCACCAGCTCGTCCTGGGATGCTCAGGGCTCCTTCCACAGCCACGCAGCACCACAGCTGCTCGCAGGGACCATGTGGGCACTGAGCACGCTTCTCCCAGCAGCCCTTCCCAAAGCAGACGGGGCCAACCGCTGCCTATGGAGCCACGCTCCGCACCTCAGCCGTGCCCAGATGCTACATAAGCACTGTGGGACTGAGTTCAGCCTTGTGGAAACCAGGAGCTGTGTCTCCGAGGTACTGAAGGATTAGGTAAGTCCTTACCGGTGCATTTCAAACACATCATCCCAAGCAATTAGGCAGTGACTAATCAGCAGCTCTGACAAAACACTAAGTCTTACTGGAGCTCGCTTCAGACATGAGAGCCATTTTAAGACAGGAATTACATAAAGTGCAATGAACATCGGTGCTGCTCCTGCACTGGAAAACATGAATTCTAACAGGTACGGACTGAACTCTGCAGCTTCACAGAAGAAAGAGAAACAGGGTGCCCATCCCCCCCACATCACTATGGGAGACACCAGAAGTGGGGAGGTTCCCACCAGCTGTGCCCACTAACTCCCCACCCATCACCTGGGAGCTGGGAAGGACTGAACACATCACACGTGGTACTGAGGTTATTTTTTCCCCACGGTGCTCACATTTCCAAACTCATTTATTAGAAACCTCTTAACTCGATGTAAAAATTAGCACAGTAAAATCCCATTATCAAAACCCATTCTCTTCCACAGAAGTAATTAATCTCTTCAGTGGACAGCAGGAAGCTCTGTGCGCACTTCTTTGTTCGGCAAAGTGGCCGAGTCAGCACTGTAGAGGCCCAACCACCTCTGTTATTCTGACACCTGCACTGAATAAACATGGGAACTGATCTTAGATGTTGCCTCCCAGGCCACATATCAGCCCCAAATTCATTGTTGTGCAACTGAAAAGGAGAAACCCACCCTCTGTTAACTGCTATCTGCAACTTGAAGCACGCGGTTTTAGCAAGGTAGGTGTGAGCAGATGGGATGTTGTCAGAAGGTGACGGCCCTGTGCCATGACACGCTAGGTAGGTGTGGATGGAAGAGGGTTGCACCACACAGACATGGGGCACTGTGCAAAGAGTCCTGGGTGCACACCATGATCAGAACGAAGCCACGTGAGTAACCACGCTCCCGAGAACGCAGCAGTACAATGATGCAGTGTGGCTCTCCCTGTGGTTGGACACAGAGCAGACGTGGGTAACTCCTGCAGACCTCCTGCAACCACCCACTCTCAGCAGGCACCCAGCTCTGCGCCTGCACTGCTTGGTGCCATCTGCAGCCACAGATGCTACCCCAACAAACACTGCACCGCAAACGTGCAGCCATGGGACAAGGAAGCTTCCTTTCTATTGAAAGATCAGACAAGAAAAGCAACAGATGAGCTGCCGCCGCCAGCTGGACACACCAGATCTCAATACACACCTCCATGGCCACAGAAAGCTCCAGTTGGCCACGCACCCTGAGAACTCAAAGCCTTGGAACAACCTGTGCCCCAAGAGAGACAAGTGGCGGCTGTCCCATGTCTCTGGCACAGAGAGGGAGCACCAAACCACAGTGTGACACCGCCACAGCTCCTCAGTAACCTGAGTAACCTCCTTGCAGGCACTCATCACATCTCCCTTCAAAGCTGGTGGTGCAGACAGCACTCACACCCCGCAGAATGTCAGCATGTTGCAGGGGGAGATGCAGGCTGTCCTCACAGCTGACTCCAATCTGCCGCCTCTGAGACCACACCTTTACAGGTGTTAATAAAACAAAGGCTTTCTTTAATATAAATTTTTTTAATACATGCAAATAAATTCAGTTCAAACTGGCTGAGTGTTTGATTAGGTTTTAGAAGTGAACAGAGGCCTTCTTTGAATGTGAGACAAAATATACAAATCACAAACTTTGAACAGGAAGAGCTGTCCATTTTTTGTTCCAAATTTACACAGCAGATAGTGAAAGAGGCACTGAGCTCACGCCTGGCCTCCTGTCACAGCCCAGGCCCCATGAGGAAGAATAGTTTCATTAACTCCGGTGACTGCAGCACTACAGCTTACACCACACTCATATTTTACATGAAACGCAGTTAGCACATGTTGCTAATTAACCTGTCCTCCAGATCAACAGGGGCAAAGAGGAGAGCAGAGGCATGGGCACGTCTCACTGAGGAGCCAAAGCCTCACACCTTCTGCTCTCCAGCTGTGGTAACAACACCGTAGTGTCCAAGAAACTACAGAGCTGCTGCTCCCTTGGGGATAGGTGGGAGCAGGGAACAGCCACCCTCCAGGGGAGTACAGAGCACAGCAACACAGCTTCCCAGCAGCACGACCCTACAGGGAGCCCAGAGCTGCCAGTGGGGGTGTGTGTAGGATCAAGTGCTCCTCCCCCGTGGCACCCAGCTCTACCTCTACCTTCATCCCTACAGCAAAAAGCATGTTTCATTCCTGTGTAACGGCACTCCTGATCCCATCTGAGCTGGTGTTTGTTACAGCCTGAAAACAGTCACACAAAACACTGAATGGAAAAGAAGGGGGGAAAGACAAAGCCAAGGAAGCAAAATAAAAGATTTCCACGTGCCGTAAGCTTGTTAGCACGTTATTTCAAGGGGAAGGAGCAGGCGGTGGCTTTGGATGGCGTATGAGCATGGCCTCTGCAGAGGTGGGATGGCCAAGCAGACAGACAGCGTACACACGGGCTTTGCCATGCGCCACAAGGAGCTAACAGCCGCCTCTGCTTGGGCCGAAAGGCACTCATCCTTCACACCAACACCACAGGACAGCAACATCCCCTCCCGGCCCTCCTTGGGGAAGATGCAAAGAGAGGCGCTGCCCTTCAAGGTGCAGATGTAGGATGTATGTTATGTGCGGGATGCTCCAAATGGACGGGGCAAGCAGCACTTACCTTTTCTCCCCCTTTCCATAGGTCTGCAAAGTGCAGACCCCTCGCGGATCCCGCTCAGGCCAACGTCCCAGCATGCCCTCAGCTGGTGCTGTCCCACCCACCACTGAAGACTGCCTAGAGGGGTACAATGCAAGTCTTGTTTCTCTTTTTTTTTTTTTTTTTTTGTTCTTTTAAAACAATGTTGCACCTTTTTGTAAAGCTTTCTGACGGTGGTTCATTATCAACAGCGGGCGTTAGGGAAAAAAACAACAAACTCTACAAAAAGGTGCAAAGACGGGGAAAGAAGGGGGGATGTGGCTTACCCCTATTGGCAGGTTCCTCAATGGTGGGTGAGGCGAGACCAAGAGAGGGCATGCTGGGGAACCGCACCGAGCCAGGGACGGCAATCCAGGGCCGCTCTGCACTTTGCAGGCCTGTGAAAAGAGAAAGAGTAACAGTGGTGTCACCCTGAGGTGCCACAGGGCTCAGCACATCAGCGCAGGAAGGATGGACAGCGCTGGGTACAACCTGCAGCCTACAGCGGCGTCACTAAACACAGCAAGCAACGGCGACCTCAGAGAGCGGCACCGCCTTGGGACCACGGCGTGCTCTGAGACAAACCACAACACCGAGACCACTCGAAGACAAGGACGCGTGGCCCAGCACTGAGGCACCAGCCACGAGACTGCTCCCAGACCAGAAACATTACAGCAACCCAAAGTCTGCAGCGTGGCCACGGGGCCTGTCTCCAAAATCTGGAAATCTGCACACTCAGAAGTCAAGTTTATTCAGTCTCTGGAACCAGCGGATTTGAATGGTAAGTGATGGATACATTGTTGGATGCAATCAGGTAAACGAACTGAATGAATTCAGAGAGGGGTGGAAGATGAGTGATGGCACCTGAGGCAGCTCCGACCTGGCTGCAGCCCCAAGAATGACAGCACAGACAGCAAGGAGGAATTCAGAAGCAGGGTGAAGCGTTTGGGCAAGGCCAGGAAAAAGGCAAAGAAGGAAGGTGGAAGGAAAGCAGAGAAAAAGGCAGAAAAATGATGAATTAAGTGACCAAAGTATGGCAACATGTCATTGTACATGCACATACGTGTGCCTCCACACGTGACTGACAAATTCACAGCATGGAAATATGCTTCCACACCTCTCAAGAAGGAAAAGGGGAAGGAGGAGATCAAGTCCACATTAAGACCAATACATACCAATTAAAGACATCCACAGAGTTTTGCCCATTTTCCTAAACCTTGACAGCCAAGAAAATATCTCCCTTGCATTCAAGCCTGACAAAACCAGAACCACTGGAATACTGGAAAATGCCCAAACACGTGAGGATGGACTTCATGAGAGCCAAGATCAGTTAAATTAGCAAGCTGGGTAAAACTCACACTTCCAGACACATTTCTTCCACCAGAAGGCTGCCTCCCAAAATCAGCGAAGGCGGGCGTGAAGTCTGGGCCTCGAGGCAGTATCCGAGGGTCCAGAGTTCTCAGTGGCAATTTGGGCTGGCTGACCTGCATCATGGGGCAGAGAAACACGGCCTTGTCAGTGGGTGCTGCAGCTACCACAGCTCTATGAGGTTTAACCTCTGCTAAACCATAATATTTATATTTAATATCCAAATTACTCTTTTAACAAACCAGGCAAGTTTGATGCTTTCCCATTACACTAAAAGTGCACTTAATGCCTTCTGCAGGTGGCTACTGCAGAAGTATGTGGCGTTCAGAAACGTTTCAAGGCTGAACATGATTTAAGGAAGATAAAACTATGGCAGCACAGGCCCATTCTGTGCACAATGAACGTAACCTTCTTGGTTCAGGATCCCAGAGCTGCCACCTTCCCTCAAACAAATCCCTGCAGTTTTAACACAACAGACAGCTGGCCAAGCACAGGCAGCCCAAGAGCAGACAGAGCAGTGAGAAGCCAGCACAGAAAACTAGCAGGTGGATGGAATCATTTTGGGAACAATGCTGTGTGTCACAATTTGTCTGGGTGTGAAATTCAGAGTGGAAACATTTCTACATGTGAGAATCACCTACACCCTGAGCTGTGCTTGAATCTTAAGAACAAGCCTGCGCTGGGTACACCCAAATCCACTCGAACTGCACAGCTCTAACAGAGATGGGAACAGGGACTTTCTGGCAGCCCGCCCAGCAGATGTACAGAGGGGAAAGGCACACCTGTAATAAGGCTGGTTAAAATCACAAAGCTTTCTGAGAGCCAATGTATTAATCATCTTTTATTAGACCTGCCCATAAGTACAAACACAACTGTTTCAGATGAAAACAACAGCTTGCCCACAAGCAGGGCTATGCTTTCCTAGTGGCAGAACTGAATGCACAGAAGACACTGGCTCTCCTTTTGCTCTTGCTTTGCTAATATCCTTGGGTCTTAATGGCTGAAAGGCAACATTTTCAATTTTAAAGAAACTCAGTATAACTTAATCCAGGATACAGCCCATTAAGAATCTCTGCTTCAGATTTTAAATCATCTGCACTCATTCACTAGTCAAATCTCGTGACGTGACATGAGACAAGTATTCCCCCTTCCTGAAGAAGGCTTTGCCAAAACAGTGAAGGACAAAGCATGCATCAGAGATCTTAATACATTAAGAAAAAACACAAAACCAAAGGGGTTGCACGCACCTGTTTGATCGGCTCTCCTCTCACCTTGTCAAGAACCACATCGCTGATGGGAGGCAGCCCTTCTGGCTTCTGGATGCAGGCAGGCATGAACTGGAAGTCCAGCAGGAACTCCCGGTCATACTGCTTCTTCCCATCTGGGTCCAGGGGCTTCCACTGCTCTGTAACGAGAGAAGCTGCTGAGATTCACAGGGACCAAAACCTCCACTCTCAAAGATATGTTTCTGTTAAATCCAAAGGGGAGAGTCAGCTAATGCTGTGTAGGAAACTGGACTTGAATTTTAATTTTGAAGTCTGCTAGGCAGCGAGGAGAGGAATACACATCATGTTAAAAAAACATAAGCAACTGGGTGCACACAGCCAGCTCAGTGCCATACAGAGCTAATAACTAACCCCAGCTGGAGCCCATATCATCTCACTTTACCCTTCACATCTGCAGGAGATGCCATCTTTGTGCTCCACGGATGCCAGGTAGCATTGCTGTGCTTTGATCTGCCCATTCAGATCTGCTGTTAAAGCTTTACCTTATTTCTTTATTTCAGTCCTTTATCACTAATTTTGGGTTCTCAGCACCCTGATTCCTGCAGGAGCCTCCTCTCAAGCAGATCTCCTCTCAAGGTCTTTCCTTAATTTGTTTCACACTCTTAGTTTCCAGGCTCCTAAGCAAATGACTTAATTTATTTTGAAGAAGCTTCACCTGAATAAGAAATCACTTAAATATCAGCAGCAACAGAAAAGTGAGACAGTCCCAAGGTCTCTTTCAATAAGGTGTATTTATAGAGCACTGGGCCACTGAGTGGTCTCAACAAATGACAAGACACCCCCAGGCAGACTGTACACAGCACTGACCAGCAACAGGAATGCAGCGTCACACTCACAGAAGGGAGTTCAGAAGCGATGCAGCCCCACCCCTGTCATGGCCTGGCTGCCCCACCAGCTCAGGCAGCCCAGGGCCCATCCACAGCCTTGGTCACCTCCAGGAATGGGGCAATCACTGCTGTTCTCTGAGCCCGTTCTGTGTATTTTAATCAGAAATTTAATCAGAAATCAACACGCCCACAGCTCAGCAGCAGAGCCTGGACTGATGACCAAGCATTGCCTCCTTCCTCTTCCATACATTCCAACTATGTCTGCTCATGTGCAGCTTCCCTGAGGATTGTGAATCCCAGCAGAAGGCAGAAGGCAAGTAAGTCTGCGGGAGCCTGGAGCATGCTTACCTGGCTTGTACTGCAGCGCAGGCCCTTCGGCGGAGCCCTCTGTGCAGCCTGAGGTCATGTCAGTCCCCTCTCCCTCTGACATGCTCTCAGCACCGTTACGGACAGGTTCTGCTTCCTGCTCTCCATTTTCTTCCACAGATTTCACTTTTTTAAGTTCAGAGGGGTCTCTCTCAAGCTGAAACCCATGGCTCATGTTATCTTGTTCAGATTCAAGTACTTTGTCACCCAAAAGCTCCTCTTCTACTTTAGGCTGAAGCAAACAGAATACAGAGGTGACATCAGAACCCTTGCAAAGTCCAATGGCTGATGACAGCTCCCATTTACCCTGCAGCCTAACAGTGATGCGCGTGCCTCTTTTACTAACCCTCCCCACAAAAGGGCTAACCACACCATTTACCAACTCTTGCTGTTAATTTTAGAGCTCTCTGAGGACACAGCCTTATTCTGAATTCACACAGGGAAGGAGCTGGGAATGCACATCTCCTGGGAGACACCACAACCATGAAACAAAAGGCAGAAGGAGACTGGGGTGCTTCTGGGAGAGGCTCTTGATTCTCTCACCTCCCAGCCTAAAGCACTGCATCCTCTATAACACCTTTTTCAGGTTTGCAAGGTAAAATGGTACAAT
The DNA here is from genome assembly GCA_036925125.1 of Oreortyx pictus. Lineage (NCBI taxonomy): Eukaryota > Metazoa > Chordata > Aves > Galliformes > Odontophoridae > Oreortyx > Oreortyx pictus. Next base: position 6,463,061 of record JAUPFR010000024.1, on the reverse strand, counting down.
GTTCTGCTTCAGCACTGATGAAAATACCAAAGGGTGCAGAGATGGGACTCCTCCAGCAATGACAGGAGAATGCGTGGAGAGAACCTGCTGGGGCAGTTCAGTCAGCACCACTCCTCAGCACACACCAGCACAGGGCATTCTGAATGGTTACAATTTCTACTCTCTCGCCCACTCTGATAAGTTCTATTGCCAATTTTACCCAGACATTAAAGAAAGAGGTTCTCCCTACACCATTCCTCTCAGAATGGCAGCAAAGGTGACGTTCCCTATTTGTCTTACTGTAGGTGAGGCAGTTTTGCACAGATGTCAGCTTTTTTCCTGCCCAGCTTCTCTACCAGATAGCCATTCTCTGGCCCTGACATCACAATGACATCACTGTGCAGCAGAAGAATGTTCCAAATGCCACCAGAGTGGCCCTGGGCCCACTATATGGTACACTTTTAAAGGGTTCAAGTCCATTTCTCCTTGGGACAGTATTAAAGACTCCACATTCTTGAATGCTAGGAGTGTTCAATTAGGCATGAACGAAGAAAATTTGGAGCTTCAAGGCCAAGGGACAGCCAAAAGCCACTGGCCTAAGAGATGCTAGGGAATACCACAGTTTGGCAGATGTTCCCTAAAAAGTCTCCCTTGGATCCTTGTGAGATGAAGGAAGCAGTGCCTCTGAAACACCCTTTGAAGACATCAACATCATCATTGAACATGGGAAACAGAGTGCTGCGCTCCCTCACCTCTGCCTCCACCTCTGTCACCTCCTCGGTGGCCTGGATTCGTTCTTTTGGTTTCTTCCACGTCTTTGGTGCAGTTACAGCTGTTGAGGCTGCAAGACAAGCATGCATCTATCAGAACATGGGCGATGTGCTTCCCTCCTGCACGCTGGTGTTAACCATGCGGGGTAGTGAAACAGCCACAGCCTCACGGAGGTTCTGTTTCAGAGCAGTACTAACAAAATCATCCAAGCAACGTGAAAACAATTGCTCCACAACTGCTTGCTGGAGCTCTGAACGGTCCTTCTGACAGCTAGGAGTTTATTAACGTCACTGCAAGGATCGTGCAAGGCAAAAGAGAACCTCAGAAACCAGAGTGTGTTGGAGGTGAGGTCCTGGTGAGGAACTTCTCCACAGGCACTTCATAACAGCTAACCACCACCTGGTGAGCAGCCATCAGCAGGCTGTCCGTGGTGGCACCCCTTAGCAGAACACCTCCCACTCCAGCATCCCATTTCTCATGAGCTGGGTTTATATTTCAATTTTAAAGCAGGTTAACAACTCCACTGCTATTAATATCCCTGAACAACTGATTCAAAGAAAATACCACATAATATTTCTGGATTTGCAGTGATTTTATTCTAATGACCTTTCTCACCTGAAGGGGAAAAGAAACCACAGGATACTAAGATACAAACCCATCAATCCACATGCTCGTGATTTGTTGCCAGTGTTACCAGCCTAAATTCTAACACAAGCACACATGCATGTTTAACAGTGTAAACAAAACTGATTTTGTGATTGAAACAAAGCCTGCTCAAGTTTCCAGCAGAGTCTATCGAAAAGTGTCTCCCTTTCTTTACCACCTCCACTGGTCCAGACACATTTTGCCTGACAGGATGGGCAGAGTACAAACCCTGACTTGGGAATGTTTCACTCCCTCTGAAGCACCAACTTCACAGTAACCCGCTCCCAGTGACGCCTTCCACAACTTGAGAAATATTCCTTTCTCAATTGTGAAAGTCAATGTACTGGCTAACAGATGTCAACGCCAGAATGCATGTGCAAAACTGGCTACCTCTTTAATAAACAATTATTTAGGGTTGTTCTGTTGCTGCAAATGAAACTTAGCATTCTGTGATCAAACCAACGGCCACATGGTGGAATCAGACTTCCCAGGAACAGGTCAGGAATACCTGACAGAGAAGACCCAAAGAGCCCTCCCCCTGGCTCTGCTGCATGCCCTGTGCCAGCCACTTACCTGGGACAGGACTCTTGCTAGAGCTTAAGCTCGGAGCCTCCACGCTCTCCTCTGGTTGCCCATCGGCCTCTGTCTCTTCCTTCTTCTCATTATCTGTTAGCTCTTCACTGGGAGCAGTCCTTGTGCCCTCCTCTCCCTCCACATCTCCCTGAGCAGGGAGGGCACTGGGAGGCAGAAGCAGTGGTGGGGAAGGGGCTGTAGTGGTCACAGCAGCAGGAGGAGGAGGAGGGGAAGGAGGAGGAGGGCTAGGTGCAGGGGCAGGTGGTGGGGATGGGGCTGCACAGGGGATGCTGGGGGGCAGCTCGGTCCCCAGATCTCCAGGAGCTGCCCCTGGTTCCTGTGGGTCAGCAGTGAGCGGCACGGCATCCCCCACTGCCACCTCAGCCCCAATCTCTGCAGTAACAACGTTCTCACTCACTCCGTTCAATTCATCAATTGTGTTTGTGCTAGCAGTCACCAGAGCATCACCGGGCACTGCATCAGTGCCGGGCTCCTGGCACGCCTCGCCACGGGGCTCCTCTGCAGGCACGGGGTCCAACGCGTCTGTGCAGGGCACAGTGCTGAGGAGAGGCACTGCCTCCTCCTTGGGGGAAGCGACTTCACAACCCTCCTCAGGGTCGGCAGTGGGTGAGGGTTTAGCAGGAGCAGAAGTGGCAGCAGATGTGAGCGGGATGGGGGGCAGTGACGGGGCCGCGGCAGGTGCTGGCGGGGTGTGCGGCGGGGTGGGCTCAGCCACCGGCACGGCCGGCTCCTGCTTCTCAGCTGCGGGCTCTGCCCGGAGCACGGGAGAAGACGGCTTTAATACTGGGTCTGGTTTTGGCTTCTCTTCTGGGAAAGGAAAACAACGGACTGCATTACAAACAGAACACTGTTGCCCCCTGTAGCTGCTTTCCCAGCCCCATCTCCCCTGCCCCAGGAGCTCCACAAAAGACAGCAACACACCTGAGTTGGGTTCTGCCTCAGAGAAGTATGGGGCTGTAGCACTGAGAGCTAGGCAGCTCCTGCTCCCCACAGGATGACAGGCACCGAGAGCAGCCAGCTGCCTGCAAGATCCCTGCCACCATCACTATGTCGCATCACAGAAACATCCCACAGGATGGCTGAGGTTGGAGGCCCACCCAGTCCCACCCTGGTCACGGGCAGGGATGCCTCCCAACAGCTCAGGCTGCCCAGGGCCCATTCACAGCCTTGGGCACCTCCAGGGATGGGGCACACACAGCTCTGGGCAGCAGTGTCAGGGGATTTTGCCCCACAGCTGGTGACAGGCTGTGCTTTACAGCTGCCATGTGCCACAGCAATACTGCTATGTGAGATACCACTATGTGAGATACATTCAGTTTCTTCTGGGCTTGTTAGTTTTAAGCTCCAGCAACCTCCATCACAACAGACTGAAGGACACAATCCCATTTTTATTCTAAATTTCAGCTGAAATATCTCAAGAAAGATGCAACCAAACTGGGTGAAGCACAGCTGCCACCAAACAGCACCACAGCCGCTACGCGTTTGCAGTCCAAAGGTTCAGAAGGGTTGGATTGGGATTCTGAAGGCTCCAAGGAAGTAGAATGATCAGAACAACCCAGAACTGGTTTAGAGAAGAAAATGCGTCACCTCTGATTCTGGAACGTGGCTGCAGTGAACTCGTGGAGCATTCCTGACATTTACAGCTGGCTATAAACACTGCCTGGGTATTCTCTCCCCGGAGACAAATGTGATTGCTCAAATTAAAAAAAAAAATCATTTGAAGAGCCCCAAAGAAAGTTCTGTGAGGTAAAAACACAGTGGAAGTCACACAACTGCCTCTAGAAAGCAGTGGTCCAAGCACATGGCCTTCAACCTGCACCTCATGCAGGGAGGACAGTATGTGCAGAACACAACAAGAGAAGGAATCAGAGGGGCATCTCAGAGCCAGGAGCAAACCTGGCCAATGAAAAGCACATGTCTGCTTGGAGAACAAATCTCTAAGTCCTGGTGAGGACTTCCCCCTGCCAGCTACCGCAGAGATAGTCACACAGACCACCATATGAGCAGCATTAGAGCCACCCATACAAGCTGACTCGGCCCACTTACTTTCCCTTGGTGCACCAAGGGGAGGCGGCGGGGTGCAGGGCGAGTGGTGGGTGAGATACTGCTGGACATGGGAACCCATCCCAGCTCCACGCTATTTATCCAAAAATAATCTCTGGGCTCACTGCCACTTTTCCACCCTTTGTCCCAGCACAGATATTTGTGAGGCAGAGCAGATATTTGCTGTTCACCAGAGCACGCTGCAGCCCTGGTGATACACACACACACTGAGGGCACCAACAGCGCTGAGTCTTCGGCTCTGCCCTCCTGCATCCCTGCATGACCTGCAGAGCCTGACACCCAGGGACTGCTGCAAAAGCTGTGAACAAAGTGCACGGACTGCAAATCCCATAGAGAAAGCCCAAGGCTGCTGTGTGCCACAGTGCAGCCCCTGGTACCACACACATCACTCACTGAAGCTTTCAATGGCCCCAACGTGTCAGTGCGGGACCTGGCGCACAGTACCTGCCCTCCTGTGACATCTCTTCTCCATGCAGACAGCTGAAGACCTCCTTCAAGCACATGTTCCGAGATGTAAGAATGAAACACTATCGCTTTAGGAAACCTGTTCCATCTGTGCCCCGGTTTCTTTTCGGTGAGCCATTCTGGAGACTTGGCACAATCACAGTTGTTCTAATTACTCTCTCCCACGCCTCAGCCCTAGAATGCTCTGCTGTGGCCGATGAATGGCATCCGTGATGCCAAGCCTCTCTGCTAAGAGCCCTTTCCTGGCATGCACTTGCTTCCGAAGGGCAGCATGTGGGTGAGAGGAGCTTCATGCTTCTCACTGGTCTGGAATAACGTTCAGGACATATAAGCTCTAATACCATTTTTTGTTAATCAGTTTCACATCGGCAAATTTCAATTAATTCCCTTAGCAACACATTGTTCCATGTTCCACTGGAGGAAGAGACGGCTCCTCCCCTGCTATTGCTGCTGAATGCCACCCAGCTTCTCTCCCTGCCAAAAATATTCCAACTGGAACAAGAAAGGAGAAAATGACTGAAAATAACAGTGGAGGAAATATCTGCCAACCAACCTTGCTTTGGGGCGCTGGCGGTGAGGTGGGTGCTCTCCACTGGCCCATAGAGCGCAGGGCCAGGCTCAGGAACCTGGCTGGGCAGTTGCTGAGGGTGGAAGGACAAAACAGGGCGGCAGTGAGCATGTGAGCAGAAAAAACAGCAATGCAAATGCAAACAGGGAAGGGGGAGATGAGGAGAGCATGGGGGAGAATGGAAAACAGAGAGGCAGGGAGAAAAGAGGGGAGGTGCCAGTGCAGAGGGTGCCTGATGCTTCCTATGTTCAGAAACAAACTGCAGGAGCAGAAGGTCACACACTGAGAAAGATGCACCTCCTGCAGAACCTGACCAGCCAGAGCAGAATGCCCAGGACAGGGGAGACCTGCTCCTTCCAGCCATGCTGTCAGAAATCCATGCTGAATATACTTCCCTAAAAAGAAGCTCTGACCATCTGCTGCCTTTCCTGAGACTCCCCTTTCCAATTTCTTCAGCTACTGTCTCTGAGCAGAGCAGAACACAGTTAACAGAAATTATAGACTCTGTTGGGACAGTAACTTTGAATTTCCTGGCTTGAGCGGGCTTGAATTTTCAGTTGTGTTGCACTAATGGACTTTCACTGGTGAGCTCTATTTCAGAGCTCTTCTGCATTCACAAAAGTGGTTCCAAGTAGCTAATCAAAACGAAGCCTGGCTATGAAACAAGAAAGTATTTGCATACCTTGCTTAGAGCAGATGACTGGACATCACCATTGCGCTCTGAATACAAATGACAGCTGATAGGAAATCCAGGCTTATTAACCTCCTCTATAGTAGCATTTATTTTGTCCTGTTTGCCTTAACTGCAGTATCTCAGAATAGATTTCTGAATGCAGAAGCAATCCAGTGAGCACCTACATTAGTTGCAGCACCCATAAGACTCTGAGATGGCTGTCTGCACCTCGTCCACACTTCCACTTTCAGACTATGGGACTCGTGTCAATGTGGACACGTGTTCATGGCAGTGCTGCACGTCTGCACTGCTCTCCTGGCCTGGAAATGACCAAACAGTCCCAGGTTTCTAATCAGCCTAATTGCTGGCATGGCAGGTGGACCTCTAAGGTGGTACAGAAGATCCGAAGGGTTCAGACCAGAGTTTTTCAAAGGATTTGTGAAAATGACAGTTTGGGATACTTGTGCTTTTTCTTCAGTCAGAAAAAACGCCTTTTCTGTTCGTTTGGTTTTTCGTTTGTTTCTTTCTTTTTAGAGACCGAACACACCAAGACCAGCATAGGAAATTCCATGACAAACAGCCTGAGTTACTGTCACACTAGTATCCTAAAACAAGATGGCTAAAGCAGGAAGGCTTTAGCAAAGAGAGTAATGTGATCCAAGATGTACCACCAAATACAGGCATGACCCATGGCGGGCACTCCCTAGAGTCTTCACCAGCTCCAACCTCCGCTGCCAGCACACACAACGGGAGGGACTGGCAGCAGTGCTGCAGCTCTGCACATTACAGGCTACGGACTGCTAAAAATGAGCAAACTTGGGGGAAAAAAATGCTTGAAGGATGTGGACAACTTAGGGAAAGACCACCCAGATAGAGAAGTGACTCTAACAAAGGACAAAGCCACACAGGCACATTGTTACCTGAGGTGGGGTTGGTGTGGAGGTGGGTCTGACAATGGGTGGTGTTGGATTCCTGCTGCCCCCGCCGGACATTATCTCTTCTGTTATATCTTTACCCCCCTGGTTTGGATCCCGAATCCGGATCTACAGTTTGGAACAATGAAAGAATTTGAGTATGTCTTCCTTCACACGTTGTCCCCTGGGGCTCACAGACAGGATATGCTGCCATCCCACTCAGCACAACATGCTCTGGACTGAGCTGATGCTCTGCAGGAGCACTGCAGCATGGTTTGTTCCAGCAACTTGCAATGCATGGTATGTCATCCCCTCATCTTAAAACCTGATTTAATCAAAATTCTCAGCAACCACCCCAGTTGGTTCTACATAAGCACACCTCTCTCCAAATTCCCTCGGATTTAAAGTGAGTGTGACACAACTTTACGAAGAAATACATGCCTTGGTGTGCATCTACAGTCTCTATTTTTGGAAAATAAGCTTAGTGAAAGTTGGAAAATCTAGCAGTTTAGCTAGAGAAATAAAATAGCCAGATAAAGTGCAAAAGGAAAAAAAAAAAAAGCCCCATATTACCCCAATAGATCACAGAATGGCATGGGTTGAAAAGGAGCTCAAATATCATCTAATTTCAACTCCCTGTCATGGGAAGCATTGACAACCACTGCAGTGGCCTTGGCAGCCCAGCTGCTGGAACAGGGGAAAGCCCTTCTGATTTTCCCTTCCACAATGAGATGGAGCGCGCCATCCAAAATCAAACACCTGAAAACACACTAACTGAACACTCAGCTGGTGCCTGAACTGCTGTCACTGCAGGTGGGAATTCATTAGGTGGTGGAATGAACCACCAGTGGAGATATTCTTCAGTGCACAACTTGTGGGTTTTCATGAACTGCAGAAATGTACTCCTTCCCGACTGGCTGCAACGTTACAAAACAGCGCAGAAACTGAGATGAAGTCAGTGCTGTGTGGTGCTAATGCACTGTAGGTGTAAGAGGGAAGAGTCAGCCCCTCTGAAAATAAAACTCAGGTTTCAGCTCAAACCCTCAGCAATTTCCTTCAGCCTTACTGGCAGGGCAGTGCCCACAGAGAACATACTGTCAGTGAGGTTCCCTTACCGTTTTTTTCTCTCTTTTTGCTGGTGGAGGCTGCTGCTGCTGTGTAGGCACTATGATGGGCGCTGACTGATACACCGGCTGACTCGGGTAGAAAGGTGTTCCTGGGAAAGGACAGCACAGGAACGAGTGAGAGATTCAGCTTGCTCATTAACAAAACAAAACCAAGCGCAGAAGGGGAAGCTGTCCTCCTGCTCTTCTGAGAAATACAATTTTCAGCTGCAAACCAGTCTGTTTTGCTCTTCCTCACTTTCACTAAATGGGCGCTGCTGCTCCAGCAAGATAGGAGATGAGGTCACTTCTTCATGTGAGAGCTGAGCACGTGCCTCAGTTTCTGAAAGGCTGCTGAAATCCTCGGGGTAGGAAAAGCAACATGTCCCCTTGGGACTCCTCTGCTTGGTGACACAAAGAAGCATTGCCACAGACAGGTCTCCAAAATCACACCACACTGCTGACGGCATGCCTAACATCCAATACCACTGCATTTTCTTCACTTCATGCAGTGAGACTGCCTCACAGAGACTGGGTTCTCACCAGAAGTGCCTGACAAACAGGAGTGTTGCAGCAGAACTATCTCTTGTTCATGTATCAGACACCAGGCAAGCATGCCATGCAGAGCTGCTGTCTGTTTTTCCATGGACGCTAGATGACCACTTGCTTTCACTTCCCCCTGAAGTAATCTGATTTGTTCTTCAGCTGAACTAACCTTTAAATGGGAATGAAAATCTGCACTGTACTTCTGACGTCTTTGTAACAGCTGTAACCAAAACAGGAGGTTACTGCTATCTCAAGCAAGAAGAGAATTTCACAAAAGCCAGCGAACCCAGCCTTGCACAATCTGATTTGCAACTTCAGGGATGCATTCCTCAAGCAGTCAGCTGGAAAGCAAGAGCGGAGGGCAGGTTCCCTCACGGCACACTCAGTGCAAGAAGTTTTCTGCCCTGCAGCAGCAGCAGAGCTGGAAACAGAGCATGGCACACCGCTGCTCAGAGCACGGCGTACCAAACCTTCTCACTCCAGTGTTCATTTCACGTAAGTTTTACCCTTTCTTCATTCATTCATCATTTCAATGCCTTTCCCAGTGCATCACAGAAACTCATGGATCAGTGAGTGAATGATATGCTGCAGAACTCAGACAGGTAAAAAAGAAAAAAAAAGACAAGTGCTTTCCATCTTCACAAGTTTTCTCTTCTGCCCTCATCACCTCCTTCACAGCTGTCAGAAAGAGGAGCTGCACATCCAGCAGCTGCACTGTGCTGCCCCACCGCTGCAGCCCCAAGGGAAGGGTTTGTTGAGCCATCCTGGCACTTTCTAGGGTTCCCAGAAGTGGGCAAGGCAAAGTAAATAAATAAAAGATAATAACAGGGACATGCATTACTGCAAGACACTTATTTCCGCAGCTCATTCAAACAGAGCTGGTTTGTCTGCACGGACAGATCCTGCAGAAAGCCTTTGAGTGAACTGTGCTGCAAGTGTGGTATGTATCACACACAGCAGCATGCTACAAATGACAAAGGGCTTTATTATTTTTCTGCAGAAGACATCTGCCAAAGGAAGAGGTGTCATGGGACAGGCAGATGCTCACCCGTCTGCGTGCAGGAAGCCGGGTGAGAGGAGGCCACGAGCTGCTGGGGGATGCAGGAGGGTTCCCCTCTGCTTTGTAGTATGGCTCTGATCCTCACTGTATGAGCAATGGTGTCACACACACTGAACACCACGGGAGAACAACCGCTGCACACAGCACAAGGCAACCACACACCCTGCAGCACCAGACAGCAGGAAAGCACCAGGGCTTGCCCTTCTCCCTTTCTAATTACCAAACAAGGAACACAGGAACAAAAGATGTTACATTCTCCCTTGTTGCACACACACTGAGGGCATAGCTCAGTGAAAGCCATGGCTGTGAGATGTATTGACAACATCTTAATCAATAACAATGATTTAGCAGGGAATAATAGCTAGCCACTATCCTTGCCCAAGTGTGACTGTGGGTAGGTTCCTGAGTTGCAGCCTTTCCTCCAGCATTCATACAAACAAAACTCCGTTACTGTCATATTTTCAGGAGTGAATAATAAGGGCCGTGACACAACTGAATCCCGCAGCTATTTAAAGTTCAAACATAAGCTAATCCAGTTTGGTATTATAAATCTTCAGCCTGACAAGAGCAAAAAACAAGCCCAGGAAATCTCCAAGCAGAACTCACCATAGGCGTTGGGGAATTCTCCAGGACCCGGTCCTGGATAGAAGGGGCCTGGCCCTGGCGGCTGCACAGGGTACTGCTGGGGGGGCCCAACGTAGGGGGGGCCACTGTGGCGATACTAGAAAGAAAAAAAAATATAGCCACCTGATTACAGAGAGTTGGATGACGATGTGCTGTTGCATAAAAAATGGAAAGGAACCCTCAAAAATTAATAAAGATCAGATTGTCAAACTTGTTCACAAACACAAGTCACTCCATCGCTTTCAGCAATACTGAATTTTTTTGAAGCCTGAGAGGTCGTAGAGCTGCTCAATTTAAATACATTTATATCATTTTCCAAGAGCTTGGTTTCGCACTGTTTCTGAGAGGACCTCAAAACTAAAGAGATAATTTATTCCTAATGCCTCCGTGCTCAGATGAAGGCCAGGGTCTAAATATGCAATGAGAATTACATCTCTTTCCTTCTCCTGATGCTGCAGCAGCCACTGAGAAAATCCAGGCAGAGCAAAGTTTGCTTAGCAGCTTCTGAAGTGCCTGTGAAACATATCTGTACCTGTGGTATACAGTACTGGGGAGCCTGAGGCATGGGATATGGCATCGGCAGGTGATTAACCATCATGATGTGCTGGTTGGTCTGATACACTGCAGTTGGTGTTTGTGCACCAGGACGGATGGAAGGGCTGCTGTTCTGGATGGTGGCTCGTGGAGGCTGGATCTGAGGCCTCTGAAAAAACTGGGGCAGGGAACGGAGAGAGGGAGGAGAGAGAACAAAGAGTCGATCAGTCCTTCCCGGGAAGGATGGGCAGCACCATTAACAAAGGCAGACAATATTGCCATTCAGTACTACTTCCAAAGGGTTGCCACACATTCAGAAAACTGCAGGACAATTTCTGACTATTTGTAAACAGCAAGTTCAAGCTATCCCCTTTGATTTTTGCCAGATGTGAAACTTAATATCTAGCTATTTGTTTGCGTCTACTGAATTATACACCCCAACTTTCACAGCAACTGTCAGAAACATGATTTCTGTCAAATATGTTTTTATAAGGTGGGTTGACAGCCAAAAGCCACCTTCATCAATAAATAAAAGATCAAGGCAACTGTTCCAGTCTAACTCCAGAGCAGCTGAAACCCTGGCTTCATGAAGGCCAGAGATGCCCTGTGCAAACCAAGCTGTGAGACTTGTCTTGTGCTCTGTTTTCAAAAGGGTGGCAACCTCTTCCAGGTGGCACCAAACTCCTCTACCATGTTTGCATGAAGTGATGCCCCACACAAGTGGAATAGGTCCAGGAAACCAAGGAACCCACTGGAATGTGTTCAGGTCTCAACTTGGAAGCACCGGGAAAGGCATCAGCATCCCGGGATGGAGCATTCACAGCAGCCCTTGCTCCAGCTGTGAGTCTTGGCAACCCTCAGACTCAGTTGGTAAGGTATGCAGCAGACAGTCAGGCATTCACTAACAGAATAATGATGCGAGTGATAAAGAGACACTTATGCCATGCAGAACCACAAGTTAAAATTACCTGTATAGGCCTGAATCCTCCCTTCAATAACGAAGCAAGAAAGCAGCAGGAAACAGAAAGAAAGCCAATGGAACAGCTTACAGATCAATAGGAAGGAATAGGATTTAACATGCACCCTAACTGCACACAGCTCCATTCATCCTTCTGCCCTGTTGTGACTAAGCTCTTACAGAAACAGCCAGAAGGACACTGAACTGGTACAGGACTATCCTACCAGAACCCCACGTCAGGGTCAGAAACTCCTCTTGAAAAGTTTCATGTGGAAGTACAAAAATGAATAATAATAATAATAATAAAGAAAAGAACAAAATACCAAAAAAACTGCAATTAACTGTAGGAAATGTGATACTACACAGAGAGTCTACATTCACTGTTCCTAAGTCAAGCATTTTTCCGTTCTGGTCTCTTTCAGTAACACAAAGCAGATAAAGCAGTAACACATGCTCAAATCATAAGTTTGGTCTCCACTTCTGCATCCAGACTGGAAGGATAAGAAATGCCATGTATTGCCATGTATTTAATCGCTAAGCAAACAAAATAGCAATAATAAAACTAGGTCATCATACATCACACCGAGGACAGCTGACCAATGAAGTGTATCAATGCAAATAGTCTGTGAGTAACTGCATCATGAGAAGTGAGAACCAAAAAAAGAGAGGGTAATTGCTAAAGAATGAAAGCATGAGCTGGGCTTGTCTGCCTCGGCATTCAGAAAGAACGGGGCAGGGCGGAAGGAAGCTGTGATGCCTCTATGTGACATGACAATGACATTAAAATGGTTGTTCTGGTGCTCCTGAGGACTCTACGATACCTACAGTGTTCCCATACCAAACCATATCTCCAGAAAAAGCCACTCCCTGCTGCAGAAATCCAGATACAGTTAAGATGAGCACAGCACCTTACACCCAGCCCTGTGAACCTGGGTGAAGACCCATCACACTGCTCCGTGTGACCTGGATTAGAAGGCAGCTGCCAGGGGAAACCTGCAAGTGAGGGTACAGGATGAGAACAGAAAGAGCAACACTCTGCTCCTTGCTAACACAAGCTGTGTGGCTGTCTAGATGCAGGGGGAACCTGCATCTAGATATATGCTGAAGTTATAGTGAGATTAACTGAATTCTGCAATTCCTCAATCTCCTGAAGACATTACAAAGTGCAAAAAGAATTCAAATACATTCTCTTTCATTGGCACTTCTCATTACTTTCAGAGCTACTTATCAGAATCATCAGCAGGGATGCCTTGGAAGGGCCTGTACCCAAGGTTCAGCAATGAATGAAATCATGTCCTTTCTTTGTCTACTGTCAACTGCTCAGTAATGACCACTGCTATGCTTGGTTAGCAGGTTGCAGAACTCTGGGAGACCCAAAGTGCAAAAGGGAATGAAGAAGAAGGGGAGGAAGGAGGGGAAGGAAGAAAAGTCAATAGCCACCATGGTTCTGCATCCATCCAGAGTGAAGGTGGTAGAGATGGATGCTCCCCAGCAGCAGAGCAGCTGTTAGGAATCCTGCAGAGGGACACACAGGTGCCACCCTGCACTCCTGCAGGCAGTGTCAGGGGCCTGCTGGTAACAGCACTGGAACAGTGGAGGAAAACCTGATGGCAATGGAAAGCGCTGGCTTACGGACAGCTTTTCCTTCCTGCCTCTGGCAGAGCATGAAACATGAGGGGTTGGGGAGACATTCTGGAAAAACTGCTCCTTGTGGAACACAAGCCAGCTCTCCCTCCTGCCTTGGCAGAAGGAATGAAAGCACGTTCTGTACACCAAGTTGGGAGGTGGCAGGCAGGTCTGCCCTTCCATCAAGCACTCAGAAACACCAGGGGAGTGTCCAGCTTTTTCTGTGGTGGAAAGAAAACCTCCAGCAAGGAAACTCGGGGTTAAGCAAGCAAACCAACCAAATCAACAACCTCTCCACAACACTGCCCTCACCATCAAAGAGGGAGTTCGGATCCAGAGAGGAAGGAAAAAAAATAAAGTTCTCATTACATTTAGGAAGAAGGACACAGCAAGAAGAGATCCGTTATTCCAAACAAGACAAGCAAAGGATGTGGAAGGGCCAGCCACATAGGTCTCCAGCAAAATCTGAATTACTCTGAGTTATTCCAGTTCCTCTAAGTCAAATTAAAATACACAAGAAAATCAGGTTTGAGAGCACTGTGCAACAGATCTGTTTATGGGCCTTACTGCCCAAACACTGCACTGTCAGACTTTTTGATGCTTTCTCCTCTCTTCTGTCCCTTCACAGCTTAACTAGTAATATTCAAAGTCATTCATAGAAGTATTTTACTATGCTGATTTGGTTTGCTGAAAGAGTCATCTTGCAAGGTCAAAAACATGTCCACACAGACACCATTTTCAAGTAATGCTAATGGTATCCCACGGGAGAATGCTAGGAGGTTAAAAACAAACATTTTGGCTCTCTTGCTTCCAGAAAGTGCAGAACTCAGCACAAAGCATATCATACCCACACAGGGCCAGAATGAAAGTGCCCTGGTGCTTCTGGCAGAACCCTTCCTGGACCATTGCCTCCAAAACTTAAGCCCTGCTATGTCTCAATGATGATCAAATTAGTGCAAAACAAGCTCCAGTCAACGAGCAAGCAGAGAAGAACTGAATTGTGGTCCTCAAGTTCCAGTCTCACCCCTCATCTGTCCACTTCTGCTAGCTGAACTCTTCCACCCTGCTTGCTTAACAAGCTCTCATCATCTCAGCAGCCCTTCACGTACCTGACCACAGAAACCTTTCTGAAAAACAAGAACAGGATAATCACACACATTGGTTTTGCCACTATTTCCTAACATGGCAGTAATAACTCCCTGTTCCAACTGGAATTGATGGCATCACACAGGCAGTCCCAGCTGATGCCTGGTATTTCCCTGGGCACTGAAATGTGAGGGTTTGCTTTCTGCGATGCTGAATTACACCTTGCTTCCACTGCACCAGTCCTTCTCACACAGGCTCCCTATGCTGCCTGTATTTCCCAGCCTTGTACTCATAAGTTTGCTGCAGACATGTACCTGCTATTCATGCCAGGGCGACTAATGAAGGAAATCCACCATAAATCTCCTGCCTGCCCTCTCAGCACTACTCTGCCACTTACTTGATCAGTCCCTATAGACATCCCAATATTCTCTTATTAAGCATCTTCTGCTTTAATTTTCCTCCCACGCACAGCCCTGTAGGTCCCAGGCAGTGCCTGCTGAAGGGCAGCCGTTAAGAGGCACCAGGTTTGCAATCTGGCAGATCGATGACCAAAGCAAGTGCCAACCTCCTGATAAACCTCCGCTGCATCTTAATTGATTTTCTATTGACTCCAGATTTCAAAGTCCTCACTCCCACAGAAACACCCTGAGAGCTCCACTGAGTAGCAGTTGCTGGGGACAGCAGATCACTCAGCACGGGCTGGGTGCTGCTCACACAGCAGTAAGGATGGAAGCTGCAATGGGTCCACAGAGCCCTGCACAGAGCTGCAGTGAAAGCAAAGCTCAACCTGCTGGCTACAAGCCACTGAGCAGTTCATCCCTCGTGACCAAGTGAACTCCAGGAGCAAATCTCCGACCTCTCTGCACTGCAAGGCTTTGTAACACAGCACACAGCCAGCACCTTCCATTGTAGAAGCCACACTCAGAACTCACATAACCTGCAACTGTAACCTCAAACTGAGCCAGCCTGCCACAGCTGGTAAACTCATCTCAAATATAACTATAAGCCATACAACCTTTGAGTTCATACTTACTCTAATTTCTGTTTTTAATTATATATATCTTTGAAGCATCCATTCCAAAATATCCCGTGTGCTCCTGAAGTTGCTTCCGAAATTAAAGGTTATTCTGCACTTTTGGACTCCAAAGAAAACTGCTACTTCCCGTTGTGAGGACCAGAAGCAACAAAGGGACTCAACAACCTCACGCAAAAGGAAAGAACACAGAGACATTCTGTGCACACAACAAGACGTGGGATTTCCAAACCCAGACCCAAGGTAGCACCCCCAGGCTGTGCAGGAAGCCACAAGTGGACAGCATACATAAAAATACTGCTGCGAAGCACTCGATGGCACCCATCTGCTCCCTGCTAGAGAGCCAGCTGTGACTCCATAGCTGTGTTACTAGAAGCAAGGATTAGTTACACACATTTAACTTCTAATCAGAAACACTGTGATTACTTCCATTAGACTTCAGCTGCTATTCACTCACACAGCATCCTAAATCTCATTGTCATATTTTCTGTCACACAGACTTTGATGACACTTTTTACAGCACTGGTCAGCCTAGGGACCATTGGAGCAAACATCCACAACCTAAAAGAGCCGATCGATAAAGCTGCCCCCACCAATTTCAGGTGCTTGAATCATGCTAATTTAGGAACTCCAAACACCTAATAATTACAAGAAATAACATCAAAGAATAATCCATCCCTTGACCGAAAAAGATGCAGGATCAATAACGGGCATGTTAATGGCATCACACAGATCACTGCAAACCTCACTGTGCTGCTGCCTTCCTACAGGAACATGTTATACCTCTGCAACACATAGCAGCACTGCTGTGGTACCTCAGGGTACAAAATTAGCCTCAAAGTCTGCTGCTCATACTTCATAATCTTTCTCTATTTCAACGTGCTACATTTTCCCAGTTCATGCAAGAAGAACAATTAACATTAGACTCAAAAGTCCTCCTTGTGTTGGCTCTGTGAGGAGTTCACCCCAACAGCTGTCATTCCTCTGTACAGATTGGTGGCAAAAATCCCCTTCCTCATTCCCCCCAGTCTGCATAATGGGCAAAGACTGAGGTTGGGATTAAAAGTTACAGGGAGTCCAAGTCAAGAAAACACTTGGGAAATCACAAACTCTTAACTGGTGACAGGGTCATAGCTGGGTCCAAGGAAAGTTTTAAGCCCAGCTGCAACAGCAGGGTGCTGGAGTGCCATCAGCGAGCCCAGCCAGCACTACCAGCATCTCCTGAAGGGCTGACCTGGCTCGCCACAGAGCCTTCTCTGCCAGGTCCTGCATCCAGCAATTTGTTAATTATTACATGACTTATTAACAGCTCATAACCTACAAAATAACTATTGATAGGCAAGCATCACAGAATCATAGGGGCTGGAAGGGACCTCTGGAGATCCCCCAGATCAAACCCCTCCTAATTCCCTAGAGCAGGATGCCCAGGAAAGCTTCCAGGTCAGTTGTGAGTATCTCCAGAGAAGGAGACTCCACCACCTCTTTGGGCAGCCTGTTCCAGGGCTCTGCCACCCCCAAAATAAAATAATTTTTTCTGACATTCATATGGAACTTCTTGGTTCCAGTTTGTGCCCATTGCCACTTGTCCTGATGCTGGGCACCACCAAACAGACCCTGCTCCCATCCACTTGCCTCCCACCCTTTCTATAAGTGCTGCTCAGATTCCTTCAGCCTTCTCTTCCCCATGCTGAACAGCCCCAGGGCTCTCAGCCTGTCCTCATACAGGAGATGCTCCAAGCTCTGATTATCTCTGCAGCCCTCCTCTGGGCTCTCCCCAGCAGTTCCCAGTCTGCCTTGAACTGGGGAGCCCAGCACTGGGCCCAGTGCTCCAGGTGTGGCCTCCACAGGGCAGAGCACAGGGGAAGAAAACCTTCCTCTCCCTGCAATGCTGGGCATCCCATTGGCCTTCCTACCCATCAGGGCACACTGCTGCCTCATGGTCACACTGTTGGTCACCAGGACACCCAGGTCCTACTCTTCAGAGCTCCACTCCAGCACCTCAGCCCCCAGCCAGCTCTGGTGCACACAGTTATTCCTCCTGAGGTGCAAGACTCTACACTTGCTCTTGCTGAACCTCATCAGGGTCCTCTCTGCCCAACTCTCAGGTCTGTCCCAAGTCTTGCTGAATGGCAGAACGGCTATCCCATATGTCAGCCACTCCTCCCAGCTTTGTATCATAGCAAACTTGCTGAGGGTTCATCTATCCCTTCATTCAGGTCACTGATGATGTTGAACATGACCAGACTGTGTACTGACTGCTGGGGAACATCACTAGCTACACACCTCCTGCAAGACTCTGTGCCACTGATCACAGCCCTCTGACCTCTGCTAGTCAGCCAGTTCTCAATCCACCTCACTGTCCACTTGTCTATCCCACACTTTCCAAGCTTGCCTACGAGGATGTTAAGGGAGACAGTGTCAAAAGTCTCGACGAAATCAAGTCAGACAACATTCACTGCTCTCCTTGTCTACCCATCCAGTCACAACATCATGGTCAAGCATGACCTTATGTCAGACCTCCTTGCTGCACTTATGCTGACTACACAGGATATTTCTTCTCTTCCACTTGCTTGGAGAGGACACTCACAGTAAGCTGCTCCATCACCTCCCCAAGGATAGAGGTGAGGCTGATGCCCAGAGTTGTCTGGTTCCTCTTTCTCACTTTTTCTGAAGACAAGAGTGACAGCGGATTTCCACCTGTCTTCAGGCTCCTCTCCCATTTCCCATAACCTTCCAGAGACGACAGAGAGCAGTTCAGCAAACATTCTGCCAGCTTCCTCGACACTCATGATTGCATCCCATCTGGACCCATGGATATGCACATGTCAAGTTTGTCTCGACGACTTCTGACCAGATCCTCCTTGACCAAGGGGAAGTCTTCCTTACTCCAGACTCTCCCTTATCTCCAGGGTCTGGGACTTCTGATTGCCAGTTTCAGTAGTAAAGACCAAAACAAAGATGTTCAGTAACTCCTCCTTCTCAGTGTTCCTTGTTAACAGGGCACCCACTAATTCAGCAGCAGGCCTACATTGTCCCTGGTTTTCCTTTTGCTACTGACAGAACTAAACAAGCCCTTCTTCTTGTCCTTGACCTCCCTAACCAGATTTAATTCCAAGTGGGCTTTAACCTTCCTCACTGCTTCCCAGCACGCCCTGACAGTGTTCTTATATTCCTCCAAAGTGGCCATACCCTTCTTCCACACTCCATAAACTTTCTTCTTCCACTCGAGTTTTTCCATGAGCTGATTGCTCATCCATGTGGGTCTTCTGCTACCTTTGCCTGATTTCTTATTCACAGGGATGCACAGATCTTAAGCTTGGATGAAACGGTGCTTGAATGTCAACCAACCTTCTTGACCCTCTTTCCTTCCAATGATCTAACCCATGGGATACCTCCAAGCAGTCACTGAAGAGCTCAGAGCTGGCTGTCCTGAAGTCCAGGTTTGCAATCCTACTTATTGCCTTGTTTCTTCCATGCAAGATCCTGAACTCCACCATCTCATGGTCATGTGAATCCAAGGTTGCCCTCAACTTTCATATCCCCTGCCAGTACCTCCTTGTAAGACCAAGGTCCAGCAGCAATCTCTCCTCACTGAGTCCCCCACCACCTGCATCAGAAAGTCATCTTCAGTGCGCTGCAGGAACCTCCTGGACTGTGTGTGCATGGCAGTGCTGCTTTTCCAGCCAACATCAGGGTGACAGAAGTCTCCCACCACGCATTATCAATATCATGTAATATCAATGCAGAGCTGAAGCTAAGGTTAAGAACAAAAATACCTAAACAAGATATTCAGCCATTCTGCATACTGCACAGTAATCCTTGCAAATATTCCTCCACCACTGCCTGTCAAGGCAATCCCTTACCATGCACAAAAATCATTTCTCTTTCTCTCACATGATCTTTGTCTGCAAGCAAGTAACTCCAGTAAATGCCTCTTTCTACTCTTCTAGCCTTTTTTTGTGTCCTGCTCTGGAAGGCTGCATGCCTGCCTACTGCTCGCTGAGGCACAAAGAGACGGGTTCGTTTCAAGGAAGGAGGAGAGACATGGAAACGACCAAGCTGGGAGAGCCTTCCCATACCACTATGCTTCTCCTGTGCTGTCCCACACATACAGGTGGCTCAGGCCACCTCTGTCCCCCCTAAAGCTACAAGTGGGAATAAACCAGTCCCCAGGGATGCTGACATAGAGCACAGACCATGTTGGGTCTGATGGAAAAGACAACTTTGGGCATGTCAGAACAGAGCTGTGTGACTCTCCAGATCCCTCTGGTACTCTGTCCTCTCTATCAACAAGTGCTCCCCTTGAATTTTGGAACTATTCCTTATTTTTGTTCTTCTTATTCAAGCAATTCCTAACCATGTCCAAATCATACAGTGGGAATACTACAAAGATGTCTAGATTTCATATACTGAAGGAAAGAAAACACTGAGCAATGCAATGGTAGCAGATAAGTAGGCATATACACAAGGAATGTACAAATTTGAATTTCTGAGTTGAAAAAGAAAGATTTTCAAAAGGACTTGAATGTCCAGCTCGCATTGAAGTCTCCAGCTCAGGCAGTGAAATCCACTGGGCGCCTTGAGAAACATTAGCTCCTAGTGACTCGAAAAGGCAACCAAATCTCACACATACCTGGCAGCCTCTACACGTTCTCCATTCCTATGGAAATGGTGTAAGTGGGGTGGTTAATGAGTGCAGTGACACCAAACAGGAGCTAGGTGTTACTCCGCATTGCAGGCACTTGTTAGCGGGATTATGCAGGTGCTAGCAGCTAGGAATGGGGCTCCGAAGCCAGCCTCCATCCCAGGTTAGTGGGTGACAGCCTCTGACCTCCCCCTCCCCCAGTAGATTAGTTTAGGATGATAATGAAGGGGCAGGGTACTGTACCTGGTGATGGGCAGGTCGAGGCCCCGCTGCAAACTGGGGAAAGGCGGGAGAAACAAACACAAAAGGAAAGGCACAAAGAGTCAGAAACACCACAACGAAACCAAAATGTCACACTCTATGCAAAAATAAACCCACAAGAAAAACCACAAACAGTCAAAGCTTTGCTGCAGGACAGTGACAGACAAGTACGAAAATAGTACGGGTGAACACCGCTGTGGGAGCTGGCGGACAAACAGCCAAAGCTGCCGGCCGTCTAGAGGTGCTCTGCGGCACGAGTGCAGGCATTCATTATCCTGCCCAGGCGAAAACTCAAAGCAGCAGCAGTGAAGGTTTTCAGCTGTTTACAGTGGAGGTAAATGGTTAAAGCAGCTGGCCTCGGAGCCGGCCCCCAGCCCATAGTGGGGAGGGGTTGTCACCCCTGTCTGAAGGACAGGGGTTAAGCCACACTGTCCCCGTGGGCATTGCCAGCACTGGGAACAGGAGGACCCCCAGCCCCAAGCATGGGGTGAACCACTTCCCACCCACTTGCGTTACACAGGTAGGAAAGCATCCAGAATTTAACATGCTCAGTTGACAGTAAAGCATTTTCCAATAAGTAAGAGGTTGTTAAAATCGAAATAAAAATGAATGCAAGAAATGGAAAATAAAGATGAAAAGGTATTCTCTTTCAGAAGCCAAGTTAGGTATTTCAGCTCTTAATCCTTAGTGTATTCAGCGGAACTCTCAGATGAGAACAGGTACACCAATTGGTGACAAGTTCCAGCATTCAACGGAGCATGAAATCAGGTCCCACTGTGACACTTCTCTGCCCAACACTGTGCAGCGGTGCCCCACATCCCCCTGCTGCTCCTGCTGGGACCACCAGGGCTGCCATGGATTCCATGATAGAAAAGGACTAATGAGAAAAGCAATCAAAACTGGCTGCTAATTACTGACTCCTGTAACGAGAGATTTTTTCGCAGTCAGAGTAAGTGGAGTGGGACTGACTTCCAGCCCTACATCCCTGCTATTTTAGCAGCATCAAATATGAGAGGCAAGTATAGATATTCACTGGTCCAGCTGATTTTCTCCCTAATAAACATTTTAATCACTTGTTTTCCATGTCTTCAAGAAGCAGTCTCATACACTCTCTCTACCTTCACCTCACTGGAGCATCTGGGTGGAAAGTCAAAAACCTTCAGAAACAAGGAAACATGCACACAGACCATGACTCATGTAAGAGCTTATACAGAATCACCTGTGCTGATTCATCAGATGACATCCCCACCCCTAGCAGGCACTCCTGAACAATCTCCCTCCACTTTCCAGAGAAGAAAAAACACAAAGGATTCTCAGCTCTTCAGACCAAAGACCTGCTGACCAGCGGCTGCCGTGGGAAATGTTGGCCTGTGGATGCCTAGTGGAGATGGGTGCACTTTGGGTCCCTGTTCTTCAGGAAGAACTCAGAAAAATGTCGGGTGTTTGAGAAGAAGGAACACCGCTGACCCTGGAAAGGCTGAGTGGGGCCTTCCTGGTGAGGCTGCACACCCTGCTATACACCAGTGAAAAATAAATATATCAGACATGTTTTAGAAGCACTAAAAAGAGAATAATGGGATACAAAATCCTCATGTTGCTCAATCTGAGGGCCAAAAATCCTCTCTTAGCATTAAAAAGTCATTCTCAAGAAGGACTGGAAGCTTACACCTTAGGAAGCCAGAGACTATGCCAGTGTGAACAGCAGCATGTTACAAGAAAAAAAATATAAATAAATAAAAACAAAACATCAAAGTTAGTGAAAAATACCCTGATCTGTTTTGTACTGGTCACCATTGGCTACTGATTTTTTTTTTTTTTATTTCAATTTTTTCTTAAAAGAAAAATGTTTCAAATAGTCAGGATTCATTCCTATTAGCAGCTGTAAGCAACAGAACAAACTGTAGTCACTGCTGGCTTGGATTCAAACGGATGCTTGGCTCTTCTGAGGGCCGTAGGATGAAATGACAGCTCCTTGGGGAAACCCAGCTGCAGCACTGCTGGCCCCTCCCCACCCGGGCACGGCCAATGTATGCACGTCTCTTTAAAGAGACACTGCTGGATGGCACAAACACCAAGGTGGGCTTTGGCAGACCTACACTGGGCAGCGGGTGCTGCGATCACCTAACGGGTTTGATGCTGTCGCAAATGACAACTCCAATTGCATTCTTCCCCCTCCTGGAGCTGCCCCTCGACATTCCCACTATCCCACAGCAGCGGCACTAGGAAGCTAATGGGGACAACACGTGAAGCCAGTTGGATTGAAAAGGCAGCTGTCCTGGAAGGAGAAGAAAAGCCTGAACCGTGCAATTGCCAATTGCCCTGGGATGCAGAGACTGCATGGAGAGAGCCACCCCTGCAGCATCACCGCGGCGGGACAACAGGGCCACGTGCAGGTGGCAGAGCCATCCTGCCGTCTTCCTCTGCCCCCTGTGCCCTCCCCTTGCCACCAAAAAAGGAGGTTAAAAACAAATGAAAATAATAATAACAATAAAGTAAACCAAGGCCAGAACAAAATGCAAGAGTAGCCCAGGAGTGGCCAGTCTTGCATTTGTTTTGGGGTGGGGAGGTGGAATGCAATGTTATGTGTGTGGCTTTTAGTAATGGGGGTGGAAATGGTCACTAGCAGAGCAGATGGCAAAAACTGCATACAGGATTGTTCAAAAAAAATGGTTCATGACCACAGAGAAATGGCTGACAACTGCAGGCAAGTTCTTCCTTGGTACCTCCTCAGTAAGGCCAAGTCCCTACAATTTCACACTTTTTTGGCCAAATCTCCTGAAAATGTTATCTGTTGAGCAGAAAACCAAAGTCACCCTGGTCTCAGTCCTACCAGGTCAGACCCTCCAAACTGCAAATCAACTTTGGGTGTTCTGTTGCCACTTAACCCGGCAGAAACTGCCATGGGAGCTCATGCTTTTAGCAAAGAAGCAAATCAGTGCATTTCTGTAGATCAGCCAACAAAAAGATGTGGTAAAAAAAAAAAAAGAAATAAAGAAATAAAACAGTGCCATCGGCACAATTGCCTGCATGAAGGAGTACAGTTTGTTATATTGCTTACAATGCAGTATTTTATCCAGCCTCTTCCAGCCAGGGACCTGTAAACCGGACTCTGTTCCAAAACCTTCCTCCTCTTCCAGTTGTCTGTGCAATGTATTGGCACTGTTCTGCTGGGCTGTCAAAAAAACTGGTTTAGAGATGCAGCTCTTCAGTCAGGTTTTGCTCCAGTTCTAACCATATCAATTTATTTTTACTTTTCAACAATTAAAGATAAAGAAGTTGAATATACTTACTGAGAAAAGAGCTTTAACATCAGTATCCCACATTACTGATCAGAACGGGGGACTAGGGAAGCAGTGGGATATGGTGGGGTCCCCATCACAGAAACATCATCAAACCTGGCACAAATTGGCTCACCCATCGCACGGAGGTCAGCAGCTCTCAGAACTAACCCTCCTGCAGCCCCTGGGGGCAGAACCACCAGGGTCAAGGCATGCACATCGGTGCAGCCGCACAGGGGAAGCTTGCCCTGTGCTGTACCTGTTATGTGGGCAAACAGAAGGCTCCTGTCTTGGAGGTTTTCAGCTGCCATGCTTCAGCAGCATTCATCTTCTCTAAGAAAAGAAGAGTGCTGGGAATGGTGCAGTAGTTTTACAGGTAACCTGAAGTGTTGCTATGCATATGTGGGTTCTCATGAGATGCAGGGACTGCTGCTCCCTTGGATACCGAAGGCTTTCAGCACCAGGGCAGCAAGCTAGCAGGTCTGCAGCACAGGGCTAAGCATGCGATGCCACAAGAAGGTCTCCTTGCACCACGTGAGACTGTACTATGAGCTGAGATTTGCCAACAAGAGCTCAGGGAGTCAAAGGCCTGTCCTAGCACAGCAGTACAAAAAGACTATGGAGGACAACCAAATCTCATGGCGGATGGAAGGAGGCTTACCACAACAAGATGGGGGGACACAGAAGTTATACTTCCCATGCATGAGCACCTACCTAGCGCTAAGCAGAAAATGGTTAGAACTGATCCAGTGGCACTGATTCAAAGTAAAGCTCACAGGCCACTGGGAGCTGAGTGTGGCTGCAGAGAAGTGCTTTCATTTACTGATCTTTGTGTTATCACTTTAGCAAATACTTCCTTAAAGAAAAAAAAAAAATGAAGCAAAGTGAATGACTCTAGTAATGAATCTAATTCTAAAATGTAGCGAACCTGAAAGCAACTACGCTAAAAATAAATCATGTTATTTGAATGTAGATGAGAATCTCTCCATAGCTTCTTTTCTGATAAGGAAAATTATCCTATGAGGACAACGCCTGAGTATTCAGTCGATATTTGCCATTTGGAGCGTGCTTCCAGTTCAGTAAAACCAGCTCTCCAGAGAACTGGCCAAGAGCTGCAGAGACACACATACAGAGAACCACACAAACAAGGAAGAAAGAAGAGGAGATAAAGCAAAGGTGGGCTGCCTTACCGGCGAGCGGGTCTGGGGCTGGGTGTTCATCGTTTGTGGGGCTTGAGGGTACACCAGCGTGGTTGGAGCTGCATTCTGTCCTGAGGGGTAAGGAGCCTGCCAGGGAACAAGAAAGCAAACACGTCAGTGTACCTACGGATTCGTGCCAGAAGGTGGGAACTGAATGCACCATCAAGACAAGGCTGTTGATTACTATCAAGATAAAGACAACACACAAACAGATCGGGTGATTATGATGGCGAAAGCCTTCTCTGTCGAGGATCCAACCAATTTACCAACACCGCCTTAAAGTCCAGAAGTGCCACAATGGAAAACAGTGACCAGCACACACCAGTGCCCTTCTGTCACCAAAACTGCAGTCTGGCCCTTCTGGCCACATAGTTCCCAGAAGGCTGCTCAGAACCTGCTTCCAAGGAGAGCCAGCACCATAGGCATCGCTGCCAAATCCTCCAAAATCCACAAGAAGGAAGTTCAAATGCATTTACTACAAGCCGCTGCTGCTATAAACCATTTGCAGCACAATGAAACTGCCTGAAAACGTTACAGCTCTAAGGCAGACCATTGGTTGTGTAAATTTTCATAGTTCCACGTATTTCAATGGGGTACAACAATTTTTACTACCAGATGCTCTCCCCCCATGTTATATGCCCAAAGTAACAATGAACCAGTGCTTTAGAGCTACACAAATTAACATTTTAACACGATACTCCTCCTTTTTGAGGATGTTTTCTTGGGGTACCTTTCCTTCAAAAAATAATAACCCCAATTATAGCTTACCTTTTCTTTAAGCAATAATGTCATTAAGAAAGAGAAAAAGAAACTTGTGCAACGGCTATCAACTTGTTTCACAGCTATCAAGACAGGATTCGCAGCACAGTGTGGTGATAGGGCATAAAACCTGAAGCTCAGTTTCAGGCAAACAGAACAAGCAGTGGCATAGGAACAGCACAAAGCCCTGAAGTGCAGTGCTGAAGCCTGTAAACCTGTACCTGAGATAGCAATCATGCCACGGGTAAGTAGGCCTGCCCTGGCCTTCAAGGGAGGCACAGCCAGTCCTTCCAAGGTGTAACAGGAATTCTACTGATGGCTGATTGCAGATGACTGTGGGAAAGGAAGAAGTCTCCATTGTGCAGAACACATGTATTTCTCACATCCCAGACTCAACG
The DNA here is from genome assembly GCA_036925125.1 of Oreortyx pictus. Lineage (NCBI taxonomy): Eukaryota > Metazoa > Chordata > Aves > Galliformes > Odontophoridae > Oreortyx > Oreortyx pictus. The sequence goes on along the minus strand of JAUPFR010000024.1, from coordinate 6,437,278 downwards.
TGCATCAACCACCCTGGCCCCATGCTGCTCCACTTAGCTGAACTGATCATCACTGAGCAAAACCCAAGTACAAGCACACAGACACTGAAGGACAGTGTTCTCACTACATAAGCTAACTCAGAAGGATGCTCTGTTATTTTCCACCGGATTTTCACATCGCTTTCTGGGTCAGAGAGATAATAAAAGTCCCTGTCTTCAAGCATATCATTAGATCTTTGCTATAAATGTAGAATAACGGGTAGAATATTTAGCTGAAAAACATTATTCTGCACCAGCTCATGCCAACACAACAGAAAAGACTGGGCCAAGAGCCACAAAATGCTTTCATCAGCTCCTGCTCTGGAAGCAGCGACCTCAGGCAGGCTAGCTGCTGCCCTCCTCCTGGGGAGCTCACTTAGCCCAATCCTCTCGAGCCAGCATTTCCTTCCCTCCTTACCACTGGCAAAGCCTCTAATTCACGTTAACAAGTCACTTGCAAAAAGCCTTCTAGTTTTTGAGTTGTCAGATGCAGCATCAAGTATTTTCCCCTTTTATTTGACAAGTGTGATTCTGCTTGAGCTGTTCATGTCATGCTGTATAATAAACACTACCTCACATATCTCACAGCAGTAGTGGTGCTGTAGTGAGGGCTCTCACCACGGCGTAGAACAACCGAGCCCTAATGAGATGCAGAGAAAATGGAGTCTTTCCGTCCACCACCTAGTGAAGTGCTGCACCTCGCTCCGGACTTTCTGCCCATTGTGACATTAAGGCTGCTTCTCCCCTCGAAAGACCAACGGCTCTATGTCCATCCAGGTGCTCCTCTCACATCCTACACAAAGAAGACTTCCATGCCTACCTTGTATCTCAAGAGAAGAGGCCTTACCCCAGACTGCTCCAACCTCTCCTCCTCCCAATGAAAAGGGTATTCCTCCCCTTCTTCAGGCCCAGGAAAACATGCTTTCTTCAGGCTTAAATTGTACACAACAGAAAAAAGCCCAGGTTAAATGCAACTTCCACACTACCACCACCATCCTGACCCACCTCCAAACAGGAATTCCTAAGAAAAGGAAAAGCAGTTAACACTAAGCCTAAAAACTTGACATTTAGCAGCATGACTGCAAAGCAGGCATTTTTAAACACAGTGCCACATTCAAATGCAGCCACTTCATTGATAACAGATGTCATTTCTGACACTTGCAAGGCTGAGAGGCAAACGCAAGACGCTGCAGCAGAGTATACAATTTGTTTGAGCATTTAAACTCTATCAGAGACAGTATAGCATTAAGTTATAAAAAAATAATTGTACAAGAGCTTTAACAGCAGCCACTGACGGGCTCCTCCTGCTATTAAGCTGTCATCAGAACAATGTAATGCTTTGGGCAGCCAGTGCTGTTCCCAACTAAGACAGCTGATAGCTCAGCTGAAGCACATCTACACCCATGCACACAGCACAGGCAGCAAATGGGAGAAGCTTGAAGCCACTGTGCAACAGGCAAACTGTGACTTAGTTGCCATCACCAAAATGCAAGAGGAACACTCTCACTATTGGAATGCTGCTACAGAAGGCCACAGACTCTACAGGAGGTATAGGCAAGGAGGGAGGGCAGTGGGGTGTCCCCACATGTGAGGGAGGGCTTTGACGTTGCAGAGCTCAGGGCTGGGAATGCTGTGTCCCTGTGAGTAAGGGTGGGGAGAAGGCCAACAAGGCATACATCTCAGTGGGAGCCTCTTACAGACCACCAGACATGGATGAGGAGACAGAGGAAGTATTCTATGAGCTTCTGCTGAGATGCTGGGAAAAAGTTTGCCGTCTTTGGAAGAAGGGGCAGGTAGCCCAAGAAGAGTACAAGGATGGTGCTAGGATATGCAGAGAAAACTGGAAAGGTGAAAGCCCAACAAAAGTTTTATTTAGTCACCATCATTAAAGATAATATGAATGGTTTTGGAAATAAATTAACAGCAAGAGGAGGGCCAAAGAGAATCTCCATCCTTTACTGGATGGAGACAGCTAAGCTGTTTTCCGTCATTTATCAACAGTCCTGGTGAGCAGGGTAGGTCCCAGATGATTGGAGACTGCTAATGTGACATTCATCTACAAGACAGGCTGGAAGGAGGATGCAAAGAGCTAAAGGCCCATCAGTGTGATAGGGCAGATGGTCCTCAGTGAGCTCACATGGAAGGTGTGGGGCACAAGGGAGATCAGGCCCAGCCAACACATGTTCATGAAAGACAGGTCCTGCTTGACCAACCTCATCTCCTTCTGTGATCAGGGAATCACCTGGGAATCACAGGAAGGCTGCTGTCTACCTAGACTTCAGCAAAGCTCCTGTCTCCCACAGCATTCTCCTGGGGAAGCTGCAGCCCGTGGCTGGGACTGAGAACTGATTGAGGGTGAATGGAGTCACCCCCAGCTGGCAGCCGGTCACAGCCGTGTTCCCCAGGGGTCGGTATTGGGGCACGTCTTGTTTGATACATTTACTGATGATTTGGATGAGGGCACTGAGTGCTCTCAGTAAGTCTGCAGATGACACCCAGCTGGGAGGAACTGTTCACCTGCCTGCGGGTGGGAAGGCCCTACAGAGGGACCTGAAGGTAACAAACATCACCTAAACAAACATGTTTCACAGCTCTTATATAACAACACATGCTTCTCTCTGGCATGCTTCAAGCCAGATGGACGTGTGCCACAGCTGGTATTTGTGTTAACAGCATAATGGGAAAAGAAAAGTGCTTTGCAGATACCTGCAGTACACGGTAGCCTAAAATACTACCAAAACAAGCATCCGAATAAATGACAGCAATCTACTGCTTTGCAGACAAGTAGGTTGATTAAAAGTATTGCATGTATTCATCTGTCAAAAGGACTTTTCCTGTGCCAAGCATTTAAATAGGTACACAAGGTAATTATAATCATATTCTGTCATGCTGGAAATGTATGGCTTTTAAGCACCATGGCTGAAATGCTGAGCATGAGGTGAACAACAGAAGAGAGGCTCCAAAAATTCCCTAAATAAATTACCACAGAGGGGAAGGCTGGGAAACAAATTTTGCTCTGCATACAAATCCTGGTTCAGAAGCATCTACATGCTGGCACTGAAATCCCTGAAGCTCAGCGGCTGCAGCACCGTGAGCTGGAACAGAACCGTGGAGCAGCTCCACTTCCAAGGCAGAGCGATTTGCTTTCCTGAAGCTCTCATCCTCATGATTCTATGTTTGAAATGTTGCTATCCACAGGGGGAAAGGCGATAATATTTGTGTTTATGTATTCCAGCAGCTTGCTGGGGAAAACCCTTCCCTTGTTTTTTGTGCAGAGCTCCAGCTTCGGGCTGCCAACTGCGCTAAGCAAAAAATAAAAATAAAACAAGAAATTGTCGCTACCAACAAAACAAACGAAAAAAGTTATTCTTAGATCAGCTCCCGAGCTGGTTAGTAAACACTGTGCCTGCTGCGTAACATGACGCCCTCAGTACTGACTGTACTGGGAATAAACAGGCAGAAGTACACACATCAGGTTCAGAAAGAGCTGAGTCACACAGCTCTCTGCCTCCCGCAGGCAGTGAAATTTTTTCCTGTTGGAACAGAACTCTCACATCTCCAGGCAGAAAGGTGCTGCTTCTGAGCTCCCTGCCTTCAGCAGCCCAGTGAGATGTGGTAGGGGTTCAGCTCTGTCACTGCTCCCTGTGCCATCCTCTTGACTTGGAGAAGGTGTTTGGATGGGTCTATATTTACTGAAGTTACGTACCAGGAGGAGAAACGGTCTTGCAGTTCCAACACATGACCGTGACTCAGGAGCCTGCTGTTGCCTCCTCCTCTGTCGTGGATTCCTGGCCCGACCCTGGGTGAGAAAAACCTTTGGACTCCCAGTTACTCACCGGTAACAACAGCAGTGGCCGTGCTCCTCGCTGGGGTGAGCTGGAGCTCAGCTGAATGCTAGCAAAATGCTTTCATCTCTTTGGGAGGAACATGACAGCAAAAGCAAAACATGTTATAACTATACAAAGCACACAGGGCCAAAGGTGGTTCTCAGCTACCTCTGAGCAAGCCTAAAGGCCCTTCTTCCTCATCTGGAGGGTGACAACCCAGGCCATGACAACATAAGCCACCCCCAGACAGGAACAAAGTAACCCCAGATGGACAGGTTCTTACACCAGCTCCTTGCTACAAAACGTTAACTGCTCCAGGAGAGACAAGACAGCACAAGATCACTGCATTCCTGCCTCCTTCTCTTGCCCTACTTTTAGGAGCCAGACTCAGTTTCCACCACCCCGCCCCCCATTCGATCAACTGTTTTCCTGGAGGAAAACCACAAGAGGGACCAGAGGCTGCATGTACAGCAGCGCTCGAGGTTGCTCTTCAGCACAGAAAAGCCTCTTAGAAAGCTTTCCCCTGGGCCGCTGACCTGCATGGCAGCAGTTTGGTCTTGGCTGCAGGTGGAAATCCCTGCACTGCTTGGTTCACAAACACAGATGCCAGTAGAGATGTGGCTTGTAATCCTGAAACATCCTTCATTTGGCGAGTTGGTTCTAATCTGCTCACCCACAGTCAGAACACTTTACTACCTGAATGACTGCAAGCGTGCAATGCTTTTAATCAGCAACTCCTCTGCATTTCAGCCCTCAACATTAAGAGGATAATCATTTAAATCCCATCTCTCCATGTCTACCTACTGACTTCTTCCACAGGTAGCCGCAGTATTCCTTCAGACTTCTGCTCCTACAGAGGAGCACCTTGATTTTCCTCAACTTTCAGCTTTGGAACAGCCTCAGTTTTAGGCTAAGAAAGGTATAAACTGCCATGAACTTGTATGTGCCCGAATAAGCTGTCCTGTCACTCCCCCAAGCCAAGCCCCAAACCTTCCAGTCTTACACTGATAAACATGGGCCATTCCCATCTACGTGCTTCTAGCTCTTATTTACAATGATACTCTATCATATCACTCACTGATAATCAAACACATCATCAGGGTGTTCTGTTTAAACAGAGAGCCCCACTCACAGCTCAGTGTTCAAATATGAGACTCTTCAGTATGCAGCAGTGAGAACTTCTTGTTTTCATCAGCTCATTTGCAAATGACCCAGCACTGTTGAAATCAGCTCATGCTCATCATGGCATCCTGCCTTTAGGAGAACTTCCTGTGCTGGGAAGTATTGGGCAGCAGCAAACTCAGCCTTTAGAAGGATATCCTGACCCAGGAGGAATTACTTCTTTCACAAGCGTGGCTCAACCTTTGTTATCTTTACTGCTCTGCAGCAATTTATCTCAGGGTATCTCATCTGTGTCATTACTATCCCCACTCCATTTTTAACGATCTTTTTATGGCTTTGTATGATTTAGCATCACACTTTTGAGAGGGCACACACAGCAAGCTGAACAGGCAAGCGGAGCCCCAGGCAGCAGGCATGGCACTGCAGGCACTTCTCCTACTTCAACACCAAAAATCACATTCCCACCGAGGGAAGAAGGCGAAGAAAACAGAGCTTCCTGTTCCCTGCACAAAGGTTGTCTGTGTGGAGGGCACACAGACACAAGATATGCGTTCTTTTCCTTCCTGCTTAAGACACTGTGGTTACTATTCCTGCAGAGATGCTACAAAGGAGGAGGGTAAAAGGGAAAAGCAAGACAAAGCGTCCCTGTTGGATGCGCTGCCTCCCAGGAGTTCTGGCTTATCCTGTGTTTTCAATCGCCACACACATTCCCACTGCAGTTCTTTTCTCAGCACCCACACTGCTGAAGGTAGGCAGCCCTCAACACAGCACTGCAAGCAAAGGTAAACGCAACACATGGCTCTGGAAAGTAAAGGACAACTGCTGGGCTTTCTGCTTTAAGAAATAAAAACGATGAGGCATTCCACCTGCTAACCAGATCCCATGCTGTGGTCACGGGGGAAAACGTTGGGACACGTGTTCATTCTGTGGCACTGGGGGAGAGATGTCCCCACTGTGGCCACTACAGCCCACTCATACAGAACATTACCTTGCCAAGTTCAAAACTATTGCTAAGGAAGTCATGAGGACAGGGATAATGCCACAGCAGATTATTATTTCGTAAGATCTGTAAGTACCAGTGTGGATTGAGTTGGCTACTTACAAAGGCTGAAATGCCAGTCCCTATCCAGAGTGCAGCACATGCTTTGGAACCTAGGGGTGATGTGCTCATCACCATGATGTAATCAAGTGAACTGCTATTATCCATAAAGAAGGTACTCACAATATTGTGAGTCAGGGGGAGAAATTCCAGCACCTCTCCTGCTGGGAGCACACCTGGGGCTTGCAACAGAATCCCTCGAGTTATGCTTTTCAACTGGTCTGCCTGCAAATCTTGTCACAATTTAAGGAACACAAACTTCAAGGAAAACCGCTTTTGCTCAGGAGCACAACGTCCAGTCAGCTGGGAGCCACACTTTTGCCTTTCCTCTAACGGCCAACAAACAGCTGCATCACCCGACGCTAGCACAGAAAGGTCATCAGCCATACATTTGGTATCAGCCCTCCTGTTAACCAGCACAAAAGTTCTGGAGCATCGTCCAGACAAGGACAAGCTGATTCTGTAACTTCAGGATGAGAACGCTCAGGTGGGTTCGTGCTGATGGGATGGCACAGAGATGAAAGCCGGACCCTCAGTCACATACCTCAGGACAAAAGGGAAAGCTCATAAACCAAACTACAGGGAAACCCAAGTCAACACAACGAAACCAGGTCACTTGGGTTAGAGTTCCTCTCCTGGAGAAGCTCAAGCCACAGCAGCCTTGGCCTACAGCCACCTGCTCTCACAGTCCAGCCCACAGCCGGTGCTGACCCTCTGCAGCTTCTCACAAAGGACCACAGCTGTTTGAGAGCTCCAACTCTGAAATGATTTTTAGGAAGAGTGGCAAAGTCACTCACTGGGTTTTCGTGAGTCTTGAGAATGTGGCTTTGTTAGAGAGGCTCTGTAGCATCAAACCACTTGAAAAGCTTTCCTAGCTAGCAAACAAAATTGTTTCTCCCAGGATTTATCTAGTTGCAAAGGTATTTTTGCCCTTACTGTTCACAAATGCAGACTGTGCAAAGCTCTGACTTTTGTGCTGACTCCAGTGTTTATGAGGACATAGTGCCTTCTGCAACACATTGTGTTTGCTTGAAAATGATGCCTTTTTCTGGAACATGCAAGAAAACATCAGTTAAATAGCATGGAACAGAAGGTGTTATTACAGAAGGAATAGCACAGTAGAAATTATGAAATGTAAGAAAGTGGCAAGACATTTCACGTTATTTTGTCTTACGTTATCAACAAAAATGTGTTTCAACAAGTGGGAAAGTCTGAAGAGCATCAAAATAAAGCACAGTGCACGTGTGACTGTGATTAACAGAAAACATGCACAAAAAACCTCCTGAAGAAAGGGGGCTGAGACATGTTAGAGAAAACTCTTCTGCCAGACTGTGCACCCAGGAGCCACAAGAGAGAGCTTTGCATTCAAATCACCCTGTCTGCAGCAGGGAAATAGGCCAGGGATGACTCCATGCCATGGCAGCTTACACCTGAGTGCAAGCAAGCTCAAGCAGGAGTAGAATGACACCAACCATGACACATGCTGGCCACCCAAGACCGCAGTACTGACTGCTGCTCTGGCAGCAAGGGGAAGCTCTGCAAACAGACCTGCCCAGGTGCAGCATTTGTGCTGCAGTCCTCACTGTGCATGTGCAGGTGACCAGGTTGTAATGGATTCTCCTCCTTCCTTTTTAGAAGGATAAATCAAAAAAAGAACATGGCTGCTTTCAGTCCCTCCCGAGTGCTCCAATATTAATGCCAACTCATTAATCCCCTTTACATCGTGGCTTTGAAAAATTAACTGTTTCCAAGGCTAAATAATTACAGAAGCTAATCGCATCAATGTGCACTCAAAGCCATATTGCGCCTTTCCCGCCAACCCAGAGCAGTATTCCCCAAATGTGAAGTCAAAACTGAGGAAGTAAAAGGCATGGAGATTCATCACAGCTGCAGAGGGATGTTACATGAGCAAACATTCCCAGCGCTGTTAACCCCATCAAAACACTCCTAATCCTATTACAAAACACAGAGTTCAGCTGCCCTTCCAGCAGGCCTTTCTCACAAAGGCCAGAAGAAGATTATGCTTCTCCCAGGTTTATCAGCTATTAAATAACTCACTGTTTCAGACCTCCACCTGCAGCCAACTACTCCTTGCAAGCTCAGAAGCAGTGAGCTGCATTACAAACATGAGTATTGCAATGAGTGTGTTGCAGGACGCGCTGCATGCACCCCAAGAGCGCAGCTATGTTAGTGTTCTTTATCCCTGTTACCTGCTATGGACAGAAGGCCTATTACTTCATTAAAAGCATCTCATATCTGAACTGATGATGGGAGGGAAATACTGAATAAACACCATGGTTACAACAGAGCTCCTGCTCCCACATAAAGGAGCCAAGATAATGAAGAAGGGGTGTGGGAATTGCCTATAACATGCCACAGATGGCATGCAGACACGCTGCCCAGTGCAGCCTCCCAGCCTGTAGGGTACCAAGGAATGTCTTGCTGCTGTTATAACATTTTTGAGGACCAGAATGAGACCACAAAACTCTCTTCACTTAAGGCAAAGAACGAGATGGAAACAAGCTTCAGCTAGTACAATCTGTTTTGGATTTAAATCAGCCACCTAAAAGTCAAGGTCTCCGTATACCAGGATCCTGAGAATTCAGCTCTCTGTACTTTTGTTTTTTGTGAGTGTATCTCGGCATAGCTACAAATGGATAAGGCATTATCAAACACAGCTGACAAATAACTACAGCAGCTTCAGAGGGAGGTCCCATCAGACACCACAGGGCACTCAGCAGTGCCAGCCCAATGGAGCACTGATCTGCTCAGTGCAGTGCATGCCCAGAACAAGACCTGAAGCTTTCATGATTACAGATGAAACTCGTGGCCATTTGTTACAAGAGTTGCTGGTCGGCTGTCCACAGTATAGGACAGCATACGCATAAGAGCCTGCACTTCAAAGCTCAAGCAGAGAAAGCAAAGTGTCTTCTTTGGAACACTGCTTCTGAACCATTCCCCCATTGTGTTCCTTCAACTCACACACCAGAATCCACCATGCCTTTTCCCGGGAATTCTTCACAGCACTCTGAGGTCTTGGGAGGAAGATGGTGCAACCCTGTCCCTATGCCCCTGCACTGCATGCTGCCTCCTGCCTGCAGGAGCCCCTCTTCCTCCTCTCATCGCCCAGCAGACAGAGGGAAGCTCTCTTCTGCTGTCTCCTTCCTTCCAAGTCCCAGTCTGGTTGCTTTGGAAGTTCTCTGCTTCATTGCCATTCTCTTTGCAAGGCACAGCTACACAATAAATTACCACAACACAGAGCCACAGCAGGCTGCAGATTTACAGCCCCTCAGCTGCTTTGTGTTAACAGCCCGTGTGAACGCTGCACAGCCTCACATCCAGCGTGGGATCAGTGCGCTCCAGCAAGCACCATCCCACAGTGCCCTGTGCCCTACCTGAGCCCAGCAGAACTTGTTCTGGTTGCCACGGCCAGGGAGAAACTTATCTGCTGTCTTTTGCTGATTTCTCCTTTTCTCTACGTGCTGAAAAAGTCTCAGACAAGTACCTCCAGACAGCTGCAGCCCAAGTGAGGGGGCAGGGCTGTGCCACTGCTCTCGTGATCCACGGGGTCTGCTGCACACAGCAGAGATGTAACATGTCGTATCCATGGGGTCACATGTGCCGTAGCATCACCGCAGCAACATGTGCTAAAAACAGCTACAGAAGTACAGCATCCATCCACACCTGGCTCTTCTTCCCACAGCAGATGCTATCCACCCTGTATACTGTCGCAGCCCATGCCAGCCCAACTGTGCTTCCCCAGGCCCAGCAACCTCTCCATGCCGTGCTGGGAGCTCATCACAGATGTCTGCAGACCTACAAAGTGGTCCCACTGCCCTGTACAGGGAGCATTCCCTTTGCAGAGTGCTGGGCTGACAGCATCAAAGAAGTCTGCGACCACACAAGCAACACATACACTGGTACTGTGGTGAAATGGTTTTTAGATCTCAGCATCTGAAGCCCAAAAGCACATACATGTTTTCATCCACTGCTGCCTACCTGGCTGTCCCTACCCTGAAAAGGCCCAGATTTAAGAATATTCATCAACTCTTGGGCATGGGGAAAAAAGACTGATGTCTTAATCAGATTCTAACCCAAATGTAGTGCTCTGCTCTACACAGTCTTTATTCCTCTCAAATCAAGAACACACACATCAGGAACAACTGGAAAACCCAGCTCAACCAGGAACAGCATGGGTTGTGGAGATACAGGCCAGTTCATTCCTGCTGTTCTTACTGTTACAGAACTTGGGAATAAACCATTCATCAGAGCCCTGTGTAAGCTCTGGGCCCTCTATCCCAAAAGGGAAACAGCAGGAGTTCAGGGGGTCTGAACAGATTAAAAGAATGATTATAGCACAGAAAAACATTCATGTGATGAACGATTTAAGGAACTTTTGATCATATACCAAAATGAAAACAAATATATGAACTCACTACAGAAATCTCCCCAAAAGGTGGTCTGGAAACAAGAAACTCACCTCACCTCTTAACACAAACACAAGAGGGCATTCAGAGAAATTCAGAGGAGAAAAATGATAGATGCAATAAATAGGTAACACTTCCATCTCACACCCTCCTACACCAGAAACCCGATTACTGTAATACGCTGCAACTCAACATCTGACCAGAGGTTGAAGTGAGAGTAGAAGAGAACACTCAGATTTCTAGGGTTGAAAGCAAAAAAAGAACGAAAAAAATAGAACAACCACACATCACAGCCTTAAAGATGACCCAAACACATCAGCAAAGGGGACAGACAAGCACATGCTGCCGAAGAACAGAAAGCACTACTGCTGCTGGTCTTCCACCAACCCCCCCCCCTCAGCTTTGTGGCACTGATGCAGGAGGACTGCCCCAACCTTTTGAAGCCAAGCCAGCACACCTCATGCCCCTACCGCCCCCACCAGCCCATGGAGCACTGCTCTCCTGCCCAGCAGCCGGGCTGCTCCACATCAGCAAAAGAACATGCAACGCCTGAACCCTGAGAAGGATGCAAGGTCAGGGCACTCCTGCTAGCAGCAGTGCAGTGACACAAGCCGGCTGATGCTCATTTCCAAGAGAATAAGAGCCAGCAGAACAGGAAACAAGCATTTTCCTGGCTGTCCGGAGCGCTGATCTGGCACACAGCCTGCCGTCTACGTATGCACTGACTCAACAGGAAAATATTAAGGGAAGAGGAAACCTTGATCAGAGTTTTCTTGTTAAGAAGCTGCCTAGAATGTCCTCTTTCTTCCCTTCTTATCTACCATGATTAGCTTCCCTCTGTTGACAGTGACTACCAGGAAGGAGCTCTGTAATCCATGACACAAGCTGGCCAACACACGGGGTTTGCTCTGCAGCCCTGCTGTGGTTTTCAGCTCAGCCTTCGAACCAGAGACTTCCTTACCAACAGCCATGCAGCAAAAGCACAAGGGACAGCCCAGAGACTGCTGAGTGATGCCCGCAAGCTACTTGTGATCCTGAATAGATACTTTAACCTCTAACTTCCCACTTCATAAAAGTGTTCTCACATTTTCAAACACAACCACAGGCTTCCCACCAAGCACCGTCAGACACGCATCACTAAGCTTTATCTCGAATGCAGAACATCGAGGTGAAGTGTTCCTCACATGACCTCATTTGTTTTCACACATCTCACGGTCTGAAAGGTCAGTTGGGGTTTAATATTTCACCCAAACCAAGAGGCTGGCAGGAAGAGCAGAAAGCTCTCTTCCCCCAGCACAGCCATTACCACCAGCTCGCAGCAGCATGCAGCTGTCCCCAGCCCATTCCAGAGTGTCACCCTGCTCAACAGCCTGTCCTCAGCAGCCAGATTGAGGTGTCCTTCCATCAGCTTTTATTGGTCACAGACAAGACAGATATGTTGAATTCCAGCAGCAAAGCCAAGAACTACACAAGAGGATTAGAGGGTGGCTAGGAACCTGCTGCTCTGGTGTTCTTACCTGTGAGAGCCCTGGGGACGATGCATGTCCTGGTGGCGTTGCAGCAATATTTGGGTGTCCCTTATTTATTTCATGTGCAGTGTAAGGGGATGGGGCAGGAGGACCCGGCTGTCTTGCTACTTGTGTTACCTGTGTGGAGATAAACTGTTAGTAAAACAGAACATTAGTAATCCGATCTGCAGAGATGCTGTATACTCTTCTTAAGAAAGCAGCTAGCAGCACATTATTATTATCATTATTGTTTTTAGTGAAACACTATACAAGTCAATTAATACAGCTGAGGAAACTGGGGAAAGACCAAAAACCACAAGCACCAGACGGACCCACCATGGAGATGGGGAGGAACGCTGGGGCCACGCTGTGCAGCACCCCTCTGGCTCCAGGCTGCAACCTCCCCAGCTTCCCACAACACATATCCAACCACAATGATCCTGCAAAGGGCTGCAGTGTGACAGAAAGGCAGCGGCAAAGCCCTGGATCTCCACCTTCAGCTGAGCATTAGCACCAAGGGGCAAAGCAGCCTGAGAGCAGAAGTCACAGAGTTCAACAACACGTTCTCCCAAGTTGTGTTGATACATTCCAAACATCAGTGCTTTCTTAAACATTACCTCGAACCCTGAAACAGCTGCACTGTCAGCAACAATGATAACGTGCAACCTCTCAAGGCTTGGAAACAGCCCAGAAGCATTTACTGCACAAAGAATTACAGTGTCCTGGTGCTCACCAGTGGGTGGGTCAGGGCCAACCCCCCCCCCAGATATTACATACAGCATGTTTACAAATAAACCGTAGTCAGGTTAGATATTTGCATGACAACAAGCTAAAAAGCAACAAGTCCATAAGGGCATGACTTCCATCCTGCGATGCTCAAACCCACCGTGCCTGGGGTTTGGCTTTCTGTTTACCACGGGACATTCTGCAACACAAGTTTAGATGAGGTTATTAAGGAAGCAAATGTCCATAAATCCAGAGATAAAATTATTCTCTTAAAAATAGATACAGAAAATTGCATACTAATTTGCTAGGTTACCTGTAACTTTTGTTTTATGGAAGCCTTAATCACATGTGTAGGGTGGAAAAGAAGATGAATAATATTAAATGGTATTGTCACTCAAGATATTTGATAGATGGTGTAATTTAGAAAGATGATCAAGATGGCAAAGAGACAATCAATAATAAGGGAAATGCTCACCCGTCTCCAGAGATCAAGGCTCACAGGGGGAAACTCCACAAAGGAGTGGAGTCTCCAACAAGAGACCCTTCCCCAGTGGTCGTCAGCCCTTAGACGGGGTCTGGGAGAGGAGGACTCAGACTCCATTCTTTCTGGTCACACAGGCACATTGCCTTCACCCGTGCTCCTGTGGCTGAGTCAGTGCTCACCTCAGGTGATCAATCAGTGGTTCAGGCCCTGATTCAACAGTTCCCATACACGTCACCCCTTCACAGTGTGAACCAATGACCAAGTTGACTAGGAGTTGAGTCTTCCCCAGTACAGAGATCCAACACATTGTGATGTTAATACAACTGCCCGTTGCAATGCACGCTGACATAATCTAGGATGTGTGATCATCAGCATATGGCTTGTGCTCTTCCTTGGGACAGTGCTTGGTGGTGGTACTGGAAGCACGCAATCATGTGGTGCAAGTCCATTCTACACCCTATCAGTCCCAGGTAGACCATCACCAGATGTTGCACATGATCTCACAGCAAAATTGGAACACTTCAATAGCATTTTATTCCTTCCAGAGATCCTAAAGACTCAAAGACTAGCAAGGAGTAATAGAGATGTTTCAGGGGTACCAAGAGAGGAAGGATCCAGGGCAAGATACAGGCCGTATTCCTATCTTGGGTCAACATTTCAGCACTGGGGCATGCCCTGGCCACCTGTACCAAACTTTTTGGTCGGAAATCTGTCACTGTACAATCAGGCAGCAAAGGGGGTGTCCTGATCTGCCATAGGGACATGACAGGGGTCCCTCTAGCAATAAAGACTGGAGTGTTGACCACAATATCAGCAAGGCACGTACCAATGATCTCCCCAAGATGCAAGCAGGCCACACCAGCATGGTCCTACCCGCACCTTCCAAGGCCATTTTACTCTGTGGGCACCTGGGTCTAGATTCTCAGGGGCAGGGAGCAGAAGATTTCTCATTGACAACTTAAGGTCTTACCCAGTTATCAGTGCCCATAATCTGGATCCTAAGCAGGGAGGCCCATGCTGTTTGTAACATTTTCAAGGCACTGGGTCTGCCATTTCTAGGTCTTTCATTCAGGTCTTGCAGGGTTTCATGGAGTCTCTCTGTCCACCCCTGCAGAGACTGAAGTCCATCTTCAAGGCATCCTTGAGAATACCATTACAGCATTCAATAACACCTGTCCCCATTGGATTATATGGCAGGTGAAATTGCTATTCAGTGCTATTTTCTTCTGCCCAGTGTTATACCATCGCACCCATAAAGTGAGTCCCTTGGTCACTCTCAGTGACTTCAGGTGTCCTGTAGGCAGCCATCAATCTAGTAAGTGCTTTTATGGTATATGCCTGGTTCGCTTTTGGTACTGGATAGGCCTCCACGAGCCCACCTGTGGTGTTGACACAGGTTAGGGCATATCTCGCCCCCTCAGATCGAGGGAGGGGCCCAATATAATCAACCTGCCATCGCTGTAGAGGATTGTGTCCTCTAGCAAGATGGGCTGTTGTTTCGGGCAAAGACCTCGATCTCATCCTGGAGCAGGTGGTGTGCCTGGGCAATGTCTGATAGCTGCACAGGCAGTCTCCGTGCTTTAGCAGCTGCCCACATGGTCTTCTGTCCAGCATGCCGCAGCTTTTGACGTAACCAGCAGGCGATGCCTTCAGATGGTGAACCCTCAACCCATCCAACTCGGGCCAGCATGTCAGTTTCATCATTTCCTGGTGATTGTAGTGGTTGGTGACCAGAAAAGTGGTAGACACATAGAGTTCTGTGTTTAATTGTATTCCATATGTCTAACCACATACGTTTGCCCCAGATTGGTTGGGCATGGATAGTCCTGGGTAGCCCACTGCATGATCCAAAGAGTGAGCCCCTGGTACACAGCCCAACTATCTGTGCAAATATTCAGAACCTATCACCAGGTTCCTTGTTTATAACTCTTCACACGGCTCACAGTTCTGCCCACTGGCTACTCTGACCAACCCCCTCTTCAAACCAGATTGTGTCAGTGGATGCTATGCTACTGCCCTCCACTTGCTCGGGTTGCCCTTGCTGAACCCATCTGTGTAATAGGCACTTTCAGAAATGGGGTACTTTCCCTCCTGGACAGGACTCTTCTGTGGTGGGGCGACCAGTCTTTCCTTTGGTGCATTACTGTGATATGTCACTGGGCCTAGGATCTTTTGAAGTTCTTCTTTCAGTGGTGATGAAGACAGACTACTCCCCTGACTGAGAAAGGCAACCCATCATGCCACTGTCTGTGCCTGGGCCACCCCTGTCTTAGGAAGGTCGGTCAGATCTCTTATCCACCCCAGAATTGGCAGGGTGGTCTTAACTATGACTTCAGCTGTTTGAGTTACTGGCTCTACCACCTGTAATGCAGAACAGGCAGCCAATGGCTGTTTTTCAATCATACTATACCTCTCTTCTGCTCCATGCCAGACCTGAGACCAGAAACGAATGGGGGTCTGAACAGAACTCTGACGTTGCCACAGGCCCCAGCCAAAGCCATCCTGAGTGACATGGACATCCAATTCAGCTGGGAGGGTAGGACAGAATAACCCAATGCCTGGGCTTGTTTCACCGCCTGTTTTGCTTGTTGGAAGGCGTCCTGTTCTGTTCTGTCCCAGTCCATAGTTGCCCCTTTTTCATGAGTCCATACAAAGGTCTCAGCAGCTATGCTAAATGAGGTATAAAGGAACGCCAATATCCCAATATACCCAGAAATTCCTGCAGCTGCTTTGGCGTTGTAGGGACTGGGAATGCCTGAACCTTATCTACGATGGCACTGCATAGTACTTTGGTCTTTCCTGACCAGACTACCCCCAGAAATTTTACAGATAGGTCTGGACCTTGCACCTTTTGAGGATTTTATAGCCCATCCTCTTTCTTCCAGGTAGGAGGCTAATGAATCTGACGCCTGTCCTACCACCTCCAGTGAGTCAGACACTAACAGGAGATCATCAGTGTAGCGGTACAGGTTAACATTACTAGACTTTCTCCAATTAGCTACGTCATGTGTCACCAAGTTATAACAATACATTGGCAAATGTACGTACCCCTGTGGCAGGACCTGAAAGGCCCACTGCCTGCCTCCCCATGTAAATGCAAATTGATCTGCAATTCTTCAGCAATCGGAATAATGAAGAACACATTTGCCAAATCCAGGACACAATGGTAGGTTTTGATTTCCCTACTGAGTGTGTCCATTAGGGAAGCAATATTGGGTACGGCTGCATGGATGGGCGGTGTGACCTTATTCAATTCCCTATAATCCACCGTCATTCTCCATGTTCCATCTGACTCTCAATATTATCTGTACCACCTGGACACTAACAGACCTCTGTCAAAGTCTGAACTCTCCCACAGTTGTCTGGAGAGCCAGACCCAATAGAATGTCTATGCCCAAGAGGTATTCTGGGATTGGGGCAACAGACACTTTATAATCCTGGGGTGGGAGACACCCATCCCCCAATTTTAACCACGTCTGGGCATCTGGAATTGTTTGCACTCCAAAACCACCAATCATCTCTTCAGTTTGGTACTATGAAGTCTTCTAAATTACAGGTTTTAGTAGGTGTCTGCTGTATTACCCATACTCCTGATTTTCTGGGAGTACTTTGAAATTTCTGATCATTTCTTATCTGCTTCCATAATTGAAGCAGAATACGATTGGACTGTCCATCAATCTTGGCAAAGGCAATCCCAGCCTGTATCAGATCATTAAACACTGTTTTTCAGGATAGCCATATGGGGCCCAATCAGGGGGCCCGTAGGGCAGCCTTCTTAGTTCTAATTGGGAGGACCTCGGCTTCCTCTACCATTTGGACATTGTGCCTTGTCTGTAGGTGTACTGTTTCTCCCAGGTCTGCTACTAACTGGGCTGCTTGCTGGACAACAGCCGCTGAAGTCACTAAGGGGTTCAGTATTGAGACCAATGTTCCATAAGGATATGAAGAAGCCTGTTCTAAAATGAGGTCTCTCATTCCCACTGTAAACTTTTTCCATATCTGGGCTTTCAAACATTTCTGCATACACTGCTTCTCTCACGCCCCGTTCATGAATATAAGTTTGACAGTCCTCCATACAAGACCAAAGACCTGTATGCAAAGGTATATCAGTCTTATTTGGCCAGGTTAAGTGGCATGCTGCCATCAACCAATCTGTTATGGAATTATTTTCACTGGTATATTGAATAGCAGTGGATAATCTTTGCCTAAGGGCAGGTTGTGTAGTGACAGATGTCAATTTGGACATTTCTGTTCCGTTAACCAAAACACTTCCTGCTTCTGCATCCCACAACCTTAGCAGCCACGATGGCACGCTGTCTCTGGGCTTTTGACAGAATCTTTGTACTAAATCCATTAACTCATTTGCCATACACGGACATGTTGAAACATGCAGATGTGTTTCAGCACAGGGCCACTGATCAGGGGGCACCCCTGCCAGTCTATCCTGTACCTTCCCGGGTTTTTGCATTATTATGGGATGGATCTCAAAGGGATCCATCATAGATGGAGTTTCGAGATCCAATTTAGAAATTTTATCCTCTGAATTACCCAGGTCTGTTGACTCTGGGACCTGGGTTTTTTTGTTTATGTTTTTTTTTCCATTAGTATGCCCAGTCGTGGTTCCAGTTTTTTGATGCGATCTCATAATTGTTGGTTTTCGTTTTTCTAAATTATTGGTTGTTATTTCTGTCTGATTTAATGTCATTAATAGAAGCCAAGCCACAGTAGATGCAGCTAGCTGGTGCTCCTTTGTAATTAGTATATCTTTGCTTAAACCTTGAAAATAATCTGCTAAACAGGATGGAGAAGTATTTCCCATGACCTGCAGGGGACCCCATTTTTCAATGATGGTTGCTATTCCATAACATGGCAATCCCAGAAGTCCTGGGATCTGTCCTTGAATAGTTTGATCTAAGGGGTTAACATTCTCCTCCCTGTCCCATTTAAAGATATTCCAGGAGAAGTACATTTTTTGGTGCTTAAGCCTGCCTGGCTTGCCAAACGTAGGGTGGAAAACAAGATGAATAATACCGAATGGTACTGTCACTCAAGATTTTTGACAGATGGTGTAATTTAGAAAGATGATCAAGATGGCAAAGAGACAATCAATAATAAGGGAAATGCTCACCCATCTCCAGAGATCAAGGCTCACCAGGGGGAAACTCCACAAAGGAGGGACCTCCAACAAGAGACCCTTCCCCAGTGGTGGTCAGCCCTTAAATGGAATCTAGGAGAGGTGGAGACAGACTCCACCCATTCTGGTCATACAAGTACACTGCCTTCACCTGCACTCCCACAGCTGACTCAGCGCTCACCTCAGGTGATCCATCAGTGGTTCAGGCCATGATTCAACACTTCCCATACACCATGTTTTAAAGAAAATAACAGACAACTTTCACAGTAAACTCAGGCTTCAACACCCTCTAGGTTAAAATCTTCTGCTTTCAGCAAGGTTTTGCACTATTCTTCCCCTTCTGAGTCCACAGCTTCAGGCACACAGCCACACCCAGGAAACCCTCAGGTAAGACCACAAGAGACAGGGGGCACACCACAAGCATCCCAAAGATGAAGCAAAAATTGACTTGGGCAGAACCTCTTTCCTCACAGCACCCAACTTAATGACCAGACCAATGCAAAGAGTCCCTGGGAAGACCCAAGGGGCCAAGGCGGCCTCCTGTGTCCTTCAGTATGCAGAGCTGAGGCTGCTAATCCTCCATAATCTCCTTTCTCCAGGATTGCATTTCAGCATCCCTTTAGAGGGCATGAAGGTGGGCTGGGAGCTCATCCCACCACCACGGACAAACCCCATGCTCAGGGCTTTACCACCGGTGTCAAGGATTTCACAGCAGGCATAGGACTGACTGCAGTGATCTCTCTGCTGGGAACCACCAAGAAGGAAGCTGCTTACAGGGAAAGACCCAAAACGTTACACCCAGAAGAAGCTCTTCTGGCACACCCAAACACCTCCAAGTTCCCAGACCAGCTGCAATTGTGTGTAATCCATCCCCATTCGGCTTTCCAGGACTTACTCTACATCTGCCATCTGCCAAAAGGGTTTGAAAGGAAAGCTCTCATGGAACCAAACTAAAAAATGTCTCTCCTTTCCCTAAATCAGGACATTTTCTCCCAAACTTGTGTTTCCTAAAAGCATAGAGGCCTTTGCTAGCCCTGCCTTCTGTACCTGCACCACACCAAGGAGGGTTATTTTTCACACTGAAAAGCCATGTTAGCTCATTCTTTAGAGTTACTTTTATATTTTACACCAATTTACATTTTTACAGTCATCTTTTCCCCCACAGCCATAGCCAGATAAAATGGCGTTAAAAAGAACAGGAAAAAAAATTGGGAAGGGGGAACCCCTGGGCACAGAGGTGACGAGGGAAGGAAGAGCCCCTTGTGCAGCAGTCTGTGTTCTTCTGGAAGCGCTTATGCTCGCTGCACAACACAGAGGGAACTCCTTGCATCCACGGCTTTTCTTCCTGTTGTCCAAATAATAAGGAGCCATTTGGAAGCATCATTTTGGCATTCAAAATATTAGCACTCTCCCACCAGAAAAGCAAAATGGTGCTTTCCCAGGGCCCTGCTGATTTAGCATAGCTTAGAAAAAACACTGAACTTCCACCTATTGCCATGCGGGAAAAAAAAAAAAGGAAAGGAAACAAAGGAAAATGGGGTCATACATTCACAAACACCACTATGTTCCAGAGATGAATCTCCTCAAAACTCAACTTTATCAACAAGCACAGGGCAGTGAGCCAAAGCACCTATCCCAGGTTTCCGTTGTGTCATCACAACATCAGTCTGCAGCTCCAAATGGAGCACTCAGTGTGAAAATCCAATCTCCCTAGGTTGCTCCTGTGACAGGATGTGCAGCACGAGGCAGAAGGGATGGAGCCAACCCATGGCATGCAGGACACTTTCATCCCACCACTGCTCCGCTTCAGGAAACCCATTGCTCTTTACTGAACTACACCTAGCAGGAAAGGAAGGAATCCCAACTCCTGGAGATAGCACCACTGCTTACCTACTTGCATGTAAGAGAACAGTGCTCATTCAGCATCATTTTTAGGAAACCAGGCAATTCTGGTGCTGCTAAGCACCCAGCAGAGTCACAAGATACTCACAGTGCTGTACACGGCAGAGACGGTTGGCGTGAAGATCCGTTCCTCCAGGGGCTGCTGCACGGGGCCGCGGGGGATCCTGCAGGCAGCGCGTTAAGGAAAGCAGTGTGGGGATGCATGTGGAGGGCAGCACTACTTTCCTCCCCCAACCCACGCAGAGCCATGGCCGCAGTCACCCTGTTTGCATTTGCCTTTCTATGGCAATAAGTCCTCTCCTCACACACCTATCGAAGCTGCTGCCAATAGGTTTTAAGTCTTGTTGAGCAAACTGCTGTAGTTCTCCCGAATGGAAAGATACTGTGGGAATCCAGAGGAAATAAAGGGGAAAAGGAACAAACAAATGAGCCATCCCTACTCCAAAAGGGATCATTCCTGAGTATGGAAAAACTGTTTCATCCTCAAGCAGGTTAGGATTTATTTTCTTATTTTAGAACTTATATAAGCCATGGGAAAATAATCTCTGAGCAGTCAGCTTGCTGCCCATGCCCAGGGCTGGGTGGGCTATCACCAGGGCAGCTGCTTCCAAACTCTTCTGGAAAGCGATGGTTCTCATCAGATTAAAAGGAGACCTCTAAGTCCTTCTGCTACAGGACTTGAGCTAGACACAAGACTGATGGAGACAGAAGTGTCTTAAGTTCCAGTAAGCCTTAATGAGATCCAAAGGGTGGAGAAAGTGCTTATATCCTGCACCTGGCTTCTGGCAAATACAGGCACTAGGTGGGCAGCACAGTGCTCCTGAGGCTCCAATGGGATAGGATGGGCAGAGTGGTGTTCCCGGACCCACGAGCGAGGCGGTTAGCACAGCCTGCCCGCAGCACCCTTTGCTACCTGTGGAATTCAGCCCCCACTGCCAAGTGCCCATGCTGCCATGACATGCAGAGCTATCAACAAACACACAGCACTTACAGTCAGGAGGAATTCCTTGCCAAAATCTCCCTCTTGTACAACACAAACAAGCCCTCTGCCAGAGCACGGGGTTAAACAACCCCACTACATGGTCCTGCTTGTCCCACAGCTGTGCATTAAATAGCTGAAAATATGAGACAAAGCCATCAAAGTGAGTGTACACAGCATGAAATCTCAGCAAATCCGAACCCTCAGCACCACCTGCAGCTTCTTGATGCACGGAATGTAACAGCCCCTCAGCCAGGCAGTGCCGGGCAGCATCAGTGCTCCATGCCTGAGGGGAACTCCATCACAGCACAAACTCCTCAGGAAGTTGTTTTGCAAATTCTCTCAACTTTCTGCTCCAAAGCAGCTGCTCCCTGCACCCCACAGAGCAGCAGGCACAACCAGACACCTGGTTGTTTCTTCAAATCAGCAAAACCCATCAAGAGATGACAAAAAATAAACAACTCTTCTTGGCACAAGCACACCAAACTGCAGTCAGAGACGCAGGCAAAGAATTCCCTAAGAAACCACATCCTCCTTACATCCATCCTTAATCTTGACATCAAGGACAGACTGCTGACTGCTCCAATAAAAGAACACATTAAAAGGTGTTTGCAGAATGGCAGCAATGGGGTTCTCGATGGGTACGCTGCCTAGAACTACCAGGCTGCATAACAGCAGCACACTGCTACAGCCCTACTGCTGCAAGCAGATGCAAACCATACTGCAAGATCCACCACCTGCTGTAATTACTTATAACCAGAAGGATCTTAAGGCAAAAGCCATTGTAAAGCTTGTTTCAACATTTTACAGATTGATATAAAGACCCTTACTGCAACATGTGGAGTCAGCGCTTGCAACTGCACTGCCATTTGTCAGGACATACAAAATGTAAGTGGATCGACAACTGGCATCTTAATCCATCACCTTATTTGTGTATTAAATGGTAAAACCAAATTCTCTTGAAGTTTTCAGGTACGGGCTATTCTACATGTGCAACAATAGCCCCAGTGAGCAGCTCTCCAACGCTGTAAAAGCCGTGTGCCTGCAGGTGCACTGCTCTGGGCAGCTCCCCTCTTCTGCCCAGGGCTCTCCCTCACAGGGCTCTATCCCTGCTTGGTGATAACACAGCCATGGCCTCATCTGTCCCTCTGCCAATTAAGGGTTTCTCATTAAGCGCCACTCCCAAGTGCCATCCCAATCCAGATGCTGCAAGTAGTAAGAGGCTGTCAGTGCTTACCCAGACCACACCACACTCCCAACAAGCGCTCTCCCTGGAAATAAAAACTCCTAAAATTCATCTTAAGCTGTTTACCTAATTATATATCATTAATCTCAGTACTTTCTTTTAAGTAATCCAGGTGCTTCCTGTCCCTTCTGTCTGCCATAACATCACCTGATCTACACTGCACACATCTCTCCATCTTCCAACTTCTGCACTTTCAGTGCCCAAACCCCTCCTCCAGCGTCCTTACCCGCTCTGCGCTGCGCTCCCCTTCATCCTCACCTTCAGCCAAGGGAAGGGGGTGGGAGGAAGAGAACAGCATAACCCATCGTTGTTGCGAATGAGCAGTGTTTCCAGCATCTCATTCACTCCCCAATGCTTCCAAATAAAAATCAGCAATATTAAGGGCAGCAGCTGCAGGCAGCCGCGCTGGTTACACCTGCAGACAAGCACCTAATTATCTGGAGCTCATTACTTTCATGCTCAGTTTTGCATCTCTAAATTAAAGAGGTCTGGAGACGGCTCAGCAGCACGTAAATCATCCACAGCCCTTGCCTCACCCAGCCCTGAGCAGGAGAAGCTGTCAGCATGGGTACCATGGCCATGCAAACGCAACAGAACCCAGAGTGCTGCTCACCCGACACCAGCACGTCTCTAAGGGAAATCTGCTTGTGCTACTCAGCCTCCTTTTGTCAACACAAGTGCCAAAGGAAATTGTTTCTTTGACCTGGACAGTACTCTTCAGGTGGACAAAGTTCTTTCTAAGCCCTGGGGAAAGGGGTGGCTCCAGCAGAAGCCCCGAGCTCTGTCCCACCACAGCTTGCACTGAAGCAGCTCCAAGAAGGAAGTTTCCAAAGGCCTCAACAGGGCTGCAGCCAGGTGAGGATCCAACTGTAAGCACCACAGATGCCCCCTGCATCACAGCTGTGCTCTGTAACAGGCCAGCAAGGAGAACATGGGGTAGGAGCACAGTTCTTTGTCAGCTATGAACAACTCTTTAGTGGCCAACTCGCTTGAAAATATTTGTTCAAAGGCCCACCTTCCTCCACCAAACAGCAGCTGCTGCTGCTTTTTTTTTCTTTTTAATTCATATTCTATTCTTACAATATACACACTTTCCTAAAAGATGGAAAAGTCAATAGATTTCATCAGCTCCCTTCAGCTGGAAAGTCACGGCAACATGGAGAACATGCCAAGGGACACAGCCCTAAAATTCCATTTCATCTCAGGAGCACCATTTATGACCCATGGAGCCATAGCAGTGAGAGCAGGTTTATAAGGACCCTGCAGTGTGACTGCACACCTGTGGACGGTTCACAGCTATAGACCCAGGGGCAGCACCTGCACCTCCCCAGTGGTACTGGACTCAAAAGACAAGAGGCTCTGTTCTAAGGATTTTAAGTGCCTTGGGAAAGGAGACCATAGGCACCTACATGAGTGCTGTGGAATGACAGATCACAGGTAGGAGCAGCTCAGGTGCTGCGAAACCTGCTTAGTGCAGGCAGAGCAGTATAGGAACATGATACCACTGAAGCACAGGGCCCTAACTTGCATGCAGGGCACTGTTTTAATGGACAGGACAAACAAAAGGCAGCAGTCAAAGGGAAAAAAATTACAATCAAGGAACCTAGGCTTTCTGAGTCATCATGCCTGCCATGTCCACAGGGATGGGATGTTACTGGAAGTCCTCACACCCTCTCATCCCCGCAGAGGTGAGGCAGGAGATAACTACAGTCATTACGAAGCTACCCTCCATCTGAAACTTCTCCCATGCGTGGCATCCAGAGCCCTTCACCTCAGCAGCACCCTTACATCCACAGTGGAGGGGTGCACACAGCTCCTTGAGCACTGGAGGATGCTCCATACATCTCCACCAGTCATCCTAGCACTCCTCACTCAGAAAGCGGTGATGCTTTGCATGAAGTTACCTGGCACAGCTTGAGAAAGAAAAACGTAGCAGCAGCTTGTGAAAATGGTCTGCATTCTGCTCTAAATTTATGCAAGATATGGTGTGTTATCATGGAGGCTGTGCCCAAGCCTTCATTAGGCAGGAAGGCCCCCAGAGGCCGGAACCAGCTCTTGTGCTGCTCAGCAGAGCGCAGTCCCGCCTGGTGCAGGCAGGGAGCATTTCCAGGGGCTGTCCAATGCAGGGCAAGGAGCCCTATCAGTCGTCTACACAGGTATCTGCTTCATGGGGAAACAGCAAGGCCTCTTTCATTCAGGAGCAATTAAAGCCTCCCCAAGTTGCACAGCAAAAACAGAGTAATACAGATTTTTAAGCAGATTTAAGTGGGAACAATTACTCATGCATGCCCAAAGCACCATGCACAGCCTTCCAACAGCTCTCACACCCCAGCCCTGCAGGGAGCCCCTACTCTATAACCTTCTCTAACACCGTACCATGAAAAGCATCCCAGCGAGGGGCAAAGCCAGAACCCCCCACATCCCAGCTGAAACCCACACTGTCAGAATGCAAAGCAACGCGACCAAACACCCAGCTGCCCTGAAGCTGGGCCAACCTCGCACTAATCCAAAGCACTTCGGTTAATTTGAAAATTAACTTGTAAGGACCTGTAAATCAGAATTTCACCAAATGAAAGATTCTGCAGGTGCCCACACCGAGCTGAGCCACTCACAGATTTTCACATGTAGGGGCTGACTGAAAACACTGATACCCTGGAGGTGTCAAAGTAACTTTATTTTCATCTAAGGCAGGCTCACTTCCCCCTCATACCACTTACTATTAACCCCCACTGCATGGCCAGTGCAACCACCAGTTCTGCTGAAGGGGAAATCCAAGTGGAAATCCCCAGCAGGATCTGCAGACCTGAGCTCTGATTCATTTCCCCACACCTGCCACAGCCTGCAGCGCTCAGCCCCGGCTCTATCAAAGGCTTTTGCTGCTGATTACACGGACCTTAGGGTGACTTGCACCCAACTGCTCAGAGATACTTCTTAAAACATCGAGGCAAACCGACAGGAGCCCTTTTAATTGACTGTACCAGAAAATGTTTCCAACATGGAAAATCCCAGGAGCAGGGGCCGGCAGCCAAGGGGCAAAAGAAACATTAAGGCTGCAAAGCTCCAGCAGAACGTTAGCATCTCAGCCCACAGCCCCTGCTCAGCGTTACTGTGAGCATTTCTGTTTCACAGCAGCCTGGGTCTCCATGCCTGCAGCAGTCCCAGCACTCAGTTACATGACGGCTGCTGGCGATTCGCAGCAGGGCTGAGGTCTCACCTGGGGCCACAACAGTTTCCTCAAGCAGGGAAACTTGAGTTGCACTTTCTTTGGGAAGATGTGGGCAGATGACGGTGGAGGAATGTAAGAAGTGGGCATTCATTACATTAGTCAATACAGAAAACAATCTGGGATTCTGGACCTTGGAAAAACTTTTCAGATGTAATGGTCATTTGGCAAAAGGAACGACAGAACCTCCTGAATCTGAACTGTGATTCTTGAATTTTGGTGTAGGGCTGTACCAAACCATCCACATCCCCACACAAAGCACTTGCTTCCAAGAAGGTTCCCATTTTCAAATAAATCCAAGTGAAGTTGTGGATGCTCCGTCCCTGGAGGTGTTTAAGGCCACAATGGATGGGGCCCTGGGCAATCAGGTCTAGTACTCTATCTAGTGGCTGGCAGCCCTGCCTGTGGCAGAGGCCTAGGGATTCGATGATCCTCGAGGATCCAACACAAGCCATTCTGTGATTCTATGAAAAAAAAAAAGTAAGCAAATCTCAAGAGGACAGACACTTGAGATGGAAGAGTCTGTGTGAAAAGCAGTGCTACAAAACCTAGTGTAACGATGTAAAAAAGCAAGCAAATCCAGATTTATTTCTGATGCAGTCTCCCATATTTTGTACTACAGTAGCCACTGTTAACATCAAAGATACACAAAGAGCAGCAGTGAAAGGGACACCCCAAGGTCAAAACATAGGCCAAAACTCTTCAGCCCAAGATTCTGATTACAAGAGCCCTCCACTGAGGCCTGCAGGAGAATACAGCAACCGCACACTGCGAGCACACGCAGGGACACGGAGGGTGAGGACAACACACCTCATGGCAAACCCACTGCCACCACATTTCACTCACTGAAGATGCAAGGAAAGAAAGTCCTTTTATTATCAACTAAGAAAATTCAGGACTCAAAGAAGTGGAAAGGACAGTTAAAGTGCTGTCTCTCAGATACATTCTATACCTTTAAGCATGGTGAAGACTCCACAGGCTTGAGATTTGTTTCCCCTTCAATCCCTGAGAGCCTGAACTTATTTACTAGCCTTCCAGACATGGGGCAAGGCTCAACTCTTTGTACAGGAAATTGGGAGGAAGTCAGACAGTGCTTGATTCAGACTTCTCCTATAGGGTACACTGCCACACAGCGATGTTACCCCCACCACCTACCAACAAAAGCTGAAAAAAAATAATAAAAGAACCACCAAAAAGAACAGAACCAGATCCTCTGACAAGAAAAACAGAACTAAAGACATTTACCAGGGCACAAGGAGCATTTGCAGTGTACAGCTGACCACGTGGGAAGCTGTCCCTAGCTACAGGAACCCCTTTTGAGTAATTCATGAAATAGATTTTTGGGGGGACACAGGGCTAAGGAAACCTTCCAAGCAAGAAGCTACATTTGCAATAACACTGAGAGCTTCCTCCCAGGAGTGAAGGCATCCACCAGATCCATGTTTTACTGTGCAAAGCACTTCCAAATCTGTTCAATTCCATTTAACAAAGTGGTGTCATGAGCTATTGGCCCCACTCACATGCTGGGGTATATGATGACTTAGAAAATACTACTAAAAAGTTGTAGTAATGCATTCCTGAAAAATATGTGCTCAGAATGATCAGGTATACTGCAAGAGGAAAGCATGGCATCCCTCAAGGTAGGTGGTAGGGATGCCAACCCACATTTTATCTTCCATCCCTCTATCACTGTCTGTATCTAAAGTCAGTTTAAAATCCATAGTCCCCAAAGAAATGAAATCCTTGAAGCCCAACAGAAAGGGTGTTCACACCTGTTCCTCACAGGGAAAGTCAAGTTGCCACTCACTCCCAACCAGCAAATCCCAGGATGGCTGCTGCCATGATCAACTGCCTAGGCTCCCCTGCCCACCCAGTCCCAAACCGTGCGCTCGGCATCCATCCTTCCAAAGTCATAGCCATCCTCCATCCAGAACAAAATAAGCCTTGCTCTGGTAACAGGTACTTTTTCTGCCACTTCCTGGAGTCCCTCTGCAGCACTGAATGCCCTTCCTCCTACTTGTCACATATTTGCTACCGAGCATTACATTACACCATCCTTTAAAAGGTGCAGAAATACAGTTACACTTACTGCTCCAAGCACCACCATTTATGCTCTCAGTGAGTGGAAGACTACACATTTTTTTGTACCATTGAACAGCGGTTTAGAGCGCTGAGAATCCAACTGTTTGGGAGAAAAAAGGTGCGCTGAGATGCTCCAAATAATACAGCAGACTTTGTGGGCATAGTGACACAGCACTGAGAGCAGGAGCTCATTGCCGAACCCATCAGTGCCTCCAACAACACACCTGGTTTGGGGGTACACTCCCCCAGCGATGGTCTACAACAGAGAAGGAAAACCCTAACACCCTTCCACCTCCCTCTTGGCAGCATTCACCTTTATTTCTGCATACCTGCTCTGCATCAGCCCTTTCAATCAGCTGCTTCCTAACATTTTATTTTCAGGAATTAAATCCCATACTGATGCTTCAGAATGATTATAAAGTGCATTCCAGCAGCTTTCAGATTTACTAGCACAGACACAGAAACGTAGCTTAGATTTCACTCATCTCTACCTGCTGGTAGGAGGGAGCATACACACGCATCCATCTGCTTGCAAAACAAAGCTGCACGTTACATCCATTTGGGATGAATGAATTTACAACTGTTGAACAATGCTCTCCAAGCATGTAACTGCCACTCGGCAGAACCAGCTGTGCCAGTAAGAGCCTTCCTCTTCAGCTGCCCAATGCCAGACCAGAACTAATCAGGAGAACATGGAGGCAGACCCAGCATCAGGGGGAGGCCACTGAGCCCACACCTCGCAGCCACGTCCTGATCCATGGGGATCTGCCAGGGACTGCCTGCAGCACCCACTGCTCTCTATGAAAGGTGAAAGGGAAGTGCGGCATGGAGCAGGGTGAGATGGTGTGCTCCTTCTTGTCTCGCTGCAACTTTTCCTGCAAACTGAGCAAACAAAACGAACACAGAAGTATCATCGCAGCTCCTGAAATGTATTAACAATGAGAGCAAGGGCTGCTGAAAGAGAAAGCAGGGACTGAAAGTATTAACAAAAGCCCACAGCACACTAGCTGTGGCTAAAGCTAGGGCCTGAAAGACTTCTTTGTTATCCGGTCAATGCAAGCCTATTCAGCAGCCCAATATATAGCAGAAAGAAAGCGAGGGTGGGAGGAAGAAGGGTACTGTCTCTTCAGGGGATGTCTCCTCAGCTGCCAGGCTGCGAGGGGTGCAGGCTGCTCCAACACAGCAAGCTCTGAGCAGCCCAGCACCGCCCACTCACCAGCAGGGCTGCAGGAGCCTGACATGGGTCCTGGTGTGCCATGCAGCCCGATGTGCACCCTCTGCTGCTCAGGGAGCTGCAGAAAGGCTCTGCAGGAAGAAAGCAGCACGTGCTGGCTGGCAAACCCTGTCTTTCTGCACCAACTCATGCTGTTGTACTGAAGCGCACACAGGCTTCGCTTCTAGGGACTCCAAGAAATTTCTCTGTAAAAACAAGCAAATTAATTTTGTTGCCTTTAAGGCAAGGGCTTAACTGCAATCACAGCAATAACTTCTGTGAGCGCAGCTTGTAAAGATAAAACTTTTTTTCCCTGTGCCATAGCTGAACTAAAAGGGAGAGAAACTCCGCGGTTAGCACGGTTTTAATTAAATTTGATTGATAGCCCATTACATGAGCATGCACAAAGCCACAGTTTGCACAGGATGCCATTTCCTTTCAGGTCTTTCAATACAGAAAGGACTCCCGTTCTCAATTGCTACGATAAAGATCTTTTTGGAAGTGCCGATCTGTTGGAGCACTGCAGAGTGGGGAGGGCCTCATTAAGGGCAGCACTGTGCTACGGACATCCCCATGCTCCGGGCACAAACCCTCCTTTGTTTCTTTGCAGGTGGAGTGGGACAAAATGTGGGGAAGAACTTGAAGAAAAAGCTTCCGAAGCAAAACTTCTCATGCTGCACACAGCAGAGTACCTGCAGCTGCTCAGGGCGGGATCTTCCAGCATGCTCTTATGTCACCTATTCATTTTTCCTTTTTTAACACCTATATGCTACACACTCAGCTCCAGCAGCAACTTCAATCAAACCCCTTCACTGCAAAGCTGTAATGCTGCCACCAGAGACACATGAGCTCCAGGAAGATCTGCACAGAGGCACACTCTGCCTTCAGGTGAATCTAGATCTATCTGCTGCACTTAACTTGGCTTTGTGCAGCCCACAAGTACTGATCGAAGCCAATACAACACACCTCTTGAGCCACTGAAATGTGAGCATTCAGGTTTCAAACAGGATGAGGCTGCAGGGCAGTGTTCTCCATACAGCCCAAACAGGGCAGCATGGACAAACAGCACAGCGAGGAGGTGCGAGCCTCTTCAAATCACAGTCCATAATGGTTTCCTGTTTTTCCATCCCTTGCTTTCACTGAACTGTGAACCATAAGGGGCACAGAGCTTTTAATCACTTCACTCATCCCGACTCAGTCATGTTTCACGGCTGCCTGAACCTGCTCTGAGACA
This sequence comes from Oreortyx pictus, assembly GCA_036925125.1. Classification (NCBI taxonomy): domain Eukaryota; kingdom Metazoa; phylum Chordata; class Aves; order Galliformes; family Odontophoridae; genus Oreortyx; species Oreortyx pictus. The sequence continues at coordinate 6,407,054 of JAUPFR010000024.1, read as the reverse complement.
GGAAGTTCTGCAAGTAGTGTGTCATTCTCCACTGCCACCCAAGGCAGCACAGACACCTCTCCCCAGTTCCAGCTTATGGGGAAAGAATTCTTCCCTTTAGAGCACCACATGGTTAACTCCATGTGAGCTTCAGCCTTCTGCCCACACTGATGTGGATATTCCCAAGGGGAAGTTGATATTATCACTCGACAAGTGATGTTGCACCAAGGAACACCTGCCAAGCATGCATGCTGCCCATTGCTATTCGTGGGGCAACCACTTCTGAGTCAGCACAAAGACCATTCTGCGGCACTTCTCACACTTTTAAGGGGAATTCCCCAAGTCCTGTCTCTCTCCGAAGACTCAGCGCATATCAGCAAAGCCAGGAAGCTCCTCTCCAGCACTCCGGACTCACTCAACCTCCCATACAGCCGTGCCATAGTCACTGCAGGAACAGAGGAGCTCCTTGCTGTCTCAAGGCATTCGGCTCAGTCCACTTCAGAGTGACATCACAGCTAACCTGGGGAGCAGCACACAGTGATCCCCATCTGAAAGTCTGCCAGGCCCCAGGAGCAACAGTCAATCGTAACTCCATTATTCAAACCTTGATTAAATCTAGCATTGAGGATATTTCTTAATCAACCTGCCTCAAAGTGACTACTTGAAGGATAATCCCTCAAAGCCTTTATTCAGGGTAGAGAAGATTCTTCTGTAACTGTAGCACACCAAGGAGCAGGTAGAACATGAAAACGATTATCCATAAAGCTTGTTCTTTCCAGAAATATTTGGCAGAGCACTGCATTTTTTTTTTGTCTGTTTCATATAAACATGATGTAAAATGAAGTTATAACAGTCTCAAAATGCCCTTCGGCATCTAAAAACAAACCAGGCTGTGAGGCAAGAAACCACCATGCACGAGGCATTCCTCAGCACGGTGCAGCAAGAAAAGGTTCTCTGCATACTGCAGACTGCATTTATTTTTGCAATTAGCTGCAACAGAAGGAAAAAAGAAAAAGAACGAGCACATTACTGGAAGAGAGAGCTACCTTAGCACTGCTTTCCTTTCCTCTTCTAGACCAGCCTCTGGCTACCAAGCATTTGGTAACTACTGAGCCGTATTTACAGAGGGGCTCAGCAGGGAGATGGCATGCTGGCACCAAACCTCACCAAGCACACACACCAGAGGTGACTGCATGCTGGAAACTTCACCGTGAAAGAGAAGAGGCTGCCAAAATAAGGCTCTAGCTGCTGCTCAGCCCCAGCTGATGACCACAGCCTCCACCGAGCTAACCACATCCCGCAGCTTCACTGGCACAAAAACCATCAGATAGAGTGAATCTTGCTTACACCATTCAGATGAGACTGAATGGAAGGGGTGGGAGAAGGAAATGTGGGCAGAGAAAAGTTTCCTGGGTCACTTTATCAAAGTAACTAACTGCAGCCAGCCATGGAGAAAGTGGAAATGTGGCCGGTGGGCAGCCCATCACTTCCAGTGAGCATGGAGGAGCCCCGATTAAAAAAAAAAAAAAAAAAAAAAAAAAAAAAAAAAAAAAAAAAAAAACAGTCACTTGGGGGACTGGGATGGAAGGGAAGAGACAAATCTTTCATAGGAGATAAGCACTTAAAGAAACACTTCACACACACAGAAGCCATAAGTAGTGGACAAGCACAACATGAGGTGATGCAGGCCAGCGCTGCACAAAGCAGCGTCAGAGCCAGTGTGTGAGGAACACCATGGTTCCCTTCATCACATCCCCTGGGACAGCACTGCCACCGCAGCCAGCAGCCTTCCAGCAAGAACAGGTCAGGATTGTTCGTTCCATGTCTTGCTTATTTTTTTTTTTCCTTCCACCCTTCAGAACAGTTACTTAATGCATGCAGAGTTATCTCCATACTGAGTTTCTACTGCAGACACAGCTAGATGAGAACACTGGAGTCCAGGCAGAGACAGCAGAGGGCCAGGTGACAGCCAGGCAAGCAGCACAGAGCAGCAGGCTCTGCCCGTCCCAAACCAAAGCAGGGCAGGAACTGGAGCGTTAAGGGCAATACCAAGCTGGATAAAAAATACAACATCATGCTTTTCCAGTGGGAGATCATTAGATACCCCATGAGAAAGAGAAAACAAAACCAAAAATCCGACACCTCCAGTTTTAGCAGACAAACCCTACTCTGGGCAGACTGCAGCTCAGCCCACCAGCTTACAGCCTGCCACAACCTTCAGTGTCGCTATCAGCCTGCCTTCCCTACACTGATCACACCAAGTGAAACCATCCCTCTCCAGCTCCCCTCCAGCACAGCAATTACCTGCATCTGGGGCATGCTGTTACAGGATCAGAAGAGGAAAAGAAGAAAAATCTCCCAAGTCAGACTCAAGCACTGGAGCACTGCTCACCCATGGTGATTTTCACCTGTGAGCCCAGACTTCCGCACTGTTTGCTGCCGTTTACAAAAACACAGCTTGCCCCTCCTGGGCATTCCATTCAGACAGAACTGCCCCCAGCCCACCCAGCACACCCCTCATGCCCTATAAACCCCAATCAGCTGCTCCAGCTGCCAAGGCCCCCACACAGGCATGACTCTCTTCTCTACAGGGACGGTCACACAACTCACCAGCCTTGCAGTGTGCCCCACTCACCAAGATGCACTTCCTACCACATCTCTAATACCTCACACTGCAGTTTCATGGGAAAATGTAAGATCCTGCTGGTCAGTCTGTCAGGAATCATGGTGATGACAGTGGTGTTGTCACCCAGACTGATCGTCCTTCCAAGAACTCCGCAAGTATGCTTCCTGTGAGCATGAACACTCATTTCAGCTCCCAGTTTCTGAAGGCCTGCTATTCCCCTCCAGAATCTTTATTTCAGTGGTTCATCAAAATGAAATGGAATTGTGAGTACCCTCTTGCCATGCACAGAGCTAATGACTTCTCTCAAGTTCAAATCTCACATCAGATAAAAGGCAGTCCTGGAAGCCTAGCCCCCAGAACAGCAGAGCAATGCCTCAACCCCCCTCTGCTGAGCCACGGACCAAAGCAGCCTGGCTGGACAGGAGCTCCAGGCCTCTGTGATCCAACGCTCCACACATCCACTTCTCCATGTGTGGGCTCTCAGTAGTGTGCTTCCTGCATATTTCCATAGGGTGCATGACAAAAAAGAGCCATAGCAGCAATACATTTATCCCAGCAGAATCTAAAGAGCAGAAGAAAGTTCCATGCCATTGCTCACATTCGAAGTGAGTTTTGCCTGCAGTGGCCCCACGTGGCTAGCAGGGAAGATTTCCACACACACCTCTCTGTTGCATGAAGCAGCTCTGCATTGATACTCTGCTCTGAACTGAAGCACAGTGGGATGCAGAGAAGATGTACAGACTCAGTGCACTGCCCCACATGCACGGAGGGAAGCTCAGGACCCATCCAGACCTTCTGTCTGTTCAGACCTTTCTGCACGCAGGAGACATCAAGAACACTCAGGTGCAGAGAGGAAAGGAAGAAAATGATTTGCTTCCATCTGGTAGCACTGAGCTTTGTGTTGGACGCTTCAGAACAGGAGGGGACTGAAGCAAACACCTCAGGCTGTCCATGGTGCAGAGGAGAGGAGGCACATTGCTCCTCCAGCCAGCAGTGAGCTCCAAAGGCACGGCCCAGCAGCCCCAGCAGACAGCACCCCTGGCTCTGCTCCTCCTGCCCCACAGCTGCAGGCGTTCGGAGATTCATAGATTCATAGATACATTAGGTTGGAAAGGACCTACAAGATCATCTAGTCCAACCACCCTCTCACCACCATCCCTACCCACCAAGCTACTAAATCAAATCCCTTAGCACCTCATCTAAACACTTCTTGAACAGTGCTAGGGACGGTGCCTCAACCACCTCCCCAGGCGGGCCATTCCAGTGCCTGACCACTCTTTCAGAGAAAAAAATTTTCCTCAAATCTAATCTAAATCTTCCCCGGCGCAACTTGTGGCCATTCCCTCTCATCCTGTCATTAGTTATCTGGGAGAAGAGGCCGATCCCCTCCTCACCACAGCCTCCCTTCAGGAAGTGGTAGAGTGCAATGAGGTCTCCTCTGAGCCTCCTTTTCTCCAGACTAAACAATCCCAGCTCCCTCAGCCGCTCCTCGTAAGACTTGTGCTCCAGACCCCTCACCAGTTTTGTTGCCCTTCTCTGAACACGCTCCAGTGCCTCGATGTCTTTCTTGTAGTGAGGGGCCCAAAACTGAACACAGTACTTGAGGTGTGGCCGCACCAGAGCTGAGTACAGGGGGATGATCATCTCCCTGCTCCTGCTGGCCACACTATTCCTGATACAGGCCAGTATTGGCCTTCTTGGCCACCTGGGCACACTGCCGGCTCACGTTGAGCCAGGCATCAACCAACACCCCCAGGTCCTTTTCCTCTACACAGTCTTCAAGACATTCTGCCCCAAGCCTATAGCACTGCATGGGGTTATTGTGGCCAAAGTGCAGGACTCGACACTTGGTCTTATTGAACCTCATCCCATTGACCTCAGCCCAGCTGTTCAGCCTATCCAGATCCCTCTGAAGGGCCTCCACGCCGTCAGGCAGATCGACACATCCTCCCAGCTTGGTGTCATCTGCAAACTTACTGAGGGTACGCTCAACCCCCTCATCCAGGTCATCAATAAAGATATTAAACAAGATGGGCCCCAATACCGACCCCTGGGGGACGCCACTCATAACGGGACGCCAGCTGGACTTAACTCCATTAACCACTACCCGCTGGGCACGGCAGTCCCACACCCCAGTGTCAGACCCTGGGGCTGTGGTACAAGCAGGACACAGTTATACACCACACTGTTCCATCAAACCATACTTCTCCTTCCTGTGCAGCGCAGGAACATTTGCAACTTACCCACACCAAGCATGATTGATCTTTGATGTCCTCTACCCATCAACAAAAGCACACAACACTGAGGATGGAGCTAGATCCTCAGGAAGAGTAGCCCAAGCTCCTCCTCTGAGGAAGCACTTCAGCCTTCTCCTCCTGGAAGCAGAGCTCACCAGGCTGCTCTGAGCTCTTCCCAAGCAACCTCGGCACATTTTGGCTCAGCTGAGAGAATACAAACTCCTCAATGGAGGCAGAGAGCTGTCCCTGCTTTCAGCACATCCCAACACAGAGGGAGGTACCCCTGTGCTGCAGGCAGAGCTCCTGCTCCCTTTCACAGGTGCTCTCCAGGATGATCACTGAACCACGATGACTGCTGCCTGGTAATTCAGGCTCCTGCACCTCTCCTCATCGTAACTCTCTTTAAGGCATGCACACTTCACTAGAAAGCTTTCAATGGCTATTCCCACTGCTGACATCCAGGACATTCAATAAGGCATTCTGGACAGAGGTCTCCACCATAAAACTCACGTTTTCAGTCTGCCAGGATCAGAATTTGGTGACAGCACAATTCATTCATTTATTTAATGATCTTAATGTCAGCCTCAGTGGATAAAGTGTGCTTTGGCTTCAGCAAGAGATGGGGACGGTGCCAAGCGCTGGGAGCAATCGTTTCTGATACGCCTGCAGCAGCAGGTGCCACTGCCCTGCAGCACAGCTGGATCTCACGTTCTGTGGGGCAGAACAGGAATCCTGCACAGCCGAACTCAGCAGGCAAACTCAGCACCAAACGCTTAAAAATGAAGCAGTTCAGTTGTGGAGGCAGTTCTGTGGTTTGGTTTTTTTCTTATAATTAAGAAAAGGGTTTGGGAAATGTAATCAAATACAATTAAGCTGAGCAGTTTAATCTCACAGAGTGTCCCACAAGATTACACTTGGCAATATCTGCATATCAACAAAAATGGCATCTTTTTTCCTTTCAGAAAGAGACATAAAAGTGCTCAAAAAAAACTACCTTAAAACACCTTCACTGAAGAAGACACAGCCTGAGCTTAAGACAGGTTGACATGTGAATTATTTGCGTTTTACAGCTCCAGAATACAAAATGCAGAGCCCGGAAGAGTAAAGCATTTGAAGACAGACCATACAGTAAGCAGTATTTGTATTTGTGTCAGCACTGGAAGGAAAGATGCCACAAACTGAAGCTCACCATACATCCTACAGCAAGCCAAATGCCTCACCTGCTCAACAAGCACACCCAAGAGCATGTTCTACACCAACCTGAAATGGGCAGCAATCAGCCACTCCCACAACTGCACTCTTAGTGCACTCCAGAGCCTAACCTGCACCACAGATTTCGCGTTAGAAGTCACAACAAACACGCTTTAAGTGCTTTTTTATTTCAGCCTTTGACTTCTCCCAGATAAAACAGTCCAGATTACCCTCAGCCATCACACCCTGCCAAGTTCCCTTGCAAACACAACACACGTCCCGCACCTACCCCAGGTATTGGCTGCATGCTACCAGACCAGGTGCCTGCTGTCACACCTATGGGCAGGAACACACTCCTTAATACAGATATTCCCTTCATTGAGGAAGTTAGGAGCCTTTCAAATGCAGCAACTTGCAGCAAGCAGCACTGCTAAAACACCTCCCCAGTCTTTGTAGGCAGTCTTCCTGCTCAGCCTGAAAGGACAGAATACTTTCCTCATTTTTCATTTCCACTGAAAGAACAAATCAAGCCCAGAAAAAAAACCTCTCTCAAGACACAGCAACCTCTCTGACTTCGTAATAACGCATAAAAGAGGGAAATCTCTTTCAGGCTGCTATTAGCACAGCCGTAGCATGAGTTTAAATGGATTTTCAAAAGCCAGTAGGAGCATGGGCATTTAAACCAAGCTCTTGATAATTCAGTAACTCACACATAGTCGCTCTCAGGTGTAACTCAAACTGAAACAAAAACAAACACAAACAGGGAATCATTATTTGGCAACCTGAGAGAGAACCGGCACAACACGTAGCAGCTTCCACCTCATAAAGGCTTTACAGCTCAGGAAAACCTGCATTATTCAAGATGTTTAACTGCCTGAACTCTACTCACTTCTCTTCGTCACTTCCCCAATGGCTTCAGAGGAGCTCCTGGCACTGGGCAAGGATCAAAGATGTGTTTTTCCATCAAGATCGTGCAGTTTAGAAGCCACTTTGCTTTTCCTCAGGAGTGTTCAGAGCCTGAGGAGCTCTAAATAAGTCAGCTCACACCCAGATAAAGAATACACAGAGGCATTACAAACAACAGCAGAAATGCATTACTTTGGTGGTGGGGTTGACTCAGATCTGATACAACCTAGGTAAGCCTTGGGCCCTTGCTCTGTGTAGGAAAGCAGACTGTTTCTGGCCATCTCAGATGACTGAAGAGCAAGTAGAGGTAAAAACAACTTTTAAGGTACAGTAAGAATAACGAACGTGTAATTTTCCTTTCGGGAAGGAGGAAAGTGCTGTCCCATTAACCTAGTTATGTGCCCGGCAGCAATTTGACTCAAGTCCCATCAGCAACAGTGTGTCATCACCTGCTATGAAGAGAGAGCATGCTCTGGGACACCTCTCAGCACACAGAACACAACACAAGGATGACATGTTCTCAAAAATATCACTAGCCTAAAAGCTCACTCTGCTTTCCTCCCTTTGATCCCATCGTATTTTCTCCTTCCAGCTGCCTGACATCATCATTTCCTATTCGTGAGGCAAAACCAAGTCCACAGTCCAGAAAGGAAAACTGTGCCTACAAGAAGTTCTTGGAAATACCACAAAGTGCAAACACGAACGGTGAGAAATCACACCAACCACGTTTCCTTAAGAATGGCAACATGAGCTCCCTGCACTCATCCAGAGCGTGGCACCTCCAGCCCTGCAGCAAATGCCAGCTCCCTCCTGCTCATTCACTCCAGAAAAGCCTGTGCAATTACAACCAGACATCTAGTCACAGATGCAGCTTCCCATTAAAGAAACGCCTGTAAAGCAGTGATACTACCCATCTCTAATTCCTTAGAGTGAAAATTCCACCAACTCTAATCATATTAAAGGATTTACGCACAACTAAACTTGACAGTTGACTAGCCCTGAAAACGCTGGATTAGGGAGAAAAAGAATGTACAGGTTACCTCTGAAGAGAGGCCTTCACTGCTGACTCTTACCACGGAACAAAACCAGAGCAAACACACTAACTCCACACAGCCCATTTCGAGCTGGTGACATGAAAGAGCCTTTCAGGCCTGACACGGTGACAAAGCCTGCACACACAGATGGTCACCCTACTTCCCAACACTGAGAAGGGCATTTGGTTGTTCTAAGTCTCCCACCACTCTCCAATCAACTTCTTATCACAGATGAAAATAAAACTCACGTTCTGAAATCAGCACTGCACATCAAAATATATATACCTGCAAGTAAAACAACCTTGTCCTGCAGCCTTCTGCCAGAGAACACACGCAGGCACGTCTCCAGACACGAGAAGAAAACAAGCCGTTGCAAATCCCATTTTTGGAAGAATGGCTTTCTCCAAGACATTTCACCACAAAATCTTATAAAGCCAGTAAAGTGACACATCTGTGCTATAACATGATTAGCTTTTGTCATTAAATAAATTAAAGCTATTTTTACTTGAAAGAACACTAACATGTGCCAAGGCTGGGGACTATCAGCATGGGAGACGGACGAGGTCTTAAACGCACTTAATTTTTGGCAATACTCTTGCACCCCATGCCTGCTCCTCCTCTGCAGAGAAGTTTCTCCAGTAGCTGCATTTTCAGAGGATGCTCTCCTACTACATGCCCTCCCATGAACGAAGATGGGCTGACAGCTGAACCATGGATTGGAAGTTGGACTTGATGATCACAGTGGGTTTTTTTCCCCCCGATCTTAATGGCTCCATGGCCTTGAAGGCTTCCGATATGTCCAAAATTTAAACATTTCTCAGGCACTGCATCCTTGTGTACCTTTACTCGGCCAAGGTTTCAGAACGTTCCAGAACTCAGGGCTCATACTGACCACGCGAAGTGAGGAGCACCCCTGATTCCAGCTCCTCTCCTCCTTCCCACCTCTCCTGTTTCTTGATCAGCACTCCAAACACCCTTATCCCAAAGCTCCAGTTGGATGATCGATGCATCCCCTCCCCATCCTGTGTTGCTGTGGTTCTCCTCCGCTTCTGCACACATCTCCTGATGAAGCCACCATGAGAGCGGCTGCTGGAAGGGCCTGAGCACGGCCAGCTGGGGCACCTTGTGGGAACAGAAGCACACACTGAGTTACCCACGAAATATTTGCAAATCCAGAACTTCCATGCACAGAAAAACCACTGCATACACACAGACAAAAAAAGCCATGAATGCCAACCCTTCCTCTCCACTTCTCAGAAATGGAATCTAAACAGGATGGCTGTAAGGAAAGAGAAAGTCCTAAAAACAACTGCTCTGAGTGCGGCACATATCAACCTGTTTGTCCTCTACAGCGCAGCGTTTGCTTGTGTCTGGGCTGGGAAGACACTGGTGACCTAATTATATTGATCCACCACATTTATTCGCAGCACGAGGAGTTTTTGAAGAGCAGATGATTGTAACACAAAAAAAAAAAAAATACCTTCAGAAGTGCAAAAGTGAAAACATAGAGGGCAGGGAAAAAGCACCATGCCACTGAACACACAACAACTTACAAACACGAGGACTGCAGGGAACGGGCAGCCCACAGCACACCTCCCTGGCTCTGCACTGTACGGAGGAAGCCTTGCCGCAGCACAACCAGACGCACGTGAACCTGCTACTCAGAGGCAGCCTGACAGCCGAAGCAAAGGTGGGCAGATCAAGGTGACCTTTGATAAAAACTTCCCCAGAGTGTCACTTCAAAGTGACACAGGCCAACCCCATCCATCCCACGCAGGGGCAGGGCTGCTGGGCTCACACTGACAGCTTGGGACACTGCTCCTGCCCGCAGCCGGGCCTGACCACTACCAAAGCCATCGTGCTGGTCCAACTTACTCCTACGCTGAAAACTGAGTTTCTCAAGGCCCACTGACTTCTCATCCAGCATATAACAGAACTCTCATCAGAACACCACTCTTCTCCATGTCCATCACTCTCCAGCTTTGCTTTCCTTCAAGAAATCTTTTTAAAACCTCTTCCCTCTGTAAGTTTTTCTTTCCGCTCACTTCCTAAAAATGCACACAAAGTAAGAAAACCTCTTTCCCGCATGGCTTTCTCCTCGTTAATTCTGCTTTTCCAGTCATACATACAGCCCTTTAATTCCACGTGATACTAAAACCACACGCTTCCAAAGACACAAAGTTCACCACGTGCAAACAGCTGTAGTTTAAAAAGCCCAAGCCAGCACCTCCATCTATCTACCTACAGATACATAATGTTCCTTTGTCATGGAATTATGCCCTATATCAGCCAACAGCCCCTGTGCTGTGGTGCAGAGAAGCAGGGCCCAGCCGAGCACTGCACCTCCACTTCTGCCGCTGCAGGGTAACACTGTCTCAACAGTGGCACCAACACAGGAAAAAAAACCAAAAACAAATGGAGCTAAAAATAAGGCTGAACTCAGATGACCCTCTGCACTTCGGTAAAGCTCCAGTGAACTGCACTCCTGAAGCCTCAATTTGGAGCAGTGCTGATAAAAAAGGTAACAGCTTTTGTTTACCACCCGGAAGTGCACACAACTTTTCAGCCCAGGAAAAAGCAGTTGTGATGCTAGAACACAGCTCACCAGGAAGGCACCAGCATTTGTGACTTTGACAAGGGCAGGTTACAAGTTCAGAAGTTCAGGAGTGCTACTGGTATCCCACATATGGCACTGCTTTCTGTCCACCCAACACTTCTCCATTCCCTGTGCCTCTCGCTTTGGACACACACCTTCCCCCCCGGTGCTGCTTCCCACAGACCCCCAGAGGGAAGCAGGGCTTCTCCCCCACACACACACCAGTGACAAAGCACACTCCCAGGCAGTGTTCTCCTGCCCTGCCTACAACAGACCACCGCTAAGCTCAGAGAAGCATCCAAACTCCACACAGCGGTTTGGGCGATGACTAGAGGTATGTGCTTTGTGAAGGCAGCATGCTCCCAATCCCGGGCACCCAGCAGCACCCGCTGCACTGGGAGGGCCACCCCCCCCCAGAGCAGCCATAACGCCTGCACCGAAACTGAGCAGCTCTCAGAGCAGCGCCTTCACTCACCAAACGCTGCTGATGGCAGTGACAGCAGCTCCGCACTGCTTTCCCCACGGAAACCCACGTCAGGATCCCAGCAGCTCACTGGGAGCAGGGCACAGCCCTCCAGCACAGGCCGGCTTCTTCCCAGCTCCCACCTGACCCAAACACTCCGTAGCGCCAGGAGCCCCATGACTTCAGCAGTGTGTTATTTGTGGTCAGGCTCTGGCCGGAAGCTCACCAAAACAATGGACCTGAACTGATCACAGCAAGGCCCTGCTTTCCCACCTCAAAACTGAAAGCGAGAGCAATGGAATGCTTCCACGCAGGGAACACGCTGAGCATACACATCCCACAGCTCCACTCTCGGATGGAGGACACCCCACCAGCAGCAGCCACGCACAATGTGGCCCAAACTGGGCTCACACACCAACCGCAGTGACCCCCAGCTTTGGGGCAGGGGGCACTAGGGGCTGACAGAGCAGAGCCCCACAGTGCTGCTGCCCCCACGGGCTTCCCCCGAAACCCCTCACACCCGCAGGAAGGGCCTCAGCCTCCTCGTGGCAAGTCAGAACACGGCTTCTCCCCCACCAGTGCCACGGGTGGAGGGCACCCAACGGCGCAGACCCAAGCGGGCAGCGGGGGGCTGTGCCCCACCACAGCACAACACAGCCCAGCACCGCAGTACTTACCTGCAGCGCGGCTTCCAATTAAAAGTTCACCGAGGGTGAATGGGGAGGAACAACACACGCACACAAGGCCCCCCCCACAAACACACAGAGAGCCCCTACCCCGGGGGCGGCCCTCACCCCCCCCACCCCCAGCAGGTGCACCCCCCCCCCCTCCCCCAGCACACACATACACACCCGCGACCCCCCTCCCCCCCCACCCCCCACCCGCCGAGGGAAGGGTAGCGCCGGTACCCCCTCCCCCCTCCCCCTTTCCACCGGGGGCAAAGGATACTGCTGGGGCGCCGCGGGGGGCAGGGCCCTGATGGCGGGGTGAGGCGCGGGCGCCGCCGCCGGGTGAGGGGGAGCCGGGGGGGGAGGCGGCCCCGCCGCCGCCGCCGTCGCCCCGCTCCCGGGGCCGGGCCCCGCTGCCGCCGCCGCCGCCGCCGCCGCGCCGGGTTTCAAAGCCGCCTTCTGCGGTAAACTCATCGCCGAGCGGAGCCACCACCCCCCGGCGGGGAGCGGGGCCGGGGGGGAGCCGGGCCGCGGGAGCGGGCAGCGGGCCGGGGGCCGGGGCGGCGGCCGGGGCAGCGCGGCGGGCCGGCACCGGCGCCGGTCTCCGTGACAACGCGGCTCCCGAGGGCTCGGCGCGGGGAGGGGACGGCGCGGGGCCGGCGGGGAGGGGAGGGGGGGGGAGGCGGCTCAGGCCGCGATGCTCATGGGCCGCCGGCGGCGGGGGGTCTCGGTGCCCCTCCCCGGGGGCGGCGGCGCCCTTCGCGGCGACGGCTCTCGGGCGATGCCGGCGGATTTTCCTCACTGAAGTAGCGGAGCATCAAACATGGCGCTGCGGCCGCCTCCAGCAGTCCGGCAGGACGGACGCTCGGGCGCCTTCGGGCCGCTCCGGAGCCGCTCGGCCCGCCGGCGCTCGGCAAGCTTCGGCTCTTTCCGGAGCCACTCGCCGGCGAGGCGCGCTCGGGAAACCTCGGCTCTTTCCGGAGGCCTTCGCCGGCGCACGCGCCTCGCTCCCCTTCCCGCCCCCCGCTCGGCCCGGAGCCTCCCGTGACCCTCGCTCTCGGGAAACTTCGGCTAGCTCCGGAGGCCGCGGACGCGAGGGAGTTCGGGAAGCTTCGGACGGGCTCGGAAGAGAGATTCCCGCCCAATCGGGCGGCGCTCGGGGCTCTTCGGAGCCTCTCGGGGAAGCGGCGGGGCGGAGGCTTCGGGCGCCTTCGGCTCCGCGGCCGAGTGGCTCCGGAGACGCTTCGGCAGCTCCCGGCTGCGGGGAGCGGGAGCTGCGTGCGCCGTGGGAGCGCTGCTCCTGGTGCGGAAGGAAATGAACGCTGAGAGCCGACTGACGTCTATGGCTCCCTCTGTTCTGCAGAAATAGATGCCTGTAAGCACAGCCGTGGAACAGCCTCCTAGCTCAAGAGCCTTCAGATTTTTGCATCTTTTTGCCTCTTTGGAATGCGGAAAAAATTAAAATCAACATTCACCGTATTGTCTTCCGAAGTGTGCTGGCTGTGCAAAGCAGTGAGATCCTGGCTCTGCCTAGAGCTCACAGAACTGATGCCTCTTCAGGGGCCGTCGCTTTGCCATTTCTGTTGTGGTTTTTTTTCCTACCAAGAAAAAGCAGACGCTTTGTCTCTCTTCCATGCTACCCCACAATGATTTGGCCAGTGAAACCCACAGATCTGGCGAGCCCAAGCAAGTGCTGGCTGGATCCATGCCCTTCCTCCCACCTGCAGTCCCTCTCCATTGAACTTTTCCTCCTATCTGTTGTGCTGCTTGATGAGCACCTGGGAACTGATGCATGAACTTGAGCTGCCTGAGTTTACAGCGCTGAGCTCCGGCTCTGCAGCATTGCCAATGTTTTTTCAGCCCCACTGATACTTTCATACTTCTTTGCAAGCGAGAGATGCTTACAACCACACGGCAAAGAGCACCATAGCTGCTGAAGGGCTTAGGAAAAGAGACTGTAAGGTTTAGGGAACTAGTGGAAACTGCGGTATTAGTGGAAAAGGGCTTTTTTCTGCTAGACCCGTATACCAGTCCCCCCTCCTGCCTGGGCTCAGCCCTGCAGGGCATAACTGATACAAAACAAAACTGATACCACCCAGGGTAAGGCAGGCCCACAGCAGGCACTGGCATGCGAGCAGCTGAGTCACCCCAGGGCCATGCCAGCCCCCACATGGGCAAACAGCCGCAGCGGGCTGGGGAGCTGGTGCTTGTCCTCAAAACCCCTCCTGTGCTGGGCTGTCCGCTCCGCGCAAACCGGGACAACGTACACAAGCAGGCTGTGCGCGGGGAAAAGCTTGCTTGGACTAAGTGTAGCTATACCACGGAGCTTGTTGCGTTTTGCCGCATTTTAAGCAGGCAGCAGCTGGGGCCAGATCCAGGCCCAAAGTGTTTCTGCTCCATCCTGCTGGTCACAGCACACGGCATTGCCTCGGCTCCACCGCCCTCTGCGGGTTCGTGCCACCATTTCTAGCAGAGCTCAGCTGGTCTCCAGCTCTGCAGGAAAGCATGAAGGGCATGTGAACCAACAGTGTGCTCTGAACATTCCTATTCAGTGCAGGAGGGGGAACACAGTAAAAACAGTGAGAATGGGGAGAAAAACGCAGGTGGGATGTGAGACACTCCCTGGTACCAGAAAGTAAAACATAAATAAATATAAAAAAAAGTCATGAACACCTTCAGATGCAGTAAAAAGCATTTATTTCAGTTATGATAAGCTCCACGTGTAGGGTGAAAAAATAGACTTAAAAAAAAATTCCCCCCATATCCCTTTTACATATAAATATTAAAAATCCCTCTACATCTTTGCTTTCTCTCTAGAGGTGTCAACGAGACAACACGCAGCGCCTGAGCTACTGCCAGTGGTTTCTTCTCCAAATTGCAAACAAGAGTTATTAAAAAGCCCCGGAAGAGGCCCCCATGCCCACCCTGCCAGCTTTGCAGCAGCCCCAGCCCTGCTGGGATGGAGCATGGGCCGTGCGGCACTCGCAGGGCTCGCAGCTCCCAGGTTCAGGGGCACAGCAGTGAGCAAAGCGGCAGTGAGAACCTCCTGCACTTGTCTGTAGCAGTATCGGGCTGGGAGGCTGTGACCAACCTCTTTATGGGGACGGGAGGGATGCAGGGCTGCTCCTGTGGCTGCACTCGCCATGCTCCCCTGCAGGGACAGGAGCTGCAGGGTGCAGGAGTGGTGCAGTCCTTTGCACTCTGTGAACCTGGGATGGCCAGAAGTGGTGCCCAGGAGCTTCACCCCCACCACTCCCACCTCACTTACATCTTTGGCACATCAACTTTTCCCTTTGCACTCAGAAATTAAAGCTAACCCCATGAGCTGCAGCATCCCAGCAGAGCCCTCCTGCAATCAAACGTCCAACAGGGCTCCACCGAGCCCGTCCCCAGGCCCGGTCCCCATCAGCATCCTCAGAGAACAGTCCCTCCTGGAGATCCCCAGGCTGTGGGGCCAGCTGGCTGCAGCCAACCCGGAGTCTCCAGGTGGGAGCTGTCACTGCAGGGCACTGTGTCTACAGCTGCACTGAGTATATATATATATATATATATTAAAAAAAAATTAATAAATATACTAATCCTTTGCTTAAAAAAAAAAAAAGCTTTAAAATGTATTTTCCCTGAACTTTTCCAGTGTATTCCAAAACGCATGAAAAAAATATATATATTTCCCCCCCACCTCCCCCATCCCAAAATACATCTTAAAATATTTACCATCCTCGTGTGCGCATCTTTGGAGAGAGGAGAGTGTGCCGGGTGTATTTAGACACACAGCCCAACCCGCCAGCACCGCGCTGCTCCCTTTATCTCCTCGGGGGAGGACAGCGCGGGCTTAGGGTTAGGGCTCCCATTAGGGCCAGGCCTAGCACTGCGTGTGTAAATACAGGGCAGCACTCCAGCACGTGGCCTTGTCACGGTGGGACAGAAACCCCCCCCCATCGAAGTCATTTCACAAATGAGTGAGGGGAAGAGAAGTTTTCACAGTGGACAGATCGGACCTCGGATGATACCGATGCCCAGCGAGAGCCAGGCAGCTCGCTGCGCTAAGTGGTCTGAGCCTCCTGCAGGGATGGGAAAATTCGGCCGCTGGCAGAGGACGACGCAGCCGGATCCCAGTGCCCGCCCATCACCAGACCTCGCACTTTCTGGGGGGGTTCATGGGGGAGCCCAGGGGGCAGCTGAAATGCTCCGCAAACTCCCATGAGTTGGAGACTGTGCCGATGACGCGGAAGCGTGAGGGGCTGTGCGGGTCAGTGATGAGCCCTTCGTGTGAGCTCTCTGGTGTGCGAACTGAGCACCACACCTGTGACAAAGGGCAAGAGGTGAGAGTGCTGATGTCTGCAGCTGCAGGACCCCGCTCTTGCCAGGCCTGGCTCGCTCTTCAACCAGCACCTCCCCAATCTCTTTCTCCAGGGCATTTCTGGAGACTTCAGCTTTTCTGTCACATTCTCCCAAAACTATGTGTGCACATGCTTCCAAGGATGGAAGGAAAGCCATGGATGGGTGGAGCCCCAAAACCCCACGCACCCATCCTCGCTGCCTACCTGTGCAAAGCCAACGAAGAAGAGCTGGTGGTTGGTAAGGCCGAGGGTCGGGAGAGTCTCCTCCTCCCCATTCTTTTTCAGCCAGTTTTGATACGCCTGGAGGCCGAGGAGCATGATGTGCTCAGGGGATGGCACAGACCCAACTGCAGCAAGCCACCCGTCCCCAGCCCCACAGCCCTACCCGGTAGGCAGCCTTGAGTCCCCCATTGTCAGCAATGTTCTCTCCGAGGGTGTGCTTGCCGTTGACAGCCTCCCCGTTGATGGTGTAGTTGCTATACTGCTCCACCATGCATGCTGTCTGCCGCTTGAAGGCCTCCACGGAGGAGTTCTTCCACCAGGGACGCAGGTTGCCATCCTTGTCGTATTCCCGGCCTGCCATAAACACATTGAGTCCTTGGTCACCCCTCTGGCTGCCCCACCAGCAGCCTGCCCACCCAGCCCTGGCCGTACCTTGGTCATCAAAGGCATGTGTCAGCTCGTGGCCCACCACCACGCCAATACCACCGAAGTTCAGCGACCTGCAGGAAGGCAAAACCGAGATTTAGAGAGCAGCTGCTGATCCCCCAGCCATGCAATTTGGCATCGACTTTTGGCAAAGGAGGAAGTCTGGGAACGCTGCCCTCCCCCACTTTCCCCAGGTTCTCACTTGGGAGAGGCGCGGGTGTAAAAAGGGGCCTGGAGGATGCCGGCAGGGAAGACGATCTCGTTCTTGGTGGGAGAGTAGTACGCGTTGACTGTTGGAGGTGTCATACTCCACCTGCAGAGACAAGGACAAGAAGCATTGCTGTGCTCTGCTCCAACTCCATGCATTTATCACAGCACAGAGATGTCAGCCCAGCTTTAACTTCCCATAACCAGCACAGTCCAATAAACCAAATGCCAGTGCTCCAATGGATGAGGAAATACTGTGATACTCCCACTGACCACAACAGAGAAGCAGAGTGTGGCCATGCCAAGCAGGGAAGAGGACTTACTGGTCCCGGTTCGGTGGTTTCCGGAGCTGGTCAGCGGTGACCCTGGCTGAGAAGTTGTAAAACTGCATGACGTTCTCAAAGTAGAGGTCGGGTACAGCATCATACTGCAGGAGAGCAAGGTGTGAGTGGCACGCGGTGCATGCCCGGCCCCTCCCCGCATGGTCACATCTGAGCCTCCGGAGCTGACTGAATTACAACTGCTGTCATTTCTCCTCCTCTCCAACATCTGCAGAGCCCCAGGAGGGCCATGATTCACCATTACGGAAACTGGCTCCTCAGTGTCCGGGCAGGGATCCTAGGAGCCCCAGCCACTCTAAAACCAGCTGTAGCAATTTGGGAAGTCTCCAGAGAGGGTCCAAGGACACCCCCTTCCTTCTGGAGGGGATGTGGGCTCAGGGTCCTGGGGCCACGGCCGTGGGCACACACACCCTGCATATCCTGGAATGGGAGACCCAGGGGACATCATCCTTCTGAGTAACTCACATCGTTAAATACTTTGTCCAGCTCCTTGGGGTCCATGATGAACTTTGGGTAGCCAATCATATTATAGATGGCGTCTGCCTGTGGGTGACAAGGACAGAGGTGCTTTTGGTGCCAGGGTGGGAGGATGGGCTGGCCTCCCCATTGCAGCCACCAGCGCCTCTCACCTTCTCTTTGGCTGACTTCCTCGTCTCCTCGTCCATCCACTGCAGGGTCTCCAGGCTTTCCTCGAAAGCTGTTTTAATCTCTGCGATCATTTCCTCTGCCTAGACAAAACAAAGCAGCAAGTTTTGGCCCGGAGAGCTGGCTTTCCATTCCAAGGACCAATGCAGAACCCTTTGCAGAGTGGGGAGAAAGGCTGTGATGACACAACAGGCAGCTTTCCCAGCACCAGGGCTGCATGCTGTCTGTGGGGCAGTGGGGACATACCACCTGCTTGCTGTCCTCGGCGAAGGTAGCCTTGACAAACATGGCTCCCAGGGCAAAGCCCAGGTTGTTGTCGGTGTCGCTGATGCAGAACTTCCAGCGTGGCAGGCAGGTCTGCAAGGGCAGCAGGTGGCCATGAGCGGGGGCACAGCATGGCCACAGCCCCCCAAGCCTTCGTACCATGAGATTAGCTCTGCACTCATCACCTGTCAGAGCTACGACCCCAAAACCCACCCTGTGTCCACGCTTGGATGCAATGTGATGCGGACTCTGCTAAAGAATGCTGTCACTCTTTGGTAGGAGTGCAGTAAGTTGGAGGCACCAGCACTCACCTTCTTCGTCCCATACATGACTTCCATGAACTTCTCCTCAGCATCCTGGAAGCGCTGGTCGAGGAAGGGGCTGGTTTTCCGCACCAGGTTCCAGATCATATAGTTGTTGAGGAGGCTGAGGCAAGAGGTGTTGAGTGGGGAGCAGGATGTACCCCAGGCAACCCTCCATGCGGTGTGGGAGGTCTCTCACCATTTATCTGTGGCCAGGATGAGGTCAGAGACCTGCTCCAGGTACTCCTTGGCATAGACCACGATGGGCTCTGACTCATTGAGTTCCACAGGATAGAAGACAGTGGAGAGGAAGGGCATCCAGTCCACAGCTGGTGCCAGATCCTACAAAAGCCATGCTGCTGCTACGGACTGAAGAGCTACCAGCAATGGAAGCCTCTTCCCAAGCTGGTAGCTGCCGCATCAGCTCTGTTTGACAGATTTGGATGATTTTGAGGAATCCATTTCCCATAGTGGCAGCATCCTCCAAAGGTCAGAGAGGACTAAACAATTTCCTCCCACAAAGGAAAAGAAAGCTGGGCGGGTGTCAAAATGCTGACAGAGGGGTGGGAGGGAGCCACATGATGGCCCTTTGGGGATGAGGGGAGGTGGCTGGGCTGACGTCTGCAGGGCAGCGCAGCCAGGACAGTGTTTGCGCCTTGGTGGGACAGCCGCCAGTCCCAGCAGCACTCTGGAGTCTGGGAGGAGTGGGCTGAGGTGGGAGAACAGGCCAAGTTATTGCACAAGTACTTCCCAAACAGTTTAGGCTGGTGTTGGCCTTCTCTGGAAGAGCTGCGTCACCCCTCGGCCAGCCCTGATCCAGGGAGGGCTGCAGCAACACATCAGCCCCACTGCGCTCCTACCTTCAGCTCTCCAGCTGTCATCTTGTGGTAGATGACCTCCTCGTCCCGGTGCTTCTCCTGCGGGATGGTGATGTTGGCCAGAGCTGTCTCAAACTCCAAGATCTGCTGCATTTGCTGCCGTGTTGACTCCTCACTGGTGCCGCCCAGAAACATGCCCAGCTGCACCATGTAGTTCAGGTACCCAGCGAGCACCTGTGAGAGGACAGAGCATCACCCATAGCTCAGTGTGACCAGGGCACCTGACAGCCCCAACCCTCCCAACCCTTCCAATCATTCCTACTCTTCCACCCCACCGCCACCACCCTGACCTTCTCATTCTCCGTCTTGTTCAGGTAGTAGTCCCGTGATGGCAGCCCCAGCCCTGACTGGTCCACCTGGATGACGTTGCTGTTGGAGTTCTTGGAGTCCGCGCTGACGTAGACCGAGAAGAAGGGTGAGATGCGGTAGTGCGCCATCACCTCCCGCAGGGTCCTGTTGAAGTTCTCCCCCCCGGCCCACGGCCCGGTGATGTTCCATCCGCCCAGCTGGGGAGAGACAGTCAGGCACATCAGCGTGGGGAGCTGGCGGGCACGAGGGCAGCTCCTCATGCCTGTGCCGCAGGGAAAGGCACACCTTGTCGATGAGCTCCATCAGCGGGGCGGCACGCAGCTCCTCAATCTTGCTCTCGTTCATGCAGGCCTGATAGTAGCGCTGCGCCTTGCGCTCCGCCTCGCTCGACACATTGGCCGTAGTGTTCTCTGCAGGATGCACCCAGGGCGGTTTGTGGGGGCACATGGCACTGGGGGGCTGCAGAGCCCCCAGCCCTCTGCCAAGTGCTCAGCCCTGCTTTGGACAACAGCTCCAAAAGCATGCTACGGATCACTCTGCGTGCCCCTGGGACATCCCACGGCCCCAGCCCTGCCCCTGCCCCCTCTCCAGCAGCTCCAGTTCTTTGTAGGAGAGAGATAAAGAAAGAAAAACAACAAGTATTTTTCCAGCACTCTGCTGTTCCCAGCATCCCAGCCCCCCGCGCTGCCCTTGCCCCCGTGCTGGCAGTCCCAGCTTGCTCCCCAGTCTGCATTATTTATTTCTACAAGAAAGAACAATAAACCCATTTTTCTCCTCCGCCTCCAAAACTATCTTTTATTTTCTTTCCCTAAAACCCTGCTTCCTCGGGGTTTTTCCTCTCCACACAACACAGCCTGCACCTCTGGCTCCCCAGCTGTGTGTATTTGTGTGCCGGGTCCCTGGGCTCCAAGGAATGCAAGGAAATGCCGAGCACGGCTGCTGGCTGGAGGCCCGCTGCCTTCACACTGCTGTGGGAAGAGCCAGAAAAGAAGAGTCCCCAAAAGGCAGCTCTGCTCCCAGATAACCACTGCAGTGCCCAGCATGGAGGAAAGTGCTTATCAGGGCACTTGTTTGCTCAGAGTTTGAATGAACCCTCCCCTGGATAAGCCACTGCACCAGTGTTTGCACAGAGCGGCAGCACCCGGGGCCTGTCCCCAGAACAGTCACAGCAGGAGCAGGCCTGCTGCAGAGAGCTGCTCACCCAGCAGGTGCTTCATGACAGCCTGGTTGTGCTCCCAGAGGTTGTTGAAGGTGCCCCAGCGCGAGTGGCCATCAGGGAGGGGGTTGGCCTTGACCCAGCCCCCGCAGGCGTAGCTGAAGAAGTCCTCACAGGGGTTCACCGTGCGGTCCAGGGAGCTGAGGATGGAGCTGGTGATGGAGATGCAGGCCTCTGACAGGCAAACGGCAGGCGGCCCTGGGGGGCACCAGTGACTCAGCACAAGGAGCCCTCAGCTGCACCAGAGGGCACTTACTGCTGGCCCAGCATGCTATCCATGGAAGCAATGTGGGCAAGCATCCCCGTGCACGAGCATCCCACCCTGTAGAATGACATGTGGGTAGGGACCCCATCCTGAACCTCAGCATCCCACCCTGGGTGATGGACAGGGAGAGCATCTCGTCCCATAACCAAGCAGCCTGCCAGGTCCCAGTCCCACCCCAGAGCAAAGGGGTGCAGGCAGAAATCTTCCCCTGTGCCCTTTGCTCAGTGCCAGACATCCCACCTTGGGGCTAGGGACGCAGGTTAGCACCCCGCCCAGTGCTCAAGCACCTTGCCAAGGGGTGAGGGAGCTGAGCACCTCGTCCTGTACCCAATTATCCCATCCAGTGCTCCACCATCACCCTCTGGGGTGAAAAATCCTGTCCCATCCAAGAATTCTGCCCTGAGGCGAGGGATGCATATGAGCATCCCACGTGGTGCCTGAGCATTCCATGCTGCACCTGAGCCGGCCTAGTACCCAGGAACCTCACCCTAAAGTGAGCACCCCATCCTGCCCCCCAGCACCCCACCCTGCCCCCCAGCAACCTCCCAGGGGTCGGGTCACGGCGCAAGACTCACGGGCTCGGTACTGCAGGACAAGCCCCAGCAGGCACGCTCCCAGCACGGCCGCCAGCACAGCCACCACAGCCACCAGCTGCTTCTCGGGGCGTGTGCGCTGGGCCCAGCACCCCGCGCTGCTCCTGGAGAAATTCACCTGCGGGAAAAGCAGCGCCGTTTCTCCGTCGGCGGCATATGGGGAAAACCCCACGGCCGCATCCGCCATCCTCCCCCTTAACAAACCCCGCAGCACCGAGCGGCCCCCGGAGAGGGAGAGGGCGCGTTCCAGCCTGGGAAAAGCCGCAGCTGCCTTCCAGAAAGCCGCCAGGAAGGGCAGCACAATGGCAGGAAAGGGAGCAGGGCAAGCGTGTCCGCGGCTGTGGGATCACCTGCCGCCCCGTGCCACCCCGCAGCCACCGCTGCCCCAGTGGTCCCGGTGGTCCCGGTGCTCAGCAGGGTGGGGACAGGAATGCCGGAACAGGATCCTCCCGTTGTGCCCAACAACATCCCCAGGAAGAGCAGGCGATGAGACAGTGCAGGGACACGTGGGGACAGAAACACTGATTTTGGGCTGGGGAACGCTGCTGTGGGCAGAGGTGGAAGGGGCCGTGCCAGGAGCATGGCTCCAGCCCCGAACCTTTCCCTGTAAGGGCTCTTTTCTTGCTGCCAGCTGCCCTGGTTAAGCTGCTCTCCCACTGCTCAGGGAGGAATTAGCCTAAAATCCCCTTTGTGCGGGGACAAAGTTCCGTCCCGCGGTAATTGCCCACACTGCTGGGCCGGGAGGAGTCCATGGTGCCACGGGGATGGCTGAGGTGGATCTAGATCCGTGGGATGGATGTCCCATGGGATAAGCACCCCACGGGATAGATGTCCCACGGGATGGGCACCCCGTGGACGGATGGATGCCCCCCCACGAGATGGATGTCCCATGCAATGCCCCACAAGCCCAGAGACGCAGCCCCACTGGTGCCAGAAGGGACGGGGGCAAAGGGCAGTAAGCACAGCCGGACTTCGTCCCGCGCAAGGGGGTCTCGCCCAGCCCGGGGAACGTGGCTTCGCGCTGCCAGGACCCCGATCTTCCCCTTTCCCCCCCAAACCGGCCCCTACCTGGAACCCGTTGGGGTACCCATCGCCTTCGCTGATGGAGTCCAGGGGTTCTTCGTCGTCCAGCGTGGCCCGCTTGTAGGTGGACATCTGCGGGGCGGTGGGAGCGCGGCACTGAGCGGCGGAGCGCAGCGCTCGTCCCCGAGACCCCCCCGGGGCGCGGGGCCCCGCACAGCTCCGGGCGGGCTCCGCACCGCTCCCGCGGGGCCGCCCTCTGCTGCGCCCCGCACGCCGCCTCTCCCCCAGCCCCGCACGGCTCGGCCCCACAGCACAGCCCCCCCTCCCCCCGCTACGCACCGCCGCCCCCACCCCGCGCGTGAATCCGGACTCGGGGATTTGGGGGCAGCGGGGGGGCAGCCCCTCACCGCGCCCTCGGGGCGAGACCGCCGCCATTTCGCCGCCATCGCGGCGCCGCCCGCCCCGGTCCCCCCCCCCACACCCCTCCCCGGTACCCGCACGGCCGGGGACCCCCCCCCGCACCCACGGGTGCCCCCCCGCTCATCGCGATGCCCGGAAGGTCGGAGGGAAGGGAAGGAGGAGGGGGGTAATTAGCGCTGATAAAGGGAAGCGAGGCGCGGGAGGGGGGGGGGGGGGTGGTACGCGCTCACCATGGCTGCGTGCGGCGGTGCGGGGCGGCCCCGGGCGGCGCGGGGCGGGGGTGCACCTGGGGCGGCCGCGGAGATGGCCCGGCCCCCGCGCTGCCCCGCACCGCCCCGCAGTGAGGAGGGGGTGGAGGAGGGGAAGGACGGCGGTTCGAGTTCGGATGTGCGGTGCTGCGAGTGTGCAACGCTGAGCGTGCGATGCTGCGAGCACGTGGCCGCGCAGTGTGCAAGAGACGGGGCACGCATCGGTGCGCACACGTCCCGCCATTGCACGATGGGGAAGCGAGCGTGTCACGGTGCGAGCCCACCGCGTTGCTCACGTGCGAGCACGTGCAAGGATGCCAGGGTGCGATTTCGCTTGCACGCACGCGTGCGGCCTCCGGGGCTGCACCCCTGTGGGGTCGGGGCTCCCTGCAGCCGTCGGAGCGCGTTTTTGGGCTGAGGCCGCCCCCTCCTGGGGAGCACCGAGCGCCCCTCGGCTCCACGCGGTACCCCCGTCCCAATCACTCCGACCTCATCGCTCCGACCCCACCGCTCGATCTCCGACCCCACCGCTCGATCTCCGACCCCGCCGCCCCGATCCCATCTCTCCGACCCCCACCATCATCCCCACGTGGTCCACGCGGGTTCAGCCGAGGACTGCCCTTAATGGGGCTGTAGGGGAGCGGGGCCGAGCGCAACCACAAGGCAGACCCCCACACCTCCAGTCCAACCGGCCTCGCTGAGCCCCCCCCCCAGTGCTCCCAGTCCTCCCAGTAAAACCCGGCAGAGGGCACCAGTAAGCCCAGTTTGCTGCCTCTCACCCCCCCCCCCAACCCCCCCTCCCCTGCCGGCAGCGGGTGGAGGAAGGGGAGGAGGAGGAGGAGGCGAGGGCCGGAGCCGGGGCCGGGGGGATTTAAGGCCGCTGCCCCCCCCCGCCTCCTCCGCTCCGCGCCCGGGAGGGACCCGCGACTGCGCCCAACTTTGTGCGGGGCCGTCCCCGTGTGGGTAAGGGACCACCGCACAGGGACCCCGAGGGGCGGGGGCGGCCGAGGGGACATGGCTGTGCCAGGGGACGTCGATGTGCGGTGGGGACACGGAGATATGGCGGGGACAGCGGGGACACGGGGACACGGGGACGCGGGACTGGTGACGGTGACACGGGTGCAGATGTGGGACGGGATCACGTGCAGGCGGCGGGGACGTGGGTGTGCAGGGGGATTTCTGCTCTGGGGTCACAGAGGGGCAGTGGGGATGGAGATGTGTAATGGGTTTGGAGGTGTGCGGTGGGGATGCAGGTGTGTCATGGAGACGTGGCCACGGGATTGGGACTTGAGTGTGAGATGGGACACAGACACAGTGGAGGAACACGAGCATGCCACGGTATCTGGGGACACAGATAATCAAAAGAGGATGCGGGCACAGTGGGAACACAGTCGTGATGGGGACACAGGCATGCCGTGCGGACATGGGGACACACACACGCAAAGGAGGACCCAGGTGTGCAATGGGGACTGGGATGTGTGAAGGGGATAGGGACACAACATGGGGACAGAGCCGTGCAACAGGGACCGCAATGTGCAATGGGGTGCGGGCAGTGGGGGCCGTGCCCCCATTCCCCAGCGCGGTTGGTGGCAGTGTGGTGCTGCCCCAGAGCCTGGTGGGGTCATGGCATGACCGCAAGGGGGGGGGACATCCCCCTCTGTCCTCGCTTGGCTGAACCCTGGGACAAAGGTCTGGGCGGGGAAACTGAGGCACATCGTGTGCTGCCCCGCAGCTTTCTCCTGTCCATTCCCCAAGAGGAGCACTGCAGGGGCATGATGAAGGCTTTCCTCCTTACCCTCCTGGTCCAATTCTGCTCAGCATCACTGGTGCCCGGTAGGTGGCTCGTTAGGGCTGCACCCCAGCTGGGTGCCCTTTGGGGCCACACAGCTCACTGAACACCCCACGCCTCACAGAGAGGGAGAAGGACCCCGAGTACTGGCGGCAGCAGGCACAGGAGACGCTGCGGGATGCACTGCGACTGCAGCATCTCAACCAGAACGTGGCCAAGAACCTCATCCTCTTCCTGGGTGACGGTGAGGGGGATTCCTGGCCAGGGTGCAGTGAGAGGGCATCGCACCGCACTGGGCACTGCAGTGTGTGGGCTGCCGCACCTCGCACTCCGTTCCATCCCATCATGGCCCACCTGCAGGTATGGGCGTCTCCACCGTGACGGCCGCACGCATCCTAAAGGGCCAACTGCAGCACCGTAAGGGTGAGGAGAGCCTGCTGGAAATGGACAAGTTCCCATACGTCGCCCTGGCCAAGGTGAGCCTGCCGGCAGGAGCTACAAGGTCACTGGCGGACGGGCGGCATCGAGCGGAGCTGAAATTAGGTCATGGGCGGCGAGTGGTGCTGGCTGGTGTCCTGTACCCAGAGCTGTGCCAGGGCTCACCCGTGGGAACAGGGGGGGCTAGGACCCCTCCTCTCCACCCAGGGCTGTTTTGACAGAGAAAAGTCTTCTTTTGTTGTTAAGTCACAAGCCCCCACCCCTTCTTTCAGCCCATCCCTGCAGGGGATGCTCATGGCACTGTAAAGGTAGGGGGTTTTTCTCTGGTTGCCTAAAAATTAGCTGGAAAAGGACTAGAAGCAGCAAAATTCAGTGAGAGAGTGCAGCACATGCTCATAAAGGGTGTGCAAAAGGGTGTGGGTGTTGCTCTGGGGCTGACAAAGGATGCAGAGTTGGGATCGCAAGAAGATGTAGGGCTGGAATCCTCCATAGGTGTTGTTTTGGGATCACTGATGGATTTAGGGTGGGGGCTCCAGGGGAGGATATATGGGGCCACCAATGGGTGAAGAGCTGGGATCTGGTGGATACTGCGCTGAGGCTGCCAATGGATGCAGATTTGGGACTCCAGGAAGATGTAGGGCTGGGATAATCTGTAAATGTTGTGTTGGGACCACCAATGGCTGCAGGGTTGGGGCTCCAGGAGGTGCTGAGCTGACACTACCCATGGGTGAAGAGTCAGCATCTCCAGGGGATGTTGGGGTGGGACCGCTCATGGGGGAAGAGCTGGGATCTGGCATATCTAGGGTGGTGTCCTCCAAAGGATGTAGAGTTGGAACCCCAAGAAAATATTGGGCGGGATCCTCCATAGGTATTGGTGCTGGGGTCACTGATGGGTTTAGGTCCGGGGCCCCATGTCTGGGATTACCCATTGATGAAGAGCTGGGATCTAGTAAACATTGGGCTGGGACCACCAAAGGGTGCACAGTTGTGACCCCAGAAGATATCGAGCACTGAGCAGTGCAGGAGGGGAGTCCTGGTTTGGGAACAGTGACAGTGGTGAGGATGATGGTGGTAAATATGATGATAGAGGTCTCTTTATTCCCCCAGACCTATAACACCAACGCACAGGTGCCTGACAGTGCGGGCACAGCCACCGCCTACCTTTGCGGCGTCAAAGCCAACGAAGGGACGGTGGGTGTCAGTGCTGGTGTCACCCGTGACCGCTGCAACACCACCAAGGGCCAGGAGGTGACCTCCATCCTCCGCTGGGCTAAGGATGAAGGTGAGGAGGCGGGTTTTGGG
Source organism: Oreortyx pictus (assembly GCA_036925125.1). NCBI lineage: Eukaryota > Metazoa > Chordata > Aves > Galliformes > Odontophoridae > Oreortyx > Oreortyx pictus. Next base: position 6,380,126 of record JAUPFR010000024.1, on the reverse strand, counting down.
GGCGCTGGGTGTTGGGGATGTTCCCACCATTGCCCTGTGAATTTGTGGTGCAGGGAAGGCAGTGGGCATTGTCACCACCACGCGGGTGACCCACGCAACGCCCAGCGCTGCCTACGCACACTCGGCCAACCGCGACTGGTACTCGGATGGAGAGATGCCCCCGGATGCACTGGAGGGTGGCTGCAAAGACATTGCCCGGCAGCTGGTGGAGAACATCCCTGACATTGAGGTGGGGATGGCACTGGGGACACCGGGACCTGGAGGGGCTGGGTCTTGGCTGGATCCACCAAAGGGTGCAGAGTTGGGATGAAAAGGGGCTGAAACAAAGCTAGAAGCAGCTAAATACAGTGAGGGAGTACAACACACACACATCAAGGGTGAACAGAAGGGAGTGGGTGTTGGGCTGGGATCACCAAAGGGTGCAGAGTTGGGACCTCAAGAAGATGTAGGGCTGAGCTTCTCAATAGGTATTGGGGATGGGGTCACTAATGCGTTTAGGGCCGGGGCTCCAAGAGATGATAGCTGGGAGTGCTCATGAGGAAGTCAGGACCTCCAGGGGATGGTAGGCTGGGAGTGCTCATGGGGGAAGAACTGGGACCTGGCATATATAGGGTTGAGACCACCAAAGAGTTCAGAGTTGGGACCCCAAGAACATGTAGGGCTGGGATCCTCAGTCAGTGTTGATGCTGGGATCACTGATGGGTTTAGGGCTGGAACTCTAGGAGACAATGGCTGGAACTACTCAAGGGTGAAGAGCTGGGTTCTAGTAAATACTACACTGGGACAATCAAAGTGTGCAGAGTTGGGACCACAGAAGATGTAGGGATGGGATCCTCCGCGGGTGTTGGGTTGGGACCACCAAAGTGTCCAGAGTTGGGACCCCAAGAAGAAGGTATAATGCTTGGATCCTCTGTAGATTTTGGGTGGGCACCAGCAATGGCTGCAGGGTTGGGGTTTTGAGCTGACACTACCCATGGGTGAAGAGTCAGAACCTCCAGGGGATGTTGGGGTGGGACTACTCTCGGGGGAAGAGCTGGGACCTGGCATATATAGCACTGGGACCACCAAATGGTGTGGAGTTAGGACCCCAAGATGTAGGGCTGGGATCCTCAGTAGGTGTTGGAGCTGGGACTGTTGGTGGGTTTAGGGCTGAGACTCCAGAAGACTACATCTGAGACCACTCAGTAGCTGAAGAGCTGGGATCTAGTAGATTTTGGGCTGGGACAACCAAAGGGTGCAGAGTTGGGACCCCAAGAAGAATATGTAGGGCTGAGATCCTCTGTAGGTTTTTGGCTGGGACTACTGGTGGGTGTGGGGCTGGGGTCCAGTTGGTGAGGGGTTGGGACCCCCAGAGAGCACAGGACAAGGACTGTAGATAGATATGGGGCCAACACCACTGATGGACTGTCAGGCTGGGACCACCCACAGATGCAGGGCAGCACGGCCGCAGCAGTCACCCCGCTCTCACAGTGAGACACAAACCCCTTTCTCACGCTTCCCGTGCCCAAAAAGCTGTGTTTTCCCCTCAGTTCTGCCCCTCTTGTGGATTTGTGCAGAAATTCAGCCCTGTAAATAAATACGCTTCTGTACTTCAAAATAGCCCCAAAGCAAAACATCCCAGCCTGTTATTTAGCTGGTTAATAGCCCCTTCTTCTGTGGCTTTTTTTTTGTTGTTGTTTTGTTTTTTTTGTGTTTTTTTTTTTCCCTTTAATATAATTTTAACTCTGTCCCAGGCTGGAAATAATTATACAGTGGGGAAGAGATTTTTTTTTGTTTTTCCCTTTCTCCCTCTTCTTCCCTTTAATAATTTTGGTGATGTTGTTTTGCTGCTTTATAATTCACCTTCTGAATGGGGAAGGGTGGGGGGGGGGGGGACAGCAGTGGGAAATGAAAAGAAGAAATAAATCTCAGCCCAGTTATAAATACCAGTGGGCAAACATCGGGTGCTCCAAAGCAAACAGCCGCTGCGGGATGGGGTCTGCTCCAGCGGGGTCACATGGGGACCCTACAGGAGCATCCCTGACCAGCACCGCTGCTGGAATTGGCTATTTCTGTCCTTGGGGTAATTAACAGGGAGAGATTAAGAGGGAGAGAGTTATTTCTAGCCAGAAATTCCTCGGGATGGTTGCGTCAGGGCTTTCCTGGGCACCCTGGAGCATCTTTGGGGTTTGTCTCTGTCTCCTTTTCTTACGTGAGAAAATAATAATAATAAAATAATAAAACACGTCTCTTCACCTGGGATTTTCCCTACAGGTGATCCTGGGGGGTGGGCGCAAGTACATGTTCCCCAAGAATGCCAGCGACGTGGAGTACCCGCAGGAGGAGCGGCACCGTGGCACCCGCCTGGACCGCAGGGACCTGGTGCAGGCGTGGCACGATGCCAAGCCCACGGGGAAGGTGCGGGATGGGGCATCCAGTGGTCCCGTGTTGGGGACCGGGGGCTGCCCCCACGGGGAGGTGACCCCGCGTGACCCCAACAGGTCGCCAAGTACGTGTGGCACCGCAGGGAGCTGCTGGCGCTGAACCTCAGCCACGTTGACTTCCTCCTGGGTGAGTGGCCCCTGGTGTTCTGTGGACATGGGGACATCCCCAGGGCGCAGTGACCCCACAGATGTGGGATTTCTAACCCCCGAGGGACAAAACTTCCACCCTTATAGGGATGTAATCTCCATCCCATTGGGGGCACAATCTTTTTTGCTCCACCTCACCCTACTCCTACCATTCACCCTATCTGTAAGCATAACCATAACCCTGATCATAACCCTTACCCCTTCCCCTATCCCCAACCCTAACCATAACCATAATCCTACCCCTAACCTCTACTCCTTACCCTAACCATAACCCTAGCCCTAACCCTCATCCAAACTCAAACCCTACCCCAACCCCTACTCCTGTCCCAACCTCTACCATTTCCCCTAGCCCTAATCCGACCCCTAACCCAAACCACAACCCTACCCCTAAGCCTACCCCTCACCCTAGCCCTAACCCTCATCCAAACTCAAACCTTATCCCAATCCAAACCCAACTCCAACCCCAATCCCTACCCCTAACTCTACACATAACTCTAGCCCAAACTTAATCCAAAGTCAAACTCTGCCACAACCCCCACTCCTATCCCTAAGTCTATCCCTAACCCTAATTCTATCCCTAACCATATCTCTACCCCAATGCCTACCCCTTATCCTAACCCCAACCTGAACCCCTATCCCAACCCCTCTCTCTTCCCATAGCCCTAACCCTGACCATAACCCTACCTCTATCCCTAACCTAAACCCAGACCCACCCCCTACCCCTGCCCCTACCGCTCACCCCAACCCGCTGCCATTGCCCGGGTCTGACCGGGCAGGAGGAAGGAAGGGCTGGGATCATCCCTGTCCCTATCTAATCAGCCTGGAATGGGATCCGGTGTGGGGCAAAGCGCCTGAGCCAGCACAAAAGAGGCACTGGGCTCTGCAGAGCCCCCCCCACCTCCAGCATCGCTGTCCCCAGGTCTCTTCGAACCGGGGGACATGGTGTACGAGCTGGACAGGAACAACGAGACCGACCCGTCACTCAGTGAGATGGTGGCTGTGGCCATAAGGATGCTGCAGAAAAACCCGCGGGGCTTCTTTCTGCTGGTGGAAGGTGGGGGGGACGAGGGGGTGCAGGGTGGGACGGGGAGGCAGTGGGGTGCAGAAGAAGGGTGGGAAGGGGGAAGGAGTGGGTGACAGGTCATGCAAGCGGGATGCAAGGAGGGGGTAAGGAGAGCATTGGGGGGGGAGGGGGGTTGGGGGGGTACAGGACTGCAGCAGGGCAGTGCTGTGGGGCACAGCGCTGTGGGGTGGCTGCAGGCGGCCGCATCGACCATGGGCACCATGAGGGGAAGGCCAAGCAGGCTCTGCACGAAGCGGTGGAGCTGGACCGCGCCGTGGGGCTGGCGGGGCGCCTCACCTCCCCCCACGACACACTCAGCGTCGTCACCGCCGACCACTCGCATGTCTTCACCTTCGGCGGTTACACCCCACGTGGGAACCCCATTTTCGGTGAGCACTCCCCCACCCCTCCAATCCCCCACCCCCATCCCAGGGTGGGGGTGTCACCAGCACGCGTGTGCTGCCAGGGCTGGCCCCGATGCAGAGCGACGTGGACCGCAAACCCTTCACCTCCATCCTGTATGGCAATGGCCCCGGATACAAGATCGTGGGAGGCGAGCGCGAGAACGTCTCCGCTGTGGATTTTGGTATGTGCCATGGGGCTGAGACCCACAGCAGCACAGCTGCACTGACGCCTGCGTGCTCGTGGGTGGGTTCCAATGCTTTTTATTCCCCCCCCCCCCTTCCAGCTCACGCCAACTACCAGGCGCAGGCAGCTGTCCCACTGCGGCAGGAGACGCACGGCGGTGAGGATGTGGCGGTGTTCGCCCGCGGCCCCATGGCGCACCTCCTGCATGGCGTGCACGAGCAGAACTACATCCCCCACGCCATGGCCTATGCCGCCTGCATCGGTCCCAACCGCGCACACTGCAGCTCCGCCGCCCGCTCTACCGCCGCCACCGCACTCCTGCCCAGCCGCCTCCTCCTCCTCCTCCTCCTCCTCCTCCTCTTCCTCCTGTGCTAAAGCGAAGAGGCTTTGGGGAGGGGGAAGTGGGGGAGGGGAGGGGAATGGAGAGGAGAAGTTTTCTTTTTGGGGTGGAAAAAAGCAAAAAGAAAGACTGCGGCGCAGCAAAGCAAAGCAGCGCCGGCGGTTTTGGTGCCGCTGCGGCGCGCTGGGCCGTGCCCCTGTAAATACACCCTTCCTCCCCTGTCATTAGCATCCTGGGCACGCTGTGGGATTTGGGCTCGGGGCTGCGGCCAAAACCCTCCTAAAATGTACTGGGGGGGGATGGGGGGTAAGGGTCTGCTGAGACCCAATGCCAATGCCCAACTCACTGCACGTGTGGGCGCCCATAGCGCTTTTGATCCTTGAGCTCCGGAATGGTTTTGGGACTCAGCACTGCACAGAGAGGGAAGCGGAGGGGTTTGGCTGCTCACTTCCTCCTTAGGGGCTGGTAATGGGCAACCGGGGGCTGGGGGAGGCAGAGGGAGGGGCACTGGGGTGATATGGGGGTGGGGTGCAGCCAGAGAGGGGCTCTGGGCGTGCAAAGGTAGCCATGTGTGCAAATGGTGTGCACGTGGGGCTGTGTGCATGCAACGGGAGCAGTGCTGCCCTGGGGATGCAAAGGGTGAGCAGTGGTGCTGCGGGTATGCAGTCGGGGCCACATGCACGCAGTGGGACCTGGGGGGATGGGAGGGAGGTGGGGGAGTTGGAGGGGGAACAGCCCCATGGGGCCCTGCACATCCCAGCACTAAGGAATGCTGCCCTGGGTAAGCCAGAGCTGCCACACACATACACGTGCAAATGGAGCCTTGCGTGTACAAATGCAGCCGTGTGCCAGCTTGGCCCTGCAAACCATGCGCTGGGCGAGCAAGCGGTGCCTTGCACGGACGTGCAAATGTCACCGTGCACGTGCAGTGCCACCCAGCACCGTGCTGCAGCTGCAGGCAGTGCCACACAGATGCAAACTTCCGAGCAGCTCCCGGAGCTGCACATCCCCGAGCAGCCCGAAAGGGGCACTCGGAAAGCACCGCGAGCCTCCCGACGCCGGCCCCATTATTTATTCCCTCCCCTCTAAATAAACCTTCGCTTTGTTTTTCCTACACCCCCAAACTTCAGAGCGTTGTTGCACGGCGCCTGGCACAGCAGTGGGGCTGCGGTGTCCCCACCCCAAACCATGTCCCCCCCCTCCCTGCCTCCCCCCCTCCCCTAAGGCGCTGGGCTTTCCCAGAACGGGCGGTGCTGCGCTAAATTTGGGGTCCGTGTGCGGTTTGGGGTTGGAGGGAATCGCCAAGCGGTGCGGCCGCTGCAGCACAAATAGGGGATTGGGGTCGGGGGGGGGGGGGGGAGGGGGAGAAAAAATCCTAAAATAACCCCGCCGAGGGATTGGGGGATCTTTAGCAAAAAGGCTCAGAGAGGGGAAAGGGAGGGAAAAAAACACCAAACGTGGACACCTGGCCCCAAAGTCTCAGCCTTCCTGCAGCCCTGGCCCCCGCTCCAGCCCCCAGAGAGTGGGACCCCCTCCCCCCCACCTCGCAGCATCAGCTGTAGCGATAAATAGACCTTTATTTGTACATTGATACGAGAAACACAACCACGACTGGGGGGGTGATGGGGGGTTTTGGGGCCTGAAAAATAACCCACATCCCCAACCCCCCTCCAATCTGGAGCAGTTATCCCTAAATAAAATTGGGGGTTGGAAGGGGGAAGTGGGGGGTAGGCAGCAATGTGGCCCCTGCTGAGTTCTGAGCCCCCACACTTTGGGATTTCCTCTTCTTTTTTTTCTTGAGGGGGGGGGGGGGGGGAAGGAGGGGACCCACCTTGGGTCTGGCCCCACTCTGCATTTGGGGTTGGGGGGAGGCGTTGCACTGTGTATGCTGCTGCGCCCATCCCCCCACCCAGAGGGGGCACTGGGGGTGAAGGAGATTGTCTGGAATTGGAGGGAGACCCCACAGGGGGACCCAATCCCGCAGCGGGGACGATGGCTTTGGCTCCTGGATGCGAGCAGTGGGGGGCACTGCGGGGAGGGCACATCGGGGACCCTCCTCCAGCAGTTCCCCCCTGGGGTTCGGGGGCAGCTATGAGCCCTGTGTGGAGAACTGTAAGGGCTGTGCCCACAGCAGGAGGCACCAGGGAGGGTCATGGGGGGGAGGGAGTGCTCAGCCTCACCGGGGTCGGGGGGGGCCGCTCCAGCTGGATTTTGATCTCGGGGTGGCGAGCACTGCCTATGGAGTGGGGGGGGAGCATGAGCACCCATGGGTGACCCCAGTGCCCCAATGCCACAGGGATGGGTACCTGGCGGGGTGCTGGGGGGCTCCTCCAACCAGGGGGGGTTGGCAGAGGCATCACGCTGCCGGGGGGTCCCCAAGGGTGAGCGGCTGTCCTGAGAGCAGAGGGTGGGCTGGTAGGGTGCCACATCCCCAGCACCCACATTCCCTCCCCCAACCTCGGCTTCTTGACCCCGTACCCTGCCCGCCTCGGGGTTCTCGTCTGGCTCCTCAGCCACGCTGCCAAAGCTGCTGGCGCTGGAGGACGAGCGGGAGAAGTCCTGCAGAGGCTCCGGCCTTTCCGCCCTGCGAGGGACAGAGCTAGCCCTGTGCCACCCCATCCCCACACTGCCTCATCCCTGTGCCAGCATCACTCCACCCTGGTGCCACCCCCCCTCGGTGTCACCCATCCCTGTGTTTCCCCATCCCATCCCTACCAACTTGTCCCCGTGCCACCCAGACCTGTGCCACTTGAGTGCCATGCTGTCCCCACCCCACGGCACTCTGTGGCACCACGTCCCTGTGCTGCTGTGTCCCCACAATACCCAGTTCCCGTGTCACCAGGTTCCAGTCTGTCCCAGTGCCACCCTGTCCCCATGCTGCCTTGTCTCTGTGCCACCCCATCCCTGTTTATTGTGCCACCCTGTCCCCATGCTGTCCCCATCGTTCTGCCCCTGTGTGCTGCCCCATCCCACTGCCACCCAGACCATGTGACACCCAGTCCCGTTGCACCCTGGTGTCCATCCTTGTGTCCCTATATCTACATGTCCCCATGTTCTTGTGTCTTCATCTCCACGCGTTCCTTCATCCCCATGTCCGCGTGTCTCCACGTCCACAAGTCCCTGTCCCTACGTCTCCATGTTCCCATATCCCCATCCCTCAGTGTCACTGCGTCCCCATGTCCCCGTGTCTCCTGTCCTCACGTTTCCACGTCCCCATGCCCACATGTGCCCGCGTCCCCCGCCGGACCTGTCGTGGTGCCGCCGGCTCTCGGGGGAGCTGTGCGCGGAGGAGGTGCCGTCGTTCCCCGGGGCGGGGCCGTCCCTGCGGAAGGCGTCGGGCGGTGATGGGCGGCCGGGCCGACCCGCGTCCCCCCGCCCCCGTCCCCACCTGCCCGGCGCCTCCTGGATGCTCTCGATGCCGATGGCGCTGGAGCGCCGCGAGCCGAGCGGGCCGGGCCGCCGCCGGGAGGGGCTCTTCCCGGGGACCAGCAGCGCCTGAGGGCGGCCGGCGCTCAGCGGGGTCGGTCGGCGCGGGGGTCCCCGCCCCGCTCCCCGCCACGCACCTCTTCCACCGAGCCCAGGCCGATGGCGCTGCCGCGGCGGCCCCGGCGGCTCCCGGGCACCAGCAGCGACTGCGGCGGCACGCGTCAGGGGCGGGGCTTGGGGGCAACGGGGGGCGGGGCTTCGACGGGAGGGGCGGGGCCGAGAGGGAGGGGGCGGGGCCGGGTCGCGCTCAGGGTGGGGAGAATGGGGCCGTGCTGCAGGGCGGGGCGGGGGGGGGGGGCGGGGCCTAGCGGAGCGGAGCCTATGGGAGAGCAGGACGGGTAGAAGGGCGGGGCTTAGAGAAGAGTGCGGCGGAGGGGCTGCATGGACATGGGAGGGGCTTAGAACAGGCTGGGGGCGGGGTCCCGGAAAAGGGGCGGGGCCGGGATAGAGGCGGAGCGCTGGTGTGGGGCGGGACTTATCGGGGGCGGGGCCTATGGGATCACAGAGCTAAGCGAAGGGCGGGACTATGGGAGGGCAGGATTGGTGCAGGGACGGGGCTTATCGAAGGACGAGGCTCGGCGGGAGGTGGGTGGGTGGGGCTTAGAGAGAGGGAGGGGTGGGGCTTAGGGAAGGGGCGGGGCTCAGCACGTGGAGCAAAGGGCTCCGTGCTCCAGGGGCGTGGCCTTGTCCGACAAATGGGCGTGGCTCCGGGGAAAAGGGGGCGTGGTTTTGTGCTCAAGCATCGGGCGTGGCCCGGGGCGTGGCCCAGGGGGCGTGACCTCTGAGGGGGGGGCGGTGCTTTCGCACATTACCCCGCCCCCTCCAGCAGGCCCCGGCCCCCAGCAGCCCCCGGCCCCACCTTGAAGGACTCGAAGAAGCCCGGGGCTGAGCCGTTGTCGGGGCGCTCCTCGTCGGGGCCCATCCCAAGCATGGCCTGGCTGCGGCCCTGCAGCTCCTCGTGCAGCGTCTCCAGCAGCGCTGCCCGCGTCCTCTCCTGCGCAGCACCCACTGAGCACGGCCGTGCGCAGCACCCAGCGCTGCACCCCCTGCGGACGCAGCCCCTGCGGCACGCACCTCCAGCTTGGCAAACTTCTCGGCCTTGTAGCAGGCATACTCGGCGTTGATGAGTTTGGTGAGCAGAAACTCCTGGAACTCGGGGCCCTGCGGGGCAGCGGCGACGCTGGGTGGGCGCCAATGGGGGATCCTCTGCGCGCTGCACCCGCGGGTGCTCACCTTCCTGAAGACAGCAGGGTCGGGCAGCGGTGGCCCAAAGAAGGGGACATCATCACGGGCGGTGACCGACACTTTGTAGAGGGGCCCCTGGGGGCCGCCGGGCTCCAGCTGCACCACCACGAAGGCGTGCAGGAAGTTGGAGGCGATCATGTCGGGCACGAAGGGCGTGTTCTCGTCCTGGAAGACGACAGCCACGATGTCGTTGCCGATGTGACGCTTTCGCTGCAGCTGTGAGGATGTGGGGACACAGGGACAAGGTTGGCCTTGCCATCCCCTGAGCCCTGGGGCTGCCCCATGGGGTTGTGCACACTCCATAAATACCCAAGGGGCACCAGCAGCTCCTGTGTCCCCTCTGGCACCCACCCCCAGGAACCCCTGTGTCCCACTGACATCTACATACACCCCAAAACGACCCCCCAAGCCCTCACAGCCCAGCAGTGCCCCCACGACCCCCGTTGCCTCCCACCTGCTGCGCATCGCCCTCAGTGTAGGGCAGTTTGGTGGAGACGTGGAACATGATCTCCTTGTCGCGGAAGTGGCAATACACCGACTCACTGCCTGTCTGCCCATGTGTCACGTCCAGCCCTCCCCGAAAGCTGCATGGCATTAAAAGGGAGAGGATTTTTGAGGGGGGAGGAGAGAACCCTTTGGGGTGCCCCCATCCCACACCCTGCACACACCCCTTGAAGTCACGGAGCTGCACCCGCTGCCCCAGGACATCGAGGAACTCGGTGAATGCCGGGCTCTCCTCTGTGGTGCCGAAGAGCTCTTCCTCTGAGGTCTGCGGGGACAATAGTGGGTGCCCCCCGGACCCCCTCCCCAGATCCCCACCCTGGCCCACAGCCCAGTACCTGCCCCAGCTTTTGGTAGATGACACCAAATTTGAAGTGGTTGCTGAGCACGTGCTCATCAAAGGCGAGGATGAGGCGGGAGGCCTGGGGGGGCACAGGACAGTGGGTTAGGGACAGGGGTAGGGTTGGGATCACAGCTGGGGTTGGGGTTAGAGTGGTTGCTGCCCCCCTGGCACTGCATTCACCTTGGGGTAGAGCACAGGGTAGAAGCGGTCCACGTTGATGTCCTCGCACACCAGCTGCAGGGGGAGGGAGGGCACTGAGGAGTGGGTGCAGGGGGGCACCCATAGGTGTTGCTGCTGGGCAGGGGGGCACCAACCTTGGCCATCTGCACCACGTTGGGGAACTCGGCCAGGCAGGAGATGGGCACCACATCATGTAGGGTGCGGGAGCGGGTGCTGTGAGTTGAGGGAAGGAGTCAGGATGCCGTGCCCATACTCATCTAGCTCCCACGGGTGCCCCCAGCCCTGCTCACCGCAGCAGCAGGTGGAGGTGCTCCTGCTCATCATATTTGAGGGAGAAGACAAGGTGGCCCAGTGCAGGGTCCAGGGAGTAGTAGTTGAAGTGCTCCTGCCAGCAGCCAGGGGGGCACCCATGGGTGCTCACACATAAGGCACCCACAGCCCCACCAGTGGCCACTCACGCTCATGGGCATGCATGGAATGGGGGGCTACCCATCTCCCACTGTCCCATGAACCCCAGTATAGACTCATGAGCACCTATCTATGAGGTTCCCATGCCTGAAGACAGCCATCCTTGTGCACCACCCACCCCACAGATACACGTAGGTTCACCATGCCCATGAGCTCCCATCCTTACTGGTTCTCTATGCCCACAGCCACGCACCCCTAGCGAGCACCCAACACTTTTGGGATCTCCATCACTACATGCACCCATCTGCATGGAGAACCTCATCCATGAGCACCCACACTGTTGGCCCCCCATGTCCATCAGCATCCATCCCCACGAGCACCCACACTCATGGGTCCCCTGTGAGCATCCACACTGACAGGGACCCTGCTCCCCGGTGCCCACCTTGCCCAGGAAGTGCTTGCGGTAGATCTTGGCTGTATGGTTGCCCTCCAGCCGTGCGCGGGTGCCGAGTGCCGGGTTGGGGGGGGGCTCAGGGGCCCCATTCAGCTGATGGTTGGTGCCCTCGATCCAGTAGCCCCCGAATTGTGGCAGCAGGATGAGCGGGAATGGCCCCTCCCGGCCCAGCACCTGCACCCACAGCTGAGCCATGTGCCCCCTGACCCCCACCCACCCAGCCCCACCAAACTGGGGAGTATGACCACGCTACCTCATGCACGCTGGGGTATGGGATGTAGTCCTCCTCTGTCTGCAAGACAACGGGGGGATGAGGCGCTGCTGGCACCCGTGGTTACTGTGGGACCTCACCCCCCCTCACTGGCACATACCTTGAGTGGGGGGGGCACGGCGCGATGCTGCTGGGCCATGCTGCTGCCTGCAGGACACGGCCATGGGGCACCCCGCAAGCACGGGGGAGGCACCGGGCGGCCGTGCGATCCATCCCGGTGCCAGGAGGTCACCCATGGTGGGGGGGAGGGGGTTGAAGGGTCTCACCTGGGGGTGGCGGTGCCTGCAGGATGCAGCTAGCTGGCCGGGGGATGGGCGGGGGGGTCCATCGTGGCGCCGCCTGGGGAAGACAGGGCGGTGGGAGCTGTCTCTTGAGGGTGTCCGGCGGCGGGGGAGCCCCAAACCATCACCGCCCCCTCCCCACGTGCGTGTCGCCCCCCCGCCCCCCGCGGGGCGCCCTCTGCGGGCGGGAGGGAGCGGTGCGGGGCAGCACCACGGACAGCGGCGGGGACCCCGCGCAGCGCAGCCCGTCTCAACCGCCCCTTGCGAAAAACGCACCCACCCCGCGCGCAGCCCGAGGGATGCACGGCCCCCACACCCACCCATGGGGCTGTTCTGGAACTGGGGGGGAGGGGGAGGGAGGGGAGCACCCAAATGTGGGGCCAGACCGGGGACTGGGGGCAACGAGGAGGGCACATTGCAGGAATACGGATCGGGGGGGGGGGGGGGGGAGGAGGGGGAGCGGGGGATGGAATATGGGGCTGGGGGGTTGGGGGGCAGATTTTGGGTTGAAAGGGGGGAGGCAATTTGTAGGGTACATACTAGAGAGGTTTGGGGACGCTCAGGGGCTGACGCCCCCCACCCCCGAACCACCCCCCCCTCCCTCCCGGTACCGGCAGCGGCTGAAGGTCACGGGCCTGGCCCGGCCCCCCCCTCCCCCGCTGCTGCGCGGCCCCGGGGACAGCGGCGGTGGGGACAGCCCGGGGGGGCTGCGCGGAGCTTACCGGGGGCGGCGGGACCGGAGCAGAGAGGAGCGGCGCGGGGCCGGGTCGGTACCGGTACCGGAGCGCAGCGGCGCGGGGCCCCACCGCTCACAGCCGCCGCTCCGCGTCACGTGCAGCGGGGCGGGGCGGCCCGCACGGGGGCGGCCGGCACCAGGAATGGCACCGGAACCGGCACCGGCACCGGGCACCGCCATCCCAGCCCCGGCAACGGAGCGAACGCCTCCGGAACCGGCAGCGGCCGCGTGGACCCGCGGTGGGAACGCGGTTGGCAGAGGGAAGAGGGACCCGGCGGCCCCATCCCCTCCGCTCTGATAACCTGCACCCCCCGCAGTCCGTCCGTCCGTGTACATCCTCGGTACTCACTGTGCTCCCACATCTGTTCCCCCCATCCCTGGGGCACAGAGTGAATCTATTTGCCTGCCTGCCTGTCCGTCCGTCCATCCGCCCTCCCATCCCAGGTGCACACAGTGAGCCCATCCACCTGTCCCTACTGCCCAGGGTGACTACATCCGTCCATCCATCCTCGGTGCCCAGTCTGTCTGTCAACCATTGTTTCTCCCTTTCTCGATGCCCAGAGTGAGTCCATCTGTCTGTCCATCCGTCCATTCATATCCTCTCATCCCTGCTGACCACAGTTCGCCTTTCTGTCTGCCTACCCATCCAACCTCTCATCTCCGGTGCCCAGAGTGGATCCATATATCCATGGTGTCCAAAGTGAGTCCACCTGTCTGTCCCTCCGACCATTCAACTTCCCATCTCTGCTGTCCTGAGTGGTTCCATTAGTCCGTCCATCCATTCATCCCTGGAGCCTAAAGTCCATCTCTGTGCACCCCCTGCCCCCATGCTGTGGGTGTCCCCCCAAGGACCCCTCTGCATCCCCCACTGCCATCACTGGTGCTTCAGGAGGGACATGGTGGCTCAGGGACTGGCTGGCACAGGCTGCAGGGCACCAGGTGCCAGCACCAAGGGGAGGGCTCCCAGGGCCCAGTGCCAACACTGGAACACTGAGGGCTCAGCCCCACAGCTGCCCAGGCATCACTGACGGGGGCAGCTCAGTCCCACATCCCAAGCCAGCACTGCATCCGCTGGGGAAGAGCTGCCAAGCACAGCCTGGCCAAGGGTACAGGAGCACAGGGGGGTGCAAACAGCTGCACCATTCCCAGCACAGGGAGATCCTGCACAGGGCAGAGCAGAGCACCCAGAGCAGCAGACATGAGCCTCAGACAGAACAGGAAACGTCTAACTTTATTATGAAGATACTTCAACAGTGCCCCTTTCCCCCCCCCCCCCCTCTTTTTAAAGTCTGGAAGTGGTACACTAGTTCCTGCTACAAACACGCAACTGGGGAGAGGGAGAGATCGTTTCTGGGAGCTGGAGATGTAAAAAAATTAATTAGTGCATTCCTGAAAACAAGAACAGAGGGAAAACCTCTGGCATGGGCAGCGAGGCTGACGCAGCCCCAGGGTCCGAAGCAACGGGGGGAGCGCTCTTGGCAGTAACGGACCAGAGAAAGATGTTATCAAAAATAATTAAAACAGCCCACGTTCCTAAAAACACAGTTCACAGAGAGACCGTGCAGCCACAGCTGGAAGTGAAGCTGCAAAGGTGAGCTACACGGGGAGGGCAGCCTGGCCCAGGAGCACAGGGCTCACAGCACGGAGAAATGGATGAAGACATTCCTCACAACGAACAATTTCTTAACTTTCATGCTGTACTGAAAAAGCGGATCAAAGACTGCACGAGCTGGAAGCAGGGGACGCCTAAAGAGTTAGCGGAGAACAGATCGAGGTGGTTTTGATCTACTGCACCACAGCTCCTTTTGGGACAGACGATACCCCCGCCTCCCCTGCTGGAAACACGTGCCCGCACACAGCACGGGCTGCCTCTGCTGCTACGCCTTCCAACCCTACTGCTGCTTTATTAAATATAAAATGGGGAGCGTTCTCTTGAAGTCGGGATGTCCGTCAGTGCAATCTGCTTTGACATAAGGCATTTTGGGGGCAGTCATATCAGAATGGGTTTCTGCCTTCTGGAAGAGTCAAGAGTTCAGTCCCTTATCCACCTTCTCTTTAAATGCCCTACCATGTCACACCCTCTTCCCTTCTGGTCTGCCAGCGCTTGTAAAGCCATCAGTGTCCGAGTAAGCCAGTCCCTGGGAGCAAGGAGACAAGCACCCGACAGTTACAGTGCTGGCAAGGCACAGCACAAGTCAGCGTGGGCTTCATCAGTAAAAGGGAGTATGTGGCAGGGGGAAGATTCTCACCTTTAAATCCTTCTTCAGGCATACAAACTGGGGAAGGAAAGAGAGAGGCATCATGTTAGAAGTCTCCTGACAGTCATTTCTAAAAGGATCCTTTGTGTGAGCGCAGCACACTGCGGCACTGAGCCGTACCTCCAGCCGACAGCCACACGAAAGCTTCAGCATCTCTGTTTTCCCCTCACGTTTCAACCCAAAGCCAAAGCAGCCTATTCAGCCAGCCCTATCCCCCACCAGAGGCAGCAAGGCAGGCCCCCAAATCCCAAACCTCCCCCTGCAGCACGCAGGGGTCCCCTCCTCACCATGCATCACATCGTCCATCGCTGCGTAATCCGCAATTGGCTCATCAGCCTGGAAAGCAAAGCAGACAGGTCGGTGTCTGGCAGAGCTGCACGGGGTTGTGCTCCTTAAGGAGGCTCTTCCTTCCACAAAAAGGGCCGGAGCTCTGAGGGAAGAGCTCAGCTAAGCGGGACAGGGTGGGCACGAATAAGAGGGGGAGGGAGGGAGGCAGCCACTATGTGACCCGATCTCTTGCACGGAACAAAACCCCAGTTCAGCTCGCTGCTTCCCTTCCTCCCTCCTCACCTTGAGCAGAATGACGGACTCGGGGATGACACCCAGGCTGCCCAGCGTCGCCGTGTCGTCACTCAGCATCTTCCCATCAATCGACAAGTTCTGGTCGAAGGGAGCAACTGAAAATGCATGCATGATCTGTGCCAACACAATGAGACACGCTGATTTTGTGCGGAGGAAAAACATTCTGCTGAGCTACACAAAAACACTGCGTGCAGCACACAAACACATGCCTCTGCTGCCACTGGGGATTCAAACTCTTCCCTCCATCTCCTCCCAGCTGCACTCTCCTCACTATTGACTTCATGTTTTCTTTTTTATTTGAGAACACACGTTTCTTGCAGCAGAACTGCCTTACCTGTATTTTTAGCTCTTTCAGTGTCTGGTTAGCAGAAACAAGCAGTGCTTTCTCCCCTCTGACCTTCCGGTGCCGGGTGCTTCGCCGGATGCCTTGCTTTTGGTAGATGTAGCTCTGGTGGGAAAGCTTCTGGCGCTTCGCACCACCATTGCTCTGAAAGCAAGAGCCAGGAGTGAGGAACGTGGCCACAGGGGCTGCACAGCACACAGCTTCTTCCAGGCTGCAGCACTGCCTGGGGATCACCTGACACATGCAGTGCCGTCAGGAGGACCAAAGGAACCTCAATTCCTGCTCCTAGCACCAGCACGGAACTTATCCTGATGCTGCAGCGATCCCTCCTCTAAAAAAGAGCACCACCTGCACCACGAGACACTGCCAACAGTGCCCTGCTGCTGGGGGGCACAGCCCCCAGTGTGTCCCTTCATTGGGATTAAGAGGACCTGGGGTGACCCTGACACCGAGTGACCGTCGCTCGGGTGTGTGCGGGTCTCTGAGCACAGGTCTCTGACTTTGAGGGCTTTAAAACCAAAGACTGCAGGCACAAAACTGGCTTCAGTAATGCAAATGGAGACAAAACGTCTGTCAGGATGGGACACCTGAGGCATTGCTGCTCTCCCTTTGTCCCACAAGATGAAAACAGAGGGCTGTTCCACCATGCTGACTCAAGAGGCTGGTGCAGAGCAGAGGAACCTTGCAGTGTTTTGATCTCTACCTGGTTAAAATCTGGGTCTTGCTCCCCCTCTGGCTTGTTTTCCTCCCTTTCCTCTTCAGCTTCTGAGCTGCTCACGTTCAGCTCTGGAGCAGCGTCCTTCATTACCTGAAGTCATAAAAATCATTCTCTGTAACTAACCCAGACTGTCACATCACAGCAAACAGCTTTCAACACTTCAAGGATACCACCTTGATCAAATGAACCAAGCTAGAAAAATACAGGGATCTGCTCCACGCGCCCAGGGAACACTCTCCCCAGCTGCACTGAGCCACAGGGACCGGGCCCAGAAGACACAGCTCTCAAGCTGCTCTGCTGGACTGCAGTTGTTGGCTGCCAAGCAAACCCCACCGCAGGGACATCCTGCTTCCTGCAGCTCCAGACCTCTCCAGGCAAAGGGAATGTCTCTGGGGGCTCACACTGATTTCCTTCCCATTAGCTGGC
Source organism: Oreortyx pictus (assembly GCA_036925125.1). Lineage (NCBI taxonomy): Eukaryota > Metazoa > Chordata > Aves > Galliformes > Odontophoridae > Oreortyx > Oreortyx pictus. The sequence continues at coordinate 6,363,333 of JAUPFR010000024.1, read as the reverse complement.
TGCTCCTCCACTCAACTAAGTGTATTACGAAAGCCCTAACCCAGAGAAAGGAATATTATCTGTAAATTATACACTTATCCGTCCCTGCAGCAGCCCGACAAGAGGCACTCACCACCATTACTCGTGGGCCTGCAGTTCCTAAGTAAACGGAATCTAAATAATTGACAACAGCGTATGGAATGCAACATGCTCTTCATTCACCCGTGGTCCCGCAGGCAGCACGGCCCTGCTGGGTGCTCACACCGGGGTCAGCACGGAGCCCAGCTGTGCTCTGCCCCCTGCTGCCTCACAGCTCCCTTCCCCATCCATGTCTTTGCAGTTCACAACTGCAGCTCACAACTGTCCAGCACCAATCGTTCCCAGGGTGCTCTGGATTCGAGCAGTGCCGCCCTATGCTGACTGCACGGGGCTGTGGTTTCCTGCTGGGAAGTGCTCCCTGACCATGAAGGAGAGTGGGCAGGAGGGCAGCAGTGGCTCTGAGTGCTGCTGGGGGCACTGCCCCACCAAAGAGGCAGCAGCGTTCCAGCTCTCACCCCCTATGCCAGCCCCAGCTGCCAGGCAAAGAATAGCTGCCTGTTCTCACAGCCCCGTCCAGCACCATGACAAAGAGCCCTCCTCCGCACCAGAGCCAAGCACAGCGCTGGGATTCAGCCCCCAGGCAGGCTGCAAAGCCACGGTCATGGCTCCAGACCACGCTCTGTGCTCTGCTCTGCCAGCTGAGCTCAGACCTCCTCTCCAGTTTCCATCTCAGCCCCCCCCCCCAGAACAGGGCTGGGAGGGAGAAAGATCAGCACAGAAGCCTGTAAGCCGCCTGGCCCTGCCTGCAGACAGCCACTCATGCGGCCACGTGGGCTCTCAGCTGGGGCAGCTTCTGAACAAGGAAACAGCACTGGGATGAGAGAGGGCCAAGGGAGAGATCCGTACCTTTTTATTATCCACCACTTTATGGATGTAGATGGTTGCTTGGGTGTACTCACGCAAGTCCCGCTGCTGCTGGCATAACAGCCCTTCTCTGCATTCTGGACAGAGTTCTGGGGAGGCACAAAGGAAAAGGCATTTAATTGCTTCAGCTCCTTGGAGACACCGAGTGCATGCACCTGCCCGGTGCCTCTCCTCACTAACTCATGGCACCAGGGGCACCCGCCAAGCTCCACAGGAGCTGCAGGGCTCTGTCTGAGCAGAGCTAGGTACTGGCAGCACCAAGGAGAGACGCAGCAGGGAAAGCTCACTCACGGGGCTCAGAGCTGTACAGTGCGCCCTCAGGCTGCCCGGCAGCTTGCGTGCGGGTGATTTTGATGACATGATCGACCACGAAGAGTTTTTGAATCCTCTGCCACTCACTGGGCCATATGAGAGCTATACTGTGCAAAGAAACAAGAACGTGCTTTATGTCACGGGAATACCGAGCTGCAATATCCTCCCCTCTTTCTTTCAGTCTGCTAAGGCAAGAGAAGCAGCAGAACCCACCCACAGCCCCAGCTACACAAGGGTCGGTGTGCTCAAGGTAATGGGGGCACAGCAGCGTGTCCTTAGTGATGCTGCTGAGCTCCAGCCATGCCCAGCACACAGCCAGAGGGGAGAGAAGTGGAAGATCTGCTGCTGTTAGTTCTGCCTCGCTGCAGAAGCAAGGCTGTGGAGCATGAACTCCAGCCCAACGCCCAGCGCTCCAGGGGCAAGTCTCAGGGAAAGCAAAGCTTCAGCAGCTAGATGTTGCGACGCCACAGTCAGGCTCTGGGTAGGCTATTGTTAGGAACAAGCCAAGCTTAAGTAAGCTCTTTTTTCCTGAGCCAGCATCCTTGGACAATTTGGGTCTCGCCCTGCATGAAGATGTACACTAAGGTACGTCTGAGGAAGCAGCTGTGCTCCCTTTGTTCAGAGGGAGCGAGTGCTCCTGCATCGCTGCAGCTCAGCGAGCTTTGAGCAGCTTCCCGGGGCTTGCAGGGCAAGGCAGAGGTGAGAGGAGAAGGAACTCACAGCTTGGAGTCTTCTTTGGTCATGGAAGCATAGGTGAACATGAGGCCCCCGTGGGGGCAGAGCAGAGCGCTGTTCCCTACTGACGAGACAGGGCTGCACCGCGTCGGCCTCCTGCTCGGGCAAAGAAACAGGGAGGTTATGGTATGGACAGCAAAAAAGCACAAGTCTGCAGGCTGCAAGAAAAGGAAATGGCAGGTGGGTATGTGCAGGTGGCATTCCAACAGGGAATGCAGAACTGCCACCAACACGGAACCAGAGCTCCCGTGCACTGCAAACCCGTGCTCCTGCCCCACTGCAGCTCACAGCAACGGGACCAAGTGGTGACCTCTGCCTAGGATACAGCTTCGGGCAGATGAAAAAACTAATCAGGTTACTATCTAATCTGACCATCTGGTTAAGGCACGGTAAACAAGGAAATTCAGATTCTCACAATGTATTACAATTGCTACGAGTGCAGGGTCCAAGTCCTGCAGGATCAGCTTCCTTGTTTCCACACACGCAGCTCTGGGCAACACTGACTCAAAGCAAAGTCACCACCTGCAGCCCCTGAAACCAAACACAAAGCACCAAAGAGCTCAGGCCAGTTACCTGACAAATTTCCTCCATTCTTCTACAAAGAACTGTGAAACGATATACAGCTCATCTGTCTCCTGGAAGGGAAGGGGAAAAAAAAACAACACAACCTTCTGTTAATTAACCCAACAGTAGAGAGGCAATGACTGTTCAGCTTTTTCTGCAGCGCGCGTTCTTCTTTGAGACCTCAGCATTTTTACCATGACAACTCCATCCAAGCACACTGGGAAAGCCAAGTAAAATAATTTGAGATGAAGTACCAAGCACTTACATTACTAATCTTGTGTTTATTACAAAGTTAATTTAGCTTTAGATCCAATTACCTCTAATTCATAGCAGGAAACGGTTATTTTCCCAGAACAGCTCTCTGGCACTGGGGTTTCTGTGGCTGAGTACCACTGCACAGACTCAGGCCCAAAGCAGATCCCTCTGCATACCCAAGCATGGGGGGGGACCACCCCACCCGCCCCCACTTTCTGAACAAGCTCAGTAGGGCTGCACTGGGTCAGTACTTCCACGGATGGATGTAATCATCGAGAAATACCATCCCTGCTTATCTGGCTGACTCCAGGCCAGCAACATCTGTCCCTAGCACAGGGTGGTCTCGGTGCCCGAGCAGCAAAACAGGGATAAAGCTTCCAGCCCCAAACCTCCCCGTCCCCTACCTGTGGCCAGCTGCCCAGGCAAGGCCGGCACTTGTCGTGGAACAGGTTCTGGAGGGATGTCTTCTGCTCACTAGCCATCATCTTGTGCAGAGCTTCATTTTCTTCTCCTTCCCGCTCCAAAATCTGCACAGAACAGTTGCTGCTTCAGTTCCTAGAGCTGACACTGTTTCTCCCCACTGCACTGGGGAGTGCTGAAGAAGAAACCAGACACGTGGCCATGTATTTACAGCCAGCAGAAGGGTAATGTTTGCAATTCAGATACCTTGCATTGGGAACAGCACTCTTTGTTATTTGGGAACTCGGGAGCCTTTGGGAAATACTGCTTGAGCTTCTTCCAGGCTTCCTTCGACACTACCCTCCTGTCATTTTCAGATATGCACAGGTCACCTGCAGGGAGAGGGGCAGGAGAAGGGCTGTGCCCTGCTGCGCTCAGCAGCGTGCTGCAGCCCGAACCAGATTGAGGAGATTACCAGGTATTAGTGTGGGGGAAGGCATTCGTGTCAGCAAAAAGAGCCCAACTAACACACAAAGTCACTCAGGGATCACTTCCCTGCTCCGACAGCCAAAAAAACAAAGACTTGAATTCACATTTCGGTTTCAGGGCCTAAAGCAGTGGATGAATATGGACCATGGAGAGGCTGGGAGGGGAGAGGTCTGGAGGAGCAAGGACCACCCAATGGGGGCACTGGAGGAGCAAGGACCACCCAATGGGGGCACTGGGCTCTGCTCTCTGACCACGACTACAGAGCTGTGATTTCACAGTGACCGTTCTGCAGGCTGCAGACAAACCCATGTTCTGTGGCACAGGAGCTGAGTGCTTCCTGCACTCCCAGCATACAGCATCACTGCTACACAACCTCAGCTGCCCTGTGCACCTCATAACCAGCAATTAACTCGGGCCCAAATACCTGGACCACACCTCAGCCCATATGCTCCTGAAGCACACAGTGATGGGAGGGCTGTTCTTCAAGAGGAACCAAAGATTCCCTCCAGCAGGTGAAACACAACCTGCCAGGTGCCCCCAGATTTCCCACATGCTCCACTATGGCCCAAAGTATCAGACCAATGAGCAACTCAGCATCCTAACCCTTGCATAGCCCCAGCAGCCTGCTTCCATGCTGTCTGCCTGCATTGAGTGCTCCACCGCCACACTGTGCTCCTGTCTGCCAGCAACAGCTTTGCTCCACTGCAAATCTGGAGCTACGCTCTCTGAAGCACTGTGTCACTACCTGCTTTTCAACGCCCAGCATTATCAAGCCATTACCCCACAGCCTTGATTAGCCCTAATGATGGGAGTTGTGCTGCTAATTGACGATGCCCGCCCGCAGGAGCCTCCAGCAGAACACAGGCAAGTCAGACAAGCAACATGACCCAAACAGCAGCGCAGCTAACTGAGCAAAACAGCCAACATCAGGTCACAGCCTGATGTAAATGGACACCGAAGCACAGCAGGTGGGGGAATCAGTATGCCTGGGTGCCCCAGCTGCAAACAGAAACAACAGAGCTTCTACAGTTGTTGGGTAAGAGCTTCTGTGCTGAGCTCCTGACACAGAGAGAACGATCTGACACCGTCTGCTTTCTCTAGAATCTCCCACTTCTCTGAGTGCTGATGCAGCCCCATGCAGCACCCAGGTTCCTCCCTAGTGGCTGGGCTGTGCTTGTGCCCTTTGCACAACTTGCTCCGAGTTTTGAAATGTCAAGAAACATGTGAAAATGAGAATAAAAACACGCTTCTGTGGTAACTGCTCATGCTGCTCCCAAGCTAGGAGGTTAACATCTGGAGCAGTGGGCAACAACAGAAATGTTCAGCTCCAGCCCCCGCAGACTTACCATGTGGGCATACAATGTCTTCATTAAAATTTAACTCTTCTTCCTCCTCTCTCTTCTCTTCATTTGATTCATCTAATTAAAAAGATAAATAAATAAAAATAAGAAGACGGCACTGTTTCTCTCTGAAAGAAAGGGGAAACCTTTGAGGGAAGAATGCTGGTTTCCCTTCAGCAGAACTCTCAGCCCAGCGGAAACCTGGGAAGTGTTATTCTGTTATTCTCCAACACATGGGCTTGCGTGCCTGCAGGCCAGGCTGTGTGGCATGTAGGAGTGCTTTGAAGTGCACGGAGCACAAGAGCATCCTTTGTGAGATGACAAAGGGTGCATTTGTTCCAGCTGCAGCACCGCAGGGGTTCACTGCTCAGAGCTAACCCAAACCTCTAGGTGAGAGCGGAGCACCACAGCGTGGCCTCTGCCCTGCACTCTGACACCCAGTGTGAGAGCTGCTACACTGGAGTTCAGAACTGCAGCTCTACAGACAGAAGCACTGACCATTGAGCAGGAGAAACAGAAAGAACAGCAATGTAACAGTTTGAAACAATGCAGCTAAGGAGCAAGTTGGCTCGTGAGCAGTTACAGTGCACTTCTAGGATGTGCAACCTGCTCTGAAAGCAAGGTGACCCCTGAGGGACGGCATGTGGGACAGCAACAGCTGCTGACGCAGAGAAGTGCCCTTTTCTCAGTGGATGCCACCAGCCCCAACAGCAGCAGATAGCATCACTGCGGTATCTGATGTTCTCGGAGCCCTCCAGCCCAAGATCAATGCAATTAGCTGATCATCTCCACTTCCATTCAAATGAGCTCCTTGCCCTCAGTTATGAAAGAAAAAAAAGTTCAAAAGGAATCCAATTTCTAAGGGTTTCGAGAACAGAAGGCAAATAAATTCCACACGTCGTCACAAACGTATGATACAGGGATAGAAGAGAATCCAATTTGTGGTGTTTTTTTCCTAAGCAGTGTTTTGCCAGGGCTGCTCTACCAGCTGTGCTGTTTCATCCGTAGGCCTTTGCAGTAAACATCCCCAAGATAATTTTCATGTTTCTTCCTCCCCCTCTGCACTTTCATTCAGATAAAAGTAGATGAAAAGATCATGTGTCTGGGGCGGTAATTGTACACAGCTCTGTAAAACTACTTATTACCTCATCTTCTTCTCCGGGTACGAAGATCACCCAGCAGTTTTGAAGCTTATCAAATAAAAAGCTCCTGAAATTAAGGCTGTGTGATATCAAACCACCTGAAGTGCTTTCCCTCCCTGCTCATAAAAGGGAAGTAAAACACCACACGCCAGAACACCTGACATGTCTTTTGTTAGGAGGGATCAGTCAGAGCTGGTGGAGCTCCACAGCAGCAGAACTACCTTTGTTTGGTGCGTTTCCATTCAGTTTTCCATTGCTGTGCTCTGCGTCTTCGTCTTGCTCATTTAATTGCTCCAGAGCCAACTGACGCCAGCTCCGCAAGGATGCCTTCCCAACCCAAAACCCATCACTCCTGTGGGGAGACAGCAGTGTCAGCAATGCAAATCGCAGCCTCAATGGTAAAAGCCTGGGGGTAAAAAACCTTCCCCATTGGTTAGCGCTGCTAAAAACATCTCTGACAACATCTGAAGGCACCAGGACTCACATACCCCTTGACTGTTATCTTCAGCAAGTTGGTGACCGTTTTATAGTCTTCGTTTAGCTGGTTTTTCAGACGCAGGACTCGACATCTTTCTACCACACAGTCCTTGCAAAGTGCTTTGACTGGCATTGGGGATAAAAGAAACACAGTGTTACACTCCAGCACACACAGCTGAGCACCTAGCTGATTTGAGAGCTCAGAGAAGGAAGGCACGTGCTGGTCACCCTGTATCACCACCTGAGATGTGGTACATAAGCAGGTTAACTGCTATGGTAAAACTCCTCAGCTGAGGTGCTGTCTGTTCCACCAGCTCCCTGGTACCAGAATGCAGGGAGAGCTGTGAGAGCTCACAGAGACATGCAGATGTGGGAGACAGAAAGCTGGGGGCTGAGGCCGTGTCACTGCTCTTCTGTGGCATGAAGGTGCTGTACAGACACTTCCAAGGTGCCCTCATGGGATGAGAGGGCTCCCAGCCACCCAGCAGCAAAGAAAAGCTCCAAACCTCCTGCAGTGCTGTGCTGGACCAGGAACAGCCCTGCATCTGGGCTTACACCTTGGGAAAGGAGCAGGGGAAGCCAGAGGGTCACACCCAGATCCTTCCCTCTCCATCATCCTCAGTGAGGAAGCTGCAGGTGACCTTCCAGCTGACTGATAAAGATTGCCCTGTTTTCATAAGACCTGCCTGCATCACTGGATGTTCTGCTGGTTGCATTTCTTCCCTATAAGTGCCTGACAGGAGCCAAGCTAATTTGGTGGAATTCAGTGGGAGCTATTGAGCTCCTTTATAAAAGAAACTAAGCCTGGAGCTCAGTTCAGAGATACCCAGATACTGCAGAGGCCAGCCCTCCCCACAAATCACACACGGCAGACATGTGCAGCACCAGCACATCCACTGACAGGTGCATGCTCCCAGTGAATGAGGCAGCCTGGGACAGGCTGGGGGAATGGGGGGGCAGACATTTTCTTATCAGGCTTTAAAAATCATTTTGAAGTCCCTGAAGAGTTACATGTGCAAGCTGTGCTATTTCACAGAATCAGCTCAGTTGCTTTCTCAGGAATTTGTGCACAGCACTCCAAAGGCAGAGCAGGACTCGGGCCTGAGACCAGCCCTGCAATCAGATTAACTGCATTAGTTTGAATGCTAACGTAAGTAAGTGATTTAAAAAACAAAACAAAACAAACAAACAAACAAAAAAACAACAACAAAGCACTCAGAAATAGAAGCACAGAAATAAAGTTATGGTAATAAAGGATGGCCCAGAGAGGGCCTGGGACCAGAGCAAAGCTCGAGCACATGCTCAGCACACCAGGAGCAGGAGGGGGGACCTGCAAGCCAGACATCTCACCATTCAGCCTGGGTCCCCCGCCATATCTCCTGTAGAAGTAGTCAGCCACGTACTCGGATATCCTCTTCATTATGCATATCTTGTCGGGATGCAGCTTCCCGTGCGAGCACAGGCACGCTGTGTTGTCTATGGGTTTGGGAGGAGTGGACTCATCCAGCCACTTCTGCAGCCATTCCAGAGAGATGAAGTCGTATGGAGAACCTGGGTGGGAAAACCATGGAGAGAAACAAGCCCATACATGTCAGCCACCACGTGATACAGCAGATGGTATTTTATAATTACTCTGATATTCAATGGTACTTTCACAAATGAACAGGCTATGGCAGTTGGTTATATCTCCGTGGTACAAGTTGGCAAACATCTGACACAGCTCCTGTGCCCACTCCTCTGGGCTGCTCCTACCACTCTGGCCCAGAGAGACGGAAGAGATTTACAGTGCAAGTGGTAACTTGGTTAATTTTTTTAATCCAAACATTTATTTTTGTTCTCAAAGCAGAACAGCATGCTCACTCCTGTCTGCTCAAGGGGAAGCATCTCGCACAGAGCCAGGGTTTGGGTCAGCAGTGGGTCAGGTCAGTACAAGCTGTGAGATAGCTTTATATGAAATCCCTGCATCTCCACCCTGAGACCCCGAGTGATGCACACACCCCCAGAATACGTACAGCTATGTTAAGAGTGGTGCATTGTGAAGCTGCTTGCTGAGGTTACATGGAAATACAGGCACAGCTATGCAGCTCATCTCAGTGCTTCTGCCTGCTTCAAATTAACACACATCCATTGTTTCACACCAAGGAGCAACAACAGAGAAGCTCCAGCAGAATACTTGGCCCTCAAACCTTCGCTGGGTCTTTGTGAGCCCTTGGCGTCAAACCCCCTCTCCTGCAGCATCCAGCAGCAGTGTTTCCATCTTACGCAATGCCGCCGAACTACACAGCCGTGACCTCCTGAGAATTGCAGCGCTGTCAGAAAGGCTTTGCTAGTTTGGGATGAAAGCCTCCTCCCCCGGAAAGGACGGGCTTTTCTTTTATTTTTCCTGGGGCAGGCTCTACAAAGCTGGCAGAAAATGTATCTGCACAGCTGCAGGGAGAAGCCGAGCTCCTGAGGGACAGGGTCCGCAGCAGCTCTGGGTAGCACTGCCCCACTCAGGCTGTGACAGCAGCAAGGGCAGCACTGTCCCCAGGGCAGCACCTTAAAGCAGGAGCAGAGGAGCTGAGATTTATTCCTTTATCATCTTAGAAACATTAAGAGCAACCTATTCTGTTGCTGCTGAAGGGAATAAAAAAACACCAGGGCTGAGCTCGTTGCTCCTTTCTAATGGTGACTCATGGCACATTCATACCTCCATCACGACCATCCACCGTAGCTTTGATTTATGGGTGACATTTTAATACCCCTCAGCCTCGCAGCTGAGCTGTGACAACCCCTGGTTCGTGAGTTATGCTCCTGTGTTCCCAGCCTGGGTTCACAGACTGAACAGGGAGACACACAGGGGAGAGGTTTAAGTCCTCGGCCAAAGTCTGCTGCTCAACTCCTTAAATCTCACTGCTGCTTCTGAGCACAGAGTAAGCTAAAAGCTAAAAACAACCCAAACTGCCTAACAGGCCACACAAACATCTGGAAGTCTTTAATTCCAGTCACCAGGAGTTTTTAGGAGCCGCAGAGTGGTGGGAATTTCCCCACACTGGGCAGACAGCAAGCTCCTGCATGCCTGCTTTGAGGAAGACAGGAGAGAAAGGCAGCAGGGGATAAGGATCCTGGTGCTCAGACATGCTAAGGCAACAAGATGCAGGGAGCAGGAGGAAAGGATTAACCTCAGTCACTCATCAGACAGGCTACGAAGCTCAGGCACGCAGCTTCAAAGCCTCAGCAGTGATAAATCAAATTGTTTTCTGCTGGAGGCCAAGCATTCCTGTACCCTGCTACCTGCAGGTTAATTTAGACCAACAGCACCACAGCTTGACGTGAGTTGGCAAGTGGAGACTGGGCAGTTATTCTGCCTCGATACCACTGAGCTCTAACAAGATGAGCTGCTCACCGGGCAGAAGCAAGCAGTCACAATGCATAGAAGTGCACAGGAGAATGATGGAGATAGAGCAAGAAGGGAATTAGTGATGCCAAAGGCCATTAGAATGAGCAAAAAGGGAGAAAAATAGGTTAAGGCAGATAAACAAGTGAAGGGAAGCAAATCCTAAGCATGCACACAGCAACAACAGGCAGCAATCGCCTTCCTCTCAGAGAAGGCCACAGCAGCTGCCTGCAGCACAGCACTCAGCCCACAGGGCCGGGCTGCAGGTTAGTTACACAACACCACTAATCTTAGCAAGGGGCGACTACAAAAGACTACCACAACGTCTTACAGACCAGCTTCAGCAGGTAACCTTTGGTAGAGCTCCTTCACCTCTTCGTGCTTGATTTTGCCCCTGGCCACGCTCTGTTTGCGCATCTCGGCCATTTCGCTGCACCACTCCTCAAACTTGCAGTTATCTCGCTCCACCAGCTCCTGCAGGAAAGCTGTGGGTAAAGGGAAGAAGAAACAGCCACCTGTCACCTCAAGGAGAAATGCCAGTGACAGTCAGTAGCCACACCACCATCGGTTATCTGGGGACAACTAAGGCTAAGAATTCCCCCGAGGCTGCAGATGTATCAGGTCTTTCTGAAAGCGAAATGCATGGACATTGCTCTTTGCGATAGTTATGGCAGTAGATGATTAAATGCAGCCGTCCTGCAGGATTCAAGGCACCCAAGGAAATCATTTACCCACGGCTGTGTTACAGAAGCCCTCTGTTTGCTGAGCAGCCAACGCCGAGTGCTGGCGGCCGCGCGAAGTGCAGAGGCTGCAAACACTGCGGCAGAACCGGCCCCAGGCACTGCCCTGCCTGCTGCCAAGCAGCTCCTCCAACTGCCAAGAGCAGTAGCTCTTGGGGCAGAAATGAGAGCTTCTCATCCCACAGGTGTACCTGCAGGCCCTGTGCTGCAAACACAAGGGCACAGAGCTCTGATGAGATCAGAGCTATGTGGGGCAGACCTTCGCCTTGCCACAGAGATGGAGGTAATGGGAACTTCTGCTGTTACCAACTGAAAAAAAAAAAAAAAAAAAAAAAAAAAAAAAAAAAAAAAAAAAAAAAACTTTGTCTTTCTCCATGCCAAGTGCTTCCCTTGGAATGCTGGTCTGAAAGAGGGGCACTGGATGGCTTATCTGATGCCTTTTCCTATTCAGAAGTAGTTTGAAGAGCTAAAATATTTCAGAAACACGAACACCTGTGTAGCCAGAGCACAGCACCTGCCTTGGGAAAACACACAGCATTATGAGCCATCAGCCCAACCTGCCTGTCCTCAGGTCAGAGCTGGGGAGCCAAGCTGCATTCCTCTGCCATGCTGGAAGAGCAGTTTTTAATGGCATCAAAGCAACATGCCTGGAATTCGCAGTTGCATGAAGCCACTCCAAAACCACCAGGCTTGATGGCTGCCCTTTGCTCCATGTACCTGGCACGCCTCCATGTGAAACAAAGGCAACCACAGGGCTGCTCAGGAATTCAGAGCTGGGTGGGGAAGCTCTGCCGAGTATTGTTTTGGGCAGAGTGGTAGGAGGGAACAGAACCTAAAAGAGCTCAGCAAAGAGGCTGAAAGGCTGCTCTGAGGCACAAACGAGGACCAAGCTGCGAGGCCTGGAACGTGGGCTTTGAGCTTGGAATGGTAGGGGGAAGGGGGCTGAAAAGCTTTGATGCTGTGTTGGGGGGGGAAGGGGGATGGGAAGCAGGGAGGGAGGGTCCTGAAGGGGTTAGAGAAAGCTGTACAGCTCAACCCCCACCACCAGCCCCCACCCCTGCACCCAATGGCACCAGATGCTGACACATAGTTCGGCTCTGAGGGGAAGCAACACCCCCAACAGGACAGAAAAGGGAGCAGGAGGAGCACACTTGCAGCCCCACCAGCACCAGAGGCCTAATTAACATCGAGTAGCACACAAACACCGAGCATCATTAAATCCACAGGGCAAACCTACAGGGATTTCTGCCACCCCCGGTAATTCTAGAGCAAGTCACAAACATGCTTGCACAGAACTCTCACTGAAGGCTCACAGAAGGCTCTGGGTTTTATGCCATCTATTCAGATCTGGCAGAGATTAAGCACTTGTAGAAGACACTTGCCACCTGCCAGCACTACTCCCCTTTAACACATCATGTGCCCTGCTGACAGCCAACTTGAGCAGGACATCACCTCCTCCTGACCCCCTCCCCAGAGGACAACCCAAGGCAAGGTGCCCCCAGCAGGCCCAGAGATGACGTTACCAGGTTCACATGAACCAAGTGCCAGGGAAGTCCAAAGATTTTGCTGCACACGACCCACGTTGTGGCAGCAAATCACTGTGCAGTGCCAGACAGCAAAAGGTCCTTCGAGCACAGTCCCGAACAGGGATGTGCTCTGGGAGAAGAGCTGGAGAGGCCGGGAGTGTGCTCCCTTACCTGGTACTTCCACTGTCAGTGACTTCTCCCGGGTCTGCAGCCTGTACACCAGCATGTAAGCGTTGCGCGAACAGTGTGTCCCTTTCCCACATTTAGGTTTACGGGTCTGAGACTTGGAAGGCTCTGCTGTGGCACAGAAGCAGAACACAGTGAATACATGAGCTTGCTCATGGACTCTCCTTTAACAGGCCGAGTTGGCCACCTGGCTGGGCCCTGCTCCTGCAGGCTTGGCACCAGCCTGACCTTTAGCCCAAAGCAAGCCCAATTCCTTCCAGCATTCCTGGAAGCAGGACAGCTAGAGGGACTAAATGAGGGCCCTGCTGTAAACCACCCTCCATCATAGAGGCTTTCTTCTCTCCCCAGCCTGGCCCTGTCAAGCCAAAAGCAGCTCCTGCACAAACATTCCTCCTCTGCCTCGTGTTGTTAGTGCTGGTGTCCTGACACCAAAGAACAGGGTCACATCCTAAGGGAAGAGATCTACTTGCACATGACTGTGGATGTAAAATCAGCACAGGGACCATTCCGCTGGGCAGTTCTGGTGAAGCGAGCAGCTGTGCAAATGCTCATCTGGGAGCAGCTGTCATATGATGCAAGCTCATGTTGCAAGAGTGACTGCTTCCAGACTGCCAGGCAAGGAAGCATGCTTATCTAAAGCTGCAGATTCAAAATTCAGCTTGTGCGCTAACACAAAAACAAACAAACAAAAAAATCCCAACCCCCTGTAGGTCAAACTATAAACTAAATATTGAAATAGTTTTTAAGAAGGGTTGTTTTATTTTTCTCCCAAATTCTGGAGAAAAATCTCATACATCTTCTGCCACGCTATCCAGGGGACTTCCAAGATGGTCTTTATTTTGCATTTTCTCCAAGTATTTTGCGTTGCTCCCATGAGCAAGGCCAGGCCTCAGGACTGTCCCTACAAGAGATCCCTGCTCCACACTGCCAGCCTCCTCCCGCTGCTGCATGCAATTGTAATGAAGACAACTCTTAAATTCCAGTTTTGCTTGAAGTAGGCACATGAAATCAGCCCTATTTTGCTTAACAGTTGGTGATTCTGCAGAAGCTTCCAGACATGCTCTGCTTCCACCCAAGCAGTCCCATACTTCAGCAAAAACACTCCCTTGTGGTTAAGTACAACCCCTCACAGGATCAAGGCCACAGCAGCTCATCTGCATCTTATTCTGCTCCTCTGGGTAACTTGTGAGGTTAAAGAGAAAAGGCTGAGAACCTTTTATTGCCTCTCAGGGCTCATTTTCCCCCCATACACCACTAGATGTCTAGCCAGCTTCACAATTGGCTTGAGAGAGTGTGGTAGTCAAACATAAAAAGGATGACAAAGCTGCTCTGGTGGCAGCCTGCAATGATGTACACCGTGATGAAATGCAAGAAGGTGTTTACTACTTAGAGCTGAAAATAAAGTGTCATCATGCAGGTGTTGCATGGGAGGCAAGAGGACAGGTCAGCTAATACCCCACGGCTGTGCTCAGGCTTTGGAACACGAATAAATCTAGGGGCCTATTTTCATTCAGCTGTCGTTTAAGAGTGCTTTTAAAAAAGGCAGTGTTTCATCAAGTCCAATGATTGGCACTGGAAACAGTGCAACAGAAGCATTCAGGTGGGAGAGCGTTTTGGGAATGGGTTACTGGCACTGAAAGAGAAGGACAACAGCACAAGGTAAGGTGACAGCAGCAGAACAGAAGGAAAAGAAAGAAGCACAAACTGAAGACGGCTATCTTGGATTTTTTTGGACTGAGATTTGTGTGAAGACTCTTTGCTGCCTCATAATAGAGCCAAAGAGTGAAACAACACGGCAGAAATGAAAACAGCACATTAAGGAAACTGAAAGTCACGCTGTTATCTGTTCCCCAGCCTCCTTCTGCACACTGGCCAAGGAAGCAGCTGCTCCACCCTGATAGCACCCGGCTTATCAGAGTGTTATCTGCCATGTGGCAGCAAGAGAAATACTAGAGGAAAGGGAAAGATCACGAGGTGTGTGTAAACACTCAGCAGCAATTAACAGAAGTGCTGTTTCACACGTTACCCCTAAAATGTGACAGCACGCGTAGGAGCTCTTTTGTTTTTAAGAGTATCAGGGCCTCCACAGCATTCAGCCTCTGTGAAAAGAGTTATTTTAAAAGGGCACTCACAACTTAAAGGTTTTACCTAAATCTTCCTCAATCCCCAGCTGCAGTTTCTTCCCCTCCATCTTCTCAATGTCTTCATCGTTGAATTTGTACCACTCTCCTGTCTGTGGGTCCTTCACATGCGCAATGTAGTGCCCAGAGTATGCACTCACACCTCTGTGTATGAGCACAGCACTCAGCTCGTATACATAGACACCATCTGGGAGGAAAACAGCAGTTATTTAGACTTTGCTTTCTTTCCTAGCATTAAAGTCTTTTGCAGAGCAGTGTGCAAAAGCTGCACCTAGCTGCCTTTCTCCCCAAGCCCCTCTCCATGCCACTAGTTAGAGCTCCTGAAGCTGCTCAGCTAGACAGACAGCTGCTGCTCTCAGGCTTCCAAGAGCTCTGGACAAATTTCCCAGCTAAAAGCAGATTTGGACAAGATCTCCTCTTGCCTGTTGAGAGACAGAGGTAACTGCCAACTACCACAGCGTGCTACTCACTTTTTTGTTCCATAAAAGGCTCCATGTCAAGCAGTTCAGAGAAGCCTATGTAGGTGTTGAGCTTTTTCTTATGGCCAGTTTGTCTGTGCAAAGGCAAATGGCCAAGCTTCAGTCCAGGGGACAACAATAACAGTTCACATCACACAGTAACTTTCCTTGAAGCCCATCAAGCACCCCAAAAGAAGCTCATGCATGCACTCAACCCTCTACACCTCACACCAACGCAGAAAGAGCAGAGCAGATGGCTTTCCAGAGGGCTTCCAAGCACCCAAGGCACTGCTGCCTTTACAGCACGCACTCCAACAAGAAGCTTACCTGTCAAACACGAAACGCATCAGCTGCAGGTTGAGTGTGCATGGAAGACTTAGCAGCCTGATCTTCCTTGTGGCATTCTGCTTACTCTGACAAGTTTCACAAAAATAACGATTGTCCCCTTCTAATTTTTCTTCCTGACCGGGGGAAGGGGGAGCAGAAAGAAAGATCTTGAGAACAGGTTACCCTGAAGCCAGCCCCTCCACCCAAGCGAGACTGGTTACAGTAACTTAAGTGCTTTCCATTTAAGCCTCCACCCAGATGTCTTCCAAACTAATCTACAGGTTGGAAAATTGCAATCCTCTGAGCTAACAAGGGCACTTTACAGCGTAGACATAGCAGACTTCTGTCACTTTAAATCTCAAACACTGCCAACAAGGCTACCAGGTTTGCTCTCCACTTGACCGAAGTGCATCAAGTTGGTTTAATACCACTACGGCTAAGGAGAAAGAAAACAATGGATTTGCCCTTTTACAAGATCACGCAGACCAAGTTAATGTACAGCCACATTTAGACTGGAAGCCACAGTCCCTTGGGCTCAGCAAAACACACACCAGCCAGGGAAAGGAGAGTCTGTGCCTGGGCAGAGCCAGTGGCAGGATTAGGCCTCAGAACTCTAACTCCAACCATTTTATTGCAAGGAGGACCAGACAGATGGAAGCTTCGCGTGTCAAGGCAGCAGTACTCCCTCTCCAAGCAGTTGCCCCCTCACGTGCACACACAAAGCTGTTGTTTTTCCCAGCACACCTTCCAGGAGCAGAGCAACCAGTCAGCATGGCAGCACCACGCTGCAGGTTAGCTCTGCCCTCAGGTTCACAGTTGCACCCGAACCTCAAGCCTTTAACAGGGTGGCAATCATCGACACCAGCAGATTTTCAAGTCAAATGAAGAGCACTTGCAGCTGTTCCCCAGCTATTCTGGGGCCTTGCTAGTATTTTTGAGAGCATGTTTTAGAGTAGGGAATGCCTCCTGTTGCTATGCAGATAAGCATCCATATAGAAAACACAAAAAGCAACTATTCTCCCAATGCTATCCATGACAAAGCATGCAGGTACTCCTCCCTAAGCTTGGGGGCCTTTTCCCAGCTTTCCCAGGATGGCATTTTGACTAAACACACAGCTTCCAAGTGCTTCTTAAAGCTGTTACATGCGCATGTGCAGCAATCCTGCCCAGAGCCACTCCTTGCTCCCTGCCTTGGAGTGCAGGACTGGGTCCTTGCTTTCTAGGTTCACAGAAAAGCATTTCCTTCTGCATTCATCTCACTGAGGCACCTCAGCTCCAGCTGCCCATACCGACCTCAGAAGCTGTTAGCTGATGGAAGGAACAGGAACACCTCGCTAAGAACAGCACAGCTCACAAACCAACGAGCCCATACCTTGAGAAACTCCGTTATGCAGTCTGTCAGCTGCTTGTGCCCTTGGATGTTTAACTCCAGCTCATAAAACTTAGACACAAGTTTGGACTCCCTGCCGCACTGGTTGCAGCTAGAATAATAAAGAAAACACAAATGCATGAGACAAGTTCACCAGGTGGTGTGCTGCAACTCCCCAGCCACCAGTAACCCTCCCCCTGCAGCTCTGTAACAGCACAAAAATCAAAGTCAGAGCTGATGTGGCACCACTGAAGGACGGTGTGTGCAGGATAACAGCATCTACCAGGAAAACCTGGAGCACCTGCATACAACTCTAAAAGCCTCCTACGCAGCACTTTGGCAGCTTACCTGCCTGCTCCGGCTGTTAGGAGGGACATTTCTCCTCATATTCTTCTGAAATTTTTAAATGTTTCTTCCCAAGGACCACATACTTACACTGTGACATAGGCGTACTCTCCACAGAACTGTTTTTGAACAATGTCTCGAACGTCTGGATTTTTTTGTTTGGATAAAGTATCCTCCAGCAGTGACATGAACAGCTTGGAAAATTCCTGGGCATCCTGAAACAGAAAGCCAAGGCTTTTAACAATACGCCACAGCACAAAGCGCAATCACTGCTAATTTACTGCAAATTACAGAGCCCTCCACACAGACTGCACAGAGACTTCAGCGTGCCCTGAATAGAAAGAGACCAGTCGGGAGAACTAAAGACAAGAGGAATTTGCCTAAAAGGAGCACAAGGCCCCCAGCGTGAGAGCACAGCGGGAGCGAGGCTGGCTGTGGGCCAGCAGCTTGGGGTGGCTTTGACTTCTGCCCCGCAGCCTGGAGGCTTCTGGATGGAAAACAGCGGCTCGTTAACGGCGTCAATCCCTTTGTGGCTCCACCTGGTGTGCCAACATCGGCTCCTGCTGCCCAGCCGTGGTGACACAGCACGTTGCTCTGCCCTGCTAGATCACAGCGGCTCTGGAGGGGATGCAGGAGCAGCTCGCAGAGCATTAATCATTCCCTGCCCGAGCGTGGCTAGGTGGGAGTCAATCTCTCCAGCCTGCCACTCCTGCAGAGCTGTTAACGCTCATTATTCAAAGCCTCAGCACACAATACAAGCTGCCTGCATCGAGTGACACGGGGAAAATAAAATTGAGAAGCTGCCCTGTAGCTTTGCTCCCTTCCTCCTGCAAGGCCCGGGAGCTGCTGGACGCACCTCAGGGCATCCCTCTCCCCCTAGCGCCCTGCTTTCTGTGCTGTCTCTCCCCTCGTTTTTTGCACTGCTTTCTCCCCCAGAAAACAAGCAGGCTTTCACCTTGCACGCTCAATCAGCCCTGAGCACCAAACCCCAGCCTGCTCTCCTCACAGTGCTGCGCCTGCCACGGTCCCACAGCTCCTCTCTCTGGTTCCTACCACTGTCACAACTGCATGTGGCACTTGGCCAGCCTTTAACCTCACTGGTCACTAACAGCCACGTCCTTCCCGGGGATGAGAAGCAACCTTCCCCTCCCTCATCCTCCCAAGGCAACACGTGCCCATGCTCCAGCTCTTATCCCAGCTGTCCTCCCTTACTTCTCAAAGCTCATTTTCAAGCACTGTCATTCTCTTCTGTCCTTTTCAGCTTCCACAACAGCCCTGTGTGGTGCTCAGCTCTCCCAAAGCAAGTTCTCTGCTCACAGACTCATGCAGGACCTCAGCTCTCATTCCACAGGAGCCTCAGGTCCCCGAGGAGCTCTGCATCACAAAGCCCTTCCCAGGGCCTCAGCCCTGGGAAACAATCTGGGAAACACACTCATACTGCAGCATGCCCAGTGCTTCTGAAGCAGGCGTTAATGTGCTGGTCCTATCGCTCCTCATTCACCCTCCCAGACAGGAAGGCCCCGGAGCACTTCTCCTCCCTTTGTGTTTGTACAAATGAAGCTGAGCAGCAGATCCCAGTTTGGAGATGTTCAAATAACACCTAAAAGGGCAGTTTCACACATCTTTAGAGAAGGTAATTACAGGCATCACTCAAGCCTACCTGCTGCTGGCCTGTATCCAAGCCCAGGGCTTTGACAAACCCAGAGGGATCAATGTATCGTCTTTTGCTGTTCTGCAGCAAGGCAAACAAATACTGCAGATGTTCACAGATTGTCTGAGGCTCATAGTCTAAAAAAATAAAAACAAAAAAGATAAGTTGAGAAAACTGGAAATGACACTCCTGTAGAACTGTTTTAAACCATTGTAGGATCTGAAGTAGTTAATATCAGTGATAACAACTGTGTCCTGGTTTCAGCTGGGACAGAGTTCATCTTCTCCGTAGTATGGTACAGTGCTATGCTTAGGAAAAAAACAATGCTGATAACATCCTAATGTTTTAGTTGTTGCTGAGCAGTGCTGCATAGAGCCAAGGACGTTTCAGCTTTTCAGCTGCTCACTCTGCTCTGCTAACAAGAGGGCTGGATTGCACAAGATGCTGAGAGGAACAGAACCAGGAGAATCGACCTAACATGGCCAAAGGGATATTCCATGACAAATAGCATTATGGGGAACTGAAAAACTGAGGCTGGAGTGGCAGCCACTGCTCAGCGCATCATAGATTCATAGATACATTAGGTTGGAAAGGACCTACAAGATCACCTAGTCAGACAGTGGGTGACGTGCAGCTGCCTTGAGCACCCCTTGTTCTATAAATGCATTTTAAAATATCATTACAGTCATTTCCTTCTTCCTTTTCTGCCTCAGTACAGAGTTCTTACCTCAACTCACAAGCTCTACATCTCTTCTCACAGTTTTTTTCCCCCAGCTCAGTGGGAGAATGGGGACTGAGCAGAGCAGTCAGTGCTGAGCTGCTGCTGGGTGACCAGCCAGCACAGGCCAAACATCCCACAGCACTCAACACAAGCTGTCAGGAAACAGCTTAAACCAAACAGAAAGATGCTGTCCATTAAGTACCACAAAAACAGGGCAGCTCAGAGCACACCTCCAGCATGGCACCGCGGGGAATGTTTTGCACCACAGCCCCTTGCACCTGGCACCTAAATTCTTGCCTCCCGTGCACTGAGCACAACTTTCAGACTAGAAACCCCAAGGAAGTTTTCAGCCAAATCCAACCACTGTGATATAAGAAATGATAAAGGATGGTTTAACCTGATTTGCTCCTAAAAAGCTGAGTGAAGGACTTGAAGAGACACACAGAGATGGAACCAACAGCTGCAGCATAAGCCGTCAATTCACACCGTAAATACACTCTCAAAGTCTACTACACCAGATTTTAGAAGAAAACGAGGAAGACCACCTCATTCACAGCAAAAAATAAAAAATTTAAAAAAAAATAAAAATGCTGTGACAAGCTATCACTGACCTTCGTCTTTGGGGATGCCCTCTCCGGCCGCACGCTCATTGCTGGAACATAAGTAGAGGGCTTGCCGGAGCTCCAGATTAAGAAACCACATCTGCAAGAAAGTGTTCACGTAGCACGTGGCGCCGAGATTCGTTAAGCCCACAAACGCGTTCTGGCGTGAGAGAGAAAGCAATAGTTGTCACTCGCCGCTGCCGGGGAACGAGTGGAAATGCAGCAACGGGTGGGCGCAGCGCAGTGGCACCGTGCATCCCACTATCGGCTGGGACGGGCAGGACAAGGAGGTGTCACCCCTGCCTCGTCCTGGGGCAGGGGGCAGGCTGTACCTTCTTGCGGCGCTCACAGTTGGGATCGTCAATGTTGTGGAAGCTGTTCTCGTCGATTTCACCCAGCCAGACGTGCTCCCCAATGCCCACCAGGCAGTTGGGGTTCCCCCGGCAGTTCCTCCTGTAGGACCACCACCAGGGCCATCTGTCACCCGCTGAAGGGACAGAGCCCCTCAGTTTTCCGGGGGGGCGGGGGGGGGGTGGAAGGAGAGAGAGAGTGACTGTGGGGACAACAGTGGGGACTCACAGCATCCCACACCTCCCCAGAACACAGGGCTGGGGGAGAACTGGGGAACCCCATGGGGAGAGGATGGAGAGGGAGCCCCAAGGGTACGCTGAGAGTTGGAGAGAGTAAAAGGGAGGGGGGTCCCAGGGAGGAGTGCCGGCTCCCACCACCGCAGGGTCCTGTACCCGGGCGCAGACAAGGGAGAGGGACCCTCCCATCTCCGGGGATAATGCGAGAGAGAACACACCGGGAGGTGCGGGAGGCAACGGGGAGAGCCGAGGGACGGCCACGGCCCCGAAATGGCGGAGGGCGACTGCCACCCAGCACCGGGAGGGGGAGGAAGAGGAGGAGGTGGAGGAAGAGGAGGAAGTGGAGGAAGAGGAGGAGGTGGAGGAGAGGAGGGGCGCGGGGACCCCGGAGCGGGGGAGGGGAAGGAACGAGGCCCGGGCTCGGCAGCTCGGGCCGGGCCCAGCCGTACCGGCAGGCGCCGCGCTGGCAGGGCTCCAGCCCGACGCGGTAGGCCGCCTCGATGTGCTCCTGCGTCACCGCCTCAGGCGGCACCGTCTCCGTCCAGCGCCAGGCCGCCTTCTCTAACTGCAGCCGCGGCGCCATCGCCGCTGCCGCCGCCGCCCCCGGCCCGGCCCGGCCCGGCCCCTCCCGCCGCCGTCAGTGCCTGTGACGCCAACCGCGCGACGCCGTAACGCCCGACGTGGCGCGAGGTGCTGACATCACATCCCGCGCGACGCCACGGGCAGGGCCTCCTTCCGGTCGCCGTTCCGCGCCCCGCCCCGCTCCGCCCACCGCCCCGCGCCCCGCGCCGCCCTCGCACAGCCCCGTCTGTCCCGTCGCGGCTTCATGCCCGTGCCCGGACTCCCCGAGGCCGCGCACCCAACGCCTCCAGACCCTCCCGCGAGCCGTGCACCCGCTTGCCACGAGTCCCCGTGTCTGCACCCCCTGACCCCCGGATCCATACAACTCCCCGCACCCCAAGCGCCCGCTCCAGACGCCCCCACGTATCCAACCCCATACCCACACCTCCCTGTGTGCCTTTACCAGCCCCACACCTCCATACCCCACTCAGAGCACCAGCTTCTCCCTCCCCACCATAGACCTCCAGCGCTGTGCTCCGTTCTTTCCTGATTTCGGATCGCAGCCCCACACACAGCCCCCACGCTCATTCTCTCTCCTTTAATGGGTGTCCCAGCACGGCAGTGCTGGGGGGGCCCGCTGCCCCCGCCAGCACCCAGGATTGTCCCTTGCGCCCCCCACCCAGGTGCCACCCCAGGAGGCACCTGAGCGGCCCGACTGCCCCAGCATGGCTTGGGTCAGGAGTGGGGAGGGGGGCTGTAAACATTGTTGTGGGTCCTGGCCTCCCCCGGAGCCATCCCAGGGCAGTGAAGCACCGTCTTCTCGTGGCTTTTTGGAAAAATAATAATAAACCCGGCAAAACTTGTCCCCCGAGCTGTGGGGGGGGGGGGGGAGGGGGGCTAGGAGGGGCAAGGGGCGACAGCAGAGCCCCCCACTGCGCCGTGCCGCAGGTCAGTGGGGTGCCGAGGGGTCCCCGCGGGTGCCAGCACCAGGCCCCGCACGCATCCCGACACACCAGTGAGGAACTTGCCGGCTGTGAGGCTGCGGGGGTCTGGGGCACCGCCTGCAGGAAGGGGGGGAACACGTGAGTGTGGGGACATGTAGACATGGCACCCCAGTCCTCACACAGGTCTGCTTCCCACGTCCTATCCCACGTCCCATGTCATGTCCCAGCACCACGCATCCCCTTTCCATGTCCCCTCTCTTGTCCTGTCCCACGCCCCACATCCCGTATCATACCTTATCATATGACCCCTCCCATACCCCATGTCCCATTGCCCATGCCACACCATGCAAAATCTTGCATTCAATTTGTGTCCTGTCCCATGGCCTGCAGTGCCTCATCACATCCCATCCCACATCTGTGCTAAACCCTGTGTGTCCCATCATGTCCCACCCTGTACCCACACCACGTCCTACCCCATACAGTGTCCTATGTCCTCCCTCCACCATACCCCACTGTGTCCCATCACATATCCTGTCCTGTTTGTGGTGTGCCCACTTTGTCCCACGTCCCACCCAATGTCCCATCCCATCTCACAACCCATACTCCACCAAGTACCCCATCCTGTGTCCCATATCATGTCCCATCTCATGCCACGTCCCACCCCACGCCCTGCACCCCTCTTCCCACATCCTCATACCAACGTAGACGTTGCCCTGTGTGTTGGCCATCACGTTGGTTCCTGGGGACTCTCCGAGCACCAGCTCCTCCCCGTCCACCTGCAGCCACCCACGCCGACCCTGCCTGTGGGGCAGCATCAGCATCTGTGTCCCAAACCCAACCCCCACACCATTGGGTCCCAACCCCACCTGGCTGCTGTCACGTGGTGCCACTCGCCATCATTGACAGGGTCTTCAGAGATGATGGTGGCCTCGCCGCTGCCCAGCTGGTAGCTGCAGGGACACGGGGCTGAGCACAGGGACACACGGCTGGCATGGGACCCCAAGGGACACGCGTGCCCCCCCTCACCTGAACACCAGGTGCCCATCCTTCAGGCCCAGCCCCACGAAGTCTTTGGCTTTGCCACTCTCCTGTGGGTATATCGGGGCCATGAGCGGGATGGGGACAACCCCGTCCCCTCCCCGGGGCTGGACGCCCTGGCTGTGTCCCCGCTCACCGCCCCATGCCACAGCAACAGCCCCTCAGTGCTGCTTGTCCTCAGCTCCAGCTCGATGGTGTCCTGCAAATCTGGTGCACTGCAACGAGAGGGGTTGGCCATGGGTGCAGGGCGTGGGAGAGTGCACCACCATGGGTGCAAGAATGCAGTGGGAACAAGAAATAAAGGGTGCGGAAATGCAATGGACTAAAGAATGCAGCAGGTACAACATAGTGGGTGCAAGAATGCAATGGAAACAAGAATGCACTGGGTGCAAGAATGCAATGGAAACAAGAATGCACTGGGTGCAAGAATGCAACAAGTACAAGGATGTAGTAGGTACAACAGAGCAATGTGTTTAAGAATACAATGTGTGCACAACGGGTGCAACAAGGCAGGAGGGGTGCAAAGTCACCATGGCCGTGGTGCTGCAGGAAGGGATGCAGCACCATAATGCTGCAGGAAAGAGTGCAGCAGCCTTGAGAGGTGCAACACCACAGGAAAGGTGCAATGCTGCAACGTGGTGGCAAGGGTACAGCGTGCTGGGAAGGATGCAGTGCTGGGATGGGTGCAGCACCAGGAGAAAGGTCCAATGCAGCAATGGGCGCAATGCTGCAGGAAAGGGGTGCAGCACCCTCCATGGGTGCAGTGCCACAGGAAAGGTGCTGCGCAGTGGGAAGGGTGCAACACTGTGATGCAATGGGGCTGCAAAGCGGCAGGGGTCCCTGTCCCCACTGTCACTCACCCACGGGGGAAGAGGTGGCCAGGCAGGGCCAGGTAGGAGTCCCCATGGAATGCGGCGCTGAACTGCCCGGGGGTGTCTGCAGGGAAACGGGGTGAGGAGGCACTGCTGAGCACATCCCCAGCAGCAGGATTGGGAGCAAACAGGGGAAAACGAGTGCACAGCACTCTGGGAAGCGTACCACTGCCACCACTGCCCTCTTGCCAGTCCTGGTCCAGCTCTGACAGCACCGCACCTGCAGGCAAGGGGGCGATGGGGACCGGTGGCACATCCCCACGTGTCCCCATGTCCCCACACCCCCAGCTTACCGTGCTGGCAGTAGGGGCCAGCGTAGCCCTCAGGACAGATGCAGCCATTGTCCTTGCAGGTGCCACCGTGCAGGCAAGGGTTGTGCTCCAGGCACTGGTCGGACACCCGCTCGCAGCGCGGCCCTGGGTACATGGTGGTCGCACATAGTGATGCGGGCACGTGGGGTCCCAGCACCTCCACACCCACACACTGCACACACACACACTAGGTGCACGCACACGGCATGCACACACCCAGCCCCACGGCGCTCACCGCTGAAGCCAGGGCTGCAGAGGCAGCGGAAGGGTGGGCTGCCGCTGGGCAGGGGCAGGCAGCGGCCGCCGTGCAGGCATGGTGCATGGAGGCAGGGTGAGCTCTGCCTGCACTGCCCCACACCCCGGCTGTGCAGGAAGCTGTAGGACAGATCCACCTTTTTCCCGTTGATGGAGACCTGCACCAGACACAGGAGTTTAACTCAGGGCACCCCACACCCGGGGCACCCCACACCGGTGCCTGGGGTGCTCACCTCGCCGATGCACCCCTGGAAGGAGGCGTTGGTGGGGGGCTGAAGGGGGGGCTCCACGCCCCCAAGGTAGAGCGGGCTGCGCAGGTTGAGTCCCTGGCTCTTGCCGGGTGAGGAGCGCTGCACCGGGGCACCACCGTCCACCGTCATCGTCCCGTCCTTGTGCACCCGCTCAGCTGTCACCCGGTGCCAGCGGCCCAGTGCCAGCGGCTCGACGCTCCGCAGCACTGCTGTGCCTGCAGGGTGGCAGGATGATGCCATAGCTCAGCATCACCATCACCCCAAGGGAGGCCAGGGGGCACCAGAGCTGCTTGGGAACCCTGGTGGTGCTTGGAACCCTGGGGACCCCAGGGATATGATGGGACGCTGGTGGGGATTGGAGACCCCAGTTGTGTCAGAAGACCTCGTGGACATGAGGAGACCCAGTGGTGCCCAGCTGTGCTGGCAGCTCATAGGGATGCTGGGGGACCCCAGAGATGCTAAAGTTCCTTGGTGACATTAGGGGAATCTGGCAGAGCCCAAGGACTTGAGTGACACCAAGAAACACGGTTGATGCTGGAGGAGAGGCAGTAATGCTTGGGATCCTCAGTGACACCAGTGATGCCTGGGGACCCCAATGATATCTGGGGACCCCACTGACACCAAGGAACCGCATACTGCTTGGGAATCCCAGCGATGCCAGGCCACCCTGGCCAGGTCAGGACCCACACAGTGACATCAGAGCTCCTTTGGTTACACTGGGCCCCGCTGTGCCATGCCAGCCTACCTGAACCCAGCTCATAGTGGAACTCGAGGTGGCCGCTGACCATAGCAAGGGCGACGAAGTCCTCAACTGGAGAGGCTTTGCCAGCACTGAAGAGCAGCAGTCCGTCGGGTGCACGCGGCAGGAACTCGGCCTCCACACGCAGCTCGTGGTGCACATTGGTCAGGGGTGGGTACGACACGAAGGCGCCCACCTCGTCGAAGGACGGCACGCTCACGGCCTCGCCTGCAGCACCCACACCTCAGCACCTCTTCCCGTGGTGCCCCTCTCCCCTGGCTGGTGTGTCATGCCCTGACTCCACCATCCCCATTTTCCAGAGTGGTATCCAGCCCCATTTCTGTGTCCCCAAGATGGTCCCCAGATCCCCATCCCCACTGTGTCCGTGATGAATGCATCCCCAGGTGGCAACTAGTTCCCTGTTTCCACCCTGCCTGTGTCCCCAGGTTGAACCCAACACCATGCCCATATCCCTGGGGTTATCTCCATCTCAATGTTCCTGCCCTAGACCCATGTCCCCAGGGGGGTCCCATCGCTCTGCTTGTTTCCCCAGAGTCATCTCCATGCATGCCTGTGTCCCCAGGGTCACCTCATCCCCATGTCCCTGTCTCTGAGGTTGTCCCCAACCCCATGCCTCTGTCCCCAGGGCGGTCCCAGCTCCATGCCTGTGTCATCCCCTCCCCAATACCTGTCTACCCATTGTCATCCCCATGCCCCACACCTGTGTCCTCGGGGAGTCCCAGCCCCTTGCCCTTGTCCCCAAAGTCATTCTCATCCCCATTCCCATGTCCATGTCCCCAAGGTGGTCCTCCTACCCCCCATGCCCCTGTCTTCAGGGTGTTCCCCTCCCGATGCACATTCCCAGAAGGGTCCCAGCCCCACACCCCTATCCCTGGTGTTGTTCCACCCCATTCCTTGCCATGCCCACCTTCAGTGCACCTCTCCCCGGACTTGCCCAGGTGGCAGCGGCAGCTGTAGCCCTGCCCGTCCGGCCGGCTGATGCAGGTGGCATCGGGCCCGCATGCCTCTGCATGGCGACAGGGGGGATGCAGACAGGCAATGAGCCCCACAAGTCCCCGCACCCAGAGGGCAGCAGGTGACATCCCCTGAGGAGCAGGCACCCACCTGGGTGGCAGTGCAGGGCCTGCGAGTACTCGCAATTGCTGCCGGTGAAGCCATGGGGACAGCGGCAGATGTAGGTGCTGCTCTCTGCGTCCTCGCAGATGCCACCATTCTGTGGATAGGGGACACAGATGAGCACCAGGAATGGGACCCACAGCGGAGGGGACAGCACGCGTTGTGCCCGGCCTCACCTGGCAGGGCTGGTCCTGGCACGTGGGACAGTTGGAGACACCGTGAGCCTGCAGGTCCAGCTCCCCGAAGGCCACCTCCTCATTCTGGATGCGCAGCTGGCGCACGCAGCCTGTGGGACACAGCAAGGGGACACATTCAGCCCCGTCCCCAGTGCTGTCCCCTGCACCCCCTGTCCCACTGCATACCCACAAAGCCGCGGCTCAGCCCTGTCTTGGCCACAACGGTGTAATCGGGGTACCCCCCGAGGTACAGCTCCTCATTCAGGTCCAGCCCTTGGAACTTGCCCTGCAGGGACAGGTGTGTGGGCACGGCCGCCCCGAATTCCCCCACAGCCATGGGGTGCCCGCACCCTGTACCTGAGAAGTGCCATTCACGGGGGGCTGCCCATCCACCTGCAGCGAGCCACGCGTCAGGTTGCGGAAGAGGCGCACGGTGTGGTACTTGCCCAGGTGCAGGGGCGTCGGGTCCCGGATGGTGGCCATGCCAGAGCCAGCATCAAACCTACCATCAAATGGGGACATATATGGGGTGAGGGGGGTGCTGCCCCTCCGCCTGGCAGTACCTTCCTGTGTTCTCACCTGAACTCAGGGCGCCCGCCCACCAGCCCAAAGGAGATAAAGTCGGCGCCACTGCTCTTGCGCTGCCCGTTGTAGAGGAGCATCCCTATGGGGGACACAGTGGGGTGAGCATGGCCACAGTGCAGGGTGGCCCTAATGCACCCTGGGGAGTGGGAAACATGAAAGTCCCCAGGGTGGGTGCTCACCTGAGTACAGGATGAGAGCTACAGGAGGAAGAAAGATGGAAAGGAGGACGGACAGACGGAGGAGGAGAGAGAAGGAATGAGAGCAGGCCAGTGTGGAGCAGTTGGTCTTGGGGGGCCAGAGGGCCCCCACAGCGCTCACCATCAGCAGCGTCGGGCCGGAAGGTGATCTGGATCTCGAAGGTCTTGTAGGCATCCTTGATGGTGGGCAGTGGCAAGAAGGAGCGGGGCGTCTGCGTGAAGTAGGGCACCAGGCGCTCTGCGGGGACATGGGGCTCAGCGGGGATGGGGATGCAGTGCCCCCCAGCCCATCTGTCTGGTACTCACCTCGCACCTTCAGCACATAGAAGGCCGTCTCCTGGCCGCGGCGGTTGCTGGCAGCACAGGCATAGACGCCAGCATCCTCGAGGCGGACGGCCGGCAGCATCAGTGCCGTGCCCTCCACCCGCGCCCCTTCCGGCAGCTCCCCCTCCAGCTGTGAGGACAGCAGGGCTCAGCACCCACAGGACACCCATCCCCGCCTTCCCACAGCCCCATGCCTGCACATCCCTGCTCACCTTGCTCCAGCTGATCTCTGGCACAGGGAAGCCAGATGCCAAGCAGGGCAGGACAGCTGCCGAGCCCACCGACACCTCCTTCACCTCTGGCTGCCCAGCGATGTGTGGGGCAGCTGTGGACAGACAGAGCTGTCACCTCCCAGTGCCAGGATTAGGGACACCCTCCCCGCTCTGAGTCCCTGTCTGCGCTCACCCTGCACGTGGAGGATGACGTGGGACTGCACGGTGCCCACGGGGTTGGTGGCGGTGCAGCGGTACTGCCCTGCATCCGCACGCTCCACCCGCTCAAAGGTCAGGGTGCCAGCACGAACCAGCACCCCCGGGCGGATCCGGCCCCCCACTTTGCTCCAGGTGACGTGGGGCTGTGGCTCACCCAGCCCTAGGCACTCCAACTCCACCTCTGTGCCTGCCAGCACTGTCTGCACCGCCGTCCGGATGTTAATCAAGGCCCTGGGCAGAGCTTGGGGGAGAACAGGATGGTTTTGGGGTGATCCTGAGCATGGGGAATCACTGCGTGATTTGGGAGGCAACCAGCAAAGTGAGAAATTGGGAGAAGTGAAGAGTACCAGAGTGCCCAGGGGTACAGGGAGATGAGGGGTTTTGGGGTACTCATGGAAATGGGGAAAAAAGGGAGGTACCAGGGTGCCTGTGGGCATAGGGAGAGACAGGGGGCATTGGGGGACCCATAGGTGTTCATGGAAGAGATGGGGAGGGTACCAAGATGTGCATGGGTGGGGAGAGGTGGGGGGCACTGAGGTGCCTGAGGAAAACAGTGAGAGATTGGAGAACAGCGGGGTGCTAAGGGGAATGGGAAGAAACAGGTGTACATCAGGGTGACTGTGGGAAGAAACAGGGATACTGTGGTGCCTGTAGGCATGCAGAGGTGGGGGAACCAGGATGCTGTGGAGTATGGGGAGAAATTGGGTGTACCAGGGTATCAGAGGGCATGGGGAAAATAAGGGGAACCAGAGTGCCAGGGGCATGCAGAAGGATTGGGGTATGGGGCTGCCTACAGGGAGAAAACAAGGGTACCCAGGGGCATGGGGTGATGATGAGGGTACCAGGGAGCCTGTGGGAAAGCGAAGCAGGCTCAGCAGGTGCTCATGGGTTCGGGGTGAGGAGAAGCACTGGGGTCAATGGGGCTGGGGTCAGCAGGGGCTCAGGGGCAATGAGGTGCTGCTGTTTGCAGGGTCAGCTCGGTGGGCTCCTACCTCGCACGGTAAGCATGGCCCTGTCCTCTGCCTGCCCGCCTGGAGCGCGGGCCCGGCACATGTACACCCCCTGTGCCGTTTGCGTCAGCTCTGGGATCCTGCAGGGACACAGGGGACACATTCAGGTGTGGGACCCATGGGGCACTGCCCACACCCCACACTGCCCCACCCTGCCTTACCGCAGCACCCCGTCCCGTACGCTGTGCTGGTGGGGCAGCTCCCCGTCGGCCTTCAGCCACTCAAGGTGTGCTCGTGGGTCTGATGCAGCGCAGGCAAACTCAGCCGTGCCGCCCACCCCTTTCACCAGGCTCCCCGGTGTCACCCGCACCGCCAGGGGACTGCCGCCATCACCGCCACCTGCACAGGATGTAAAGGTGACACCTAGCATGGAGGGCATCCCCAGCACATCTCAGGACACCCAGGCACTCACCATGGACAGCAACACGGGCGAAGGTCTCAGCGGTGCCCACGCGGTTGGTGACCAGGCAGCGGTAGGTGCCGGCGTCGGCGGGCAGTGCGGGACTGATGTGCAGGAGGCCGGCACGGGGCACAGCGCGGGGGGACAGGCTGCCATTGAGCTTGTCCCAGGCATAGTGTAGTGGTGGGGTGCCGTGGGCCAGGCACTGCAGCTGCACCGCGTCGCCTGCACGCACTGTGCTGTCCTCCGGTAGGCTCGTGGCATAAGGTGGGGCTGCGGAACGGAGCCGTCAGTGTGTGGTGAGAATGGGATGGGGGATGGAGTTGTCAGTGAGTGGGGCACAAAGAGCAGCAGTGGGAGGGTGTGGGTGGGTTGGGGATGGAGCTGCGCTGGGATGGGTGAGAGGCGGATGAATGAGAGAGGAGGGAATGGATGGAGGGGTGTGGGTGAAGGTGGATGTGGGTGGGGATGGGCGCTGGGATGTGAATGAGAGAAGGGGATGGGTGGGGGAAAGAGATGTGCACAGGGAAGGGACGAGAGGTGGATGGATCTCCAAGGAAGGGATGTGGGGGAAGGTGGGTGTGTGCAGTGGTAAGTGCTTGGATGGATGCATTACAGACACCTCTAAGAGAAAGGGATGGATGGAGTGCTCGCTGAGATGGACAAGAGATGGACGGGACAAAGATGAGTGAAGAAGGGACAGACGGAGTAGTGAGCAGCAAAAGAGGAGTGTGCAGATGAGAGTTAAAGTATGGACCCACAAGGAAAGGATGGATGGAGCAGTGTGAGCAGAGATGGATGTGCATGTGGCTGAGTGCCAGGACGGATGAGTGAGGACAGCTTCACGAGCTGTGTATGGATGGAAGAGCGTGTGCAGAACCAGAAAGAGCTGTCAGCAGGAATAAGTGCTGGGATGGCTGAGAAACAGGTGCATCTGTGAACAGTGGATGGAGGGGAGTGCGAGCACAGGCAGAGAGATGATGTGTGCAGAGATGGGCAAAGCAATGCAAACATCAAGGAGGAGCGGATGGATGAAGGTGCCCACAAGGAGCTGGAGAAGACAACAAATGCTGGGATGGACAAGTGAGGATGGAACTACATGTGAGAGGAGTGTAGGAAGTGACGGGGAAGGACATGAGCAGAACTGTGAGGGATGGACAGACAAATGGAGAGGGAGCAGCAAAGGGCAGGTGGGTGACGGAGGCGGACCCGCTCTGCACCGACCGCAGCCCCTTACTCTCCACATCAAGGGTGACGAAGACCTCAGTGAAGCCTGTGGGGCTGCTGGCATTGCAGATGTACTGGCCTGAGTCCTGCTGCGCGGCACGGGGGATCACCAGGGTGCCATTCACCACGCGGTGCTGCCAGGGCAGCGGTGCCCGCAGCTTTGACCACTCGATCCTGGGCTCCGGCTCACCTGTGGGCATGTCACCGTGTGTCATCTGGTGCAGGGCATCCCGGCAGGTGCCCATGGAGGCCGTCCCCACGCCGTACCTTTGGCCGAGCAGTACAGGGTGGCGGTGTCCCCAGCCACCACTGTGACAGTGGGCGGTGCGGTGACCCTGGGGGCCCCCGGATGCCTCTGTGCTGTCTCCACACTGACATCCACGCGAGCTTGTGCAGAACCCAGGGCACTCTGTGCTGTGCAGATGTAGGTGCCGGCGTGCTCTGGTTTGGCTGGTGAGAGCTGGTGAGGGTAGAGTGGATAGTGAGCACCTGAGATGTCCTGGAGTACGCAGCACCCTGAGATCTCCCACTCACCTGCAGCACGGCCTGGCTGTCCATGTGCAGCAGTGTCTGGTGATCCACCTTCTGCCTTGAGCCCAGCCGGCTCCAGCGCACCAGTGGCCGTGGCTCACCCCGGCCCAGGCACTCCAGGCTGAGAGATTTGCCCTCCTTCACCGTCACAGGGCCTGGGGGCATCACTGACACTGTGGGGGCACCTGGAGAAAGGGGAAAGTGTCAGTGTGGGGATGGGTGCGGGGACATCACCACCTGAGGGGCACCTGGAGAACATCAGTGTGGGCACGGGGTCACTGCTACTACAGAGGCAGTTAAAGCACGTGGAAAATATCACAGGGATGGAGGTGGAGGTACAGGGACCCCAGGGACCCCAAGATATCTGGAGGAAATCTGTGTGAGGACATGGACACCACCACCCCAGGGGCACCTGACACTTGATAAGGATGTCACTGCCACCCCAGAAGCATTTGGAGAACATCCCAAAGGGACTGGGACAGGGTCACTACCACCCTTCGGGCACCACAGCTGTAAGGGGATGAAGACACCACCACCCCAGGGGCGCCTGTAGCAAACAGAAGATATCAGTATGGGGACAGACACATCAGAATGGGGATGGAGGCACCATGACCATCCTGGGGGCACCTGGAGTACGTGTAGGACAGCAATATGGGGACAAAGACAGGGACACCACCACACTGGGAGCACCTGGGGCATGAGGAGGAGGTGGGGACAGAGATAGGGACACCCAGCGAACTCGTACCTTGCACCAGGAGGTTAACAACGCTGCTGGCAACGCCGAAGCGGTTGGAGGCCACGCAGTGGTATGCACCCTGGTTGCCCACGTGGGCACCAGTGATGGAAATGACAGAACCATTGGCACTGATCTTCACGTTGTCTGGGGAAGAAGAAGGTTCAGTGCCTGGGCCACCATGGGGACCATGCCTGGGCCACCCAAGGGAGCACTGTACCTTGGAAGTGTTGGCCAGGCCCCATCCGCCAGGTGACATTGATGGGCCGGGCACCATCGTGGATGCGGCACTTAAAGGTGGCATCCTCGCCCGGGGCCACGGCCATGCTGTGCGGGTCAATGGAGATGATGGGGCTCTGCAGGCCTGTGGGGATAAGGGACAAGGTCACGCACACTGCCCCTGGCACCCACACTGCCCCTGGCACCAGTGTTCTTGTGGCTGCACTCACGGTAGCTGGAGCTGTCACGTGAGGTGACGGTGACGACGACAGTGGCCTCGCGGGAGGTGCTGCCCACGTCTGCCCGACACACATACTCGCCCGAATCGGCCACAGAGAGCTGTGAGAGCCTCAGGCGGGACCCTGACATCTGGGGGGGCAGGGGGTGGCATCAGCTGGACACATGGGGCCACCAGCCTCTGTCCTGCCACATCCCCACCTACCTGGTGCTTGGCTGGGAGGGACCCGCCACGCTTGTACCAGGTGAAGGTGGCCTGGCCCTGGCCAGCCACCACGCAGTCAAGGTCCAGGGTCTGTCCCTCAGTGACAGAGGATGCTGAGGACTTGATGTGGATAGGAGGCGTAACACTGGAGGCTGCGTGGGCAGAGTTAAGGGTAAGGTCCCTCTCAGCACCAGGGACCAGCATGATGCCCACATCCCCATCCAGAGTGTGGCACTCACAGTGGGAGGGGCTGGCACCATCATCAATGGTGACAATGAGGGATGTCTCCTGCATGACACCTCCTGTGGTCACCCGGCACACGTATTCACCCGAATCGGCCACTGACACCTGGGGGATGCGCAGGCGGGTGCCTGACACCTGTTGGGGACACATGGGGACATGTCAGCACCAGAGAGTAGGGCGGGATTTTGGGGTGACCCCCAGTTCCCCATGTTCTACCTGGTGGCCGGCAGGCAGGGAGCCACCACGCTTGTACCAGGTGACAGTAGTGGGACCAGATCCTGCCACCACACAGTTGAGGTCAAGGGTCTGTCCCTCGGCAATGGCGGAGGACGAGGATTCAATGTGCACAGGCTGGGAGGGGGCTGGGGACAGGAAACAGGGGCATTTAGCACCATGGTGGCACACATCTGTCCCCAAGTGCTGCCCTCTCACTTGCACTCACAGTAGTAGGTGCCAGCACTGCTCGGCACGGTGACGATGACAGAAGCCTCCTGTGTGGCTGTCCCCAGGGTGACCCGGCACACGTACTCGCCCGAATCAGCCACTGACACCTGGGCGAGGCGCAGGTGGGTGCCTGACACCTGTTTGGACACAGCAGGGACACATCAGTGCCAGCGAGCAGCGACAGCATGGGGTGTGGGGCTGAGCCCTTGAACTGACACCGGGCCCTTGCACCCTACCTGGCTGTTGGGGGGCAGAGCCCCACCGCGCCGGTACCATGTGACTTGGGGGTGGCCCTGCCCGGCCACCATGCAGTTGAGGTCCAGGGTCTGTCCCTCAGTGACGGAGGCAGATGAAGTCTCGATCCTCACAGGTGGTGTGACGCCCACAGCTGGGGAGCAGTAGGGTCAGTGGGTGCAGCCATCCCCCAGTCATGCCCTTGTGTCCCCTCCCAGTCCCCAGTCCCAGTACCATATGAGGAGCCAGCGCCAGTCTGGATGGTGACAATGAGAGATGTCTCATGTGTGACGCTGCCCGTGGTCACCCGGCACACGTACTCGCCCGAATCGCCCGCTGACACCTGGGGGATGCGCAGACGGGTGCCCGAGACCTGGGGGAACACACGTAAGATGAACACCTCGACACCCCAAAACCCCTATTTCTGCCTCAAAATGCTCCCCTGACATTTCCACCTACCTGGTGCTTGGCTGGCAGGGACCCATCACGCTTGTACCAGGTGACAGTGGCCTGGCCTGGGCTGGCCACAATGCAGTCAAGGTCCAGAGTCTGTCCCTCAGACACAGAGGATGATGAGGACTCGATGCGTACCGGGGGTGTGACACCAGAGGCTGGGGATGAGGGCAGCACAGTCACCCCTTGGGGACACGGAGTGACATGGTCCCATGTCCCAACCCCTTTCCAGTCCCCACTCACGGTAGGAGCTGGCCACACTGGGCTGGATCGTCACCATGACGCTGGCTTCCTTGGTGGTGGCCCCACTGCTCACTCGGCACACGTACTCCCCCGAGTCAGCTGTTGTCACCCGCAGCAGGCGCAGTCGGGAGCCAGACACCTGTGGGAGGACAAGGGGACACTGGAGCCTGTGTGGGGCTGCTGGGCCTTGCATGGGGACTGGTAGGCTTGCACAGGGGCCTTTGGCTTGCAAGGAGACATCTGGGCCTGCACGGTGCCAGGAGAACTTGCATGGGACCGTTTGGGCTTGCACAAGTGCCATCTGGTCTTACATATGACCATGCATGCATATGGCCACTTGAGACTGCCTGGATGCCAGCTGGGCTTGCATGGGGACATGTGGCATTGCATGGTGTCACTCAAGCTTACGTGGGACTATTTGAGTTTGCACAAATGCCATTTGTGCTCTGACAGGACCAATTGTCATGGTTTTGTGGAATATCAACAACACAACAAAAACCACAAAACCATGACACCAATCAAGCTTGCATAAGGCTGATTTTACCTGAGGACATCTGGGATCGCATGGGGACATCTGAGTTTGCTTGGGGACGTCTGGGCTTGCACATAACCATGTGGCTTTGCACTGGGCCATAGGTCAATCCCAATCTTCCCCACCTTAAGGACAGTCCCCTCCACGTCCCCTACCTGGTGCCTGGCTGGCAGGGACCCGCCACGCTTGTACCAGGTGACAGTGGCTTGTGCAGGGCTGGCAATGACACAGTTGAGGTCCAGGGTCTGTCCTTCGGTGACAGTGGAGGATGAGGA
The DNA here is from genome assembly GCA_036925125.1 of Oreortyx pictus. Lineage (NCBI taxonomy): Eukaryota > Metazoa > Chordata > Aves > Galliformes > Odontophoridae > Oreortyx > Oreortyx pictus. The sequence continues at coordinate 6,327,842 of JAUPFR010000024.1, read as the reverse complement.
CTCGATGCGTACTGGTGTTGTGCCACCTGGGGCTGGGAACCGAGATGGGAGAGCTAGAGACAGCATCGTGCACCACACATGCATCCCACCAGCATCCTGGGAAGCCACCAGGAGCAGGACCCTTGCCGTGCCATGCTCCCAGCTGTTGGGGACATGGGTGTCCAGCTCCATTCCTCCCTGCTGGCTGCTTTCTGCATGGCTGCATGGCAGCTCTGCAGCCCTACAGGCTGCGTGCAGGGCTGTCCCTAAAAGCTGTTACCAGGTGAGAACTCATAGCTCAGGATGAGCATGCACATGGGTGGCAGCTCCAGGGAGTGTCACCCACCCGCAGGTAACAGCCCTGTTCCTACCCAGTGCTCACTCACGGTAGGAGCTGGCCCCGCTGGGCTGGATCGTCACCATGACGCTGGCTTCCTTGGTGGTGGCCCCGCTGCTCACTCGGCACACGTACTCCCCCGAGTCAGCTGTTGTCACCCGCAGCAGGCGCAGCCGGGAGCCAGACACCTGTGGGAGGACAGGGTGACACTGAATTCCATGTGGGGCTGTTTGGGTTTGCATGAGGAAATCCAGGCTTGCATGGAACCACAGGGTGTGATGTCTGGGTTTGACCTAGGCACAGTCCCCTATGCAACTCCTACCTGGTGCCTGGCTGGCAGGGACCCTCCGCGCTTGTACCAGGTGACAGTGGCTTGTGCAGGGCTGGCGATGACACAGTTGAGGTCCAGGGTTTGTCCCTCAGTGACAGTGGAGGACGAGGACTCGATGCGCAGCGGTGTCGTGCCACCCGAGGCTGGGGACAGACAGGAGGATGACACTGTGACCATGGCTGAGCCCCGCTGTCAGGAGCACACAAGAGCCGGCTCAGTGCTGCAGCACATGGGCACGGCCCACAGTGCCCACTCACAGTAGGAGCCGGCCCCGCTGGGCTGGATTGTCACCATGACGCTGGCTTCCTTGGTGGTGGCCCCGCTGCTCACACGGCACACGTACTCCCCTGAGTCAGCTGTTGTCACCCGCAGCAGGCGCAGCTGGGAGCCGGACACCTGCGGGGAGGCAGGGGGACATCCTGCATGGGGCTGCTGGGGCTTCATGGGGCCACTGGGCTTGCACAGTAATAACAGAGCTCACAAGGGATGTGAATCATTCCCAACCTTTCCCACCCTGGGGACAGACTCTCCCGTGTGCCCTACCTGGTGCCTAGCTGGCAGGGACCCGCCGCGCTTGTACCAGGAGACGGTGGCCTGTGAGGGGCTGGCGATGACACAGTTGAGGTCCAGGGTCTGTCCTTCAGCCACAGTGGAGGAGGATGCCTCAATCCTGACGGGAGCCTGGCCACCTGAGGCCAATGGGCCTGGAGGGGGAGGGCGTGATGGCTGGATGATGGCGTGACACCTGGGGCCACCCATGGGCACCCGCAGTGCAGAGCCCAGCCTCACCATAGGACAAACCAGAACTGGAAACAACAGTGACAATGACAGATGCCTCCCGGACACTGGTCCCTGAACTCGCCCGGCACACATACTCGCCCGAATCGGCCATGGTGACGTGGGGGACACGGAGACGGGACCCTGATACCTGGAGGGGACACGTCAGTGTCAGAGAGAGGAGCACAGGGCAGGATTTGGGGTGACCTTCTGCTCCCTGTGCCCTACCTGGTGGCCTGCGGGCAGGGAGCCGCCGCGCTTGTACCAGGTGACGGTGACATGGCCGGATCCTGCCACCACGCAGTCGAGGTCCAGGGTCTGTCCCTCAGTCACAGAAGGTGACGAGGACTCGATGCGCACAGGTGGTGCAGCTCCTACAGGAATTGAGGCAGGCTGTAGGACCAGAAGGCACGAAGGGCACCCCAAAACTGTCCTAAAACCCTATGGCATTCCCAAAGTGGCATCCCCAAGCCTTACCTGGCATCACCACCACCTCAATGCTGGCACGGGCCGTGCCAGCAGCGCTAGAGCCCACACAGAGGTAGATGCCACCGTCGGCAACAGTGATGGAGGGGATGAGCAGTGTGGCGATGTCAGTGTGCTCAGAGCGGGACTGCAGCATGGGGACAGCGTGAGCGGCGCCTGGGGCACGCCACCAGAACACCTATGGGTGCTGCAGCCAGCTCACCTGCGGCGGCAGGGTACCACCCTGCTTCTCCCAGGAGATGGTGGCAGTGGGTGACCCAGACACACGGCAGTACAGCCGCACTGTCGAGCCCTCCTGCACCTCCGTCCGCTCTGGGCTAACCTGCACCCGCGGCTCATCAGCACCTGTGGGCAGCACGGCTTCAGTGCCAGCACTGGGATGGGGACATCAAGGACAATAGAGGACACTGGGGACATCAGGGTGCACTGCTCACCTTGCACGTGGAGGTAACCCCGTGCCATGTCCTGCCCGGCACTGCTGCGTGCGCGGCACGCGTAGTGCCCCTCATCAGACGGCTCGACAGCACTGAACCGCAGCGTCCCGCCCTGGACAACTGCCCGCGGTGGCAGCGCACCTGCACGGACACAGGCACCACGTCGGTCCCATGCATCCCCCTGTTCCCACGTCCCCACACGTGGTGGGCACCTACCAAGCCACTCGAGGGTGGGCGCAGGGCTGCCGGTGGCCACGCAGCGGAACTCGGCTGGCTGCCCCGGTGCCACGCTCAGCTGCGCCGGCTCCACGCTGGCGATGGGAGCGGTGGTAGTGGCAGCTGTGGTAACACGTGGCGAGGGCTCAGGGCGTGCCAGTGCCCCCCAGGGGGTGGCACAAAGTGGAGCAATGGCGTGGTGGGGGTAAGCGGTGTAGCCTGGTGTGCAGCAGGCAGGGGGGTGTGCGTGGCCCCGAATGGGTCCCCCTGCGGTCACTTACCGGGTCTGTGCCCCTCCATAAACTCAACAGGTCCATAAAACATCTGGGTCTTAGAGGGGGCTGAGAAGGGAAGGTCAGGTTTAAGTTTGATGGGGCCCGTTACCCCGGCATCTGGGTTCCAGCTTTCCCAGGAGGAGTTTTCACCCTAATGATGCTTGGGGTTTGCCTTGCTCAGCCCCTGACCGTTGGGAGGTGCCTCCCAGGGCTTGGAGAAAAGAACGCACCTTGGACGTAGAGCGTGGCTGTGCCCTCATCCATGTCCAGCATATTGGAGCCGGTGCACACGTAGACACCGGCATCCTCGGGCTGCACGTTGCGGATGGTGAGGATGCCGTTGAAGTCCATGGCGCGTGATGGCAGTGTCCCGTGGTTCTGCCGTGTCCACACCAGGGTGTATGCAGGGGACTGAGAAAGGACAGGGAGTGAGGAGGCACCCAAGGTTGTTTGTGGGACCCACACAGTTGAATGGGCTCCCAGGGGTGTCTGTGTGCCTGCATGGAACCATGGGGACCCCTATGGGGACAGATGGGCATATAAATATGTCCCCACCCCCACGTAGACACCCAGAGGTGTCTGTGTGCCATACACTGCTGCATGGGGGTACAGGGGCTTCTTTGGGACCATTATGGCCTGGAAGACACTCAAGGGTGTCCATGAACCCTGGGTCCAGGTACGCACCCAGGGGTGTCTGTGTGTCCCCTGTGGCCATGTGGGTGCCCAAGGGTGGCTGTATGGTGAAGTGGGCACCCACAATGCCCAAATAACCCAGACAGCACTCAGGGGTGCACATATGTCCCATTCACAAGTGCCCAGGTCCCCTTTGAGACCTACTGGGCTCCCGTGGGTGCCCACACCCCCTGCTCACCTTGCTCTTGGCTGTGCAGATGAAGGTGACATCAGCCCCAGGCTTCACTCTCTGCACCCTCTTCTCCTCCACAGTGACGGTGATGGGCTTGGTGGGGGTCTCTGTGCACAGACAGGAGGTCTGAGCCCCATCCCCATCCTCATCCCCCGTCACCACCGCCACCTGCCATGCCATACCGGTGACGATGACCTCGGCGCGGCTGGTGTTGCTGTGCTGCAGGTTGCGACAGGAGCAGACGTAGACACCGGCCTCTGAAGGCTGGATGCTGGCAAAGTGCAGCTCCTCACCTGGGGCACGGGGTGGATGAGACGCCCACGTCCCCACCCTCACCTCTTGTTCTCACCCCCATCTCCATCCCTGCTTTATCCCTGCCACATTCCCTTCAGTCCCTTGTCTCTGCTCCCCACGGTACCCACCCCTGTTCCAGTCCCTTGTCCCCACCCCTGCCTCCACCCCTGTCCCCATCCCAGGACCTTGCCTTGCCGCTGGCTCTGGGCGCTGCTGGGCAGGGGCCGCCCGTCCTCCCGGGACCAGTGGTAGTAGAAGGGGGGTTCCCCGCTGGCCTGGCACCGCAGCGTGACCGCACTGCCCTGTGGCACTGCCGTGCGTGGTGGGTGGATGCGGACAGCGAGCAGGGACGGCGAGCCCAGCGGGATGCAGGTCTGGCCCCGCACACTGGGGTCTCCTGTGTAGCCTGGAGCACACCTGCAGGGACATGAGGGGAGGATGCAGGGGATGATATTGGGATGGGGATATCGAGGTGAGGGTATGACAGTGTTGAGAAAAGGATGTTGGTGTGGGGATCTGGGGGTGATGATATGGAGGGGGAAATCAGGATGGAGACACTGGGGTAAGGGATACTCAGGTGAGGATGTGACAATACTGGGGTAGGATGCCAGGGCAGGGACAAGAGGTGATGATACTGGGTTGAGAAATCAAAGTGAGGACGTTGGGGTAAAGATACAGGAATGTCAGGTTGTGTATATTGGGGTGGAGATACTGAGGTGGGGCTATTGGAGTGTGGATGTTGGAGTGTGGACACTGGGGTTGGGATATAGGTAGGATATTGGATTGGGGTGATGATATCAGTATAAATGTTCAGGTGGGGATGCAGGGATGAGAATGTGGAGGAGATATTGGGATAGGGATTTGGGGTGATTATATTTGGATCATGACATTGGGATGGGGGGTTTTGGGGTGGAGAGATTGAGGTGAGGACATGAACACAGAATATCCTGTGAACACACTGAGGTGAGAACAATCAGGTGGGGACATCGGGGTGTGGATGGGGGTGGGGATGTCCAGGTTGCTTGTTGGGATGGGAATACTGGGACAAAGATGTAAACGTGAGCATACCAAAGCGGGTACACCGAGGTGCAGATATCAGAGTGGGTCCTTCAGGGCGAGGACACAGGTGGGTATATTAAGGGGGGCCCACCATGTGCCCTGGTGCTACTCACCGCTCACAGTACTGCCCGGTGTATCCCGGTGCACAGGCGGTGCAGCGGTACCCACCACCTCCCAAGCTCTCACAGGTCCTGGAGAACCTGCAGGGACGAGAGGGCAGCATGGGGCCGTCCCCTCCCCGTGCCCACAGCCCCCAGCACTCACTGGTTCTCGGGGCGCAGCAGCGGGCAGGCACAGGGCTGGCAGTCCTCAGGAGTGCCAGCGGTGGCATCCCCATAGAAGCCGGGCGCGCACTGCTCGCAGAAGTCCCCCGCCGTGTTGTGCAGGCAGCTCTGTGGGGCACACAGCAGTGGGGGGATGGTGCTGGGAGGTGCCCCCAACATCCCTAAGCGCTGCGTGCTGCCAGCAGCCCTCCCAACTCACGGAGCAGAGACCGCTCTCGGGGTGGCAGCTGTCGGAGTGGCCGTTGCACTCGCAGAGCTCGCAGTGCCCCAGGTACAGGCCACCCCCGGTGCGTGTGTAGCCGGGGGCACAGTCCTGTGGGGTGGAGGAAGACAGGGTCAGTGCCGTGGCCACATACCAGGCTGCAGGCAGGGCAGGGCAGGGCAGTGCACTCTGGACCCACAGGACCTGTGGGCCCAGCTCACCTGGCAGGACAGGCCGCGATAGCCTGGTGGGCACCGGCACTCCTCCACCTCTGGTGCTGGGGGCAGGCCGGGCCGGGGGGGCACAGCCGTGTCCATGCTGAGGGCGGCGATGGCAGCCCAGGCCGTGCTGCTGGTGTAGGTGGCACGGATGAGGATCTCGTCGAGGTCAGCCAGTGCCATCATCAGGTGCTCCCGTGTGGCCGGCTGCCCGTCCGGCCGCTGCCAGTGGTGCTGAGGACACGGGGTGATGTGAGGGGGGGCACCGCCTCGGCACACCCCCTGAAGGATGAGGACCAAGTGAGCCCAGTTTTCCTACCTCCTGGAAAATGATCTCGAAGGCACGCGGTGTGCGGGGTGGCAGTTCAGGCTGGTAGGCCACCAGCGTGATGTCATTGCCCTGTGGGTGAAGGGGGGGGGGTCAGCACATCCTGCTGCCAAACATCTCCCGTCTCCCATAATCATCTACTGACCGTGATCTGGATGTCAGCATCAGGCAGGGGACCCCCCCGGCCCCCTGGGGTGTAAGTCAGGGTGTAGCGGAGCCGCCCACCGTAGGAGCCCACCTGTGGGTGGAAAAGGGGTGGTGGGAACTGGGGGGCCTGGTGCAAGTGTGGACCACCACTCAGGGCAGCAGGGAGCAGGGAAATGGGGGCTGCCACTGGGAAAGGGGAGTGGGGAGATGGGGGGTGGGAAGGGAGAGGGGGAAAAGGAAGGAAAAGAGGACATGGAAATGGGAAGGAAAAAGTAAAAAGAGAACAAGGAGAAAGGAGAAAGGGGAAAAGGAGGAAAAGAGAAAAAAAAAAAGAAAAAATAGGGGGAAAAGAGGAAAAAGGAGGGAGAAATGAAATAGTAAGGAGAAATGAAAGAGAGGAGGAAGTAAGGAGAAAGGAAAGAGGGAAAAGTAAAAGGAAGAAGGATACAAAAAAGGAGAAAAAAATGACAAAGGAGAAAAGGGGAAAGGAAAAAGAAAGAAGGAAGAAGAAAAAAGGAAAAAGGAAACAAAGGGAAGCAGAAGAATAGAAGGAAGGTAGAAAAGAAAACAGAAAAGCAAATCAGAAAGAGAAGAGGAAAGGGAAATAAAAGGAGAAAAAGGGAATAGAAAAGGAGAAACTGAAAACATGTAGGGGAAGAAAAAGAGCAAAATGAGAAAAGTAGAGAAAAGAGCAAAATGAGAAAAAAAAAAGTGAAAACAGAAGAGACAGAGGAAGAAGAAGGAAAGAAAAGGAAGGAGGGAGGAGGAGGCACTTGGGAGGCCACACCACAGCTGAGCCAGGGTCAGAGGACCCCACCAGCCTCAGGGAGGGGACACCAACAGGCTGTTACCTTGTCACCCAGATAGGGCTGGGGCAGCTGCCAGTAGTAGGACTCGGGGGACAGCTCTGCAAAGCGCCCATAGGTGAGCTGGGGCCCCTGGGTGCCCATCTCCACGCTGAAGCCGGTGGCCACCCGGGTGCTGCGCTGCCGGTTCACCAGCGAGAAGCCCTGCCAGCTCCCAGCAGAGAACGGAGTCTGCACCTGTGGGATGGGGTGGCTGAGTGCCTTGGGGACCCTGGGGGATGGCAGGGACCACGGGGAGCTGTGGGGATGGGGACTCACTGTGTCTCGAGAGTAGGAGGTGCTGGTGCAGTGCTGCACGATGCCCATGCAGAAGCAGGGCAGGCAGCCCGCCGGGTTCTCGGCACTCAGGTGGAAGTGGTGGGGGCGGCAGCTGGCACACCGCGGGCCCTCCACATTGGCCTGTGGGATGGGGCAGGTGATGCTGTCATCCCCATCGTGATGGGGGTACAGTGCTCACGGCGGGGGTGCAGCTCACCTTGCACTGGCACAGCCCACTAGCACTGCACTGCTCACTGGTGCTGCCCCTCGTGTCACACTGGCACTGGCCACCAGCGGCCCCTGGCTCTGGGGGTGACAGGGTGGGGAAAGAGGTTAACCAGGGTTCCCAGCACTGGCACAGCCACACCGTGTTTCCCCCTCCCCAACGCTCACCTCTGCATGGCTCTCCCCGCAATGCATCCCCCACATAGCCAGGCAAGCACCTTCAAGGAAGGAAATAAGATGGTGAGAGGGATCCTCAATACCCCCTCAAGGCCCCCTCACCACCACCATCCCCCATACCTCTCGCAGAGCCGCCCAGTGTGTCCTGGAGCACAGGCGCTGCATGTGGGCTGCCCGTCCGTGTCCTCAAAGCAGCTCCTGCATGGGATAGGAAGACAGACTCACACGGGTGAGCCCCAGCTGGCAGCCCTGAGGACATGGAGGGCACTGGGGGGCACCTACTGGCTGTCAGTACGGGGCCCGTGGCATGGGCAGGGCTGGCAGTCGCCTGGAGTCCCACGGGTGGCATCACCATAATAGCCAGGCTGGCACCTGTCACACTGAGCACCCTCCGTGTGGTCCCGGCAGCCCTGGTATGGTGGGGAGAGGATGATGGTGGCACAAAGGAAGGGTCCCTGCCCTGTCCACTTCATCATCCCCACAAGAGCACTGTGCTCACCTGGCACTCGCCGGTCTCGGGGTGGCACTCAGTGGCGTGCCCATGGCACTGACAGCGCTCACAGGTGCCCAGGTAGAGCCCGCTGGTGCTGCGTGAGTAGCCCACGTCGCAGTCCTGTGGGGACAGGGACAGGTGTGGGCCACCAGCTGCGTCCTCAGTGCTGTGGGGACAGTGGGGGGGCTCACCTGGCATGAGGGGCCACGGTAACCAGGGGGACAGGTGCAGTCTTCCACCTCCAATGCCGGCGGCCGGCCAGTGGCATGGGGCACAGCCACGTCCAGATGGACATTGGTGAGCCTGCAGGGTGAGACAGAATGTCCCCACCACCCTTCCTGCACGTCCCCGTCCCCAGGCAGTGTCACCTGCTCCACTACCTGCTCTCTGTCGGCTGATCTGAGTAGGATGCACGGATCATAAGGACGTCGATGTCGGCCAGGGCCATCAGGAGGTGCTCCCGGGTGGCATCGCGCCCATCCGCTCTGCGCCAGACGTGCTGCTGGCACAGCCCCGCGGTGACCAACACGTCCCCGGAGCCCCCACACCCAACCCAGGAGGACATCGGCTCTCACCTCACGGAAGGGCACGGTGATGGTGGTGGGCACACTGGGCGCAGGGCTGGCATCGGAGAAGTACTTGAGGGAGATGCCGTTGCCCTGCAGCAGGACGTCGGGCTGGTGCTGCAGCAGCTGGGCGCCTGCCAGTGCACGGTGCGTCACTGTGTACTTCAGCTCACCCCCGTACGATGTCACCTGCACAAGGACAGGGCTCAGCCAGGCTCGGGGGGCACCCAGCAGTCCCCCTGTCCCTGCTGCAGCACCTTGTCTCCAGTGAAGGATGTGGGCAGCACCCAGAAGTAGATGTCATGAGGCAGCGTGTGGAAGTCCGAGAAGATGAGTTCCCCCGGGGCAGCGAAGCGCGAGCCCTTGATCGCTGTCCTCGTGCCCGCCAGGTTGGCCAGGTGCAGCGGTGCCACCTCCTCAGAGGTGACACGGACCTGTGGATGCAGGAGGACAAGGACATGCGCACCCACATTGGAGCACAGCGTGGCACAGAGCAACACGGCATGGCACGCCGTGGCACAGCACGGGCTACCTGGTCACGGCTCCAGGAGGAGCTTGCACACTGCCGCGAGACGCCCATGCAGAAGCACTTGAGGCAGCCATCGGGGTTGGCATCGCTCAGGTGGAAAGTCCCCACGGCACACTCGTCACACTGCCGCCCCGTCACGTTGGGCTGCGGGAGGGGGACGGGCATTGGGAAACTGGTGGCCATGGGGATGGGGAAACTGGGTGCTGCAGAGGGTGCTGAGGGAACTGGATTGGGTGTGGGGGGAAACGGAGTGGGTCCAATGGGGGTCAGGGTTGGGTGCTGTGGGGTCGGGGCTGGCAGACACCCACCTTGCAGCGGCACGTGCCACCCACCGCGTCCTTGCCCCCACGTGCATCACACTTGACAAGCTCCTGGCCTGCAGTGAGAGGAGGGTGAGGGCGGGCAGAGACAGAGGGGATGGAGGGAGCTGGGGGGACACTCACCGATGCGGGTGCACTTGCCACCAGGCTGGATGGGGTCTCCCTCGTAGCCCGGGGCACACCTGTGGGGGACATGGGGTGGTGGGAGAAAGCTAGGGTGCACTCACTCCCAGGTGGTGCTCTGCTCCCACGCTGCACACCCACCTCTCACAGCGACGACCGGCGTAGCCAGGAGCACAGGCATCACAGGTGGCCTGGCCATCCGTGTCCAAGAAGCACGACTCAGAGAACCTGCAGCGAGAGAATGGTGATGTGGGGATGGTGACACAGGGCCAGGATGTGGCACTGTGCCCCCTCTAGGGCAGCACTCACCTGCGGGCTGGCTCGGTGTAGGGGCAGGGGCAGGGGCGGCAAGCAGTGGCTATGCCCTGCGTGGCATCACCAAAGAAGCCAGGCTTGCACTTCTCACACTGGGGACCCTCGGTGTTGTGCTGGCAGTTCTGGGGAGCAGCACAGGGCTTAGCAGCACCATCCTACAGCCAAGCCGCTGCCCCCACATCCCTGTCCTCACCAGGCAGTGCCCATAGACCTGGTCACAGGTGCTGGAGTGGCCATGACAGCTGCAGCCAGAGCACGTCCCCAGGTAGGGGCCCTGCGGCACCCGCTCGAAGTTGGTGGCACACCGCTGGCACGACAGCCCTGTGTAGCCCACGGGGCACCTGGGAACACAGCGGTGTGACAGTGGCACCACAGTGGTGGCACTACACCCATGGGAGCATTGCTTTGCCTCTGCCCATCACCTGCACTCCTCAACGTCCCCAGCGGGTTCCAAGCCAGTGTCCCTGGGGCCGGTGACATCCATGGCCACGTCGCTGAGCCCCACACTGGCCATGCGCCCGTCATACACCGCCCGCACCAGGACGCCCTCCAGCCTCTGCAGCACCATCAGCAGCAGCTCCCGGCTCACTGGTGTGCCCGTCTCATCCTCCCAGTTGTCCTGCCAGGGACAGTGACACCAATGTCACCAAAGAGTGCCATGTGCCACCACTGGTGCCGGTCGGCAACTATCCCCATCTCACCCACCTCAGTGAAGGGGATGCGGCGGCGGTTGAGGACATCAGGCTGGGTGGCCGTGGCGCGTGCCTGGAGCTGGCGGCCGTGGCCCCGCAGCAGCACGTCAGGGCGTGGAGCTGGCTCGGGGGGACCACGGCCCAGCCGGTAGCGCACACCATAGCTCAGCACTCCCCCGTAGGCATCCACCTGGCAGCAGAAGCACGGGGTCAGCAGTAGCAACGGGATGCCCCCCGGCCCCACTGCTGTCCCACAGTGGTCACCTTGTCACCCAGGAACTGGGCCGGCAAGGCCCAGAAGGCGTCGAGGGCCAGGAAGCGGCGAGACAGGTCCAAGAGCTGGAACTCCTCGGTGGCCATGTCCACGTGCAGCTGGGTGGCTGACAGTGCCGGTACGGATGGGGCCGATGGCACCGTCACATTGACACCTGCAGGGAGAGACTCAGCCTCGCACATCCCCAGACCCCCGTGCCCTGCCCCTCCATCCCCATCGCTCACCCTTGAAGTCATCGGGGCGATCGAAGCTCAGCTGAATGCGGTGGCGGTGGCGGGAGGTGGCGTGGCAGGAGGAGGTGACACCGAAGCAGAAGCAGGGCAGGCAGCGGGACGTGCCCGTCACCTGGAAGTGACCCTCAGGGCAGGGGCCTGTGGGAAAAGGAGGGATGAGCCGAGGGCTCAGGAATGGAATTGCATGGGGTGGTGACAGCATCCAGGGACACTCACCAGGGCGCGGGGTGACGGTGAGGACGCTGTCAGGGATGCCGAAGACCATGCCGCGGCTGTTGATGGCCTCGCAGGTGTAGGCGCCCTGATCGGCTTCCTTCACGTCCCGGATGGTCAGCGTGCCCTGCCCTCCCTCGCTCACGATGGAAACCCTGCGGGAAGGATCAGTGCACCGCCCACCCCGGCCCCGCCCACCAAAACAGACCACGCCCCATCTGACAAAGCCCCGCCTCCTTCGTCATAGCCCCGCCCACCTGCGGCTGGCTGGGATGCTGCCCCAGTTGAGGCGCCAGGTGATGATGGGGGTGGGCACCCCGGTGGCTGCGCAGGTGAAGCTCACCGTCTGCCCCGGCACCGCCCGCACCGACTCCTGCGGCGGCGTCACCACCTGCGGCGGCACTGCGGGGGGTGGGAGGGAACGCGTGTCACCCCCCAGGTGGCATCACCCCCGTCCCGGCACCGTGCCACGGCGTCTCCGGGTGCCACTTACTGCAGCCGACCTCATCGGAGCGGTCGGGGCAGTCGGGCTCCTCGTCGCAGTGATAGCTGGCGGGGATGCAGGCACCGCTGACCACGCAGCTGAACTGGTCGGGGCCGCAGGGCATGCCGGGCACCTTGGTGGCTGTGGGGTCACAGTCCGTCAGGCATTGCCACGCCACGCGGCCCCACGTCCCACCCCGCACTCACGGCAGCCACTCTCATCTGAGCCATCCCCGCAGTCATTGTCACCGTCACATCGCCACAGCTTCAGCGCACAGTGCCCATTGCGACACTTGAACTCGTTGGGCTCGCAGGGAGATGGGGTGCCTGGGGGGTTGGAGGGGGGAACAACAGCGGGGGTCAGTGCTGCAGGACCACCGCCGCCGTCCCCACGCCCCGAGCACTCACCGCAGCCCTCCTCATCGCTGCCATCGGCGCAGTCGCGCTCTCCATCGCAGAGGTAATCGCGTGGCACGCAGCGCCCATCGGCGCAGGCGGTCTCAGCAGGGCGGCAGCCGTGGGGCGGCGGTGGGGGGCGGCGGGTGCTGGGGGGGGCGGTGAGCAGGGGCCGGGTGGTGGCAGCGGGGCGTGCCGTGCTGGGGGGCACGGTGCTGGGGGGGGGCTCAGCGCAGCCCTGCTCGTCTGACGCGTCGTGGCAGTCGGGGCGGCGGTCGCAGCGGTATTCGTTGGAGATGCATTCGCCACTGCCGCATGGGAACTCCAGGGGGGTGCAGGGCCGCAGGTGCGGGGTCACTGCGGGGGGAAAGCGGTCAGGGCATGGGGTCCCTGGATTTGGGTGACACGCAGACGCCGCAGGGCGGCGATAGCAAAGTTTGGGGTTCAAGGCATGCTGGTGTGCTATGCCCCGCAGTGGGGTTATGGGGGTTCCCCCCGCCCTGCTCACCAGTCCCCAGGCGCCGGAACTGGAAGCCAATGGGTGAGGTGACGTAGGAGGCAATGGAGCCAGCGGTCACCACGCTGCGCAGCACAGCACCGATCTGCTCCTCATCCCCATTGCCCTCTGAGCCCACGTCCAGTTCCACGAACACGCTGCCCTCCAGCTCCCTGCGGTCACAGAGTCAGCACCACAGCCCCACAGCACCGCGTGGCCCCAACAAATCCCCCCGTGTCACCTACACCCCTACATCCCTAAGCAATCCGCACCCCCAAAACTTCCCCGAAACTTTGCATCCCTCCCAAACCACCCCATCCCCTCAGCACCCCAACCCCCTGACCTACCCATACCCATAGTCTACCCTTGCACCCCAAAACTTCCCATCACACCCAACCATCCCAGCACCCCAAAACCCCTCCATCGCCCGCAATTTTCCCATCTCCTCTAACATCTCTTGCGCCCAGATTACCTATCACCCCCAGTCCTTCTCTGCACCCCAAACCTCCCCATCCATCCCCCACTCCCCCAGCACCCCAGACCTCCCCCACACTCCTCAAGCATCCAGCTCCCCAGACTACCTTGCACCCACAAACCTCCTCTGCACCCCAAATATTCCCATAAACCCCAAAACTTCCCCCTCCCTCAAGCTCCCTCTACATCCCCACTCACTTGATGAACACCACGCTGACCATCTGCTCCCCAGGGATCTTGTAATACTCTGACTCCAGCTGATAAGGGGAGAGACACAGGGTCACAGCATGCCCCTCCCAGCTGTCCCCCATCCCCAAAGCCCCCCAAGCCCTCACCGTGTCCACTACAGCCTCGGACACCTCACGAAACTCCGCCGAGTTGGGGTCCTCCAGGCTGGGGCTGAAGTCAATGCTGCGGGTGAAGTTCACCAGAGCCCGGAAATAAACTACAGGGGGAATGTGGGGTGGGGGGTGGGGGTCAGCACCCCAAAAACACCCCCTCATGGCAACCCCCAGTGCCAGCCCCCACACTGCCACGAGAAAGAATAAGAGCCCCAAAGTGACACTTACTGAGCGGGGGGTCATCCTCGGGCTCGGCCACCACCATGCCCGCCGGGGGGGGCATGGCTGCTGCGGCCGAGGGGAAGAGGAAAAGGAGGAGAGGAGGAAGGAGAGCGGAGAGGATGGAAAACAAAGAGTGAGCGTGGCGCAGCATGGCGGTGTCACATGGTGGTGTCACCCAGCAGAGTCCCCTTACCGGTGGGTGCCAGCTGCACGCCGGGCACCGGGGCTCCCTCAGCCACTTGCGCCAGGTCCCCACTGCCGATCTCCCCGCTGCCATCTGCACAAAGGGACGTGCTCAGCGCCTGGAGGACGCGCACCCCCGAGCCCCCCTCCCCACCACCCAGCGTTACCTGCAGACGCCTCATCCGCCAGCAGGTCCTCATCGTCAGAGAGCTGCGCATAGTAGTGCCGGCGCCACGTGCCACCCACATGGTCGGACACCGTGTCCTCAGGGAAGGAGCTCTCGGCCGGGCCCCGCGCGCCGTGGCACACCTGGGGGGGACGCGGCCGTCAGCGCTGAGCCACGTCACCGTGCTCCCCCCGCTGCCGGCCAGGCCGGGCCGCATAGCTGCGCGCTGCGGTCATGGCGGGTGATGGGGGGGGGGGGGGGGGGGTGGGAAGGGGGGGGGTGGTGAAGGGGTGGGGGGGGATGAGCTCATCGCCGCCCACCACCGCATTCCTGCACCCGGCACCGCGGGGCTGCACACACTGCATCTGTGCCGGCACCGCTGCGTCCGACACCAAGTGGGCACAACCCCACACACACACGCGCGTGTGTGTGCGTGTGTGTGCACCCAGCAGAGCCCGGGGGGCAGTGAGAGCCTCCCCCCCCCCCCCCCCCCCCCACACACACACACACACAGTGCCCGGGAGGAATCCGTCGGGGCAGCACTTTGCTGTGCAAACAACAGCGGATGGATTAAGCGGGCGCTCTGCGCGGGGCCCGGGGGGGTGGGATTTACCCACACAATGGATGTGTATGCCCCCCCCCACCCCCCCCACGTGGCCCAGACGGCGGCACCCCAAAATAACCAGTGGGGGGGGGAAGGGGGGGTGCAGACGGGGAAACTGAGGCATGAGGCTGTGCATGCACACACCAGGTTGGAGGGCTGCTCTTGTCTGTGTGCCCATGCATGAACTGAGCTGCGGGTGCTCTGCCGCAGCTCCCCGTGCACACACTGAGTTGGGGCACAGCTCTTGTTGGTGTGCACAGTGCACTGTGCCCCATAGGTGGGAGCTGCCCCCTCCCCCCCAGCTGTCGGGCGGTGGGGCCAGCCTCCAGCAGGGCGGGGGGGGGTCAGGAGGGCCGTGTCCCCTCTCGGGTTTCCGGAAGCGGGTCCGGGCTCACGCCCGGCCGGACACCGCCGCTCACATTTTCCATCTGCCATCCCACAATCCTGCCCGGAGCCGCGGCCGGGCCTGGGGGAGCAGGAGAGGAAGAAGAGGAAGAGGAGGAAGCACCACCCCGCTGTCACGTCCGCCGGCGCCACGTGCGGCTCCGCTCGACGCCCCGAAGCGGGGAGGGTCCCCCCCCCCACTGCCCCCCCAGCCGGGCCCCCCCAGCGTGGCGAGGAAGAGGAGGAAGCGGGGGGTGACGCAGCACAGGAAGGCCCGGCCTGGAGGGGCCAGGAATAATAACCGGGGGGGGGTTATTAATAGCCGTCCCCCCCCCGGCCCCATTGTTTCCCCAAGGCCAAGAGGTGGTGTTCCCCCCTCTGTCCCTCCCCGCACCGCTTCCTCCCGAGGGCCGAGGGGGGGGGTGCACAGCTGGACGGGACGCCCCTGGGGGGACCAACAGCTGCGTGACCCCCCCGCCCCCCCCAGCGATATGGGGGCGAAACAGCTGCGGGTGGGAGCGCTCGGCCGGGGACACGGTGGGGGGGTAACGGCGTGGGGGGGGGGGGGAAAGGGGGGGGTGCATTCCTCCCCGCTCGGCATTGCCTAATTTATCCCGATTCGGGCCCCCCCGCGCCCGCGCGGCCCGGCCGGGCCTTCTTTGGCCATATGAGCGGACCCCCCCGTGTGCCCCCCCCATCCCCACGCGGGGGGGGGCCGTGCCAGCATGGCCCCGAGCAGAAAGGCGCTCTGTTCTCCGCCGCCCCGGGCACCGTCCCAACCCCACACCTCCCCCCCAACACGCACAGACACGGGGTGGGGGGGGTGGCGGGCGACCCACTGCGCCTTTGTGCCCCCCCCACCCGACGGGACACCCCCACGGAGCCAGCCGGGCGTATTTCGGGAGCGCTATTTTTGCATTCCGCCGTCACCCGGTAAATATAGAGTGGGTGCGACTTAAAAGAGTGGGGGGGGGGGAGGGGGCAGCACCCCAAAAGCAGCGAGACACCCTCCACCCCACTGCCACCCGCGGGGGGTCACGTGGGGGCGACGCCAGACCCCCATTCCTAAACGGGACGGGACCCCAGCGGGGACCCCACCTCCTCCCCGGGACCGCGCCGCTCCCGGCCCACGCGGGACTCCATCCCCTCCCTCCCCCCGGACCCCAACTGCCGGACGGGACGGTGCTCGCCGCCCCCCTCCCCTTCTCCCCCCCCCCCCTCCTCCGGTGCCGCCCCCCGACTCACTCCGAGCGCCGCGAGCAGCAGCAGCGCGGCGGGCACCGGCCGCCCCATCGCCCCGCTCCGCTCCGGCCCCGCTCCGCGCCCCGGCCCCGCTCCGCCCCGCCCCGCTGTGCCTCTGGGCGGGGCCGCCGGGAAACGCGCCCACGGGGAAACGGGGCACGGGGTGGGAGCGTGGGGTCGGCGCGCCGGGGTCACATGGGGGCACCTCCGGGAGCGGGGCCGCGTGGGGACACCCGGCAGCACGGGCACGCGCGGGTCTGCGTGGGGGTCCAGCCTGCGCGTGGGGGGGGGGGAACGAGGGGACACCGCTGGGACAATTCTACCCACGGGGACACGGGGCGGAGGGGTGGCCCCGGAGCTGTGGGGCGCAGTGGGGCCGTCACAGACGCTGCCCTAGCTCCCCAGTGCTCCGCCCCGCAGCACCCATAGGTGCCCCCTCCCCCTCCGAGCACCAGCAGTGCCCCCCCCCCCCCCTTGCTCTTGTCACCCCCACACCGTATCGACCCACAGCTCCTCTATGTGGGGCACCGAGGGGGGCACAGGAGATCTGCATAGAGCTCTGCGTAGAGCTGTGGGTGTGCAGGGGACATAGGGATGGTAGGGGACACGGAGGGCTGTGAGGGTGTGGGGGTGACAAGAGCACGGGGGGGAGCACTGCTGGTGCTCAGAAGGGGGCAGCTATGGGGGCTGTGGGGCGGCACATTGGATAGGTGGGGCCACGGGGGTGCAGGAAAGGGCTGTGCGGGGGCTGCGTGGGGGCGGTGGTGGCCCCCACACCCACCCAGCTGCATGCCCCCCCAAGGCTGGGCGTTAATGGTTAACCCCGGCCCCACACCTGCTTGGCTCCCATGGGGTAGCACCCCGCTGTGCTCCCCACGGGGTGCTGGCACGCCATCCCCGCCCCCTCCGTCCCCTTCCGGCACTGTGCCCATAGGGACAGCTCACGGCCCCGACCCCATATGGCCGCCCCACACCACGCAGCGCCCAGCTGGGCACCGGCTGCCTGCTCCCAGGGGCGGCCTTGGGCCGGGGAGGGTCCCGATAAAGGGGGGATTTAAGGCCAGCGGGCACCCCGTGCCACCTGGCCGAGCCCTGAGCACGATGCTGGAGCTCCTCATCCCCGTGCTGCTGGTGGTCGGAGGTAAGCTGCCCCCAGAACCGCTGCCGTCTCCGTTTTGGGGTCCGGGTGCAACCCCCCAATTGACAGTCGCCCCATTGTGCAGGCTGCCATGCTGCCGTGCTGCCAGGCAGCTCACGCGTGGTGAACGGGCAGGATGCGCTGCCATACAGCTGGCCATGGCAGGTGAGCAGCGTGGGGGGATGGGCTGGGGTTAGGGTTGGGGTTGGGTTGAGGTTAGATTTAGGGTTAGGATTAGAGGTAGGAGTAGGGTTAGGATTAGAGGTAGGGTTAGGATTGGGTTTGGGTTGGGGTTAGGGTTAGGGTTAGGATTAGGGTTAAGTTTGGGGTTAGCATTAGGGTTGGGGTTAGGGTTAGGGTAATGGTTTGGTTTAGGGTTTGGGTTAGGATTGGGTTTAGATTTAGGGTTAGGGTTGGGATTAGGTTTAGGATTAGGGTTAAGGTTGGGGTTAGCATTGGGGTTAGGATTAAGGTTGTGGTTAGTGTCAGGGTTGGAGCTGGGGTTGGGGTTGGGGTTCGTGTTGGGTTAGGATTAGGAACAGGGTTAGGGTTAGTGTCAGGGTTAGGGTTGGGGTTATGGTGTGGACAAGGCTTAGAATTAGGCCTATAGTTATGATTGTGGTTATCACTGCATAGTTCTGCTTAGGGTTGGGGTTATGGTTAGAATCAGGCTTAGGGCTATGGTTAGGGTTTGGGTTATGGTTGTTTAGGGGACAGGGATGGAGACAGCACACTGACCCCACGGCCCCGCAGATCTCACTGCAGTATGAACGCGATGGAACCTTCCGTCACACCTGCGGGGGAACCCTCATCACACCCAACTGGGTGATGACGGCCGCACACTGCATCTCGTGAGCCATGCACCTGCAGGGGGGGGTGGGGTGGGAGCGGTGCTTGGAGGGATGCGGGGGTGCAGCACTGAGGGGGCTGAGGGTGCACAGAGGTTGTTATGGGGCGGGATGGGCAGCCCTGTGCCCTGGATCAGTGGGCGCGGTGTCCCCTCGGCAGCTCCACGCTCACCTACGAGGTGGTGCTGGGCGAGTACGACATGAGCTCCACCGAAGGCTCTGAGCAGCGCATCCCCGTCGCCGCTGATGACATCTTCGTGCACCCCAAGTGGAGAAGCTACTGCGTGGCCTGCGGGTGAGCGGGGCCCGGCAGCGCAGGGATGCTGTCCCCACCCGGGGACCTCACCCTCCTGACACGTGTCCCTGCGTGCAGCAATGACATCGCCCTGCTGAAGCTGCGGAGCAACGCCGTGCTCAACAGCTACGTGCAGACAGGACAGCTGCCGCCTGCAGGCACCGTGCTGCCCAACGGATACCCCTGCTACCTGAGCGGATGGGGGCGGCTGAGCAGTGCGTGCCGGGACGGGGGGAGGGGCGGAGGGAGAAGGGAGGGGCGGAGGGAGGGGGGAGGGGATGGGGCATGGAGGGAACAGTGGGAGGCTGGTTTGGGAGGGGGAGGATGGATGGATGGATTCAGGATGGAGGGATGGATTTGGGATGGATGGATAGTGGATGGATCAATGATGATGGGTGAATGAATGGATGATGGACAGGTGGATGAATGATAAATGGATGATGGATGGATGGATGGATGATGGAGGGATGGATGATGGAGGGATGGATAGTGGGTGGATGGATGGATGGATGGATCAATGATGGTGGGTGAATGAATGGATGATGGACAGGTGGATGAATGGTAAATGGATGATGGATGGATGGATGGATGGATGATGGAGGGATGGATGGTGGATGGATGGATCAATGATGGTGGGTGAATTAATGGATGATGGACAGGTGGATGAATGGTAAATGGATGATGGATGGATGGATGGAAGGATGGATGGATGGATGGATGGTAGATGGATAAAAGATGGATGGATGGTGGATGGATGTGGAGTGGATGGATGGATGGGTGTTGGATGGATGGATGGGTGGGTGGATAAAGGATGGATGGTGGATGGATGTGGAGTGGATGGATGGATGGACAGATGATGGATGTGGGATGGATGATGGATGGGTGTTGGATGAATAGCTGTGGGATGAATGGATGATGGATGGGTGTGGGATGGAGGGATAGCCAGCTGTGGGATGGAAGGATATTGTGCAGATGAATGGATGGATGGATGTTGGATAGATGGTTGTGGGATGGAGGTAGGATGGCTGGAAAAATGGGTGTTGGATGGGGTGGATGGATGGATGGATTATGGATGGATGAAGGTTATAGGGATGGATGGATGTGTGGATGGAAGGATGGCTGCGAAGTTACATGGTACCTTTATGGTAAGGGTGATGGACCACTGAAAGTTACTCAAGAGAGGTTGTGGAGATATTCAAGACCTGTCTAGGTGCCAACCTTTGCCACCTATTGTAGGGAACCTGCTTTAGCAGGAGGGTTGGACTCGGTCTCTTGAGGTCCCTTCCAACCCCTGCAATTCTGTGATTCTGTGTGGAATGAATATGCTGTGGACATGGGATGGTTGTGGGATGGATGGATGGGTGGATGGACGTGGAATAGATGTGGGATGGCTGTGGATGGCTGAGGTTGGTGAGCAGGATGCTGGGTACAGTGTTGTCCACCAAGGTCCCTAACACACTCCCTATTGCCAGCGGGAGGACCATTGCCAGACAAACTTCAGGATGCTCTGATGCCCGTGGTGGACCACGAGCAGTGCACACAGCCTGACTGGTGGGGCAGTCTTTCCATCCGCACCACAATGATCTGTGCTGGCGGTGCTGAGCAGGCTGGCTGCAATGTGAGTGCTGTGCTGCACACAACTGCCACAAGGGGGTTGGAGCACCCCAAACCATCCTGACCCCCATCCTGTCCCCAGGGCGACTCAGGCGGCCCCCTGAACTGCCAGGCTGAGGATGGGCACTGGGAGGTGCACGGCATCGCCAGCTTTGTGTCTTCACTGGGCTGTGACACTCCCAAGAAGCCCACTGTCTTCACCCGTGTCTCTGCCTTTGAGGACTGGATTGCTGAGGTAGACACTGGGTGCTGGGATGGTGGGGTGTTGGGGTGTGGGGATGGTGGAACACCCAGGGAGTGGGGTACCGGGGTGCCAGGGGGCTGGGGTGCTGGGATGCTGGCATGTTGGGATGTTGGGACGCTGGTGAGTTGGGGTGCTGAGGGAGTGGGCTGATGGGGTACTAGGTCACTGGGGTGCTAGGATGCTGGGGTGCTGGGGTACTGAGGTGCTGGGTGTTGGGGTGCTGAGATGTTAAAATGCTGGGACACTGGTTTGTCAGAGTACCAAAGTGTCAAGGTGTCAGGGTGGGGTACCAGTGTGCCAAGGCATGGGGGTGTCCCAGTGCCAGGGCTGCTGGGCTGCTGAGGTGTTGGGGTACCAGGGTGCCGGGGTGCCATGATGCTCTGATATTGGAGTGCCAGGCTACCGAGCTCCCCCTGAGCCACTTCTCTCTCCCAGACCATAGCAAACAACAGCTGAGCGGG
The DNA here is from genome assembly GCA_036925125.1 of Oreortyx pictus. Lineage (NCBI taxonomy): Eukaryota > Metazoa > Chordata > Aves > Galliformes > Odontophoridae > Oreortyx > Oreortyx pictus. The sequence continues at coordinate 6,306,735 of JAUPFR010000024.1, read as the reverse complement.
GCAGCAGCGACCTCCCTGTGTCACAGCGTGCAAATAAACCTGCAGAGCTGGCACCGCGTGTCCCGTGTGCTGGAGGGGGTGGGGGGGGGGCACACATGGTGCGCTGCTGGGCACGCACCCGGTGAGAGTGGCCGCATTGCCAGCAGATGGCACTGGCACAGCGGGCACGAGCAGCACGGCGGCACTGTGGGGGTGGGCACACAGGAATGCTGTGCATCGTGGGAAGGGTCCCCTCACGGTCCTGTGGTGCCATGGGAGTGGGCACCCAGAGACGTCCAGATAATTTGGGGGTGAGCACTAGGTGCTCTGATGCCACAGTGATAGGCTCCAACCTCTGCCCAAAGGCACCTGAAGCCGTGGGGGTGGTTGCCCCAAAAGGTGCCACGGGAATGGGCACCCGACACCTGGGCCCTGTGGAACAGGCACCCCGAGGTGCCCCGATGCCATGGGGAGGGGTCCCCTCTCAGTGCCCCGCTCTGTTCACACGGCCGTGGCAGCAGCTCTGTGCCCAGCTCTCGCCTCCTGCCCTCCCGGCCTGGCCGTATCCTCGCAACCACCGTCCGCAGCGCGTGACCAGGAACAAAGGGCCCTTTGACGGTGCCCGGCATGCATGGGGCCCCCACTCCCCCCATCCCATCCCATCCCATTGGGAGCCCCACATCCATGCAGGGACAGGGCCACCCTGAGCCTAATGGAAAATCCCCATCACGTCCCACTGCAGGCGTGGGGCTGCAGGGTTTTATGGGCCCCTGTGATCATGCGGGGGACCTTTGCTCCCCAGGGGGGCCCTTTGCTCAGGCTGCTGAGGCCAGCCCAGCTCGTGACACCCTTGTGCAAGCGGTGCCGCCCGTACAAGGCTGGGACAGGTGGGTGGGCAGGGCAGGGGGCAGCTGAAACGGGTGCTGTGAGCCCAGCATGAGTGCTGCACGACATTTATGTGGGTGCTGCAAGGCTGCTATGGGTGGTACAAAGTTCTGCAAGGCTGGCACATCTGGTGCAAAGCTGTTATGGGTGCTGTGAGACTGCCATGGGTGGTGCAAACTTGGCATGGGTGTTGCACGCCTGGCATGGGTGCTGAGAGCCTGGCAAGGGCAGCGTGGGGCTGGTATGCGCACCACGAGCCTGGCTTGGGAACTTTGATCCTGGCACAGGCGCTGCAGGGCCTGGCACAGCTCCTGCAAGGCTGGCGTGGACACTGTGAGCCTGGCACAGGCACGCGGCCGTGCAGCCCCGGGCGGCTCCTCCCTCGCCATGGTGCCAGCCGCCTCCAAAAACCCCCGTGTCCTCTGGCCGGACCCACCCCCACGGGTGACTCAGCCCGTTCCCGGCAAAGCCCGTCCCTATATAACACGGTGTCGCCACCGTGCACCCTGCGCCCGCTCGGCCGCTGCCTCAGTTTCCCCACGCCGCAGCCATGTGGATGGTGTCACCGCCGGTCGGTAAGTTCTGCTTTGATGCCACGATGTCCCCTGGCCCGGCGCAAGGCTTCCCTTTGGAAAACGGCCGGTTGGGGTGTTTTGGGGTTTCCTGGTGGATGTTGGTGGGGTGAGGCTTGCAGAGGTGGGGTGGGGTGGGTGCAGCTGTTGGGGCGACAGCACAGAGCTGCTCTGTGCACGGTTGGGTGCACCGCAGCACTGCAAACAAGGGACAGAGAGAAGTGAGAGCTGAGCCTGCTCCGCCTTCGTGCTAACCTGCCCCGGAACTCCCTGCTTGGGGCAGGCGACCCTAACACACACGGGGACAATGTGGAAAGAGCCAAACCCAGGGCTTTTTCCCCTAGAAATAGTAATAAAAAGCACTGCCAGCAATGGGGCCGAACTCCACTCCTTCTCCCCATATGTGTGTGCCTTTGGGGCTGGGAACACCAGGACCGGGTATGGCGCTGCGCGGCATTGTGATGCTGCAGAACACGGTGCTGTCCACCAGGCACTGCTTCACTTCGGACCTGCAGCCACTTGGGTCAGACCCCAAAGTGCAGCTTTTTACCCATTTTTCCCCTCCCCACAGCATGGGGAGAGCCCAAACTCTAAGAGCACTTGGCCCCATGGAGGGGCGTGGTGCAACGCAAGGGCTGAGTGCCCCAAAAACACTGTTTCTTGCAGAAAAAAAGGGGACAGGGGTGAGAAACCTCCCCGTGCCCGTCTCCTCAGGGTGTTTTTCCATACACACCTGCCTGGCCCCAAACCGCAGCAGTGTGGCCTGGGGTGGGGTGGCCAAAGGTCGTTGGTGGCAGCACCCCCACCCAGCTGAGAAAAGAGGAATATTTGGAATATTTCCTTCCTGCAGGAGGGAGCACGGGGACCCGGCCGTGCCGGGGCGGCGGGGGGGAGCGGTTGTGGCTCTTGTTGTGCTCTGACGTGCTGTTTTCTTTCAGATGAAGGATCTCACCAGCTTGCCTGGCTTTGGGACCACGGCAAAGGCAGGGTGCAAAACACACTAGTAGGACATGACCCTTAACACTTTCTCTAAAGCGTAGCCCTATAGGTATATAAGATCAATAGAGCTTAACACTGGGGTTGGCTTTTATTCTGAGCTTGGGTTTGGCTTTTTTTTTGTTTGTTTGTTTTGCTGGTTTTCTTTTTTTCCTTTTTGTTATTTTTTGTTATTTCGGAAGCGTTTTACTTTCTCCTTCGCCTCCCGCGGGCGGACGGAGGCAGGGGCTTGCACAACCCGAACGGTCTGGGGAGCAGTGCAGGAGCAGGAGGAGGAGGAGGAGGAGGAGGAGGGGGAAAGCGCTACGCGAACCCTCCTGCCCACAACCCTCCACCGTCCCCTTCCCACTGCCGGAGGGGGACAGAGGGGGCCCGGCCCCCAGCACCGACCTGCTACCTCGGGCGCTTAAACAACTTCTGGCCCCCAATCTGTGCCCTTGACCGGCGTCTCGGTGCCCTGCAGGTATCTTCCAGTACGCCAAGAAGCTGTTCCTGAGCAGGCGAGCGGGGCGGGCGCAGGCGCTGGAGTTCATCCGGAAAAATGCGGCCAACGCTCTCTCCATGGCAAACCTGATCGTGGGGCTCTCGTCTATCCTCTGCAGCCTCAACAGGTGGGGGACACAAAGACCAAGGGGGCAGGCAGGGAAAGCAGCCTGGGGCTGACAGCTCTCCCCCCACAGGCAGTACCACTATTCCTGCTGGCTGCTGCAGCTGGGTTTCCTGCTCGATTTGGCCGACGGAGCTGTCGCCCGGCAGCTCAACGCCTGCTCAGCGCTGGGTGAGCCCCGGGGCCGGGGATGGGCTGGGGTTGCCGGCTGCCGGCCGCCCCTCACCCACTCACCTCCCACAGGAGCCAAGCTGGATGACTTCGCTGACTTCACATCCTTTGGGCTGGCCACGGCACTACTGCTGCAGCCGCGCGGCGTGCTGGATGGGCTGCTGGCCATCGCCTACGTGCTGGCCGTCTTCGCCCGCCTCTGCTTCTTCTCCAGTGGTAAGGGTTGGGGTTCGTGGGGTTGGGCACCCTGATGGGCTCCGAGCTGAGTGCGTGGCACCCTGCAGGGATCCCCTTCACCTACCGGGGCTTGCCGTGCCCCTATGCTTCCTCGCTACTGGCCAGCACCTTCCTGCTGACGGGTGGCCACGTCACGCTGCTGCGCGTTGCTGCCATCGCCATGGTCCTCTTCATGGTTGACCGCGGCTTCTACCCCCACGACAAGGTGCTGGAGTCACAGAGCTGGAAGAAGGCGATCTATGCCGGAGGTAAGGAGCAGCGGTGAAATGCATTCCGCTTTCGCAGAGGGTGCTCAGCCATCCCCTGGAGTAGTGACCCAGGGAGGCATGGGAGCACTGCTCTGCCCTGGGTGCTGACAGTACCCCCTGCAGGCATCGCTGCTGTCCTGTTCTCACCCACAACGGTTGCTCCCATCTACTACCTCGCCTGGTCGGTGTCATACATCATATTCCCCTTTGCCATCTGGAGCTGCAAAGCCTAAGGGCCAAGTGACAGCAGCCCCGGCGAGGACCACTCCACCTTAACCTCCACTTAATGCGTAGTAAAGCTCAACTCTGACAAACTCTCTGGTGCCAGCGCCGGGCTGTCTCACCCCCCTCACCTTCATCATCTCTTCCTGTGGAGGACAGCCAAAGCAGAAGACTCCAAGCCCAGCAGGCGCAGCGCCGTGGCCCCAGAGGGTTTCCTACCATGGTGGAGCCTACATAGAAAACAGCTGAGCTCCCGCAGAGGGGAACTCCTGGAGCCAGCAGAGCCCCAGGTGGGCTCCAACCTGCCCTGCACGCCCGTACCCCAGCCAGAAGAACAACAGCCCTGCACCAGAGCTCAGCCCCCTCCCTGGGGTACTACTCCCTGGGTGCCAGTCCCACCAGCTGGGATGCGGACGGTGACAGCGGTGCAACCAATGCATTCCCACTGTACATAGTAATTTATTGCGAGGGCACCATTGACTTTACGTCCCCCAAATCCTCATCACGAGGAGGAAGCAGCCCCTGCTGCAGGCAACCCACGGAGGGATGGGAGACGGCCACTGACCACACCTGAGGGTGCCCCTCTTCCTTGCAAAACCCAGCCCTGAGTGCCCCGGTATTTATTTCTGATCTGTCACCATAGGGAAATAACATCTGAAACGTGTTCTTTCTTCCTTTCTGCGCCCGGTTGATGAGGTGTGGGAGGGAGGAAGGAATGTGGAAGGGAAAAGTGGAACCTGAAACCCACGGGCCAAACTCTCTGGAAATAAAAAGCTGCGCAACAACAGCGGCGAGCTGCCCGCGGCCGAGCGCGGGGCGTGTGGGCGAGGGGAGGAAGCGAAGGTCAGACCTCGGCGAGCAGCAGAGGAAGCGGAGCAGATCCGCGGCTCCACGGCCCCAGGAGATCCTGCAGCGCCAGCAGCTGCGGGCGGACACAACGACCCCGAGAGCCCCGGAGATACGGCCGCTGTAAACAGGCGGAGGGCCCGCGGGGTGCGGCGCGGGGCGGGCCGCCGCCGGCTGCAGCTGCTCTGGCGCACAGCCCCGCACTGCAGGCGGGGGGTTCGGGCTGCTCTGCGGCCCCGGGGGAAGGCCTGCGTTCGGAGGGAGGCGGAACCACCGCCGCTTTTATTTAGAAAAAAAAAAAAAAAAAGAAGGTAAAAGGAAAGCAAGAAGGAAACGATGGAGAACAGGCGTCGGTCAGGGCGAAGGCGCAGACACCGAGCTGGGAACGGCTGCCCTGAGCCGCCCCGCGCCGACCCGGCCCTCACTCGGCGCCGGCCTGCATCTGCTTGCAGAAAGCGTCGAACTGCCGCTGCTCCAGCTCCGTCATCACGCGGTTGAGCGCGTAGATCTGCGGGGGATGGAGGCACACCGCGCTGAGGCGCACCGCGAGCCGCCGCCGCCTGAGGCCCCGGCTCGGCCCGCCCGGCTCACCTCCGCGCGCTGCCGCTGCTTCAGCTCCTGCTGGGCCGACCGCTGCTTGGCCTTCTCCACGCGCGCCGCCGGTTCGCGGCCCTTCGGCCGCTCCTTGCGGGCCCCGCTCGGTTCCATGGCCGGCCCGGCCGGGCCCAGCCCCGCTACCGGCGGGGAGCAGCCCGCTGCAAGATGGCGGCGGTGCGGCCCCGCTGCTGCGCGTGCGCGACCGGCGAGATCGGGAGGATAGAGCGCTCGCGGTGCCACAGCGCCCCCCGGCGGGCGGGAGGAGAGCGGCACGGGCGCGGCGCGCGTCGCGCCCCAAACCCCCGCGTACCCCCATGTGCCAGCCCTGCTGGGGCACCTCTGCGCGCCCCGTGCCCCTCGGCACCATGCCGCGCTGCGGCACAGGGCAGCACGGCACAGCGTCCCGCACCTCGCGCAGGGGCTGCACCACCTCGTGGCCCCTCGCCTCCAAATGCACCTTTTATTGCAGCGGCCGGAGCAGGGCCGGACCCGCGGGGCCGTGTGGAAGCACAGCACGGGGACGCCAGCCACGCCGTGCCCGGTACCCAAAGTCGGCTGTGCCCCGCGGGCAGGGATGCGGCCTCGTCCCACTGCCACCACCCCGCGGGGTCCCGCTAGATGCGGACAGTGTTGATGCGCAGTGGTTGGACGTTCTTCCCGTTGGCGTGGCTCTGCCCGGGGCTGAAGTAGGAGCACAGCTTCCCGGGGAACTTCTCCCGGAAGGTGTAGAGCCAGGACATGTCATCGGCGTTGTAGAAGATGAGCAGCCCCTTGTCGTAGTCCAGGAAGACGCCCACCTTTTCCAGCTTGCTCTTGACATTGAGCCGCGTCCAGGGCTCGGTGCAGGCGCTGTACTGGTTCCCGTCGTGCATGACGATGCAGTAGAAGCCGCGGCTGGGCTGGATCTGGATGCTGCCCTTGCGGGTGACGGCCTCATGCGCCAGCCCGATCATCCACTGCGTCTTCTCGGACACCACCACCTCCCAGTAGTGCACGCCACCGCCAAATGCCTGTGTGCCCAGCACCGACACCTCCACGTCAAAGCGGCGTGGCGAGTCCTGCAGCGGCTGTGGGTGCAGGTTGCCATAGGCCACGATGGTGCAGTCATCAGAGAGGATGAGGCGCTGGTGGGCCGTGCCAGGATCCAGTGTCAGCGCTGCGGGCACTGAGGAAGGGCAGGCATCAGCACTCCCAGGTGTGGGGCCACAGTGTGCCCCTCCTGACACCCCCACCCCCACCATCCTCACGCTCACCTGGGTGGATGTCCTGAAAGAGAGACTTCCATATGGTGTACTGCAGCGGCCCCATGTACTTGGAGGTGGGGAAGTCCTCGTAGGTCAGGTTGGTCTCGTGAATCTTCCCCTTCAGCCTGCGGGATGGGCAGCAATGGGCACAGAGCTCTGCGGGCACCCCCAGGCCCCCAGAGCCCACCCACCTCTCGGACAGGGACGCGACGCCGGCCAGGAAGGCGTGCTTGTCAGCCTCGGCCAGGCGCTCCTGCAGGATCTGGCTGCCCTCCTGCACCTTGCGCAGCTGCTGGCTGTAGCGCTGGATCTTCTGCTCGATGTCGGTCAGCGTCCGTGCCGTGTCAGCCTCCAGCTCCTCCAGCATCGCCTTCTGCCGCTCCCGCAGCAGCCGGTGCAGCCGCTCGAAGGCCTCCCCGATGGTGGCCCGCAGGCTTTTGGCTGACGACTGAGGAGGTGTGGGGCACGGCTGGGCCTCAGTGGGTCTGTCAGCATCCCAGCAGCGTGTGTGGGGAGAGGGCAGGGGAAGGGATTTGGGGCACGTCCCCACAGACTAGCTCCTACCTTGGTGTCAGCCAGCTGCCGCTTGAGGAGGTGCAGGGCCTCGGTGTGGCCTCGCTCACTCTCTTGCAGACCCTGCAGCTGCTCCTTCAGCTCCCGCTGCAACACAGCACACTCTGACCTTGTGCTCAACCCCAGCCCCACCACACAGCAGCAATGTTCCAAGGGGTGTGGGGAAAATGCAAAGCTTTGTGCACGCCCCACACTCAGGCAGTGCTCTGCTCCCAGCCACCAGCAGAGCAATGCTGAAGTGCTGGGAAAGCCGTGGGGCAGCCCCATAGATATCTATTGGGGTCTAAGCTATCACTGTGATGACAGGAGTCCATGAGGGTCAGCACATGGCAAAAAGCTGCCCCAGCATAGCGGGTTTGGGGATTGGATGGGACTTGGTGCTGCTGTGAGGTGGGGTCCTGTGTGGGGCAGGAGGGGGTCTGGCCATTGATCTCCAGGGACAGCCCAGCAGAGACACATGTGGATGGAGAGACAGACAGACAGGCAGGTGGGTGGGTGGCCACATGGTGCGGATGGATGGATGGACAGAGGAGCACATTGCACTTGTGGGGATAGACAGTGGGATTGTATGGGGAGCAGCACCCCAGAGCCACATGCAAACAGGCAGAGGGAGCTCTGGCTGTCCTGCACATGGACGGATGGACACTGTGCTGCACAGTGCACACGGACGGACAGAGCATCCCAGACAGTGGGAGTCGGGGGGGTGGATGTTCAGGAACAAACAGACAGACGGACACCCACCTGCAGCTCCTCAAAGGCATCATCCACATTGGTGACCTGGTGCTGCTCGTGCATGGCTGGCTCGTCACAGAAGAAGCAGATGACGGCACGGTCAGTGAGGCAGAAGAGCTTCACCTTCTCGTGGTCCTTGCAGGGGAAGGGGCTGCGCTGAGCCCCCAGGATGGCGTCCAGGGGGAAGGCGCTGTAGCGCTCCACAATGTTGGCCAGCTTCAGGCTGGGGGCCAGCGTGGGCTCAGTGAAGGTGCGGCGGCACTCAGGGCAGTCGCGAGCACCCTGCGGCTCCTGGCGCACCCAGTGCTCTGTGATGCAGCGGCGGCAGAAGTAGTGCTCGCAGCCGAAGCTCACCGGGTCCTGGTAGATGCTGAGGCAGATGGAGCACAGCAGTTCGTCCTTCAGGCTGCAGGCCATGGCTGGGACTGCAGGGGGGCAGCTGGGCTGCAAAAGGGGGGATCGAAGGGGTGAGAGCGCTGCATGGGGGGCAGGATGCAAATGGGAGGGCTGGGGGAGAAGCTGAAATTAGCAGGACAGTCTGGTAAGGGGGTGGGGGTCAGGATGCAATAGGGGGACTGGGGGTGAGAGGATATGGAGGGTGGAATTCAGGGTGATGGGGGAGCTGAAGTAGATGTGGGTGATGCTGGGGGTCAGAGGGATATGGGGGGTCTGAGGTTGGTATTGGAGATGCTGGGAGATAAGGGGGGGGGAGGGTCAGGGTGATATAGGAGTGCCGAAGTTGTCGAGGGTGATGCTGGGGGCAGAGGGATGTGAGGGTGGGAAACGGGGGGGTTTGGGGGGGCTTAAGTTGATGGGGGGTATGCTGGGGATGAGGATGCAATAGGTGGGATGAGCGTCAGGGGCATACGGAAGGGCTGAGGTTGCTACTGGGGACGCGGGGGGATTCGGGGATACGGAGAGGCCAGGGGATGCCGGGGTCGGGCTGCGGTGGGGGCCCCGTGCTGCTGTTACCCGCGGGGCTGCAGTGGGGGCACCCAGCGCTGAGGCCGCACCCGGACGAACCGGGTTCGAATCCTGCCCCCGGCTCCGCGCCCCGCCGCCTTCAGGACCCGGGTTCGAGGCCTCACCCCGCCGCCGCCGCCGCCGCCGCCGCCGCCGCCGCCCGCTGCCGTGCCCGGGGTAAGCGGACCCGCCGCCGCCTCACACACCGCTCCCCGCCGCGCCGGGCGGGGGGTGGGCGAGGAGAAGGGGGCGGGGACGCGCCGCACTTCCTGCCTTCCCCTCTCCCCCCCCCCGCTCTCAGACACAGTGGTACCGCCCCGCCCCATTGTACCCCGCGCGGCGCGGCCCTGCGGCGCGTACCACCGCCCGGCGGGGGGGGCTCTTAAAGGGGCCGCGCCCCCTTCCTCCCTCCGCTGGTCCCGAGCTCTCCCCCGCCGTGTTATTATCCCTGACAAGACACAGGGGCACGGGGGGGGGGTGGGGGGGAGCACTGGCGAAGCGCTGAGGAGCTCGGCTGCCGGCGTCCCAGCAGCGCAGGTGTCACCCCCTTAATTCTGTGCAGCCCCCTAATTCAAAGTTGTGCCCCAGTTCAGCATTGTCCCCAAATTCAATACTGTCCCCACGTTCAGTGCTGCCCCTAAACTGAAGCAGTGATTCCAAATACAACACTGACCCCAAATTAGTCCCTAAACGGAAGCAATGTCCCCAAATTCAGCATTGTCCCCAAACCAAAGCATTGTCCCCAAACTGAGGCACCGTCCCCAAGTTCAGCATCATCCCAAAACCAACCATTGTCCCCAATTCAGCACTGCCCATAAACCAAAACAATATCCCCATGTTTAGCATCATCCCCAAATTCACCATCATTGTCCCTAAACCAAAGCTTTGTCCCCAAATTCTGTATTGTCCACATCATCCCTAACCCAAATAATTGTGCCCAGATTTAGCATCGTCCCTGAAACGAAGCATTATTATTCAGCGACATCCCCAAATTCCACATCATTCCAAAACTGTATTCTCCCTAAACTGAATCCTTGCCCCCAACATTCAGCATCATCCCTAAACCGAAGCATTGTCCACAAACAATGATGGGGGTGCACCCGGGGGGTTCCCCCCTCCCCTCCTGTGTCCCCCCATCCCATGGGAGGAAGGATGGGGGCAGCTCACAGCCGCCCCACAGCTGGCCGGCAGCCAACACCAACACGGCAGCACTGAGCTTCCCCCGGCCCCCCCATACGGGGAATGACCACCCGCTTTGTTCCTGCCCGGGTGGGAGGATGGCCCTGAAGGCTGGAAAAGGAGAGAGGAAAAAAAACCCCAACCACATGGGTTTGTTATTTCTGCCTGTGGGAGGAATGCAGGGCTGCTCGTCCTGCCAGGACCTGCTGGGGATGGGAGAAATTTGGAATTAAATCATCAAAGAGCTGGTGGAGAGGGGAAGGGGTAGCCCGGCTGGCATCGTACCTGCATTGCACCTAACCCCAAACTCAACCCCAGCACCAACCCTAACCTTAACCCTAACCCAAATCCAAACTGTTATCCAAAGCTCAACCATAATCCTCACTCAAACCCTTACCCCTATCTCAATCCTAACCCTAACCCTTACCCTAACCCCAACTCCAACCCCAATCCCAACCCTAACCCTAATCCCAATCCCAGACCCAAATCCAACTCCAACCCCAACCCTAAACACAATCTCAATCTCAGCCCCAACCCCAACTCCGACCCTAACCACAATTCCAATCCCAGTCTCAATCCCCCAACCCCAACTGCAACCCCAGCCCTAACCCCAAACTCCAATCCCAGCTCCAACCCCCATCCCAACCCCAACTCCAAACCTAACCTCAGCCCCAGTCCCAACTCCAAGCCAATCCCAAATGCACTGCCTGTTGTGGGCTGGACCCAGCAGCAGCACTGTGGGTTTGGGGTTGGATTTGGGTGTTCCATTGAGCCCCGTCCTCTATCGTCCCATGACTCAGTTTCCCCATCAGCACCCAGGGGAGGAACGCCAGACAAATGGGCACCAACTGTGTTCCCCCAAAACCAACAGGCAGGGGGTTTGTTTATGGGGTAAATCAGGGACATGCCTGGGTAACTTGATCAGTGCAGAATCTGAGCCCATGAAGACATAGGATGCTGCAGAGGGTTGTGGGCTGTGGGGTTAGGGTTTGTGATGTGGTTAGGGTCAGGGTTAGGGTTAGGGTCAGGGTCAGGGTCAGAGTCAGGGTCAGGGTCAGGGTTAGGGTTAGGGTTAGGGTTAGGGTTAAGATAGAGTTAGTGACAGTGTTAGCATGAGGTTTAGGGTTACGGTTGGGTTAAGTGTTAGGGTTTGGGTTGAGGCTGGTTAGTGTTAGAGTTGCTTAGGTTTAGGGTTAGCATTCAGCTTATGTTAAGGGTGAGTTTTTGGGTTTAAGGTTAGGGTTAGGGTTTGTCTTAGGGGTTTTGATTTGGGCTTGGGTTAGAGGTTGGATTTGGATTAAGGTTAGACTTAGAGTTTAGTTTTGGGTTAGGGTTAGCATTAATGTTAGGGTTAGGTTTGGGATTGGTTGGGATTAAAGTTGATTAGGTTTAGAGTTAAAGTTTAGGTTTTCTGTTAGGCTTAAATAAGGTTTAGGATTAGGGTTAGAGTTAGGGTTTTAGGTTTAGGGTTACAGTTAGATTTGGGGTTAGGGTTACGGTTAGGGTTACGGTAAATGTAAGGCTTAGAGTATGGGTTTGGTTAATTATTTTGTTCAGGATTCTTCATAGGGCCCAGATAGGGAAACTTGACCAATGTGGGCATGAGCCCATGAGGAACCAGGATGTCTGAGGGTTGTCACGAGACTGCCGGGTTCAGGGTTAGGGTCTGTGATATGTTTAGGGTTAGTGATACATTCAGGGGTAGAGTAATAGTTGGTTATAGGTAATCATGGGGACTTGACTAAGAAACTTGGGCAATGTGGAACTTCTGCTCATGGAACACTACGGGATGACCGGGGGATGCCACAGAGGCTGCAGGGTCATCCACTGAAGCTCCATCAGGAGCGGGGTTCCCTTTGCACATGTCCCCACTGCTCATTAGCCACCATCACTAGTGCCACAGGAAGGGAAGCGCTCCCTCCCTGCCTGAGCCTTGTTGTGGGTGAGACTGGGGCTGCACGCGTGGATGAAGGGAAACTGCACATAAGGGCATGTGTTAGGGCAAACAGGGAAATTAATCCCAGTTAATTGTTAAATTGGCTTCATTATCTCCTGCTAACCCTCGTGTGAGCAGCAGGCGGGCACACGCTGCAGTTGGTGAGTCGGGAGCATGCACACCCTGCTTTCTTGGGTCATATTCTTCTGCACCTGGCGAGGAAGAGAAGGGACCAGGAATCTGTGTTAGGGTTGGGGTTAGGATTAGGGTTGGGGTTAGGTTTGTGTTAGGGTTAGGGTTGAGGTTGGGATTAGGGTTTGGTTTGGTTAGGTGTGGTGTTAGGATTAGAGTTATGGTTAGGATCACAGTTTGGGTTAGGATCAGGGTTAGGGTTTGGATATGGTTTGGTTAGAGGTAGGGTTATGGCTGGAAGGGGCCATCAGAAACTGAGTCACCCCTGGGAGGGAGCGGAGTGTGGGCAAGCTGGGAAGCATCACTGCGGGTTGCACGAGCGCTCGGTTCTGTGCCGTGTGCCTTGCACGGCATGCCATGCCCGCAGGACGCCGTCAGGAAGGGAGGCCCCCAAACCTCTGAAATTTTCCCTGCTGGTTCAAAGGGTGCTGCTGGGGGTGCAGGCGGGGAGGGCAGGCTGGGACAGGCCGGCTCCCAGCAGCACAGCAGGTTCCAGCTTCACCAGACAGATTCGTGGGGCTGCGAGCTGTGTGCTTGGGGCAGGTGAGGCTTTGGGGCTCTCCTTCCCACAGTGCTGCAAGGCCAAGATATTCCCAGGGGGTTCAGGGCACGGGCAGCATGGGGGATGCTGGATGAGCCCACACCACCTGGGTTTGGGGACCTGTTTGTTCCTGCACTGTGCTTTGAGAGCCACTGCGCTGCTGACATCGGAGCAGGACGCGGTCCCGTTGCTGCTACGTGCAGTTGAGGGCTCTTCTCTCTGTGGATTGGGATGTCAGGGGTTTTGCCCCAGGGCATCCAGGGTCTCCAGGAACGTGCCTGGGAATCCCACAGCCCTCCAGGACGCACAAAGCCTCCCTGCACTGGCGCTTTTCATTGCCTAAGTGCTTTGCAAACATTAACTAATTAATCCTAATTAACTCATTACCTAATTATAACCAAATGTCCCTCCCACTTACAGGGGGAGAAGGGAAACAAGCGCACAGCCGCCTTCTTTCACCCAATCGCCCCCAGACCTCTGCAAGTTCCCAGCCAGCAGCTGCAGGGACTCACACACACAGTTCTCAGTGCTTTCGGGGCCGAGTGCTTTCACCCCATCAGTTCCAGGGTGAGGAGCCCACGCTGCAGCACTTCCACGCTCCCACCCCCAGCATCACTCACCCACCCTGCGCTCACGTGGCCGCCCGTGAGTCATTGCCTGTGAGCTCATGTGCATCCCCCGCTTGGGAAACACCTCGGGAAGTGCTGCACCAACTTGTTCCAGCCCTCACCACTGCCTGCTGGGATTATTTGCCTCTTGCACAAGTTCTCGTGGGGCGTTGCAGGGAGTGCTCTATGTGGCAGGGACTGTCCGTGCGGGTTGATGGCTCTGCTGCTGGACTCGGCCCAGCGCTCACTCTCCAGCCCTGCTTGATTGAAACAGAGAAATTTCTTGCAAATAAAAGGAAACAAATAGGAGGTTAGGATGGATGGAGGCATTTCCCAGAGGATTTCCCGTTTGGTGCCTGCTACTGCCACCGGTTGGGACAAAGACCCCATCAGCAGGGCTGCCCAGCACCAAAGGTCTCAACGTGGTTCCCATGGCCAACCTGGAAGGGTGATGACTTAGGGATGTGGAGGGATGACTGTGCAGCTGGGCTTTCCTATGCAGCTTCCATGCCACACTGCTTTCCTGGCAAACTTCCCCAGACCAGTCCCTATGAACAACCTTAATCCTAACCAATCTTACCCCTACAATTACCCCTAAAAAACTCTAAACCAAGCCCTGCCCTTACACCAAATGCAAACCCTAACCCTAAGACTAATCCTAACCCTAACCTAACCCTAACCCCAAACTTAATCCCAACAGTAAATCTAACCGTAACCCTAACCTTACTGTAAATCTAACCCCAACCCCAGCACTAACCCTCAACCTGAAGCCCAACCAAAACCTTAATCCTAACAGAAACCACAACCCAAAACCTAAACTTAAACCCGAACCCTAAAAAGAAACCCAACCATAACCCTATCCCTAAACCTAAACCTAACCAAAACCTGAAGGCTAATCTAAGCTAATCTAACATAATCATAACCCTATCCCTAAACCTAAACCTAACCAAAACCTGAAGGCTAATCTAAGCTAATCTTAGCTAATTGTAGCTAAGGCTACAACCTTAAACCCAATCCTAACCACAACTTTAATACCAACCCAAACCCTAACCATAAAACAACCGTAACTCAAACTCCAACACCAACCCTAACTCTAACCCTAAACAGAAACCCAACTAAAAACCTAACCAGAAAATAAACCCCAGAGCAGAAACCAAACCTTAAACCTGAACACTAAACCTAATCCTAACCCCAAACTTTACCCTAACCGTAACCCCAGTCTGAAGCCTAACCCAAAATACATTGTTCCAACCCTAACCGTAACACTAACCCTATCCTAACCCTAACTCTAACCCTAACCCTAACCCTAACATTAACACTATCTAAACCCTAAACCTTACCCTGACCCTAAACCTAACCACAAATTTAATCCCAACAATAAACCTAACCCTAGCCATAACCTTACAATAACCCTAACTCTAACCATAATCCTAACCCTAAGCCAAAATGAAACCTAAGAATAACACTAACCCTAACACTAAGGTAACTCTAACCTAACCCTAATCTGTACCCTAAGCCTAAAATAATAACCCCAACACAAACCCCAAACCAAAACATAAACATAAAACCGAACCATAAACCTAAAACCAGCCATAAACAGAACCTGAACCCAACACTAACACAAATGCTAACAGAGACCTGAACCCTAAGGCTAAAAAGAACCCTAATCCCAAAGATAACCCTAATCACAATCCTAAACCTAATGCTAACACTGACCGTAACCCTAACCCTACCCTAACCCTAAACATAACCCTAATCCAAACCCTAGCCCTAATGCTAACTCTATACTAATCCTAACCCTATCCCTAACCCTCATCATAACCTAACCCTTACCCTAACCCAAACCCAAACACAAACCTGAACCCTAACATGAAATACAACCCTAACCATAACCACAATGCTAAACCTAACCCTAACCCTAATCCGTACCCTTACCATAAACCTAACCATAACCCATACTCTAACCCTTACCCTAAACGTAACCCTAAACCTAACCCTTAACCTTACCCTAACAACAACTCTACCTTAACCCCAACCATAACCCTAACCCTTACTGTTACCCTCCCCTAAACATAGCCCTAATCCAAACCCTTACCCTAACACTAGCCCTAACCCCAATCTGAACATTAACACTAAATACAACCCTAACACTAAAAACACCATAAACCTAACCCTAACCCTAACCCTTACACTAAACCTTACCAATATCCTAACCCAAACCTTAACCCTAACTCTAAATACAACCCTAACCCTGACCCTAATCATAACCATTCACCCTAACCCTAATCCTTACCCTTACACTAACCCAACCCTAACCCTTACCATTATCCTAACTCAAACACTACACTAACCCTAACCTGAACACTAACACTAAATACAACCCTAACCCTTAGCCTAACATTTACACTTACCCTCCTCCAACTCTAACCCCCAACCTAAGCCTAACCCTTATCCTAATTCTAGTGCTACCCTAACCCCAAACCTTACCCTAACCCCAAACCTTACCCTAACCCCAAACCTTACCCTAACCCTAAACCTAACCCAAAGCCTTACCCTAACCCTAACCCTAACCCTAACCCTAACCCTAACCCTAACCCTAACCCAACCCTACCCTTAACCTAACCCTAACCCTAACCCCAACCCTAAACCTACCCCTATCCCTAATCCTAACTGTAACTGAACCCTAACTCTAACCCTAACCATAACCATAAACCCTAACCCTAACCCAATTGCTATCTCTTATTCTAACCATAACCTAACCATATCCATAACCCTATCCCTAACCCTAACTATAAACCTAACCCTAATCCTAACAGTAACCCTAACCCTTACCTTTACTGTTCCCTAACCCTAATCATAATCCTTACCCCAACCTGAACCCTAACACAAAATACAACCCTTACCCTAGCCACAACTCTAATCCTAAACGAAACCCTGACCCTAACACTAACCCTTAACCTAAACCCAACCCTAACCCAAACCTTATTCCTTATCCTAACAGTAACCTAGCCCTAACCCTTACCCTAACCCGAACCCCAACCCTACCCTAAACCCAATCCTAACCCAAACCCTTGCCCTCACCCTAACCCTTCCCTTTCCCTTACCCTACCCTAAAACTAAAACTAACACAAACCCTACCCTAACCCTTTCCCTAACCATAACCC
The DNA here is from genome assembly GCA_036925125.1 of Oreortyx pictus. Classification (NCBI taxonomy): domain Eukaryota; kingdom Metazoa; phylum Chordata; class Aves; order Galliformes; family Odontophoridae; genus Oreortyx; species Oreortyx pictus. Next base: position 6,290,243 of record JAUPFR010000024.1, on the reverse strand, counting down.
TAACCTCAACCTGAACCCTAACAGTAAATACAGTCCTAACCAAAACCCTAACTCTAACCCTAGCCCTAACCCTTTCCACAGCTATCATGGTTCGTCATGAATGAATGCAGGGTCATGTAACATTTCCACCACAGCGTATTCTCTCAAATAATGGATGCTCTTTTCCATGGCAGTCCATTTCTTTTTCTCAGGCATCAGATCATCTCTGAAGGGGTATTTTTCTTTCACAGCTATCAGATCCTCTTTCTTCTCTTCTAAGGAAGTAAAGACTCTTTTCATTTTCCGTCCTCCTACAAGGGCAACTGACATCGATTCTGGTGTCAACTGTGGTTGATTAGGTTGGTCAGTTTCAATGCTCTTTCTCTCTAGCACAGCTCAGAGTCTGTCTTGTTCAGACTGGAGGGCATCTCCCTCAGATTGGAGGATGTCTATCTCGAATTGGAGATACTTTCTCTCCGCTTCAAGATCTTCCCTTTCAGTTTGGAGGCTTTCTTTCTCAGCTTGGAGACCGTCTTGCCAGGTCTTGAGATTCTCTTTCCTGACTAGGAGGTACTCTTTCTTGACCTGGAGATTCTGCCTCTCAGTTTGGAGACTCTATCCTTTGGAGATCAACCCAAAAAATGTCAATGATTCACAGGCTAGTTCGACCCGGTTCTGTGACGATTGGTGCGGGGGACCCACGGACCCACACCCCAAGAAAGGGAGAGGGGGAAAGGGAATAGGGAAATGGACCTAGGAGCAAAACAGAAGCAACGATCTGAGGAGGAAAGCTAATTTACTAAGTAAGATATCAGAAAGCAAAATAACACAATATAATACAGTCTAATTGGAACTGAAGATAAGAAATCAAACAAAATGAGCAAGAGAGAGTGTCCGATAAACCGAAGGCCTTACACTAATGCTGAAGGCGAGACGGCAGCGAGCACCCACTGCTGAGTGATCCCAAAGGAATAGAGAATGTCTCGTGACAACCAAACAGTTTTTATCTTTCCCTCTGAGCAGAAATACATAAAAATACAACGCAAAATTGCAACGCAAATTCCTCTGGGGAACGTAGTTCTTCTCTTCTGAGACAGGTATACCCATAACTGTTGATGATCCACGGAGCTGGAGCATTAACTCTTTCACTCTCAATGCACTACATGATGTTATGATGTGGAAAACCAACACCAAAAATCATAAAACCATGACACCCTAACTCAAACCTGAACCCTAACCCTAATACAATCCTAAAGCTAACCACAACAATGAACCTAAACCTGACCCAAACCCTAACCCTTAACCTAAACCTAACCCTAAGCCAAACCCTATTCCTTATCGTAACCATAACCCTAAACTAGCCCTAACCCTAACCCTAAATCTTACCTTTGCCCTCCCCAACTGTAACCCTATCCCAAACCATAACCTAAACATAATCCTAACACTAACACTAAACCTAACTAACCACAACCCTAACATTAACCCTTACCCATACCCATACCCATACCCATACCGTACACTAACCCTAACCCTAAACCTAACCCTTAAACTAACCCTAACCCCAACACTTACCCTAACCCTAACACTTTCCCTAACCCTAACCATTAACCCTAACCCTAACCATTAATGTAACCCTTTGCCTATGCCATAACCCTGACCAAAAATCTAACCTTAACCCTAAGCCTAGACATAACCATTAACCCTTACCCTCTTACCCTAACCCTAACACTACCCTATGCTCAACCCTTACCCTAATCCTAACCCTACCCCTATACAAAACCATAACATAAAAATAACCCTATCCCTAAACCAACCCTAACCATTATCATAACCCTTACCTAAGCCTTAACCCTGACCAAAACCCTAACCTGAAGGCTAAACCTGACCCTGACCCTGAACTTGACCCTGACCCTAACCATTAATACTAACCATATCCCTTACCCTAACCCAATCCAGAATCCTAACCTTAAGCCTAGCAATACCCTAACCCCAACACTTACCCTAACTCTAACCCTAACCATTAACATAACCCTTTCCTAAGCCCTAACCCCGACCTAAATCCTAACCCTAATCCTAACATGAAACATAACCCCAGCCCTAACCCTTACCATAAGCATTAACCCTAACCCTAACCATTATCCCTAACGCTAACCCTAACCCTAAAACTAACAGGAACCTAAACCCTAACCCTAAAACTAAACCTATCCAGAACCCTAACCCTAACACTGATTATAACCCTAACCATGAACGCTGACCCTGAACTTGACCCTAAAATTAACCCTAAACCCAACCCTAGCCCTTACCCTAACCCCAACCCTACCCTAAGTTCAACCCTTACCCGAACCATAACCCTAAAACTAACCCTATCCCTAACCCTAACCATAACCTATCACTAATGCTAATTGCAACCGTAACCTTTAACCTTAACCCCTACACTAACCCTAACTCTACCCTAAACCCAACACTTACCCTAACCCTAACCCCAACCTGGACCCTAACAATAAATACAACCCTAACCACAACCCTAAGCCTAACCCTAACCCTAACCCAAACCATAACCATCAACCCTAACCCTATCCCAAACCATAGCCTAAACATAACCCTAACACTAACCATAACCCTAACCCTAACCCTTAATTTAACACTAACCCTAACTGCAACCTGAACCCTAGCGCTAAATACAACACTAACCCAAACCTCAAACCTAGACCTAACCCTAACTATAACCCTAAACCCAACACGTACCCTAACCCAAACCCTTAACCTAACCCTTATGCTTACCCTACCCTAACCCTAACCCTAAACCTTACCCTCCCCTAACCCTAATCAAAACCCTAATCCTAACCACAACCCTAACCCTATCCCTAGAACTAACCCTTTCCATAACCCTAACCCTTATCCTTACCCTTCTCTAAACCTAACCCTTTCCATAACTCTAGCACTTCCCTATCCCCAACCCTTACCATAGTCATAACCCTAACCCTAATCCTAACCCTTACCTTTACCCTTAACCCTAACCCTATACCAAACCACAACCTAAACATTACCTTAACCCTAACCATAACTCTAACCCTAACCATAACCCTAACCTAAAACCTAGCCCTAACCACTACCCTAATGCTAAGCCTAACCCTATCTGGAACCATAACCTAAACATAATCCTAACCATTAACCCTAACCCTAACACTACTCTAACCCCAACCTGAACACTAACACAAAATACAAACCTAACCCTAACCATAATCCTAAACCTTACCCTAACCTGTACCCTATCCCTATCCCTATCCCTTACCAAAACCATAACCCAAACCTAACATTAACCCTAACAATAACCATTAAATCTAACCCTAACACTTACCCTAAACCTAACACTACCCTTACCCCAACACTAACCCTAACCTTAACCCTAACCCTTACCCAAACCTTAGCCCTTACCCAAACCCTCACCCTCACCCTAACCCTAACCCTACTCTAACCCTAACCTGAACCCTGACTCTAACCCTACACTTACCTTAACCCTAACCCAGTACCTAATCCTAACCCTTACATGAACCTCTTGACAACAACACAAACACCGACCTGAACCCTAAATGTAAAACCGAACCCTAAGCCTAAAACCAACCCTAACCCTACACAAACCCTAAATGTAACAGTAACCAAACCCTAAACCTAAGCCTAATCCTATCTGTAACCCTAACCATACCCTAACCCTACCTTAACCATATCCCTAACCCTAAGCTAACCAAAGCCCTTAACCTTACTCTAGCCTTAACCTCAACCCTAATCCTAAAACCAAACCCCAACCCCAACCCCAACCCCAACCTAAACCTATCACTATCCCTAACCTAACCTTAACTCTAAACCTACCCTTAACCCCAACCCTAATCCCAACCCTATTGCTATCCCTATCCCTAACGCTAACGCTAACGCTAACGCTAACCCTAACCCTAACCCTAACCCTAACCCTAACCCTAACCCTAACCCTAACCCTAACCCTAACCCTACCCTAATGGTAACTCCAAACCTTATCCAATCCCCGACCCTAACTCTACACCTAACCATAGTCCCAGCCCTTATCATTACCCTAACCCTACCCCCAACCTCATTAACCCTAACCCTAATCCTATGCAGTTTATGTCCACCTCCTCTTTTCCTGCACAGTTCCCCAGGTTGCATTGCAGTGCGACCACTGCTCAGTTTCACCCAGTCCCGGGCTGTGCCCGTGGGCATCACGTGTGAGCTCTGGAGCATCTGTGCCCATCGTGGCCACCCTGTGCAGCTCCGCTCCATGCCCGTGCCCCATATCCCACCTCCCATCTCCCACCTCCCATCTCGGGAAAGCTGCAACCGTTCCCAGTGCCGCCGGGCAGAGCAGGTGGAGCAGAGCTGCCGCCCGCCCCAGCGCCTGCAGAGCTGATTTATGGCGAAGGCGGCATCTCCGCGCTCCCTGCCTTCCTTCTCTTTTAATTGCGGTCGGATCTGCCCCGGGGGCAGAAGAGCCTTTGAACACCTCCTCATGAACATGAGCTTTGCAGCCAGCTCCGCTTCCTCTCCGCGGTGCCATTTTGCAGCTCAGGGACGGGAGGTGGTCACGCCAGAGCCCCAAGACCTGCAGCTCCACCAGGGCGGATGGGGCTCCCTGCAAAGGGGGGGCACGTGTGAATCCACCCAACGCACGGCTGGGAGAGCTCCTGCAGCGTCTGCAAAATGCAGCATCCCCAGGAGATGTCTGCTGGCTGGCCTGTCCTATGGCCATGTTCCCTCCTGCCCCGTGGCCACGTCCCCACTTGCTGGTCTGGGTGTCCTCCATCCACCCACAGCCCCCCCAGGGGTGCGGCACAGACGGAAGCCCCACATCTGTGGGCAGAAGTGAAAGCAGTGCCTGAAGTGTCTCCTACATGTGGAAATGGAGTGGAACTTGGAGCCAGGGAGTGGCAGGGGACAAAGGGACACTGACAGCCTCAGGGGACGGTGGGGACAGTCCCAAATGTCCCCATCTCCCGACCCCACCACTGCTGCAGGAGCTGCTGGGAGCAGACACCTGGAGGAGAGCTGTCCGGGAGCTCGGGATGAGTTGAGTCATTGTGGGGTGGCAATGAACGGATGTGGGGACGGCCCAAGATGGGAAAACGTTGGGCAGCATTGAATGTGGGGATGCGGGGAGCGGGTGATCCCAGGCCGTGCAAGAGGAGCGGTGGGGACACAGATGGGATGGGGAGGTGGTGAGGAAGCAGACCGGCTGCACCAGCACCACAGCACTGTCCCGTCACCCTGCGGCCCTCGAGGGATGGATTTGGGGTGTGAGGCCATTGGCACTGCCACCCGCTGCAGAGCAGAGGGATGAAAGCAGCGTGGGAACCCCTCCTCTTTGCTCCCTCCGGCAGAAAAGCACGGGCCCTCAGACCCCTGCAGCCCTTGGAGCGGGGAGAAGGGCTCGGCGTGCTTCGGGGCATGGTGCAGGGCACCCACATGTGCTAAATAGGGTTGGGAGCACCACCACCGTCCGCTCCTCCTCTCCGTGCACAACCCCGAGGAGAGAGACCGCGAGCTGAGCGCACCGCTCCGAGCAGGAGGACTGCAGGGCCCGGTTTGTTTAGTCTGGAGAGAGTGGCTGAGGGAGGGTGGCAGAACCGCCCCGTAATGCAGCGGGATGGGGGGAACGGAGCACCCCGCTCCTCTGTGGGACACGTTTGGGTGGCTGGGAAAGCAACGTGGGGGTCAGGGATCTGGTCCCTGGGGAGATCCTCCCAATCCCAATACAGCCCCAGATTGCTGCCCGCGGGTGGGACAGCCCTGGGGGGGGGAGGACTGGGGGGCACTGAGAGAGACCTGGGGGGCACTGAGGGGGGCACTGAGGGGGACTGGGGAGTGTTCAGGGGAACTAGCGGGCACTGAGAGTGGTACTGAGGGGGACTGGGGGGTGCTGGGAGGACCTGGGGGGCACCAAAGGGGGCACAGAAGGGGACTGGGGGGCACAGAGGGGGATTGGGGAGTGTTGGGGTGAACTAAGGGGCACTGAGGGAGCTACCGAGGGGTACTGGGGGGTGTTGGGGGGCACTGAAGGGCACCGAGGGGGATTGGGGGGTGCTGGGAGGAATTAGGGGGGCACTGAGGAGGATTGCGGGATGTTGGGGGGACCTGGGGGCACCAAAGGGGACACTGAGGGGCATTGGGGTGTGCTGGGGGGAACTAGGAGGACACTGAGGAGGTTTGGGGGGTGTTGGGGGGAACTAGGGGACACTGTGGGAGGCACTGAGGGGCACTGGGGTGTGCTGGGGGGCACTGGGGGGCACCGAGTCCAGGCACAGGACAACCGGAGGCCGCCCCGCTCCCCCCCCCCCCCCCCCACCTCAGTCCGCCGTGGCGCCGCGCCGTGCCGGGGGCGGGCGGGCGGTCGGGGCTGGGGGGGGGGGGGGGGGCCCGGTGCTGCCCGGCCCGGGCCGTGGTTGGGCGGGGGCGGAGGCGCGGGGGCGGGCGGACGGCGCGGGGGCGCCCATTTTCTCGGTGCGGCGGCGGAGGGACGCGGGACGCGGGAGCATGGCTGTTGGTATAGGAAGTGTCTTTTTTTTTTTTTTTTTTTTTTCCTCCTTCTTTCCCTCCTCTTCCCCCACTCCCCCCCTTCTCCCTTCTCCCTTCTCCCCCCCCCCCCCCCCCCCCTCTCCCTTCACCTCCTCCTCCCGCATTCAAAAAATAATAGTACCCCCCCCCCCCCCCTCCGGTGCGATCTCCGGTAAACAGCGGTTATGGGGGGAGGGGGGAGCAGGGCGGTGCTGCCGCGTTCCTCCTCGAGATTATTCTTTCTTTTCCTTTCTTTTTTTTTTTTTAAATTTTCTTCCCCTTTATTTTTTTTTTTAATTTTTTCTTTTTTTTTTTTAATTATTATTATTTTCTTTCTTTTCTCCCCCGTAACCGCGGATCTGCAGAACATGGCGTCCCCCCGTCCTCCCCGCGCTTTAAAAATAAGCCGGGCTGCCATTTTTGTTTTCCTTTTGTCTGCGAATTTTAATAAAACCGTCTGAGAATGTGGGAGAGGCGGCGGAGGGGCACGGAGCGGGGCCGCCCCCCCATCCCCATCCCCACCTCCCCCCCCCCCCTCCCTTCGGCCTTTTTGTCTGCGGAGGACCCCCCCTCCCCCCCCCCCCCCCCGGGCAGGAGCAACTTCACTCCGCGCCCAACTTCGCTGTTCTCTCGTGTTGTGCTTTCGTGTTTTTGCTTTTTTTTTTCCTTTTCCTTTTTTTTCCCCCTTCTATTTCTTCCCCCCCCCCCCACTTCTTCTCTCACAACCACCAAACCCCCCCCCCCCCCCGGGGGGGGCACCCCTCTGCGTGTGCCCCCCCCATCCCTCCCAACCCCGGAGGAGGAGGAGGAGGAAGGAGGAGGAAGGGGGGGGGCAGCCAGGAAGATGCCCGCTTTGCTGGATTTTCTCTTTTTCTCCCTCTGGAGGGTCTGATGGAAAAGTTAATTGCAGCCGAACGGACCCATCCGTGCGGCGGTGCTCGGCGAGGAGCAGCGGATGCTGCGTGGGGGCTCGGCTGCCTTTCTCTTGGTCGCTTCTCCCTCCGTCGCTTTTCTCTTCCTCTCTTTTTTTTTTTTTTTTTATTTCATTTCCCCCCCCCCCTTCCCTCCTTCCCTCCTCCAGCCGCTTTCTTTCCTTTTTTCTTATTATTTTTTCTTCTTTTCTATTTTTTGTTGTTGGGGGGGGCTTTCAATCCGCAGGGGTTGGCGGCGGTGTGTGTGTGTGTGTGCTGGGGGGCTGCTGCCTGCTTTATTTATTTATCCACCCCCCTCACTCCCCTCCTTTTTCCCTTTTCCCTTCATTTCATTCCCTCCCCGTTAACCATTTTTTTTTTTTTTTTTTTTTTTCGGTTTAACAGATCCGGGAGGGGAGAGGTGGCGAGGAGTTTGGGGGGATTGGTGGGGGGGGGGGTATATATTTTGCATGGCGCTTCGGCAGGAACGTGGAGGGGGGGGGGGGGGGGGGGGGAACCCGCATTTCTACGGCGGCGGTGCCCGGAGAGTTCAGTGTCCGCCTGCACGGATAGGTTTGGCCGTGCCGTAGCGTGGGGATGCGCGCATCCGTATTTATACGTCCGTAATCCCCGACCGCGCCGGCGGCGAACTGCGGTTTGGCCCTGGATCCGTTCCTCGGCCTTTTTCCTCCCTCCCGCGCCGTGGGTTGCGCTGCGTGGGGACGGGCTCTGCTCCCAGCCCTGAGCCCACGGGAACGGGATTTGAGAGGCGAGGGAAAAGTTTTGGGCACCCTCCCGGTGTGCAGCCCGCGGGATGGATGGCTGCAGGCCCTGCCGGCCCCCCCCCCCACGTCGGGGCGAACCGGGGCACCCCGGGATGAAAACACGGCTTTTCTTTTTGTCTGCTTTCAGGAAAAAGCCCTACGTTCCCACGGGTTGGGTCGGTGGGAGCCGCTCCGCTTTTGTTCCTCCGCTCGGCCGCTCCCGCAGCTCGCGTGTCTGTGTTTTTCGGGGTGTGTGAAGTTGTCCTCCTTGTCCCCCCGTAGAGAAACGCCCCGCGTGCGGCACCGGTTCCCAGCTAGATCTGGAGATGGACGCGGATAAGGGGAAGCAACGCCAGTACTCTCAGAGGTGGGCATGCCGGCACTCTCGAGGGAAGCAAGCCACGCTCCGGCGGACGGCACCGGGCAGTGGGGGGCTGCCAGCCGGGTCACCTGCCTGGGGGTGTGGGGAGGGGGCACCGGGCCCAGCCCGTGTCTGTCGGGGTCCCGCTCGCCGCATGAGCCCGGTCCCCATCCCCTCTCCCAGGGCCGGCAGTCCACGCGCTTCTCTGCGCACAGCGCTCTGTTCTCCCCCAGGAATCCCATTCTCCCCCCCGATCGTAGCGGCTGGCCGTGGTGTTGTGACAGCTGCATGTGGGGGTCGGGGTGGTGGGGCTGGGAGGGTGGGGACTGCTTGCTGCTCCTTGCCTGGCCCTGGGGCACAGCTCTGCTTCGCGGCCGCGCTGTCCCCACTGTCACGGCGCCCGGTGCCCAACTCTGAGTGCGGCTCCACTTTGCCGTGTGGGTGCCAGGATGGCACGTGGCATTGTGGGGTGCTGGGGGGTTTGGTGCCCACTGTCCCTGTCGCAATGTCAGTGCCGGGCCTGCAGTGCTGCTCGTCCCTCTGCCCGGGAAGGCGGGCACTGCTGGTGGTGGGGCTCCCAACGGTGTGGCTTTGGGGTCTCTGCTGGCTTCCATAGGGCACAACTCTGACCCATCTTCGGAGGCTGTGAGCCACGTGGCCCATCCTGCCTGCTCCCTGTGCTGGTCTCCAGGATGGCTCTAAACAGAGCAAGTTCCCTTCGTGGCTCCTTTGGCCTCGCTCTCCCTGTCCTCTTTGCAGTGCTTGCTTCTCCCCTCTGGCTGCGGGGCGGCTGCAGAAGCCCCCCATGCTGGGGACCTCACCCTGGGCAGCAGTGCCCCATGTTCTTCCATTTGGGATTCCGCGCTCTCCTCGCGCACTGTGGGCTATTCTGGGATTTGAGGCCCTGCAAGGCAGAACATGGGGGTCCGACTCCATTCCCAGGGCAGACCCATGGGGTGCGGGCACGCACCCGGCTCCTCACACCCCCTCCCTTGGGGCCCCCTCCTGCACCCCTGGCCCCGCTGGGATGGGCTTTCTGCTCCAGCCACTGTTGGCTTTTAGTTGATTTTGCTCGGGGAAAGAAATCTGAATGAGAAACACCAGTTAGAGCCCTTAGGGGGGCGGAAACGTGGGGTTTAATTGGTTCCATCTTGGGTGAATTCTTCTGGCACACGATCCCTCGAGCCCGTTCCTCTGGAATGGGGATTTCTGAGCCTCCTGCCCCGGGTTTCACGTGTTGTTTCTGCTTCCCCGGCTCACGTTCCTTCTGCTGCCTTCTGCCTTAGGGTGAATTCTTCCTGCTGAGGAAAAGCTGAGCCGGGGGCCGCGGGTGCAGGGCCCACGCGGGACGGTCCCTGGGGCTGGCAGTGGGACGGCGCGTTGCGGCACGGGGAACCCGTCCGGGCATGGCACGGCAGCCCACGGGCACGCGGGCGGCTTTGATGCTGCTGCTTCCCACCCGGAGGCTGGGGATTTTACAGTTGGGCCCTTGGTTTCTCCCAGAAAGCCGCTGCTGCAGGCTGGGGCTGCTCGTGGAGACATGGATTGGGTTCTGACCGGTGCTGGCTGTGTGGTGGGAAGGTGGAGATGGTGCGGCCCCTTCCCTTATCAATACTGAGCTTGCGGGGGTAGAAGGACCGTGGCCTTGTGCTTCTGGGGGAACGTGTGGCAGGATGCGGGCGGACCTGTGTGGCTTGAGAACAGATGGAGCGCCGGCAAATGAAACGGGACGAGGGGCGGTGGGTGGCATGGCAGTGCTGGTGCCACGTCCCCGTGTCCTCTCCTGCTGCTCTGATGGTTGTGAGTGCCCTGAGCTCGGGGACAGCTGGGGACACCGGGCCTTTGCTCTGCCTGCTGCGCTCTGAGGCTTTGGGGACTCGTGCTTGCTGCTCGGTGCCCGGCTTGCTCCTGATCGATGCCTGTCACCCGGGGTCCCTGCTTGGGAGAGCGAGGCTGCGCTGGTTGAGGTCTGGCTTCTCGCTTGGCCGCTGGCACCCCGCGGTACCGAGGCATGCCGCTCGGCTCTCCCCATCCCCTCCCTGTCTCCCCGCGCCCCATTTGCAGCCCTACTGGTGCCATGTGGCCCTGTGGCCATTTGCTGGCCTGGCCACCCCAAGGGGTGAAGCAGCGCCGGTCCCTGGGAGCTGACCCTTCTCGCAGCGGTGCCGTGCCATGTCCGTGAAAAGAATCTCTTGTTTCTTTTTATTTCAGCGAAGGCGAGACAGAGAGGGCTGCCAAAGTAGAGACGTTCCCTAGAGAACTGTAGCTTGACTTAGCGGCAGTTTGGTAGGAAGTTGGAAGGCTATAGTGAGCTCCGGGGCCTGGCGCTCGTACCCACCTGTGCCATCATCTACCTCCATCAATCTGGAGCCTCATCGACACGTCTCCCCAGGCAGCTGCGGCCATCTGGCTTCTGAGGCCAGCCTGTGAGTACCAAACACGGCGTGCACCATGTCTTGTCTGCGCCGGGCCTCGCTGCAGCCGCCTGCACACCCCTCCCCTTCCACGCGGTGCCGGGCCTCGCTCCGCCACGACGCCTGTCCCTTCCCTGCGCATCTGCTGCTTGCTCTTCCCACCTCGCTCCTCTTCCTTCCCCTCTTGGGCGCTCCAGCTGTGCCCACTGGTGGAGCCCTCCTGGGCGGCCTTCTCCTCCTTGGTTGGCACCTCCTCCGCGCGCTGCCGGACCCGTGGGCACAGACCCCTCCACGTGTGCCCTGCGGAGCCGGGGGGAGGAGTGCTGCGGCATTTCCCCACCCTTCATCATTTCCATTTTAATGGATTTTTTTTTTTTTTTTTTTTTTTTTTGCCGTGTGTCAGCTTCCATTTTTCATAGTTAGCTGAGAATCTTAGGAAAAGGGAGTTTGTGTGTTTTTCCATCTGCTTTATATCCCCTCCTGCCCCCTCCCCCAGCTGTCCAAGCGCAGCCCTGGAAGGGGGGAGCAGTCCCCCCTTGCTCCAGATGAAACACTGCACAATTTATAAAATTAAGCTGGGACAGGAGCAGGGATTTTTTTTGGCACCACCGCTGTTTCTTTTCCCTTTATTCTGGGCAGCTTTGCAGTGCTCCAAATGCTGTGGCAACCTCGCTGTTAGATAAGACCTCCTCAGGTGGAGCAGGATGGGGGGCTGCAGCAGGTCATGCTCCCCTCTCACCCCCTGTGGCAGCTGCAGGCTGTGCTGAGATCTTCCATTTCTTTGAGCAGATGGGGCAGTCAGAGCTTTGCATAGTCTGGGATGGTGGGGGGACAGAGGGCACAGGGCACCTGCTGCGAGGGCAGAGGAGCGGCTCGCTGGGTTGGCTCCAAAAAACCTTTTCTAATCATAGCTCTGGCTTCCTGTTTTCCCACTCCAGCCAGGCAAGGATCGAAGGGGCACTGCAGCTTCCCACGCTGCGGGACGGCTGCTGGCTGAGCCCTGGTGGTGGAGCTCAGGCCGTGGTGGTGGAGCTCTGGCCATGGTGGTAGGATGTAGGCTGTGATGATGGAGCTTGGGCCATAGTGGTGAGATTCAGTCTGTGGTGGTAGGCCTCAGGCCATGAAGGTGAGATTCAGGGTCATGGTAGTGGAATTTGAACTGAAGTGGAAGGATTCTGGCCATAATGGTTGGGCTCAGGCCATGGTAGTAGGATTGAAGCTGTGATGGTGGAGTTCAGGCCATGGTAGTGGCATTCTGGCCGTGGTGGTGGGTTTCAGGCTATGATGGTGGAGCTCAGGCCATGATGGTGGTGGGATTCAAGCTGTGGTGGAGCTCGGGCCGTGACAGTGGGATTTGGGCTGTGATGGTGGTGTGATTCACGCTATGGTGGTAGGATTCCAGCTGTGATGGTGGAGCTCAGCCCCTGGTGGAGGGATTCGGGCCATGGCAGTGGGGTTCATGCTGTGATAGTGCATGGATTCAGGCCATTGTGGTAGGATTTCAGGCTGTGATAGTAGGGCTCTGGCTGTGGTGGTGGGATTCAGACTGTGATGGTGGTGGGATTCAGGCCATGATAATTGGGTTCAAGCCATGGCGGTGGGGTTCAGGGCTGTGGTGGTGGGTTTGGGGATCTTGGCAGTGGTAGGAGAACCCCACCTAGGGGTGTCAGAATGCTGTGCTCATCCCACGCCGTGGTACAGGCATGTTAAGCAGTGGGTTGTCTCCTCTGACAGTGTTTGCTGGCACAGACTGGTGCAGGATGGGGTCCCCTGTGCACGGCTCTGCCGGCACAAGGGAGGGGAATGCTCAGAAGTGACACCTGGGGGTACTGCGATCCGGTCTGCTTCATTCTGAGTGCCCCGAGCAGTCTGGGATGGCCCTCTCTGAGGCTCTTGATGAGCAGCTCCCATCCTGCTCTCAGCTCCAGGTCCCTGGGCAGGGCTGCTGTTCCCAGGACCTGAAGCCACTCCGCACCACACGCTGCCACGTGGCCACTGCCATCCCGTGCTGCAGTCACATCCCCACGTGCCATGTGGGTGGGCAGGTCCCGCTCTGCGCCTCGCTGTCCCCAACCTCCCTGCCCTCCTTTCCAGCAGCGTCCTGTGGGCAGCCTGCGTCGATCTTGTGCCTGGTTCCTCCTGGTGCCGGCTGTGGCGGGGATGGGTCTGTGCCGCTCTGCTTTCTCCCGCCGTGGCCTGGTTTCTGTTCCAAATGGAGGTCACCTCCCTGCAGCTCTGTCACCCAGCGAGCTGGGGAAGCTGCTGAGGGGCTCCTTCCTTCCCGTGGAGCCACACGTGGACTCGGTGGGGTCCCAGCCTGCTCCGAGCTCAGGGTGCAGCCGAAGCAGCAGCACTGCCTGAACATGTCAGCATTGGGTGCGTGGGGCAGGGAGGAATTGGGAGTGCTTTGCGCCTCAGCACTCTGGCTGCGATGCTGATGTCGGGCTGCCCTGCTGTCGTCATTTTCTTGCCGTCCCTGTTCAGATGTTTCCTATTAAGTGAAGATGGATTTTTTGAATCCATTTTTCCAAAGTATTTAGCGTCTCTATAAATCTTGTGGCCGCACTGTGAGCCGGGCTGGTCCTGCAGTGAGCGCTGGGCCGCCTGTGGTCGCTGCAGGTGCCCTTCCTGGGGCTCCTCGGGCTCTGTGCGTCGCTGCCGTGCTCGTGCCGTGCCGTCCTCCCACAGCCTTCCCCGAGGTGCTGGGGAGCAGCAGCGATACCTGCGGGTGCCTGGGAACCCATGGGTGGCATCGGGAGCCCCGGGCAGGTGCTGCAGTTCCAGCAGCAGTTAGCTCTGCGTGGAAAGGAGCTGCCCTGGGGCCGCCGTGCTCTTCCCTGCTCCATCTCCTGGAAGGGTTTTCTAGGAAGCCATCACCTGGAGGTCGCCGCGTTGCTGTTGGTGTGGCTCAGCCCCAGGGTGGGCCCTGGGGTCTCCTTCCCATGGGGAGAGCTGCTGCACAGCCCCACAGGGAGGCCGGGGGGGCCGCCGGGATGCTGCGCCCATAACCGCCCGTCTCTCCCTGCAGGATGGCGGAGCCTCGCTTCAACAACCCCTACTTCTGGCCGCCTCCCCCCACCATGCCCAGCCAGGTAAGATGAGTGTTTGGGGAGGAGGGAGCACAGACGGACACAGGGGAGGACAGAACAGGGGGCACCTCTGACCCTCTGTTTTCTTTCCTGCCAGCTGGACAACCTCGTCCTGATCAACAAAATCAAGGAGCAGCTGATGGCAGAGAAGATCCGGCCCCCGCACTTGCCCCCCACCTCCGTGGCCTCCCAGCAGCCCCTCCTGGTGCCCCCATCGCCTGCCGAAAGCAGCCAGTCCATCATGTCCCTCCCTAAGCTGCAGCAGGTGCCAGGCCTCCACCCGCAGGCGGTCCCGCAGCCCGACGTGGCCCTGCACGCTCGGCCGGCCACCAGCACCGTCACAGGTACCGCCATCAGCTTCGGGGGGGGGGGGGGGCTCAGGGGGCTTTGTGTCCTGCTCCCAGAGGGACTGTTCAAGTGTAGGGGGAAGGCGTGGGGTGAGCAGCGTGTGCCCTGCTGATGCCTGCCTGTCTCTGCTGCCAGGGTTGGGCCTGGCGTCCCGCGCGCCCACGGTCAGCACCTCTGAGTCCAGCACGGGCACCACCACCCCTTCCACGCCCACCTCCACCAGCCAGAGCCGCCTCATCGCCTCCTCGCCCACCCTTATCTCAGGAATCACCAGCCCACCCCTCCTCGACTCCATAAAGACAATCCAAGGCCACAGCTTGCTGGGGGCCCCCAAGGCGGAGCGGGGCCGCAAGAAGATCAAGGCGGAAAACCCTTCGGGGCCACCCGTCCTCGTGGTTCCCTACCCCATCCTGGCCTCGGGGGAGACGGCCAAAGAAGGCAAGACGTACAGGTAAGCGGGCGCTAGGAGCCGGGCTGAGGCACTGCTGCGGATTGGGGGTGGCAGTGGGGTGCTGCGAGGCGTCCTGCCCCAGCCCAGCCCCACGGGCTCTCCCCGCAGGTGTAAGGTCTGCCCCTTGACGTTCTTCACCAAGTCAGAGATGCAGATCCACTCCAAGTCGCACACAGAGGCCAAGCCCCACAAGTGCCCCCACTGCTCCAAATCCTTCGCCAATGCCTCCTACCTGGCCCAGCACCTGCGCATCCACCTGGGCGTGAAGCCCTACCACTGCTCCTACTGCGAGAAGTCCTTCCGCCAGCTGTCCCACCTCCAGCAGCACACCAGGTGCTGGGAGGGGCTGCGAGGGGTTGGGGGTCCCCAGTGGGCTGAGGTGGGTGGGATGGCGTGTCCACTCAGCACCTCGTGCTTCCTTCCTCCCCTCATCCTTCTCCAGCTGTGGTCTCGAACCCATGCAGCTCTTCTGGGTCTCCCTTCCCCCTGTGCCCCATCATTGGATGCCTTCTGTGTGTGCGGCCGTCTCTGGTCCCATCTTTGGTTTCTGCTGAGTTTGCTGGCTGTGTGGGTGCTGGGGGCCTCGCAGGGTTTGGGGCTGTGAGGGTTCTCAGTTTTTCTGGGGTCGGTGCCTGACACATTCCCCTCCCACTGTACGCACATCCCGCGCAGAATCCACACCGGTGACAGACCCTACAAGTGCCCGCACCCCGGCTGCGAGAAGGCATTCACACAACTCTCCAACCTCCAGGTCAGCAGTGCCTGGGTGACGGGGGCTGGGGGGGAGGGGCATGGAGCTCTGAACCCCCTGGGGAGCGAAGCAGGGAGGGCTCGGGGCTCTCCTTGGCCCCGTGTCCCTTAACCCGGCCCCGTGCCGCTCTCTGGCAGTCTCACCAGCGGCAGCACAACAAGGACAAGCCCTACAAGTGCCCGAACTGCTACCGGGCCTACACGGACTCGGCCTCGCTGCAGATCCACCTCTCAGCGCACGCCATCAAGCACGCCAAGGCGTACTGCTGCAGCATGTGCGGCCGTGCCTATACCTCGGTGAGAGGAGGGCACTGGGGGCACGGCACGGTGCAGCCCCCCCTGCCCCCAAGGCCCCGCCGCTCACCCTCTGTCCCTCTGCCCCGCAGGAGACGTACCTGATGAAGCACATGTCCAAACACACCGTGGTGGAGCACCTCGTCAGCCAGCACTCGCCTCAAAGGACCGAGTCCCCCGGCATCCCCGTGCGGATCTCGCTCATCTAAGCGGGCTCTGTCCCGCCCCGCTGCTGTCGGGGGGGTGGCACCGTGTTGGCTCCCCCTGGCCCGGCCCCCCCCCACCCCGGGAGGGGCTGCAGGTTTGGTGACATCCAAAGACGGTTTCAGAGCACTTTGAATCTCTGCAGTTTTCATTGGGGGGGAGTGTGTGTGAGGGGTGGAGGGAGGGGGGGTTATTCATTCAGCCCCCCCACCCCCACCCTTTGCCTCCTCTCATTTTGGATACAAATATATATATATATTTATTGGCCAAGAAGTTGGTGCTGCTAACACAGAAACGAAATCAGACACAAAACGGAGCACGCCGTGTGCCGGACCCCCTCCCCTCCCCCTCCCCCAGGACTGTGCCAGATGGGGCTTTGAGGGGGGAGAGTGGGGGTGGGGGGGTGCCGCTCCGTTTGGTTGCGTTTGGTTTTCAAGGACGTTTTCCCCTCTGGGTTCGCTCCCCCCACGCCGGACTGTGTCGCCGGGAGCAGCAGGGGAAGCTCTGGGGGTCCACGTGCCTCTGTGTGTACATAGCCTCGTGTACAGAGCCGGGGGGGCCCTGCTCCCCGCGGACGAACTCCACAGAAACTCATCTATATTATGTACTCTTTGGTTCCGTTTTGGATATTAACTGTGTTATTTTTTTATACACTTTTTAAGCCTTAACTCATTGTTTTGCCAGGGTGTTTATTACCTTCTGTTTATTAATTTGAGCTCCCACAGCCTTCCCTTCCCCCACTCTTCATTGCCCCCCCCCCCCCATCCTGCCCCTGGCTCCTCGTTTCCCACTCGGTGTTGTACAATACTCAATATTGTAACCTTTTTTGTCAGCATGTTAATACCGTGTAAATACGCCTCTTATACACACTGTTAACACCCCCCCCTCCTTAGTGTTACCCCCCCCCGCCCCATTTGGGGCCTTTTTTTTATTTTCCTCGATGGAAATCCAGGCCACGCGTCTCTAGAGCTAGCGATTACCTTATTAAAAAAGGAGAAAAAGGAAAAAAAAAAAAGACACCCCCCTCCCCCTCCCCACTGTCTTGCATTGTGGCTCATAGAGAAGCCGGCGGGGGGGGTGGGGGGGAAGCATTTGCTGGCGGTTGGAAAGCAGCGGGACCCCCTCCCCCCCCCGCCCATCCCCTCAAAGCAGCGCCCATTTCGGAGAAGGAAAAAAAAGAGAAAGAATAAAAGAAAAGGAAACAAAAGATGGGCTCTGTGTGGTGCCACTGCAGCAGGGACGTGGGGATGGCGGGAGGGCTGTGGGGCTGCACGGTGACAAAGGTGGCACCTGGGGGTGGGGGGTGGTGGCCCCAAAGCCCCTCCAATGTGGGGATGGTGGCTGCTGAAGTGGGGAAGGCAGCAGCTCTGGTGCCGTAGGGACAAAGTGTGGGTGAGCAGGTGCTGCTGGGGCGGTGGCGTGGGTACCAGCACCAGGACACAGCACCAGCTCTGGGGACACTCAGTCCCTCTGAGGTCACGTCACTGTGGCCACCACCTCCGAGGACACGGCGCTGGGCCACCACACCACAGCCACCAGCTCTGGGGACTGTCCCCATGGCCACCATCCCCAGGGACACGTCACTGCTGTGGCCATCAGCTTCAGGGTCACCCCACCGTGGCCATGGACACCATCCCCGTGCCCCTCCCCACAGCTTTTGGGCCCCCCCAGGCAGGAGCAGCCTGGGGCACAGGGACATTGGGGGTACAGGGGACCTCACTGCCCCTCAGTGCCATCTCTGTTCTGGATGCCAGCAGGGTTGGGGGGCAAAAAGGGAACGAAAGGTGTCCCAGTGGTAGCAGTGTCCCCTTTCTGGGGCAGCCACCAGCAGGACACAGCAGCCAAGCTCTGTGGGATTGAGGTGGGGGGGGGGGGGGAAGTGACACAAAGCCCTGAGCCACGACGCTGCCCCCGTGCTGTGCCTTGTTTTATCCAGGAAGGGGGTTTGAGGAGGAGGCAAAGCACTAGGGTGAGGAGGAGGGGGGGGATCAGTTTTCTTTTTCAGTGTTTATTAGAAACAAAACAAGGGGAAAAAAAAGGGGTTGTGGTTTCTGTGTTTTTTCCTTTTTTTTTTTTTTTCTTTTTTCCTCCTTTTCTTAGAAAGACCGTGGCAGTGGCCGGCGGCAGCAGTGTGGGCTGGGGGGGGGGGGGGGGGGTCCTTACCTGCCAGGGGGACTGAGCCCCCACCGCCTCCGTCCTTTAACTGAGGTGCCCCTGGAGCAGCCCCACTGGGGGCAGTGCCATTCCTGCAGGCACCCCCCCAACCCCGGGGTGGGTAGCTGATCCCGGCGGGGCCACGCATTAAGGCAACCGTCCTGCTGCTCCCCGCCGAGCCGTGCTGTGCCGGGGGGGCTCCCTGCCGGAGTGGGGCCGCTATCGCTATGGGCTATATGTACACACCCCGCAGCCGAGGGGGGGCCGCCCCGGGGCTGTTTGTGCTCAGTGATGGGTGTCCCCCCTCCCCCAGCCGGGACAGGCAGGGTTGAGGTGGGGGGGGGGGGGGGCGCGGGTCTGTTCCCCCCCCCCCCCATCCCCACCCAGCGGGAGCGTCCACGTGAGCCAGCGGCGCGGCTCTAGGAGTCCTTGAGCATGCTGATGCGGGCGTAGATCTTGAGGGCTGGCCCCAGTTTGATGTTCATGGTGCTCATCAGGTGGTCCTCCTTCAGCAGCAGCAGCGCCTGCCCATCGATCTCCTGCGCGCGGAACTCCTCCGCGATCTCCTGGCAGCCTGCGGGGAGGGGGGGATGCAACACTGACATGTTCAGAGCGGCCCCGAAGCTGACAGAGACCCTGCACAACACAACCTGCCGCTCCTCACCCGGCAGCGAGCGGATGAACTCGTAGACGTCCTCCACGTTCCACTTGCTGGGCTCGCTGGGCAGGAAGCGGTGCCCGATGCCCGCCAGCTCCCGAACGTGCATGTCGGGCAGCTCCATGTCGCGCAGCTCCAGGTCGCGCTCAGCCTGGCGCCGGCGGGAGGCGGACGAGCTGGCCGAGATGGGAGACAGTGGCTCCTCGTAGCTCGAGTTGTCCGAGCAGCGGCTCGAGTCCTCCTGGCTGTGGTTGAGCTGAAGCGATGCGGTCACCGAGAGCGGCCCCGAACCCGGCGGGAGGGACACTGGCGTCTGCGGGACGGAGCCACCGGGCAGCACCGGCCCCACTGCACCCCGTGGGGTGGACCCATGCCCCCCCCCTCACCTGCTTCTTGGCGTCCTTGCTGAGTGTGGGCACTTTGCAGGCGCGGCGGCGCCCGTGGGGGGGACCTCCGGGCTTCTGCAGCTTGCTACGGTCGGGGTGGAACAGCCCCACGCGCTTGGTGCAGCCCACGTTGTACCTGCGGGCAGCAGTGGGGAGGGGGAGGGGTGAGAGCAGGGCTGGGGAGGGGCACAGGACAGGGGGTCGGGCCCCGGTACCTCTTGGCACACGCCATGGAGCAGAAGCGCTTGGAGCGCTTGAACTTGTAGGCGAAGTCCACACGGCCACAGAGCTCACACTTCAGCTTCGGGGGGGCCCCCTCCTCTTTGGACTCTGCTGAGAGAGCAGCGGGCGCTGAGCTGGGGAGGGGCAAAGTCCACACGGGGTCCCACCTCGGGGAGCCCTCACCTTGCAGGTACGGCTCCTCCATCTCAGAGTCGGTGGTGGTGGTGTTGTCGTGCTGCGGGGCGCGCTCCGCCAGCAGCTCCTGCGCATACTGCGGCTTCAGGCCCCCCACCAGCAGCGAGGAGCGGCCCACCTGTGGGCGGCGGCGTCAGCGGGGCCGGGGGCGGGGGGGACAGGGACCTCCACACACACACACACACACACACACACACACACGTACCGGGAAGGGCTCGGCGCCCTCCTGGATGACGAAGCCCTCGATCACGTGCGTGAGGATCTGCGGCTTCACCACGGCCTGCGGCGGTTTGTTCTCACCATTGTGCGGAGCGGCGCCGGCGACGGTGGAGGCAGCGCTGCCGCTGCCCGAGGTCATGCCGGGGGCGGGGGCGGCGGGCGGCGCATCCACGCGCTCCGCGCCCGGCTCTGCGGACGTGGGGGGGAAGGGGGGGGGGGAAGGGGAGGGGAGGGGGGGAGGGAACCGTCAGCTTCCACGCGGCGCCGCCCGCCCCCGCCGCCCCCCGCCCCGCCAGGCCGCAGCAGCGGGCCCGCCAGGCCGCGCCGTTCCTCCCCAGGCCGCGCTAGGCCCCGCCGGCCTCACCTGACCGGGCCGCGGCGGCTCCGGGCCGGGGGCGGATGCGGAAGTGAGGTCAGCGCCCACCGGGCCGGGCCGGAGCGGGGCGGAGCGCACTCACCGGCGGCGCTCAGCGGCGCGGCGGTCCCATGGCGGGGACAAAGGCGGCGGCGGCGGCGGCGGCGGCGGAGCGGGGACAAAGGCGGAGCGGGGCCGGGCCGGGCCGGGGCGGCGGCGGCGGCTGCGCGGGGCGGGGCGGGGCCGGGCGGCGACCACGCCCCGCGCTCTCATTGGCCGCGGCCGCGCGTGCGCGCTCCGCCGGGTGGGCGGGGCCTCGGCGCGAAGGCGCGGCGCGAGAGGGGCGCGGCCTCGAGGGGGAGGGGCGTGGCCGCGCGTGCCTCAGTTTCCCGCGCTTACCGTGCGCGGGGCCGCGCTCCTCCTGCGGCGCTTCGGGGCCGGGGGGCGGCGCGGGGCCGGGGGCGGGCGGGCTCCGGGCGGCGGGAGGCGCGTCCCGGCGGGCGGACTCTGCGGCGCCCAACGGCGGCTGCGGCGGGGACGGCGTCAGCGCCCCCGGAGCGCACCCCAACACACACCGTACGTGGGCGGGGGTGCGCGGGGACGGGGCGCCCACGGGAGGCGCCCGGGCCGGGCGGTGCTGCTGCTGCACGCGTGTGTGGGACGGGTGGCAGCGTGCACGCGCAGGCAGCATTCAGGCGCTCACGTGCCTGCGCGGGAGCCGCGTGCACGCGCGCGGACGCGGTGCAGGTGCGCGAGCCCTGCGCACAGCTGTGCAGGCACGGGTCGTGCACGCATGCAACAGCCACGTGCATGGCTCAGACGTGCATGCACACACGCGTGGACCTGGCACAAGGGTGGCAGGCGTGCACGGGGCTGACATGCACACCCACCCGCGTGCACACAGGTGGCCCCATGCGCGCTGCCCCTGCTCTGCGGGGCAGGGGGGGTCCCTCACCGTGCTGCCGGCGGGCTGCAGCTGCAGGATGACGGCGGACGCGTGCTGGAACTTGCGGGGTGCTCCGTAGCAACCGGGGTGCCCGTTGGGGGCCGCACTCTCGGCCCCTGCGCCGTGGGGGGCTCCTGCTTTGGGTGGGGGGGCTGGGCCGGGGCTGGCAGGGGGCAGCGGCTGGAGCTGGGGGGCGGCTGGGCCTGGGGGGGGCTGCACACGAGGCGCCAGCTGCTGCTGCTGCTGCTGCTGCTGCTGCTGCTGCTGCTGCTGGATGACGAACTGCTGCTGCTGCTGCATTGGCTTCGGCGGCTGCTGCAGGAACTGGGGCGGCTGCAGTGGGGCGTAGGCTGAGGAAGGGGGTGACAAGGGTGAGGGGCTTCGTCAGCAGCGCCACCCCGAGCCCCCTCCCTGTGAGGATGCTCCTCAACCTGGCAGCATTCGCTGGTGGCTGGGGTGAGGCTGTCCCACAGGGGCAACAGCAGCATCCTGAGGTTGGGTCACCCCAACAGCTTCCAGAGCTGAACCACGAGGAGGAACCTCCTCCCCCCCTGCCCCACCAGCGCTGGCACTTGGGCTTGTATAGATCCCCAATACAGACAGGGTACCCAGGAAACAGTGGGGAGACCGTCATTAGATTTCGGAGTGAATGCCTGCTGCCCTTGCAGCACCTAGCAGTGTCCCAGCCCCCCCCCCCCCCCCAGCACAGTGCCTTACCTGGGGTGACGAGCGGGTGGGCGGCAGCGGGGGCAGCAGCGGTGCGGGCCAGGGGATGGGTGCGGGCATCGGGGCCCTCAGCCTTTTTGAGGTGATCACTGGGGTTCTCAGGTGGGGGGGCCCGTGGGGGGCCAGCCCGTGGGGTGCTGCCAGGGGGCTTCATGGCGAGGGCAGGGAGGTGGGGGCCGGCGGGGCGCAGCGCCAGGCTGTGCACCTGCAATGGCAGCAGGTCAGTGGGGCAGGGGGGGATGGGGTGTGTGGGGTGCAGGGGGGGCTCACCTGGGGGGTGGCGGGTGGTGGGGCAGGCGGTGGGGCTGGCGGTGGGACAGGTGCAGGGCTCTCAGGCCGGACGGTGCTGACAGGGCCCGTGGGTGTGAAGATGAGCTGGGGGGAGAGAATGGCAGTGTGTGTCCCTGAGGGGTGTGGGGGACATCCCAAACGTTGCCCCATGTCCTCGTGCGATGGCAAAAGTGTGGGGCATGTAGGACCCTTGCCCTTGTCCCTGCTCAGTGCTGCTGTCCCCTGTCCCTTCGGTGACCTTGTGGGGTCTGGGCACTCCATAGCAGAGTAGGGACCCCCTATGGGATCTAGGCATCTCCAGTGCTCTGAGGAACACTCCATAGAGCGTAGGTGTCCCATAGGGTCCCAACACCCCCCTACCCTAGCAGAAGGTACCCTCCCGGGATGGGTCCCCAGCAGTGAGGGTAAGGGGCACCCTATAGTTCTGGCCATCTCTTGGGGTCTGGGCACCGCCTGTTGGGTGGGGATACCCCCTGAAGCTCACACAGCCCATTGGATGGACACCCCATGTAGCCTGGGCACTCCCAGGGTGGGGACAGTTGGTACCCTATAGGGTCCAAGGACCCCAGAGCAGTGTGTGGGTAGCCTGTGGGGTGTGGGCACTCCACAAGGCCTAGGCACCTCAAAATAGGGCAATATTCACCCTTTGGGGTCAAGTGTTCCCTCAGGGGCCTTGCACCTCACAGCCAGATGATAGACACCCTTTGGGTCTGCTCACCCCGTGGTGGAGCGATGGCCAACCTGGGGGATGTGGCACCCCCCAGCAGCACAAAGCTCACCCCCTGTGAGCTCAGCCTCACCCTACAGGGCCTGACTACCCCACAGTCAGATGACAGAAAACCTATGAGTTCTGTAGGGCCTAGTTACCCTACAGTGGAGCAATGGACTCGTCATACATCCAACACAGTATGGCGATGGGTGCCCTATAGGCTGTGGGGCAAAGGAAACCCTATAGCATCTGCTTCCTGTGGGTCTGGGCCACCTTGCTGCAGAGCGACAGCCACCCAACCGCTCCCAGCTGCCCCACAGCACCGTGGGGCCGGCTGCCTCTTACCATCTGTGCCCGCAGGTACATCTGTGCCTGGCTGGCGGTGAGGGCAGGCGAGGCGGCATTGCCCAGCAGGACGGCTTGCTGCGCGATGCCCGACGCCCCGGGGTTGACGCTCTGCGCCCGGTTCAGGAGCTGTGCGGCCGCTGGCGACGTGGCCAGGTTGATCTGCAACGGGACGGCGGGTTTTGGGGCCAGGGTGCGGGCTGCGGGGTGCTCCTGGGGAGCCAGGGACTCACCGTGGGCTGCTGCACCGGTGCCGGTTGCGTGCCATTGCTGCCCGAGGAGCCGCTCTGCCTGTTGGCTGCCAGGCTGGCCTGGGGATGGGAGCAAAGCGTTATGTGTGCACCGCACTGCAGCATCTGTGGGTGACCCCAGGGGGGGGGGTGTACCTGCTGCACGGCCGCCAGGCTCTGGAGCTGGGCGCTGGTGAGGTGCTGCTGCTGCAGCGCGGCTGTCTGCAGCATCAGGTGCTGCTGCTGCGCGGCGTACATCTGCTGCAGGTACTGTGCTGCTGTGTTGGGCTGCCGGTGCAGGGCCTGCTGGATCACCTGCAGGGCAGCAGCGGGGCCGTGGGACTCAACACCCCACAGCCAAGCCAGCATCCCAAACTCTGCTCCACCTCACCCTTTATCCAGAGCCTCCCGATGCATGCAGCGTTGCTGTTCTAAACCCAAGGGAAGAGCCAAGCACCCCCCCGCCCCGGCCCCATTCTTCGGGTCAGGGTCATACCTGGACGGTCTGGCGGTCAGGAATGCCGCTGTAGACGGAGATCTGTGGTGCAGGCGGGCGCGCGGTGCCGGTGCTGCTGGGCGTCGTACCGGTGCCACCAGCACTGCTGGAGGGAGGAGGTGCCGGGAGCTGCTCGTTCTCCATGGCGGTGGCAGGGCCACGCAGGGCGGCTGGGGCGGCCTAGAGCTGGGGAGAGTGCGGAGGTGGGCAGGGGGTCCCATGGGGTGGGGGGCACAAGGGTGGAAGATGGGAGCAGCCCTGCGTGCCCCTGGACCACTGCTCCCTGTGCCCAGTGCACAGTGCCAAAGGGAAAGGAAGGGAAGGAAGGGAAGAATAGAGGGGTATGAGGGGAGGAAGGGAAGGATGGAAGGAAGCAGGATGGACAGAATGATGGATGGGAAGCGCAGCCAGCAACGGCAGAAGGAGGTAAAGGATTGAAGGGAGGGAAGGAAGGAAATGGGAAAGGACAAAGGGCAGGAGGGAAGGATGGAAAGACAGATGGGGACACAAGTACAGAAGGGAAAGATAGAAGGATGGGTGGAATAAAGGTGGAATAAAGGTGGATGAAGGTAGAAAAGAGATGAAGGAGGCTGGAAAAGAGGAAGAAAGGGAAGGTGGAACAGATGGAAGGAATGAGGGGACAGACAGAAATGACAAAGGGACAGAGGACAGAAGTAAGTAGGAAAAGAACAGAACCAAAGAAGTAAGACTGAAAGATATAAGCACAGGATGAGCAGAATGACAAACTGAATGAATTAGGGAAGGGGAAAAGGACAAAGGGGGGACAGAAAGACAGAGCAAAGGAAGAAATAGAAGGATGGACAGAAGGGAAGAAGAATAGAAGAAGGACAAAGGGAGGGAAGGAGAACAGATGGAAAGACAGATGCAAAAGATGAAAGAGATGAGAAGAAGAAGGGAAAGATGAACAGAAGTGAACAGAAAAGCAAAGGGGGAATGAGAGAAGAATGTATGGACGAATGGAAAAATATACAAGGGGGGATAAAAGGAAGCAGAGGGATGAAAGGATGGACGGATAGACAGAAAGAGGACAGAAGGACAGAAGGAAGCGGGAAAGGGATGAAGAAAGAGAGGGCAGGGATGGAAGGAGAGGTGTGGAAGGACGGACAGAAATATAAAAGGAAGGAGAGAGGATGGACAGAAAGAACTGGGATATGAATAAGGGGGAAGGAAAGATGGACAGAAGGAAGG
Source organism: Oreortyx pictus (assembly GCA_036925125.1). Classification (NCBI taxonomy): domain Eukaryota; kingdom Metazoa; phylum Chordata; class Aves; order Galliformes; family Odontophoridae; genus Oreortyx; species Oreortyx pictus. Next base: position 6,264,979 of record JAUPFR010000024.1, on the reverse strand, counting down.
ACTGAAAGAAGGGAGTGTAGGGAGGGAAGGACGGCCAACAGGATGGACGGGAAGAGGAAAGGGCCTAAGGGAAGGCTGCAAGGAAAGGGCTGAGGGGTGAGAGGGAAGGACAGAGGGACAGAAGAAGGAGGACAGGGATGGAGGGGCAAGTGCTGGGTGCCACAGGACGGTCACAGGAGCACTGCTGCCACCACTACAGTTGCCATCACCATGCTCCCAGCAAGGGCCATGCCCACACTGCCAGGCTGCAGCCCCCAGCACCCGATGGCTCTGCAGCCACCCACGCCCCATTGCGCCCACAGACCTCCGATAACCGTCAAGAGATCCCGAGGCCCTGTGCCACCACGGCGGGTGCCACCACGGTGGGTGCCACCGCCAGCACCAGGGACAGCAGCGCCGGGCGCTCCACCATGGACAGCAGCCACGGTGCCCACAGCGGGTGGTCTTGGTGGCCACGCCAGGTGACCCTGGTGGCCAGGTCACAGTTTTGCAGGGACAGACACAGCACAGGGGGACGTGGCAGCGCGGTGCCCCTGCGCCGGTGGCACGAGGCCACGGGGTCACGTCCCTGGAGGGCGCTGCTGTGCCGGCGCGGGACGGGACGCGCTCGGGGCAGCAGGTGGGACGGCGGAGGGCCACGCCGGAGGTGGCTCCCGAAGTCCCCGCCGGTGGCTGCGTGCCCGCGGCGCGGCCGTGACGTCCGCCGTGCTCCGGTCTCGGCGCCGCAGGGATCGGACGCGTGGGCCGTGGCTTTATCCGGGAGCCGCGCCGTGACATCGCTGTGGGCGTCGGGGCGACCCCGCGCGTGGGGCCACGGCGGAGCCGAAAGCGTGGCGAGGAGCGTCCCCGTCGGTCCCCGCTCGCCCCCGTCGGGTGTGGGACAGGGACGCCGCGGGGCTCCGCGGCCTCGAACCCCACGCGGGGCCGAGCGGCGCGCGGTGCCCCACGGGGCGGCCCTCGGTTCTCCCAACGCCGCACGTGGAGCGGCCGCACGGGGCCGGGCCGAGCCCCCGCCCGGGGCGGAAGGAGCGCGGGGAGGGGGACGTGCCCGCGGCGGAGCCCGGTGCGTCCACCCCCACCCCCCTCCTCCCACTTCCCCCCGCGGCGACGGGGAAACTGAGGCACGGCCGCCGGGACGCGCGGACACCCGACACCCGCACGCGTGCGCGGCCCGCCCCCCTCCCCCCCCCCCCGCCCCCCCGCGGCCCAGACAAAGCGGCGGGGCCCGGCGCTCCGTACCTGCGGCCCCGCGGCCCGGCTCCCGCCGGCCATGACGGAGGCGCCTCCCGGGGTTGCGGCCGCGCGGGCCGGCGGGGCGGGGCGGGGCTACCGGAGAGGGGCGTGGTCAGCGCGGAGGGGCGTGGCCTGCCTCCCTCCCGCCGGGGCGGCGCGGCGCTCCCTCAGGCGGCGGCGCGGCCATCGCTCATTTGCATTCCGCCGCTCGTCACGTGCGCCTCGCGGCCAATCGGAGAGCGGGCCGGTCCGTCGGCCACGCCCCCCGCGCCCGCGGCTCGCGTTCGCTATGACAACCGGGCGGGGGATGGGGGGGGGAGGGGTGGGGGGGGGGGAGGGCCGGGCGCCATGGCGACGAGGGGGCGGGGCTGCCCGCGCGCTGCCCCGCGAGGGGGCGGGGCCGGAAACGGGAGCGGCGACCCCATAGGGCGCGGCGGGGGGAGGGGGTTGGGATGCGGGATGGGTGGGCTTGGCGGGAGTGGGGTGCGGGAAGGTGGCGCGCAAGGAAACGGGCGCAGGTAGCAGCCCTGCAGAAAGCGGGGTGCAGGGGGAGGGGTGGGAGAGGTGGGGTGCAGGGGGCACGTGGCAGGCTGCAGAAAATGGGGCGCGTGCGGCAAAGCTGCAGAAAATGGGGCAGCCCTGGGACCACGAGCAGTGCATGCAACCGAAGTGCCCCTGGGTGTGCGACGGGACCCCGGGGATTGCGTGCGGGGCTGGGGGGTTTGCCCGGCGTCTGCAGAGGGGGCCTGTAGGTGTGCACGTGCACGGTGCGTGGGTTTGCGGGAAGTACGTGGGATTTTGCGGCTGGGCAGCACGAGGGTTTGCAGGGGGGGCTCGCGGGATTGGCTGTGACTGTGGTGTCCCCTTGGTGCACTGACAGCAGTGCCTGCCACGTGTGGGCACACAGTACCGACGCTCTGAGCGTGGGGATAGAGTTGCCCCGGGTCGGAGGGACAGGACCCCACAGTGGGGCTGTGAGGCTGCAGCCACCAGAGGGCAATGGCTGCCCTACGATGGAGTCCGCTGAGTGGGGCTGAGCGTGTTTCATTTTTCCCTTTCTTGGCTCCCTTTCCCATACAAGGAGACAGCAGCTATCACTGTGCAGTGGGTGCAGCCGCCACGGGACACACTATGGACGTGCCTGCCATAGTCTCGTAGCAGCACGTGTCCCAAACTGCACGCTTTTCAGCCCACAAAGGAGATGACTCACGGGGTCAGCACGGACATCAGGACGGGAAGCCCATGGACTGTGACAGGCGCAGGGGACGGCATCGCTCAGGCGTCACCTTGTGCTGGCCTCACTGTTGTCCTCACACCACCGCTGTGCTGGGCGATGCCGTCCCCGTGATGAGCGCCCGTGTGTGTGCAGGGCGGCATGGGGCTGTGTCCCTGTGCTCCGAGTCACGCGGTGTGGGACCAAGGGCAGCAGCCGGCCTAGCACCGAGCCTAGCACGGAGCCCAGCACCGGGCCGGGCCTCGCTCCTGGTGCCGTCTCCCTGCTCGCACCGGGGAGCCGGGCGGGATCGGCTTGAAAGCCCAAACGCTCATTGTCTGCACGCAGCGGGGCGGCCATTCAGCCTGGGCCGCGCCGAGGGCTGGGTTTCCACTTGGAAATTTCCCTCCGGACGCGTTTCGGGGCTGCTCGGAGAGGCGCGTCCCCTCCCGCCGCCGCGCGCGTGGGCTCCGAGGGCACAAATATTTGTGCGGACACAAAGGCGCGCGGGTGCCGCGGGGGAACAAAGCACGGACGCGGCGCATCCCCGCGAACAATGGGGCCGGATATTTGGTGATGTGAGCGGGGGCCGCTGCCGGAGCTGCCTCACATCCGCCTACCCTCACATCACATACCTGCAGCCCCTGGGTGGGCCCGCGGCATCCCGCTGCCCGGCAGCGTCGCGGGCAGCGAGTCAGCTCCGACGGGGGACAGAAAGCCCTTCGGGGTGGTCCCAGCTCCCTGCGAGCATCCCGGGGTGCCCCCGTGCCTACCCCGATGTGGGGTGCTGCAGTGATTGAGAGAGATGTCGCATCCCGGTTCCACTGAGCACCATTTGTCCCGCCTTAAGGGTGCTGTCGGACTCCCAAAGCCCTCCCCTCCCCTCGTGAGTCCTGGGAGATATCTTCTCAAGTTGTTTTCTCCTAGGGTTTGTGTTTCCCCTGACTTCTTTTCTGGATCAGATTGCTCCCGAATTCTTCCCCCTTGAGCACTGCAGCGGGTGCTGGTGGCATCCCCCAAAGCAGCGTCAGCCCACATGTTCCCAAAGCATCACCCCCTGGGAAGGCTGCTGGAAAGGGTCCAGGGGCGGCAGAGCAAGAGAAGGGGGCGGGTGGGTTATGCAAGCGTGCCGTGTCGCGGTTTTGGACCTGGTTGTATTTCTGCTCCTTGGATGCAGGTATTTTTCCAAAGGAAATTGCTCGGTGACGCAGCTCCTCCTGCATCGACGCCTCCGTCCCCGGCTTGTGCTGGGTCCCGGCAGGAGACTGAAGGAGCGGATATCCCGCTGGGGTTTGGAGCTCCTGGGGGGACTTAGGCAAACGCCGGCTCTGAAAGGGCTCAGCGGGGCTGGGCGCTGAGAAAAGACCCCCTCCCCCCCGGGAGTTTTTTTTGGAGGTGCTCCGACCCCATGTGTGGTTGTAATGGCTGTGGGAGAGGAGAGCTCGCTCTCAGGGCTCAGCATGGCCTCAGCTTGGTTGTTTTCGGTTTTTTTTTTTCTTTCTTAAGAAAAGTTTTGCACGACTTCGGTGGGCTGTGGGTGCTGTGGACAGCTGGGGAGTTTTCTCACAGTCTTTTAACTCAAACCTCCTGTCAGCTGTCTCTGAGTAGAACTTTCAGCTTCCATCCACTTGGTGTCAGCTCCAGCCCCTGGTCCAGCCCTCCTCACCATCCCAAACCGCTCCAAGCTTTGCGACGTTGACCTTCTTTGGAGTGATGTGTTAATCTCACTGCAGTCAAAGCCTTCTTTTACCCGTATTAATCACTGCCCCATCTTCTCCTTGCTGTGAGTATCCACAAGCCCACGTTGGAGCAAACAGCTCTCATTTGCTCATGGTTGAGCTGATGCACGACCCTGTGCACTGTTGGGTCATGCAGCGAGGTGGCAGGAACTGCATCGTGTCAGACGAAGCCTGGCCGATGCAATGTGAATTTTCTCCAGCACGTGGAAGAAGGATGAGCCAGGCACTCCTGGGGATGATTCTGTGTGTGTGGCAGGGCACATCGACACCCCGAGGTTGCAGTGCTGGGGATTGGGCAACAGCACTGGGTAGGGGCTTGCGTGCTGGGAAGAGGCTTGTAGGAATGGGGTTGTGGGGTTGTGGTCCTGCTGCTTGCTGCCTGCAATCCCCATCCTTGCCATTCTCCTGCCAGCAAGAAGCAGGCTATAGGTGCACTGGAAGTAGAGACGTGGGTTTTACCAACGATTACAGGTCAAAGTGGAAACAAAAATTGCAATGTTTTTGCCCCGTGGTGCAGCTGGGAAGAAGGAGGGCGGCAGAGGGGCTGCAGCAGAGATTTACAGGCAGAATCAGCACTGGTAAGAGCAAAGAAAAAAAGTATAGTGTAAAAAACCCGGGTAAGCCTCTCTATTAAATTATTCTGCCCCACTGGAGCCGGACACCCACCGCCTTTGATCCTCCCAGCCCCGTCCCGTTCCCAGCTCGCAGGACCCAGCTCCTAATGGGCACTGACAGCTCGGGCCAGCAGCCCCCACAGCTGCGGCGAGACTGACGCTTCGTTAATGAGCCCTAACGAGGGCTGGCGAGGCTGTCGGTGGGCTCTGCTGACCCGGACGGGTTGGGCTGAAGTTGAGCAAGCGGTGGGATGCAGAAAGAACAGGTTTTATTTTCTCTTTCTTCATTGTTCTTCCAACATCTGGCAGCAGGAGCACAGCTGTACAGCAGGCAGGGATCTTCATCCTCCTGCTCTGTCCTCCTCTCCTCCTTTATTATTTTTTAAATTACTTCGGATTTAACAAACTTCTGGCCAAGTCCTTGGCTGGTCCATGTTGTTTGTGCAGCCTGGATCCTATTGGGCGAAGTTCACACAGAGAAAGTGCCCTTTCTCTGATTTTCTGATCTGGTGCCCTGGCAGTAGCGGTCATATAAAAAGAAAAGCTTTAATTAAAGGCAATTCAAGCAGAGATGCAGATAGGCGAGCTGGGGTCTTGGATGTTTTCTGCAATAATGCGGGTTGCAGGGAACTGATAGCAACACACCGTTGCATTGGGGTGGCAATGGATTTGCATTGGGTTTGCAATGGGCTTTCAGTGAGCTTGCAAAGGCCTCCATCAGTCCTTGTCCTGATGTTTTGACTGAAGCCAAAACAATTAGCCAGTCCCAAGAAGCCTGTTCCCAGCCCCTGGATTGGTGCATTGCCCTGTAGAGCAGGCTGGCCACAGTGGGCACAGGGGCTGCTCTGGCACTGCAAAACCATCAGATAGGCTGAAGTCTCACCGGCCAGCAGCCTTTCCCAAACATCCCCAAGATGTTCCCAGCTCCCTGTGCTAGGACAACAGCACTGTTTTGCTTCAGACCTGGGAAGATTTGCCAGCTCAATTGTTCAGGAGCACCCAGCCTCACTGCAGATCGATCTAAATTGCATCTGTGCAAGTATCTGTGGCTGTGTGCAAGCTTGACTATTAATAAAGCTCTTCCCAAGAGCAATGAGGTTTTCCTATCCAATGCAGCAAATTTCTGGAGGCTCCAGAACATTATTTTCCTCCCATTCCCTTCAGCCCGTGGCATTTCCCAGGGATGGCTCACAGGGGCTTGGAACAGGCTGGCAGAGGGCTTGTGGCAGGGTTGGGCGCTGGGTCTGCCTGGGATGGAGCTGTCTTCCTAGCAGCCTGTGTGGGGATACACAAATTGGTTGGCTGTTGGTTTTCTGCTGCTCAGGTGGTAGAAGGAACTGCTTGCTGTTACGCTTGGCCAGGGAAGTTGTTGATTGGCCTCGTGATGCTGCCGTGTATTTACTTTGGGTGCTGACGTGTCTGCTTCCTCGTGTGTTCTGCCACTTGATCCCTTTCTTGCCATACAAGGGCAAGAAGGACACGGTTTTAGGGCCAGTTCTCTTTAATGTATTTATAAATGATCCAGTTGCAGGCATTGAATGTGTGCTAAGCAAGCTCATGAGTAGCACAAAGTCAGGAGCTGCAGACTCCCTCGAGGACAGAGGAAATCAGGGAAAGGCTGTGCCCCAGAGGGTGGTGGGCACAGCCCCATACTGGGAGCACTGGGGCACTGCTCTCAGCCTTAGGGTTTGGGCAGTGCTGTGTGCAGCCAGGGGTTGGGCTCTGGGATCTGTGTGGGTCCCTTCCAGCTCGGGGTGTTCTGTGATTCTAGGCACTGAACTGTTGCTGCACACCTTCCATGTTTGCTGTGTTGCTTATCACACAGTTTTGCTTTGGGGGAGCTATGATGGAAGCACTGCCCTTGAGCCCTATATGGCATTTGGGTCCTCCGGTGCTGCTGTCTTTCTCTGAAAACCATCTCGTGGAGAAAATCAGGGATTGCACCTTTCCCCTTCTCTCCTCATAGGGACTCTTTGTGGAGAGGAATCACACAGAAGAGTGGAGGTCCCTCTGGTCCCACTCAGCCCCAGCAGAGCCCGGCTGTAAAGGCAGCCCATGCCACCACTCAAACACCATCCTGTGCTTTGTAAAGCAAGTCTTGGTGCCCTGTGACACCCCAGAAAATATAGGGTCAGACAATGGGACTCATTTCCAAACCAATGTCATGCATAACACAGTGCTGATGGGGTGTACCACGTTCCATATCATGCAGCTGCCTCCAGAGAGCCCGACTGATCCCGTGGGCAGTTAAGCATGATGATGCTGAAGGTGATGGGTGCTGGGTCATAGAAGCAGTGAGATGCAAATTGAGGATCAGATAACCAACCCAGCCCTGCCCTAACAAAACCCCCATGCACATTGGGCATGAAGTTGTTCCTCCATCAGGAAGAGGGAAGCCTGCTTGTGGGATTGCTTTTGCTCAAAGTGCTACAGGAAGATGAGGAAATATGTACTTAAAGCACGTGTTTCTGTGCATGTGTGTTGCAGCTAAGGAAGCCAGTCCCTGCTGATCACAGAAAATCTGCCTTTCGTCCAGTGCAAAAGCCTTTAAGGTCCCACTGTGGCCCGGCTGGATGAGCAGTGCCATGCCCATCACACCACTGGCCTGTCTGACTGCCAGATTTGGGTCAGAGCAATCCCAATGGCTGCAACTGGGCACTGAGACAAAGGCTCTGCTTCCCTGCATTTCAAGATGCTTAAAACACAATCAATTTATTTTCTAACGACTATTAACTGATTGCAATGTGCAGCAGCTGGGCTATAATTGAGCTGCAGCTCATGCTGATGCTGCTGCTGCCTTTCCCCAAAGCTTTGGTGTAAAGACAAAGTAGAAAAGCTTCCTGGGCTAGGAAACATCTCCCTAACCCCATACCTTTTATTACACAGATTTTCCATGGCCTCTGGAGCTGGCAAGGCAGCTGCCAGCCCTACAGCATCTCCTCCTGTGTGCAGAAGTGCTGACTTGGGACGTAGGGCAGCCATTCCCCACCAAACCAACCCAACTCCTGAGTATTTTGCAACCATTTCCTAAAGATTTTCTTCCTCTTTTTTTTTCTTTGTCTTTTTTTTTTCCCTTTTATTCCTTGAAACAATATTTTCATGTAAAATTCCCCCACAAGCTCCACATTTTCTCCCAACCATCTGTGCCCCTAAAAGGATGCTGCTGTAACCATCTGTAATGCAGATAAGCAACAGCCTTCATCCTTCTCTAAAATGCTTATTAACCCTTCACAGCCCCTCAGAAATAAAGGGTATCATAAAATTCGAGTGCATGGGGGTTTGATTCATCCAAGTACTCCATTTGGCTTCCACCAGTTTAGTGTTTCTATACTAAGTGAATAAATGTGGCTTAGCCAATGTTACGAAAGCTCAGGATGGAGAGTAACAGGTGCTGAGTCACTGGCAAACCCAGGTGAATATGTTGGCAGGGATTTGCCCAAACTGGAAGGGTCACCTTGGGTTTTCTGAGGTTCTTTTCATCCTGTAGCAAAACTATAGCTACGACAATACCAGCAAGAACACCTATAGCTAAAGCTATGCATGCTCTCTGTCCCCTTGCCCTTGGGCTGTCCTGAATTTACTGCCCCAGTTTATTGTTTTTTCAGCTCTTTTATTACCACATCCCATTGACCTCCATTGACCCAACCTGCTCACGTTGCTGCGTTTCCACTTATCATTGTTCAGACTGAAGACAAGGTCAAGCAATCAACATATTTAATAATAACCCTCTATTTATCCATCTATCTGTCTATCAATCTTTCTATCAATCTATCTATCTATCTATCTATCAATCTATCTATCTATCTATCTATCTATCTATCTTTCCATCCATCCATCCATCCATCCATCCATCCATCCATCCATCCATCCATCCATCCATCTATCCTATCTACCTATTATCTAACATGCATAGTTGAGGATTGTCTCTTTCAGTGGATCTACTGGGATTTCTCATGAGTTCCCAGATCTTTTTCCCTTTTTCCAGCAGAATCTGATAATGTTTTCAGCTCTGACGTTCCTGATTTGCCTGTGCTCAGAGGGGAATGTTGTGTACCACTCTCCAGAGGTGTTATAAACATATCCAGATCCAGGTTGCCATGGGTCAGGGATAGCAATGATCGATGCTGGGAATTGTCCTGCTCTGAGCAACCCCGAGACCCAAATGCGAGCTGGTTTACAGGCATCACCGCAGCCATCCCAAAAGGTGTTGCAGGAAAATAAGCAGAGCTGGAAGCACGGGGGTCACTTTGGGGTGGAGGTGGGGAAGAGACGGTTGCACAGCATTTCCATGGCAGCAGAACTGGTCCGAGAGGTTCCTGGCCCTTCCCAACTATGTGTTTTCATTCCCAAGATCCAAAGTAAAGGAGGAATGGGTTATCTGTGATGGCTTTCACCCACAGGGAAGAACAGAGACCCCCACACAGCCCCAAATCTGCTTCCATTGTTCTTTCTGTGTAGGGTGGGTGCATGGGAGCCCTTGGGGAAGCCTGCCTGGCATCCTGCTGCTTGGAGAGAGAGAACTTCGTTTCCTAACACTCCAAGAGCAAAGAGCTCAGCAGCAGCACGGGGTGCTGCGGCCATTCAGGTTTGCTTCTCCAGCCTGAAGCGTCGGCCAAACCAAGCAAAGGAGTAGGAGGCAATGCAGGAAAAATAGGCACCCTGCAGCAAGACAGCCCTCGATTTATTTACACTGCAGTGATGAGCATCCAGCTCAGATAGAGAATGATTCTGGGAGGATCCTGGGAGGGTCAGAGCTGGGGCTGAGTCCCTGCAGTGGGAACACCCCACCAGCCCCAGGCACGCTTCTACCTGTGTAAAATCCAGTGCATCTCATTCTGCCCATCAGTATTATATGGACACAACCACCTCCAGTACACCTGCACGCCCCTAGCCCGGCTCATGGAGATGCCAGGAGGCCAGTAGGTGCCAACACCAAAATCCCAACCGTGTGCCCATGGCCAGGATCTGTCCCTGCAGCCCTTCCTGGACAGCCCTGCTCTGATCTCGGGAATGTCGGTGAGGGAAACAAATGCAGGGAGATCTTCCTGGGTTATTTAACGTGGCAGTGGGCCAGCCTCAGCATTCCCTGGGCTGGCAGGAGCGGATCCGGATTCAGGCTCTTATCTCCAATTACAGAACGTAAACAGTGGATTTGGGGTGTAAGCCAGGCTTAGGTCAGCCGAGGATGGTCCTTAGCACCAGTATGGGCACGGTGACACTTTAGCTGCAAACACATCACTGCTCTGCCATGGAAGTGCATTCAGATTTGGAGAAATGGGGCTGGCAAGAGGACGTGGTGAGCAGCAGCCCGTCCTTCCTCTGTAACACCTCCAGCTGGGCTAAGCCCTGGGAACAGCAGAGCAGTGGCCGCTTTGCTCAAATATTTATCAACAGGTGAAGTGATAAGGCCAAGGTGGAAGGTTTCACATTGTTTCACTGTGAATTGACTCTTCCAGCAGGAAAAGTGCCCGGGCATTAATGTGAGCTGGTGTGGGTCACCCATGGCAGGGGCTGTGGGCTGTGAGGTCCCCTCCAACGCAGCCGTCCTATGGCTGTATGATCCCCATTGCACAGGGGTGAGACCCAGGGCTGGTGCAAAGCTCCTGCTGCCTCTGCATGCACCCAAAGCAATGTGAGATGGCAAACGTCAGCTCTCGTTTTCCATGCTCTGGTTCTCCAGCCCAACCTCACTGCAAGGTGCCCACACCAAGAGCCAAGAAATCGGGCTGGGGGCTCACACAGGAGAGCAGCCCCATTCCCAGCACCATGTCCGTGGGGCTCACATCCTCCTGCTTTGCTCTCTCCGACGGTGATTATTTGTGCACCACTTGGCTTCTTCCTCTTCCTTCCCCTTGAAACAGAGGGTTTGCTTCCTTTCGAAGCAGCTGGGGGAGTTTCTATGCTTTCCCAGCAAAAGTGCAAAGAAAAAAAAAAAACAAAACCAACCCCAAATCTCAGTTCCAACATGGTCCAGCACGCGATCGAGGCTGAGCAATGCAACACCTCTGCAGCACCAGACATAGCCATGCAAAGGCATCACCTCACCTCCAGTCCCCTCACCCTTGGCTTTGCATTTTGGGTCATAAGGCCCCAGAAAAGTGAATAACCCAACGAAGCCCCATGAGTGATGTCAGCCCAACAGGTCGGCAGGAGGGCAGGACGCGGCTGCGCGGCGCTGGGCCGGCGGAGCTGTCGCTTTGCATTTTCCAGCCCTTTGCACCGAAATGAGGGGAGAAATGCGCCTGGAAAATAAAAAAAATAAATAAATAAAAGGAAGAGAGTAAAAAAACCCACGTCCAGCTCAGCCTGGGTTGGAATGCCATGGTGCAAACAGCAAAGCACAGCACCAGACCACACCAAGGAGAGCAATGCATCGGGTCCACCCCACGTCAGAGCGGGCTGTGAGGGATTTCACTTCTTAACATGAATTTTGCAGGGGCAGAAAGCAGAACATCAGGAAGGGTGGGAGTAAAATGGTCCAAGAAGGGGAAAAATAGGGAAGCGGCTTGCTTTGGGCAGAGCCAGTGTATTTAGGGGCATTTTCAGGTGCCCCAAAATATCGATATAAATTTTATATCGATCTCAGCATCACCTTTATAACCTCCTGCTCTGGCTTCGGCTGGAGCTGAGCTGCCTTCAGCCTAATCCCTGCCAGCTCCCCACAAAGAAAGGGCTTCTTATTCACTAAAGGGGTAAAGAAAACTGCAGATGCTCGAAAACATTTCCTGCTGACACCCCCGGACCGGCAGCACGCCCAGCGTGGGGCACGTGCCCCCAAATCCCCATGCTTTCAGCTGGGGTTCGGGGATTTTCAGGGTGAAGCAAGCTTTTTCCCTTCCTGGAAATGACAGGAGAGCGTGCGTGCTCTCCGGGAACAGACGTGAGAGTGTGAAGCTGGTAAATAGCCTTATAGTTTTTAAGCTTGGCCCCATAAGCCAGAGTGTTTTGGGGGCTGTGGGGTATTTAGCAGGTGACAAATGCCCCTATGGACACCAGCACTGTGGGATCTCAGGGACAAGGACACCTCTGAGCCCCCTGCAACCGACACCAAGCACTGAGACCCCCTTGGAAACAGGAGCACAAACCCATCCTTTGCAGCCCTGGAGCTGCAAACGTCCTTTTGGGGCTGGATGCAACCCTTGTGCTGGAGGTATCCCATGCTGAAGCCACAAGACATCCTACAAAGAGTGGGGACTTGCAGGCAATAAGCACTGCTTTTAGCAGAGGAAACAGAAGTGCTTGGTACTTTGGTCAGCCAAAGGGGAAGAGCTGCCCAGTGCTGGCAGAGGGGCTCCTGTAATCTGCAAGAAAAGCAGGAAACCTAGAAAGGCAAAAATCCCCCAGGCTTTCCTCCCCACCTTACCAAAATCCAGTGACAGCCTTGCAAAAAGGGGCCCTAGGTTTATGGAAAGGGTCCCCATGTTCGCCAAAAGGGTTTCCAGCTTTGCAAAAAGGGACCCCACGTTTAAGAAAAGGAACAAAATTTGAGCAAAAGGGGCCCTGAGTTTGTGCAAAGTGGTCCCAGGTTACCAAAACCTGGTGCAAACTGGGAAGGCCCCTTTTCCTCAGACCCATCACGCTGCTCTGATGTGAGTACCAGGAAAACGGCTATTACCCATATTTTTATCCCCGTGTGATTTCTTCCGAGCTAATCTGCTAAGAACTTGATCCCTGGGCTGGTACTTCATTAAAAAAAAAAAAATGCAGGTTTTGTGCAGAGAGTGCTAAAAATCTCTCTCTCTTGAGCAGAAACAGCTTCTCTGGAGCAGGGGAGTTGCCTGTGCATCCTCCCCATGCCCTGAGAAGGGCTTCTGATGTGAGGAGGGGGTGATTTGGGAAAGCAGTTCAGTAGCAGGAAAGCTGCTTGTTCTTCATTGTGGCCATGGAGCTGTTGAGGAAACATTGCCCTGTTCCACCTGGCACCATAAGAACACTCAAACATGGGTTGGTCCATTGATCCAAAATGTATGGAAAAGAGGAGATGTGCTGACATTCTCCCACAGCTGTTGGCAAAGCCTCCTCCATGCAGATTGAAATCACTGGGGCTGGGCATCCCCTTGCACCCAAATAGTTGCACAAGCAGTCAGGGCCCACCTCAGGATATTCCATGGTTCTGTGGTTCTGTGGTTTTATGATACCATAGTTTTACGATTCTGTGATTTCATGGCTCTGCAATTCCATGGTTCTCTTTGATTCCATGGTTCTTTGGTTCCACTGTTCCATGGTTCTTTGGTTTCATGGTTCTGTAATTCTACAAATCCATGGTCTCACAATTCCTTGATTCTGTGGTTCTGTGGTTCCATAATTCTTTGGTTCCATGATTCCATGGTTTCATGATTCTTTGGTTCTATTATTCCATGATTCCACGGTTATTTGGTTCTGTGATTCTTCAGTTCCGTGGTTCCATGAATCCACAGTTTCATGGTGCCATGAGTCCACAAGCCCATGATGATATGGAATGGATCAGTGTTTCTCCAGCTCCTTGGTTCCATGGTTTCATGATTTTTTTCATGATTTTTTCATTCCATAGTTCCACAGTTGTATGACTGCAGGATTCTTCAGTTCCCTCATGATAAATCTGCAGTGAGAGGCTGCATGTGGTGGAGGTGGGCGCAGGGTGATGTCTCTTGCTGGGGAGTTTTGCAACATGAAATCCCCCAGCAGACACATTTTTGCAGCATGGGGCCTCCAAGGATCGCGAGAAATTTTCTGCAGCCCTGAGCTCCTGGATAGAGAGATGCTTTTGCAACACAGGGCCCCCAGAGAGAGGCCCTCTCGCAGAGCCCCCGGACAAGGCTATTTTTGTATTGCAGGACCCCAGAGCGAGCAAGTTTTGCAGTGTTGGGCCCCTGGAGAGGAATACTTTCGCAGCACAGTGTAGATAACAGCAGCCTGAAGATATTCAGCCTAAAGATAGCCCCGACTCGCAGCATCCTCCCTGCTCAGCAGCATCCCATGCAGATCTGTGTAGAGCTGTGCTTTTGGGGGCTCTTTTGGACATGTCTTTTGCACCCTGCTCCTCAGTAGTGATTTATTTCAGACGTGTTTCCTCCAGCGCTCCCCATCAGGTTGGCTCAGAAGAGCGGCTTGATTGCGTCGTTGTTATTTATTTCCTCCTTCTGCTGCTGAGGACTTCGTCCACTTTTCTGCAACAACAATAATTAACCATGAGCTTTTTAAGTGCATGCCGTCCTTAGGCATACCTTGCCTCCTTGGAAGAAAGCTGCCCCATCCAAAACCAAAATTAAGGCCTTGAAAGCGTTTTTCCCCATTTCTGAACTAATATTGCCCCTTGCCCACATTGCCACAAGCAAGGTGTGTCCCTGACACAGCCCATCTTGAGCAAGCAGCGTCTTCCAATTAGTGCTTCGTGTTGTGCTTGGGTCCCATTTCATTCAAGGAGGACGAAAATATTCAGAGTCATGGAATGGTTGGAGTTGGAAGGGACCCTAAAGGCCAGCAGGTCCAGCACTCTGCACTGTGCAGGGACACCCACAGCTCCATCAGTGCTCAGAGCCCCTCCATCCTGAGCTTGGGTCTCCAGGGACAGGGCAACACTGCCTCTCTGGACAACCTGTGCCGTATTCCCCAGAGCTCAAACCTACACAGTGCAGGAGGACGACCACCATTGCGGTTCAGGGAAACACCACCCTTGGGCACCCAGAAAACACTTCTCATCCCAGAAAAAAACAGCTGGGAAGGCATGAAATGGCCACAACATATTGCCAGCCCCACGTGTCCCCATGGGCTCTTGGGAGAGCAGTGCCCAGGAGATGGCTTGGAGGTACAGTGGATGGAGAGCATCGCTCCACTCCTCCTCCTTGTGTCAGGTTGGCATTTTCCACGCAGTTTCTCCTCTTGGTGCTGATGGGACTGAGCCCAGCGGGGGGCACAGCTGCTTTGTCCCCCCTTTAGCGGGAAACCGGAGCGGTGGAGCGGGTCGGCACAATGCACATCCCGGCTTCAATGGCACCGGCGCTTTCTCGGACGGCATTTCCTGAGTTAAACAAACAGCGGCTCGGCGCTTCTCCCACCTTTCTGCAGACCTGGAATTTTCCTCGCCCTGTGAATGCCCCGCTTGTGTGTTTTATTTTGTTACTGAGCTTTGCACTATTCCGGGAAGAGGAAAAAAAACAAAAAAAAAACCCACAACCCCCCCCCCAAAAAAAAAAAATCCATGCAGGCATCAAAAAACGCCTTGGAACGTCTCCATGGGTCAGGTGACAGCAGAGAATAATATCTGAAAAATGTTAATGCTTGCAACAAGACGAAATCCTGCTCGGATTAAAGCTCGTTAACCTTCCCCAAGGAGCCTGGCCGCGCGAGCCCACTGTGTTGGGATGCAGGAGGATGCTCAGAGCATTGGGCAATGCCACCTCCATCCCAATGCCTGGTGCGAGGCAACAGGAGAACTCCCAGAATGATGGGAGAACTCCCAAAACAAAGGGAGAATTCGAAAAATGAAGAGAGAACTCCCAAAAAGAAGGGAAAATCCCCCAGGCTGTCTCTTACTCATGGCTGGGCCATCCTCACATCCATGGCACACCTTCAGTTGGGGGCTGCGGTCGGTGCCACTGTGTCCAAGCAGTGATGCCCTGTGGGATGAGGGCACCTTTCCCTTTGTCCAACGTTTCCAGCCCTCATTTTTTCCCTTTGCATCGGTGTGGTGATGCTCATCCCACTCAACTCCATCAGCTCCCGGAGCGCTCCCTCCCGTGGCACCCACACCTGCACCCTGCAGCCCAGCCCTCGCTAAGCAAACACAGCTGGTGCCGGGCACGGCCGCCAAATATTTTCTCCCTGACGTAGGTTTGGCTCTTGGAAAAGAAAAAAAAAGGTAAAAAAAAAATAATAATTCAAAAACGAAACAAAAACACCCAAACCTCAAGAAATGCAATGGGAGAAGCAGCAAATAGTGCCCAGAGCACAGGGATGTGGCAACACGGGGTCGGTTCTGTCAGGACGTGGGATGCTTTGTGTTGGGTGGAAGGGAATTCCTGCCTGCATCAGCCCGTGCCCATAACACAAAGCAGTGGTGCAGAAATAAGCTCTGAACCCAACTTTACACCCTGTTTCCTTCCCAGTGCCCAGCCTCTGCCCATGGCCCATGAGCTCCTCTGTGTGACACACAGTCTTCACAGCCAAGGGCTCCCATCTCCAGGATGTTTTGCTCTGTGTCCCCTCAGCAGAAGTGCTGATGAGTCCTTTGCCATGGGGAGGGCTGGAAATATGCAACTGGAGCGGTGCCAGGCTCTGGGAGAACAGAGGGGGTCCTGGCAGAAGTGCAGTTCTGATAGCATTTGCAGAAGCGTTCTGTCTCGCGCCCCAGAGGGCTCTGCCCTGCTCCTGTGGGCCTGAAGCTCTTCCTTAGAAAGCCAAAGCTCTTAAAGGGAGAAAAAAAAGGAAAACATTTCCTTTCTGGAACCTCTGGATCCCATGAGTTGGGGAAAATGAAACCAATTCCTCGGTTTCATCTCATCTACTGAGTGAGCAAGACCCACTGGTGCTGCTGTGATTGCAAGAACGGATTTCCCCCAGTGTTTATCTGGCTCAGGTCTGGTCCTTTTAGAGCAGAGCACAGCAGGGTTGAGGGCAGCGGGTAAATACGGGGGTAAAACCTCTCATTTTCAGAGCCAGAACAATGCTGCAAAGGGGCGTGGAGGCAGCACCAGTCTCCGTGCAGGATCAGTTGGGGTAGAACTCTCGGGATTCGTTCTCATAGATTTAGGATTGGAAGTGGACAGTCTTGGAGGTCCCTTCCAACTCAAACCACCCTATGGTCCTGTGGTCCCGTGATCCCATGATTCTGCGGTTCTATGGTTCCACAATTCTGTGGTTCTATGACCCTGTGATTCTATGGTTCTGTGTTTCTATCACTCTATCATTCATTTCCCCACACAATGGGGCACAAAGCGCCCATTCGCAGCCCAATGTTGGATGCTCTTTGGAAACCACTGGAGGAGGAACTGTGGGTGGACAGAGAGATGCCCCCCAGGACAGGAGCGGGGCTGCGATGTTTGCAGCGGGTTGATGCGGGATGCCAACCGCGCAGAGCAGTGCCGTGCGTCGCGGAGCTGGATGCGGCGGCGGTGGTGGAAAATTACCAGGGGCCGAACAAAGAAATCAGGGGTTTGGGAGCGGGAAGCGAATAAACAGGCGGGCCAGGAAGCTGGGGCAAGGCGGAGGAAGTCTTGGGCAGGGGAAGGGAAGAGAGAGAAAAGCTTTTGCCGCAGGGGGCCGTGAAAAAAGGCTCCCCCCGAGGGGCCGGAGCCGGGCTGGGAGCGCGGCCGTGGGAAGCGGTGCAGCTCATGCAAAGCCAGCGGGGAAAGTTCCAGCTTTGGCCATTTCTCCCCCAAATTCCACCACTTGAAGCTGTTGGGTGGGGGTGAGCCCTGCCTGCAGCCCCCGGCCCCAGTATCTTCCTGTTTCCGGTGCACTTTGGGGTCAACCAGGATAGCGGTGTGAGAAACCACACCAAACTGGAGCTGCTCGCTTGGGTTTTGGCCTTTGGGTGGAAATGTCAATGGGGAGCAGACAGCTTTGGCACAACGGGAATGCACCAAAGCCGTGCAGTGCTGCCACGTGGCCCCATAGCACCATGCCTGCGCTCGAGGCTCCAGGTGAGCCATGTATTTCCACTCCAGGGGATGCACGCCAGGGCTACATGAGCCACGGGGACCTCTCGCTGCCCCAGCACCCGTTTTAGGGGGAGCACCCTGCCCTGGGGCCGGATTTTGGGGCCAGGTTTTGGGGCCGGCTCTCCGGCGACGCACGTAGGCAGAAGCTGAGCCTGCAAAGCAAACACAGACGTATAGAGCAGCCCGGACACCCTGACTCTGCAAATCCAACACAAACACTGCGAGTGCTGGCCTGCAGGTCCCACGGGCTTCTGCCCCCGAAGGCAAAATATAGACGGGATTTTTTTTATTATTTTTTTTAACTCTTTTGGAAAAAAAAAAAAAAAAAAAAGAAAAGCTGCTTTGAAGCCAGGCAGGCAACCAGCACATAAAGCCAAGGCTATAAACGCCATGCAAGGCTGCGGGTGGGTGAATCACAGAATTTTGGGGGTGAATCTCAGAATTCAGCTCTCAGAAGGGCAGTGCTGAGCGCTGGGGACGCACACGTTTGGTCAAAGGGAGCACAGGGAGCACAGGGAGCGGAGCACAGAGCTCTCTGCTCGGCTGCAGGGCTGGGTTGGGTCCTGTGAGTGGGGAAACTGAGGCACAGGGACAGCGCAGCACGAGAAAGCAGCACCACATTTCTCAGGGGACATCGAGCAGATGATGGATTGAGCCGTAAATATGCTGTGACATTAACGTGTCTGTCCTCTGTGCTTCCCATCCCAATAGGAAACCAGGACGGGGAACCTGCTTGGGAGCATCCCTGGAGGTGGGAGATGGGGATGAGGGGCTGCAGGAGGAGGGACCCACCTGGTCCCTGTATGGGGATGGAGCTCTCCGTGCCCCAAACCCCACACAGCGCTGGAATCGGGACACCGTGGGCCGGCTGGGACGCGGCCGCTGCGCCCGGCGTGCCAGAGCAGGGCTGGGGTATTGCAACAGGAGGGACAAGCCCCGGCCTGAGCCGGCAATTCGGGGCTACTGGCCAGGCACGGGACCGCGGCGCGGGGTGCGAGGGCAGGTCCCTGCAGCGCCGGGGAGCAGCACCGAGCGGCAGGCGGGCGCGGAGCCACAGGTATTCGGGATCAAAGCGGCTGGGTGGGAATGCCGCAAGCCCCGGCAGCGCTGCGTGCCCGGCTCCGGCGGTGACCTCGTGCTGACATCCGCGAAGCACCACTCCGTGCCTGCCCTGTGGCTCAGCATCCCTCACTGACGCCATGGCAGCACCGCTCCGTGCCTGCCCCACAGCTCAGCATCGCTCTCTGGTCCCACAGAAGCACTGCTCCGTGCCCATCCTGTAGCTCAGCATCCCTCATTGACCCCACAGAAGCCCCCAGGCTCATTGCTTCTTCGCCCCAGGGGACAGCTGGAAGCGGAGAGAGAGCCCGCTCTGCACGTGCAGGGAAGATACGGGGGATGCGTGGTTAAGATAAAGGGGAATATTCCACGTCCGCGCAGTTTTGGGGCCGCCCCATTCGCGCAGCCCCAGGGTAAGGAGTATTCAGAGCTCTGCAGAGGTCCCATTGTATTTACAGCCCCCGGGAGTGAGAAACGAAATGAAAATCAGCCCTCGATCGCTGGGGAGATACTGGAGCCGGTTTGGCCGTGGGGGACTTTCAGGCTCCATTGGAGCTTTTGAATTTGGCTTCCAAGTGTAAAACCTTGAAAATGGTCCTGATAAGGCACCGCCCCGGGGTGAGGGACGCCCTGAGCACCAAGCCCAGCGGGAGAAACAGCAAGATGTGGGGAATTCAGAAGGGAATGGCCCAGCTGTCCCGGTTGTGGGGCATTTCTCCCAGAGTGGACCCTCCAGCTCGCTGTCCCAGCCCCGGGCCGCCGCTTTCTCCTTCTAATGAGCAGAGAATTTCCCTCCGCCTTTTGTGCTTCATCAGCCGCTCATTAAAACTTTGCCTTTAATTGCTCCAGACGAAGTGCAGCAAAGCTGGAAGCATTTCCAATTTCCTTTCTTTCATTCTTTTAATTGGGAGAAGCAGTGGGGACGGTGACCCGGCTCCGAGGGCGGCCGAGGGCTTTGGGGTGCATTTACTGCCCTTTGCAGCGAGCTGCTTCCCACCGCCCCTTCCCCCCTTCCCCCCCCCCCCAAAAAAAAAAAAGGGGTAAAACAGCCCCGGCCGTGGGGTTTGCAGACAGCAGGAGCTGGCAGCGGGACGGGGCGGCAGCGATGCTCCCTGCCCGCGCCTGGGGTTGATATTTGCTCCTTCTGAGTTAGCAGAATCCCACGTCGGCGCGTTTGATGCGCGGGACCGCGTTTCCAACATGCCTCTGCAAAAGAGCTTTTTCATGACTGAGGACTAAGAATACCTGACTAATTATTACGCGGGGAGTTATTTAGGTAATGGGTATTAATCCGTCTTCCTGCGCGGGGTAATTGCCGCGGCGAGCTTGCCACGACGCATCCCAGCGCTGGGAGAGCTTCCCCGGTCCGGCGGGATGAAGCCCACCCCCACGCCCTCGGTCGGCCCCAGATCCCCTTCTGGCCCCGTTTTCCGCTCCCCGTGGTGGTTTAGGGCCAACCTCAGGTCTGACAGTGGGGCACCGGCACGGGATTTGGGGACGGCGTCGCCCATCCCTGCCCATGACCCCAGCTCCCCGCTGGACGCGGACTTTCATCACTTGGGGCTCCAAATCCGGTTGGTTTGACCCAATTCCCCGAGGATTGCGGATGGGTAACCGGGGCTGCAGCTGTCGCCAGCTGTTGTGCAAGCGGCAATGGGAGAGGGCGTTGCATTTGGGTCTTGAAGCTCTGAAATGCGACGTTGCAAACCGTGGGGTGATGCGGATGGGGTGAGCCCGTGCCGCTGTCGCAGTGCGTGGGGCCGTCCCTGTGCCGGGCCTGGATGGGTGACGGCCTCGGGTCTGGGATGGGACACAGCCCACCGCCCTTTGCGGAGTACCCTGAGCACCCATCTGTGACAGCCCCGACGGCCCGGATGGATGCACGGCCCCTCT
The DNA here is from genome assembly GCA_036925125.1 of Oreortyx pictus. Lineage (NCBI taxonomy): Eukaryota > Metazoa > Chordata > Aves > Galliformes > Odontophoridae > Oreortyx > Oreortyx pictus. The sequence continues at coordinate 6,244,590 of JAUPFR010000024.1, read as the reverse complement.
CTGCGACCTCCGCCCCCCGCAAACCCCATGGCAAACCCCACAGCTCCGCACGAATGCCCCCTCCCCAACCCCTCTGGGCGTTATTTATACCTCTCCCACCGCCTCAAAGGGAATGGACAGTCGGAATCTCCTCTAATACCCCCTCCCCCCACCTCACCCCCCCCCCGCGCCTGGAGCAGCTCGGTTCGTTCCCAGCAGCCCGTTTCCTTTCCGGTAGCTCTCGCTCTCAGACTTTTTCATTTGGAGCAAAACGCCCCTCCGTCCCAAAACCCTTCGCTGGGATTTGGGGTTTCCATTTCCATTTGCAAAGAAGGGGAGAACAGAGCGCGGGGCCGCCGGAACGCGGGGTCTGCGCTTTGCGGACGCGAGGGTTCACCCGAATGCCCAAATTTGGAGCAAAAAAGGATTCCGGGAAGCGAACCTCCCCCCCCCCCCCCTCCCCCATCCTTCACCCCCCCCCCCCGCATCGCGACTTTTTGCACAGTTCCCACTTTTCCCAAAGGAAAAAGCAGAGCGGGGAGCAGCGAGCGGCCCGGCGCCCGCACCGCTGCGTGGGGAAAAAACACCGCTTTTTGGCCTTTCTGGGACCCGAGGGGGGGAGGGGGGGACCGAGCCCCGGGCACACAAAGCCCCCGGCCCCGGCGCGGCCCCGAGGATGGAGGAGGGGCGGAGCCGGCGGACGTGCACCGCCGCACATCGCCCCGCGCCCCTCCCGGCCCCGTCCCGCGGCGCGCCGACACACGGCGGTGTGCGCGCATACTGGGGAGAAAAGAGGGGGGGGGGGGGTACGGGAGCGCGCACGCGCGCTCTCAGCCAGTCGGATGCACGTGTGCACGCGCGCTGCCGTCCGCGTTTACACGTGCTCTCGTGCGCGCACTTGCGCGCACACCCCCCCCCCCACCCCACCGCGCGCTCCCGCCCCCCTCACACCCCCGCCGGGCCCCCCCTCAGGCCACGCCCCCAACCGCACCCCTCCCCCCTTGGCCACGCCCCCTCCCCCTCTCCACCAATGGGCACCGCCCCTCGCCGTGCCGCGCGCTGCCGCTCTTAAGCCGCTCCAATGCCCCCGCGGCGGCCGCGCAACATCGCCGTGCTGCCCCGCGCCGATCCGCCGCCCCCGGAGCGCCATGGAGAGCGGCAGCAAGGTGTGCGGGGCCGGCCGCGGGGACGCGGCTGCGGGAGGGGGGCAGCGGGCGGGCGGGCTCGTCCCGGTGCGGCGGGGGAAGGGAGGGGAGTTATGCAACGTGGTGCGGGGGGAGCGCGGGATGAGAGCGTGGAAAAACCCCGGCGCGCCGCCGGGCTGGGGGAGGTGGGGAGGGCAGGGCCGCCGGAGTTGCCCTTAAAAAGGGTTGGAAATATAGGGACGGGGCGCTGGGGGCGCAGAAATACTTCGGGGTTCGCTTAGGGGAAGGCAGCGCGGAGCGATCGCTGCCTGCTCCCCCCTCCCCACCCGTTCCCCCCCCCTCTGTTCGGTGCCGGGTAACGCGGAGCGCTCCGGTGGGGGAAGGACGGACTTGAAACTGACGCAACTTTTTTAGGAGAGGAGGAGAGCGGACGGCAGCGCCGTCTGAGTCTGTCCCACGTCACGGAACGGCGGATCCCCTATGGATCCTCTTGTGGGGTCCGCCGTCACGCGCCCTGCGCTGGGGGACGGCGGGGATTCTGGTTTCCCGAGCTCTGTTTGCTCAGCTCCGACCCGGAATGGGCTCTTAGGGTTCGCCGCGCTCTGAACCCCATTGCCCCGTGGTCCCGGGCTGTGCTGTGCGTGGTGGTGGTGGGGGGGGGGACCCTACATCCCCGTAGTGCCGATCGTCTTCGTGCGTAACAAAACTCTCTGGGGCTGTTCGAGCGGCGATCCCGCGGTTGGGAAGCGCCAAGACATCCCATCCGTGTCCCCGGCTGACCTTACTGAAAGAAAATATAACAGAGAGCGACGGCGTTGACCCATTTTCCCTCCCATCGCGCAGGCCTTCCAGCAGCAGGAGCCCCCGAGCACATCCGTGGTGCCGCGGGGGGGCTGCGGTCCCCGCATTGCCGTGCCAATGTCCCCGTGCCACATCCCAACCACTGCACACCGGTCCCAGATGGGATTCGGGCACGGTCAGTGCTGTGCGGTGCTGGGGGGGGCTGCGAAGTCGCCGGGCAGAGTTATTTTCTGCTGCCCGTTGCTGTGCTGCCATCGCCCCGCAGCTCTGTGACCTTGCTGGTGGCTGCAGGGGGCAGGGGGGGATTTACTGCACCAGGAGGGATTTGTAGGACTGTGCCGAGCGGGGCTCCTGAAGGCCGAGGTGCTCCTGTGGGGAATCCCGATGGGAGAGCTTTGTGCCCTTCCTTCCTTGGGACTTCTTTGTTTTGGTTTTGTTTTTATCAAGTTTTTTGGAGGGTGGTTCACTTCTTCATCCCGTGGTGCTCCCCGGCGTCGGGTGCTGTGCTGTGCTGGGGCAGGACACGCAGCCGTTGCTCTCTGGCTTCTCTCTGCCCCAGGGAGGGCACGGGGACAGGAGCTTGGCCCCGATGAGGGTTAAGAAAGCAGCGTTCCCTGCGCAGCTTGACAAGAGTTTCCCACGCCAGGCAGCCACTAGAAACTGGCTTTTTTTTTTTTTTTTTTGTCTTTTTCTTCCCCCGTGTTGAGCCTCTCCTTTCATGGCCAGGCTCCTTGCAGGCACCCCGCATGGCCGCTGACTCACAGCACTGCCCTGGGACCGCGTCCAGCAGAGCCTGCACGGGGCTCGTCCTGAGCCCAAATCCCATGCTTTCTGTTAAAGCCGCTCACCCTCCCCTGTAGGGCAGTGAATTAGGGTTGCTCCGCGTGGGTTTTTGGTGGACGTTCTCCCCACGCCTAGTGCAAGCTGGAGACTTTCGCTCCTTGAACGCACTGAGGCTGCGTGCCCCACTTCTTCCTCTTACACCCCATGCAAACGCGGTGCTCTGAGCAGCGCAGCTTCCTGCAGCGTGCCCCAGCCCCCAGCCGCAGGAGCCCTTTGGGGACAGCCGGCATCGCCAGCATCTTCCCGGAGCAAAGTTCGCGGCGGTGGCAGCCGGCCGGCAGCACATCCCGCTCCTCTCCCTTCCCAAAGCCGGCCCTGCAGACGCGCTGTGTGACTCACCGGCTCTTCCTGCTCGTGGTGTGACATACGTGGGACCGACGGCACGCGTTGCCGGACGTGCAAACCGGCGCTCACCGGCCCAGTCCTGCTCCAGGAGAGCGCTTCACTGTGTCAAATGGGGCTGAAATCGCCGCCCTTGGGAGGGAGGGAAACAAAGCACAGAGCACTGTTTGCTTTTTTTATAGGTGTTGATTGGAGCACGGGGCGCTTCTGGCACCCGCGTGCTGCGGTTGCACGGGGCGAAGCTGCAGAAGTTGGTGCTGGGAGTGGTGGTGGCACCGTGCTCTGCTCTTTAACTTGGTGGTGGTGCAGCCCCAGTGCTCGGCTCCTTCTGCTGTGGCTCAGATTTGTCAACGAAGCCGAGTGCCCAAAGCTCCGCGATTCCCCGGGAAGCGCAATTGTTGCGTTCAGGCCAATGCTAATTAATGATCTTAATTAACAGCGCGCTGTTAATTATTTCCTGAAGCAGCCCGGGGTCCCGTTGCTGCTCTTCCCCCTGAACTCCCTAACTCCTTGTTATGGCAGGTTGGCAGGGCAGCCAGCAAGCTGCTGCTGAATGCTTCATAAAACAGCACACATCCTTGGTGTCTGTGTGCTCCCGTGCTTAGGTGGGTCCTGCCACACCGGGTGTTGCTCTGTGTTGGAAGTGTGCAAGGCTGCAGCTCTCCTTCTCCCAGATGAGTGCTAGGGGGTGTGGGCACAGAGCAGGACCTGGGGTGGGGGGTCCTGGGAGCGACGTGCAGTCCGTAACCTGCAGCAGAGAGGTTTGGGGAGGGGGGTCTGTGTGCTGGGTTGCAGCTGGGAGTGCCTGGTGCTGGATGGCCACTGCTGGGTCACCCGTGTTTTGGTAGCTTGCCTTGGGTGCACTCAGAAACCACAGAACCGTAGAACATTGTGTGTTGGAAGGGACCCCCAGGAATGGCTGAGCCCAAGCCCTGGCTGCATGCAGCAACGCCCAAACCCTACGGCTGAGAGTGGTATCCCGGTGCTCCCAGGGTAGGGCTGTTCCCACTGGGGCAGAGCAGTTCCTTAACCCCACAGCCTGACCCTCTGTGTGAGAACAGAGGGGGAAGCCAGCAGGCAGGGAGCGGGCTGACGACTGCGGGGATGGGAGCAGGGGAAGTGGTTGCTCAGGGCATGGTGTGAGCTGAGCCACCAGGGTTGTGCCAGGACAGCAAAGGAGGTGCAGAAAGCAGCTGGCTCCCACACACTGCTCACTGATAACCTGGGGATGGGTAGTGACCATCGGGAAGGAGAAGGAAATCTGCTGTGGGTCCTGGGGCTGGGTGTTCCTGAGAGCCATGGAGAAGGGGCTTTAGGTTCACGTGAATGTCCCTAAGCTGCTTAACCCACCCTGGGAACTTCAATCCCATTTCTCGGGGCACTGAGGCTGGGCTGAGCAGCGGGGAAATCTCCTGCCTGGGATAATTGGGCCATTGATGGAGGTGTCCCAGCACTGGCCTGCCCTGACCTCGCTCCAAAACAAGCGTCTGATTGTTACTGTAGCTTAAGCAGGAGAAAGGGAAGGTGGGCGAGGGCTTGCCGAACAGCCAGGGGCACTGAGGCGTTGGATAAACGCTGGGCAAGGATGAGCTGGGCTCTGGCACAACGCTTTGTTAGCGGTGGAGCATCCCCATGATGGGATGGAGCTGCAGGGCTGACCCTGAAAACTCAGGGGGGCTCTGCTGCCATCCATCAGTTCATGGGGAGCACTTTTTGCCCCAGATTCAAAGATATGGGGGAGCAGAGCCTTGCAGTGTGGTCCAGGTGCTTGGGAGAGAGGTGGAAGCTGTGGGCTGCTGCCGTGTACCCAGGAGTGGAGGCAGGGCTGAGCAGAGCCCAGCAGTGCGGAGCTGGGGACGTCACGGTGTGCTCGGCCTGCGGTTATCTCTGCCCCTCAGCACGTGGATGTGGTGCGTGCGGTCACCCCAATGGGGCTGTGCTTCCAGCCCGAATCTGAAGGCAACCATAGATAAACCAATCAATCAATCCCTGGAGTCCCCAAACGGCATTGCTCTGTTTGTTGTTCAGCCCACGTGCGTGTTAGAAAACCATGAAAGCGTGGGGTGGGGGGGGGGGGGGGGGGGGGGGGGGTGGGGGGGGGGGGGGGGGGGGGTTTCCCTTTCATCTCAGTGGGGCTGTGGGGTGCACCTAACCAAACCCTGCGCTCCTTCTCCCCGCAGATGACAGCTCGCCTGATGTTGGCCGTGGGAGGAGCGGTGCTGGGCTCGCTGCAGTTCGGATACAACACTGGTGTCATCAATGCCCCGCAGAAGGTGAGAGCGGAGCGGTGCGGGCCACGAAAACAAACACACCTCCGTCCCGCCTCGCGCATCCGCCCTGAGCCCGGCTGAAATAGTACATCCTGCTAGGCAGCTTACCGCCCTAATGGGATTTGTTAAGGAGCTATTTAGCTCCTGTGTTCCCCAGAGAATTAGTTTCCTTTTCGCTTAGCGCTTTGCTGGCTGTTTGTGGGAACTGTGTGCCTGTGTTTGTGAGGCTGTCGGAGTCGGATGGGTGTAACTTCTAACCTTGGCCTTAGCAAAGATTTTGGAAGTTAATTAGGATTCCGGGCAGTGACTCCCTGCTGGGCAGCTGGGGAGCTCTGGTGAGCGAGAGCCGGAGCCCAGGCATGTGAGGCACACCATGAGAACTGCAGCACTTTCTCTGGTGTGGCTTTGCTGGGTGAGCGATGGAGGAGTTTGGGACAAGCCGGCCTGGGAGTGCTCACCCACACAGCCCCACAGATGGAGATAACAGCCCCAGTGGGCTGCCCGCACAGGGAGAGGCTGATAATTACTGCCCTGGCAAAGGCTGCGGGATACCGCCGGGTTGGGGTTGCTGGAGCTGCCCAACCTCTTCCAAAAGAAAGCGAGGTGCTTCAGGCTTCCTGTGCCTGCCAAACCTTCATCCCCCTGTTCCCCCTGAGTCCTCCTGCCCCACCGGCTCCAGGTTAGGGTTGCAGGAGGGCAGGCACCCAGCACTTCCTCTGCCTGTGCCCTCTTGCCACAGTGGGGGGATGCCCAAGAGCTAGCTCATCCTTGACTCAGCAGGCGCCGGGTGGTGGCGGGCAGGGAGGGGGAAGGCAGGGCCGGCCCTGTTCTGGGTGTGGGAGCAATAACTCACCTGGCCTAGGTGACTGCTGGGCTGTGGCATTCTGTGCTCTATCCTGCTGCCGGGACCTCAGCCTCTTGCCCAGCTGCTGGGCTCTGTGAGGTGGAGGTGGTGGTCCCCAATGGGGCAAGGTGGGATCCTACAAGGATCCCCAAAGGACCGCATACATTACCAACTCATTGGGGTCTTAAAGGGTGAGAGCGTCATGGTGCCTGGGGAAACAGATACGGGGGGACCCTATGCAGCCACCAGAGGCCAGATGTCCCCAGGAAGAGTGCGTGTGTGTTGGGATAGATGAGGAAAGCTGTGTGCAAATGGTGATGAACAGCAATAGGGTTTTGCTCCTTCCTATACTACAACTAGCAGGGAGCCAGGACCCTCCTGTGACCAGGTGTCTGGTGGGGACCTGGGGGCCCTGAGAAACTCGGGTTCCCCTGAACTCCGCAGCCTTTTGAAGTTTTATGGCCCTGGAAGTGTTAGCTCAGAAATTCTCTATTGTGCTTGTTACATGCCCTGGGTGAAGCTCGGTTGCCAGGGCAAGGTGTTGAAAGACAAACTGGGCTGCAGCTGCTGCTCAGCTTGAAGGAACTGGCTGTTCCTGGGCTGCGGGGAGAGTTAAAACATCCAAACCTCCAGTGCAGAATCCCAAATAATTAAAACTCCGAGGCAGAATTTGTGCCACAGGAGTATTAATCCTATTACTGGTGGGATTGGTGGATGGGCTGCGAGGTCTTCACAAACAGTAGTGTGTCACTTTGAGCCCTAAAAAATCTGTTAAGGGGGAAAGATCCCATGCAAAAAAACTTGCCAAACTGTGTGAGTGGAAAGCAGGGTCCTCTTAGTGGAGGTGAGTGGGCTTGCCATTGTGCCTGGGCACCAGCGGGACCCACCTGTGCTGGCTGGTGGGTTCTGTGGTGGGTGGTGGGCTCTGCAGAGGTCGAGGAGTGTAGTGTGTCTGAGCAGCAGGAGGAGCAGGGCAGTGAGCTGAGGAGCCCTGGATGCTGTCTGCTCTAATTTCCCCATCCCCAAAGCCCCATGCAGAGAGGCTCCTGATGCAGTGCTGAGTGCTCGGGGACCTCGGGGAGCAGACGTGCTGTAATTACTGCATTGCATCAGTGCCCTACCTGCCTGTCTCGGTCGGTGCCACTTCCTCAAGTCTCTGTCTTCCTGACGGCTGCGAGGACTGTCCTGCAGCCTGTCCTGCTGAGGGGGTGTGAGCACATCCCAATCATCCTGGGTGGTCATCCCTTGGGGCAGCACCAGGTTGCAGAATGGGGGAGGCAGACAGATGGATGTTTGACAAGAGATAGGTAAGGCCTTCCCACAAGGCATTTCCCCCTCTTGCAGAGCCTGGGGGTTGGTGCCCAGCTATGCTGTGCCCTCAGTGCTGGGGGCTCTACTTCATGCAGACCTTGGCAGTGAACAAAGTTTCCTGCCCTGTTTCAGTTTCGTGGGGGATGGGCTGTGCTTTGGGGGCAGAAGAGCTGGGGAAGGAGTCTGGGGTGCCCTTTGCAGAAAAGGTGCATCAATCTCTTGGCTTCTGCAGTGCACACCCGGCAAGGTTTGCGTGCTCCCCGTGTCCAGCTGCCTCACCAAATAACAGCCAAGAAAGCATCCTTTCTTGCTGCTTGGGCTGAACGCTGGTTTTGTGGTCCTCCCAATATAGTCCGTGCTGCTGAAACAGCTGCTTGTTCCTTGTAGGGAGCTGGTAGAGGGAATGCGAGGTGGGGACAGAGTGAAAGTGGTGAGGGCTGGTGGAAAACACTCAGCTGAGACGAAGCAGGAGGAAGGCAGGGAGGCACAGACAGCCCCTGCAGTTTGTACTCCCTCCCCCCCCCACGACCTCCCCCCCTCGTTCCTCTCCCGTTAAGCTCAAAAGAGTTTTGTATCCCCTCCCAGCAATTGGCTCGCTGTAGGGCTCCCCATTGGTCCCTTCTGCACAGGGAAAGGGGCCGGGAGGAGGGATTTGGAGTGCTGTTTGTTTGACCCCTTGAGCCTTCATGGTGCTGGGAGGAGGAACGAAACCACAGCCCAGAGGAAGCAGGGCTTGGCCAGCTCTGGGGCATCGGCTGTCGCTTGGGATTCCTCTCTGCTTCTTAGGAAGTGAGCTGCAGGCTTCTGGGAAAGGCAGGGAGGAATCTGGTGCAGCCTCTCCCAGTCCCATTTGTCCTCCATGTGAGGCTGTAAAGCAATGAATCGGGACAGCTGGTGATAACAATTCCACTTGTGCATGTCCTGGAGAAGATCCACCGCGACCTGATCACGCTTTGTGTGGAGCTGCATCCCAGGTCCCATTGCAGGCTCTATTTTTAGCCTGCATCACGCTGGTGCGTTCATTACATAAATTGTTAAATAACTGCAGCCACTAAGTTCCTGGTAGAGAAGACGGGCTTATTGCTTCTCTGCCCAGCTTGAGCTTCAAACGCAGCTTCCCTTTAAGCAGTCATCTCCCTAACACAGTTTTCAGGTGTCTAATAATCAGGACTTGGCATTTCAGGCCCTCCTTTATCATCTGGGAAGGGAAACCAAGAGCTTGAAGGGTGAAGCCTGCCCCTTGCTGCATGCAGAGATGACATCTCTGCTGTGTGCCCTGTGGTTAAGGTAGCGGGCTTCCTTTGTTTGTGATGTGTAGCTACAAGTATTTTGGTGGCCCCAGGACCCATTGCTTTGTCAAAGGGCTCCTGTTGCTGCATGAAGCCCTTCCTCTTTGCAGCCAGCAGTGCTCCTCTGTTAGCAGGGATGGTGTCAGCATACCTGAGCCCTCATTTCTCCAGGGCTCAGGTGTGTTGCTGCCCATGGCTCTTGATGGCTTCCTTGGAGCTCTCTGGCAGCTCCTGGCTGTGTTCCTTTAGGAATACACAGGGGCCCAAGCTGCTCCCACATCCCTGCTCGGCCTCTTGCCATTGCTTGCTGCATCCCTGCCTGTCCGCGGTGACCTGAGGAGGAGCCTGACCTTCCTGTGGTGGCTTCAGAGGCGTTCTGGCAGTGCTGAGCCTCAGCAGGGTGAGCCCAGAACCAGTCTGGCTGCATTTTCGCTGCGCATCCCCGTCGCGTTTCCTCCCAGATCTGAGCTGTGCTATCAGCTTGCTGCCAGAGTGCAGCTGGGTGGCTCCCATCTAGTGGAAAGCAAAGGTTTAATGGGAACGTGCCGGCAAACCAGAGCTTGCTTGGTGACACATTGTCTTGTGACGGGGAAGAGGTGGGCCAAGCCTTGTGACTGAGGCTTGCAGGGCGATGCGGAGTTGCCCGCAGTCTGTAGGTGGCTGGGCTGAGGAATTTGTGGCACTGGTGATGCAGATGAAATCTTGAGCAGCAGGAGTGGAGGAGGACTTGCCCAGCCTTAGCAGAAGGGTGTGTGGGTAATAGCTAGGGAAAGCTTTGAAGGGTGCTCAGCTCCGTGCCAGCCTGACTGTCAGCAGCAAAGGTACCCTGCTGCCAGGTGATCCCAGCCTCCTTCTTTGGGCTGCAGCACTTAAATCATGGCAGGGTCACTGCCCCAGGCATGGAGGTGCAGCTGCCTGTGGGAAGGAATTAGGATGGCAGTGGCTGTGATGAGGCCAGGAGTCTCACTCCCCACCGAAACTGTGAATGGGAATTTCGGCTGCTGGCGGAGGATGCAAGGCTCGGCGCAGTCCGTCTGAGCAGCTGCATGTGGCTGTGGTGTAGGAGTTGTGCCTGGGCTGACACCGGGATGCGCAGCCAGGGCTGGAGCCTGTGGTGTCTGCTCCACTTCAAAGCGAGCCTGGGCAAAGCTTTGCATCCTGCAGCTGGTGAACCCTGCCTTGCAGTGCCAGGGGGATGGGACGGGCCTGCAGTGAGCCTGGATCCAGGGGACCTATGCTGGGCTGTCACATCCTTCCCGAGCCGATGGTGCTTGGGAAGGTGGCTTGCAGCCACCATTGCAATGGGATACTGGCAGTGCTGCGTGTCCGGCCACAGGCTGCTCTTCCTTAAGGAAATGCTGAGTGTTGGGGCAGGCTGTGAGCGGGGACATGCCCAGCCCTGCACAGCACGGCCCTACAGGCAGATGTGCATGAACCTCTCGGCATAAGACTGCCTCACCCTGAACTTTCATTTCTTCCCCCTTGCAGGTGATTGAAGACTTTTACAACCGCACCTGGCTGTATCGATATGAGGAGCCCATCAGCCCTGCCACCCTCACCACGCTCTGGTCCCTCTCTGTTGCCATCTTCTCGGTTGGAGGCATGATCGGATCCTTTTCCGTGGGACTCTTTGTCAATCGCTTTGGCCGGTGAGCACTGAGCGAGTGCCACCTCCCCTGGTAGTGGGGCCTGGCTCTGAGGCTCATGCTTTGCCCATGAGACCATTCTTCCACCCTCTGCAGTTTGTTACTGCCTGTGCTGGGAGCTGGCAAGACTTCTTTCCCAGCCTCCCCAAGGCTTGGCAGCACACAGAGCTGAGCCCTTCACGAGAGCCAAAAGCGTGTTGTCTGTCCCTTAATAGCTTCCCTGTTGGCCTTTTCAGAGACTGCTGTTTCAAATAAGCATGTATCAAAACCACGCTGCGTTGTGCTTCTTAGGGCAGCATCTGTTTAACTGTCTGGCTGTCACAGGGGAGCATCAGCCTTATCCTACTGAACCCTGTGAGTGCCTCTGCTTTCCCAGCGGTGTGCAGCCGTGTGCCTGCACTGCCCTGGAGGCTGTAGAGACAGATGGTGATCTGTGTGCGGTGCTTACTCTTCAGCATTGGATGCTTTCCTGCATGGGGAATGGCTCTGGACACCTCCCTCGTGCACAGTGTCGGCGTTTGGCTTCACGTGGCTAAACAGCCCCTCCTGATACTGCCTTCAGTCCTCACAGTGTTCTCTCTTTGCCTCCACAGGCGCAATTCCATGCTGATGTCAAACATCCTTGCCTTCCTGGCTGCTGTCCTCATGGGCTTCTCCAAGATGGCTTTGTCCTTTGAGATGCTCATTCTGGGCCGTTTCATCATCGGGCTGTACTCTGGCCTCACCACCGGCTTCGTGCCCATGTATGTGGGCGAGGTGTCCCCGACTGCACTGCGGGGCGCGTTGGGGACCTTCCACCAGCTTGGCATCGTCTTGGGCATTCTCATTGCACAAGTAAGTGCTGTCCAGGGGCTCTGTCTGTCTGCAGCACTGTTTCTGGACAGACAGCAAGGATTTGATCCATGTTGTTGACGCTGCTCTGAGTCTCAGGTGGCTCAGGAGCATTGCTCTGTGGCTCTGCACAGCTCTGCAGGAAGAGCCAGGGCTGGAGGGATGGAGCAGGGCTCAACAGGCACAAGGATGCTGTGAGATGGAGGGTCTGGATGCCCAGCATTGGGATTTAATGTCTGTAGGCTGTTTGGATGCAGCATGGTGCTCTGCTCCTCTGATAGGCACACTGTGAGGTCTGGGTGTCCATGGGTGCCCCATGAAGCAGAGCTGGAGCTGGCTTGCAGCAAGCTGGGTTAAAGAAGAAGGGGTGACTCCATGTGTTTCAAACCTTCTTGTTCTCAGGTGTTTGGCTTGGACTTGATCATGGGAAATGACTCACTCTGGCCACTGCTCCTGGGCTTCATCTTCGTCCCTGCCCTGCTGCAGTGTATCATCCTGCCCTTTGCCCCTGAGAGCCCCCGCTTCCTCCTGATCAACCGCAACGAGGAGAACAAAGCTAAGAGCGGTGAGTGACTCGTACCTGAGCTCATCCCACTGCACCCAGGACCCTTGGCCGCTCCTGACCTGGTCTCTCCCTCAGTCCTCAAGAAGCTCCGGGGCACGACAGATGTCAGCAGCGACCTGCAGGAGATGAAGGAGGAGAGCCGGCAAATGATGAGAGAGAAGAAGGTCACTATAATGGAGCTCTTCCGCTCCCCCATGTACCGCCAGCCCATCCTCATCGCAATCGTGTTGCAGCTGTCCCAGCAGCTCTCAGGGATCAATGCAGTGAGTGTGGGGCTGGGGACCTGCCTCTTGTTTCACCCAGCCACAAGAGCATGGGCCGTGCTGGGTCCAGTGTGCACGGCTTGTGGGTTGGTGACAGTCCCAGGCTGAGGTGACTCCTCTTTTCATGGCACATCCTTTCTGTCTGTAGGTTTTCTATTACTCTACCAGCATCTTTGAGAAGTCAGGCGTGGAGCAGCCCGTCTATGCCACCATTGGCTCTGGGGTGGTGAATACAGCTTTCACTGTTGTTTCGGTGAGTTGCAGCCTCCACCCAACCTGAGAGCTTCATGTTAGGCTGGTGGGCTTCATGGGGGCAGGGGGTGGTGAGCGTGTGACCTGAGAAAATGGGTGCAGGGAGGGAGGTAGGAAGGGATTTTCCCCAGCTGGAGGTGCTGACAGATGTCTTCCCACCTGACAGCTCTTCGTGGTGGAGCGAGCTGGACGCAGGACCCTTCACCTCATCGGCCTGGCGGGGATGGCAGGGTGTGCAGTGCTCATGACCATTGCTCTGACGCTGCTGGTGAGTGATGGGGGCTGCTGGGGGTGGGTGGGAGGAGGCCCTGCACACCGCTCCTCACTGTGGGGAGGTGGGGTTGGAGATGAGGAAGGACGTCCTCCTCCCAGGGATCTGTGTGGTCTTCTTTGTGCAGATCTCTCTTGGGGTACCAGAAACCGTTTCCAATCTAGAGAAACCTCATGGCACCGTGCTTGTCTGTAGTCTCACCTGTGCTGGCCACGCACTTTGTCCTTCCCTGTGAGCAGCAGTTGCTGACCTGTTTTCTCTCTCCCTTGGACTAGGACCAAATGCCCTGGATGTCCTACCTCAGCATCGTTGCCATCTTTGGGTTTGTGGCCTTCTTTGAGATCGGTCCAGGCCCCATCCCCTGGTTTATCGTGGCAGAACTGTTCAGCCAAGGCCCTCGTCCTGCTGCCTTTGCTGTTGCTGGGCTGTCTAACTGGACCTCAAACTTCATTGTGGGCATGGGCTTCCAGTACATTGCGGTAATCATCTCCTGTTCTCTGGGGTCTGGGGGTGTGTGCAGACAGCTCTGTGTTGCACCATTTGGATTATGTGTATAGACAAGATTCCTGAGCTGTAAAACCTGTATTGGGAACGTGACTTGGGTTTGCTTTGAGCTTGAGATGGGGAATGCCCCTAGGGATGAGGTGTGGGGAGGCCGTGCCCTGGAGCAGGCTGGCACTGTTTTTGAAGCCGGGTATGGGCAGGACAGTAACTAGATGACAAGTCCTTTGGGTGGAGAGGGTGCAGGCTGTGGTGCATTGCTTCATGCCCAGCACTGGTGGGTGGCTGTGCTCTGGCAACCCCAGCACAGCCCCAGCTTTTGCTGGCTTCGTCCACAAGCTCACTGCTTCTTGGTCTCTCCTTTTCAGCAACTCTGTGGCTCCTACGTCTTCATCATCTTCACAGTGCTGCTAGTCCTCTTCTTCATCTTCACCTACTTCAAGGTGCCGGAGACAAAGGGCCGGACCTTTGATGAGATCGCCTCGGGCTTCCGTCAGGGGGGTGCGAGCCAGAGCGACAAGACCCCGGATGAGTTCCACAGCTTGGGTGCTGACTCCCAGGTCTAACCAGCTGCGGCATGTCCCATCTCCTCCGAGCCTCCTAACTTCTCTCCTGAGTGTTTTTAATACTTGTACAGAAACGAGGAAGGAGGGAGCGGGGGGTCTGGCTCTTCTGCATATGCTCCTTCTCCAGACCCCCCTACTGTCCGCCTGGTTCATCAGAGACTGACTGACATATTTTTGCTAGGAACGATTTTAGCTGGTTTCACGTCCAGGATTTCAAAGCCGATAGATTCAGAAACAATGACTAATGTTTTAAAAGCAACCAAGCAGCATCCTCCAGCCTCTGCGAGCAGGAGGGTGGCTCCCTTTTTAATGAAGAGATAGGTTATTTCATGCAAAAATCACATAGCAGTTTTTAAAGCTGGAAACTTTTTTTTTTTTTAACATTCTAATCATAGAGAAATCATGTAATTTGACTAAGTCTAAACCAACTTTTTTTTAAAGTTATTTTTTAAAGCAGTCTATGATTTCAACCCCCCCATTGGGTTCATGGATGGGGATTCCCTGCTCTCCGGGAGCGCCTTGGGGCAGCGCTGAGGATGAGAGGTGTGGGCACAGCCCTGCTCCTCTGCAGGTGCCAGAGCGGAGCGCTTCCCAAGGAGCAGGTTGGAGAGGTCACCAGTTCTGGAGCAGGTCGCAGAGCACCGTCTCCCCTCGTGCAGGCTCCTGGAACAGCTTCTCACCCTTCTGAGCAGAGAGCTGCCTGCGCTTCCTCGCCTGGATTTCATCCATTCTCGGGCTGAGATGGGAGGGGAGGGGTCTCTTGGTGTATTCTTGGCAATATTTGCCTTACTGGTCAACCGTGGCGTGGAGTGCTGGCGGAGAGGAGCAGGGGCTCAGAGCTGTGGCCCCAGCCTTCCCCAGCATGGTGCTGCCCCCAGAGCCCTGCGGTGACAGGAGGGGCCGGCGGTCCCACGCTGCAGCACACCTTGCCCATCGCTACCACACTGATCCCAGAGTCACCGAAATTCACCACATGGATACATACATTTCCTGCTCTGTGTATAGACTGGAAGATATTTATATTATATATATTTTTGTTCAATGGTGTTAATAGTAGACGTTAAGTTATAGTGCTTCTGATTGACAAGGAACGTACTGTAAATATTCTTGGAGTATATTCACAGTGTATAATGTATACAAAAAGGTACAGATGCAAAGGTTTAGTCTCTATAGCAACTCTAAGGAAAGCTTGTACAGGGTTAGGATGACTTTTGTATAGTTAATTACCTGCACTGTAGTTGTATCTATTGCACTGAATTTTAGTCCTTAGTATATTAAAAATGAGAAATCCTGTCCTTTTAAAGCAAAACTTAAAAGAAACAACACAAAAAGCAGCCCTTCTCCCCCGAGTGCAGCTGTTGTAGGAGCTACTGGCACATTCCCAAAGCCACGTGCAGTTATTTAATGTTTTTTTTTTGTTTTGTTTTTTAATATTTATTTGTCTGTTTTGGAAGTGAGTACATTGAAAATAAAGGTAGAAAAAAAAAATATGTCAAAACTCATCACATATCTGTGCAGCATCCCAGAAACTGCACTTTTTATTTTTCTTTTTTCCTAATGTGCATAAACATAAGTGCCAAGAGAATGGAGAAAGGTGTGTGGTGTGCTAACAATAAACAGGAATGTATGCAGAGACCCAACCTGCTGTGCCCTGTGCCTTTATTTGTGGGGGGAGTGCTGCTGGATGGAGGCAGTGGGTCAGAGCTTCAGCACAGCTGTCTCTGTGCAGCTCAGGTGGTGTCTGTGGTGCGTTTGTGTCCTGTCCCAGTTCTGGTGGTAGCAGTGGGCTCCTCAGCGTGTGCTGCTCCTTGCCAAAGCTTTCCCTCACCAGGGATGCGAGGCTCCTTGTTACGAAACGCCTGGGCTGTGCTCCTGGCTGTGTTGTTGCCATCTCCTGGCTGCTTCCCGGGGGAATTTTCCCTTTACCTAACCCGGTGCCAAGGGCTGCAAGTCTGAACACTGCTGGGCGAAGAAGTGCTATGCTTGTTCACTTTGGTTTTCTGCTATTTGTTGAAATAGCTCTTTGCCCTGAAGTTCGTACAGTGGAGACAGCTGTTCCAAAGGTTCATAGAAAAGAGCTGTAAAAATTCTCTAACTCTCCCCCAAATATTCTGCATGGTGGGCTGCTGCGTTGCTCCACGTTGCTCTGATCACCTTTACTGATGCTGCCATTCCTTTCTCATTGCTGTGCAGGCCCTGTTAGCGGAGATGTCCAGCCCTCAGAACAAAGAAAAATCAACTTTTGCACTGCTTTAAGCAGCCACAAGTGATGCTGTGCCGTGTGGCAGCGCTGCGGAAGGGACACCAGCCCTGATGCATCACACAGAGCTAGCCTGGCCATGGCATGTCTTGGGGGATTACTGCCACAGCTCCAAATCCCCAGCCACAGTGACCCAAATCCCCCACGTCCTGAGGCACTGTACCAGCAGGCACTGAGCATCCTGGCTGCTGGCATCCCCTGTTCCCACAGGTGTTCCTACAGTCTCGGGGAGCTGCTCTGCTCTGCCATGGGGCCCCTTTTGCATGCACCCATCACAGCTATTCCACCCTGCCCAATTAAAAATCAGTTGGATTGGAGTGAGTGACTTTCCCTCCACCAGCAGCATCAATCCCTTCTAATTGCTCAGGTCCCAGCTCGACGAAGCATTTAAAAGCGTACTTGACTCCAACCCAATTCAGCAAGGCAATTAAATGCATTCATAAATCCTCCTGAAGTAAATGAGACTTAATCGTGGGCTTAAAGCTCAGCTGAATCCAGACCTTAGCAGCAGGGCAAGTTTCCCTTAACCTCTTTCCCAGCGGTGCAAGGCTGTCACATGCTCCGGTGTCTGAAACAACTTTGCTGCACTCATATCTCACTCTCAGGGACTCCTCTAGCCCTTCTCAAGCACCCCTAGAGCCATGTGTACCCTCTGCCCTGCCTTTCTTCCTTCTGTGCTCCCAGGGGCATATGAAGTCTGTGAGGGCTGAAGGTTGGCAGTCAGCTAGATGGAGGTCTGCAAAAAGTGAGAGGGGGGATTTGGAAATGGAGGGCAACTACAGAACAAGCCCAACCAGGTCCTGGGGAGCAGGTGTTAATCATCCAAGTTCGGAATGGAGACATTCCCCAGGCCCCTCCCCATAGCCTTCCACCATATCTTACTCATCAAAGTGAAGTGAAAATTGAGGAAAACAGTAACAAACACATTTCAGCTGGCCTTAACTTCCTGTCAGACAATGCCAGGAGATAAGAGGCTGTTATCCTTATTTATATTAGCAAGTAGGCAACAATTTATGCACCTTGCACTGGTAGTGCTTTTGTTTCCCACCCTGCTGCCCCTGCTTTTACTCTGTAACAGTCTGCAGAGGTTGACAAGCATGTAACACTTAACTAATACCACGAGCTCAGTTTTCGAACACTTCCAGATGGAAAGGGACACAAGCAGAGAAGTGGCCACAGCAGGAAGGACTTACAACCTGCAATGCATTTTTAATGCTTTCAGGCACGTAGTTAGATTAGCTAACCAAGCACCTGGCTCAGGTGGAAGGAGCTCCTTATTTTGTGCAGGAAGGCTGGGAGTCAATCAGCTTTAACAAATAGCTGATAGCTTCCAGAGACTCTTGTTGGGGTTGTTCTTTCAGCAGGTCAAAGGCTTTCATCCCCATTTCACAAGCCTGGAGTGAAACAGAAAAGACAATGTAATTGTGAAGAATTTGGCCTTTCTCAAGGGGTACTTAAAATACCTGTAGAGACTCATTGAAATGGCCGTGCTGGATCTGATCCAGGCTCCAATTGCTCAGCTGCCTGATTCAGAGGGTGACCTGTACAAGCTGCTTTAGAGGAGAGAGTAAAGCTGCCAACACGTATCATAGTTAGGATCCAGTGGTGCAGACAGAAGAGATTACCAACCCCAGCTCCTCCTGCTGGAGAGCATTACCTGCCATCTGACACACCAGTTCATCTGAACATTCTGAAAGCTATTTCAGGAAAAACCAGCTGCACTGACTCAGTTTGAACTAAATCCCTCATTTCCCTTGCTAGCTCTTCCAGTGACTAGACACTCTCACAATTACAAAGCTTTGCTTCTTTTTTTTTTTCTATTTTGAATTTGTTTGTGTCTTCCAAACACTTATTTGTACTATAGCTTTCTCTAACACAATGGAGACCATTAATAATCTGTATTTCCATGCTCCAAATCACAGGCAGAAGAAACCCAAGATTCTGACTGCTCAGCCCAAACAAAGAGGCCTGATTTCCAGAAGATGAAAGCTCAGCACTTTCTCAAAATTAATTATTTTAAGTGCAGAAAATTGCACACTGAAGTTTGTGGTTGCATCTGAAATTTTTGGCCATAAACTCTCAAACACAGCAGCACAAATTCAAAACTGAATGTCAGGGTCCCATTGTGGTAATTGCAGGGTGTCCTGCTCCCGGAGGGATACGTGCAAGGCCTATGTTTTTCTCCCTGCATAACGTCCAACCTGATGTCTAAATGTGGCTTGTGACAGGCACCTACACTGCCAGGATGAAGGAGAAACCTAGAAAATGTGAGTAACTACAGGATCCACTGTGGATGCTGGGGCAGAGCTCAAAACAGACCCAATGGGCTTTTTTAGCCCTGACAGTGTGCAGAGCATGAGCTGGCTTTCTGCAGAGCTGCCCAAGCAGCTTTGCCCTGAGTTATCCAGTGCTCCAAGGCAGTTGTGCACTCAGGAGAGGAGCCAGTGAACACAGGCAGCTGGCTTGCATTCCTCCCTTCATGGAATGGGGCCAGCACCCTTCTGCACCCTTTCAACAGGTGAAACTTACCTTTGATAAATCCAGGATTAGGTAATAAAGCATTGCAAGAGCATGCAAGACTCTGGCAGTTTCCCCTGGTTGTTGCTTTGGTGCCTTCTCTCTGATATCCAGTACTGCATTCAGGACTTGGATTGCTTCTGCTTGCTGGGCTTCAGCTGCATCAAGAAAAAAATAATCTTGTTGGATGTATGTATACAAGATAATATATTCAAAACTGCCCAATTATCTCTTCTAGACATCAAAGCACTTCTACAACAAGCATCAGTGTGGCCTACCAGCTCCATGCAAATTCCAGACCCATTAACAGATATCTTTTCATCCACTCCGTAATTGTGTTGATTAGCCTTCAGTAAGGATGTGAAGTCATAACAGCTGCATGAAAAGAGCAACTTTCATACTCCTGTCACATCCAAAGATGGATTCACGTAGACCTGCCTCGGGTGGTTCCTACTGCAGCAACTATTTGAGAGAATGCCAGGTAAAGGGATTTGCAGACACATTTTTTCTTCTCTGGCAATACTGTTACGAGTGTAGATGGTAGGAGGAAGACAAAGAATGGAATCTAGACTGAGGTCAGTGGAGTGCTGAAGTCACACCATGCACACTAGCATATTTCCTAATGCTTCATGCACCTTCCCCTAGCATATTCTCCAGATTAATACATTCAATTATCAACACATGCTACTCCATTGTGTCCCACTGCTTTGGATGACAGAGCTGAAATTACCCAAGTGAGATGAAATTTCACCTAATTAAATGGAAGGAAACGAGAACACTGAAGTGGAATTGAATCCTGAAAGGCACCATCTTGTATTGCTGAAGTCACTGCCAAGGATAATGTGACAAGGGGAGGGTAAACCAAAAGGGCAAGGCTGTGTTTCCACTTGAACACTCTTGTTTCTGAAGTGGCCTCATTTGTTTCATCCAGCACTATCTACTGAGCATAACTATCAGGAGAACCCATGATTCTGACTAAATTTGGTCTGCAAAAATGCAGTGCAAAATCGAAGGCCGTAAATATGAACACTAAGATGGGTGGACATTTTAAAATCCTGTCTCCCAAACACTCCTGAACAGTAGTGGTGCTTACTCATGGTGTCTTCACTGACTTCCACTTCCTTGTCCTTGGTGAACGGAGACTTTCCTGCTCTCAGCTTGCGAATTTGCTCCTGTGTTTGAACTGACTTCAGAAGAAAGGTGTGCCAGATGTCAGTGACCTACCAGGAAGTGAATGAATAATTTCAGCCATGTGAACAGGCGGTATTTAGCAACTGGCTGTTCTATAAACAATGCATTGTGCAGTGCATGTCGCCACTGCAACAACCCCAGCCCCTACTGGGTTAGTGGGCAGGCAGCTGCCAAGCTGGATGTTTCACATGGAGACCTGATCTCTTCTCCCAGTGGGAGCCTGAATTGGAAGCTCACTGCTCTATCTGAATATTAATTTTCATCAAACTTGAACAAAACTAACTCAGTTGATAACTCGAAGAAAACTGGGTGGAAGTTTGCGAGCAGAGTGGAGGCAAAGCTTGATTAAAAAGTCAGGCTGAACAAGTGGAAGTTCATTATTTCTCTGGTTACTATGGTCACTAGACAACTGTCACTTTGCTTGACAAGTGTTTAGCAGCGTGACTTCTCACTGATATTCTGCTTAAATTTTACACAGTTTGTTTGCATCCCACTGCTGCTCAGCCACTCTTCCTTGGTTATGGAAACTCCCTGGCCACCTTCCCTGCCTGTGGTCTTTAATCTTTGGTGTGGGGCTTTGGGTAGTAAAGCTATTTTTTAACGGGGTTTTCCTATGAGAATGACAACTTCAATTCCTTTTGTAGAATTTATTTGTTCTGGTTTTAACTAAGGGAAATGTTTGGATATGAAAATGTTGATGCTAAAACACTGATATGGTTGCCATCATATTAAAGGCAGTCAGAAACAGAGAAACATTGGAAAGCTCACAATAAAATAAAAAGTTAATTAAGAAATAGGGACAGGATGAGCTTTGGATTTACCAACCTCAGCATACAATGAGTTTGCTATGTCCATTTTGTTCTGGAGAAAAAAAACATTAGCCATGTGGAAATACCCTGCAGAGGCCTCAATGGATTTCAGTCCAAATGTAGAACTAGCAAGGTAAATCTGAAAACAACATTAAAAGAAAAGAACAAGCAGGAATTTAACATTCATATAAACTCTGATATTTTTTTCATTGTTTTGGGTAAATAATATTGCAAAATTCTGTCTTTTTCTGGCTGTAATACAGCATTAGTTACACTTGATTGTAAAATGGAGTACCTGCAAAGCAGGATTTTGTGTTTTACACACAGGAATGCAGCATGCCCAAATGCCCTGCTAGCTGGGGCAGAAGATTCCTTCTCATGGTGTGGTGCCCTGCTGAAGCACAGGGCAGGTTCCCCACATCTTTTCCTCTTAGTGTGCATCCTGCACGTCTCTTGTCTTCAAATGAACAACTTGCTGCTGCTTTTCAGTGCTCCAGACATGCCTGTGGAGGCTGTTTCTTTCCCAAAGCCCCAGACAAAGCGAGGGGAAGGTAGTGGGAAGTCAGTGGCACATTCCAGCTATTCTGAGCTGGCATGTGACTCTCAGCAGATCTCAGACACTCAGCCAAAATCCAAGCAGGTCCTGGGCTGTTCTGATGCAGTCCAAAGACTCACTAGTAGTAAAAAACCTACTGTGCTGCTCCTTTTCAGGCACCAGACCAAAGCAACCTAAAAAAACCCACAAAAGTGGCATAGCAGGGAATCTCTCCTGGTAGGTTTACAGTAGGATTACAAACTAAATGAGGACAGAGTTGTCTATGTTATGACAGAAAGCCTCTAATTCTCCTCCACCGTATGTCATCACTTACGCCCACAGAAAGCTGTTGTAAAATGCTACTATCAAATGCAATAGTAGTGGGTATACATCACTCTGCACTGGGTAAATACAGTTGACGTGGGACATAAATAGGAAGTCACGGAGTTCATCTGCCTTTGGGCGGTTAAATAACAGGAGAAGCATCCCCAGGAACACTGCTGGCAGTTACCACTTCACATTTGTCAAACCACTCATGTGGCTAAAAAGATTGAACTGGGAAAGAAGGTACCAAAGCAGGCATTTACAGAGTTAAAAGAGAGACACTCATTGAAGAATGAATGATGGAGAATCGCCACTGAACAGAAAAGTATTAACGAAAATGAAAGTCAAAATGTACCATCACTTATCTGCTGAACAAAAGGCAGCCATAGCAGTTTGTGGTAGGAATACCTGTTAATATCAGGACATAACAAAGCTGACAGAAAAAATTCTAAGCAGATATAGGGAAGGCAAGTTATATATCACTCGAGAATAACCATAACTGATAAGACACAACTTTGGCTAACACATGGATGTGCAGGTGTCCAAGACTCGTGCAGTTCAGGTGTTCTCAATGTGTACTGTCCTGGTTCCTCAAATCAGCACTACAAGCCTGTCTGCTGGGTGTTCATATTCCTCAGAACAGCTAGAGAAGGAAGGAAAGCTGAAGGGCTGCGGTATTTTTTTTGGCTTACATCATTTGCCAGGTGGTACAAAGCCTGCTCAAAGTTTCCATCAGTGGCATAGAGAAGCCCAAAACAGCGATGCAATCTATGCTGAAAGGCACTGCTGCAATCTGGAGTTTTGAGGACAATCCATTGGGCTTGGGAGAGATAGTTAGACGCCTGCTGAAGGTTGCCAACACCTGAAATGACACACAGAAATAAGCAGGACAGAGCACTTTCTGCTTAGAGGTGTAGAGCATACTGCCTGCTGTCCCTTTGCAGCAGTTCAACATGAGGACACAGTTTGTGGATTCCCCACTTCTGAGCTCTCCTTAGTCAAGCAAGCACTCAGAATGTAATTTACAAGAGAATCTACAAGAGAAACCAGAAACCGCATTGCATTCAATGCCTCTGAAACACACATCCAAACCAGGCTGAAGCTAACAACTGCTGTATTATCACACTGAAAATAGTGATGGGATATTTTCCCTCCTCTTTCCCCCCCATTTTACGACAATCTTTGACAGTGCTCAGTTCTGCCAGCAGAGCATTGTGTCTGCTGGTTTACAATCATTTATCAGTCCTTTCTGTATGCAGCTGAGCCATAGACAATGAGAAAAAGCTCATTGCAGGCAGAGCTCACTTCTGTGAACTAACAGAGGTGTTCCTCTGATGGGATGGCCTCAAAAGTGTGCTGGTTCCCAGAGAAAACTGCCCTATCATCCTTGGGAATTTAATGCTTTTGTGAGCCATGAGAAGCCACAGAGGTAGAGAGCTGAACTTTATACAGCTTCTCTTGTGAGAAGATCTCTCTTGTTAGAGATGGAGAAAATGTTTCATTTTGCATTGATCTCTCACCACCAATGAGAAATCTTTTCTCCTGATCAACACCGAAAACAGAGGGTGACATTTCAAATCTCTCTGGATACATTTCAGGCAGGGCAGAGCGGAGACATGGCACAATGACTGCAGAACTTTCCCTTCCCTGGCATGCTGAAAGGAAACCAGAAACCTGACCCAGGGGAGGTCTTGTCCTTGCCAAAGTTACCGTTTAGACCAGTGCTTACCAATGCAGGCCTCAGCCAAGAGGAGATAGGCAGGTACCAGCTCCACAGAGCTTGAGCCATATACTTCGCTGCTGAAACGTAATGTGTGCAAAGCTGCAGGTAATGCTTTTTTATGCTTTCCATCAAAAATAAACCTCTGGGCTGTGCTGGATGTAAGACCGATGATGTACTTCTGCCAGGAAAAATAATAGTAGGGCAGGGTGAGAAAAGGATAAGGAGAAATAATATGCATGGTCTCTTTTTACATTTCAGTTTGCACTGTTAATAATCACTGTTGTAACTTTATTTGCGTCTGTAATTAATAGATGGAAATTAAAGCTGTCATATTAGTGCCTGGATTTCATTCTTACTTCTGGTAAGAACAGCTCTGGGCATCATCTTAGGTCATGTGGTGTCTTATGAGACAAAGAATCCTTCAGGCCTATGAAAAAGGACTAACAAGGTTGTAGCAATAAAAGCTGCGAAGCACAGAAAATGATCATCACAAGACCATAGAAAAGATCAGACAAAGGGGTTACAGCAGGATTTTGCTGACGATAACGGTGACTCATAGCAGGCAGCAGAGCGTATGGTTTTTGCCAGGGCCGGTGCCAACATGGCACATTTCCAGCTGCAGGAGAGGAGACACTGTCTGGAAGCAAGGAGAGAGCTCGTTACATCACCGCAGCACACTGCCCCATAGCACTGAGTAAGGACAGGTCGGAGTGGGACAGCAGCATACCCGCGTGATTCCCGGGGCTTGGCAGCTTCCTCTCACCCTCTGCTGGCCAGTTCTGGGCTCTGATGGTGGTTTGGATGCAGAGTCTGAAAAGCTGGACAAAATCAGAAAACCCCAGTGCACTGCATTACACTCCTGTATCCTGGATGGGGCCCTGGGCAAACTGATCTACCAGCTGGCAAACTGCCCATGGCAGGGGGTCTGAAGGGCTTTAAGGTCCCTTCCAAACCAAATCACTCCATGACTCTACTTTCTCAATCACCCAAGCTTGGTATGGGGGTCAAGCAGCTTTGTAGGAATTCTGTTTGTTGTCAGAAACTATGTTTCCTACAGGTACAGCTGCTTCCTGTCCTTTGCTGCTCCTAGAAGCCCACACCACATGTGGTCTTGTCACCCTTTGCAGCACCTGATCATCAGCTCCAGAAATGTTTCCCTATTTGAACACCTGCTCATTGCCAAGAGCTCTACAGCAACTGCAGATGATGTGCCCTCACAGCATGCCACAGGATGCAAAGGAAAAAGAGCCAGGATGCTTACCTATCTATTTCTCTTAGCTTTCATCGTAATTGTTGCCAATTCCCAACACTTCTCTGTTGGCTTTTTGCACAAGTAGTGCAGAGGGAAGGCTGCCTGCAGACAAGTCTCATTGCTGGTGTGCCCAGCAAGGCTGCATGGTAAGTCAGCAAAGTGTTCTTCTTTGTCTAGAAGGCACAGGCAGGCCCGTGCAGCGAGTACCTGCAGAAAATAATGTTGTACCTCCTTGCAGTCTGTGCTCTGTTGCCTGATGTTTCCCAGCTGCAGCAGAGCAGAGGGCAGAAAAAGGGAAATTTCAGTGCTTTTTGAAGCCAGGTTATGGTTTAAGCATTTTACTGAACTTGAAGTGCTCAGAGAGGCAGACAGGGAACCACAAGAACAGTGTGCGTGTACCGGAAATACTGGCTGAGATAAAGGGACATGCTTTCCAGATAAATGAGAGCTTCACAGAACACATTCTAGAGTAACCTGCAGCAGCAAAGACAACCAGGAGCACGGAAGCACAACCATCATCTCCCTGCTCCTGCACCTGTGCTATCAGCATATACAGGAGGAGGAAGGGCAGGAGACAGCAGAAGCCCTGTGGCATGGAATATTTAAGACAGCACAGTTGCAAGCCTGGGAGGCATCATTAGCTTTGGTCCTGCACTGTCTTGCTTGTAGCTCTCTTCACGTGTGCTGCAATTACAGAGATTTCTCTGAAGATGCTCCCATGTATTTTTCCCCTGGTTAGGGTTTGAGGAGGCTGAGGAGCACAGCTCAGCTGCAGGTGGGAGCAGGCGGTTGGGAACACCCTCGGGGCTCTGTGTCACATCCATTTCCACACTCGCAGGCACCCGTCATGATGGAGTGCTTAAAGAAAAATACAGCTTAAAGAGGAATATGGGCTTCCAGTCAGTTTGAACGTGGGCCCTTGGAGTGAAAGCCTGCAGTCAGCAGGACTGGCACTGATGCTGGAGGATGGCTGTAGCTGGCCGAGATGCAGATTTTTTCCCATCCCCAGAGGCTGTGGTAAGCTGACATCATGCTCGGTGAAGGCAGGTGAGGCTATTCTACAAACAGAAACTTGGAGTTTTTTCAGTTTGGAGGTATTGTCTGTAGGCACCCCCATGGCTATGTTGACAAAAGCAGATTTCTATCAACAAAGTTTTGGAGCACATCTGAGGTATGAAACTCATAACCTCCTGTCTCTCAGCTTAATGCACCTTCCCTTAGGCCAAAGGACATTCCGATGTGCACAAGCTTTCCTGTGTCCTGACAGAGGCTTGAGTTCTATGTTTTGCAAATAAGCACAGCACAGGAGTTTGTGAAGTACAAGAGAAAAGTTCAGAAAATAATTAACCCATGTGCAAGGGCTTTTCTCTGATTGTGAAGAGACTACGTAGCTTTTCCCTGAACTCCAGAGGCCTTTCAAGCATTTTTCTTTGCTCTCTGAACAGGAAAACGAAGAAGCCAGCAAGATGGGGCACTGAATAATCTCATCCTCTCCAAACTGCTCTTCTGATGCTTGTCAGTCAGCCTAGGCTAACCCTTGTCTAGCAGTTTCCCTACACCTTGCTGTACATAAAGGCAGAGTTCACCCGTGGACTAGGAGCTGCAGTCCTGCTGTGTAAGAAAACAAGTAACAAACAAGATGTTTCTGCTTTTTCCATTCTTTTCTTATGGGAAAAGCAAAACAACATGCTCCTGCGCATAACACTCTGAAAATCTGCTTTGTTTAAATAGCTTGGAGTCTATATTACGGTCAAAGAACAAATGCAATGAGAGTTGTTAAAAGTCCTGTAAAAATTTTCACTTAGAAAAACAATTGAAATCCAAGCCTCAGCTCAAGCTGCAGTTCTGTAGGCACTGTGTGCTAACCTAGGTGTGCACCCCAATCAAGAGGAGTGACTGCCCCTTTGCCTACTTCTCTACCAGCTCTTTGTTCCAGCGCTCTACGTAGAACCTTATAAAAACAAATGGTTAGCTTCCAGCTGAACTATTGCTTGTGTTGTAATGTACTGAGCATAACGTTAGCTGCTATCAAATCAGTGATGTAGTAACGGATGCTTTTGTCAATAACGTTTGATATGTAGGTAAAGTTTTTTGGAAAAGCTCTAAGCAAGCACAAAACCCGACAGCATCCTGCATTTTCCTTGACCCTGTGTGACACAAATACTCGTGACAGACAATTGTGCAGCTTAAGGGCTTGTCTGTACTGTGAGTGAAGCCAGTTTTTCCCTATATTTAGGATGTCTTTCCCACTTCCAGACCCCTCCTACCTGTTTAGATAATGAGCCATAGCCTTCACATTATCACCACCACCCTCTTGGCTTCCACCATATACCACTGTGTCACATCTTTTCTGCACTTTGCTCAACAATCTTGTTTGTGATTTTACATCAGATGACATTTTCTAAACAATCTTGGGTGTCAGTGCCTAACTGCTACAAATCTTAAAGGAATCTGTTGCCTAAAGCCTCTCACAAGCTCTCACCACCCACGACTTTTGTCCATGCATGTTTCATCTCTTTTAGGCTTTTTCTTTCTGCATGCTCACAAGAAAGGTAATGACTTCAGCAACGAGCCAAGGTACTAACAAATGACCCAGAAACAATCTTAAAAACAATACATGATGTAAAACACAGAAGATTAATGATCCTCTCAGTGGCACCGTTTCTTTGTTACCATTTCACTTTCAGTTGTTCTGCTGTCCTACTGTTCTGTGATTAGGAGTTATGCAACGATACAAGAATGATTTATTTTTATGGGAAAGATCGTTCTAAGTAACAGAGGTATTTGGGTGGGTTATTTTGTTTTATCAACACTGTGGAAGGGCAAATCCTCAACCCCATAAACAAACAACAACAACTAAAAAAACAGTTCAAAACCTCCTTGACTGGAAAGGAGCTGCACATCTGCACCTCCAAGGAGGCCAAAAAGCAGAGATAAAAAAGCCACACTTAGTGGGAAAGAGCATTTAAAGTTGTTCAGGCAAACAAGGGGAAGGGTTTTATTTTATTTCTTTGCTCTCTGCTTTGAGAAAGGGGAATCCCTCCCATTGGTGAGGGATGAGGACACTCTCCTAAGAACCAAAACTCCGCTGGATCCCAATGGACTTACTCCTGATTGCCCCTATAAGGCAGGAGATGCCAAGATAAGGAAGCTCAGGACTTGGAGAAAGGACTGCCAAAAAGCAAGAGACTTTTAGAACTGGAGAATGTTCCTGCTCCTTTTATTGGGAAATGTTATTTGCACAGCCTTTAATATATTTTTTTTGTAAACAAAGCACTGATTAGCAAACTACATGCCCTCCCAACACAACGTACATCAAAATATAGAAAGAGATCTAATCAAATTTCACTGGCAGCGCTTTGAAGTGGGATTCCTTCCTCTTGTACATACCTGCCTCTTCACCAGCTGCTCCACTCCATGTTTTCTTTCTTCTTCAGAAGTGAGAAAAGGGAGGGATGTGCGGACTGGAATCAGCAGTTGGCATATTTTCTCATGGATGCTAACCCAGTCGGCTTTCTGATGATCTACATCGCTAACAAAATAAGGAAAGAATGATATTTTTGTTTACTTGGAAACAGTGTAAAGAAAGATTATCGCTTGTTGTTTCTTCTGGACTTTCACCACAAGAGTTATTCACAACAGCTGCCACTCCACAATTTCTTAGTACCGTTGAATCATTCAAGTTGGAAAAGGTCTCCAAGGCCACCACTCCAACCACAAAACGGTGTCCTTAAGCACCACAGCTTCACATCTCCTGAGCGCTTCCAGGGATGATGACTCCACCGCCTCCTTGGGCAGCCAGTCCTCAAAGTCCACAACCTTTTTGGCGACGGAATTTTTCCTGACAGCCAAACTAAAACCCCCCTGAGGGCAACTCGAGGCCGTTTCCTCTTGTCCTGATGCGGTTTGGGAGACTGACCCCAGCTCGCCGCAGCCTCCTCTGTGGGAGGGAGCAACGAGGCGCCTGGCCCGCTGCTCGGCCCGCAGCCAGAGGAGCGCACGCGCCCGGTGGGATGTCGGCACAACTCCCGTGAGCCGCGCCCGGCGCCGCGTTAAGGCCTTCACTCGCAGAGCCGCCCGCACCGCCCGCAACCGAACCCCGAGCCCGACTCGCGACGCGGGCCCCGCGATCCCCGGGGGGGGCTGCGGGCGGCCGGCCGGGGCTCCTCACCAGTAACGCGCGAGGCGGCAGCGAGGACACCGCAGCCGCGCCGCCGCCCCGCACAGCTCGCAGCGGCCGCGCCGCTCCACCGTCCCGCAGCGCGGCGCGCGCGTCGCCGTGGCGACGGGAGCCGCGCTTCCGGCGGAAGCGAGCGGCGCGGGCGCGGCGGCGGCGCTTCCGGCGGAAGTAGGCGGGGGCAGGGCGGGCATGGCGGCGGCGCGGGAGGAAGCGGCGGAGGCGGAGGAGCGCGTGCGGGCGTGGGCGGCGGCGCAGGCGGCGGGCGGGCGGCGCGTGGCGCTGGTGACGTCGGGCGGCACGCAGGTGCCGTTGGAGGCGCGGGCCGTGCGCTTCCTGGAGAACTTCAGCAGCGGGCGGCGCGGCGCCGTGTCGGCGGAGCGCTTGGTGAGCGCCGGGTACGGCGTCTGCTTCCTGCACCGCGCGCGCTCCGCCTTCCCCTGGGCCCGCGTGCTGCCGCCGCCCGGCCCCGCGCTGCTCGACGCGCTCCGCCTCACTCCGGGGCCGCCCCCCGGCGTGGCCGCCGATCCCGCCGCCCTGCCCGCCCTGCTGCCCGCCCTCCGCGCCTACCGGCGGGCCGCCGACGCGGGTGCGCTGCTGTCGCTCGAATTCACTGAGCTGAACGAGTACCTGGCGCTGCTCCGCGCCGCCGCCCGCGCCCTGGCGCCCTTCGGTACGGGGGTGGGGGGGGGGGGGGGGGAGCGGCCGAGTGGCTGGGAGCGGCGGGAGGGGAGTGAGGGGCGGCGGGACTGTCCTTGGAGCCCGGGGATCTGCGCTGCGGGAGCGCTGTGTGATGGGGGAAGGGGGATGCGTTCGATGAGGGTCTGAGCTCACCCCTGTGACCGCTTCTGTCGCTTTTCTGAGCCCCCTCTTGGAGGCAGTGGTAGGAGGGGTTGGTAGAGCGGCCTGCAGGCCTGGCTGCTCTGTGCAGGATGCTGACGGTGGGCGATGGTTGTGTCTCTTGCAGGCTCCAGTGTCATGTTTTACCTGGCAGCTGCTGTTTCTGATTTCTACATCCCTGCCTCGGAGATGCCCGAGCACAAGATCCAGTCCTCAGAGGGGGCCCTGCAGGTGAGATGCACCTGGACAAGGCTGCTGCCTGTGCCTAACTGTCCTGATGTAGCTGCAGTCACAGGGGACTGACAGTGAGACCTGGGAGGGGTCGCAGAGCAGTAGCTCACTGACCAGAAACATACATTTTCACAATTAATTCCTTAGCATAGGAAAAATAAGACCTGACCTGATTCCCAGCAGCAGACCCAGATGAGAAGCTGGAGTAAAAAGGCTGTTACTCCTTTTCCCCATACTTTGGGATATGGATGTTTCATGTGCCTTAAAGAGATGACAGAAGGGCTATGATTTGATAAGGTGTTTGGAAAGCCAAAAACACTTCATTTTGCCGTTCCTGTTTTTCACTTACATTCTTTGCTGATGTTTATGTTCTTGGAGTGGACTTTAGTACTTAGATAAACAAGCTCATGCAGTTACTGCATGCCTGCTTCATGGTTTAAGAACACCCTCGTTAGCAGCAGGTAGGCATTTGAATGCAGTTTTGCCGTACGTGCTAGCGACGTTTGACCTTGTTCAGTGAAATCTGACAAAATAACGTCTTGGAAATCCTTCCAGTGTAAAACTCACATGAAGTGAAGGCAGAATTTCTTTAGTCTCTTTGTTTCAGTGTTTTCTTTTTCTCCGTTGTCTTTCCCCATCATAGATCACGATGAAGATGGTGCCAAAAATGCTGTCTCCTCTCGTCAAAGAATGGGCTCCGGAGGCTTTTGTTATTTCCTTTAAACTGGAGACAGATCCCTTGATCTTGATTGATAAATCACGTCGGGCTCTGGAGAAGTATCGTCACCAGGTGGTGGTAGCAAATATCCTGGAGTCACGGAGAACCTCTGTTATTATTGTAACCAAAGACTCACAGACTCCATTATCTCTTTCTGAGGAGGAAATAGCGCAAGGTGTGGAAATAGAAGAAAAAATAGTGAGCTATCTTCAGGGCCAACATACCTTATTTATGGAGAAGAAAATCCGATGAGCAGCTCTGGATGGAGCAAACGAAATTGTACGAGAGGGAGTGGAGTTGGAACAGCTCTCCGTCTCAGGAGAATAGAATAACAATCAGTGCAACCCTGTGGAGAAAGCTGCCGTCCAAAACTCTGCACTTTTCTACCGCTTGGTAATCATTACTATAGCTTGCTTTAAAAAAAAAGTAAAGTGCACTCAAGTGAAAGCATTCCAAAGGATGGTATTTGTTCTAGTCTGTAAAGAAGGAAAAGCTATGTTGTATTTCTGTCCCATGCGCTCGGAGAGGGAGAGATGGTACTTATAAAATGTTTTCTTGAATCTGCTTCTTCAAAGTTTCTTTCTGGATGGAAGGAACGGAGCTTTGTGTGCTCAGTCACAGGCTGGAGTGGAAGCACAGTGCTGACAGAGAGCTGGCATTGACAGGGATGGGGAGAATGCTGGGGCAAACGGAATGAGAATGGGGCAGCGACAACGCTGGAGGGCATCTGTTGCTCAGGGACAGATCCTGTGCAGCTGCACTGCCAGAACTCTGCTCACAAACGCAGTTCAGAGCAACGTGGCAATGCATTCTGCTGTTGGGATTTATTTTCTTTGAGTGTGTTCCTCTTGACTGTGCTGCGAATCGGTTCCGGGTGTAGGAGGCTGCAAGAAGCCGTGGAAATAGAGAATAGCTGCGGTGAGCAAAAGAGGTTTTTGTCAGAGTCCTTCTTGCAGCTGTTGTGCGCTGGTGGTCGTTCCGTCGTGGGATGGGATTTGGTGGGCTGTGCACGGACTGGGGGGAGGGGGCAGTGCTGCTAGGCTAAAGTTGGGGGAGATGGGCCCGGAGCGCTGCGTGAAGGTCTGGGGGACCTTCCTGGTGCTTCCTCCGCGCGAGGACCTGCCGGCACTGGGAATCGCGGCAGGACAGGCGGGCGGTGCCGCGGGTTCCCTCGGTCTCGGTTCTGTGGGGGCGGGGCACCGGGGTGCCATGGCAACGCGCGGCTCCGAGCGCCGCGCCGATTGGCAGGCATCCGGAAGTCCCGCCCCCGAGGGCTGAGTAACACTTCTGCAGCCAATCGGAGCCGGGCTCGGGGCCGCCCGTTGCCATGGCGCCCCGCCGCCCCGCGGCCCGGGCCCGCGCCGCATGGAGGCGGCCGCCGCCGCCGCCGCCGCCGCCGCCGCGCCGGTGGGTGCCCGGGGTCCGAGGGTGGGTGCCGGGGCGAGGGCCGCACGTCGCTCACGGCGGTTCTGGCTTGCCCGCAGGCGGAGGCGCCGGTGCCGGCGGAGGACGTGCGACGCTGGCTGCAGGCGGAGGGCGCGGACCCCGGCGACCCGGCGGAGGAGCAGCTGGGCCTGGCCTGGCGGCTGCTGCGGCGCGCCGAGGCCCGGCTCGGGGACGTGGAGCGGCGGCGGGCCGAGGAGCTGAGAGAAGTAAGGGCCGAAGACCCGGGATGAAGCGCCCGGGCTGCCCTGCAAGAGCTGGTGGGAAAGAGAGATCCTGGAAGCACGGGACGGCCGGGGTTGGGAGGGGCTCACGGACCTGTGTCCCCAGGTGGAACGCTACGTGGGCCACGTCCGCGCCCTGAGCCAGGAGCGGGATGCGGTCATCAGCGAGTGCGAGCGGGAAAACGAGCGGCTCGGGCTGGAGCTGGCACAGCTGAGGCTGCAGCACGGTAATCCTTCCCTCTACATCGGGGATGTGGGCAGCTTTGCTGCAGAGCTGGCTTCAGGCTTCGTGAGATGAGCGGCATTTGGGCAGAGAGGAACTTGATGAAGTTCGAGAAGAGCAGGTGTGCAGATGTACATGTACAACCCCTGGCTTGCACTGATGCTGCTGGAGAGGAGCTCTGCGGACCTGGATCTGGGTGTCCTGGTGGCCAACGTGGTGACCGTGAGCCAGCAGTGTGTTCCTGAGGCCAATGGTACCCTGGGGTGTGTTGCATAGAGTGTGGCCTGCAGGGTAAGGGAGGTTCTCCTCCCCTCTACTCTGCCCTTGGGAAGCCACATCTGGAGCACTGGGCTCCCCAGTTCACTGGCAGACTGGGAACTGCTGGGGAGAGCCCAGTGGAGGGCTACAAAAATGACTGGGGCTGGAGCGTGGTGCTCAGAGAGATGATTTAGCAGAGGGTTGTTAGAGTGAGGGTAGTATGGTTGGGCTGCGGTTGGACTTGATGATCTTTAAGGTCTTTTCCAACCTGAGTGATTCTGTGTGTGTGTGTATGTGTGTGTGTGTATGTGTATGAGGACAGGCTGAGAGTCCTGGGGCTGTTCAGAGGGTCTCATTAGTGTTCCTAACTACAGGGCAGGTGTCAAATGAATAGTGCCCAGCTCTTTTCAGTGGTGCACAGGCTGTCAGGTCCAACCACCTGCAGGGTCACCCTCAGCTCCATCAGGTGCTCAGGGACAGGGCACCACCACCTGTCTGGGCAACCCCAGCCCGGAGCTAACTGACAGCCAACTCCTCATGTAGCTGAGTGTTGAGCTGTGTTCCTGCTAGAGGTGATGAAGCAGCTTTGCCATTGGATTTGGTTTTGACAAGGCCCGTAGATTTAAAGACAGCTTTGAAAGACACTGGTGTGTTTGCAGTGGCAATTCAAACACCATAGTTTGTGGTTTTTAGTGCCGTCGTTTTGTTTGGAATATAGTCTCTTCCTTTAAGTAACTTGTTTCTCTCTCAAACATAGGATTGCTTCATCTTTGACTTATCCCATCTTCTTTTCTGCTCATTCTTTTCTGCCTGATCCTGGATCTGTGGTGAACGTGGGGATGAAAAGCACAGCTCAAGCAGTTTCTTTGTTATGTGCACTTTAATATGGGCAAAGAGTATAGGAGTTTGGGGATGTTAACTGTCATTTTGGGAGTTTGTTCTGGGCAGCCTGCAGGTCTCAGGGAGCGTGTCTGATGGTGTGACCTTACAAGAAAGGTGGTTTTAAACCCAGTCTGAAAATCTCATTTTTCTGTGGCCTCTCTGGGCTCCTGGAGCCGTTTGCTGCTGCAGCCATTTGCACAGGGGTTTGGAATGATGGTCTTGCAAACATCCCTGTGGTAGAAAACTTTGCTGTTTTTGTTTGCTTGTTTGTTTGTTTTTCCCCTCATCTTCCCCACCAGGTGGCAGACAGGAGATAGAAATGTCCCCAGAGCTTTCCTGGAATTTATTTCTCCTTGGTGGCTCTGCTCTTTTCCCCTTTTTCTGTTTTTAAGGATTTTTATGTCTGTTGGACAGCAATTAACACTCGAGTTCTGTTCCTGTTACACTGGTGGCTTGTTATTTGTGAACAGGTTGCTCCCTGCCGTCCAGGTTTGAGAAGTTTCTGTGGCTCCGCAGTGCTTTGGTGCTGTACAGTGCTTTTATGTATTTTGCAGCAGCTGGAGGGCTGGAGCTTTGCTGTCTCATGCCTGGCAGCAGCTTTGAATTGGAGGCTGTGGAATACCTGTGGAGCTGCATCTTGGGTCCTTGGACGTTTGTGGCTGCGCATCAACCTTTCCCTCTGAAAGCTCACACTCAGAAGTGGGTGCTTGAGTTCTCCTGTATTGGTGCTCACTCCATCTGGACATCTGTGGCTCTGGACAGGATGTGCTTCAGCTGCTTGTAGTTCATGTGGGTCATTCCTTGGGCTGTGTTTTTTTTTGTTTTCTACCACTTTTCTCTTTCCCTTCTGGTTCCTCCCCACGTATCCTTCCTCCTCTACAAAGAACTCTGTCTTCGTGCCTCTGCTGCCTGTTGTGTGGCTGCAGGGTTTGATGCTGCATCACTGCTGGCTGTGTTCCCTGGGCCTCTGCTTTTTGTTGGAGCATGTGCAGACCAGCCCAGATGCTTCCTCCCAAGTGCTGTGGGTGTAGGGCAGGCGGAGGGCCTGGATCTAGAGGCTGGCTGTCCCCCAGGTTTCACTATGCCTCTTGGTTTGCTTTGTTTTCTTTAGGGGGGACAAGATGATACTGCAGATCGGGATTTATCAAAACAGGGCTGGAGAAAGGGGTCTTGTGAGAGGAAGATCCCCAATCCAGTGGGATTGTTAAACAGAAATGTGAGTAAGGCAAGTCCAGAGGACTGGGCCTGGAGTGGAGAATCGCTGTGGCCATGCCTGGTTTTATGTTGAGCTATTGATGCAGCTTTACCTCATTTGGTACCTCTGCCCAGAGTGAAATTTTTCCTGTCCTCGAGGCAGTTCATAATCCATTTCTGATGGCTCTCATCTCGTGTGCCTCAGTGTTTTTGGAGTGCAGATCGATAACTCATGCACTGAATTACCGAAGCTTTTATGAAAAACAAATGTACCAGTGGTAAAACATAATGCAGTTGGGGCCTGCAGTGATTTAAGAGTGAAACAAAAACGAATAGTTGTAGCCTGTTAGTTATAATAGCTGTACTGCTTAAATGAAGGCAGCATGGATGAGCTCCTGCTGTGGGTGTGATAGATGTGAATTGCTTGTCTCTGTGTGGCAGGAAGAGAAACCTTGTGAAAACAAGATAACTTTGAAATTCCAAAACCTGCTTACTAAGTGGTGGTGCAGTGGTTACTTTCTTAGGGGAATGTATCAGTGCACTGATATGAGATCAATCCTAGAAGATGTTTGCTGTCCTCAAGCATGGGTATGGTAGAAAAGAGTTTTTTTGTGGTGCTGGTGAGAAATCAGGGGGTTTTTACAAGCATCAGTCTTTGCTATGTACAGCAGACTGCCCTCATCCTCCCAAATCTTCCTTACTCTTCACCCTGTGCATGTCTAGGTCCTCTTACCACAAGCTAAATCATGTAGTGTTATTTTTGCAGATTGGATGGAAGGCAAATACCTTTAAGCAAAACTACCAGCATAGAAGCAGTGGTAGGAGTTTTGATCTGCTGTCCTATTGCTGGCTGTACAGAGAACAGCTTTCAGGGGAACTGTAACCCTGACTGGGAGCAGGGGTGGGATTTGACAAAGCCAAGGTTAGGTTAGGTGGGCTTTTCACTTCAGTATGAGCTGTGGGCCCTTCCTAATGCGCATGGATCAAGAGGTTAATTATTTTTTCAATTGCAGAATGCAATATTTTGTGGTTTGCTTCAAAGAGGGAAGCAGCAAGCGAGCTGTGTTTGACCTCTTCTTCGAACAAGCTGTAATCTGTAACCACAGGGAGAATGAAGGGGAAACCGCAGGGTGTTTTCCATTCATAGGGTGGGACAGAGCTGGCTGCAAAATGCAGAGTGGAAAGATGCCATTGATTTGAGCCGTAGGGTGCAACTGCGCTGGGTCCCCTGTGAAACCCAGCACATGGGAGTGTGCAGAGCAAATTTGTCTAGAGCAGTATACCTATCCCACGTAAGAGTATGAGAAACGTTTGCTTCACTTCCAACGTTTAGCTCTTTAAGCAGCACAGCAGTGTGAGTATGGAAGAAGGAGGGATACAAACACACAGCTCCCCTTGATTCCCATCCAGTGTCAGCTTTTATAATGTAGTTCAGGCTAGAAATGGGGTTGTTTTTATCATATTCATTAAATTACTGGAGCAAAGGTGGTTGTGAGGCTGATGAGAAAGGAGCAGTAAAGCCAGGTATGGTCCCACACCACAGTGCTTAACCATAACCAAGCACCAGCTTCTTTTGGAAATGCTACTACGTTCCATTTGCTTTGAAAGCCATTGAAGTCCCTCCCAGTTCAGAGTCTTCCTACCTGGAACTGTGGGAGAAATAATGTAGAGCTGACAGTTTGATTCCAAAAGGGACTTTTACGCCTTTAATCCTTCAGGAAAGCCTTGGAGGTCTGTTACCAGAAACAGTCTGTGGGATTAGAGGTTTTGGAGGAATGTGCATGGGGGAAAAAAGTGCCGTTCAGATGAACCTCCTCACCACATGCTGAGTGATATGGCATTTTGACTGCTTCTTCAAAGAAAACGCTGGTGATTGCCTGTGCCTCTGTTTCATTTATCTCAAGACCTTTTTAATCTGTTGTTTAGTTCCCACCAAACTGTGTTATGGGGTAAGAAACTCAAGGATAATGAGGTTGGTGCAACTGAGCTGCTGGGTAGAGGGAAGTGGCCAGAATAACTCGCCCCTCTTAAAGGTGAAAGAGCTCGGATGCAGCAGGTTTTCAGGTTTGACAGGCAGGTATGAGCAGGAACATCCAGACAGGGATTAGGGCTGACATAATAGGTGGGAGCAGGGGATAGGAGGGAGCGAGGGATCTGGAAAACAGGTAGAGAGACTAAAAGTTCTGTGAGGTGTTGAAGGGAGAAACTGGGGCTGTTGTGAAAGGGAATGCTTAGGGGAGCTGGGATGAGATCTGCAGGGAATCAGTGGGGCTTCCTTTCTTCCTTCACTCACAGAAAGCCTTGCCTTGCAGAAGCCCAGCTGAAGGAGGTCCGGGAGATGCTGGAACAGGAAGGCTTGTCTGAAATAGCTCACAGTAACACCAGTGAACAGATCGCTTATTTACTGGTGGAAAGAACAGCCCTGCTGGAGAAACTGGAGCTTGCAGATCAGAAGCTGAACTCACACAGCTACGTAGACAGGCTGTGTGCTGCACAGCTTCAGGTATGCCCTGCTTCAGCTGCTTGGGCTGGCAGAAAGCATGCTGGGGAAAAGGATGACTTTGTGATCATTTCTGAAGTAAAAATTATTCTATCACCAATTCTCAGTGCTCACATTAATAATTTTTAAAGTAGGTTTTCTCATGTGTTTGTGCTTGATTTGCTCTCACAACTTGCACAGGGATAACAAGCAGGGCTATTTTTCTTTCTGGCTAGAGAATCCTTGCCTTGCTGTCGTGGGGTTGGTTGTAATTCTTGGTACAATAGAGCTAGTTCAGCTGAAGGATGCAGGTGCTTGCAAGTCTCATGTTGAATACAGACCTTTCTGCATGGAGCTTGTGCTTCTGAAGATGCAGCTGATGCACTTACCCCTGTTAGATGTAAGTGCAGGTTCCATCCATCACCTTAAAGAATAAGCAGGCAAGGAGCGTGACTGCAAGCAGGGGTGAGAGCTGGAACAGGAATCCTGTTTTCTCCTCCAGCTCTTGTTCCTTCTTGCACCTTCTTTCACCCTGGGGCTGAATGCCCTCCCCATCTGGCTGCAGAGTCATCCAACTGCTGTTGTGACCTATGCTTTCTGCAGCAACAGGTTCTCCTTGCTGTCTGCTCTCAGGGCCATTCATTCCTCCTGTAGTCATCATGTAACAAGATGGGCCTTGACTGCTGGGTAAAGCTGTTTAGAAGAATGAGTATTGGAAAGAAAAATGTATAAATTGCATGCTCAAAACAGACTGTGAGGTTAATGCTGCCCATTGCTAGTCGAACAAAAATTCCCTGCAGTTAGTAAACTGAGTGCTTTTCTTTGTGTTTTTAAAAACACTAAAGCAAATTGGGTTTTCTTCCCCAGTGATGTCACTGATTTTTATGCTTGTAAGCTAGAAACTGTTGATTAAGCACTCTGATCTTTTTGGTAGCATCACACTTGCTCTGCAGAATTATGAGAGTCACAGCGGTGTTTCAAGGTAATAGAGTAACAAGAGCAATTAACCTTTAAACTGGAACATGTAATCTTTCTAATCCTCAAAAGTGCTGCTTCGTGCTTGTTCACTCTCATGCTGGAAGTCCAAAAAGTCTGGGTACAAACATGCATTTTCATGTAGCTATATCTGATATACATCTTGCATCCCTACGAAAATCCTTCATATCTCTGGTTGAAACTTAATCTTTACAAGGTACAATTATAACATCCTGCTAATGAAGGCATATTCAAACTGTAAATGCAATGAGCTAGTGTCCAGGGATGCCTGGCCAACGTGCTTTCTTGTGCTGATTTATTAAAATCTCTTTTTGTGCAAGGATGAATTTGCTCACCTTCATCAGGAGTTAGAAGATGAACTCCAGCAACGGTGTGAATCCATGCAGCGTACTGAAGATACAGTAAATGAGGTAATACATTTACATATTTGATTGCTGATGGCATGACACGTAGGTGAGATTTCAAGCAGTGGGTCTGCTCTTCGGCACGCTGTGAGGTTACTTAGAGATTTTTGTTGATGTGGTGTGTGTGAGCTTGGAAATGCAGCCAGTGCAATCATATCAGCTTGGTGATACTTAATGAACTGTGTGGTTTCAAGGCAGGAAAAACAGAACTCTGTAGGAAACAGCTGTGGCACACTGTTTGAAGTCTGTGTTTTGCATGTGTTCTTTATAGTGTGCCTCTGCAAGCTCCCCTGTTTTCTGTTTGTGTTGCTACCTCTGTGCTAGAGGGTCAGGAGGAGCGTGGAGGGGGCATCTGTGGTCACTGTGAGAGTCATCTCATTTCCACTGCAGCGCTAGCTTTTGTGTTTCAGCCCTACAGGGAAGAGCTGGAGAGGGAACAGGCATCACATGAAAGAGTAGAACGAGACCTGGATGAGGCCACACAGAGGCTGCTGGCAGATGAGCTGGATGCACGGGGAAAGGAGCAGAGCAAAATAGGTAAGTGCTCCTCTTGTGGCTGCGTGCCATTCCTTGTTACTAGCTGGCGTTTTGCCTTGCTTACTGTAAGCCTTGCACTTCTTACGTATGATAGTTGGAAAAAGGCTGTCCTGATTGTAAGGTGAAAAAAATCAGCGTCAGATGTTACTCCGGTACTGAGGAGACCTGAATGCAGCCAGTAAATGCAGACAGGATGAAACCTGGTTTTCTGGATTTGATACCTAAAGCCAGATGCTTCACTGCTTCCTCCTGAGGAGTCCCCCCAGCAAAACTCAGTCCCCCTAACTGCTTTTTCTCTGGGCCACTCCAGTTGTCCCCAGCTCTGTGATAAGGAACATCCGTGGTGGGCAGCATTTGCAGTGATTAGCTTACTCAAGGAGACCAGTAGCACCTGGGCAGGGTGAGAATTGCAGATCATGCTGCTAACCTTGCAGCTCTCACTACGTTCAGACGTGTCCCTAACCCTCCTAGCCAGCCTCCAAACCCGTTGTTACAGCTTTTTAATCACAGGCATTGAAATGAGCACTCTGCAGTTATCTGCTCTGTGTATCGATTGATACACGTGCATCTGTGGGCACAGTGCATGTGCTGTGTTGCAGCCTCTGAACAGCACTGCTTCCCCAGATTTTGAACAGGATGTGGTGTGGCTCCTCTCGGTGGATCTCCCCAAGTATCAAACGAATCTGAGGCTTTTCAGACTGTGAGTAAGGGTTTGATGCTT
The DNA here is from genome assembly GCA_036925125.1 of Oreortyx pictus. NCBI lineage: Eukaryota > Metazoa > Chordata > Aves > Galliformes > Odontophoridae > Oreortyx > Oreortyx pictus. The sequence continues at coordinate 6,204,933 of JAUPFR010000024.1, read as the reverse complement.
GCTACACCTGTGTGGTTTATTGTGCTGTATTAGAGTGCAGGATGAGTGAGTTCTCTGGATGCTGTCTACCTGCATGCCTTCTCTTCCCTATGAAATGAAGAGCCATGAATAGACAGATTATTTGAATAGAAACAAAATCTCTCATCTTCAGTGAAACTCCACTGAAGCAGCGTATTTTGGTTCAACCAAATACAGAATTGCTCCTGGGTGTTTTGTAGCCCCATTATTGAGTCTTTAGTGATGGAGAGTAGAGATTTTATGTTGTATGCAGTGGTTTAGCTGCCTGCCTCTTACCTGAATCTTTTCTTTCATTAAGAGAAGTGCATCAAAACTGCTGCTATGTTTTGTGCTCAGAAACATGTGACCACAGCAAAACTGTCTTCGTTATTCTTGTAGGAGCTGCCTCGTGGTCAGTGCTACCAGAGCCTGGGAGCCAGGGAGGAGGCATGGACGAGTGGAGACAGAGTGGTAAGTCACCCCATTCACAAGTATAGAAGATCCAAAATCATAGTAAGTCCTTAAAATCATAGTAATAAAATCATAGTAAGGCAGGCATTTTGGCCAAATGATAGAAGGTTTTGTTTGTTTGTTTGTTTGTTACTTTCTTCATTTTAAATTACAAGAAAGTGAAAATCCAGTTGCACAGTCCTCTCTTGGAAGTGGGATTTGAGGTTATAGTTGGGTTTTGTGTGGGATTTTTGTTGTTGTTCTTGCCAGATTGGAACCAGGGCACGGGGTATAGCCTGATGGAAAAAGCCAAGTTTAAGCTGAAAAGGAAAAAATCTTTGTTCGTGTCTTTAAGGAAAACTGGTTTCCCACTGGTTGTACTTAGGGGTAGCAGACCAGTGTGCATGCACTTGGTAGACCTATTGCTGTCAGTGTGCTCCCAATACAGACATCTTTTCCTATTTCTTGCATGCAGAATGCTGTTCTGTGTTAATTCATCTGGTGGTTATGCATGCTTATTGATTCAGTCTTACATGGCCATAACTTTTGCTCTACTCATCATGTCCTAAATGTCAATATGTTAACACTGTGGTTCTCTTTGTGCTCATAGCAAATCGTGAATGTTTTGCTGGAAGTGGGAAGTTTTCACTTGTAAGGAAACTTCTTCCAAACTGTTTTATTCTGAAGTACCTTTTGTGGACAGACACCAGATCTGTCCACGCTGCTGATTCTGGCTGTAATTTGAAATGGAGTATAGCTCATGTGTGCATTCAGGGGAATTGAACTCGAGATTGCTGTGTTCCTGCAGTAAACATGGCATGGCTCAGTCGCACTGGTATCAAACCTGGATCTCCAGAAGCATAAATCTCTGTCTGAGGGAGACGACTGTGCTCTCTGCTGTCACGCACCTGTGCATAAAGGCAATGCAGGTTCAGAAATCTGTGTGATAGGTCTGCTCTGAGCTTGGTGGAAGTGAAGGGCTGAGGCAGTATTAGAGCTGGTGACCAGTCTGTGTGCTATGTCCAGACAGGACGGAGCTGCAGAAGGCCATGGAGCACAACAGCAGGCTGGACAAGGAAATTCTGGCACTGCGTGCGCGGGTCCAAGCACTCGACTTGGAAAGAAAAACATTCCTTGATTTGGTGAGTACCCAGCCTGTCCTGGCTCCTTCTCTGGGTCCAGCAGGCTGCTGGCAGCTGGCAGTCCTGGGTTGGTTCCTGATGCTCAGCTGTGCTCCTTTCCCTGCCTCTGTTTCCCCTCCCTTTGTTGTGAGTCTTTCCAGAACTGCAGTTCTGATGTCACATGGCTCATGAACAATGAGTCAATGTGATTGCCCTTGGTTAAATGGTTCACGAAATAAGATTAGAATTCTCTGAATGCAGCAATTTTTCTCAACAGGATAGTTCCTTAATGAGATGGCCAATAGGGAGTGAATGTTAAAGCATCTAATTTGGCACAAGTTTGGGCTCTGTACTTAGCTCTCAAACTCTTTGTTAGTCCTCCACCAGCCTACAAGTGGTTCTCAGTAGCCTCTAATTGCTTCTGCCATTCTGCATCTTGCTGTTCTCCTGGGTTAAAGCTAGTAGATTTAAAATAAGTATTGTTGAATGCTGTGTCCATCTCTTTCAAATAATATCAAGGATTTATTTTCTTGAATGAGATTTGTTCACATTTGAGGACTTTAAACTTTGAGTATGTAGTTCTGCTACATACTGCTGTCATTCTAAGTTGTAAAAGCTGTGAGCAATACTGTGTTATGAGCTGTGGGAGCTGTGCATCCTGAAATCATTTTTCTGTGTGAGAGTGGCATGGGCAGTGGGTGAGGTGCAGGCTGACCTCCTGTTGCTCTTACATCTCTGGTCTGGGGCCACCTGGTGGTATCAGCCCTGTGATCTCAGCCAATCCCTCAAGCTGAGCAATTAATATTAATAAATCTTCAGTTTATCAGCTTGAGAAGGATCTTAATTCCATAAGACAGCAAGATGAACATCTGCCAAAGGTACAAGTGTTTTTATTTTGAAGGTTGAACAGCTGAGAGAGGAGATCAGTGAGTATCAAAAAGGAGAGAAAAAAGGATTCCCCCTCCCCGCAGCAGCCAAGAATGAAGAAGTTGCAGCTTGCTCACTGCAGGTATTTTCAAGTGCCTTTTGCTTACCATCACAGAAAACCAATCCTTTCTGTAGATGTGTAGAGCACATCTGTTGGTGTAAGCTAATACCGACTGCTGCCTTCATAATTGTTAAGGGTCTGGGAGGTTTTATTCCTATGGCTGGTGGATTATCTTAATACAGACAGATGTAGCTCCTGTCCCATTCATTTGTTGGAGACTTGGGCAGCTTTAGAATCACATCAGGATTTCAGTCTGAATTGCATGCTAACTTCTCTTTTTCTCTTTATACACAGGGCACAAAGGATGAAGGGAGGGCTGAAGGGGATTGTATTACAGGCAAAGCTGGCTCAGATCAAGAAGACAGATGTCAGGGTAGCGAAACTCTTCATAAAAGGTTTGCAATGTAGAAATCCCTAATACACTGTCTTTTTGTATGGCTTATATTTTGTGCTCTTGTTGCTGATCCTCTGTCCTGTGGTGTGCACAGTATTGGGTTCATTAGACTATCCTTTAGTACCAGCTTTGTTTCTTTGCTCTTGAATTAGAAAGTTTGGAGGTAATGCAGTCCTGAGTGAGTATGTATCAAGAATGCAGGCTGCTTTCTGAGACTTTCTCCTGCTTTTTTGCTTTCCTAAAAGAGTAGATGTTGGGCTTTTGTGGCTCCCTGCAGGCAGAAATGTTGTTTTTGAAATTGTTTTGCTGCTGGGAGGATTTTCTCTGGTTTTGCTTGCCATCCAGGGAATGTACCATGACACTTGGCTTTCAGACTTAAATATATAAACTGGAATTTTTAAGAGAAGGCAAAGCTCCATTCTTGGGTGGCCTGCCCAGGATGTGCTACTGCTGAGCCTCTTCTAAGAGCTTCGAGGAGGAAAGGGTCGTCTGATCCTATTGCACATAGCAGTTCTGGTCTTTGTGATGTTTCTTGTTGGTGCATAGGTGCCGAGAGGTGATTGAGAACATAGAGGGCAGGAATTCACAGCTCCTTCACAAGCTGCAAAAACTTGAGCAGGAACACGAGGATTTGGTTGAGCGCAATGAGGAGCTGGAATCAATTCTGGGAGAGACACAGATCCAAACACAGCAGGACAAGGAACAGTTTGAGAGCGAGGTGGAGGGACTTCATCAGAAAGTAAGTAAGGAATGGAAGAAATGCTGTTTGGTTTTGTTTAATTCTAGCTGCATGTGTCTCTGCATATCAGATGGTAAAATAAAATGATGCTTGACCTAAAGCTGCATGCTGCTTTGTTTAGTTTGACAAGAAACACTACTTGCAAAGTCTGTCAGTCATACAAAATTGGCACTTGCTTGGAGGTATGCATACCCCTAAGGGAGTACAGCGGCATTGTCTTTCTCAGCTTCTCTTCTCCTCTTTGGCATTTGAGCAGGTGCTGTTAACAAGCCAATTTGTTGTCTTGCACCCACAAGACGAGGCAACACTCCCTTCACAAACAGCCCTTCTGTACATGTGGGCTGTGTACCCTTCAGTTTCTTGTCTGAGCTGAAGCGAAGCCTTTGTGATTCAAATTTGAATTGCATCATGTTTTATCTGAAGCTATTTCCTTTGAGCCTCTTGTATCTTGGAAGCATTCATTTCCCCTGGGAGGCTGTCCCAGATAGCATCAGTGCTCCTGCCAGACTTCCATGTCAGGCTCCTTGAGGAGCTGCATTTCCACCTTGGGTGGCTGTTTCTGCTGCCCACAGTTCCTGCTGAAGAGCAAGGTTTCAAGGAGCCAGGAGTCCTTTTGGGGCTCAGAAGAGGCAAGAGGTTTTTGTGATAGAAGGTCATGATGGAAGGCCTGGCTTTGGCTTCATTCCCAATTCCTTCTCCAGACCTCAAGACAGAGGAAGAAACTGGTCACTGTGTGTGCTGGTGCCACCTGATCTGAAGAAAGATCACTAATTAAGCATGCTGGTGATGAAAAGTTGCACTTTGGACTTCTCTTAGAGCATGGCATTTTGGACACCAGTCAGAACCAAACATTCCTCAGTTGCAAACACCGAAGCACTTGGGGGTATGGGCACCAGGATCTGTGTTGCCTGGGGATATGCTTGCTGAAACTACTGAAGTTGAGAGCACAGTGAGTTTCCTTCCTCACCCCTTCTCTCATGCTGCAGCATCTGCTGTTGAATAGAGCAGAGATGGCTGAACACATCATTTTGGAGAGCACTAATAAGCTGATGTGCTTGGAGTGGATTTGCCTCCCCCTTGATCAAGAAGTGATCTCATTAATGTCTTCCTAATGTGTCTTACTTGATTTTGGGCACCCTCAAAACGAGGGCAGTCTGAGTCTTTTCCTGTTAGCGCAGCAAGGCTGTTCAAAGGATCCTTTGACTTGAGGAGGTTAAGAAATTCTTTATTTGCACTTATTTGCACATGACTATCTGGGAGCCTTTAGGACACCACTGATCTGAAGCACCGTGATGGTTATCTCGTTTACCAGAGCCCTGGTGACATTAGAGACCTCCTTGCAAGATATGCTGAGTCATCTCCATTCACATCTTGAGAGTGGATTAAATGACTGGTGAACCTTCTCAGCCTGAGGCTGCCTTCGTTGGAGTGGTCTTTAGCTCCATCCTTCTGGAAGTGGCTTTGTGTGGAGCACTACTCCGTGGCATTTGTGGAGTGTTGCTTAGCAAGGCATACACCACCTCAACCAGGGCAGCTGAATAGCTCTAAGGATAGATGCTCTCTCATTTCTAGCCAGAGAGCAGAGGAAGCCAGAAAACATTTTTGCTTCTAGATGGGTAGGCAGTAGAGAAACTTTACCCCCAAAACAGACTATCAGGGGTTTTCCATTTCCCTTGGTTGGCTGAAGACATTGCTGCTTGGCCAGGAGTTCCTCCCTTGGGCTGAGCAGCTCTGTCCCCTCTGTCTAAGGCCAGGAGACATTCTCTGGAGCTTCCAAGCAGCCAAGGAAATGCAAAAGGCTACAAATGGCAGTGGAGGAGAGGGCTGTAGGATGAAAGAGGAAGACTAAACCTTGGCTAGATCCAGCCACAGCTCAGGCAGAGCGCAGCAGAGCTGTGTTAATCATCTCTCAGGCTTCTGGGTGCCTTGGCTGTAATGAGGGATGAGCTGCACAAAGGCAAGTGCACTGTAGCCTGGAAAAAGCAGCACTCCTGGGAGTTTTGCCAGGTTGCACCGTGTGAAAAGGACTTGGGAATCTTTTCTGCTTTGGCACACCTATCAAAGTCCTGGTTGCATAGATTGCTGACACAGAACGAGGATGCAGGGATACAATGTGAGTATTGTTCTGCCATTAGCATGGTTCTTACCTGCCTAGCTTGAATACTGAAAAGTTAATGGCTTGGAGGAAAAATAAGCTAAATAATGGAGATATATAGCTTGTATCAGCTTCGTGAGCCAAGGCTGACAGGGGGCTGAGGATGGGAGGTTTGCTTTGTTCCTGAGATTCCTTCCACAGCTCCAAGGTCCTGCTGGAGCCACAGGCTGTCATCCGGTCATGGAAGCGGGTTTCTAAATGAGCCCTGAGTGTTTCACCCCACTGGGTTGCTGTTAACTCCTGGCTTGGTAAAATTAGAAAACAGGTTCACTCAGCCTTTGAAACAGCAGGATGAAAGGTCTGAGCCTGAAGCCAGCCTGCCTTGGCAGCAGTCCGCATCCACCCCTACTCCTCACTTCCAAATGTGGGATTTGTTGTGTTTGCTGCCTTTTGCAAGGGCTGGTTTGGCTTTAACCTGTGGCTTGTTGTGGTTAAGATCACAAGTTTAGAGACGGAATTGCTTGAAGTGCAGAAGAACAAAACTGAGATGAGTGGGGAAGAGCAGGCATCCGATGGAGCACAGGAGATGCAAGAGGTAAGGGGTTTTCTTTAGGAAACAACTCATTTTGTTTGGGAATGTATTAAATGAGCATCTTATGTGGATGTTCTTTATTGATTTCTTCTGAGAATTTGTATCCTATCAGTTCAACTCTCACTTCTTCCAGATGCTACAAAACTGTCAGGAAACGATAGAGAAGTTGGGAAGTCAGCTGGGAGAGCGGAGAGAATGGAGAAAACAACTTGCATCTGAACTTGAGCTGTTAAGAGAAGATCTGAAGGCTGAGAAGAAGGTACTGGGCAGCCAGATGTGTACCAGCTATAGGGTTACACTGCTTCCCCAGGAAGAATGCTGTGAACATTCCAGTTTGGGAAGTGGGCTGTGCTCTTCCAGGAGGATCTGCATGTAGTTCCTGAAGTGGGACACTCTGTGTGGGGGAGAGACCTTTGTGACTCCATAAAACATCTGTGGTTGCCCTTAGGTGGCATTGATTGAATCCTCCTGACCCGTTTCTCTAGTTCAGTGGGTTTCAAAGCTTTTTCTGGCAGCTGGTTTTAAATCCAGCTGCTTGAAGGAGATTGTCTCTAACTCCAAAGTGCTGATCCTATTGCTGAGTGCTTGAGGGTACACTTCACTGCAGGTTGACTTGGGAGCTTGGTACAGGCAGGTTAGGTGCTGAAAACTTCTAAGAGCTGCAGATCTGCAGCCTGGATCAGACAGAAGATACGACCCGAGGGAGGCTGGCATGGAGCAGTGGTGGTTGTATCTATTACAAAGGATGTTTTTCCCTCCCTGGGTGACCTTAAACTAGCTGTGAGTCATAATCACTTTGTTAAACATAAATAGAAACCAGTGGAGGTCAGAACTTCTGGTGGAGCTGCACACGCACTGCAGCCTTGCTGGAGGAATGGTGTCATCTAGAGGGCAGCTCTTTCCTAGTGCTGTTAGACATGTTAACGTTGCAAAAGCTCACCTTACAGACCAGGCCTTGCAGAGGAGTAGGTTGGGAAACAGCTGGGTCAGTCTATATATGAAGGTATGAAAGGAGTTGATGGATTTGCTTCACAAATGCATTATATTCTCTTCAGAGCAGCTATATTGGGAGAAATCGTTTCCTAGCAGGGTGCTGGAAGTGAGCTTAGAATGAATGCCTGGGCTGTCCTGATTAATACACACCTGGATGTCAAGACTTGATGTTGTTCACTTTGTCATATGCCCAAAACACAGTAAATAGGGTGATGCTTTTGTTCTTGTAGGTTTTAATAACGGCTATGTAAGTAATGTGACAAGAACTGATGCTCTTCAAAGAGCAGTTGCATTTATTAGACTTTCTCTTTGTTTTAAGACATTTCTGGATGTTGCAGAGGAGAAAAATCCCTTTCTCTGAGCTTGTAGTTAAGGGTGTACTACATTGCTAACTCCTTTCTTCAACAGGGCTTGCCTAACACAAAACCAGAGCTTAGAAGCGAGAGTGTCCAAAGAACTTCAGCAAGCAGAGATTTCATTAATGCTTCCCACGAGAAGCTACAAAAAGATGATGCTCTACTAGATGCAGAGGTGAGAAGCGTAAAGGAATCTTGTTCTAGTGTCTGATGCAGGTAGAAGCTGCATGTCTGCCTTGCTTGATATAAATAAATGCATCTGGGTGGGTGAGATCTGGAAGCAAAATACTGTTGCTAGCGAACACTCAAAGAAGCATTTGGCTTAGATTTGGTCTCATCAGTGTGTAGCAGTTACACCAGACTGGGCAGACGCTTGTTCTGATCCAAATGGGAGATCCTGTGTCCGTATGTGTTCCTTATCCCTTCTTTTCTTGCCCCTTCTGCTTCCTGTGCATGTTTGTTCCGTGTCCCAGGATTTGGGTCTGTCAGTGCCAGGTGTTAAGGCAGAGATGATGTTGGAAGTGGAGGGCAGCCATCCTTAGCAAGCTGCCTTGGGTTGATTTGGATGGAGGAATGTGTACGTGGTGCTCGTGCTGTTTTTCTGTGAGCTGCTAGTTTTGTAAAGAAACAGGGCACACAATATAAAGCACTGAGAACTGCAGATAGCCAACAGGAGGGTGAAATGAGATAAAGCCATGGGATTTGGTGATAGCTGACACCCAGCTGCCTCCCACGCAGACTTGTCTTCAAGGGTCAAGAGCTGCAGAATGGCAGGCCTTTTCTTGTCAGTCTCCAGGCTGCCTTCTGCTGCTCAAAATATTTCAGTGAGACTGAAGAAAATCAGTGGCGTTGTTTTCTGACCTTGCAGGTCTCTGAGCTTGTCCAAGAAAATGAGCAGGTTAACAAACTTAAGCAGCAACAGGAAGATGCATGTACAGATGGAAAGGCGTATGAAGAGCAGGTGGCTAAAGTAGTGTTTTTGGAAGAGCAGATCCGGAACCTGACAGATGAACAAGAACAACTCTGGTAAATCCTGACAAGGGCCATGGTGCCTTCTGCCATTCACCTGTGCTGGCTGATGGTTTAGTCTTTGTCAAATTCATGCCCTGTTTCTTCTGGATGGAATGGCCACAGCAGTTTGTGTCTTTTCTATGGTAGCTGGTAATCAGCTCTCTGGAGTGAGTTTTGGTCAATAAGCACCTCCTTGAGCAAAACTAGGATAAGACAGAAGTTAGCTCGCTGGGACACACAGTTTGGATCAGGATAAGTCAGACAGATGGATTAAGGGGGATGTGAGTCCCTGCTTCCTTACAGCAGGTCACTGTGGGAGTGTTCCTGGGCTGCTTGTGAGTCCAGCTCATGCGAGTGCTGCTTTACCCAGTAGTTAACGCTAGTAATGAATTTCTGGGAACTCACACTTTGGATATACATCTATTGTGGTGTGGTGACCATGGGAGCCTGACCCTTACCCGGAATTGTTAGACCCAGGATTAAATTCCCTTTGAAGCCTCCAGAGATCCTTGGGTATTACCCAGAGCACTTCATGAGGTTCTCATACCCCTGCCTTCCCCCTCAGAGACCGATTTCCCTCAGATGTGTATAGTTATCTCTTTCCTTTGCTATTTCTTCTTCAAGTTCCGAATTAATAGAAAGCAACAAGAAGAGGGAGGAGCTAGAGAAGCATCTGAAGGAGAGCAACAAAGAAAAACAGTTGTTGGTGGAAGAAATTGCCCAGCTAAAGCAAGATATCCTGGCTACCAGGGAGCAGCGTGACAGAACGTTTGAGGAGGCTTTGAGGATGAATCAAGGCACAGTCCATAGAGACAACAGGTTTCTTACGTCACAGAGCACTGCAGGCAGTTTAGATGGGAGCATCAAACAGGTATGGGCAGCTTTGCCATCTGCGCTCTACTTTTTTCACTAATTTAGTGGCAAAATTAGACTGGAAGCCAGTCCTTGAAGTGCTGCAGGACTGACATAAAGGGAGAGCTGAGAGACTTCCTTGGGTACGGTGCTTGGGAATGTGCAGTGTCATCGCATCCTTCTGTCATGCTTTTAGGCATGATGGGAAGAAGAAATTTTGAAGACATCCAGGATGGAGAGTTTTGAGATAAGCAAGGATTACATGCAGGGGTTTGGAAGAGAATTGAAGACAAGAGGACCTACAGGCAGGGGTGAAAGTGAAAAGAGAGGATCAGAGCTGCACTGACACCAAGACACATCCCCTCTGTACAGTCATAGCAGGTTGTGACAGCAGAGAAAAGCGTGCAGTTTGCAAAAACAAGATAGAAGATGTAGGGAGGGTGCTGAAAAGTATCCTCATAGGAGCAGGTGGGGAAACAAATCTGTAAGTGATGAGGAATCCAAAAAGGGGTTCCCAGCCAGCTGGGCATTCACCTGGGGAGGTACCCTTGATCTTCAGTAATTTTCATCTGGTCCCAAGAGCATAGGGTGAAGGTGGGAAGTGACAATGTAGATCAACAGGTGGCTGCAACTGATGTTGGGAAGAAGGATTTTGATAAAGAAGATGTAGGAACAGCTTTTAGGTTGTGTACAGTGTGCTTGCAAGGCTGAAGAGCTAAATTAGTTTCTGAAAGCTCCTATAAATCCGTTTGCCTGTAACAGAAGTGGGGAACTGCCCAGTGGTGTTCAGGCTGCTGGGGCAGTGTGTCTGTCCCTGTACTGCTGCCAGCACTCTTACCTGTGGGTCTGGGTGTCACCTGTGGTTAGAGACTGTAACAGAACTGTGGATGCTGTCAGAAATCACTCAGGATCTGAGTGAGGAGGAACCCAGCTTGTTTTGCTTTTGTTCACCAGGTTAGCTGTAACAGGGATTTGCTTCCTGATCCTTGTTCCTCTGTTCCTGCAGAGTGTGTCTGAAGAGAGATTCCAGCAGCAGGAGGAAAGGCTGCAGCAGCTGAGGCATGACCTGCGTCGGGTCCAGAATTTGTGCAGCTCAGCAGAGAGGGAACTGAGATACGAAAGGGAGAAAAACATCGACTTACAAAAGCAAAATCTCTTGCTTCAGCAGGAATGCACTAAGGTAGGAAGAGAGTGCAGGGAGAAGGAAGTGCTGTGTTATTTTACAGGCAATGGGGGATCTGAAGTGCTGATTTCAACACACTGGACCTGATTTGCTTTCTTGTCTGTGCTGGTGGATGTTGGAGTCTGTTAACGTCTTGTTCTCATTCCAGTTTTCCCCAAGAAATGTTCTGGCCAAACAGTGTCCCTCTCATGCATGCACTGCCTCCAAATAAAGCATGGTGTGCTTGCTCACTGTGTTTAGCTTTAGTTCTTGTTCAGTAGCTAGTAATCCTGTTGCCCCTTTCCAGATCAAGATATTTTGGATTTTATATACTGAAGTGCAAACTTGATTTCTTTTTCTTTTGAAAATCAGGTCAAAGCTGAACTGAAGCAAGCCCGGACAAAGCTCTTGGACACGACTGAAACGTGCTCCTCTCTCTCAGCACAGTGGGAGAAGAGCCAGCAGAAGGTCAAAGAACTTGAACAAGAGCTCTTGAAGTGCTCCCAGGCTGATAAATTGCAAAGCACTCTGCAAGAGAAGCTTGTGCAGGAGAAATCCAGAGTGTACGAAGCACAAAAACAGGTAATTCATCAGTGTGGATTAACTTCACAGCAGCAATGATTTTAGCAGTTGTGTGTGGCTGTAGTTCAGTTCAGGCTGCAGTAGCAGCTCATGAATCAATTTCCTAAAGTGCATTTCACACACTTCAGATCTCGTGGGAGGCTGGCTATGTATTTTAGAAGACAGTTGAGTCATTAGTGGGAGCATAATTAAGACAATAGAAGGCAAATTGATAACCTCAACTCCTGTCTCTAAGGCTCAGTGTTTCAGAGAATGCTGCTAGGGATGTTGGCAGGTGTAGGGAGCTTGGATCATGCTCTCACTACAACTCTTGCTGCTGTTTGCCATCTGGTGAGTTGTAAAAACTTGGATTTTCTATACCATTGATTCTTGTGCTGCTTGTTGGATTTGGTTTTGAAGTTTGCAGGATCAAATTAAATGTAAAAAAGGTTGTTGCTGATTCATGCTCTGGTATCTGTTCCAAAACCTGAAAGCCACTGGAAAGGATTTGCTTTCAGTGAGTGCACTCTGACACAAAGACCTGCAGAAATAAGTACTTCTGTGTAGAAGCAAGCAAATCTTCCTTTCCTGAGACTCCTTTGATTCCAATACCAGCTTGTTAGGTTCAGAAAGTTTAATCTATGTCCAATTTTAATCTGAGATCTCGAAGATCCAACAGAAGCTGAAGGATTCACAGCACCAACTCCTGCTGGCAGAAGCCCGTGTTTCTGACAAGAAAGTCCTGGAGGAGGAGCTGAAGGAAGCTCGAGAGAATGAAGCTCGAGTGCAGCAAGAGCTCCGTGAGGAACTGCTGAAAAGGTACACAGAACTGGGTGAGATCCATGGGGTTTCCTTGGGGATTGGTGGAGGCTTCAGCTGACTCGGAAGGTGCAGGGCCCTTCTTGCCAGCCCAGTGATTTGTTGCAGTGATAGTTTACCTCTAGGTGCCAGCATAGTTCTTTGTTGTTCCAGCTGTGTCCCAGCACAGATGTGTTCACACTGGGTTTGACATTCCCAGCCACAGCATTCAGTGTTTGTGAAGGCACTGGGACATGGGGACATCCAGGATGTGCTGATTTCTTCCCACCCCCTGAGTTGCCTGGGCTATATGCAGTGCACCGCGTTGTTTTTAGACCTCACAGTGGCACGTGGTGAGGTGACCTTGGTGTCAGCATCTCACAGTCACACCAGTGTGCTTTTAGGAAGCTCCTGGAGCAGCAAGTGGAAGAACTACGGCAGCAGCTGCGGCATTCCCATGAGACAGAGGCATCTCTGGCCAAGATGCACGTGGAGCTGCAGGCCAAGACTCTGCATGCCCTGGAAGATGATAAGAAAACTGACTCAGGCGAGGTGAGCTGCAGCACACACATGTCCTCATCACCCAGGGTGAGGCTGAGGAGGGGAATGGGTTGGATTGGTGATGGGGAAGCTTTGGAGGCCAGACTGAAAGGAGGTGGAGAATCCTCTGTGGCTGAAGGCACGTGCAGAAATAGAAAAATATTTGTTTTCCAGCATCTTCAGTGTCAAAAGGAGAGCCAGAAGCTTTCAGAGCAGCTCTCACTGCTGAAGGAGGAAAATAAAGCTCTTTATGAGGAAGGAGTCCGTCTCCTGAACCAGAAGGATCTATATGTCAGGTAAAGACTTTAGTGGCAGGAGATATGAAGTCAGAAAAAAGCTACCCAGGAACTGCTCTTTATTTGCCTGATAGTGACACTGGATTTGACTGTTCTGCAGCCCTTCGTGTTTCTCCTGTTCAGGACACGTAGCACTGGGAGATCTGTCTTAACACAGGGAGGGTTAAGCCAGGGGGGGAAGGGCTAGGATTTGCAAAGCTGGGAGTCAGCTGGGGGGGATACTTTGGGTCCTTTCCCCCAATCAGTTTCCATTTGGTTGATGCTTAATGCAGTCTTGCAAGAAAAACCAACCAGACAACCAAATTATCAGACACAGCAGAGAAAAGATGCAGCCTACAAAGTCAGTGCACTCATTCTGCCTTCAGCTGTGCAGCCAAATGGAGCTTGGTAGATGGCTGCAGCTCCTGGGTCAGGCTTTGAGAAGTCTGAGTAAGTGCAGAACATCTTCTGTCTCGTTTTTGGCTTAAAACATGAGAGGGTTTCACATCTTTGTTTGTACCTCCTCAGGAAATATAATGAAATGCAGCTCCGCCACAAAGAGAAGATCCGCAGAGCCAAAGCGACGTTCATCCATGAGGTGAAACAAAGGGACAGCAGGATTAAGCAGCTTGAAAACGAGCTCAGCGAGTCAAAACTCCAAGTGGAAAAGGTAAAAGAACTCATGGGAGACTCCCCCCATAGGGAAGGCAGGAAGCTGACCGCAGAGTCTCTCTCCTTCCTAAAAGGAGGAGATTGCCACAATAAGCTTTGCAGAGCTCCTCCAGCAGAGTTGGACCTGCCTTGCAATGGCAGACAGGAGTCATATACAGTTAGAGCTGATGGTGTAGGGTGCTTTGCATCAGAGTGTTCCAGGAGGGAACATGCTCAATGGTGATCCTTTTGGCAAGTCACTTTGAGGTCTACAAAGGATAGAGAAGAGCAGAGCGTAACTTCTGGTTGTTGTTTCCCTCTGCAATGATGCTCAGGGGAAAGTGCTGATTGCACAGATCACTACTGAGAATGAGAAGTTACTCCAGGAAAGAAGACGGCTCCTCCAGAGGATAACTGACCAAGAGGAGACCCCTTGGAGCAACAGGTCTACAGCTGCTGCCCTGCAGAGCAGGTAGGCACCTGACTATGTCTTAGCAGGGTGCTCTGGGAGCCTGTCTCATCCTTGCACATCTCCAGTTTCACTCTGCTTTCAATGAGGAAATCCTTATTTGGTCTGGAGGAAAGCCTGGATTGTGTCTCAGTCATTAGTGCTGGGGTTTTTAATTGCTGTGGGATGTCATTAGGCCCTCTGCCCAGCAAAACTCTTGGCATACAGCTGAAGGCTGTGGAGGCAAAAGGATCTGAAGTTGAAAAACAAAAGGTCCTTTAGGAAGCATAATGGGGCTGGAAGGGAAATAACCTGTGCCTTGTATGTGCAACACACCCAGAATGAAGATCCTGGATGAGGAGAACGTGCGGCTGCATGAGAGCAAAATCCATCTCTCTGGCCACGTGCACACCTCACAGCGGGCACTGAGGAGCACCCACACTCCCAACACAGAGGTGAGACCCTCTGGGATGTCCTGGTCTCAGCAGACAGGTTGTGGGAGCTGATGTCCTGCTGAGAGGGTCAGTGTTTGTAGCTGCAGTTTTGGTGCCAGAGAACAGCTGAACCATTCCTTTCCTTTGGATGGAAAGGAGATGCCAAGTGTGCAGTAGTCTGCAGTGGCTTTGTTGGTAAGAGGGAACTTTTGGGGTCGCTGGTATGACACTCAGATTATTATCTGCTCTTGCTTGTTAAGAAATGAACTTAGGGATGAGAAGTCCAAGGGTGATCAAAATATCCCTTTGAGGTATTGCTAAAGAGATTAGGAGCACAGGTAGTATTCTCTAGCAAAAAAAAAAGGCTTTTCCAATTATGTTAGCAGCAAAAGGAGGACTAAAGAAAACACTAGTGTGATATTCAGTGAGGTTGGTCACCTCACAAATCGAGATGATGATAAAGCAGAGACACTGAATGCCTTTGTCACCTCTGTATTTAACAACAGTGATGGGCCCTGGGATCTCCAGAGCCCTGAAGGACTGCAACCAGGGGGAGTGATGATAAACCCCAAGTTGACTATGAACTGTTTTTATTGTGTGGGATTTGCTGCTGGAAATGAACACGTGTAAGTCTATAGGGCCCAATGGAACTCAGTGCTGAAAGAGTTGATCAGCATTGCCAGACCTCTCAGCACATGTTAAAGACTGCAAACTAACAAATGTTATTCCAGTTGTCAAGAAGGCCAAGAGGAACAACTCTGATAGCTGAGGCATGTCAGCCTCAAAGACCAGCACAGTTATGGAGAGCATTACTCTGACAGCCACTGAAATACATGAGGAAGAGAATACAGTGTAGTCATCAGTCATAGCCAACATGGGATTCCAATGGGAAAGCTATGCCTCTCCTGATATCCCCTAATGAAAGGATTGTCTGCCTAGTGGGAATGTAATGGTTTTCAGTTTGTTGGCTGTGGATTTCAGCAAAGCTTTTGATGCTGTCTTTACGGTATCCTCCTGGAGCACATGACAGCATGGCTGGGCAATTGCCTGGAGGGATGGGCTCTGAGAGTAGAGTGGGAAATGGGGCAACATCACGCTCATGGCTATCACTCGCAGGGCTCCCCAGGGCTCAGTTTTAGGGCCAGTTCACTTGAATACTTCTAACAATGACCTGGGCTCAGGAATTGAGTGGATGCTGAGTTTGCTGATGATGCTAAATTAGGAGATGTGATCAGTTCCCTTGAAGCCAAGGAGACCTCGCAAGGGGATCATAATCGTTCAGAGCTCTGGGCAATCACAAATTACATGAAGTGTAACAAATGCTGGATTTTGCACCTGGGACAGAGCAGTCCTGGGTGGTACATACAGACTGGGAGATGGGGGGCCAGGGGCAGCTCTGCAGGGGGGGATCTGAGGGTTTTCTCCCTGCAGAAGAGTACCTTGAGCTCACCTCCTCCTTTTCATTTTTAGAATTGTTAAAGGACCTTAATAACAGGCCTGGCCATTTCAGAGTGAGCTTTGCAGTTCAGACAAATAGAACCCTGTGGTTTGGACTCTTAGATGTTACGCCAGTAAGTCAAAAGCACTCTGACCAATCTAGCTGATAATGATGACCAAACTGAAGTGAACAGAGGTATGTCTTAGCTCCTCACTGAGTTTTGGATGGATGAATTCATGAAGAATGTAGTGAGATAGAGAAAAATTCAACAAAGTGAAAGGCTGTTTCAAGAGCTCTCCAGATGCAGCCAGTGATATGGAAGTTCCTTGGTAGAAGGGTTAGGAATTGGAAGGGAACCCAGCTTGGAAACCAGTGGTTACAAATGAAGAGGAGTACATTCAGGAGCTGTTTGTGTGGTCTGTCCTGTTTTCTTTCCTTTTGGTTGTTTAACCTGGGCTTTGGGATTTGTTGGTTTGTTTTTAAGATTCAGACTCATTTATGATTAGTAGCACTGTCAAGATGGGGAACGTGTGTTGGAGCAGGGAACACCTTCAGGTCTGAGGCTGTGCAATGATACTCAGGGTCTGACATGGACCTCTCCCTCTGAAAGTCTCTTTTTGCCATTCCAGGACTTGAAGAGTTCTAATTGCTCTGAACGACAGCTTCAGAGTAAGGTGTCGGCATCGTCTCCCCGTGCCAGGTACTGTGGGGTAAAATGAGAAGGAAGGGGATTTCTCCTGGCATGTGGCAAGGCAGGAGTTGGGCATTTGGTTTCAGCCGCAGCCCTGTGCTGCCTCACAGTGGTGCTGCACTGTAGCTGTGCAGGTGGTGAGGAATCCAGTAACGCTAAAACAATGACTTAAGAGTGGAAATGTGTTTTCAGCTTCCAACCACGAGAACCACCTGACTCCCTCAGCAGCCTGAAGCCCATGCATGACACCAAGCCTGAAGGAGCAGCTGAGAGCCAGGATTCATCCTTTTGCTTATCCCCCTCTCAGCCTTCGGAGATTGGGTACCTGAATGTAGCCTCGCCTGGAGACACCACAGCCTCCCAGCTGCAGGAGGAGAGTCAGAG
This sequence comes from Oreortyx pictus, assembly GCA_036925125.1. Taxonomy (NCBI): domain Eukaryota; kingdom Metazoa; phylum Chordata; class Aves; order Galliformes; family Odontophoridae; genus Oreortyx; species Oreortyx pictus. The sequence goes on along the minus strand of JAUPFR010000024.1, from coordinate 6,187,963 downwards.
CATCAGCTCTGAGAACTTCTGACTGGGGAAAGATGTTTGTAAAGTACAGACTGGCTGGGCTGCCAGGATTTGGGCTTCTGTTGCCATGCAGCGATAAGGACTGCAGTAGGGAGAGTTGCCAAATGACTTGCTCGGTTATTTCTGTGGTAACTGAATAATCTCATTTTTTTTTTTTTTTTTTTTAACTTAGCCAGCCATAAATGTGTTCATGTCATCTCAGATCTACCCAGAGACCGGAATTTGCAGGCCAGCTCCTTACAATACAAGAAGGGAGGGGTGGGGTGAGACACGTGTTTCCCTGAATCACATTTCCTTGTCCTGCCCCAAAGCTACAAGCTTTGTAAATAAAATTTGGAGAGATTCTCCTGTGTTCTGCTGTTTATCTGGGCTTCTCCATTCCCCTCTGTCTGTGCTCAGGTGCTGCTGTGCAAACCTAGGGAGGGGAACAGAAGGGGTCTGAGTGCTCAGAGGTTTGAAGGGAGAGAACTGTTGTATGTGGGGAGGGATGGAGGGCATCTGAGCGCAGGATGGGGAGGGAGGAAAGGGAAGAGGAAGGAAGCTGTCTGCAGATGGGGGTGGGGAGGGAGCTCTGGGTGCGAGGAGGAGGAGGGGAGAAAGGAACCAAAAGGGACAAAAAAGGAGAAAGAGGGGCTGAAGAAATGGGATTAGGAACATGTAGGAAGCTAAAGGAGGGGATCTGAATCTGCAGCCAGGGAAATGGAGTAGATCTGAATGCTCACAGGCAGCGATGAAAGGTCTGCAAGGATGCACCCAACCCAGGGGCTGGAGTGGAAGGAGCAAGAACGTGCACATAGGGAGTACAGAGGGGAATCTGTGTGTGCTGAAGGGCTCAGGGCAGGTGCTGCAGGGAAAGGGAGTGGGAAGGGGAGAGATCTGAGCGTGCATGAGGAGAGCAGAGTGTAGAGGGGATGAATAGGAGTCACTGATGACATGAGTGGGAAGTGAAGAAATCGAAGCGCTCAAAGGGATGAAGTCCTCAAAAATAGTGAATCCTCCTGGAGGAGATCTGAAGTGACACAGAACACCTGGGTAAGGAAAAGAGTGATCCCAATTACCTGGTGTAGGGAACCTGCTTTGGCAGGGGGGTTGGACTCAATGATCTCTTGAGGTCCCTTCCAACCCCTGTGATTCTATGAAATGGAGAAGGAGTGTTTCTGGAGTGATGGGGTGTCCCAAGAGCTGACTGTATTGGAGGCTGAAGTGAGCCTAACTGGGAATGGATGCATTGTGCCTGGCCCAGGGGCTCTGTGCAGCTGTGGCACAGACTGCCTCAGGGCCCTTTGCAGAGAAAAAGCGACCGGGCAATCACCAGCAAGAGCAAGTGCTGGATTCTGCACCTGGGCCAGTGGCACCTGGCTCTGTACTGAGTGGGGGACGAGAGGCTGCAGAGCAGGAAGGGATGTGTGCCTCAGGCTGACAACAAGCTGAACGTGCACACGCAGCAGTGTGCTCCGGGGCCCAAAGGGCCACACGTACCCTGGGATACACCGGTGAACGACTGTCCCGGGCCACGTGCGGGTATCCTAGAATCATAGAATTACTCAGGTTGGAAAAGACCTTAAAGATCATCGAGTTCAACCATGACCTAACCATACTACCCTAACAACCCTCCGCTAAATCATGGCTTTGAACACCACATCCAAACAGTTTTTAAACACATCCAAGGGTGGTGACTCAGCCACCTCCCTAGGGAGCCCATTCCAGTGCCTAACAACCCTTTCTGTGAAAGGTGTTTCCTGATATCCAACCTAAACTTACCCTGGCGCAACTTACTTCCCTTTGTCCCGCCACCAGTAGGTCGCTCCAAAAGTCATGCCTCTTATTTACTTCCACGGACACTCCAGCAGAGCACCGTCTGACAGAGCAGACTCTCAGCTACGGAACGTAACTCCTCACTCAGCGCAGCGCGGGGAAACCACGCGCTCAGAGTCCCATTAACCTTCCCCACGCACTGCAGCGCGCACCCCGCGGACGGAGGGGGAGAGTCTGCCCTCGCGTGGCCGAAGGAGGGACACGCGGGGGAAAAAGGCACCCACGCCCCGCGGCGCCCCACACACCGGCAGCGCAACGGGCGCCACGCGCTGACGTCACGCCCCACAACTCCCGCCCGCCGGCGAACACGTGACTCCTCCCCTTCTCCGCCGCGCTTCCGCTTCCCGGGGAGCGGCCGCCATGTCGGCGCTGGCGCTCAACCCGAACAACCCCGTGGTGTTCTTCGATGTGACCATCGGCGGGCAGGTGGGCCGCGCCCCGCGCGCTCCGCTTGCCGGCCCTTCTCGTTGGGGGTGGGGCGGGGCGGGCTGAGCCGGCTGCTGTCTCCGCAGGAGGTCGGCCGCATGAAGATCGAGCTGTTCGCGGACGTCGTGCCCAAAACCGCGGAGAATTTCAGGTGAGGAGCGGCCGGGCGCCCGCGGCTCGGCTGGGCGCTGCGTCCTGAAGCGGCAGTGCCGTGGTCCCTGCCGCCGCCGCCGCCGCCGCACCCGCTTCAGTTCTCTCTCTGCGCCCGCAGTGCTGCGTGTGACCGTGCAGCATCGTAATCACTCAGCGGAGTCCGTGTGACCTGGAGGGGGAAGGCTCTGGTCCCTCTCTGCTCCCTGTGTGGAGTTGCTGATGCACTCTGTTTGTATAGGAAAGGCGGTGCCTCAGTGTTGTGGTTAAAGCCTCCTTGCTGCCCCGTTCTGACACTGACAGCAGTAGGGATCCTGCTTTGGCAGGGGGTTGGACTCGATGATCTCTAGAGGTCCCTTCCAACCCCTACGATTCAGTGATTCTGTGTATCTCTTGGACATTCCAGGTCCAGAGAAGTGAAGGTAGCCTGTCCTCTGAGACGTGGTGCTCTACACCCGCTGTCACTTACGAACACATTGTTCAGTATCTATACTCTCTCCATGTCTTCTCAAACTCTCTTTTGAAATGGAAGCGTTGAAGTGTTTACCAGTGATTTCTGTCTCATCCCCACTGGAATAAGCAAAGTCCTGCACGACATTCCGTGCATTTGCTGAATGCCACCCTCTGTGTCCTTAGAATTCAGATGTGGTTTACACTCACCTTTTCTGTGTTTTATTTTTTCTTCTTCAGGCAGTTTTGTACAGGTGAATTCAGGTACGTGTTTTATGTTCTGTTTTTGCCTAGCATTCTCAGACAGGCTGTGCTGGGTGGCTCAAAGGATGGCTCGCTTGGCAGTTTTCCTTACAGTGAAATGGAAGCATTTCAGAAGTGTGCTGTGATGGAAGCGTGGCTGGCTCAGTTAGTCACAGAAGTGGCTGTCTTTTCCTTTTGGGCACAAATTTGGTCATGCTCTCATTGCTCTAAACGTACCTTGCCTGCACATAAAAAAAGGTATGTGGCTCATCCTGGTACAGATGTCCGTACTGCAAAGTACAATGGGATTCTGCTGAGGTGATGAGATGGATGTTGCAAGCAGCCACTGCCCATTTCAGGTTTCCCTTGGCCTCTGGTGGCATCAGTACAAAATTAGGTTCCACCACGGGCTCAAGGACGTGGGTTGGTAGGTGAAATATTAAGACATCTGAGGTGCAGGGCAGCCCTTTGGGAATGTGAACTCCTGGAAGGGTTTTGTGTTGGGGTATCCAATGAGTTGTAATGACTTTCCCTTTTATTTCCTTCTAGGAAAGACGGTGTCCCTATAGGTTATAAAGGAAGCACTTTCCACAGGTGGTACTTCTGCTTTTGTTTAGAGACTTAATAGCAGTGGTTGGCTTTGAGCCCTGCCTCAAGGGTGATATTGGTCTGGGGGGCATTTGTAGGTTGTGGTTCCTGTCACCTTCCTGTAGCTTCTGCTGTCTGTCCTTTGCGTGCTGTCAAATACTCTCTGTGGACTGTAATAGACATTCATGATGTGTTTTTCTACTGGGAACTGAGTACTGCTTTCCTTTTTTAGGGTAATAAAGGACTTCATGATCCAAGGAGGTGACTTTGTAAACGTATGTACTGCTGTGTATTGCTTTTGTTTTTTTCCCACGCTGTACAACTCTTTTCCAAGGTACTGATTTGTTGGATCTGTTGGCAGTTTTGAGACACCCAGCAATAACTGGAGGCTTCCTCACAGCACTGCTGCCATCTTACTGCTACAGACTATAACATACTTAGTAACAAATCTGGAGCCTTGGGTAAAAGTATGTCATCCTTCCCTATGTTTTCTCTCCCTGACAGCGCAATGATATAGCTAGGGGCTTTGCAAACTTGCAGAGGTTTTCTTTTCACCCTGCTGTCCTTCCCCTTTCTCCTGTCCCCACAGTAAGGGGCAGAGATGCCTAAGTACACAAACCAAGCATCTGTACCGAGAGATAGTTTAAATCCAAATTAACTTTTTGTTAGTGAATTGTCTCAAAGTAGAGAAGAGTATTTGTGCCTGCAGTGCTGCCGTGCTCAGCCCTGGGGATAAGCAGAGTGTCTGAGAGAAGCTGAAGGACCACGGAGTTTCTTCAGTGTTAGGACATGGTGCAATGATTTCATTTCTGGCAGAGGTGGTTAAAAAGGAAAGGGGCAGTGGGGGAGCGTTAGTTCAGAAGCTGATTGTGTGAAAATCACTGAGAGAACTGCCTGCATAGGAGGTGGCTCAGCTGGGTCAGGTTTAGGTAATCCCCAGCAGTGACACTGCAGGCTTAATAAAGAAAGTGTATGTTAAGTGGAAAGGCAATAAAGGGAGACAGGCTGCAGCCAGACAGAGTAAATGGGGCTGAATGGAACTAAATCAACACAGGGAAATTGCTTTCAGAACAGCAGATTTAACTGACTGTGCTAAACTTGTCTGTTTGAATTGCTTCTGCAGCTTTCTCTGGGGGGTTCCTCGCTGCCATTCTCCTGAAGGGTCTCAGTCCTTTTGACTGTGTGCAGGAGTCTCTCTGCAGTGGGGCAGCTATGGGCCACTCTGCTGTCATGTATCCATCAAGTCTTGATGTCTGAGTGCTAGTGCTTGTAGTACATGCAAAGTGTGTTGACTTGGCAGAAAGGAATGAAGCATCTGAGTGTGTTCACCATCAGTACATATATAGTAGCAGTGCAGCTCTTTTGGGCTGAGTTTATCACTGATTTTGCTTGGTTATTTCTAGTTCGTGCTACAGAACAAAAACTGTGGCTGACTGATGCTCCCTGCCTCTCTTGTGCAGGGAGATGGCACTGGAGTAGCCAGTATATATAGAGGTCCTTTTGCAGATGAAAACTTCAAGCTGAAACACTCTGCTCCTGGCCTGCTTTCTATGGTAAGTTTGAAATGAAGACTGAATAGTTTTTGATATTCCCCCATGCCCTTTTCCGAAGTGTATGAATTCTATCTGGCAGACAGTAGGACTCTGTACAGTTGGATGTAAGGTGTGAAAGACCTGTGTGATAAGTACCAGTCAGAAGGCGGCTGGGCTAGTCCTAAAGCAACAGCTCTTTCCAATGTGGGATGTCTCTGCCTTCAGCTTTGGGAAGTCCTAATCTGTATGCTTTGTGTTTTGATGTTTTCAACCCGCAGGCAAACAGTGGTCCGAGTACTAACGGCTGCCAGTTTTTCATTACGTGCTCCAAATGTGACTGGTTGGATGGAAAACACGTTGTGTTTGGTGAGTACCTGCCACGCAGGCCTGGCATACAGGCTCTTGGACACTTTCTGGGGCTCAGCTGCTAAAATAAACAGCTGTGGACTGCATGTTCCTTCCCCATCCGTTGTGCCAGCAGGGGTATTTGTGCAGCCAGGTACTGAGATGGTTCACTAGAAACGTTTTCTTCCCAGCTTAACTTTAATCCAGATCAGATCCTTGATCATGTATCATGTCAGTACGTAAATCCTTGTGCCAGTGCAGATGGAGCAAGGGATGAAAGGTGAAGGGATGCCTTTCTACTCCACTGTCAGATTGGGACTGGCATCCACATGGCGTTTCCAGCTGAGTTTGTAGATGTGAGATGTACTTTCAGAGGATGACTAACTGTTCCTGTACTCCCTCTTGAGCCGTGAGAGATCAAGGCCAGACATAAAGCTCTTGTCCTGCTCACTTTTATCAGTTTGGAGAGCAGTGTGCAGGGCTCTTCAGGAGGAACAGGAATTCCTGTGTGTGCTGGGGAAGGCAGCAGAGGTTAAAACAGACAGTACTGAAGTGGATGCATTTTCTCATTCTAGGTAAAATCATCGATGGGCTGTTGGTCATGAGAAAAATTGAAGTAAGTGGAATTTGCCTTTTTCTCTGTAAAATCCATGTCGGAAACTCATGGGAGAGCAACAGATGTTATTCTGTTCTCTTCTGCTGTTTAATGGCTACCAGGGAATACCGATGACAAAAGCTGGGGTTGTTGTCTCACAATGAAGACAAATGATAGGAAATCTGTTGCCACAAAGTCTGTCATTTAGATTGACTTTTGAATGCTGTACTCCCGTGGTCGCTGCTTAGGCTTTGAGCGAGGATTTTGTTCTCCTAGCTTGATTTGCAGCGCTTTGCATTTGTTCAGGAAGCTGAACTGAAAAGCTGTTCCATCAGACAAGAGCGTAAAGCAGATCACTTCCGTGCCATTGCCTGGGATTATTCAGTGGGTGCTAAATCATCAGTTCTGCTGATCTGTCATCGGCGTGTCTAATTAGAAAAGTTAAGCCAATCTTCTGATGAGCTGCCAGGATAACGTGTCCTGATAAATAGGAGTATGCCGTGACTGGGTGTCGTGGCAGGATTGTGAGCAGGATGACAAAGAGCAGTTACTGACTTTGTGGCACACCCCTGCTTTGGGTTGGGAAATGTGCACGAGGGCCTCTGCCAACGGAGAGTGCAAACAGCAGAGCTGCCAACCTTTAGGTATTGAGATGCGGGCGTGTGCAAACGTTCCTGATGCTGTGCACTGCCTCACTGCCCATTGCTCACTGGGTTTGCTGTGTTTTTATAAGGTGTGACATTATATATCTGTCCCCAGAATGTGCCCACGGGACCGAATAACAAACCCAAGCTGCCGGTTGTGATCTCTCAGTGTGGGGAGATGTAATGCATTGGAGCAGAAATGGGGTAAGTCTCAGTCTTCTGGGGCATCCAGTGCAGCTGAACAGTGGGTTTCTGTGCTCCTTGCTTTTCTCTTGACTTGTTTTTACATTTGTATGAGCTTGCAGAAAGTTGGCTCAGCTCACTGAACCATCATAAAATGCTGCTCTGATAGCAGGATTTTTTTTACCAGCTCATCTCCCTGAAGCAGTTTCCCTTCAATCTACATAAAGGCAGTGCTAGAGGGGAAGAATTTTGTGGCTGCAGTCTGACTGGGTCAGCCCTGCCTTGGAAGGGGTTAGGCTGCCTTGAAGCCTTAGCTTCAGAATCCAATGGATGAAAGGGGGTCTGCAAGAGGAATTCAGCTGGTATTACTCAGGCAGGAGGGAGTGGAAGGGTCGTTTAACCTGCAGCTAAGTGCCCTCTCCTGTTGCCACTGAAAGCTGAGCATCCATATGTGATGCAGGCGCAGGGATCAAGAATAGTGCTACAGAAGGAGAGGACTCGAGCTTCCCTGCTCACTGCAGCCACAGCACAGCCACCATGGCAGGGCAGAGGAATTGCTGTGTTACAGAGCCTCACCTTAATTCAGAAAAGCACCTCTGTCCTCGTACAAAGGGAAATGTTCCCAGCATGTACCCAGGCTTCATTTTGGTTAAACCAAATAGGTGCAAGGCTGAACTCAGACTAACATGGATTATTCTGTTTGCATTTTTCTTTCCCGCTTGACTATAAAAATACCACAAGCATTTAAGCAAATCTGACCAGATTTCAATGTGTCAGGCTGCAGCTTATCAGAAATCTGCTGCATGAGCCATTTGGTTGCTGACATCTCCAATTTCAGCAGGCAGGCACTGACAAAAGCAACTCCACACAATTTTTAGCCTTTCTTTATGTGATATCCAACGATGTCTGGAATTGCCCATGAAGTCACATCCCTGCTAGCATGGTAAAGCCTTTCAGACCTGCAGTGCTTCAGATACTTCTATTTGATGAAGTGACAATATGGAATGCAATCACTCAGTGCTTCTGCTGGCATTTATAGGCTTTCTTGGATGGGGACAGCTTTGTTCATAGGCTTTCTTGCTGATGGAAGGAGCTGTGCTGATGGGTTGGGTCTCTTTTAGGGTGGTCCTCAGGCCCGTACCAATTTTTCTTTGGAGCCTTTATGTGTGATCTCTAGTGAATATCCATCTGGATGTCTTCAGTTCTTGGCATCTGCTTGCTTCCTAGCCAGGTCTTAGGAAACATCTTTCTGCACACTGCTGCCTTTCAGCTGCCTCTTGCCAGGAATGGGGTTTATCTCCCCCACCTTCAGACAGTTAAATGAGCTATTTGTAAAGATCCTTCAAAATCAGCCCGGAGAAGCAGGCATTGTTGGTTACAAATCCAGAGCCAGACACAGGTGCCTGGAGTGGAGATAGGTTTGATATAAGTGCTTGCAGCAGGTAGTATCCACTTCAGCACCCAGTGCTGCTGTTGTAGGATGCTGAAGGTGGCTGCTGAGCATCTGGGACCGTTTGTTCTGCTTTGTTTCAGTGCTCCCTTGTGGGTGGGAAGGCCTTTGCCAGCTCCATGCAGCTCCAGGCAGTTCCCCTGTTGTCCCAGTTGTCGTCGCAGACGTGCTCCTGAAATCACTAAATAATTGGCATATATCATTTTTTTTTAAGTGTGTTGAAATGTAAATAAAGGATTTTGTTAAATACCTGTGCAGTGGATATCAGTAAACATGCTTGGGAGTGGATTCTTTGGGCAAGAAAGTGTACTGCCTTTGTGTGTGCTACCCCTAGCTGATCCAGTAGAGAACGTTTCCTGTGCGTGGTGGTGAGAGGTGTTGCTGTAGTGAGTTTGCTAAGGGGAGAGCAGAGGTGGAAGGAACACAACTGAGCTGTGCTGCACTGGCTCTGTCTGTGAGGCTGCCTGGCAGAGAAGTTCTTGGCATCTGGGGAATGTCCTGCACCTTTCTACGTGCAGCTTTATTGAAGCACAGGATAGGGAAAAAGGTGTGATGGGTAGGATTTTCTGGGCTCTGAGGTAAGTTACGCTGTTAGCCCTCACCTGGCACATCCTGGGACAAAAGGGCATTGGGCTCTTTTATGCCACAGGTGTTAGAGGAGTTGACATAGGTGTTAGAATGGTGTTAACAGAAGGCCTTTTGCTAGCAAGCAGAGAATGAGCATGCCACAGAATTCAGGGCTCCTTATCCTGCATGGTTGCTAAGGACTGCAGGTTTGGTGGAAAAACTGTCAGACTCAAATGTTGCCTGCTGGGTGGCTTGAAGTCACCCCTCGTGGTGCTGAGCTCCAAGGTGAATTTTCCCTGCAGCAGATTAAATATGAAAGAGGTTGGACAAAGTCTGCTCTGTCACGTGCAACCGCTTTGTGCCATCCTGATCCGCCCCGTCACTCCTCGTGCAGCAGAATGCTTTATGATCCTTGCCTGAGGTGCATTGCGTGGGGCTGTCCTGGGGAGGCGTGGTCTGATGCTGACGTGTCGGAGGACAGATCCTGTAGGTATGCTTTGGTGTCATCTCCTATGTAACAGCTGTTTGAAATCTTTAAGACAGGCTCTGGGAATGCACAGCTGCTGAGGACGCTTGCACTTTATTCTCTCCTGCTCAACACGTCTCACTTGTACCTGCAGTGTGCCAGGTGATGAAGGAAACAAAGCATGCTGTCCCATTCCAATCCTGGCTTTGAATAGCCAGGATCTCCTAGGACATGAGGGTTGAAAAGTCCTCATATGGAGGAGAAAACTGGACCTGGGTAACAGCTGTGAGATGGAGGTGAGCAAAAAATGAGATGTTCAGCTGTTGCTCCTGCTCAGGGAATGTGGCTAGATGCCCTTTCCCTATGGGGTTTAGGCATGAGCTTGGCTCCAGGCAGCTCAGGGGAGCTCTGCCTCCAGCTGCAGTGCTAAGGTTCGCAGTTCTGGCTGTGGGTGCCCAAATTTGCTCTGCTTTTTCACCAGGGAAACCAGCCTATTTCTAGGTCCAGGCTCAGCAGCATTTTCTCAGCCTGATGTATTTATATCACTGTGAGTAGCCAGTTGTACTTCCTGCATAGCAGGGGTCACACAGCTTCCCCAAATTAATATCTAACAGTGGTAAATCCATTAAAACCTCTTGAAAGTTGGTCCAGTGGTTAATTATATCCTGTTACATTTATCTGCTTTGGACACTGAATGTATTGAGTTTCAGCTTTCCAGCCTGTGGATCTTGCCATTCCTTACTTGCTGGCTGAAAGTTCTCTCAAGCACCATTATTTTTGGGTTTGATTTCCTGTGATGAAGTCACCCTTCGGTCATAGAGCAGACGATCGTTGTCCTCTCTCTGAGCTCCAGCATCTTCCTCCAGCTGTGGACGTTGCAACTCGGAGGCAGTTTGACTCCTTACTCATCTGAGCATCACATTCACCTCCAGCCCCTGCAGCGTCCCCTCCCCTGCAGCTATGGTGTCCTGAACTCGTGAGCCATGGGGGCTGCATCCTCACAGACTTTGTCACTGAGATTTGGAGATTCCTCCCGAGTTATCAGTGAAGCTGATGAGCAGCTCTGACTCTCTTTTATATGACCCTCTAATCTAGGTGCCGTTGTATTTTCTGACATTTTTCAGTCGGTTTTACTGAGTGTCATCCGGTTTTGATCCCATTCTCACTTCTTAATCAGGGTGCAGGATGCAGGTCCCCTATGGGACTGCGGTATTGCACCGAGCTCTTTCCTCCATTGGCTGAGTTGGAGATCTTACAGAGAAGGACTGACAAGCTCGATGAGACACGTGGCCATAAACCCACACAGCAGCCAAACTTCTGAACTGTCCATTAATCAAATTCCTTTGTTTTGTCGGGGAGCACTCGGTGTGCAGTGCCGGAGGGCCGATCCCACGCCGCGCTAAGTGTGCTGGGTGCAGGTGGAGCAGCAATGGGCTCCCGGCTGCTTTGGCTCCGTGCTTCGTGGTTTCTGGTGATCTTTCCCTTCCCTTATGCGTCAGGGATCGCGTAGCCGAGGGCAGGGCTGCGAATCTGCGGCCAACCACGGCTGGAGGGCGGAAGGAAAATCGCCTGGTGCAGGGGAACGCTGTGTTTCTCTCGGCCCTTCCTGCAGCAGAGCTGTGAGCGAGTTGCTGTGCGGGATGGGGAGGAGGAAGCCGATCCCCGTCAGAACACACCCAGCGCTGGAGCTCTGGGTTCGACGCACGGTCCCTGCGGGCAGAGGCAGGGAGGTGTCAATGGGAAAAGGCCAATTAAAGACCAGGGCTGGAAGAGCCCTCTGAGCTGGGGCCGCAGCCCGGCTCTTAAATAGCTCAATTAGGCGCCTGTCGTGGGGAATTACCCGGCTGTAATGAGAGGAGATCCTCGGGGAGCGCCGCGATCCGCAGCTGTGGCCGTCCCCGGGGCTCCGGGCCCGCCCTGCTCGCCTCGCCGCTTCCCGGTTACAGCGCTCTGTCTGCGGCTGATTACGCATCGGAAAAGCTTCGCGGCGTCTTGGATCCGTCGCTTTCCCACTCCTCGTTAGCGCTGGCAGGCTCATTTATCCTGATCCGTATTCTTTACTTGTGTCTCGGACCGCGAAGGGCAGCGGCGGCCGCGGCCGCGCGCGTTCTGAACTGCCCCCGGGGCCGACACCGCCGCGTGGCCGCGCACGTTGCCCCCGCCGGGCCCGCGGCGCCGGGAGCCGCGGCGGCGGCCAATCAGAGCTCGGGGGCGGTAGGCGGGAAGAAAGAGAAGCCCGGCAACCGCAGGCGGAGCGCCCAATAGGAGCGCGGAGATGATGACAGGCAGGCGGCGCGGCCAATAGGCGCTCGGGAAGCGTCGGCCGCCGGGAGGGGGAAGGGCCGTCGGGATTGGCTCGCCGTCTGACGGGCGGAGCGAGCGGCCAATAGCGTTGCGCGCGGGCGGGGCGCGCGGGGTGGCTAACCGGTGCGGGCCGCCATTGTGGCCAGTTCGATCGGTATCGGGAGCGGAGAGCGGAGCTCAGCGAGCCCGGAGCAGGGAGCAGCCCCCCCACGGCCGGCCTCAGTCACCATCACACCGCGGGAGGCGGCGCAAACAGCCAGTCACCACCACCGTCCGCACCGAACAGCCGCCATGAGCAGCGAGGCCGAGACCCAGCCGCCCGCCGCCCCCGTCCCCGCGGCGGCCCCCACCGCCGCCCCCGCCGACTCCAAACCCAACGGCGGCAGCGGGAACGGGAGCGGCGGCCTGGCCTCGGCGGCGCCTCCCGCCGGCGGGGACAAGAAGGTCATCGGTGAGGGAGGGAGCGGGCGGCGGGGCGGGGGAGGGCCGCAACGGGCGGTGCGCGCGCGCCCCTTCCCCCCCCCCCCCCCCATCCCCACCCCCGGGGCTGTGCGCGCGCTTCCTCGCGGCGGCCGTTGGGCGCGCGCCCGCTCCGCTCCCCCCCGCCCTCCCCTGTTCCCCTCCGCGCGCGCGCGCGCCGCTCGCCGCCGGGCCCCGCGTGTCGGCGGGTGGGGGCGGGGCGGCGCGGCTCAAGATGTCCGCCACGCGGGGCCTTTGTGTGCGCCGCCCCGCCACGTGCCGCGCCCCGCGCTGCTCTAATCCTCCTCCACCCCGCCCGTTCCAGCAACGAAGGTTTTGGGAACAGTGAAATGGTTCAACGTACGGAACGGTTACGGCTTCATCAACAGGTGAGCGGGGTGGGGGAGGGGCGCGTCGGTGGGGGCTGAGCTTTGGGGCTTCGCCCCGCGGTGGTGCGGGCTGCCCGCAGCCGTGTCCCGCTGTCGGCTCGGGGCACGCCGCGGGGAGTCGGGCTGGTGAGGTTCAGAGAGAGTCTTGCTGCTGGGGAGGAACTGCCGTGGCAGTGCAGGATGAGGGCTGAGCTGCTGAGATGGATCTGTGTATCCCGGTGGCCAACGGGGTGAGTGTAAACCCGCAGTGTGCCCTGGAAGGCTAATGATGCCCTGGGGTGTATTGCACAGAGCGTGGCCAGCAGGGTGAGGGAGGTTCTCCTCCCCTCTGCTCTGCCCTGGAGCGGCCACTTCTGGAGCCCAGTGCTGGGCTCCCCAGTTCAAGCAGACTGGGAACTGCTGTGGAGAGCCCAGCGGAGGGCTGCAGAGACAGCTGGGGCCTGGAGCATCTCCTGTATGAGATGACAGGCTGAGAGCCCTGGGCTGTTTGGTGTGGGGAACACAAGGCTGAGAGGAGATCTCATCACTGTTTATAAGTATCTAAAGCATAGGGGCCAAGTCAGTGGGGGCAGGCTGTTTTTGGTGGCGTGCTGCGGCAGAACAGGAGGCAGCGAACAGAAACAGGAAGTTCCATACTAGCACGAGGGAGAGCTGTACTGTCAGAGCAATGGAGCTCTGGAGCAGGCAGCCCAGAGAGGTGGTGGTGTTTCCTTCTGTGCAGATGTTCAGGACACACCTAGATGCCCACCTGCGTGACCTGCTCTGGGGAATCTGCCTCAGCAGGGGGTTGGACTTGCTCTTTAGGAAGTCCATTCCAGCACATGCAGTTGTGTAGAAGTCCGGTGGCATTGATGCAGGTTAAAAATAGCAGCGGATGACTAAAAGCAGGTGCTCCTCAGAAAAGTCTTTAAGTGTATGGGGGAGATGTACAAAATGCAGATCTCTTATCCATCATTAGGCCACTGAGTGTGAGGAGGCCTCAAGAAATGCGCTGTTAGGATTCTTTTTCTGACAGCAGTTGATCTATAGAGTGGTTCTTCCCTCAGTCAGTTTGCAGTGCCTGCAGGTGATGGTGATTCTGCAGAGGCCACCTTTCCACAAGTTGTTGTCATAGAAATTCCTGGAGGGTGTTCCTCTGCTGGGGATGGGGGAAGCCCCGAGGCAGCCCTGTTTCCTGCTGGAGGTCACTGCTGGTTCTCTCCTGTGTGAAAGCACGTGGCTCTGATGTGCAGGAAGGTGCTGTGCAAGTTGCATCCATGTGTTAATCTGAAGAAAGGCATATGAAATGGTAGCGGGAGCTGGGTGACTTCAAACCCACCGTCACAGGGTTTGACAGGAGGCTGGGGAATCCCTCCTCAGAGAAGCACGTGTTGGTACTGATGCTTTTATGAGAGTTTGACCTGAATATCACCCTTTCACCTATCTGTTGCACTGTGGCCTGGTCTTAAGCCTCCGAGCTCCTGGGCAGCTTTAAAGCCCTGCCCAGTGTGTGTTGTCCACATGCTGTTTGGGTGCTAGGTGTCAAACAGCTGTCAGTGCTGCTGGCTGCAGCACCCCGGGCTCCCGTAGGTGCGTGCACAGCTACAGGTTGCTGGCTTTACCTCTGGGGAAGGCTTTTTTCCATTTCACTCACAGCTGGAACGCTGTTGCATGAGTCAAGCATGGAAGCAAGAGCAGCTAGTTAAGACATCTGAACGGCTTTCCTGCTCGCATTATTTTGGCAGCTGTTTAATCCCTGAGGTTGCTGTTCCTAATGAGAAACGCAGCGTGAGCTCGTTGTTATCAAGAGATGAGAGCTGAACTGGAGGACATTTCCCCAGCTTCCGAAGACCTCGGGCTCACCACAAGGGAAGCTGTGGGAGCTCCTGCTTCTCTGGGGTCTGCTCACAGCTCGTGTTGGCTTTGGAGCTAAAATTCATCTTTGCTTGTAGGTGTGTTAGTACCGAGTACATTTATTATTATTTCTTGAAACATTAGCTTGAGTTTTGTCAGTTGTTTCTTACAGTTGTCAACCTAATAAATGGATGTGCAGGCAGCTGAGCTGCTCTTGTTGCCATAATTGGAGCTGTTTTGTATTTACAGCTTTGCTGTGCTTTCTTAATCTCTGCTTTTCTTGATTTTTTTTTTTGAAAGAGATGAAAGATATTGAGATTGTCATCTAGCACACAGATAAGCTAACTGTCTCACCAGGCTTTTGGAATGGACACCTCCTGTTCTGCTTCCTATTTTGTTTGGAAAGTGCTGATTGTTATTCCCGTGTGGCAGCACGCTTACTGCTCCTAGGTGCTGGAAAATGTTATCTTAGTACAGAAATCCTGTGTCAGACACTGGGTTTTACAATTAACCAGGAGAATTTTTAATGAGTCATGTTTCCACCTTGATCTACTTCAGTGTAACTGAGTCACTCATTGAGCTAGAACTCCAGCAGGAGCTGTGATGTAGAAAGGGCTGTAAATGGAACAACATCAGCTGATGTGCTTGCAGAAATGGGACTTGGGAAGAGTGTAGAGCGTCCACACTTGACGAGCATCAATGGTGAGTGCTTACTGCTGGGCTGAAAGCACTCAGGCTTTCCTTAAGGTCTGTGGTTGTTGGAACATCTGAGATCTCACGTTGTGAAGACAGAAGTGTTAGGCTTTGTAAGAGCTTTTGGATGCTGCCTCGTGGGGTAGGAGGTGAGCTGCCTCCTGAGGATCGCCTTCTGTAGCCCTTAGGATTAACTTATTTCCATCAGCATTGTGGTCTGTAGTATCTGCAGGTTCCACTTGAAAGGGGCTGTGTGGTGCTGGAGCTGGCTGGCAGCTGTAATTCAGATTGAGTTTTTCAAGGAATTGTCATTGCTGTGTATTAAAGCCGTGGCAAGGAGTGACTGGCTTTGAATGAGTCCAGTTATGAGCACTTAGCACTAGCTGTGCCTATAACCAGTCATTCTGGGAAATAAAAGGCAGTGGCAGTTGATTCATTGGTCTGTGGAATGACTTGAACTGGCAGTGCAGCGAGGCTGAGCTGGTGTGAGCGAGCCCAAGGGTTGGGGCCCCAGGCTGGTGGTGAGCACAGCAGTGTGAAGGTAGCTCGGGCTGTGCTAGAACTGCAGGGCAGAAAGCTCGCTGGGCACAGTGTGTCTGTCTGTCTGTCTGTCAGCCACACCGCTGCGCTCGTGGGACACTGATGAGTGCAGCCTGCAGGAATTGGAGCTGGGGAAGCAGGCTGTGCATGGTGCTTTTCACAGCCTGTGATGTCACATCTTCCATTGCACTGTCCCAGGCGATGGGCTGCCTGCTGTCAGGTGTTTTTCCTTCGAGCCTCTGTTGGGAGGTGAAGAGTAGGGGGACATGTGGGGAGGGAAGGAAAAAGCCCTTTGCATGACTGACAGGACTTCAGTGTGTGCTCTGAACCTTGCACAGCCCCCTGACAAAGTGTTTATCAAAGCAGTGAGCTCTAACACGGGGACAGTTAAGCTGGGGAGCAGTGCTGTGCTGACAGCTGCTTGTCCTGGTGCTCCCCTGCTTTGACCTCACCCTTAAACAATTGAACTGTGACACTGGGCGAGCGCGCTGCGTGTTTCACATCTGAATTTCCATTTCGTGTTGTCTTGCAGGAATGACACCAAGGAAGATGTGTTTGTCCATCAGGTAAGATGTGCTGGGAGCTGAAACGTGTTACCTCTCTGTAACTTGCTGTGCATGAGCTTAGCCACGTGGGTTACAAGTTCTGAGAGGAAAGCAGAGCTGTCATGCTCCCCCTCTGGATTTGTGCATCGTGCAGGCTGCCTTCTCACGAAGGTGCTGTGCTCAGCTGTGGCTGTGAGGGTTCCTGTCTGTCCCTAAAATCACTGCTTACATGCTGGACTCATGTTTTTTGATGGATTTTTTTCCACCAAGGGAACAGAGGGTCCTGAGTTGTGTTGCTGGCACTGATCTGTGAAGTTGCTACTCATAAAAAAGAGTTTGCTGAATGGAACGTGGCTGAAAATTGTGCTTATGGGACATTCACTCGACTGTCAAAAATGCAGTCTGCTGCTGAGCAGCGTAGAATATAACCCCAGCTCACCTTTTGTGAACAATACCTATAAGAATATACAGAGCAGGGGAGTGCTGAGTGAGGAAATTCTGATACAGTTGTGCTGTTTTGGGGCTATTTTCTGTCTCCAAGTGGAAGTGTATGGTCAGATGTGCAGTGCTCCAGGTAGGCTGGAACTGTAGGAAAGCACAGATCTCTTCTGGCTTCGAGTTTCAGTTGTGGCTTAATTACTTGTCCAGGAGCATGTCTTACCAAGTAAATAGGATCCTTCCCCCCAAAAAAAGCCCACACAAACTTCAGATGCGCTGAGTGGCGTTTTCTGCTGCGCCTGATGTGATTTTTGCCATGTTATGTTGTCAGACTGCCATAAAGAAGAATAACCCCAGGAAGTACCTCCGCAGCGTAGGAGACGGCGAGACCGTGGAGTTTGATGTGGTTGAAGGAGAGAAGGTAAACGCAGCTCGGGTGTCGGCGTGCTCGGGAAAGCCGGTCCGCGGGCTGCGGTGTGGTGCTGTGGTTTGAGCAGATGCCTGATGACATCCAGGGAGATGAATGGTTTCTCATTGCTTTACAAATGGGGATGCAAGTGGGTGCTGGTTGCTTACCTGCTGCTCTCCCCGCTCTTCAGGGTGCGGAGGCAGCGAACGTGACAGGGCCTGGTGGCGTTCCAGTGCAAGGCAGCAAATACGCAGCAGACCGTAACCATTACAGACGATATCCGCGTCGCAGGGGTCCTCCACGCAACTACCAGCAAAACTACCAGAACAGTGAGAGTGGGGAGAAGAACGAAGGAGCAGAGAACATCCCGGAAGGCCAAGCCCAGCAGCGTCGTCCCTACCGCAGGCGGCGGTACCCACCTTACTACATGCGTAGGCCCTACGGGCGTCGACCACAGTATTCCAACCCTCCCGTGCAGGGAGAGATAGTGGAGGTAACGCACGCAATGCGGTTCCCTTGGAGCAGGGTGATAAAGCTGCGGGTGCTCGAGATGTGCTCTGTAAGGTTTAGCAGGGAGATAAAAGGCCTGAGCAGATGCTGACGTGGTGTTCGTTGCAGCTGGGGAGAAGCAGAGTGTTCACGTGTGTGTTAACTTCTGTTACGTGTAATTGGGCAAAGAGTTGTGTGTAGCGCATGCCCTCGTGCACCGAGGCCGCAGCCCTCTGTGTGCTTTGGCTGCTTGGCTAAGGAGGTCTGTTGCCTCGTGTCTTGCAGGGTGCTGACAACCAGGGTGCAGGAGAGCAAGGCAGAGCAGTCAGGCAGAACATGTATCGAGGTTACAGACCACGATTCCGCAGGTATGCTGCAGCTCGGCTCTCGCTTGTGCCTTGTGCCCTAGCAACACAGCCAGAACATCGCGCTGCTCAGATGCTGCATGGTTAAAGCCCAGCTTGACTTTCAGGGGTCCTCCTCGTCAACGACAGCCTAGAGAGGATGGAAACGAAGAAGATAAAGAGAATCAAGGGGATGAGACCCAAGGTCAGCAGCCACCTCAACGTCGGTACCGTCGTAACTTCAACTACAGACGCAGACGCCCAGAGAACCCTAAACCACAAGATGGCAAAGAGACGAAGACAGCCGAACCACCAGCTGAGAACACGTCCGCTCCCGAGGCCGAGCAGGGCGGGGCTGAGTAAATGCCGGCTTAACATCTCTACCATCATCCGGGTGCGTGTCTGGGTGCTCCCGGGACAGGGTGCCGTGCTGGGCTCTTGTGTTCTGCTCGTGCATCTTGTAACTGAACTGCACACAACCCAGCTGTGGGCTTTTGCTGTACGAGTGCTGGTTCAATGGGGGGGATTGCTACCAGCCTTTAGTTTTCCTTGGTGGAATAATTGCGTGGAATACTGCTCATCTTGAAACCTTAATTGCTCGCTGCTGTGGTAGTTCACCCACAGGTAGCGTTCTGATGCTGCTGTGGTGACCCAAAAGCACTCTGCAGGTGTGCACAGGCACTAGGAATTACCTGTGGCTGCCAGCATGGTGGCTTTGATGGCTCTGCCCCGAGGGCTGCGTGGTTGGCTTTGCCACCTCTCCACATCCATTTCTCGTGAATGGATGGTGAATTTACAGGAGCAGTGCTGGCAGCTTCTCATGTGCCTGTGCACTCTGTGGTTGAGGTGTGTTCTGCAGACACTGCTGGGGTTTCTGGGGTGGGGTGGGGTTCACTGCTGTGCTGTCATACATCGGTTCTCTGCTTTCAAAGCTCTGCTGGAGCCAGGAAACTCTGGTGAGGGTGTTAATGTGTGTTTGCTGTAAGGCACAGCTGGAACGGCTGCAGCCGTCTCCTGTGGATCTTAGAGCTGCCTTGTGGGCTCAGGGGAGTGCTCTGAGCAGTGTTCTCGAGGGGGAGGTGGGAGATGGAGCCACGCGGTGTGCAGGAGCATCTTTCCTTTCTCCCGTGGTGCCCAATGTCTGTGGACGATCCATCTGACCGTCCTCTGTTTCTCTTTCTTTCAGTTTAGTCATCAAAGAAAAGACTTAAGAAATGAAGAAGAAAAGAAAATGAAATTCCAGCAATAAGAAATGAACAAAAGAATTGGAACTGAAGACCTTAAGTGCTTGCTTTTTGCTGTTGACCAGATTACTAGAACTATCTGCATTATCTATGCAGCATGGGGTTTTTATTATTTTTACCTGAAGAAGTCTCCTTTTGGAAACAATAAACACGTTTTTTAAAAGTCTGTTTTTTCTCAATACACCTTTAAAGGTTTTTAAATTGTTTCATATCTGGTCAAGTTGAGATTTTTAAGAACCTCATTTTTAATTTGTATGAAAAATACACCTGATTTTTTCAAGTCAAACTGCAAGCATCTGTTAATAAAGGTCTTAAAGTTAATGGTGGTGTGTGCTCAGTTCTTCCAGTCCTCCTCTGTGTGGTGGTGTGAGCTGAGCCAGGGGAGAGCTCTGGGAAGAGCTGCTCTCATTTCTCAGCATCATGTATTCAGATATCGGAGCTGCTGAGCTGCAGCTCAGGGGAGATGTCTCAGCCCATGGGTGTGGGTTTGGGGTTCTGGTTCTTTCCAAAGTGGTTTGTGGGTGAAGAAGGGTAATAATCAATTTGGGAAACAACCCTTTATGTGTGGTCATCAAAACGCAGCTTTGCAGGGAGAGCACCTCTGTTACTTTCAAACTGCCTTTGTACGCTGCAGTGACACACGAATATCTGCTCCAGGGCAGCAGCTCCACCGCGTCCATAAACACAGACCGCTGTGAGTGCAGCGGCGGTGTGGGGCGGTGTGGGGCAGCATTGAGCGGTGTGGGGCAGTGTTGTGCTGTGTGCTGCTCTGCCGGGCCCCGCAGCCGCGTGGAGTCAGTGTTGCTCTGCGCAGATGGGGCTCTCGGTTAACCCCCTCCAAAGCAGCGATGAGAGCTGCTTCGCTGCTCCCACAGAGGAAACAGCCGCTGCTGGTGGAGCTGTGGGGTGCAGCAGGAGCTCAGCACGCTGTTCACTGCAGGGGAGTTGGAAAAGATCACCTCCAAGTGTCCCTTTTGACTCTGTCACTGTTGCCCGAGGCTTCAGCATCCTGTGTCACTGCGTGGCGTGGCAGAGCTGTCCCACGAAGGTGCTTTAACGGGGTGGGACTGTCCCTGTCGGGCTGCGAGCAGGAGCTGCTGCTGCCCGTCACACACGGGAGTTCATGGCGTACATCTTGCTGGTGCCAACTCGCCGCTGGGGTCCCTGGGGGGGGCTGGGGGCTGGTGGGAGAGAGCCAGGGCTGTGGTGTCACTGCTGCCCTGCGTGGCTGTGCCGTGGGAATGTGACACACAGATGCCCCGGGTGGGGATGGAGCATTTCTGTGCCCACCCTGTGGGCTCTGCTTGGTGACGCAGCCCTCCCAGCCAGAGTGCAAACGCCAGCTGCCCTTCCTTTGGCTGCAGCCTGCAAGAAGTGCCTGCACCCTCTGAGTTATCCACCCCACATAGACATCCCTGCAGGACTCGATGTGGGATGGGACAGCCTGGGACAACAGACTGACCTGTGTGAGCGTGGAGGCAGCAGGTGAGCAGGACAGATGCCATGAAGCAGCCTGTTGAGCCGGCCATCCCCAGCCAGCAGGACCACCCAAAGTCATAGTGGACCCCCAGGAAGAGATTGTGGGACACCAACATGGCCCTCTCCACGTACACGTCCACTGCGTACCACACGGAGCCCACGAGACCCAGGATACCTAGGAGGAACGGCAGCAGTTAAGAGCGAGCCACAGAACCTCCTACTTCCCAGAACCCCTCTGAGGGAGCTCCTCTGGCTCCCTGTGCCCTGAAGCACTCCTGGCCACGCACTCCCGATGCCGAGGATGACACCAGCCCCATGGCACATCTTCAGTTTGACACGAGGTTCTTCCTTGAGGAACTTGATGCAGTCGAGCCCAAGGAGCAGAGTAGCCAAAGCCAGGCCCACCAGGAGGTCTGCTGCGATCAGCAGCGTTCGTGTCACCACAATCTTCACTGAGGAGAACAAAAAGCAGAAAAGGGACTGAGGAGTGGTCAGAGGAAGTGGTGTTCCCACTCCAGACTGCTCCCTGTGTCCCTCCTGGCCTTACACAGCTCATTGCTGGACGGAGCCCTGGGCAGCTTGGCCTGGTGGCTGGCAACACAACCTAAGGGCAGGGAGGTGGAGCTCAGTGCCCTGCGAGCTCCCCTCCAAATTGAGCCATTCTATCACTGGGAATCTCCATAGGATATGGTGACACTGGGACACCAGTGTCTGCCACCCTACGTGCTGCTCACTGTGCTGCAGTCGAGGTGCTCACCAGAAACCTTGCAATGGGACTCCATCAGCCCATCGCCGGGAAACCACACAGCTTAAGGTGCACCATTCATGTTGTGGGATGTGGCCATCTTCTCAAGGCCGTGCTCAGGTCGAAGATGCCGTTGTCTAAACCTGCTCACATTGCCAGCTGTGTGTGGCGTGATTTCTCCCTGCAAAGCCTCAAATCCCCACTTGGTCCATTCTAACTTCTTGTTCCCTTCTTCAGTGTCCAACTCTTTGTCCACATAATCACACTGTCCCACATCATCATCACCTTATGTATATATGTATATACAGGAGAAGGCGCCAAGTTTCTCAAGGTCAACCCTTCACAAGGAGGATCTTCTTGAGGGAAAACTCTTAGCTGTGATGCCTTCTTGGGTGTTCACAAGAGGGATTTGGTGGAATAGGCAAATGGTGCTGGAAATGGGTTGCTTGATATGGTAATGCTCCCACTCCAGACCATGCTGGCTTACCTGGATGATCTGCCAAAATGGAGTCATACTGGTCGCAGGTCCTCACCCCATCCTGCATGTTGGTGACACATTCTCTCCAAAGCCCCCGGCATTTGTGACTCACCTGGATGCAGGAGAAAGGATGCTCAAAGAAACAGCACTCCAAAGCACCTCTGCTCCCCAGGGATCATAGAATCATTTGAGTTGGAAGGGACCCTAAAAGGCCATCTGGTTCAAATCCCCTGCAATGAACAGGGACACCAACAACCAGCCCAGCAAAGCAGACCTTCAGGCCCTCACCTCACTCTCAGTTGTGAATACACAGTTGCTCTACTCACCTCCAAGCTGTCATCAGCATTCACCATCCAGCAGTCAGTGCATGTGGCAAGGAGGAGGAAAAGGGATGAGAGGAGAGCGAGACAGAATGCTGTCATCTGCAAGGCTGCACTCATGGGGACACCTGCAAGGAAACACAGAGGTGCCTTGCTGCCTCTGCTCTGGCCTCCTCCCAGGTACCTTGTCCACTGCCTGCACCAGGGTGTCCTCTGGATCCCTAAGAGCAGCTCAGGTGGTCTCCAGTTGTGCCAGAGGAGGGCTGGATGGGATATCAGGAAGGATTTATTCATAGGCAGTGTGGTCAAGCACTGGAGCTGGCTGCCCAGGGGACAGGTGGAGCTCCAACCCTGGAGGCATTTCAGACACACGTGGACATGGCTCTAAAGGACAGGGTTTAGTGGTGGGACCTGGTAGGTTAAGCTGATGGTTGTACTTGGTGATCTTGAAGGCATTTTCCAACCTAGATGATTCTGTAACTCTATAGCCCTTAGTACTGCCCTCAGGGAACCAAAAGCTGCTTGGAAACTGTTGTCAAAGAGCCACTGTTGTCAGACCCCATTATTTGAGCATGTATCTCCTGAAAGCCTAAGATTTCACAATTTTCTTGTTTCCATCCCATGATTCAGTGCAAAGATTACCCACCTTCCCTTGTGATTCTTTTTCAAGAAAAGCAATGAAGTGTTGAAACACACAAATTGGAACACATGGGACTGTCCCATGGAGGTGTCCAAATCCTAAGTGGCAGGCCCAAAGAAAGAGGGCTGCTGTGGTTTAATGTGGGCGTCTTCGGGTGCTGTAAAGCATTTTTGGAGAGCAAAGGGGATGGGATAATCTGATTTCCATCATGGCCAGAGTTGAAGGGACTTTGCAGAGAAAGCAATTGTACACAAGTGTATGGTTAGTAGAATGAATAATACCAGCTATTTCAATGGAGATATTTTACAGATGGTATAGTTTGAAAGATTGTCTCCTTCCATCACAATAATCAAAATAAGGGAGAATGCTCACCCGTGTCCTAGGCTCACAGTAGGAAACTCCAAAGGAGTGATCTCCAGAAAGAGATCCACCACCCTGGTGGTGGTCAGTCCTTGAATGGGGTCTGGGAGAGGTGGAGCCAGAGTCCATCCCTTCTGGTCACACAGGTGCATTGCCTTCACCTGGGCTCCTGTGGCTGACTCAGTGCTTTCCTCAGGTGATCCATCAGTGGTTGAGGCCGTGATTCAACAGTTCCCATAAAACAAGGTATGGAGCAGAGGACATCGTACCTCCAAAGACTGGAGGAGAGTCCCACTTTGGTGTGTTTGCAATCCAAGTTTTACTGCATGAAGCTGCAACCACAGTGTGCAGAGGAGTTCCCGTCAGGGTATATTTTTTACCCTTTCTTACTGATGTTACTATTGACAGACACTTAGACCCCACTTTACAGCGCTCTTTTAAATCTCTCAGGCCACCTTCTGAGCTAACTCCCCATAACCTTTCCACCTTCCCCAAGACCCCGGCTGTTTTGCAGGCTTTGAAGAAAATCTGTTCAGCCATTTGAGTTAAGCGAGGAAAAAAAAATAAATAAAATAAATTCCTTCTCTAGAGGAAACGCTCAGTCATTGTTTGCGCTTGGGTAACTCCAAAACAGCTTAGTTTTACTGCTGGAGCCTTGGCTGGTGCAGCGGGCGGTGGAACTGCTAGCTTTGTTGTGCTTGGAGGTGTTTTATAGGGAATTAATGACATTTGGGGCAAAGGGAAGCTGCGTGGGGAGTACTTGTGGGAAGAGTCTGCCTTCCTCCAGAACACAGAATCATCGGGGGTGGAAAAAAGCCCTAAAATCATCCAGTCCAACCATCCACCTGCCTCCAACATTGTACACTGAGTGGGGGAGCCTTACCTTCATCGCAGCATCCAGCTCATCCTCATTGGGGTGCAGCCATCTGACGTCCTGAAGTGGGATTCAATCCTGACCCACGTGGAGGTGCCCGATGGAAACGCGATGTCCACAGAGCACTGCATGCCCACATCTGTGCTGAGCTATTTAATGCTTCTCCAGGGCATGTCAGAGCGCTTTGTGCGCTAAAGCACGATGGGGGACCTCGTGGTTAAGTGGTAATTGGCTGGAAACAGAGGTTGGCCTCCAAAAAACATCACATCTTAACACCTGTGGGAACCAGCTGGGGCTGCGGGGGACATGGAGAAACACTCCCCAGGTGGGGGACTCTGAGTACTGGGCAAACATTCCCCAATCTTTAATCATACCTTTTAATTAACACTCATGGGTGAGCGGCCTGAGATGTGTTGGCTCCATTGCACTGGTGCAGCAGAGGCAGAGGGATGGAGATGGCAGGAGGAAGAAGGCAATTCATAACCTGCAGTGCTACCCATCAGGTTCCTAGCTGTGAAATGGCCCAGCATTTCTCATCTCTCAGTGACATCTCAATGGCTTCAGACTGGTAGAGGTCAACCCAGAGGCAGCAAAACCAAAGCCATGGGACCCCTAGCAGATCCTGGAGTTCTGTTCAAAGGGATTGTGTGCAATCCTCTCTCTGGCTTCCCCAGAATTCAGAGCTTTCAAGAGACGGATGCAGGAAAAGGCTGTAAAGGACACAGCCTCATAGGGGCACTTAATGGAGCCTGTAAAACTTGACCATTTCCCAGCTGCATGGGGGCTCCCGGGCCATTATGCACAGTCACTCCTCTCTGGTGGTTTCCAGCTCAGATAATGTGGCTAGAGGCATTTTTGTAGGCTTTTTGCTGACCCTCAAAAGCAGCGCCTCAGCTGCCTCGTGCTGCCCAAATACCTCAGGTTTGTTCCTTACTACCCAGAAAAAATGCTTTCTTGTGGAGCATCGTGTTGCAGCATCCTCTGAGCATCTCCAGCATAAGCTGCACCCCATTGCTCTCAGCTGTATCTGTGCTCTCTTCTCATGGGTCATCGGGAAACAACATCCCACATATGTATTTCCAAGTCATGGGATGTATTTAAGAGAGGTACTTTCATTATTATTATTTTTCCCTCTAAATAATCCTCTGCAGTACCAATCTACAGGGGTTTTGGCAGAGTGCTGCGCACTGCTTCATAGCAAATTCTTGAGATTCAGCCCTGCAGAGGCACCCAGGTTCTTGACATGAGTAATTGCTATGGCTTTATTTCAGATTATCCTGTTTCACATGGTATTTTGGCTCACGGCAAGCCTTTCCTTGAGCATACCTGTGCTTGTAGAGGTGAACTAAGGCAGAAATCTTCCAGCAGAATTTGTATACCCTCATTTTCCAACTTAGATATCAGCAATTTTCTATTTACTTACATATCCACAAAATGGCTGAGATTCTGGTATGTTCTCCACATGTGCACTGGTGACACATACAAGAGGTTTTTATTTTCTGCTCATCTAATCTGTGGATTTACTATATATGAAGTGAGTTCACCTGTTTGATTCTCAGCTGAAAGGTTTTGGGCGTTGAAAAGATACAGATAGAGGGGTAAATCTATCAGACTTTCAGTAATTAAGAACATTTCCTTGGTCGGTGAAGATGGGATGAAGACCAGAGCTGCATCGTACTGATTTTGTAAGATAAAAGGAGGGAGGGAGTGGGGAGAGAAAGTCACTGAAGTGCTCTTTTTAGTGATTTGGATGGCAGCGGATCCCACGCATTGCATGCAATGCTGTGGGCCATCCCAAGCCTGGCAGCCTGTTCCCATATTTAATTCCACTCTGCCATGGGCAAAACACACCAGGGATTGTCTGGAGGACAGTGGGGGCCTTTGTCCCCCCAAACATGTAATTGCTGCTGTGGCTCAGCTATTTTTCCCCCTCTCTTATGTTTTTCCAGCCTGGGTGTCTGATCCCAGAGAGCCACGGGGCTGAGCATGTGGCAATGTCACAGCAGTTCCCCAGAACAGAGTTTTGGGGAGTACGGGGTGTACCGGTGAGCCAGGTGCTGCAGGAAGGCAGGGGAGCTGGGCAAAACCTTCCTGGGCCTCCCCCAGAGCCAAAAAAGCAAGTGCCACAGAAGCAGAAATCAGCTCAATTAGCACAGCGAGGAGCAGCCCAGCCCTGACTTCTTGGAAAAGAGATTAAACCCCGCGGGTCTCCTTCACGAGCAGCGGGGTGACTGCAATGAGCGCTTTGTTTTAGGGCTGAGCTGAGGAGTGGGGGGTGACGGGGCCTGGCTGGGACAGACCCACGCTAAATCGCAGTCTGGGAAGGGCCTTGCAGAGAGCCCAGGCCACGGCTACAGGGCTGAGATGCCAGGCTAGGCAGATGGCATTTAGGTGCTTTAGGCTTAAATTAAAGCCATCTTTTAAGCCACGTTTTAAGCAATAGTACCTGCCCGTGTTCGCCTGCCAAGTTCTGCTTCCCGTTGGCCCTGGCGGGCCGCTCTTGGGAGCCACATTTATTTCCAGCACCTCCCAGCAGTCTGAGAGGAGGTGGTCCCAGCCTAGGAGTCAGCAGCAAACACAACCCTTTATCCCAAACCCTCTGCCCAAACCCTTGCCTGGCCAGGAATAAACCCCAGCCCCGTGGCACCGGCATGGGAATGATGGGAAGAGGCCCAGGTTTGGAGGGAGGGCAGAGAGATGAGTTCAGAGGGACGCACATAATCAGAAATATTTTAATACCATCGAGTCACAATTTTTAGTACAAACAATCTGGAAAATAATAATAATAATAATAATAGGAATCCCAAACAGCGCACTGCTGCTCCCATGGCATACATCACACTGAGAAGTTAATGCAGGTTTATATTAAAAGAACAAAAACCATTCTGTGACACAACACTGCGCTCTTTATATAAAAACACACTTCAGATACGCATATTTTTAAGCACGATTTTCCTTCCCAATCCTCACTGCAGTAGATTTGGGGTGTGTTTTGAGGGGAAACCAAGCACCGATCTCCCTGATGGTGCAGACACTACAAGCACTGCTCTCCCCTGATGGCTGCCGATATTTTTACATGGGGTCTGCAATGCAAAAAAGAGAGAGCTGTTAGTCCTTCCTGCCTTGCAGAAGCCAGCCGCCAGCACAGGGTCTGCTCCGCTCCCCTCCTACATGGGGAGGTGCTGCCCCGACCTTTAATTTTGGGGCAGCTGGCCTCATTTAGCCAGGAGCAAGAGCAGTGCACGGGTATAAAGCAGACAGAAAAAATCAAAACCAAAAGCAGGGAGAAATCAGCTACGTGGGTAGTGGGGATTTATAAAGTAATAATAAAAAAAAAGCAAAACCACAAAGCCAGGCTCTTTGGATCCCTTCCACTGTCTCGTTTCCTGTGGTTTAGCTGGAATACCACGTACAGCAGACGGACAGATGGCAGCACCATGCCTTCAGAGGATCTACAGAGGAACTGGAGCGCTGGTGTGTTAGTAACAGCCACAGTGTGGGCACAGAAGTGGTGGCAATTAGCACTGCTGGGTCTGAAAGTCTTCACCAATCCTATCATGGAAGGGGCAATTGGAAACAGTGCAGAAACATCAAAAATTTGCAGGTTTGTCCATCTCGGAGTTGACTGAAGCAGATACGCTGGGCACCAAAGTGAAAACAAGCCCTTGCTTGTGCTCATAGTCCCCATTTTGCCTGCTTTAACCTGGCCCACACCAGTTTGTTCTCCTGCTTAACAAGGTGCCTGGTGAGAAACTACGCCTGGGTCAGATTTGAGCCAGCAGAGCTCAGCTGGAGCACCAGCAACTACCAAACTGCCGTGCTTTCATTCCTCGTGTGCTCACATCAAGAACGATTAATCCAAATGTTGCTTTGGGGCAGCAGCCATGCGGGGCACAGCTGCGCCCTGAAAGCAGGAATGTTTCCTAAGCCACCAAAGCTGGGATGTGGGGATGCTGAGCCCCTCCAGCACCGCTCAGCAGCACCCTCCTCCCTGGAAAACCCGGTGGGGTGAGGCTGCAGGAGATGCAGGGGCACATGGGGACAGCTGCACGCGATGGGGTGGCCCAGCACAAAGCATCTCTGTGCAGCCCACCCCCTGCTAGGCACTGGGGCACGGCCCGGCCACCCACAGCCCCAGCAGTGCGGGGCTGGGGGTGGAGGTGCAGACCCTGCAGCCTGGTGGTGCTGGATATGGGGAATTCTGACCAACAGCCCGTTTTAGAGGCTTGTGCCACAACCTAAAAAAGCCCTGAGAAGCGGGTGCATCCCCAGGAGGAGAAAGATCTCTGGTGGTGTCCGTGAGCTGTGCTGCGTGGGAACACCGGGACAGTGCCTGATCTCAGGAGGGGAGGGTGAGGGAGGGCAGGGCTAGGGTCAGACGTACTCCCGGGCCGTGGAAGGCTGCGACTGTCGGTAGTACTGCTGTCCTTGGCGCTCCTTGGCAGGGCAGGAGCAGCACAGCAGGGAACCCCCCAGCACGGTGAGGCTGGCGGCCCCCCAGCCGACAAACAGCGCTGAGCCGAACTCGTACCTGCAGCAAGAGACGGGTGGGGAGAGCACCAGGGGATGGGAAAGGCAAAGAGGAGCAGGGCTGTGTCACTGCGGTGCCCAAACCAGCGTGGGGCAGCACTGTGGGATGCTCAGGGGCTCAGGTGTCCCCGAGCGGGCTCCTACCTGGCGTTGATCGGAGTGCTGGCGCTGAAGAACTCATAAGTGACCTGTGTGGCGTACAGGGAGACAGCCGCTAATGTGCACAGACCTGGGTGTCAAACACTGAGCATCAGTAGTGCTCAGGTCGTTGCCAAACAGCCCCACTTCCCCCCGTTCAAGGCTTTTCGGCACCAAAGAGGCCGTAGCTCCCAGCAGCTTACCACAGAGGATGAAGAGGACACCCCCAGCAACAGCGATGCGGCTCTTGGTGACCGGATCATCTTCTCCGACCTTGGTGCATTTCATGCCCACGACGCTCACGATGATGCCGAAGAAGCCCAGGAGGAGAGAAATAACCATGAGAGCCCGGGAGGTCTGGATGTGAACTGAAGGGGGAAACACTCTGCTCGCGGCACTGCAAGGTGAAGTCACTTCCCGCTGGGATGAAGCTGTCCTTAACACTCTGTCCTTTACCTTAACCTGTAGTGTCACTCACAGCTCCTCTGCCTGGGGCATCATGCCAGGAGCCAGCTTACTCTCAACACCAGGGTCCCCAGCCTTCCTCCCCACCAAGCACTTTTTCTTCCTTCCATGCTCTTCTTGCTGCAATTTCAGCAGCAGCACCGTCCCCAAATGCCGTGTACAGCCCCAGGGTTGTGATGTCCCCATGTGGCGGCCACTGTGGGGCTCAAACCCTCAGGGATTGGGGGCAAAGACATGCAAGGAGGCCGAAGCCCATGGGCTGGGCTCAGACCTACAGTGGGGCTGTGACCCACATCAGGATTCAAACCATAGGTGCAAAGCAGGACTGGAATATGCAGAGAAGAGTGAAGGGCTCAGACCCACAACAGGGTGCAGACCCTCATTGGAGCAAGGGGTGCTCAACTCACTCTCAGCACTGAGGCCCTTCCTCCCCACCACGCTCTTCCTCTTCCCTCCACACTCTTCTGGCTGCAATTTCAGCAGCAGCACAGCCCCCAAACACCGTGCCCAGCCCCAGGGTTGCCATGTCCTCAGCATGCAGCCACCGTTCCCAAATGTGACGCCCACCATTGGGCACAAACCCACAGAGACTTGGGAGGATGAAGGCTTTAAGCCCATGGACGCAAGATGGGCTCAGCCCTACAGCGGGGCTATGAGCTGCAGTGGGGCTCAAACTGGGGTACAAAGCGGGAATGGAGCACAAAGAGAAGTGTGAGGAGCTCAGACTCAAAGCAGGACGCAGACCCATGGAGGAGCGAGGAGAGCTTTGACAAGCACCAGGCTCTGAGGTGCGGGGGGAAGGTGGGCTCTTCCCACGGAGCTGGGAAGGGGAGCTCGGACCGAGGGGGTGGGAAGGGGGGGGGGTTAGGGCCGGGATCTACAGGATGGCTCAGATCAGTGGGAAGGGCACTAAGGGGGCTCAGACCCGGGCTGGGAAGCCGTCACCCAAGACGGGTTGGCTCGAAACCACGGGGGTTAGCTCAGCCCCCTGGAAGGGGGAATCTCAGCCCCGAAGGAAAGGGATATGCCCCTCCGCTCTCTCTGTACGCACCGTCGAGGGAGAGCAGCGAGTCGTGGAGTCGGCACTGCACCTGCCCGGTGCTCTGCGCGGCGCAGCTCATCCACAGCCCTTCGTGCAGCCCCACCGCCGTGATGATGGCGTCCCCGGCGTACGAGCTCTGTCTCCACTGGGGCAGCGCTGCGGCCGCCAGAGCCGCCACCCACCCGCCCAGAGCCGCCAGGTACCCCGCCAGCTCCCGTGCTCCGCCGCCCATCGCCGCCGCGCTGCGCCCGGCCCGGCTCTGCCCGGGGGTGCGCGTGTGCCCGCCCCGTCCCGCCCCGAGCTCCGTCAGCCCCTCCTCTGGGCTGGAGGGGCCGTGGGGGGGAGGTGGGTGGTTAGGGGCAGGGTTAGGTGCTGGGAGACCCCCCCTGCAGAAAGAGGGCTTCTGGGTGGGGAATGGAGGGAGATGGGGACAGCCATCGAGGGGCTCTCGACCCCAGCTTTGGGCTGGGGGAGGTGAGCTGTCGGGGCAGGGAGCCCTGCGGATGCTGCGGGGGTGGATGCGGGAGCGTGACACCACGATGTGCTGCCAGGATGGGGGGCACACAGCGGGAATGTGGATGGACTGAGTGGGATTAGGAGCTCTTGGTGGCACAGAGCTCTCAGAGGTATGAAACTCTTGGTGGTATGGAGCTCTTAGTGCTATGGACCTTTTGATGACGTGGAGTACTTTGGTGGCACAGAGTCTTCTGTGGCATAGAGCTCCTGGAGGAATGGGTCCCCTGTTGAAATGGAGCTCTCAGTGCCATGGAGCTCTCGGTGACCTGAAGTTCCTGGTGGTACGGAGCTCTTGGTGCTATGGAGCCCTGGGTGGCATTGAATCTGTGGTGGCATGGAGTCCATGTTGGTACAGAGTACTTGGTGACACAGAGCCTGGGTGGCATGGAGCTCTTGACTGCGTGAAGTTCTTGATGGCATGGAGCTGCTGGTGACATGGAACCCTTGGTGGCACAGAGCACGGCACGGAGCTCTCAGTGGCAGAGAGCCCATGTTGGCACGAAGCTCTCATTGGTGTAGAGCTCTTGGCGACACGGAGCCCTTGGTGGCATGCAACATTTGGTGACTCAGAGCCCTGGGTGGCTGCTGTGTGCAGGGAGCTGGTGGCTGCCCCAGGCACTGCCCTCCTGCCGGCCTGGCTGCCCTGGCAATCGTTAACCACCATCTCATCAGCAGTCAGCTCACGCTCGGTGTGGCCGGGGGCTGGATGCCTGCCCCAGGCTGAGCTCCACGCTCAGGGGACAGCAGACTGCTCCTGCACAAGGGTGCGAGCAGGGAGCCCATGGGGAGACACCATCCTCCTGCTGCTGCCATCCCTGCGCTGGGCACAGACCCCTTTGGCCCCTCCGCCTGTTCGTGCAGAGCTCACATTCCCCAGATGGTTATGGTAATGGTGTGTGGACAATCCGCTGCCCTGTTCAGCTGCTGCTCAATGTCCTTCTTGTTCAGGGAGAGGGCAGAGCTCCCGGCCAGGGAGGTGGGTGTCATAGCAGGGGGAGCTGCCCCCACAGTCCCCAGGTCTCTCCTGCCCCAAACACGAAGCATTTGCATCCCTCTTGGGGGATGCTGTGGGGTTAATGCAGGGGTTGCATTGCCACCGCTGCCCTGGCTACCGGAGTCCTAAAGCAGCTGGGGGCAAAGCCTGCAGGCTGTGCAGCCAGAAGGTTTTTGCCATGGGAGAAAGACCTCAGCTCCCTCCTGAACCCCATGGCCAGCGCTGCTGGGCAGAAAACCATAGCTCTGTGCATGCTAATAGCTATGCTGTGCCAGCGTCTCCGCTCCCAGCAGTGCAGGGCTGCTGCCCTCGCCTGGGCACCAGGATGGCTGCAAGGATGCGCCCACAGCCGGGCTCTTGGAAAAGACACCTTTATTCACCAGTCCTCTGCAGAAGGCACTTAAATAGCTGTGATGGGGAGTGGGCTTGAGCAAAGCAGAAAGGCACGTTTGGTGTGGCTCCAGCCCCCCCAGCCCCACACTGCCACCATGGCCCTGGGTCCTCAACTCTAAAAAACATCCCTCCCTTTTCCCCACCATCCTCACTCTTGTCCACCCCCCAAAGTCTGGCTGCTCATCTCGAGGTTGATGGCAGCTCTGCAGCAGGGCGGGGACAGACCTCTCCATCCCTCAGCACAAAGTAGGGCCCAGCCTGCAGCCCAGGGCTGAGCAGCCAAAGCCACGTGGCTGCAGCTGAGTCCCAAGTGGTGTGGAGGTGGTGCTACTGGCCCTGGCAGGGCTGGGAGTGTCACAGTTCATCCCTCCCTGCTGCGTGCAATCCAGCAGTGCTGGCGGCAGCTGTTGGCTCCTGCTCCGTGCTCGTCTCCTGCAGCAAATCCACCTCTTCTGTCCTGAAAAGCATCTTCACCAAATCGTCCGCCTGCACGCGCTCCTGTGGGATACAGCTCGTGTCACAGCCCTCCACAGAGGGCAGCCCCCCAAAACCCTCCTGCTGCCCTGGGAATGGGGTGGGGTGCTTACCCGCTCACTGTGCCGTGGGTCCAGGGTGAACCAGAGGGCAATGGCACAGCGTTGGCCTTTGGTCACAGCCTTCACCCCGTGGGGGTTCTCTGAGCCAGAGGAGAAGCCCACAGCACGGCCACACTGGGGCTGCACCTCTGCCTGCAAGGAGAAACCCTGCTGCACCATGGGGACACAGGGAGCCAACCCCAAACCCGCATTCACCCTGTGCTCTGGCACAAAAGGCTTTCCTCAGGAATGGAGTAAGGCTTGGCTGTGGGGCTGTGTGTGGAGCCCCACAGAGCCCAGCTACTTACAGTCTGCGTTTTGGCATCCAGCTCCGTGAAGTAGAAAGCTCCCCCTTCAAAGTCCCCGTTGAGGTAGAGGATGGCACTAAAGAAAGCAGGGGAACAAGGTGACACCCACCACCCCAGGCAGCTCAGCCACCACCACAGCCAAGAGGACAAGGCAGGAGAGCCTGGGCTGGGGGATGCTAAACTTAACAGCCTCAGGAGGGAAGCTCAGCCCCACAGACACCTCGGTACCTGTAATCCCGGAAGGTGTAGGCTGGTGGTTCCTTCACACACACCAGGGCCTCCGCGTTGAGGATGCAGTTGTCCACATGCACCTCGTGACTGTTGTCACTCCGTCCTTCTTGCTTCTCTAGGGTGGAACAAGAGGTTGTACATCAGCACTGCTGTCTGTGCAGGAACAGGGTCTGCCCCTAAACACCGCACGCGTGCATGTGGGTATGAGGTGGGGTAGGCTGCTGCTCCAGGTAACAGCAACAGGACGAGAGGTGACAACCTCAAGTTACACCAGGAGAGGTTCAGGTTAAACATTAGGAACAGTTCCTTCTCAGAAAGAAGAAAAGGCGCTGTGCAGAGGGGCTTTGCTTCTCTTTGCAGCCCAGTCCTTCGGGGCCGTGCTCACCATCGATGGCTGTGCGGCACACCAGGTGTGAGTAGGAGAAATGGAGCGGGACCTCCAGGCGGAAGTAGGACTCCATCATGTGCCGCACCTTCTCCGTCACGTTGTAGTACAGGTGGGCACTCTGCAGGGGGACCTTGCCCTCCTGGCCCAGCTGTGGGGGATAGACAGCATGTGGGCACGGCTGTGGAGGGGCAGGACCCCCAGGCACCTGTAACCCCACTAACCTTGAGGGCCTTCAGGACAGTGACACCATAGAAGGTCTCACTGGGGGTGTGAGGCGATGTCTTCCCACGATAGCCATCCCCCGCTGAGGCAGCTGCCTGCAAAGCCCAGCCAGTGTTATCCCACCTGATTTCCAAGGCACAGGAGGCATCACACTTCAGCATCCCCTCATCCCTGTGCTCACGTTGGTGAGTCTCTGCAGCTCCCGGCACTCCTCAGCTGAGAGCACTCCATCCACCACGACGCGCTGAGACCCATTCAGTGTTTTGGAGTTCATGGTGACGCTGGCTCCCTCGTACACCAAGGGGCCACCTGTGGCACACGTGGGATCAGGAAGGGAATATGGACAGGACTGGGGGCAGCGCTGAGGGACCTGAGGCTGGCGCTGGGACTGGAGCTGCCCGCACCTTCCCGGATGAACTTGCTCATTTCCGCAGACTCCTTCGCCTTCTCCTCCACCAGCGTCTCGATCTCCTTCATCAGGTTGCCAATCTCCTCAGAGATGCGTGCTGCTGTCTCCCGCTCCACCCTGGGCACACAGTGGCCATCAGCTCCACAGCCCCACTGTCCCCAAGTCGGGAAGAAGGCATGCCAAGGCAAGGACAGGACAAGTCGTGTCTAGGGGCTGCCGACAAAGCCCAAGGCACGAAGGTGTCATCTCAGTACAGCCCTCACCCCCTACCCGGAGCTGCTTGGGGTGACACAAGGGCCAAGCTCTGCCTCCAGGAGCCTCCTCCAGACCTCTGCAACCACTGTCTTGAGCCCCAGGAAGACAGAGAGGTGCCCCTGTTGGCTGCTACCCCCCAGTGGCAGCTGGCCAAGCACTCACTTTTGTTTCTCTCGCAGCCTCTTTGGTATCACCTCTTCGGGTGTCCAGGAGTCCTGCAGCCACAAGGACAGCATCAGTAGCTGGATGAGGATCTGCCTGTGATACCACACCCCCTTCCCCTGTCCCTCCAGCTGCCACCAGCCTTGGTGTGGTGCCACTCACCGGGTCCACAAATGGGATCCCAAAGACGTCATAGCCGAAGAAGAGCAGCTCCTTCTCCATCAGGCTTCGCTGGCGGTATGCCTGGATCTCCTGGGCAGAAGCAGAGGGGTGGGTCAGGGCAGCCCTCCTGCCTGCTGTCCCCACCGCAACCCAACCCAGATCAGCCCACAAAACCTCTGCCAGGGCTCGGAGCCCTGAAAGGACAGAATCCATCCTACGCTGGCTTGTCCCAGTGATCACTCACTTTTCGGGGTTCAATGGGCCTGGCCAGGTTTTCCCCCAGGACAGCAGTGTAATAGGCCAAATTTTGGTTCATCACCTCATCATTTGGGAAGAAGAGCAAGTATGTTTTGGCACATTCGATTGCTTTTTCGTAATTCCCACCTGGAAAGGAAACAGAACTGTTACAGCATGCCTTCTCCCTGTCTTGCTGTGCCCAGCTCTGGCACAGGCACGATCCACTGCTGGGACAGAGACTGGGAAGGAAGATGGGAATTTGGTTGGGGATGGAGTAAACCGGGATGCAAAGGAGAAACAAGGGAAAAAGCTCTTATTCTGCAAAGGGTTTCCCTATAAGCAGGGGCAGATACTCTGAAGCAAAGATAGCTGCTGCCGCAAAGGGAAAGTAACAGCGTGAAGTGCTCTCCCACCTCAGCAGCAATCAGTGCAGCTGGCTGGGGGGTTTTCACGCTTGGAAAATGTATCTTAAAGCCTATTTCCAGACAGTAAGACTCAGCCACTTCCACGCTAACCTGCAATTTCAGCCACTTAAGCACTCTGACCTACTTTCATCTATGGTATTCCATCCTTTCAATCTTCTTGGAGTTCAGCTTTGGCTGTCTGTTTTTTAACCCTTCTGGGGAAATTTACGAAGAAAAAGTTCAATGTTTTTCTAACAAGGAGAACAAAAAAAGACAACATACATTTGCCTGGGTTATAACAAACTCTCCTGGAAGGGCAGAATGCCTCTTTTGTTTGGATGTGAGGTGGAAAGCTGGCAGGAAAAAAAAAAAAGTCTCTCTAGGCTGTAGTGAAGCTGCACAGGAATTTGGCATTTAAGCAGCACGGAGGCTTGCTGTAACTGAGGGCAGCAAGACACAGCACTCCTAAGGCTTGCTGCTGTCCATGAGCCTTTTCCCAGAGCATGATGTCAGTGTTGATGAGAGCAGTGCCAGGAGTCCTGGACATAAGAGGACTGGGCAATGAGCTGCTTACTGTTGTAGTAGGCAAACTGCAGGTAGTTGAAATGCGAGGGCAGGAAATCCTCCAGGGGCTTCTCCCGGCCAGGCTGCGAGGCAAGCTCTGTGATGCAGCCCTGCTTGCAGCTCAGCACCTGCATGTAGTGATCTGGTGGAGAAAAGATCCCATTTCGCTGCATGGTGGGGCACCTTGGGGATCCCAGCTCCAACCACCTGCTTGCAGTCCTGGAGACACCCCCAGGGACGGTCCCCCCCACTGCCGTGTGACTGATGTCACATCCCGTGAAGGAGGTGTTCCTCCTGTCCAACCTCAGCCTCCCAGACCCATGCCATGGGGACCCCTTCTCCAGACACCTCTGGAAATGGGTAGGGGGTCGTGGGCAGCAAATGAAATCTATGGGGACCACAGAATGGCTTAGATTGGAGGAGACTTGAAAGGTCACGCAGATCCAAACCCCCTCCCCGCAGGATGGTTGCCCCCCCACCAGCTTAGATTGCCCACGGTCCCATCCACAGCCTTGGGCACTTCCAGGGTTGGCCCACTCACAGCTCTCAGAGCAGCAGTGCCAGGGCCTGCATGAGAGGTGTGCTTGCCCCATGTGGAATTTTGGTCCCAACCCACCCCTCGGGGCTTTGCCCAGGCGCTCCCACCTGTCACGGCCTGGAACAGGTCTGCGTTGTACTCCAGGTAGTTGTAGCCTTCGTAGTCGTAGGGCCCCTCGCAGAGCGCACGACACTCGGTGTCCGCCACAAAGTACTCCTCCAGCGCCTTCTCCAGGTGCAGGATGGCAGCGGCCGGCTGCTCCTCACTGTAGAACCTGACACCCAGGCGGAACTCGGTCTGCAGGGATCCGGGCAGAGCCGTGAGCACGAGGCTGCCCAGAGCCCCTTTGTACAACCATAGAACCCTTCGGGTTGGAAGAGATCCTCAAAGCCAAATGGTCCAACCCCACTGCAACAATAGGGACACCCGCAGCTCCACCAGGTGCTCAGAGCCCCGTCCCCTGACCTTGGCTGTCTGCAGGGATGTGCCCAGAGCATCGTTCCCAGTGCTGACCCCTGAGGGACACCTCTCATCACAAATCTCCAGGCAGACACCAAGCCACGGCAGCACTGTGCATTTGCTGAGCCCACAGCCAGACTCCCCCTCCCCACACCCAGCCCTGGGCAGGTATTTTAGGAGTGCTGCCACGTTCCCAGCCAATGGAATGCAGTTTTGGGGTAAAACATGGCCCGAGGATGGGGCACCCACCATGTGGGGCCTGGCCTCCAGGTCAGAGAAGTCGGACTCCTTGACGCCCGCCATCATCTGGTAGTACTCCAGGTTCTGCTTCATCTCCACGTGCTCGGGGTTGGCCACGAAGAAGGTGTGGGCTGCCGCCACAGCCTTCGCCACCTTATTGATCTGGGGGAGGGCAAAGGGGGTGGGTGAGGGACCCCAGTTGGAGGGGCTCCTCCAGATACAGAGGGCTGTGGCCATCCTGAGCACGCACATTTCCCCCCAACCCCCATAACGGGTCAGTATTGGGTGTGGGGGTCCCAGTACGGGGTGTGGGGTCCCAGTAGTGGAGGCGGGAGCCCAGTACTGAGCATGTGGGTCCCAGTACCGGGTGCGTGTGGGGGTGTGGACGGTTTCTCCCCACCCACCCCGGGTGCGGCAGGCCCCAGCCAGGCCCCGACGTGGCACTGCGGGGGGAGCAGGGGAGGGATGGGAGGAGGGCCCGGGGCCGCCTCCCCGTCCCCCAGCATCACTCCATCCCCGCAGCCCGGCTCCTCCCTGCCCGCCCCTCCGCTCCCGGGTTCCGCTGCGGTCGGATCGCGCCTCCGGACCCCTCCTCGATCTCCCCCCCCCCTCCACCCCGGGATCTCATCTCCTTCGGGGCCGTACCTTGAAGTAGGCGACCTGGAGATAGTTGTAGGGGCTCCGCTTGCGGAACTCTCGCTCCAGCTCCTCGCCCAGGCGGTACCGGGAGGGCTGGGTGGGCCCGCAGCCCCGGAGGCAGGCGGCACGCCGCAGCAGCCCCCGGAAGAACAGCAGATCGCGGAGAGCCGGCTCGAGCCCCTCCGCCGGTACCACCGCGGTGGCATTGGAGCAGCGCAGGCGGCACCGAACCGACCGAGCGCGGATAGCGGCGCGGGCCCGCAGCGCCCGCTCCATCTGCAGGACCACGCCGGGCCAGTCCCCGCGCGCGTACGCTTCGGCGCCGGCAGCGAAGAGCGCGTCCGGGGGCTCGGCCGGCAGCGGCGGCTCGGAGTGCTCCGGCGGTCCCAGCGGTCCCGGCGGTCCCGCCGCCCAGGCCAGCAGCGGCAGCAGCGGCAGCAGCAGCGCCATGGCCGAGCCTGCGGGTCCCGGCTTCGCGCCAGGCCACGCCCCCTGCCCGTAGCCACGCCCCCTGCCATGGCCACGCCCCCTATAACCACGCCCCCTTCTGCACTCACGCCGACTTCAAACCCCGCCCCTTGCCGGTGGCCACGCCCACAGCGGAAACAGTTCCGCCTCGAGCGGAAGGGGCGGGGCGAGCTCGGTCATGGCGGCGGCGGGCGGGGAGCGCGGCGGCGGTGCGGGCCCGGCTGCGGCCTTGGTGGAAGGCGGCGCCGGGAGGGCCGCCCGCGTCGGGGACCCGGGGGACTTGGTGCTGCTGGCCCGGCAGGTGCAGCAGGTGAGGGCCAGAGCTGAGGCCGTGCGGGCACCCGGTGTCCCGCTGCTTCCCGGCCGCGTACCGGGGCAGCGCCGCCCCGTTGTCCCCGCTGCGTGCCGGTGCCTCTCGCCGTGTCACAGGGTGACGGAAAGCCGCGGGTTGGAGGAGCCTTGCAGGTTCGAGCCCGTCCTCCTGCCCCAGCCGCCCCGGGTGCTCCGATGCCTCCCAGGGTCCCGTTATGGCTCCAGTGCCTCCCAGTGTTTTCTGCTGCTCCCCCCAGCGCATCCCTGTAACCTCTACTGTCCCTCTTAATGCCTTCCTGCCCGTCCCTGTGCCTCCCAGTGTGTCCTGCTGTGCCCTCCCTGTGTGCCCCATTACCCCAGCTACGTGCTGCTGCCTGCCGCCTTGGCAGAGGGTCATGGAATGCTTCAGGGTAGAAATGACCTTATAGATGCTCCAGTGGATCCCACCATGCCTCCAGTGCTTCCCAGTATTTCCTGCTGTTCTCCCCGGTGCATCCCTGCTGTCCCACTCAGTGCCTCCCTGCCCATCCCAGTGCACCCCAGCACATCTTCCTGCTCTTCTTTAGTCCCTCCAAACACCTCCCTATAGATCCTTCTGCCCTCTCTCAGTGCATCCTACTGCTTCTTGGGCCACCTCTGTCCTGCTGCCCATCTGTCAATGGTGCCTCTCTGTCCTCTGCAGCTGTCACCCTGCTGTCTGGCGGTGCTGTGGTGTCCCCCCACCAGGCACAGAGTGCTGGAGGGGCTCAGAACTCCCTGTGCAGCTTCTGTTAGACCTCTGTTAATGCAGAGCTGCAGCCATCACTTCTTCAGTGTAGAAATGTCCATAAGTCCCTGGCTGCCTTTGTCCTCACCAGCCCCTCTGTCTCTTGCAGGCAGATGAGTTTGTTCGAGCCAACGCCTGCAGCAAGCTGACTGTCATTGCTGAGCAGATCCGGTGCTTGCAGGAGCAGGCTCGGAAGGTGAGGATGCATCCAGTGGCAGAAAAGAATCGAGGAAGAAGGTTCACTTTTACTTGTCTGCTAGGCATTCAGGAGAAGCTGTGAGCCTGAAGCCAAGTAGAGATGATTCAGGGGGATAACAGCCAGGGTTCACTGTCTGATGTCAGCTGGGGACAAGGGGGATGTTTTGGGGGCTTTGCCTTACTCTGCATATCAGGGTGGGCTTCTGTCAGGTGCACTGAGTCATTTAAGAGGATGTCTCAGCCCACAGCATCCGGAATGTCAGTGGTGGCTGTGACAGAAAACTCCTGTCACCCTAGTGTGTGCTTCTAGGAAGAGGTTGTGCAGCAGAGTGACAGCGTGGCTGTGGCTGGTCACTTCGAGGTGAATTCAAGCCCTTGGGAGAAGATTAGTTTTACTCTGAGGTTTGGTTGTGTCTCAGCTTTTGAGTTTGTCCCAGCTCAGGTGCTAGAGCAGTCAGTCCTGGCTGTCAACCTCACAGTTCTCAGCTGTCCTCTTCCATTCCATCTTCACTGCTGTGTGTGCAATCATAGAACTAAAAACAAGTTATGGACTGAGAAAGGACCCACTGGTCACTGCAACTAGCCCACTGACATCAAGGCAATTACATCATGTGATTGTTAAGAGCTGCAGCTGGGGAGTTGAGTTCACCTGTGCTTGCCGTCTCTTCCCCAGGTTACTTCAGCAGGGGAGTCCCCAGGGTCTGACTGTGTGGAGGTGTAGGGTGAATAACCCAAAAGAGTGGTACTCAGAGAAAATAGTGAAGAAGATGGTATAATTTGCTAGGCTTATCTGGGTGGTAAACAGACAACCAGTGAAGAAAGAGAAGCTCACCTTTTCCAGGTGGTTGAGGTTCACTGATAACTCCACAGGGGAGGGATCACCAAGAAGAGATCCTTCCCCTGTGGTGGTCAGCCCTTAAATGGGGTCTGGGAGAGGTGGAGCCAGACTCCATCCCTTCTGGTCACACAGGTGCATTGCCTTCATCTGTGCTCCTGTGGCTGACTCAGTACTCACCTCAGGTGACCAATCAGTGGTTCAGGCCATGATTCAACAGTTCTCATACAGGAGACAAGGAATGACTCCAGCCCGTGGTGGGGCCAGGGGTAGAGGTGAACTAGGGTTGTGAAGAGTTTGCTGCTTTTTGGAGGTATCTGCATCTCTGTGGAGGTGTGCAGGAGACCCATAGTGCAGCTCAGCAAAGGAAACTTGAAAAAAATAAGTGTCTCTTTGGAAAGCCTCTGCTTCCTGAGGCAGGTGATGGAATGAAGCAGGAGCTGTGCTGGGGGGCAGAGCCCTGTGGCTCTTACACACAAAAGTGTGTGTACAAGGTATAAGAAGTAAGTACTCAGTTATATTTCAAGTGTGGAAATATTAAATTTGTTTTTAGGTCTTGGAAGATGCTAACAGGGATGCTGACCTGCACCATGTGGCCTGCAACTTAGTGAAGAAGCCAGGAAATATTTACTACTTGTACAGGAGAGAGAGTGGCCAAAAGTACTTCTCCATCCTGTCTCCTAAGGTATGTGGCAACAGCCTGTGAGGAAGCAGGGATGGGAAAACACAGAATCTGTGGTTCATGGACACTTATGGAACTCTGACAAAAGCACCAACTTGATGGAGCCATTCACAGACCTGTGTTCAGTTGGGTTCTCGGTCCAAGTTATCTGCTGATCTAAGGTGGGCAGTGTCTTAGACGGGTAGACTTGAATTCAGCCTCTGCAGTTCTTTTTCTGAAAGCAGCGAAGTGCAAACATGCCCTGGGCCTTCCCTGTCTGCTGTGCTTGTTGGCAGCAGTTTTCTCAGGTGCTTTAGCCCAAGGATTGAGATGGTTTGCAGTTTGGTGCTTTGTTTCTATGACTCCCCTCTTGAGTTGGTGTTGGAAGTGTCTTCTGTGCAGGGTGAAGACTTCAGAAACCAGCAATGAGCAAGGTAGAGGAGCTCTGCAGAGTGATACTGTGTCCCCAGACCTCCCTGTGTTGGCAGCACTGTACTGTGCCTTGGTTGGTCTCAGACTCAGTGTAGTCAATCTTATTTAGGTTAGAAAGTGGGACATCTGTGTAGCTGGAACTGCCTTGAAGGTGGTGGGGCACGCCAGTGTGGGCAGGGAGGCTGAGAGACTGATAGCACAGTCTGGCTCTAAGGGAAACCCAGTAGCAATGTATATCTATCTGTCCTTTCTCTTCCAGGAGTGGGGAACCAGCCCCCATGAGTTTCTCGGTGCCTATAAGCTCCAGCACGACATGTCCTGGACGCCATTTGAGGACATTGAGCGACGAGATGCTGAAATAAACATCCTGGACAAGCTGCTGAGCCGACAGGCAGCGCTCCCCCCATGTACAGAGCCCAACTTCCAGGGCCTCACCAAGTGATACAAAGCGTGGTGGCCATATAGGACCTCTTAGCAGAGCTACTGCCTGAGGACAGGCAGTGCCTGAGCGTTGCCAAAGGCAGGGCAAGGAAAAGAGACCAAGAAATGGAAATGCTGATACTGCCAGTACTTGCTCTTCACTTTAATGAGACTAATTCTGAATTCAGTCTTACTGGATTTTCTAGTAATCAAGCAACTTATTTCTCTGACTTATGCCAAGCTGTAACAAGAGGCAGATGATATCAGATGGAGTCATTTCCAAAAGACTTGGGGCAAAAAAGCAAATGTGCTTGAGGCGGATTGAGAGTGCTATAAAATATGTCCTACCCATCTGGCTCTAGCATACCTCACTGGGACTGTGTGTAGCAGGTAGTGATTTCAGGTCTGGATTTTGGCCCTCGTTACAACACACACATTTAGGAAGCCCTATGGCCTGGGAAGAGTGGTTGAAGTCGCATGCAAAGAGGTCTGTTGTTCCTTGTTCCCTTTCTAATGTGGATTTGTTCATCTTGGACCCAGTAGTGCTCTTCCTGGCCCTTGCCCTGCAGCAGAGGGGGGTTTTGGTGCCCGGCTTGAGACCTGAAGATGGGGATCTTGCAGCACTGGATTCTCCCAGATCACCCTCAGCTCACCTGCACTTTGTATGTGCCAGGCTTCTCCTGTTCCAGTGCTGTCAGCAGCCCACCCCCATCCCACTGTGCTTCTCTGTGGCTGGCAGAAATCTTCTCAGAGTCAGCACAGGACTTCTGGAGCAGCATTTCCCAGCACACCCTCCCTCACTTAGAGCACTGGGCAAATTAAAAGCACTGTGTTGTTATTATTAGACCAGGGTATAATTAATTCCTTATCAAGTCACAAGTGCCTAATTTGATAGGGTGGCTTTTTTTTTTTTTTTTTTTTTTTTTTTTTTGCTGCTTGTTTTATCACCTCAGGTCTTATTTTACTGCATGTTATTAAATCTTAACTTGGAAGGGAGAAAGTTAATTATTGCATGGGCTTTACCGTAGTACTAATTACAGGAACATCAGAGACCTTTGCATGTGATTTATGCTCCTCTGGGAAGAAGGTATTCCTGCCCCAGTTTTGTCTGTTTCCCATCGTTAAGAACCATGTGCTCATGCACAAGGGGACTAGGGTGATGTCTGCAGCCTTTGTCCTTTGCAGCTTGTGACTTCTTATGTTGGACTTTGACAGGATTTCACATCTCCAGCAAAGGCTTCTGACCCTGTGTCCTGTAGCTCTCTGCTGCCCTGCTGCATTTCCTTTGGGTGCCAGCACTTGTTGCTCGAGTGACAGCTGTGTGTCATGGAGAGCTGGTGCTCTGTGCCAGCATGTTTCTGCTGGCTAGAGGGATCTTCTGTGTCAGACTTGCAGTTCAATGTGCACAAATGCCTATTCTAGATTCTCCTGCCACTCTGCTCTTTGAAGGTTTGCTGTAACCTACTTCTTCATCCTAACCATGTGCTACCCACCTTGCAGGGTCCTGCCTGTCAGTTCTGTGTCCCCAATAAGCAAGGAGCTTGCAGCAAGTGTGGCATTGCATCATGGTGCTCTCTGTGCTGCAGGCAGGGAGAAAAGGCAGAGGCACCACTGCAGAGCTGAGTGATGCATCCTGTGTAAAACAGGCAGGGATGGAGCTGGTGGCAGAAAGGTGGAACATGGTGCTTGCAGCTGAGGGTGCATTTCTGCTCCAGCATCATGTAAGGTATTAATTGCAGGGAAACAGAGGAGACAACGCTGGAAAAACCACTAGGGGAGCTTGTGGAGGGTTCTCTGCATGCTCCTGGGCTTGTGAGTGCCTCTGCTTGGTTCAGCCTGTCCAAAGCTTTAATACATTTTTGGATCAATAGGGTGGGAATTTCATCAGGAACAAGGCACCGAACAGCAGCTGGGAGGAGTCAGTGAGATGCTGCACTAGAGAGAGGAGTACCCTGGGCTGTCCATGGGTGAGGAGTCAGCCTCTGCTTGCCCCTGCACGCTTCTCATGCCTTTCATTTGGGCGAATGTGCGCCCTCTTCTTTTCCTGGAGAAACAAACATCTGGGTGAGGAGTGAACAAGGCAGCAGGTGTTTGTGAGTGTGTGATTCTGTGCCTGGGGAAATTTTTCATGTTGTACTTCTGCTTAAACCATAGCAAGGAACAATGGGGCTTTTTAAAAGAGACCCTCTCCTGCCACTGCAGTTTCTGAGGGTATGCCTGGTTGCATTCACTGGGAGGGAAGGAAACCAGAGGCCATTTCATCTGCTGTACAAAAAGGTTAAGAGTCACTCTCCTCCTTTGAGACCTCTGTTTCCGTTCATGGTCACTGCTATATGCACCCAAGTTGAATTTAATGCTTTTCCGTCTGAGGTCACTGGCTTTGCAGAGCTGAGAATGGACTCGGTGACATGGGAAATTTTGCATGTCGTTCTTTTCTATGTAAAACTGATTGCAACAAGGAGCAGAGCTCTGCAAACAGTCCTTTCTCCTTTTGAAGCAGTGCTGCTGCAGTCAGGGACGGCACAGTGCAGTTGCTGGCTCCGGAAGCATTGGCTGTAGGTAGATATCCACCCAGTCATGATATTTTGAAAACATTTCTCTCCCCTTGCCCTTCGATGAGCACTCAGGGCAGCAG
This sequence comes from Oreortyx pictus, assembly GCA_036925125.1. Classification (NCBI taxonomy): domain Eukaryota; kingdom Metazoa; phylum Chordata; class Aves; order Galliformes; family Odontophoridae; genus Oreortyx; species Oreortyx pictus. The sequence goes on along the minus strand of JAUPFR010000024.1, from coordinate 6,143,310 downwards.
TGGATGTGAAGCCAGTGGCGCTCTCCAAAAGCCCCAGGGAAGGACAGTCTGTGGGAGAAGATGTAGATGTGCTTCCGATGCCATTAGTGCTTGGCAGAGCGGTTTTGCTCCGTCTTTGGATGTGCAGATACCTGCTCCCTGGAGCTCATGTTTGCTGATGTGAGCCTTGTTGTCTTCTTTCAGTCCTGACTGATGAGTTTATTAATGATTTTATGGGACTGAGAGCGCAGGAAACATCTCCCTGGTGTACTTAAATCATTACGGCTCCTTTGGCTTTTTGCATTTTGTCCGTTCTGTGGGCACAGAACCAGGGCTGGGCACCACAGGCAAAAACAGAGGAGGGGCAGAGGGCTTTTCAGCCTGGTTGGAAGGTTTTCAGCTGCCCACTGCAGGGCAGCACCACAGGCTTCTTGCTGCTAACGCTTTGCCTTCCTGAGCTGCACGACAAGCCCAGCAGGTCTTCCTGGCTTTTAAGAATTCAATTGATCTAAACGAGTTTTCTCTTTCAGCCAGGAAGGCTGCTTTTTGGCTCCTGCTTCTCAAACCCTGTGTGTGAGAGCTATGTCTGAGTGACCCAACGCTTCCTGAGCTTTGGCAGCTCGGGGCTGTGCCCATTGCCCTCTGGGGCAGAACCTTTCCCTACTCCCTCCCCTGATGCAGCCCCACGCTGTTCCCTCTGGTCCTGTCTCTGTCACTGGAGAGCAGATCCAAAATTTGGGAATGAGCTCATTAACTCCAACGTGGTGTTCGTGGGTGGGCACTCTTTACTTACGTCAGATGCACGAGGGGATATCTTTACCCTAACCACACATACATTGAACAAAATACTTTCAGTCTATATATGTTATGTGTGTTACGTGTGCAAAAGGTTTCCCGGTCAGTACACGTGTGTTCAATATTGACTCCCCAGATCAGTAGCATATGGTCACACCTCCTTCGCAAATGCTCTGTGATTTTGAGCGGGGGCCTCAGGACCCTCAGAGATGAGGTCAAGCAGCCTTCCTCCCATGGCCACACGTTGCCCTCCTCTTGTTTTATTCCAGATTGGCAGATTCAGAGCGATACAGTGGAAAGAGCCCCCATGCTGACTTAGATCGATACACTGGGTTTTGGAGTAGATAAAGGACGTTTGGCTTATCGTCAGCGCTCTGTTGTGCATTAGCTAGCTTTGTGAAAGCAGCACTGCTCAGTTAAGCGTGTCTATCATCACACTAAGCGTGCTTTCCTTAGCGTTGGCTGCTGTAGTGATGCCAGTCGAGCACTGGAACCGTCAGCCCAGGGGAACGGTGGAGTCCCCAGCCCTGTGGGGACTTAAGGGATGCGCGCTCACGGCACTAAGGGACGGGGTTCGGGCGCGGGACACAGCACACGCCGACCCAAACCACCCCACGGCCACGCGCGCCGCCCTCCGCGTCCCTACGCGATGACCTCACAGCCGAAATAGCGCCCCGCCCACCTCTACGCGATGACGTCACACGCAGCGTGCCCCTGCGCCTCAAGCCGAGGAGACCCCGCAGCGAGCCGCCAACGCCCGGCGGAGACTCTGAGGTGAGCGGCCGCTCCGGAGCGCCGTGCGGGCTGCCCTGCGCCGCGGCCCGCTGCTCGCACAGCGCGGCGGGAAGCGCGGAGGGGTTGGCGGGCTGGGCCCGGAGCCGGCTGCGTGCGAGCCGCGCTCCGTGGGGCTGCGGTGCGTGTTGGGGCCTCCCCCGCTGGCGCGGAGCGGGGCCGAGGTGTGTGTATGGGGGGGGGGGCGGCCCCCATCCGTGCCCCGCGCTCGGCGGGAAGCGGCGGGCACTCCGGCTGCGAGCCCCGCGCCGCCGCCCTCGGGAGGAGGGGAAGCCGGAGGTCGGGTGCCGCAGGTTGGGCCTCCGCTTCTTCCGGGAGCGACGCCCAGCTGCGATGTGGTTCCGAGGCGCAGCGCGGGTGTGGGCTCCGCTGTAGGCGCCGCGAAACGCTTCCTTCCCTCCGTTCCTCCTCCTGGAAGGAGCTGGGAGGCGCGCCCCGGCTTTTGTCTCGCCCAGGTGCTGGCTCATCCGCCGTCCCGTAGTTGTCGGTGGTTGGTTCTTGGCGGCTGTGCTCGGAGGGTTGCTGTGGGTGGGCGCTTCTCTTTCATCTTGGAGGTGAGATGTGTGAAGCGTGGTGTATTTTAGTGCTCCTTCGATAGTCACTTTTTCTATAAGCGGGTGGAACTTGGCAGCTGGCGGCGACAGTGGGACGCTCGACCCACGTCCGTTGTGAAACCTGTGCTTGTGAGGGTTGCAGAATGGTGCCTGCCCCGTCTGCCCGGGTGCTGCAGAGCCAGCAGAGCCCTGCTGCCGTGCTCTGATGGAGCACTGCAAAGGCACGGCCTGGATGAGAGGCTGTGTTAGGCGTGTAGGCAAAAGTAGTTCAGTCTGACCATCTGTGAGTGTTTCCTCTCCCTTAGAGAACGAGGTGCCGGCTGCCTTTTTTCAAAATGTTAAATTGGAGCACCCCCAAACGGCCTTTTTTTAGAAGAGTAATTAAAACCCAGGTCAGGCTTCTAATGTTACTGTTGGGAATAAGTCAGTAAAGCACTTGAAGCTTGGCTCTGCTGGTTAGCAGGATATTCTTGCACAGAAACAAGTTGAGATAGAAAGCCTTTGTATTCAGGTATCTACATGGGAAATACGTTGTTCTGGTTTGTGAACTGCTGCTTGTTAGTGGAGAATTATGGGGCAGACAGTGTGGGCAAATATTCATCTGAAGCAGGTAATGCAGTTGTGCGTATGAGTTGAATCAGTATATTGTTAATTGTGAAATGATTCTTTGTTCAGTCTGTTTACTCCTTACGTGCTTCCGTAATAAGGAGGAAAAGCGTTTTTAAGTCTTGGTGAGGAATAAAAACTAGTGTGATGCAAGATAAAACACGTTTGCAATTTGCCAGTGTGTTTTAGAGGCAGAAATTTAAATAATTAGGTTTGCATACTTTGATCTTGGTTATTCATGACCTGTGCCTGATGCTTCCAATCAGTGTGTATCCTGTTCTGGGATTGTTCGCTGAAGACTGATGGCCAGATGGGAGTTTGTTGTGTTTTTATTGCGAAGCAGAAAAGTTGTGAAGGCCCTGGAGCAGCTGAAGTGTTAATATTTCAGGTACTTCACAGCAGTGGAGGTGCTAGTAAAAGGAAATGGTGCCCAACTGAAACCTGTGGGTTTCTCTCCTGATGAGAGTGCTTTTACTTGCCCATGAAACATTTGAAAAGTTGGTGTTGAGAGCAACGTGGTGTTTGCTAATCCTGATAGGAAAGCTCCTTCTAGTTAAAATGCAATTGTTGTGCTGCAAAGCATTTCCAAGTCTTATGAGCATGGACAGCTGGGACATCTTAATTGAAATCTTTTTGGAAGTTATCTGTTGTGCTACAGGCTTCAGAGTTAATACAGCACATGGATGTAGCTGGGTTCCAGCTTTGCTTCAGGCTTCGGAGAACTTGTACGATACACTGAATATTCATCACTGTGGTTTGGTGGTACCTATCATACTAATGAGTGCCCACAGCTTTAAGTCACGTACAGCCTTGCACGCTTGCACCCCCTCAGTCCTCTGCCTGCTTGCCGTGGCGTCATTGCACAGCTTTAGCTTGTGTTGGTGAATTTCTGTCATCCAGGCTGTGGAAGCCTGCGATAGCCCTTCAGGAGGGATTGTAGGGGGATGTAATGATCCTCGAGGTTCAGTTTCTGAGGGGGGAAAAAAAACCACATAAATGGAGGTGCTGTCAGATCGAATGGAAGTGATGTGGGTTTCTCGTGCTCTAGCAGGAGCTCTCTTTACACACATAGTGTACTGTAGGCTTTTGCTGTGGCTCCTGTCGCCCCTTTATGCTGGAATGCACATGAAGCAGTATTTTAGGTTTTAACATAGAGTGATGAAATGACTTGATGAACCTTCATGCTGAGGTCTGAAAGGAATTTAACTTAGCCATACTGCATCCTATCCTCGCTGAATCAGGTGGCTTCATTCAAACCACGCTTAGAATAGCTGATACCATTCAAGTGGAGGGTTTTCATCAGAAGGGATAACTGTGAGAGATGTCAGGCAGGCTTCTGCCCACGTCCTTCCTGGGGCTGAAACCTGGCACAGGTACTTCTCCCTGCAGGTGCTCTGTCAGAGCTGCTAGCTGCCTTGACAGATTGTTGCAGCTCTTGCTGCATCTTCTGCCTGCGTGAAGGTAAGTGGCCAACATGACCAGAAGGCAAAAGAAGTGAGTGAAACTGTATTAAGGCAAGGTGTCCCAGGTTCTGGTGGCAGTTCCTTCAGCATTAATGTGGGATGAAAGCACTGAGTTTGTGTACTTAATTCTAGGTATAGAGTGTTAATGAATACCAGAAAAGAGAGTTTTGACCTTGTTGTCTTATAATTATCTTTGTAACCTTCCTTTTGAGTTTCATGACATGAATTTTGTCTTAAAGCTTCAGAACAGTATTTTGCCTGTTTCCTCATCAGTGAAGTGACTTTTTACTGAGAGGTACTGACTTGTAAAACAGTGTTATTTTGAAGAGAATACCAAGAGCTAGATGGAAAAAAGCTTTTAAAAATGCTCTTCTATTTTTAAGCTGCTTTGCTGCTGATTTACCCCATTCCTTTTGAATGGTAAGGCATAATTCCTCACATCCTCTTGTCTTGTGCAGAGGAAGAATGTGAGGCTGGCATCAGCTGTGCCAGTAAGCTCCTTGTCTACTGCAGGGCAAGCTCTGCTGCTTTACTTCTGGCTTCAGCTAGTTTTATTAGGAGCACCAAGGTAGGTGCATCAATGAGAAGCCTCCTCTGGAATGTTATTCGTAGCAAAGCATCATCTGTTCAGTCCTCTGAGCCTGAGGTAAGAGTGCTGCTTCCTGCAGGCAGTGCTTGGGCAGTTTGTATGCACAGAGCACCAGCAACTCAGTGCACTGAACACTGCAGCTGATGTGCATGCAGGGTGGCTGCCCTGATGCTAAAATGCTCACCAAAGTGGCTGTGGTGCCAGTGTGTGCTTTACCACTGTTAAACGCCCCTGGCCACGGGGAGGGGAGCAGAGTGTGGAGGCCGGTGTGCCCAGTGATGAGTAGCTATGCAAACAGAAGCAGGGGTGCAGCTTGCATTTGCAACTGTTAGCAGTGTGAAGCTAAGCAAATACAGATAGGACTGCATCACTTGGTGTGAGAACACGGGACGGCATTTCATTACATGGTAGAGTTGAACAGCTTCCTGTGGGCTGTGGAAGTTCGTGGAGAGTGAAAATTCAAGATGCCTTTAACTAAAAAAAAAGACTTAATGCAAACACGTGTGCTTCTCAGGGTTTAATATGGGATGAGTTTTCCCAGTGCTGACAGCTGATTTGGGCAGTGCAGTCTGTGACATCCTCTGCCTTCTGCTGAGTTCACATTAAGGTTGCTGCTTTGAGGTCCGAGCTCAGTGAGCACATGGAAGCCTTGCTGCACACTGAGTCATGCTGTGCTTGAGCAGACTTGTTTTCAATTTGGGGCTGTGCATTGGTGTGGCTGTTGAGTTCTACATCTTAAAAGGAAAAAAGTAAAAGATTGTCGAGAAGTGTTAATGCTGGTGGTAGTTTATGTGCGTAGAAAATATCAATCTCTAACAGCTATGGTTTGAAGTGGCACCTTGTGCTTCTCCCTTTCTAGTTCATAGTAACTCATCCAGAAAAACGTTACTTTAAATCTGCAGGGACTTTGGGATGGGCAGACTTGAAGTACATGGAGGGGTTCTCCTGTTGCCCCTGTACTGAGTGTGTGGTTCCCTTGTAATAACAGACATTGCATGTGTCAAGAGCAGCATGGGCCTGAGGTACAGTGCTGGTGATCCCCTGTCTGTGCGGTGCTGGAGCATTTCCACCTCATGGTCTGACTGCAGCTGTGGGAGTGGTACCTCACTGCACGTTGGGAGCTTCTTTGCGAGCTGCTGGGTGGCGGAGGGGGTGGGTTTCCACCAGAATTCTTGTGGTTCCTTTGATAGCACTTTGTAGTGCGATGGCTTTTTTGTCTGTTGAGGCAACTGCTGTTTGAAACAGATGGTAGCACCTCATGGAGTGTGAGTTTTGAGGCTGGATTTAAGGGCAGGATGAGCTGTTGGTGGCAGGTCGAAGAAATCCTGAGAGGATATAGTTGTTTCAAGTTCTTCAGCTGCTGTGGTACAGAATCGCTTCTTAAATATTTAAGTCCCTTCTATTCTTTGCAGGTTTTGCCTTAAACTTGATCATTTACAGTTGTGTACTGGTTTGTATTTTGAAAGACTTCTTTATTTTTATTTTTTTTAAATCTCTGTTTTGGAAATTAAACACCCTTACCCTAAACTCAGCTTGAGTGCTTGGGATACCTTGTGTGCCTGCAGCTGTGGGCAAGGTGGGCAGGTAATCTTGGCACCAAGTGGTTTAGAGTGTAATAAAGCCTTTCCATTTCATGTGTCAGTGACACATTTGCCACTTCTCTGCTCGCCTGCTTCTGGGGTGAGGTCTTCTCCGTGAAGAAGGCTCTTGGGAAGCTGAAAGGTGGACTGTAGTCTGGAAACTTCAACTCTCTTCTGACTGCAGTACGCCTACAGAGGAGGATACTGACTGTGGTAATACTGCTTTTCAGGCCTGGTCTGACTTCGGTGTTGGTGCTCACAACAGGGAGAGCACTGAGGTCTGAAGTTTTAATGACTGATGATAGTGGCTTGTGATCTGCAGAGAACTGGTGTGCTGCGTAGGGGCATTTCTGGGATGGTATTTGCTGGGCTGAGTTTATACAGTCCTGCAATTAGGATCTTCTCCATTTTACACTGGTAGGCTTCTCTGGTGAGGAAATCCTGCTAGCAGCTCAGTATATTGCTTTGGTGCCCCTGGTCTGGGTGGCTGCTCACTGTGGCAGGCTGGGTGAGCTTAGGTTTGTGTGTTAGTGGTGCACGCTGAGGAGCATCGCAAAATGGTTGTTGGCTGTCAGCTGGCAGCTTGCAGCGAGCTGCGTTAGCCGGTGGGTGATGAAATGGCAGCAGCTTCAGTGCTGCGTGAAGAGGAAGCCGTGGTGCTGCCATGGCTTGACAGGAAGCTAGCACAGGATGTGTAGACAGATTTGACAGTGTGGCTTCCTTTGCCTTAGAAGAAGGTACGTGTTTTAACCTGAAAACAGATATCAGCAGCTTAAGAATAAAAGGAATCTTAACGAGCTGCAGGACTTAAGGCTTGTACAGCAATTAAACTGCTTGTGTGCAGAGAGTGAAGGCAAGGATGATTTGTGCTCCTTGTTTTAGTAGGGAACACTGATTGTATGTGAAGAATGACAGCGTCTCACAAACGCTTCAGTCAGTAATTGTAACTACTGTGAATTCCAGGCAGTTTTTTAAGGCTAAGAAGCAGGCGATGCTGCTGATCAGGTGCTCGCTGTCAGAGCAGGGAAGGGAGGCTTGCCTGAGAGGGGCTGTGGCTGTCAGTGGGAGCATCATATGTGGGTGCCTGCTGTAGGCACCTACCGTAGGGTTTCTTCAACCTTTCATGATCTGGCAGTGTCTTGTGGTGTGTGTTCAGGCCCTCATGCTTTCCTTGGTGTGGATGTGTAATCCCTTTTTGGTGGCTTCAGTTAATTCTTCATCCTAACCCTTGCTGGCTCCAAAGGGAGATCACTTGTCTTTCATGAAAACAGAATTCTGAGATGTGGGCTGAGTCGGTCTGTGCTATGGCCAGCTGATTAGTTTGACAAAGTGTACCCAGCTTTGTAATCCACATTTTCCAGACATCCCATTTCCTGGGATATTCTTGAGTTCTATGCAATGCCCTTTTGAAATTGCATGTTGGATGGGATAAAATTGCTCAGCTATCAGAAATGTGGTCGGTTAACGTGTGCTTTACTGAAATGCTTTTTTTTCCCCTTTCATTAGAATGCAAAGATTTCAAAAATTAAATGAATTCATGTTTTAAAAAAGCCTTACTGAGCAGAGCTAACTCAAATTACATTATATTCCCAGACTTTATCAGCTTTCTTCTCTAGACTCGACCACAAGGCTGATAATTATGTCTACTTACTGCACTCAAACTGGGATGACTTCAGTGCTTTCCACTCTTGTTTCAGTTCCCTCTGATGTTTAGAGCTGCCCTCTAGTCCTGCTGGGTGCTCTGTATGTAGACTTGCTTTTAATGGGCGCTTTGTGGGGAGGAAGCAAACCTTGTAACTTTTCCTCCCTCCGTTAGTATTCCCTTTAGGGATGAGTTATTCTGCAGTCATAGCTCGTGCTGGACTATTTATTTTTTACATCATGACTTGATGCATGCGTCCTCAGATGTTTTCCTGTGGGAGAGTGGGTGCCAGGATGGTACATCCCAGCTTCCTAACAGCGGCCTTGTTTGCAGCTGTATTTTGTGTCGGATGGATCCCACATTCATGTGCAGTCATTATGTGCTCTGTGATCGACTCCATCAACAAGTCACAACGATGAGGTGAGGCTGCAGCCTGGTGTCAGCCCTGGGGTGCTTATGTTCCACACCCTGCTGGAGGATATCTCCATAAGCAAATCCTTGCTGGTTGTATAAATCATATGGAAATGTTTGGAAGCATTGGAAGGTTTGCCAGTAGGCTTGCTGGGGGTTGGATTTCATACTTGTATATGGTAAAATGACTGAAGGCTCGGTAATTTTGCTCGTTAGAGTAATGGCTTAATGAAGGGTGGCTGTGTCTGGCTCTGGAGGTAGCCAGCTGAGGTTTGGAGGAAGTGTTGGTGGAAAGTACCGGTTTAGTTGCAGTGCTCTAATCTGTACGGGGGCAGTGCTGAAATAGCTGGCTGCATTGTGGTTCTGTAGTGTCTGGAGTGTCGGGTGCCCTGCAGAGCTCCTTGATTGTGTTAGCCACCTCTGAGTGGGATCAGGATACATGCGAAGTGGCAGCTGTAACAGAAAAATTACAGGGCTTGCCTTAAAAAAGGCAGCATATGCTTCTGTCTGCACCTGCTTATTTTTATCCTGTTAACTATTTTCAGAACTCATGCTGCTGTATTTCCTGGATGAGATCTCTTGGGAAATATGTTACTATGAAGACTCAAGTTCACACTTCCATTTTTTCAGTGCATGTAAGGCTGGGTGCCTTTATACATTAGGAATAGATTGAAAGGCATAGAGACCTTTTCTGCCCAGCTCTAGGTAATCAGGCAAAAATCACGTTGTATTCTAGAGTGACTTAACATACCTGATTCTTCCCAGTGTGAGAAGTGTCTGTGCCAAACTTAGCCTTAGCTGGTATTTGACAGTGGTGTGCAATGGGAGGACTATATAGAAGAATTTGCATATATGAAAATGAATATTCTCTGTTGTGCGTGATGGAGAGACTGCGTCAACTGCTTCATCTAGGAATATCTCTGTCAGATGCCAGCACATCCTGTTAGTGGCTCGAGCTCCAGGAGAAGCATACGATGCCATCCAGGGGGAATGAAAAATCTAAATTTATCTTTTTTGTCTTTTTCCTTTCAGGTTCACATTGGAGTTGATACTGTAGCAGACTTCAACTATGCAGACGATTAAGTGTGTAGTTGTGGGTGATGGTGCTGTTGGTAAAACCTGCCTCTTAATTTCTTACACAACGAATAAATTTCCATCAGAATATGTACCAACGGTAAGTGTGAGAATGGTTGCAGTTGTTCTTGGGGCATGGTGGGGTAGTGCAGCATGAATGTTTTTCCCAACTAACTTGTATGGCATGAGCACCTTAATATTTGTACCTTCAGCTTGTTGCAGACTAATACGGCATGGAAAAGTAATGCTGAGTCTGGTGTGCTCCTGACCCTTGCTATCACCTGGTAGTGCTGGGGTTCTTTTCCCTGTATGCAGGCAGTTCCTGCTGTTTGACTGCTTTGTAGAATTCAGGCTTCTGGTGAATGGCCACTGGCTGGATTTTGTGAGTAAGATTATCTGCAGTTGCTAGAAGTGCAAAGGGGAGGGTGGGTGGCAGGAGCACCTTATCTCTGGCTTGCTGAGCTCTGTTGCAGCCACATCTTCACTTTTAGGGAAAATAGTGCTTTGTGCTGCTAAGATAGTCACTGACCACAGTTACCATTTTTGATACTGATTTTTGTTTCCCAGCTTTGAGAGGTCATGCAGTGCATATGGTTACTGCTCGCATTTAACTGAAGTCGTGTTTGGATCTAGAGTGTTCAGTCTCACTCCAGTTGGGCATACAGATAATTAACAGCTTTGAATGTATTCCTTCTGTGTCTGTCTTCATGTAACACTAGTCATAACTGACACTGTAAGACTCAAAAAGATTTTCTGAGATACAGAATCCCTTGGCTTATCTCAGGATCAAGGTTAGAGCAGTCTGACTGCATGACCCCTGTGCACTGTTTTTCTGGTAGAGGAGTTTTGCTGCTCTAATATTGCATATGCAAGGTTAGTGTGCTGGCAGTGGGATGATTCAGTTTGTTTTTAGGACCAGTGAGGTTTTCTGCTGTTACAAAGCAACTTAAAAGAACAGAACTCCTTTGAGATGCTGGGTTCTTTACCATGCCTCTTTCAAAACAGCAGCTACTTTGTGTAAAAGCAAACAGAAAAAGGAACCCACCAAGCCAAAGGGGGAAAAGTCAATTTTGTGACAGAGAAGCTGCAAGAAATTTCTGTAATTCTTTTTAGTTGCTGTCTCTGACCACTGTCTGAAGACTTTTCAGCTTGCAAAAGTTGAGGCTTCTTAGGAACAGGGTTGATTCCTATGAACTTAATTTTTAGTTGTAGATTGGTGCTGGAAAGGAAGTGATGCAAGTATCCCCAGGCCTGGGAGCATGCAGCTTGGATGCAGGGACCAGCCTGAGGGCTGTGTGTAGGCATGAAGACCAAAGCTCAGCCTCTTGCAGAGATCCTCTTGTTAATGACTAGCAGGAGGCAGGTTGTGTTTGAATCTGCACTTTGCTGCTTTTGAGTGGTGCAGAGAAACCTGCTGCAGTGTTTGTAGGATAACCACATGCTGCACAGAGCCTGTGGAAGTCTGCTTGCCATATTTAAGCTGGTTTTTACAGTCAGGACAAAATGAAAGTGGTCAATGAGTTTGAGCAGTGAGCCTGAAGCTTCTGTAATTATCCCTAGTAAAATTACCCTTCATTATGTTCAGAAATGTTGCAATCTTAAACTTAGGAGGTTTCGAGATATATATTGCAAGCCTGCTGTCCTGCAGATGGTGGCATCATCTATAAATCTCTGCTCATAAGCAGTGAAAGTTGTGCAGAGAAATTAAGTTACATGTCACTAATGTGTGTTCGTGGTGTGCCGGTGCTTAATTGTGGTACCTTTTGAAACTGTTCCATGCTTCTGAAATTGTATTTACTCCTGAAATTTGTCTTGAGAATCTCAGCGTTCCGGGAATATCACAGGTCTGTTGCTAACTTTGGCCTAAAGGCTTCCTTCAAACTCTGGGAACTGGTAAGTAAGCTCTGATATCCTGGCTAATGCTTCTAGTAAAAGGAAAAGAAATGCAAAAGCATTGTTCCAAAATGAAGGCAAACCCTTGTGATATAGGGCACAAAGCAGCTAGTAGCAGATGTGGGTGCTCCCATAGGTTTGTTTTCAAGCTGCTCTGTTCTGCACACGTAGCTACTGGAGGTGCTGATAGAAGCTGCGTGTGCTGTTGTCCGGCTTGGCTGTGCACTCTGCAGCGTTGTGGTTGAAGTGCTGGTGGAAGGTGTGCCAGCTCAGTCAGATACAGCAGGATCTTTCAGTTGGTTCTGTTTCACTGTTCTTTCTCGAGGGTATTTCCCGGTGGGAGATGGGTTTTGTGCTGGTATGGAGTTTATCTCATGCATATTTTCGACATCATTTCCTTTTCAAAAAAGGCAGTGAGGAACTTGTGTGTGCAGTGTCTGGGGAATGGTAGACCAGGTGTGAGTCCTGTAACCCGGAAGCTTGAACTTCCTGCTGCAGAGGGGTGTCCGGCGCTGGCAGGAACTGAAACTTCTTGTAAGACTGTTGCTACTCTGGGTTTTAGGCTGCTTAGCACAACTGAGAATGAAATGGTGGGTTGTGCTGGTTCTGTGTTGCTTCCAAGTTTGTCATGAGCAGCTGGCCTTGTAGCCCTGGTCTCTTCAGTGCTGGACTCACAGATCTCCTCAATTCTAGCTGTACCTTTAAAAAGAAAAAAGTGTAAAAAAACAAGTATGTTAATCCTCTTAAGGGGCAGATGCAAATAACATCTTAAACTCCCTGTTCAGAGGGTGAAAGTGAGGGAATAGTAGAGGGCCAGAGCAGGAGTGCTGATTAAGGAATATCTTTGGGATTTTAAGCTTGTAATAATCCTCTGATATCTCAAAGAATCAGCGCTGTGGCCTTCAGAGAGGAGCATACCAGTTCCTGATCCTTTGGGTCATTTGTACTGTGGAGTCTTGAGGTGGTCATTGCATGTGGAACGTGTGTGGTGAAATGCCTGCAGCCTTCTTCCTGAAGGTCTGTCTTGCATTGTGGCTGGGTGCCCGGGGGGAGGGTTCAGTGAAGCAAGATCAGTGTAGTGTGCCGAAGGGTTGCACTGCTGATAAGGGATGTGAATGTTGAGTCTCTTATAGTCCTTAAATCACGAAGGTTAAACCAGAATTGTTTGGGAGGGAAACTTCCAGTTCTGGTTGATGGTTCTGGGGTTGTATAACTTCCTTCTTAGTCACAGCAAGTTGTGACAAGTTGGAAAAACGAGTGTGGTGTCGGGTATTGCTTTAACCAGGGCAGTTGACTGGAGAGGAGGCAGATCTGAACTCATCAAAGTTCAGCTTTGAAGTGCTGTCTTGCTAGTCTTAGTCCCATATTTTAGTGGAAATTCTTAAAGCGCCTAGACTCTCAATGAAACCCTGTGAATGTGTGTGTGACAGCTCACTTCTCAGTGTTCCTCCTTCCATCACTTCTGTGAAAAGCTTCCAAGTTTCCTGCGACCTGCATTAGTGCAGCAGTTTACTTCAGCCGTGAAAGCTGCTCAGACTTGATTTTCGTGTCTAAGGTGAGCTTTCATATCCTTGTTCAGATACGTCAGCTGTCTCAGTAATTTTGCAGCACGGTGTGCAGAGACAGCTTTTTTTATTTTTCAGTGGAAGGAGCTTTTGGTGAAGGCAGCTTCTGAAACATTCTGTTCTGGTTCTGAATGTGGAATGGTCAACATCCTTAATTTCAGTGACTTCCAGCAGTGTAATTTCTAATGAGTTTGCAGAAAAGGAAAGGGCTTTGGGTAGGTCCATGTGATCAGTTGTGCTGTAAACAGGTAGTTGAGTGAAACACTTGATGCAGTGTGTGCTTGTGGACAGGACTGTTGTGCTAGCTGCTACACAGATGCTGTGGCTTGATCTTCTCAATTACAGGCGAGAGCTGTTATAGGTGTGGTGTTCCTTTCTCTAAAGTGTGGAAATAACTCTTGCATCCCTATCACAAATGGAATCGTCCTGTTAATGGCCTTAGTGATAGTGCAGGAAGTGTGATGGATTCTGTCCTGCTGAGATGACTTCTGTACAAATCAGAGGGGGCTCAGCATGATGAGAAGTGTGATGGTCTGAAAGATGGCATACTGACACGCTCTTAAATGTGTTTCTTTCCTTAACAGGTTTTTGATAACTATGCTGTAACGGTGATGATTGGAGGAGAGCCTTACACTCTAGGCCTCTTTGATACTGCAGGTGAGAAATCAAGTGCTTGTGTCATTTTAACTGCCCTAGATTTAGCTGAAATGATGTTGAATCAACAAAAACATACATACACACCAAAAGAGCCAGAAGTTGGTTCTTCTATGGAAGGGAGAAGCCTGCAGGCTTCTTTGTTCATTGTTTCTAGACTGTTTTGGAGTTCATGGCTGGAGTAACATACAGTGATTACACAGCTATCTGCATTTATTAGTGAGCATGAAAACTTAACAAGAATGGGTGGGTGCTTACCCAGGACTTGCACAATCCCCAGTCTGTAGTGTTACCAGAGCAGTACACAGTTTCTGATGCAGTACACAGCTTCTGGTACTGTAAACTGTTGTTCAGTATAGTCCTCTCAGAGAACTTGGCTGGTAAAGTGTTGCTTACAATTGCCATGTCACTTAATGTGACTCTTTCCAGCTGTATTCTTACAGATGCATTGTTAGTGTTTTATTAATTACTGATGTGATCTTGTGCTCCAGTTAAATGCTGTGGCTTTAATTATCCTTCACATTGTTCTCACAAATGTGATTTGTATGTTATTACAAACTTCTTAGTTATTGGGTAAGAAGCTCTGTGGAGAAGAAGGGCTTCCTCTTGGTGTTTTACAGGCTGCTGTAGGTACTGATTCTTGGATTTCAACTCTGGCAGTGTGGCTCAGGCTGGGTGTTAGGGAGTTCTTCACCATTCTGTGTTACCTACTTAGCTTTGGATCTGTTGCATTAGTGGGTAGAAACGGTGTGATCCTTCTTTGCCCGTTGACCTGCTGAGCTCCTCTTTGTTCAGACCTATGGGAACCATTGCTCGTGTAGATGAGGACGCTTGTACTGTCAGCCCATGAGTGCAGTAATTCATTTATGAAATTGAGTGGTTCCCAAATGATGTAGTGTGTATAGCTTGATACTTGCAAAAATAAAAGCTTTCCTTTTGGAGCCAACCTTCTGAAATTAAAAGGCTGCCACTTTGAGGGTCACTCATCTCTTTGCTAAACAGTAGCTACTAGTGCAAGCTATGGAACTTAAATGGATAAAACTTGTATTAATGACTGACATATAAAAATTTTCTACTGTGAAGACAGCTTTTTGGTGTGTACTTTTAATTGTGACGAGCTTGGTCAGTGCTGAGCTCCCCTGTGTGTCCAGAGAAGTACAGTAGCTGTCCCAAGCTGTTCAGGTCTCTGAACAACTACAGATCTTCCACTGAGATGTCCCAGGTGTGGTCGACTCCACTAAGGTCTCTGAGTTTTATGTTCTGTATGACAAGCAAGGGATCCTCAGTTGAAATGAGTGGTTTTTTTTTTTTTTGAACAGATGTTTCTCAGCTGGTTGCCAGCTCATGAAGTAGCTCCTTAAGTGTGAGCTGTGCTTTGCTTTCTAAAAGAGTGGTACTGAATTGGGCAGGTGTAAAAATGAGCTGCTGCTGGGTTTAGTGGGTCACTGCTAGTGGTGTTTTGCAGAGACTGCTGCTGTCTGATGTGCAGACCCAAAGGGGAGAGCTTGGCTTTCCTTGGAGCACAGCCTGCCCTGGGACTGTGTATTTTTAGGGGGTTGCTGCTGGGCAGCTTTGTTACTCCCACACCTGTAACAGCAGCATTCTTCTCTTACTGCTCAAAGAATACTTCCCTGAATGTTTTCAGGTGTGAATTGGGACCTACTAGTGAACAAAACTGCTTCTGAAACATAAGGTTTTGCGTGTTAATAAAATTTGATGTCAAGATATATTTTATGCATAGAGTAGGTGCAGAAGACCTGATTTATAGCCAGAGCTGTATTCTGCAGTCTGAGGCTGCTTGGCCTAAAAATACCCCCACGTATTAGAGTGCACTCCTGACCTTCCCTTCTCTCTTGTGACTTTAAGCAGCTTGTGATTACATAGCAACTGAATGAATTCTGTATCTGGAAACTAGGTTCCCTGCATGTTTGTATTCAGGGGATGTGTATTTGCTTAAGAGTTAGGACTACTCACAGTCCAGCTTTTGTGCTGGAATGTGTATTCTGACAACCTGTAAAAGGCAATATTTCGCTGTCTGCCTCTAATACCATGTTTATTTTCTCCCCTTCTAGGTCAGGAAGACTATGATAGATTACGACCCCTCAGCTATCCACAGACAGATGTATTTCTGGTCTGTTTTTCAGTGGTGTCTCCTTCTTCATTTGAAAATGTGAAAGAAAAGGTTGGTTTAACTCTGCCTGAGTTTTCCAGAAAAGGATTTGCTGCAGTGATTTTAGTAATAACTAATAATTAGGGTGTTTATCTTGACTGGGTGCTCAGCAACAAGTACTGTATCTTCTCTCCTTAGTGGGTACCTGAAATTACTCACCATTGCCCAAAGACTCCTTTCCTGCTTGTTGGGACCCAAATTGATCTAAGAGATGATCCCTCAACAATTGAAAAACTTGCCAAGAACAAGCAGAAGCCCATAACTCCAGAGACGGCTGAAAAACTGGCCCGGGACCTGAAGGCTGTTAAATATGTGGAATGCTCTGCACTTACGCAGGTAAGAGTTGGTCTTTGACCACTTCTGCTTGTTTGTATTCCATACTTTTTTTTTTTTTTCCTTCACTTGCAGGGGAAAAATAGTTCAGAATGAATGTGAAAGGATGTCAGCTCCATTTCTGCTGTTGACACAGTAGCTTTCTCTGTCCTGTTGTTCTCAGGCACGAGGAGCTGGCAGTGGTACAAAGCAAATTGGCCTGTGAAGATAAGGCACAAGTGGAGGGGAGGGGGGTGAAGGATTTGCTTGCTGGGTTTGCTTTTGTGTTGGAGCAAAGTAGTTATCTAAAACTTGGAAGGCACGTTTCAGACAGTAAGTGGGTTAGAATGATTCACAACTGAAGAGAGCAGTCAAAAGGAAAAACAGATCTCAGTGAAGTAAGTTTTTTTCCTTCTATGAACAGAAGCCTTCCTAATGGAGAGTTTCTTTCTCTTCCTTTTTAGAGCTTCCTTTCTCTTCTCCCCACCTGGTCATTGGTGATCTGTTTCCTTTCTGTGCCTTAAGATGGAAGTTCTATTGAAACATAAAATAAGAATCAGTAGTTCTTAAGATATAAATGTGGCTGTGCTGTGAACTAATGTGTGAAAATTGAGTCTTAAAATGAGTGATACCGCTGACCTGAGGCCAGGAAACCTGACAGTCCTTGAAGTTAGAAATACTAAGGTGGGGAGGGTTAGTAAGTGTTGACTGGTGAGCTGGCATCTACCTCATCTTTGAATGCCCTGGAAACACGATCTTGTGTGCCCACTCCTGCAGACTATATTACAACTCTTAACAGTTTATTTAATGCTCCTCTGTGAAGAGTTTGTCCCTCCTTGGTGTGCACAGTATCAAGCCTTTCAGTCTTCGTGAAAACACTAGTTGTTTTATTTCACTGATCTGTAGTATCTCAAGCACAGAGCTTTGTTGGTGAGCTTTGGAGCCTGAAGTTCTGCTTGTCTTGCACCTTTTGCCCTGGTTACACAGTGGCTTTTCCATTTGGGAAAGGCTTTTTTTCCTAAGGCTTTTTTTTTTTTTTTTTTTTTTTTTTTTTTTGTAACTGAGAACAGGCTTCTGAGGGAATCTGTGGGCCACTGCGCTGGAAGTGCTGTGGCAAGGCATGCTGCTTTAGATGATGTCAGTTGCATGACCTGAATGCTGCTGCTGGCTAGGCTGTAGAACCTACTTGGTTAAAAGGATACCAGGATTTGTTGTCCCTTCTTCTGTGTTTTTAAATTTGCCTTGTTCATTCTGCTCAAATTGCATGGAAGCACTTATAATGACTAGAAGAGCTGATATAACAATTTCAGTGTTTCTGTTCTATTCGTTTCTGGATAAATTAAGTGTATCAGTTGCAGAGAGCAGCTTTATGTGCTTGGAAGCTCAGCCTTAGTTTCTTCCAGAGCACTGTAGTGACTGTATACCCAGTAGTGGTTTCAGAAGTTGGTGATAACCTGTTAGGAGGCTTCTGAAGCTTTCTCACCTGAAGGATTACTCAGTCTTCTTCTGCTCTGTTCTTTTTACTTCATTGGTCATTGACCTTCCCTGCAAAGCATCTCTTGCTCAGCCTTCTGGTAATAGCTGCCAAACAAATGTAGATGCTTTGCAAAGGGATGTTTGAAGTTTCCAGCAGTGATGTAGCTGGCAGCGTGCTGAACTCAGAGAGCAGCTGGCTGTTCTAGCTGGGAGGATTGTTTTCCTACCTGCAAGGCAGTGTTGTAGTAGTTGGTTTCAAGTGAGGCTAGGTTCAGCTGGGTAATTCCAGTCATCTCTTTACCTTGGCATGCATCTACACAGTTCATCTCACAGACTAGGGATTTCTGCCTTCCTTCTGACTTACAAATGACTTTACAACAGTAGCAAATAATCATAAAATGATGGAGCTGCTGTTTTTTTTTTTTCCTGGGATTTAAGGTTTCACTTGTTGTGTGGAACAGTCAGATGTTCTGAACACAGTACGGGAACCATAAGAGGCTGAGACTGACTCTGTTTGGTGAAGGTGGAGTATCTATACCATCTCGAGTTGGGATGACTGTCCAGTGAAGTTCTGTCTTTTCTCCCTCCCCAGCATTTTTTCTTAGGTGTAGTTTTTTGTTTTTTGTTTTTCCTTGAAGAAAGCACTGAAGTAGATCAGCACCAATGCTTTCAACCTTTTTTTGTATAAAATAATACCGAGATATCACAGTAAGAGGTATGTAACACTTCCCTTTTAGGACAGGGTGATGGACTTGCGAATAAAGCCAGGTATTGCTTCTGTCGTCCTTAAATCTGAGTAGCTTCCTGTAGCTCTATGCTGCTACAGAACACAAAGGAACACTTTGAATTTTGTTCCTTTTTTTTTTTTAATTCTTTTCTGATGCTAGACTTGAGTACAGCTGACAGTTTTGACAAAACTGGATTTGTAAGGGGCCTTAAATTCCCTGTGAGAAGGTGGGAATAAAGGGAGCCTGAGCTCAGCTGGTTCGCTGGTGCAGCCCAGAGCAGTGCTGCTTCAACTAGAGCATCAACACCTGTGGGTCATTTGGACCAAACACAGCTCCCTTCATGTGGCTGCTCTTCTGTTATCCAGATTTCAGTCTCCAGTCTAGTTTTCACAATGATTTTGCCCTTGGCTTTTCTCTTCATTTATCTCTGTTTTTCTATACTAGAAAGCAAGGGAGTTCAAGAGTAGTAAAAAAAAGTGTTATTTTCTTGACTCTTGCCCTGTTTGGGTTCTTTGTTACAGAACTGGGTCTCTACTACAGCCTTATTCTCACAGAGAAAATCTAGCACTCAGGCTGCATTTAGGCATTTCCAATTTGAAGTCTCTAGGGTTTTTTGAGGTAGATAGGTTGCAGCTCTTAAAACATGCTGGAGAAAGCATACAGAACTGTTGTGCATATACTTGAAAGGGTATAAGTAATAATTGTGCATGTAACTTGGACATAGATTCTTCCAGGTGGAATTGTCTTAGAGACCTCCTGTGTAAGTGCTGCAGTAAAAGCCATGCTAAAAGCAGTGTATTTGGACTAACCTGTGAGGGTGAACTCTTAACTGAATGATGTTTAACAGTAAACCTTTACAAAGACTATAGGTTCTTGCAGAAAGTAACTTAAGCTTTTCTGTTCTTCTTTGGCTGACATAGAGCAGTTCTTCAGAAGTCATGAAGGTTACACTGGTGACAGTAGATTTAGGCGAGTCCAGTTAGCGTAAACTGAGCCAGGTTTCACTTCTGGTGTTCACGTGTAACTTGGCAGAGCTGTGTGGGAGTGCTGATGTACTGTGGTGTTCCTGTCGTGCTTACAGCAAATGCAAAGCATGCTTTGTGCTCTGGTGTCATCCCTGCAGACCTCTTAGAGCTCTGACTGCTTGTGTTGTGTTGGAGCTCGGTTACTCCAATCCTAACACATTGTCTGTTTTCCTTTGACTTTAATTACTTGCTTTAATACCTAACTGAATAACTGAAACGCATCGTTCTTGTAGCTGGCTGTTAGGTAAGGTATTGCATCTCTTTTTGTGCGACTGTGTAGCCAGTGTCTGAAGGTGACAGTGGCTTACTAGAGAGATACTGCTTCAATCCCAGATTATTTTCCCTGCTGTCTGGAGTTCTTCAGTTATTCAGGGCTGAATTCACAAAGCAGAACAATGTGGAGCCTTTGCTCTGATCTGGCTGCTGCTGTAGATGCACTTGCCATGGCTGCCTACTCACAGTGGGTCGCTGCGAAAGGAGGTGCACTCAGCAGCCCTGTGGTGGGATGCGCTGTGTTTGTTTCCCCTGTAACCTGACCAACCTTCAGCACTTAGGGGAAAAGACTGTTTTTTGAGCAGCTCCTTCCTCAGGTGGCTTTGCCAACTGCTGCTATGTTTGTGCCTCTGCCCTTCTGGGTGTTCATGTTGTTTAACTTGGTGCCCTGTCACATGTTCTGTCTGTCTCTGATTTTGCTTCTGGATTGTCTAATGGAGACTTCTTCCTGGGATCTACTTTGTTGTTTTTTGCAAAGTAAATCTTGTTACTGCCTGTGTGAATTCAGCCTGCTCTATCCTGAATGCTCTTTGTATCTGCTTGTTTTTCTCTAATCCTCTAACCTGGCTGCTGTTTTTTCTCCTCCCCTCTGTCTTGTAGAGAGGTCTGAAGAATGTGTTTGATGAGGCTATCCTAGCTGCCCTCGAGCCTCCGGAAACTCAGCCCAAAAGGAAGTGCTGTATATTCTAAACTTTCTCCTTCCCCTCTTGCTGCTGCTTCCTCTGTCCCACTACTGTAGAAACCTGGTTAAAAACGAATAAAGCCACCTTTATTGAAAGCTGTTGTCTGCTTACCGTTTTAAAGCAACCTCTGTATTAGCTCTTGGACTGAAAACAGTACTTAAGATCTTTAGTAAAACGTTGTGACCATGGAACATGAACTGGACTCGCTTAACTCTCTGCTGCTTGGGTTGCCAGATGTGGGTAGCTTTATAATTCAGGCTGTTGGGGGAAAGGATCTGCTTACATCATTGCTCTTTAAAAAAAGAAAAAAAAAAAAAAGGTTGGAAGAATAAGACATGCTGTTTGATCTTCCTGAATCCAGCTGGAAGAAGTGTTGCGTATTTTGAATTTCTACTTGTGACTCTTGTTAAATGTAATTGCATGACAAAAGTACATGAAAATGGTGATCTGCAAGTGATGCTGTAACGTGAAGGAATTTCTGGTTCTCCTTTGTGCAGTGAGATGTTTTTGTTGCAATTGCTTTGGCTGTCTGTGCTGTAGTGGAGTATTTGTAAGTCTTTGGGAAGGAAATATCAATGTATTTGCTACTGCTTTATGAACTGTTAAAATTCTTGCTTTCACTAACACAATAGAACATTTCAGTAATGGATTCTTAAAGCCTGTTACTGTAAGATGTGAAGCTGCTTCTTACGCTTCTGATTTTTATTGTTTTAAGGAGAAAACGTCAATTGTAGTCTCTTTAAATTTTGAAATTAAAACCTGCGGTTGTTTGTATAAATGACTGATGAAGCTTTATTCTGATTTGCTCTTCCTGGCTTCACTTTAACACCTGTGCAGTGTACCTGCTTTGTACTCCTCTCATTTCGACTCTGATAACCATGCACAGCTTCTGGGCTCTACCTGGCTGCTTCCAACCATGGGGTGTGTGGGCGCAGGAGCCTGCCCTGAGCGTGTACTGGACCAGTTTGATCGTTGCATGCTTGCCTTGTCTCCTCTTCTCCCCTTGACACGCGGGTGTCTGCCCTGCTGTGCTCAGCGTGCTCCCTGTAGAGCTCCTCCATTTGAATGCAGCACTTTCTGCTTCGTTGTTAGCATGTTAGATGTGTCACTGCCCAACTAATCATAAAAACTGCCTTGAGGAAATGACTTTGGTACATGTGTTTGCTTCTCGTGGAGTATACTGGTCTGTTTTCAAAGCACTCCTGTTGAGCAAATCAGATGCTCTGCTAAGGAACTGCTGACTGCAGTAAATGCAGCTGTGGCAGGCCCTGGCTGAGCAAAGGAGACACGGGGAGGGTCCGGGTGTCAGAGCGGGATCCCTCGCTGGAGGGGTTTTTCTGCCACCTGGCTCTCTGTGCTTTTGTTTGTGTGAACTCAAAAATGAGACTGCCCCTTTCTCTCTTTGCCCCTTTTCAGAAAGGCCTAAAGAATGTATTTGATGAGGCGATATTGGCTGCCCTGGAGCCTCCGGAGCCGAAGAAGACTCGCAGGTGTGTGCTGCTATGAACGTCCTTCCACAGCCCCTTCTGCAAAGCTGGTGTTTGATGTCATACTAAAAGCAATGTTTAAATCAAACTAAAGATACAAATTTTAAAATTTGTTTTTGCAATAATGACAAATACCCTGCACTCCCATCTCCCCCACACGATCCCTGTGTGAGATGAGAATGTTAGTGTTTATTCCCCAGTGTCCCCTCAATTCAGTTAAACTAGTTAATTTTGAGTAATTATGTAGTATTGGAAGACACTGATCAGTACTAGTTTTTTATTTTGTTTACTGTTTCTAATTTTTTTTTTTGGTTTAAAATCCAGGCATGCTTGTGATGACTTTTTTCTGTAACAGACTAATTCTAGGCTGTTCTTCTGAAGCCTTGCCCCTTCTGCCAGTCTGGCAAGACTTAGTTCTGGTTTCAGGAACTCCTAGGGCTGTTCTGCAGCCAGCCAGCAGCCTGTGTGCAAGCAGCCTTTCGTACTAAAGATAAATACAGGAAAGTAAGATGTCCCATGCTGGTGCTCCTCTAAGGAGGAGTGTAGAAAATGTATCTGCATCTCCTCTGAAGTTGCCTTGTATTTCTCCCCCTGGCTTTCCACTGTGCAAGTCATAAACTCCTGCCCCGTCCTCTAAGTTATGAAGTTCTAGGAATGGAAGAATCCTTTTCCCTGGGTGCACCATCAGACTTGGAAACTAACTTGTCAGTCTCTTCATGAGCTTTTGGTCACATGCTGAAGAAATAACCACACCTTTTAAAGAGAGCCCAACTGATTGAGTTGGCTTTTAACAAGCCCATCTTTCTGCCAATCCTTTCTCATTTGAGAAATGTTTCTGATGACCAGCATATCCTGCTGTTTGGATGCACTGAAAGAACCTAGCGTGTATTGGAATGTGTTCTGGAGCTGGCCCTGGTGGTGCACCTCCCTGCGAAGGTCTGGTGTCCTGTGGGGAGGGGTTGAAAGGCAGACCTGTCTGTAGGAAGGAGCTGCAGGGAGGGCTTCCTCTTGTTCAGTGCAGCACCATACAGGGACCAGTTGAGGGAATCCCCTTTTTCTGCATTTTAAGTAACCTTGGAGCTGTAAGATGGGTTCCAGCCCGGCAAGGATTATGCGCAGGATCTTTATGTAGACAGCAGTATTCAGAGGGACTTTACCAAAAAACCCCACATTTTGGCTTGCAAGTTAAGTTGTTTTTCTTTTAGGGAAAAGACTTAGGGAATCTTCTCCATCTTCCCAAACTCCAATTTCTTGTCAGCTCATTAGTGTTGAACCAATGCTTTTTCATGTCTAAGTTCTTTGTATATGCATTCTTTTCAGATGTATTAAACATAAAATATCTTCACAAGCCTGCCTGAGGGTAGTTATTTCTCTAGTCTTTCTCTTGAGTGTGAAGGACTTGAAAATATATGGCTTTAATGCTTTGTGATCTTGCGAGTTAATGTGGGCCTTTCCTTAATAGCTAATTCTGTAAGATCCTGTCTTCCCTCATCTGTGCTGCTGGCCTTCTGTTGGGATTGCTGTGATCTGTGACATAGTCATCGTCATCATACTGAAATCTGAAGGGGGGACTCTGGTTCTGAAATGGGGTGTTGTACATTTTCCCAAACATTAAAAGCAGGCTTTGGGGAGTTGCTAGTCTGCTGCACCTCTTCAGTTCGGAGCGTGTTCTTTGTCAAAGTTTCTTGTTGCTCCCTGTTCATGGGCAGATCACAAATGTTCAGACAGGAACAAGTGATGTGATGCTTACCTCCTGCTCCAACATGCACAGTATCTGTTATGCCCGTAGGTGTATTATGAAGAGAAAGGTCTTGCGCTGTCACTGTGTAACTTGTGTTAATTACTAAAACACGTTCCAAAGGGCTCCTTAAAGGTCACCTTTATTTTAAGGAGCTGACTTGTGGGTACTGTAATCTCAAAGCTCAGTGTGAAAGGTGAGCTTTTAACTTTTCAGCAATTAGTGCTGCTGTTCTGCTTTGCATTTCAATTTTTAATTGTTGTGGGGGCACCTGGCTGCATGTGTCTGGTTTGCAGTTGGAAGCACAGCTGGGTGTGTGCTGTGTTCACAGCTGAGTGCTGGTGGCAGCAGGCTCAAATGGGCTCCTGCTCTTCTTGCTTAGCCTAATTCGTGACTCAACTCAGCAGACAGATTGGTGACCGAAGGACTGCCTGCATGAAATTAAGCAGGAGATTTCCTCTTAAGTGGGAGGAGAATCCTTTAGAACTTTAGGTTTTAAGTAGCAAGCTTACCCTGCCAAGCCGTTTCTTTCTTGGATGCAAACTTGCACAGAAGTTGCCTGTAGCTGAGTCTTCTGCATGTATTTTCTGGCAGTAATCTGTGCCAGTCCTTTCATCCAGGTCCATTTGGTTAACCAAAAAGCCTATGCTTGTTGGAAGTGTGTCGCATGGCTAAACTCTGCTCTGGAGAGAGTCCTGAAGGCACTAGGTGATGGGAAAATCTCCTCTCCATGTTGTGTTAGCTTTGCAGAACTGGCTGATAGCTCCACGTGCCAGAGGGAGGACAGTGTACCAGAACTGGCTGGACAAGCACAAAGAGCATAGCTTGTGGGTTTTTCATACTGTCCTTCCTCTTGAGCTCGGTGGTGAGGTCCCTTCGAAGCCAGCTGGCTCTGCACGGCCAGCTTCCATGAGCTGCTTGCCATAGCTCCTTGGTGATGATCTCCCTGCCTACCTGAAGGCATTGGGAAGGCTTCGGCAAAATGACAGAAGTGGCGGTGCTACTGTTTTTGGGATTGCCATTTTCAGCTAGCAGCTTTGAAAGCCAGGATGTTTAAGGCAGTCAGGAATAATTAGTGCTTCCATTGGTACTGGTGTGGCAAGCTAGTACATGGTCTGAGCAGCAGTTGTCTCATGTTGTTGCTTTTGCAGTAGGACTTACCTGGTGGTTCCCATAGCTCAATAGACAGGTAAGTACATGGTCTGAGTGGACTGTTCAACTAAGAGCTCCCTGTGTTCATAGTGTCCCTTGTAAAGGGCCACAAGTCTTCTGGGAAGGTATGTGAGAATTGTATTAAGTCTTATCAAGAACTGGGCTGGAGCACCTCCCCTACGAAGGCTGAGGGAGCTGGGCTTGTTCAGCCTGGACAAAATAAGGCTGCAGGGTGACCTCATTGCAGCTTCTTGGTACCTAAAGGAGTGTATAAACAGGAGGGGAGTCAGCTTTTTGAAAGGGTAGATAACAGCAGGATGAGGGGAAATGGTTTTAAGTTGAGGAAGGGAAGATTAAGGTTGGATGCCAGGGGGAAGTTCTTCATTATGAGAGTGGTGAGGGCTGCCCAGAAGGGTTGTGGGTGTGCCATCCCTGGAGGTGTTTGAGGCCACATTGGATGGTGCCCTGGGCAGCCTGGTCTAGTATGAAATGGGGAGGTTGGTGGCCCTGCCTGTGGCAGGGGGTTGGAGATTCATGATCCTTGAGGTCCCTTCCAACTCAGGCCATTCTGTGAACTGAATGCTGAATGAAAACTGAAGAGCAGGTTCTTGTTGTAATGGCTCAGTTTCAACAGCTGAGATGTGCAGCGGTGTCAGTCAAATCCTGCAGTTGTGTAACTGTTAAATGACCTTTTTGCTTGCACAAGGAATAGGTGAGTGAACTGTTTTTTTCAGTTGGCTCTTGTGTGGATTCATGAGAGTCTCTAATTCCTAATGCTGAGTTTTGCTTAAAATCAGGTTGTGAACAGAGCTCTTGTTTCTGTTGGTGACTCGAGACATGTGGCTCTGCATCTTTAGCAGCTGCTTGGTGTCTGGAGCAGCGATCATCCCCACCTCAGATGTGTGCTTCCACACAATCCTTCATGTTAGCTCTGTTTGGCTGTACCAAGCAATGATTACAGTCACTAATTGCACAGAAATGTAACACCCTGCAGGATATTTTTCCTACTGAATTAATAGACTCCACTGTTTATTTTATGTGGTCAGACTGATGCCAAAATCACTGCAAGGAAGGAGATAGTAGAACAGGAGTAGAAGCCTAGGGGGGAGGTGGGAGCACGCACGCAGTCTGACCAGGTCAGCTCTGTCTTCTAAAACGTGTGCTGTGATGCCAAATGGTGTAAATCAGTTTGTTTTTCTGCTGTCCTGCTGACAGAAGTGAAGGCTATCAGCTGATGGGCAGGTACAGAGCCTGGAGAAAAGTCCTGCCTCTTCGCTGAGGGACATGTGCTCTCATCGCAAAGCCAAAACAAGAGGTTGTACTCCAGGGTTGGTAACTGTTGGTAAGAGAGCTGTAGGGGAACAGTTGTGTTCCTTAGCAAGAGATAACTTCAGCTCACCCTTACGTTCTGTCCTTCCCTTGCTGATTCAGTTAACATGTGGAAATTCCCCTGAATATAAGCTGATCTAAACTACCCCTGCTGTTTCTGTAGCTCCTGGTGCAGGCATAATCTGTACAGCTGTTGTAACTCAGACTCATGCTAAGATCATGTCAAATCGGTGGCTGGTTTTTCTCCTACAAGTGTCCCTGTGCTGTGCCACTAGCAGTGTACCTGAGAGCTTTGTTTCCCTGCAGGGCAATGGGAAGCTGTTTTACACCTTGGAAGGAACAGTGCTGAGCTGCACGAGAGGCATGATGGGTGAATGCTTGCTGGGCAGTGCAGGGGCTGCAATGTTTGCTGTGGCAGCTTAGCTTTAGCAGGGGGTCTTTCATGATTAAAGATGTGCTTGCTGTGAAGGTTCCTGCTCCAGGTGCAGCTGGGGTCTATTTTCTTAAACTTCTGGGAGATGGATACAGGCTGGGTTCTGCTGCTTTCCCGGGAGGTTAGTCTACTCAGGCATATTCTTTCATTGTGTCTTTCCCAGTAATGTGCTCATTCTTGCTATCAGTGCTGTGCAGTATACTTAAGTGTAGCCTTTACTAAAACGAGGGTGTTACATTGTGTAAGGAAAGAGAAGCACAGTACTTCTGAGGTGTGCCTGCCTGTGTCTTTACCAGATGCATTTGAGCCACCTGACTTCCTTAGGAGTATATTTGGCATTTCTCAAATGGCAACACACTGCTGGGTAAATGCTCCCTGTTGTCTAAGGGCTTTCCAAGCAGCAGGCTGCCTCATCTGACCTGGGGATGATCCTCTTTGTTGTTTGTACTGTGCTTGAGGTATGTCAGTGTGTCAGCCCTTCCTTTCTTAGCAGGCACTCAGGAGGGAGCTTGGATGAGTTGCAGCCACCTTGGTGGTTAGGTCAGATCAGTGTGCTTCTGAAGCTAATCTCCAGGCTGTTTGTGTGCAGTGTGCTCTAGTTAACATCCCAGAGTGTTTCTGCAGTGTGTTGCTTGGGCTTGTGTTATGTTTTTGTTGTGAATGTGGCCTGGAAGGACATGAGGAAGTGCCCCTTTGAGCACCCTCTGAATGAGCCTCTCTCTGCCCTTGGGCAGCTCAGCGATGTTTCTTCCAGGTGTACAAAACCTCCATAGTCCCATGGAGAAAAAGGCAAAAGAAAAGAGAGAAAGCTTATGTCCCTAGCATATTTGAATTGGGTGTTGTCCTTGAGCAACTGATGGGGTTTCTGTCTGTAGGACCTGGCTGGTGTTGGTTTGTAGGGCCCCTGAAAGATGCATGGTGTTACTGTTGGGTATGGTTTCTCTTGGCAGATCTGCTCTTCTCATCTGCCATTTGCTCCTGTAGACACAGCTAAAAACAGACTGATTTTTGGCATGTTCCCAAGAGACAGCAATGTCCTGTTACTTGGCCACCATTGAGGTCTCATTTTGCAGCTGGTAGCAGCTGCCTCCTTTTAAAAACAGCCTGTGAGTGGGAATTGAGAGAGATGTTGTGTCAGCACTGCCCCTGACCCAGCCTTCCTGTTGTCTTAACTTGTACTAACGGGCTTCTCACTGTGCAGATATTTCACGTGGGGTGCTTCTGGGGTCCAGTGCTGGGGAGGTGTGCTGCTTTGCTTTCTCCTCCCACTCATGCCCAGCGTCCTCTTTAAAACAGTGCTTGCTGGTGTTGCTGTACAGCCCCTGGTCTGAGCCCCTGGGGTCACTGCTTGGGTGCCTGGATACTTTTGCTGTTAGGGATTTAAAAGTTGCTCAGCAGGGATCAAGCATGTGAGAGGAAAGTACTGCTCGTGTATAGAATAATCCAGAATTTGCTGAGAATAAATTGGTTCTAGCTGGCAAAAGGATAAGGCTACTTCTCCTGGTGATATTTCTGCTGTTTGTTACCTCAGTTCCTGTTGTGATCTGTCCTTTTTTTGAGCTGAATCAGTTCCTGTAACTCAGCCTGGGAAGAAAAGTGAGATTAGGGAGCTGTGGCTCTTGTGAGATCCTGTTCTAAATGACTTGTCCAGGGTTGTGCAAGAAGCTGGTAATGGGGCATGGACTGAGGCTCAGCAGACAGGTTATCTTAACTGGAGATCCTGCTGCCCTGTCATAAGTACACTGGCAAGTCCTGGCTCTCCTCTCTCTTGCTGTGCAAGCTGATGCAAGCAGGCCAACACCTGGTTGCTGCAGTGAGGTTAAAAAAAAAAATAAAAAATCCTTATGTGCTTGAACATGGATAAAAAGCCTGGATTAAAAACAAAAATACCAGTAGCCCATACAGAGAACACTTAGATAGGGGCAGAGGAGCGACGCTCCTGATGCTGTTGACAAATTTGTCTTATTTTGTTAACTCTTGAGTATAGACTTACTATTTTTTATTTAGACCCAGCCTGATGCTGGTGCCCTCTGCCTGCTTCTCAGCTCTTTGTGTTTGTCTGATCACCCGGTATCTAGTGGCTCCTGGAAACTAGTGAAGTATTTGTCTGTCCCCAAGGGGAGCTCTTTAGCCTAAATTGTCTTGAGAAAAGAGCATCACTGCTAAGCACTAAACAGAGACAGCCAAGGATGCTGGTAGGTCTCTGGAATAGCTTTGCAGCAGGGCAGAGAGGTTCCCTGAGCTCTTACTGCTGAGCTCACCCCACCCAGAGCCATCTAAAGGTGGAGATGCTGTGTGGGGGGTGTGCTTTGAGTTACTGTGGAGCGGTAGCTGGGCAAGCAAGATTTCAGCACTGGGAAGTGAAGTTTTTAATGCGGCCAGCCCACAAATAGTTACATTCCAAGCTGCCCTCTGGTGGTTTTGGACTGAACGAAATGAAAGATCAGCCTGTGAAAAGATGTCAGCCACTTATAAGAACTGCTGCAGTGTTGGGCACAGTGCTGCCTGCATCAAGCCTAGCAGCTTCTGGGGCTGAGTTGTGCCCACAGCAGCAGCTGATAAGAGTGGGATGTGGTGGGCATCCCTCCTATGTGGCCTGATGTGCTCCTGAGTTGTGTTGGATGGTTGACACAACCTGATGTGGGACTAACCAAAGCAGCTGAAGAGCCAGAGAGCTTGGTGTCCTGCATGGGGGTGGCCAGGTGAGCTGTAGGAAGACAGGAGGTATGGGGTGAAGGGCTTTACAGTTGCTCTTCCTGGGCTCTGCTTAGAAATGGGCTTGTCTGAGGGGTGGGATTTTCCCCGCAGCAGTTAAGGAGATGGACTGTATGAAGACAGACGACATGTGGAGGAGTCACAAGTATTGCTGATGGTACAGTCACTGAAGCTGGCTGCTTTTTCCTGGATAATAAGAGGTTTCTTTACAGGTCTGAAATATTAAGTCTGCCAACACTCACTGCGTGGGAGGGCATCAGCAATTCAAGACATGTATGTAATTGTATGATGGAAGGAAGAGGGTTTCTGTCACACACACACACACACACACACAGAAGGGTTACTTTATCTGATGTTCAGTGCTATAAGGTGGGCTCTGCTGGATGCAAGCAATGTACAGTCTTTCTTGAATTAAGCATGACACCTAGAGCAGGGTTGTTGTCACTCAAAGCGATGCAGCCTCCCTTTGCTGCCAGCCACATGGTTACAGAAGGGAGGAGCTTACCTTAACTTGCAGCCCTTGATCCTGAGTGTTTTGGGGAGCATCAGGTGAGTGGGGTGGTTCACTTGCCAAGGACTGTAGCAGCAGCTGAGCATGTAGGTGTCTTGCTCCTCCCTTTCTGATGCTCTGCTGGTTTGAAGTTGGTTCTCTTTTCCTCATCTTCAGAAAGTTCTACATCAATTCACTGTGGCTGGACCTAGTTTGGGTCACTTCCTTCTCAGATCTCCTTCTTCCCTCCCTCTACCATTGGCCACCCAAGTGGCGAAGTGGAACCTGAGATGCCAACGCTGCGAGCATGCCTCCCAGAGCTCCACAAAGGATGGTCTGCTTGATGACTTGTAGAGGAGTTGTTTGCCTGGCCTTTCACCTGCCTGTCCTGATTCTGGGCTGTGTACCTTCTTGAAATCAAAAGAGTTAGTGTAGTGTGAGAAGTGATTCATTTTAAATGCTGCCATGGCCACGGAGTGGGGCTGACACAGGTAAAACAAACACCAAGTGTGGGCTGGCAGATCACAAGGAGTGCCTTCATGTGTGGCTTCAGAGCTGGTGTCTTTCAGCAAGGTAAGTGACTCCTTTGACCTTCGAGGAGCGTTTCATCTATCTCAGTCATGGCTGGCAGGCACAGCCAGCTCCTTCCTTCACGTTGTCCTGTCATACCTATTGCATCCTTAAGGTGACAGATCCACTCTGCCTGCTGTGTGTACCTCGCTGCAAGGATGGGGGTGATGCTTTCCAAGCCTCCAGCATATTTCAGTGATAGATCCCACATCTGTTCCCCGATCTGTTTTCCTTCTTCCTCATGTACCCATGTCTTCTCCCATGGCAGAGACAGAGTGTGTGTACGTTCATGCAAATAAAGCTGCTCCAGTTGCATGCCTGCAGCATGCAGCACCCTGAACTCTGTCCTACATGGTGACAGTGTCCCTTGCACTGCTGGTAGGAGGTTCTTTGCTTTGGCCTTTGTAGCCTCCGTTACCTTCATTTGATCTAACCAAAGCGCTTTCCAGCTGCTGAAGGTGACCCTGGAGCACAAGAAGAAAGCCTTTTCCATAATGCTGTGTTCCTCTGCACCCCGTTGGCAGGGCTCTGGGGTTAACTCAGGTAGGATCGAGGGATGTACAGAGCTGGGGGGCGCCTTAAGTGTTCCTGAGGGCAGAGAGATGAACCCAGCAACTTCTGAGGATGATGAAGCTGAGCTGCCTCTGCTGTGACAGTGATGAGCAGTATTTTCTCATGAGTGTGGTCACTGAAGAAATCAGGACTCATGGCAAAGCAGGATTCTTGCCTCGAGCTGGATAACCTGAAGCAAGAGACGTGTTTTCTGATGTCTCAGCACTTCCGCATGGATTTGTTCAGAACTTGGCCCCATGGTACCGTTCTTACTGAGTGAGGTGGCCTCATGTTGTGGCATGCAGATGTCCTGCCTGCTGTTCAGACTCCCTGCAGTGTGCCCTTCTGATCACTGGAATTGTGGAGGCTTTTTTGCAAGAGGAGGAGCTGTTTTGTGCCAGTGGCTGAGAACATACCTCCTTCAGCCAGCACAGGAGAGCTGGGTGCTCATCCGAGGCACTGTTGTCCACGTGTGCCAAAGGAAAGTGTACGCCTCACCCATGGGAGATATGGGTCAGACTTCCCAGCAGGTGTGAAGCTTTGGAAGGGCTGCTGTGAGCCCCCTTCTGCCTGGTACTGAGGGCACTGATGTTCCAACCAGCATCTGGGGAGCTGGGGCAGGGTGAGGCGAGGCCAGCGCTGTTGTTGGGACATGTTGCCTTCCATCCCCAGGTGAGGATTTGGAGTTTGGTGTACTTGTCCTCTGCCGGGGCTGGCGTCCTCACTGATGCACTGGAGGCAGCAGGCTTTATTTCCTTTCAGCTAAGGAAAAGGGGGAAATAAAAATGAAGGAAAATGGCAAACCAGGGCCAGTTGTCCCAGGAGATGCTTATGAAACTGGCACTGACTGATTTTTAAAGCCCAGTAAAAATAAACTTTGAAATGTTTTGCGCAGTGTATTTTTTTCTTCCCTTATTTGACAAATACTGATCACCCTGATTTGGTATGTGCTTGAATAACAAAGATGGTAATTTGTCACCTACTTCACAGCAGGAGAACACGTGGGGACAGAGTCAGCTGCAAGAAATAATCTGGAATTTCTCACTGCTGCTTGTCCTGTGGGTCCTGGGAGCCCTTGCAACACCATCCTGTCAGCCACAGTGCTGTCATTCCTCTGTGTTTATTGCAGCTTTTCCTGGGATCTGGTCCAGCATCTGGGACAGAGGTTTTCTGCTAAGTGTGGGGTGGCTGTGGCTCTGTTGCTGGAGCTGTGTGTGAGGCTAAAAAGAAGGACTTGAGGCAGTGAGGTCTGAGGAAGGTGGTGTGAGCCTGGCCCCTGACATCAGCAGAGCCCACGGGAAACTCCCAGGGGTCTCATGTCTGTGATCAGCTATGGGGTTGGAGGGGTGAGCAAGGTTCTCCCTTCTCCTCTCTGAATGCTTATCCCTGTTCCTTGCAGACCACTAGGTAAGTTTTGGTGACCTGAAAGGAGCAGGTGAAGACCAGTATGGTGTTGTGAGAGCGTGTCCCTGTTACAGTACATCCCACCCAAGCCCTGTGCTGTCACAGGTCATCCCTGGGAGTCTGGAGGAGATGAGGGGAAGGTTCCTGTTGATTTCCTGCTGGTGCTCTTCTCCCATATCTCGGTTCCCCCTTTGCCTTCCCCATATATTCTGACCCCATTCATCTTCTCTGTTGTATCTTTAACCTCTTCCTTCCTCCTGCTGTGTGTCCAGTTGCTCTCTTTCCATCTGCCCCATGCAGCTTTCCTCTCCACTCTTCCCCGTGCCCCAGTTTTGTCCCTTGTACTCTTGTGCTGCATCCTGAGCCCTCCCTTCCCCAATGAGGCACCTGCTGCTGGGAGCAGTGCCACAAACATATCCGACCCTTGGTGGGGCTGAAGCAGCACCAGCTTGGCAGAGCTTTCCCAGAGGCTGGGATTTGGTACTGTTGTGGTTTGTGGGTTTTTTTCCTTTCCCTTTTCAGACTTCAGCACTGCTCTAGAGCCCTTTCCAAGAGGTGAGGCAAAAGTGATCAGTGTTATGTTTGCTCAACTTAACTACAGCTGTACAAACTTTGTTTTTCCTCCGTAGGAATTATTACTCTGGTAAAAATTAGAACAGTTTACTTGTTAGTGCCATTACATAGTATCATATGTTATTCTTTCTTTCCTAATTGCCCCTCCCTCCTCACCCAGGCCCCTCTTTTAATAAAGACACTGCATTTGGGTTCTGGGGCAGCAGACCCTTGTAGGCCTGTAGAGCCCAAATGAGGGTGAATTGAGCTAGCAGCCAAGCTGGCTGGGAATGCAGTGCAAATGTTAAAGCCATTTCCTTTGAAACGGCCGACTGAGAAAACAGAAAATATTATACTTGCTGTTTAGTCTCTTCTGCAAGCAAGCAAAGCAGATGTAATGCAGGTGGCATCCTTCCTTTGCTGAGATGTGAGCACCTCAGCTGTCCTGGGGTGGGTATTCAGGCTCCTAGCTCACAGATGGATGTTGTCTTCTCCCATGGTGTTATCTCTGGAGCTGAAGTTGCATCCTGCTCCAGCCCCGTTGTCTTCAGTGCTTTGCTAAACAGCAGTGGTGACTGAACGAGCCTGACTTCATGATCATGATAGTGACAGGAGAAGAGAGGAGGGATGGTTTTAAACCAATGGGGAGATTTTAATTAGGTATTGGGATGTCCTGGCACAGGCTGCCCAGCCATGCCCCATCCCTGGAGGTGCTCAAGGCTGTGGATGGGGCCCTGGTCTGCTGGGGGCAGCCAGCCCACAACACGACTTGGACCAGGATGGCATTTAAGGTCCCTTTCAAGCCAACCATTCTGTGGCTCGACTAAATCGCAGTTTCTGTGCCAGTCCTGTACCAGGTGGGGCTTTGTGCCGCAGGGCAGTGCCTCTGTGCAGGCTTTCCCAAGCCCGCTAGATGGCAAACACGTAAAAGGTTTCCTCCTCTGCTCCTGGCCGGGGCCGGGCCCTGTTTGCAGTGCCAAGAAGCAGGCTGCATGTGTTGTTTCTTTTCCTTTTTTTTTTTTCCTGGGGGCGGTCTGTACCAGCAGCCACCGGCTGTAGGTCTAGTGCAATCATTTACATTTCCAGCTCCTTTGTATAACATCAATACTGGAGAGTGTACAAACTGCTGAGCTGTTTACAACTGTGCCGGGGCTCCGCCGTCAACAGCGTGCGCCTGCATTAGCAGCGTCCAGCTGGGCTCAGGCTGCTGCTGGACTGCAGGGAGCAGCCCAGGCTCTGTTGGTTTTGGCTTCCTCCAGCTGAACCCGGACCTGGTTCAGGAGGATCAGGAAGAAGAGAAGCAAGGGGTTTAACACGGGAATTTGGTTCCCTTGATGTGATGTGCTCCGGGTTTTCCCTGCATCTCCCTGGATGCAGGGTGAGCTCATCTGTCTGCTTTTTGTATCCCAAGCTGCGTCCTTGTGGGGTAATTCCTTCATGGGGACAGGAGGGCGAGCAGAAAGCACTGGGTCCCTCTCAGGTGGCTCTGTGCTTTCCTTGATTCTTTCCCAGGCTGAATGTGGTGAAATTGGATGGGATGAGCTTGTCCCTGCAAGCTGCCAGAATGATGCTTCTTCCCAGGTTTGGTTTCTGGAGCTTTTAATGACCTGGGCAGCATCTTCCCTTCGTGCAAGCTGGGACTTCTAATAGTTCAGCAAAACTCTTGGAGCATCTTGTGCTTCCTGAAAGCAAGGAAGTGTGAATCTACCAGGCCGATGTGGTCTGTGCAGTGGAAAAGAACTGCTGCTTCCTCTGATCTACTGCTCCTCAACATCTGTCCACAGAACCTGGGCATGTCTCTGCCTCTGCAGCATTCAAAACACCAAACTAATTGAGGAGCTTGATGGATGCAGATGCTTAGGTTGTGCAAAGTGCTGCCTTTGAGAACCCCTCCAGCCTTCAGTTTGTATCTTGGGAGGCTGAAATACCTTTGAAAAACTGTCTGTAGTGCCTGGGCAGAGCACACTGCTGTGGCTGTAGGGCAGTACTGCTTTGGGAAGCAGAATTGTGTTGCTCAGGGGGCTTCTGGAAATGTGAGCTTTGACCCTGTGCCCTGTTCAAGCCCATCCTGCTCCTGGATGGAGGATGGTTTGCCTTGGGGCTGTCTGTCTGCTGGCTCCAGTGATGCAGAGAGACCCAGCTCTGAGGTGAATGCTTTGGATGCACACCTACCTCTGCCTGGGGGAAAGTTTTAGGCCACTGGATGCATCCACAGAGCCGGGGGGGGGCATCTGTGGAGCCAAAAAACCCAAATGCTAAATTGACTATGAACGCAGGAAACGCGTTACTATGGTGCTGTAGGGATCTGCTTTTTGCCCAGCTCTCTCCTCAGGGCCCTGTGTTAGTGTGCCTGCCCTGCTGCTTTGCCTCTGCAGGGGATTTGCAGAGGAGGAGCACCTGCGTTTTGATTCTTGCCTTGACCTCACTCCTGTTGAGTGCCTGCCCCGTGGTCCATACGCTGCTCCTGTCTGTTTCATTCTGGCGTGGCTCCAGCCTGGGTTAATCTGTCATACAGTTTTTAATCAGCCCACACAGACAATAAAGCACCTCCAGACTCCGTCCCCTCTTCTGTCCTGCGACCAGCAGCAATTTGGGTGCGAGAACAATAGTTCTGTCTAACAGACCAGATTTCATTCTCTGAGGAGATTGCAGGTTTGCTTGCTGGAGATAACTGAGTTAACTCTGTTATCTGGCAGGCTCTAGCTCTGGAGAAGCATCCATTTATTTTTGTGGTATTTAAAAAAGGAGTGTGTTGCTCACACAATCTGCTGTGAATGTCCTGCGTGGGAGCCAGCCTTCAGGAGGGAGCAGGCGAGGGCTGTGCCTACTCTGCTGCGTGGGGCAGGGTGTCTGGGCTCTGCCTGTGCTTCCCAACAGCAGTGCAGTGGGGTTTGGAGGAGGGTGGAGCAGGTGGGCTGTGAGTATCTCCAGAGAAGGAGTCTGCACTGCTCTGTGCAGCCTGTTCCAGGGCTCTGCCACCTTCAAAGTGAAGACGTTTTTTCTCGTATTAAAATTTAACTTCTGGGTTCCAGTTTGTGCCCATTGCCCCTCATTCTGTTGCTGGCCACATCCGAACAGAAACCGCCCCCATCCACTTGCTTCCCACCCTTCAGATATTTATCTCAGATCCTCTCAGCCTTCTCTTCCCCATGCTGAACAGCCCCAGCGCTCTTAGCGTGCCCTCATACAGGAGATACTCCAGGCTCCTGTCATTTTTGTAGCCCTCTGCTGGGCTCTCCCCAGCAGTTCCCAGTCTGCCTTGAACTGGGGAGCCCAGCACTGGGCCCAGTGCTTCAGGTGTGACATGTCCAGTGCAGAGCAGAGGGGAGGAGAACTTCCCTCACCCTGCTGGCCACGCTCTTCGTGATTCACCCCAGGGTCCCATTGTCCTTCCTGGCCACCAGGGCACACTGCTGGTTTATGCTCACCCTGTTGGCCACCAGGACACCCAGATCCCTCTCTGCAGAGCTCCTTTCTAGCAGCCCAGCCCCCAGCCTGCACTGGTGCATGCAGTTGTTCCTCCCCAGGTGTAGGACTCTGCATCACCCTTGTTGAAGCTCATCAGACGCTCTCCTTTGGGGTGGGGGGAGCACATAGGTAGTGATGCCTGAGAGCTACAACTGCTCTATTCCCATGATTCTGCACCAGATGTGTGTTATTACTGTATTGGGCATAGTTAGCATATGTCAAACAGTGCACCTTGTTGTTTCTGCTAGGGCTGGTGTTGCAGGGGAGGTCCCACGTGTTGAAGGGTGCTGAGCACGAGACTTCTTCCTTGCTTGGTGGCTTAGCCCCCAGGCACACAAGAAAAGCTGGGGGGGATCGGGGCTCCTTTTTTAGGGCACCCAAGCTGTGTGGCAGCTTTCCACGTTGGCAGAACTTTTAAGTGGTGTCTGTACTCAAAGTCGCCGAGGCTTGAGGTCTTGGACAATGAGGACCACTAAGAGGGGAGCATGAAAACAACCCCACTGGAGGAGCTCCTGCTGGTTCTGATGACTAGTGGGAACATCTCAGGACCAGCGTGCTAGTTTAGGAAGGGCTGTGTCAATGTGCTTTGATTTCTGGGAGCAGCTCAAAGAACCTGTGCTCTGATGTGCAGCTGGGTCTGTTGGACTTTGACACCATCCTGCCTCAAAAGCTCCTGAATTTGCTGCCTTTGCATGTCAGCTCACTTCTCAACCACTTCTCTCCTGCAGGCTGGTTTGAAAGCACTGCTGCAGCAGCCTTGTGATGCTGCTGCAACAACAGGCTCTCTGCTTCCTTTCTGCAGCTCCCACTGTCCTTGGCATCACTGAGCACTTATCAAAGTGCCTTGGCTCCTAGGCACATGGCTTCACTTGCTGCAAGCCATCAGGCTCCTGCATAGTGCATAGGGATCACAAGAAAGATTAAGGACTTAAGCAGATAGCAGGCTTAATGGCTTGACCCCAGGACCTCTCCATCACCTGCATGGTGCAGCAGCCTGTGGGTTTCCTGGACACACACAGGTGTGAGAATACATCTGGAGCCAGGTGTTGCTCTGCTGGAGATCTCTGGCTGTGTGTTGCTACAGGTCTTGGGCAGGATGGGCAGGCAGTCTGTCTGAGTGTACGTTGAGGGGGTCCTGTGGAGGCAGAGGTTTGTCCTTGTCTCTGTGTTATGTGGGGATGTGGGGCTGATTTTTGCTGAAGCAATGCTCATCTCTCACAGTGGGTGCCCCAGCACAATCCTGCCTGTGTCCAGGCTTGATTGATTGGTGGGGGATGAATGACCATGGGTACTGGAGCAGTGAGGAGCTGGAAATCAGTGTGTCCCTCGGTCCCTTTGCGGTCAGTAGGGGTGTCCTGTTATTTCTCCTTGAAGCCTGAGCACAGCTTGCCCAGAAGTCTGCTTCCTGCCTTGGCCCTATATCCTTGGTGCATGGGTGCTGAGTTCTCGTGCATGGCCCTGCTAGAAGATGAGGGTCCCTTTTCTCTCACACTGCTCTTTGCAGCAGCAGCAGCTGCTGGGTTTGTGGTGAGGGATCTCAGGAGTGAAAGCTGCATGGCCCTGGGCTGGGCTGTGCCATTGGTTCACTATGCCTTGGTGCAGGAGGATCCTATAAAACAGGGTCAGGTGTATCTGAACCGAGTGTCTGCTCTGGATAAGACAGAGGGGGTTGATTTGAACTCTGCCTGTGTTTTGACCTCAAAATCACAACGAATCTGAGGAGAGAAGGGCAGCTCTGTGCGTACTGCAGCATCACGAGCTGCAGACAGGAGCAGGAGCTGTTGGGTGAGTCCCAGAACCCTGCTGGGGGCTGTCACCAAGCCTGGGAATGTCCATGGCTCCAGGTAGGACAGAGTGAACCTTGGAACAGCGTGGTGACTCACTGCCCCACATCCCAGCGGTGCCTGAGCCTGGCAGCAGGGACCAACGCCGAGGCTAAGGGGCTCGGCAGCGTTCCCCTCCGGTTGTTATTTCAGCTGCTGGAGCCTCGGCACTGCCTGCACACGGCCGACAAACACCACGCAGGTGCTGTTTGCAAGTGCCTTCTCCCCTCTGTCTCACTCAGCCCCGAAGCGCTGCTCCATGGGGGCCACAGTGAGGGACTCCCTCGCTGCCCAGCCCCTTCCCTCCCGGTCCCCGGGGACAAGTGGGGAATACTCGAGTCCTTGTTGCCTGACTCCATGCTGACCCGTGCTGCTAACAGAGCCTGCCTTTCTGCTGGCTGCAGAGCCGGAGGCAGCACGAGCGGCCTGGCCACCAAACTCCAGGCCTCCGGGGCTGCCTCTTAACCTGGAGGAGCAGCGGGTTATTTGTGTTGCTCTTGGCAGGGATGCCCTGGCCCTCTAAAACACAGAAGTGAATGTGCACGGAGGTGTGGGGCGCAGGCCAGCACGCGCTGTTTGTGTTGGACCCGCCACGCGGGGAATTAGTTCAACCCGGCTGCTAATTGCTTCTGAAGTGCGGGGCTCTGTCGAACGGTCGCGGACATGCAACATGGACAGCAAGCTCAGCCCAGGGGGAGGCTGCCCCTGCTCTGCTTTGCTCAGACCTCCCGGGACCCTGCTGCTGTCTTCCACTCTTGGTGGTGTCAGCCCCGCTGAACCTGCAAGGGAGTGGGGGTATCCCAGCCCTGATCCAGCTATGCAGGAGCATTGGGCTGGACACACGATGCTGTGCCATCTCCTTTAGGCTGGAAGGGGGGATCTGGTGGGGATGAAGCAGGAAAGCAACAGCAGGAGGCTGATGGCAGCCCTGTGTTGCCCTGTCTCTTGTTCTTCAGGGCCGCTGCCCTCATGCCATCTCCCTGCCCCATTCCCAGGCTCTCATCCCTGCCTGTGAACCCCTGTACTCTGACTTGGATGAGGGCCTGGGAAGGGCGAGGGGTGGAAGAGGAGGATTTTTGCCCTGCAGAAGAATCCGCCTCTGTGCGTGTCACCTCCTTGTACCTGGTCCTGCTGAAGCTTCGGGTTCTGATTTCTGTCCTCTGTGAGTCCAGCTGTGCATGGGCAGGAGAGGAAAGGCCTTGGAAGTACCATCCCCATGTGCTGTGTGGGGCATTTCAGGGACCTCCAGCCCTGGTTGTGTATTGTAGGATTGTGTTTCCTTTTGCTGTCTGGCCACGACATTGTTCTACATCATCGCCCTTCATGGAGGACAGATTGATCGCAGTTCCCTGCAGCCTCAGCTCACCATTCTTAGGGTGGAAGGAGGACGTTGGAGGCCTGTCCTCTCCCAGAGCTGGATGGGACCTGAGAATCTGCCATATGTGGTTGTGGCCTTCAGAATGGGTCTGGAAAGGGACCATTAGCCACCCCAGCATCTTTCCTGAACTATGGCATCACTATCCTCCTCAGGGATGTGCAGGGTGAGGCTGAGGACCCTGTGGGGACATTAAGAGCTTGGTTTTTGTCCCATTGACTTGCTTTGAGACTCAGTGGACTGAAGCAGGCTGTGTCTCCTGCTCCTTCGTCCTCTTCCACCCCTCGTTCCCTCCCTCCCCCCCTCCCCCTGCTCTGGGTTAGAAATTGTCATTTAAAGCCCAAACTCCCATTGTCCAAACTGGGATTAAGCACCATCTGTGCAAACTTTTGAGGCCATTTCTGTGACTGGGAGGAAACGGATGACTCAGAGAGACGTTGCGACACAAGGTCGGCGGTGACCCGGGGTTAAGTGGGTGGATCTGAGCAGCCCTGCTAGCTCAGCCTGCTGAGGCACATGGCAAGGGAGCCAGCAGCCTCTTCTGGGGGGTGGTGGGGTACCCCCTGACTGCCAGATGTTTCCGAATTGTATCAGGTGCTGAGCTTTGGTCCACCTGGTCCCACTGGTGGGATGCTCAGCAGGACTCAGTGTTGGTGCAGCAGGATGATGTTTGGTGTTGGTCTCCTCGCAGCATGCATGGAGGGCTGCTGGCAGCTCTGGACTCATGCAGGGAGTGTGCAAAGTGGCTGATGGCCCTGCAAAACCCTTGACTTAGCAAACTGACCCTCTTTCAACACCAATGTCCTGAAGGAAGAAATCTGGGAAAAGAGCGGATATTTAGGTGGTTCCAGCTGGGAAGTCTGAGGGGATCATCTGCTTTGAAGGACTGTGATTGCAGGAGGTGGATCTGGATCCTAAATAGGGCATACAGCCGTGTCCAAGGGGCAGAGCAGGGATCCTTTGGGTGATAGACATGAAGATGATCAGCGAACTGATTTTTGTATGCAGGGAGGAAAAGGAGTTTCTAACTTGCAGCTTTTTCCCCTATGCACTGTGCATTTGTTGCTCCACTGTGAGTTGCTTCTGGTTCACCAGGACACCACTGATGTGCAAGGGATGATGATGCTGGAGCAGCTCACCATGAGGGCAAGGCAGGACTGGACTTGGAGCACTGGCTCCAATGTGGAAAGAGTGCCAGGAACACTCTCCTCATTTGGGATCAGGTTGCTCAGCTCCTGCTCTCGGTGCTGTCCTTGCCCATTGCATTTGGATAGAGAACTGATGTGATGAGTGTCAGCTCCCTGCTCTGCTGGGACTGTGTCTGCATCTGAATCCAGGATTCAGTGCACATGCAGAAGACCAATCCTGAGAGGTGGCAGCTGGGGCAGGAAGTGTTAGAGAAATAAGTAGCCCTCAACGAGAAGCTGTGATTAAGACAGCTTTACGCCCCGTGTCCAACCTGAACAGTTACAATAACCCCAGAAGTTGGTGAAATTATTAGGCAGAGCTCAAGTAAAATGATATGAAGACAATGCTAAGGCAGGTGAGATTTTGCTTGGCTTAATGCACAAAGCCCAGAAGAAAAGGAAAGGAAAGAATTTCCCCTGTGAAAATCTCAGCCGGTTCCATTTCCAGTGACAGTCAAAGAGTTAAAGTGATATGTTGGGAGTTATGAGTGTTTATCTAGAAAGAAAAGTGGCAGGTGAAAGGGATAAAATAACACAGTTCTTAAAGCAATGCAATATGTTCGAATTATCCGAGGATCAGAGCTGGAATTTGGAAGGTAATATTGGATAGAAGGAAATGGGAGATGGAGACAGAAATAGGATGGGGAAAAACAGCTCGAGGTGGCTTCCCCATTGGTTGCTGCAAAGGAAAAACAAAGAGGTTGGCATTGCTAGGACCACTGTGAATTTGTTTATTGGAGGGGATTTTTATTGCACTTTCAGAATTAAGCTCAGGGCCTCTGCTATGTCAGGGTGCAGAGCAGACCCTCCTGAGCTGAGTTTGGCTGGAAAAACATCTGCAGTGTGTTCCTGTATGCGAGAACACTGCTGGAAATGTCTGCTGTGCTCGGGTGATCTGTGCAATGACCACTGCTGCCACTGACTGATGCTGAGATCCTTCCCTTTGCTCTCATGCTCTCTGTTCTTCAGGCGTCAGTCCCTACCAGGAACTCAGCTTTTCCCGTGCTGTTTGCTCAGTCCTGGTGGGTCTGTAGCTCATGGTGGCTGAGAAACTTGGCAAGGGTTTGGGTCAATGCCTTCACTCTGGCCAAGGAACCCCAGGTTGTCTATGAACCTCTGCAGGTACAACAGTGAGCAACAACTTATTTTAACTGAGAAAAAAATAAAAGATTCAAGAGCAGAGCATCACTGGTGCATTGCCTTCCCTAATCTGCAGGCAGCCCAGAGTGAGGGAACCGAGGTGCACCACTGTTGTCCCAGCTTTCTTTATCAGTATGACTTTCCCTCGCTGTGGCAGGTGCAAAATTGAGATGGTGAAGTGACTTTATTGAGGAAAAAAGACACAAAGGGCTGATTTATTTTGCATCTAATTCAGGCCTGAGGCCCTCCCAGATGTTCTGGGTTTCTTGGTGGAAATAAAACGGCTGCACGTTTTCCAGCTGGCTGCAGAAAGTGCTGCCACCAGGCCAAGTCCCAAGTGAGATATCTGCATGGCTTCCACTGCTGCTGTTTCACTGTGATTGCTCTACCGTTTCCCATATTCATCTCTAAACTAATTTTTCTTAAGAGTGTTCTGGAGGAGGTCCTATTTATCTTGTCCCAGTCCTCTTGAGCATATGCATCTTTCTCTTGTGTGGTGGTTGCATGTTTTCCTCCTGCTTTTGCCCCATTGATTCCTTGTTCATGCTCTCCCCTTCCCTTCCCTTCCCTTCCCTTCCCTTCCCTTCCCTTCCCTTCCCTTCCCTTCCCTTCCCTTCCCTTCCCTTCCCTTCCCTTCCCTTCCCTTCCCTTCCCTTCCCTTCCCTTCCCTTCCCTTCCCTTCCCTTCCCTTCCCTTCCCTTCCCTTCCCTTCCCTTCCCTTCCCTTCCCTTCCCTTCCCTTCCCTTCCCTTCCCTTCCCTTCTCTCACAGTGCCCTGACCCTGACACTGCTCTAACCATGTTTTATATTTCCATGTTCTTCTCTGGACATGTTGTTTTATAGCCACTTTTTGAGTTTGAGGACATCCACAATCCTGCCACATTTAGTTTCCTGCACATCTTCCTTCTCACTCAGCATGCAACTGTTTGCAGTACAACAAGGGTTCCTGAAATGTCTTTTCCAGAAGCAGCCTGAAAAATCCCTTTTAAATTTTGTAGTTCTTGGGTTCAAGAAGCATTCATTGATAAACTTACGTGCAACAAGTTTCTGACTGTCAGAACAGCTGAGGTTTTGAGGTTGGGAACTGTGTGTGCTGTCAGGTGCCCCATCTTGTGGTTTTCTTTGGTGGAAACCATTGATGAGAGGGAAGAAGTGGTTGCACTTTGGTTGTGCTTCATTCCTTCCCAGGTCATTTTCCTGAGAAACACATTGTGCTTCTCTTGTTTCTTGACCAGCAAAGCAATGCTTGGACTTAGTAGGTGGCCATCCTGGTTCTGGTTCCTGGTCTTTACTCCATAGTCATGGGTGAATGGAAGTTCCCTAACTGGTTCTCTGCTCACTTTGGAAAGGGCTGGAGGCAGTGATCAGACCCTCTGCAGAATCTGGCTG
This sequence comes from Oreortyx pictus, assembly GCA_036925125.1. Classification (NCBI taxonomy): domain Eukaryota; kingdom Metazoa; phylum Chordata; class Aves; order Galliformes; family Odontophoridae; genus Oreortyx; species Oreortyx pictus. The sequence goes on along the minus strand of JAUPFR010000024.1, from coordinate 6,100,243 downwards.
CCACACAGTTCTTAAGAGTCTGTGTCATCTGAAGAGACAAGACTTCATGTTTTCCAAACCCTTCATTACTAGCTCCTACTAGAATGGTTTTCACTTGTCTATTAAAAATTCTGATATCTTGAGACTGAAACCATAGGATGTTCCTCTTAGATACAGAGAGCAGCTGGGCTCTCCAACCCTTCCTCTCTTCTTGGAGCACACAGCCCAGCCATGACCCATTCAGCTGAAGTGCCTGTTTCTCACTTTCCCATGAACCAAACTCCTCAGGAGACATCAGAGAGAAAAAGGATTACCCTACAGCAGCATGGACAGAGTCATGAGAACAAAGGGACCGGGGACATCATCCACTGCCAACCCCAAATGTGAACGATCAGAGCTGGGAAGTATTTTCTTGCCCAGTCAGACCAGTGAGAACCCTGGTAGGAGGAGAGCTCCCTGCTTCCTGGCGTGTGATCTGTCAGGATGTCCACAGGGCCTAGTGCTGGATGCTGGAGGGACGTGGTGCTCAGCTCCAGCCCCTTTCTCCTGCTCAGTCTCCACGGGGTGTTACAGTCCAGCCTAAGGCAGGTTGCACAATTTATTTTCCTGTACTTAAGGCAGGATTTTGGCAGGCAGGGGCGGGAGGCCTCTCCGAGGAGTGCTGGCCAGGCTCCCTCCTGCTGCCATGGGATCACTCTGCTGTCAAAGCTGCAGTGCTGTGCTGGACACTTGAGCAGTGCTCTCCCTACTGTGGGTGCTTCTCTATCGAACTGGGAGAGACCCATCCTTTATGGTGGGTAGCTGCAAGGAGGTCTCATTCTCTTCTTCTGTCTGCCCACGCAGGGAGAAAAGCATCTTTCCTCTCTGGTCCTATCCTCCTGTGTGTGCTGTCTCCGTCATCTACCTTCCCTACAGCTGATGGATGTAAATGCATTGCTTTGCAAGGAGGGCAGCAGGGTGGCTGAGTGCGCCAGGGCGGGAGGATGAGATCGCTGGGAGGGAGGGAAGCATTCCCAGCCAGCAAAGGACATTGAGGTGGTGTGGCCAAAGCAGCTGGAGAGGAATAGGAGCTCTGCCCATGAGCTTGGCCATGTTCTGCTCATCCTGGAGGACAAGGAAGTGGCAAATGTGAAGCCTGGGATGGAAGGAAGGAGCAGCTGAGATTGGGCGCATATTGACACACAGAGGGAGAGTTGTTCAGGAAGGAGCAGAGATGGGGGTGAAGTTTTGGAAATGGGAAAAATCATGGCGTTACCCATGAAGCAGGGTGGAGAGGACTTGGAGGGGACGTTCTGTTTTCGCCATGGTGATCTTTAACTGGCAGTGGGACATCAGGAAGGTTTATGCGTTGGGGTGGGGATGTTGGCCCATGAGATCTCGGAGGAGAGAATGAGCTCAGCAGGGAGAGGGTGGCAGAGGGCTGTGCCCAGCCTGCAGGGCTGGCACAGGGAAGAGCATAGGGATGGGCTCTTGGCTGAAATGCAGCAGGCAAGTGACATTGGTGGTGTGGGGCAGGCGGCAGCAAATGGAGTCTTAGAGGGATCTTCATGACTGTGCTGTCTCCTCCACCCTCCAGCCCAGTGCATGCACCAAGAGTTCCCCATGTTAGCTGGACTCAATGGTCTTAGAGGTCTTCTCCAACCTCACAGATTCTATGTAGAGGAGAGAAATGACACAGCCTTGCAAGGGGCTCCATCCAAGGTCACAAAGGAGCTGGCAGCTCTCTGTGCCTTGTTTCAGTGTGAGGTGAAGCATGTCTCTGTTCCACTGCTGTGCTGGGAGCTGCTGTCGGGGAATGGAGATGGTATTGAGGCTGGGGAGGAGACAGGACTCAGTGCCCCCTCTGCATACTGAGAGCTCTCCTTTGAGCTGAGAGATCCTGGGGAAGACCAACACAGCCCAGAGGAGCCTGACTGCTAGGAGAAAAAAAAAAACAACCAACCATGGCTAATTCAGCACAAACTCATTATTTAATAGACAAAGTCAATATGAAAAAAGGCATTTCCCTTCCCTCCCCAAAATTTACAGTTATGAGAAGAGCCAGAGAGCTGCAGAACCAGGCAATCTCTGGGTGACATTTACAGGGCTCAGCTTTCATCACGGCTTGAAAAAAATCCCATGTGCAGCGATTATCTACACACTGATCTGGATTGTCTTGTTCAGCTTTGGCCCTCATCCTAGATGGACAAGGAGCAGAACACTTGGCTAGTGGCCTGAGGTCTGTGGCCTCCTCTGCATGAACTGGGAAGAGGAGGAGCAGTCTCCAAGGTACTTGAGAACTTGCAGCCTTGGGACCTAGTGAGATGGAAAGGGGGAGTGCAGCTCAGATCCCCACTGGGAACTCGGTGATGATGGCCAAGGTGAGAGGGGCAATCCTTGCTTGGTGCTGCTCTGAGCTAAAGATGGAAGTGGCTTAAGCCATGGCAGCTCCGGATTGGGGTCAGTGCCCCCCAGTGCCCTTTGCTGAAGGTTTTGGGAGCTTGGGGACATCAGGTCCCTTGGTGCTGGCCTCCCTTGTCCTGCTGTGTGGGGGAAGCCAGCAGGGCCCTGCTCCAGGCACGCGGCTTGGCCCCAGAGCCACAGCCACTGCTGCATCAAGTCAGTTGTCAGAAGCCTTCCAGCCGGACGCTGTCTGGAGACCTTCCAGCGACCACAGGCTCTCCCCCAGCCCATCACTGCCACAGCACAGACAGGATTTAATGGATGTCTGCGTGTTCCCCTAACCTTTCCCCTCTCTAGATGAAGCAGGGAAGAAAAATAAGCCTGCAGGTTTGTGAGGACCCCCAACCCAGATGGCGATGGCCACAACTCCGGGCTCTTCTGGACCAGAGTGGGGTGGGCCATCTCCAGGTTGAGGAGCTCAGTGAAAGCAGTGCCACCCCACAGCAGCTCCTTGCAGATGTTCCTCTTGGCTTGAGGTGCCATTTTGGGGTTTTTCTTTGCTCCCTTCTGCCTCTCAACTCTCAGACATCTGTGTGAGGGAAGAGAGAAACTGGTTCAATTTCCACCTCCCCTCACAGTGCCCCACTGCTTATTAGTTCTCCAAATATTTCATCCTGCAGCCCAGCAGCAAGGGCTCTGCGCTAACCCGATCCCAGGCGGAGGGGAAGTGGGAGCGGGTAGGACAGCACGTTATCCTCATGGCACTGCTGCAGACCAGGCTGCAGGGAGCAGGATGCTGCATCCTCCCATCCCAGCAATTGCTTGGATTTATACTTCTTTCCTCACTAGTGGCTGGGATGGGGACAGGCTGTATGTCACCTTGTCCCTGGGAGCCCTCTCAGGTTGTGTGGAATGGCCCCTGGGGGGATCATGTGGAGGAAGAGGAGGAGGAAAGCTGGCTGTGGGATGCTGGTGAGCAAGGTTATGGAAAGAAGGAAAAGGAATCCCCCAGGATTTCCTTTTGCCAGCTCCCAGCTCGTCCTCAGATTGCAGGCACCACGGTCTCCCTGCACCCTCTTTGTGGTCTCCAGCAAGATGCTGAGGTCGGGAGGGGGTAAGGGGCTTTGCAAAGGGACAGGGAGCAAAGCAGGAACATCGTGTCCCCTGACAGCTCAGGCAGCTGCTGAGGAGCTTCTGTAAATCACAGCAGCTGCCAGAGCCACTCCAACAGCTTGCCAATGCCCAGGAGGCCTCAGAGCATCCCCTGAGGGTCTGTATGTGCACGCTCTGTACACTGACAGCCCTGGATGGGCTCTCCCTGTGTTGTGATTAACACCCAGGGACAGTGCCACCCTGTCCCCATCTCCCCATCCTCGGCAGCACTCACAGCTGCACGTCCTGGCTGTGCTCCATCACCTCCCAGCCGTGCTCTGGGATGCTCAGTGCACGCCTGTAACAAATACAAACGGTTGTGACAGAAGAAACCCGGCACCAAACGCTGCTCAGCCTCAGGTTTAACCATCTCCTGTTTGTGATGCTCCGGAGTCAGCATAGAGCATCCGATGAGGGCAGGCAGCATGCAGGGCCCTGCCAGCAGCGAGGCCAGGCACATTCTGGCTCTGGCTCCAGCAATAAATAAGCAAAGCAAACCAAAGAAAAAAAAATAACAACGATCGCTTTTTTTTTTTTTTCTTTTTTTTAAAACTTTAAATATTTTTTTTCTTTCTTTCTTTTAAAATCTGTTTTCCTCTGGGGCTCTGTCTCTGTATAGAGCTGTGCTCTCCCTGCGGCGTCTGGGTCGCTTCCTCAGTCCTGGCCGCAAGGGCAAGAGAGAAGCAGGGTCAGTCAGAGAGGGGAAGGGACAACTGCTCCCCTCCGTGCATCACCGGCACGTGTGGATTTCCACCACCCGATGGCAGGGTTTGCACTTGACGGAGCAGCACCAGTGGAATTTGCAGCTGCACCTTTCCACCACCTCCACTTCGTCCGTATGGAAGCCCCGACCGCAGCACATGAGCTCACAGCCGTCGATGGCCTTGGAGGTCTTGTTGCACTGCCGGCCGCTGGTGCCCAGCACCCCGTTCTTGAGGTCGTGGTCACAGAAGTCAGGACTGGAGTCCAGGTAGACGAGGTCCTCGTCTGTGTGCGGTTTGAACTGGGAGTTTTTCGGCACCAGCACTTTGGTGGAACCGATCTCACTCTGCTCGACCTCAGTGGCGCCGTCGAATTTCTCCTTCAGCACGTTGCCCACTTTGCGGAAGGGGGGCATGGCTTTCCAGCACGTCTTGAACTCGCACGAGCCTGACACGCCGTGACACTTGCACTCCACCCGCATGTTGTTCAGGATTGCCTGGGGGAGCACAGAGGAGATGGGATGGTGAGCCCAGGATGGGGGCAGCAGAAGGGTGTGACATGGGGTACAACACCCCAAGTTGGAAGGGACCCACACACAGATCCCTCAGCACAACCCCTGGCCGCATGCAGCACCACCCAGACCCAAACCCTGTGGCTGAGAGCAGCGTCCCAGCGCTCTCACTGTGGGGCTGTCCCCTAACTTTCCCGACCCTCCCCTGTCGCAGCAGTGGCTGCAGACCCCACACAGACCCCCATCCGTTACCTTCCTCCCCGCCTCGTTGTTGTGGAGGTTCATCAGTGCTCTGTTGGAAGATGCCCCTTTGCTCCTCTCCCGGACGTCAACAAAGGACTGTGAGAAGGCCACACCGTAGGCGATGTTATCGGAGCAGCCGGACCACTGGAAGCCTAAAGCACAGGGCAAGGATGGGACAGATGAAACTCATCCTCCTCAGCCCCGTTCTTGCTAAAACTCAGCTCATCTGCCCCATTTCTGTCTTGCACCCCATGCTGGAAAAGGACAGCCACGGGGTGTGGGAACAATGTACCCCCTGAGCAGCGCCCAGGTACCCCTTCCGAAACTCTCGCACGGATTATCAGGAGGCTTTTGAAAACATTTTGTCCCCGCGTTGCACGCTCACCCTGAGGGCTGCCGCCTTGCACCGTGCGGTCGCATCCACACTTGTCCAGCTCGCCGCTGCTGCATGCTCGGGTCACGGCAAAGGCCACTCCTGCTGAAGAGATGGCGTAGACAAACGCTGCCTCCCGCGTCCCTGCAACAAGGTTGGAAAACATGGCAGCAGGCCCCAGGCACACGGGGGTTTTGTGCACGTCCTGCTGCTCCTCTGCCCCCCCAAACTGGTGTTGCACTTTGAAAATGTGCTCTGGAGACTCAAAATTAGCAAGCCCTACCCCCTGCTCCACCTGCCCACCCCTACATATGGGGTACCCCACGCACCTCCCCCCTCCCTGGCATGATCCAAGTATCCCAAGATGCTTAGATGCTCAGTGCCAAGCCCACACCAGGCTCAGCAGACACCATGCACTGCTTGCAATAGCGACAGAGCTGGCAGCACGTGGATGAGATAGGCAGGGTCACAGTGCAGCAGCAGGACAGATGCAAATGCTGTATGACAATGTGGGGGAGCTCATGTGGTGCTCGGAGGGCACCTCTGCTGTAAACCCCCCTGCATCCAAAAATGTACTATTTCATCAACCAAATCTGGGATCGCCCCCTGCAGCTGTAGATCTGCGACATCATCATGCAGCATCCCATCGCTCCCAGCACCTCCAAAACTGCCAACCTCTCCTCAAAGCACTCTACAGAGCCCCTGGGCACGGCAGCACGTTCCCATGCCCACCTGCACTGTGGCACAAAGAGCCCATTTGAGAAGGGGGAGAAATCTGGACACAAACACGCGGGCAGCTCGGCCAGGGACCGCGGCCGTCAGCTCTTGCAAAACCCAAATCCCCACCGTCCTCTGAGGTCGGGGGTGGCTGAGGACACAGCCCCTCTGGCTCCAAACGAGCAGGGCTGGCATGTGGGGTATGCTAGGGCTGTTTCAAGGTAGGGGGTGGCTCGCCGGTCGGGCAGAGGGCAGCTACTTTGGTGGTCGCAGCCCAGACTTCGGTGGCCAAGCAGCAGTGGCTGGGGAGGGCCCAGCCAGCACAGAGCCTGAACCGCCTCCAAGTTAATCGAGGTTAATAGTAGGATCGTGTTGGTCGGTTTTGCGCTGTGGCTGACTAAAAAGAGGCGACTTTTAGTTTCTGGTATTTCTGGTATTTCCAGTCCTGAACCTTCACAAGAAGAGATCTTCACCCCTGTGTCGAGGGGAGGAAAGTCAAACAGGGAGCTGGGGGCAGCCACGGCCTGAGATTTGTGGGATGGGAAGGGAAGGGGCGAGAGTGGCACCCGGCAGGAGGAGGGGCCGCTCTCTGGGGGTGGAAGGGGTCTTCCCCTCCATCTCTGCACCCTGGAGTGGTTTGAACCTCCGGGATGCCTGCACCCAGCCTGGGCTGTGGGGCCTGGCCATAAATCTTCGTTGCTTTTCAGAGGGTCCAGGCGTGCTGTGTTTTACTCTTGCTGGGCGGCAGAGGGCTGTCCTCACATGAGTGCAGCTCTGCTTGGCAGCAGTCACCGCTTTAGCGCCGCTCAGAGAAGAGGCTGAATACATCCAGCACCTATGGATGCAGGATGAGGAGCTGGGGAGTTCTGCCTGAAGGCTCCAGGGAGACCTCCAGAACTCAAAAGGAGCTTACGGAAAGGGGAGAGTGACTCTTTACATGGGCAGATAGTGATAGAACAAGGGGGTATGGTTTTAAACTGAAAGACGGTAGGTTTGTATTTGACATTGGGAAGAAATTCTTGCCCCATCCCTGGATGTGCCCAAGGCCAGGCTGGATGGGGCCCTGGGCAACCTGATCTGGTGGGAGGCCAAAACCAGCCCACGGGAGGGCTTGGGGCTGGATGATGCTCAAGGTCCCTTCCGACCCAAGCTCACCTTGTGTCACCACCTTGCCAAAGACAGGCAGGGTGTCCAGCGTGGAGCAGTTCCAGCGGCGGTTGCGGAATTGGTACTGGCACTCCTCGATGGCCAGCTGGGCCCCGCGCCGCACCGAGTCCATCACCTCCAGGTTCCGCTTGCACATCTGCACCTGGCGCTGGATCAAGCCCTTCAGCTTCTCACAGGTCTCCTCCTCAGAAATGCTCCCCACTGAAGACAGCTTTGCCAGATACCTGCAAGCCGCACAGCTGGTTAGGAGGTAAGGGATGGGGAGCACAGCCCAACATTCATCAGGGACACAGCGAAGATACCCAAAATACCCAACCCTGCGTAACTGAGAACTGCTGCACACCTGGGTCGCCTGCAACTCGTGCCTCTACAGGTTGCAGTTCTGCACGGCAGAGAGCAAGCCCAAGGAAAACAGGCAGCTCTCTGCAGCCTCATCCCCTGCCTTGCCGGGAGCCCGGCTGCCGGCTCCCCTTTGCCTCTGTTGCCTGCATGGAGGATATTTTCGGTGTTGTCTGAATGTGCCCGGTCAGGTCTCCTGAGTACCGGCACATCCAAGCGCTACTAGGAAAAGCCAGAGGTCTCTGAAGTCAGCCAAAACAAGCAGGACAGCCGCTCGGCTGCCAGCTCCAGCTGCCACACAGCTCCCGCACTCATCGCTGACAAACATCGCCCTCCAAACCACTTCCATCACCAAACCTGCTTTTAGCACACCAGTCCAGCCCCCAGGAGCTGCCATCTCTCCATCACTTGAGGTTCAAGCGGGGCTTGGAGTGGGGAGGGGCAGAACCACGTGTGCTGGGTGCCAGGTGTGTGCTGACGTGGCCAGTTATGGCACTGCGCAGACAAGACCACTGCCCCATCCTCTGCATAGCTTGCAGAGAGCCCTGCCCCTTCTAAGGGCAAGCTCATGGCACTGCCTCGTGTGTGCTGAGTGATGTGAGCCCCAAGCGAAGGCATTTCGGAAGCCTCATTCCTCGACTCTGCCTTTCCCAGCCCTTCAGAGCTTGTGGGTTTTTTGTTTGCTTGTTTTTTTCCTCCTCCTCCGAGTTACGACATCCTGTGAAGGATTTTGTCTTTGAAGCACTGCTTGCCTCTGAGAAGTGACCACTCAAAAGTGGCTCCTGCTTCCTGCCCGTTCCCATGTGTCCCAGGGGTCAGATCTGCTGACTTCAGCCACAAGATCCAGTTGTCACAGCCTCTTCCTCCCATTAGCCGTGCCAGCCTGCCCCAGGAGGAGAGAGCAGGATTTTCTCTTCCGTGCATCAGCAGAATTATTCACCAGCTTGGTTTCGTGCTTATAGAGATGGTGAGAAAGCTGGGCTGGCTTGCAGTGTCCATGGGGAGTCTGCATGGCTGGCTGTCAGAAGCATCCAGCTTTCCTCATGCGTGGAGGTCACTTGATGCAATGCCTCTCGGACAGTGGGAAGTGGCAGGCAGCTGTGGTTTTGGAGCCAAGCTCTTTTCTAGCCTTTATACCAGCTAAGCATCTTTGCCCAAGGCCTTCTGCTCCTCCAAGGAGTCTGCCTGCTTGCAGAGGACCAGCTGCATGGACCAAGAGGATGGCAGCAAACCTCCCTTGGGATCCTTCAGGACACTGGATGCTGAGCCCACAGCAGCTGGGTGGGAGGAAACGGGGCTGTCATTTCACTTGGTGCATGGGGAAGCTGATGCACACCAAAGCAATTAGATTTATCTTAAGGCGACGCAGGTCAAGTGCTCAGCTTGGAGCTTGGAAAAGAAGAAAACTCCATTCTGCCTCCAATGCTGAGCCCTGACCACAGGTGGAACGGCCAACATCGACTTCAGCTCTGCTGTGGGAGGAGGCACCATCTCCTTTTCTCATCTATTTCCCAGCTCAGTGGGATTCTTCAGGCAATGAGGAGCTATAAATTCAAAGCACACACGAAGAGAAGCGTGACAAGAGCCTTTCAAGCCTTTCCAAGTAGATGCGCCTGATAAGACACCTCCCCAACGAGCGTGTAATGGTATTCGGGATGATAAAACAAAGGACAACGATGCTTCAAAAATGGATACAGCTCTCCAAGAGCAGGTCTGGTAATTTGTTTTGCAAGGCGGGGAAATAAGGTGAAGCTGTCCAGAACAATCTCTGGCCTCTCTCCCCCATCATTCCTCTTCAGAGATGCTCTGATTCTGCAGTGCACAGAGTCCCTCAGCGCTGGAGCCCAAGCGAGGCACCACACCCAGCACTCCAGGGTCCCTGTGGAAAGTCCCATTCCATCATATTGCCTGGTTCTTAATAAGGACATGGCTCTAAGCTTTATTTTCCTGGTCTGAGGTGGTAGAAACCACGGACAAAACCTTTCTTGTAGATCAAGACTGGCACAACGAGATCAAACCAAACCAAAGCTGCCCTCAGCTAGAGTAGAGGGGAGCCCACCTTGATTTCTTCGCAGTTCAGAGCCCTGGATTAGGACTCGAGGCTCACAGGCAGCTTCAGAGCAGTCCTGCTCGTGGAAAAAATAAACCCAAATAATAGCATATTTCCTTCCCTTTCCAGGACTGGGCAAAGAATGTTTCAAGGGGTGAGCTGCTGCCCAAGCCACTCGTTCAAGTCTTGTCTTCTTGCTTCATCATCACATTTGTATTTCTCCTCTCCTGCCTTCACAACCAGACAAGTCACTCGCAGAACAAGCTCCCTTTTATTAAAAATCACTGACTTAACACAAACCCGACAGAAAGCCCTTCCTTTTTTTCCATCCGCAGCACGCAGATCAAGGTTGAAGTCCCATAATTGGAGTATTTGCAGTTGATCCACTCTGCAAGATGGCAAAGAGGGAAACCTCAAATCCCGTGAGTTCTGGAGAGGCAAAAAAGCCCAACTCAAATACAAAGAGTATGAGGAACGATGATAATTTCTGCCATGGGGGTTGGCAGGTAGAACCAGAAGGAGCAGGGAGGGGATTCCCTGCCATGGGGAGGTGGGGAAATTAGGTTGGAGTCATGGACTGATCCTCAGTAGAGGTGGTTCAGGGAAGATGCACCAAACATCCCAGAGTTACAAACGTGAAAACTCCTCATGTTTTCTCAGTTTGGGAATACTTTCCTGCAGATGTTGTCAGACAGACCGCGGTGTCGCTGCAGCCCCCTATCAGAGATGTTGAGATGAGCTCAGAATCTTCACTTTCTACAGTAAATGCCCAAACTCATGGGGATACCTGCCTGGCTAAGGTCCCAAATGGGACGTTCCAGGCTAAACAAAAGAAAAAAGAAAAGAAAAGGAAGGGGAAAGAAAGCAAGAAAAGAGGGCTCACTGGTCCTGCACTCTGGGTATGGGGCTGCTGGAGAGCTGCAATGTGGGGAATAACTGGTCAGCTGACAGCCCTACAGCATGACACGTCCCTCCCAGATTGGCCACCCCACTCTGGGATTAGATGTCCTTCCTCTCCTATGCTTGTAAATGTAAAACACGATGCACAGTGTCGTCATCCGAAGGCCTGTCTGTTTCTTCCCTGGCAGAAAAGCAGCTCTCCAGCTCAGTTGTACATATCTCATCTCTGGATTAAAACCATGTTTCTCACACCCTAATCCCCACCTCCAGCTGCTAGAGCGGTGTCCCATGAGGAGGCAGTGTACCCCTCTCCAAGCTGGGGCATGCAGCACAGAATTACCCCCAAATGCTCAACCTCTGCCTGCCCTAAGCCCCCAACCCCGACCTTGGACTTTGGATGTGTAGAAAACATCCTTTCACGCATCCTCCTGTGCAGCAGCAAGGAATGGCTGCAAGAGGAGGCAAGTGCAAGCCACGGGGCTGAGCGACGTGGGAATTCCCCTGGTGCAGCACTGGTGCAGCGCTTGGGGCTACACCTGGGTTGGAGAAATTCTGATGAGTTTTTCATTTCAATCGGAATTTGCAAACACGCGGAGAGAGGAACCTTCTGCAGGACTGGTTTGATCTCACCCAACTTCCAGCAGACCCCGGGTTGCTTTCAATTGGCCAAGAGGCTCAATTAATTCTTCCCCCCCCCCCCCACTTCAACCCCGAGTAATTTTGTGAAAGCACAATACTGGCTCCAGTTCTGCTGAGCCAGGCAGATCCTGCACGGCACCTTCCCAGCTGCACACCGCAGTGGCTCTGTGCTGGAGGGATGCATTTGGGGTCACCTGCAGCAATAGGGGCAGAGTCCCAGGGCTGGAAGTGAACTGCTCCCAGCACCCAGAGCACCTTCTATCCTCCATCCAGCCTTGGGAAGCGCAATTTCTGTGGGTTTGCAATGCTTCCAAGATTTGTGAAAAAAAAAATAAAAGGTGTTGCAAGAGCCAGCGGCATTGTATTTATAAGGAAATATGGAAGAACCTCCTGCAAACTGACGACCTCTGGGGGTTGCTCTGCAATTTTGCATTTTAAGAAAGCCCCAATCCATGGCTGTAATGCAGTCCTCTGCGTCTGCAAGGATGAGTTAACTGGGAAGACAACAGCTCCCAGCAGCGCAACGCAAACATTTGTCACTGCAGTGCAAAAATCTCCTCCTGACTCACGGAGTCACCACCAACCACTGCAAAAAGAGGCAATCTGCTTCTCGCCATTGCTCGTGCTTGGAGCTGAGCAGATCCTGTCCTTGCACGACCCATGACATGAGTGAGATAGAGCCACACGATGTCTGCCCTTCCTTGGATAAACCACTGCTACTCAGTGTTAGTCGATATTTTTATTCAAGGCTTCACTGGGGAAAGGAAAATGCCATCATTGCTGAGGAGCCGGGGAGCATCGATCCCTCCTGCCCCGAACTCACAGCTACACTGGATGGGAGTTCAGCATCAGGATTTGCAAAGGCCTTTCCTCTGCAGGGTGCAAGCCTTAAATCCATCTGTTTTCATATCCAAGCTCAAATCACAGGCAGGGAAGCCCTGAGCATGCAGCACCCCCAGGGTGAGCAAAGGAGCTGAAAGCAAAGAAATTCTCCATTGGACCCAATCCGAGCAACTCTGCAAGAACAGATGTGACCGGGGAGCCACCCTGGTGCTGGCTTTGCACCGAAGATGAGATTGCAGGGAGGGGAGCGGGGATCTGCGGGCGCAGACGTGCCCCGGAGCTACCTGCACCTGCTGAATGGTGCTGCGGCCGCAGCACACCTGAGGGGAAATGCTGGACCGGTTCCTCGCCGGGTGGGAAATGGGAGAGTCGCAGCGACAATGCGAAGAATCCTGCATGGAACGGGACTGAAGCAGGGTGGGGGTGAAGCAAACTCCCTGCTGCCAAAGCTGGGGAGGTTCATCTTAAATATGGAGCCTGGGTTAGAATCAGAGGACCCAGGTCTGGTTCTCCTACATCCCCTGCACTGTGCTGTGACCCAAAGCAGCACAGTGTCAGTGCTGAGGTCTACCCAGGCTGCTCCCAAGCAGGGTGAGTACAGAGCTGGGGTTTGTGGAGCACCTTGGCATACCCAAATGAATGGGAGTCCCAAAACCCCAAATCCCTCCCTCCTTGAAACTGTTATCCAGGCTTGTTTGGACACTTGCAAGGTCCTCAAGCTATCACAGAAAGCAGAGTTTTATTTTTTAAGGCTTTTAAAAGCCCAGCTGCACTCCTGGCCCTTTAACCGAGTCTGAAGCACAGATGGAAGTTTTAAACCCCTGTAAATAGGGGGTAGATGGAGCTGCTGGTGGCACATCCTGCTCCGAGCCTCCTCTGATGCCACTTTTAGATGTGTAACAGCAGGAAAAGGGAGAGAGGCTGCGGTGACTCCTAGAAAACACATCAAAAAGGGCCCTACCCATGAAGGACCCCTGTGTCACTGATGCTTTTCAGACATGGGGATCGACTCTCAGGTTCAGGCAGCCCACAGAGCTGCAGTCACAGCAGCAGGTCCAAGAGCTGAATGGAGGCTGTGAAATGCAGGGTGCTTCAGGAATAGCTGAGCTCCTTCCCATGCATGAAGCACATCCCAGGGCTCCTCCAGAGCGACCTTCCCATTACGCACATCACAGCCAGACAGACCTCAGAGCACCGACCACTGCCTTTCATTTAACATCAAATTCAGTGCTGGCAGGAAAAGCTTTAAGGCTCCCTGAGCCCTGAAAGGCAGGAGGAAAAGCAAGCCCGTGGCTGTCATTAGGAGAGAAAAGAGCATCACTTTGGTTTGGATGACAGAGAGGTTTTATGGATAGGCAGAGAGCCAAACAGCAACTCCCCAAACACAGGCACTGAGAAAACACACCTGAGGTTCACTTCCCAGCCAGATAGAAGGACCTGGGGCTGCCTAATGGAAGCATTTGGCAAAGCTGCTGCTATTGCAGAGCTCCCTGCAGCACGGCGATCCCTCCTGCCGCTTCCTTGCAGGGCACCGGGCCCACTGCGGGGAACCTTCAGCTCAGGTGTTGCAAGCAGCGTCTCCAAAGTGCTCAGGGAATGCGAGTCCCGACAGGTCAGGAGGAGCTTTAGAAAAAAGTCTCGTCTTGTGAAAGGCACCCCGAGCTTAATCACCGATCCAGCAGGTTTCTGGAAAAGCAAACTTCCCCGCACGCTGCCATCCGCCTCCGCGCAGGGCTGCATGCACCTGGAGCACCCAGCAGCCCGAGCCCAGCACCGGGCACCTTCCAGCACAGCCGACCCCAGTGCTGCAGTACAGCCCAGCCCGCGCGAAGACGGACGAAGCACACTCATTCCTCAAATATCTGATAACTCCTGGGATCCTTCTAACTCCGTTTATTGCCTCTGGCAGCCTTTGTTTCTGATGTGAGGAGATAAACAATGGGAATTGTCTTAATCCTAAAGGCAGAGGATAAAAAGTGCCGAGCGGGGGATGATCCTTTTATCACGATACATTTGGAACATCAAAAAAAAGTTGACCCTTTCTTTCAAGCGCGCTGAAATGCATCTGCTTTTCCTCCCCTGTTGGCAGGAATGAGCCCTCCGCTCTCCCACCGCCGAGCCCCCCGCGCCCACCCCGATGCTCCGCACGCAGCCCCATCTCTGCCGCCGCACCGCGCCTTGCTGACCTCACTGCTGCCACTTAACCTCAGATCCCCCTTCGCCGTGCGCTTCCCCTCCCCGGGATCGCTTCCCCGGGCGGATCCTATGGGAATCGCGCTCGCTCCGCTCCCCGTGTGCAGCTTAGAGACCACCTCGAGAGCGGCTGCGATCCACCCACGCTCCGCCGGAGCCGCGCGGGGTGCAAGTCGCTCCATCTGGCGAAGGAGGGGGAGGAGGGCTGAGCGCTGAACGCATCCCGTGCGGACACTGACGGGCAGCACTTTTCCCACCGGTGGGATGCACGGGGAGCACCGCCAGCCTGCTGCCTCCCAGCCATAGGGATGGAGCATCCTCCAAAACCAGCACACCTCCAGCCAGCGGGAGCCATCTCTGGGTCCGCTCCTCATGCTCCTGGGCTATGGTGGGAGCCACGGGAGCGTGTCGTGCCTGTGGCCCTGGGGACACCGTGCCCACACTGGGGCAGGGGATAAGGACATGACACAAATGCGGGTTCCCTCTGTGCACACCGGGAAAGCACTGGCCCTCAGACTGCCATCAATTCTGGGAGTGGGGAAACAGCGCTTCCCCAAAGACGGGATGAACAGAGCGGACACATTGCCTTCATTCAGCATTTCGCTGGAAGGTGCTGTCATGCCCCGTCCCTCCTGTCCCGGGGGTCTCCCCCAAGAAGAAGCCCTTGATGAACGGGCAGGAATTTTCCAGAACTATATCCTCCCCTGTTTACCTTCCACGTTAGTTCAGCATTCGCTCCGCGTGTTCCCGATGGCACCTGGCTCCTGCACACACACGGCGGTCCCCACGTCCCCGCAGGGTGACGGAGCACTGGGGTGTGCACTTTGCCTACTGCAGGTCCCCGGGGTCAGCACCCGAACGATCCCTGCTTGCCCGCCCGCTCCCTGCCAAGTCCCTCCCGGCCCCGCTGGCCCCATGGGGCACCCGGCCAAGCCCCAGGCCCTGCTCTGACCCGCCGGCCCGACCTCTCTTTCCCAGCGCAGCCCAAATCGGTAATTTAAGAACAAAAGGTGGACGGGGGCTTCGGCGCCCACCGAGTTATCCTATAACCAGGCTGGAGCAGCCGGGGAGAGCCGACATCCCCGCACCCACCTGCACCACCCATCCCCGCGGCTCCGGGACTGCGCACCGCAACCTCCGGATCCCCGCGACGGGGTGATGCTGCCCGACCCCGGCGGCACCTGCTCGGCCGCCCCCGAGGAGCAACAAGTGCCGGAGGCGGCGGGGGCACCCCCACGCCCGCGGCTACTCACAGCCAGTTGCTGGCGTTGGCCGAGAAGGTGGCGAGGATGATGAGCAGCAAGGAGCGCAGGAAATACTCCGGGCTCATCCTGGAGGGCAGGCGGGGAATGGTGCGGTGCGGTGCGGTGCGGTGCGGTGCGGTGCGGTGCGGTGCGGTGCGGTGCGGTGCGGTGCGGTGCGGTGCCCCCCGCCCGGCCCGCGGCCCCCGGAGCAGCCGCCGCCGCAGGTGGGAGCCGGGCAGGCGGCGGCGGGCGCTGCCCGGTGGATGCGCCCGCGGCGGCCGCCCAGCCCGACTGTCAGCTCGGCCGGCCCATCCCGGGATGGAGCGGAGGGCCGGGGGCGGGCCGGGGGCGGGGGCAGTCCCGGGGGCGGCCCCACATCGCCGCTACTGGGGCGGGTCCCGCCGCTGGGGACACCCCCGGGGCGGGACGGCAGCGGGGACGGCGCCCGCGCCGCTCCCATCGCCGCGCTGTGCCCGCGGTGCTGCCCCTCCGCTGCTCCCGCGGCGCTTCGTGATGGTTTTTTTTGGGGTTCCCCACCTCGGGTTTTTGGGGGGGGGGTGAACGGCGGAGGAAAGTTTTGTGCTGTCGGGATCGTTTCCATGTGGCTCTGGGGGCAGAGCTCGCGGTGCGGTTTTCCATCTTAGCATTGTAGAATGGTTTGAGTTGGAAGAGACCCTAAAGGCCATCAGATCCAGTCCCCTGCAACGAGCACGGACACCACAGCTCCATCAGTGCTCAGAGCCCCACCCAGCATGACCCTGGGTGTCTCCACGGGTGGGGCATCGCCACCTCTCTGGGCAACCTGTTCTTGCTGGTAGACATTGCAGAGATGACGTTCCCTCTTGTTCCACTGTAAGGCATTTTCCAGATGTGGTTTTCGGAGGGTTCAGGACAAAAAGGCAGCTTCTGCTGTTGGCATCTGAAAATGCACGGGGAGAGGGTCATGGGTTAGGATTTCCATCACCAGGACATGGTGGGTGGAGTGGGCAGCAAGGTAGGGCCATAGGTCCTGTGGTGACACGGGTGCTTTGGAGCACGAGGGGGATGACACCTGACCATGAACCAAGGACCAAATCCACACCTCCAGTTATCCAGAAACACTGAATGTTGGGAACTCCAGTAGCTCCCAGCAGCCTGGTTCCCCACCCCTACATCCCCATCCCTGAGGCCGTGGGGTGCAGTGGCACTGCCCCTCTGCTCCCCGTCCCCATATCTCCATCTCTCCCCTTCAGCCCACGTGGGCACGAACGACTCGATGTAAAGCCAGGAGCAACACGAGCTGACACGAGACGGCTGCCTGGCATGAAACTTAAGATCCCAAGCACACCAAATCTCCTCCTGTCAATGTTATTAGTTAGGTCCATTACTAAAACCTCTTGCTCCCATCTCTAAAATCTCGCCAAGCTGGTTTGGAGCTATTCAAAATTCCCTTTGTCTTTTCAACTCCGTTTTCCTGCTCGCAGCAAGGCTGAAACACGCTTATTCAAAGCACGGCAACTCGCGCTGTGCTGCACACATGCCTGTCTAAATGTATTACACCTACTTTAAAATCTCTGCATTAGTTCCCTGTCAAAGCGAGGATTTAATTTCAAAGTGCTTTGACGTATTTTCCAGCTCCTGACAGGCTGCAGCCCACCCTCGCCCAGTCATTCATCTGCCGTCGTGTTCTTGCTGATTATCCTGGTTGGAAGTGGGACACAGGCTGGTGGGCTGTGAATTGGAGGCTGATGCTGTTCGCCCTGAGCAGGTAATTCAGTGCAACTGGAGCTGATTAATCTGGCTCATCGGGTACGGCACAGCCGTGGCCTTTCTCTTGCTTCTAATCACCGCAAGTGTTGAGTGAAGTCATCAGGAAGGCAAAATCTAACAGAGAGGCAGCTGGGTAGGACGCTGGAGAGCTACGTGGCTGGATGGAGCCGTGTCAGCGTGCAAGGATATTGTGCGTTTGGTCTCAAATGCATCACTCCCCTACAAGGACCATCCTGTCCAACTGCGAACCCATCCCTGCCGTTCCTGCTCACAGCGTCATCCAGGTTGGAAAAGACCAGCGAGACCATCCAGTCCCACTAAACCCTGTCCCTAACAGAATCATTACAATCATTAAAGTTGGAAAAGACCTCCAAGACCACCAAGTCCAACCACCAGCATCATTCCCTCTGGATTTTCTGATGCCCCTGTGGCTTATCAGGTGGGACTGAAAGCCCTAGAATCATTAGGGCTGGAAAAGACCACCAAGATCATCCAATCCAACCGCCAGTGCTGCCCATGTCCCTGACAGAATCGTTAAGGCTGGGAAAGACCATGTGGGGCAGCTGCAGTGGTCTCAGCCATGTGATGGGGAGAAGGGCTGTGAGAAAGGCTGAGGCAAAGCTGTGAGTGAGGCTGCAGGGGTTTTCACTGAATAGAAACAAATTCTGTTTTGAACTGAATGGAACATAAATATCGGACACTTAGCAACAGTGCATGTATTAATCCTGTCCTGGAGAAAGGAGAAGCTGTTCTGAGAGCCTCCAAACCAGAAAACACAGGACAATTGTGCTCCTTTATAGAAACTTGTGGTTTTTCTGATGAAATTTATTTCAAACTATCCAAACATTTCAGAGCCGCTCTGATGACTGCTCAGGGAAGGTGCTGTATACGAGCGCAGCTCACAAACAGAAGCAGCTTTACGAAATGAAAATTGCTCCGACAAAAGAACTGTGTGCAGTGCATTATAAACAGAAAGCGAGTGGTTGCTGTAACCCGTGCTCACCTGGTTGGCGGAGGTGTGCTAAATAGGGGACGACGGTCAGAAGAAAAGCACGGCGTGTAGAGGTGGGTTTTCTTCAGCTGTGTGGGTTGCAAAGCACTTCAGCACGTGTGCCCGGGTGGGTGTGTGTTAATTTGTGTGAGTTTTCACAAGCCGCGGATGCAGGCATTCGATCTGAACAGATCTGTTGTGCTGCCACCTAAAACCCAACACCAAGGCTGGGAGATGGACTCCTCCCCATATATCATCAGGTGTGGCTCTGGAAGAGGCAGAGTGACTTGGGATCTACAGTCTTCCCCTTTGGACGTTGCCTCCGAACACACTGTGAAAGTCTCCCTTGGATAAAGGAGCATGGTCGACCTGTGAGCTGAAGAGCATCCCTGAATGTGGCGTGCTCAGCACAAAGCACTGCAGCAGAGGCAAGGTTTCCATGCTCTGCCACGGGGCTGGGGCTGAGCTGTCTTCACAGTAGAGTGGGCAATATGGGTGATAGGTGGACTAACAGTTGATCTTAGCAGACTTTTCCAAACCTTAATGATTCCTTGATTGCAGAATCCAGCGTTTAGATTATATCCCAGCTGGCTTTCACCTCTCAGCCAGCCCCATCCATACCAAGCAGGCTGTCTGCAGCACTGCTGAAACAGATCTCGATCCAGGAGCTGGGCAGTGCGTGCACACACCGGTGCACACGGAGCAAGGCAGTGCCGGAGTGACAGCCAGCGACTGCAACCTTTGCCCTACTCACCCAGCCCAGGGAGAAAACGAGATTGCAGGCTGGTCGGATACATAACACCACGACTGACTCCTCTTCAGTGCTTATTATACCTCCAGGCATTCGGGAGCACCAGGGCTTCATCCCCTGGTGCGGGAGCTGGGGGAAGGTGTGCACGGCTGAGCGGGGTGGGAGTGGGGAATGCAGCCATGTAGAGGGTATGGTTAATGGTTGGACTGGATGATCTTAGCAGTCTTTTCCAACCAGAGTGGCTCTGTGAGTCTATGCTAGCGAAGGATCTGCCAGGTTGATGGTGGCCAGGGAAGGAATGGGCAGGATCAAGCACATCTGGCCACTGTTGGCTGGTGGTGGAGCTGAAGACACACAGCACATCAGGTCCCACATCAAATTTTCTTGTCAATATCGAGATGCAGAGCTGAAGAGGTGTCCTCACATCTCCCCTGTGTGTGACTGTGCTCAAGGCAGGCTGTGGGGATGTGCTGTGACCCAGCTCCCTTCTGCTAGTGCTTTCACCACAGTGGTTTTGGGACATGATTTTTGTCTGTCTTTGAAACCATCAGTCTGTCTTCCTTGTTCCTGAGTAGGGAGTGTCTTTAAAGAGGACAACACTTCCCCCCCACATCAACCTCCAGTGGGTCCTAATGCTCATGCTGAACCATTTATTTCCCTGCCTCAATGCACAATCTGCATCCACAGAGGGGAGGAAACAGGGACCTGATATGAACAACCTTCAGGCGTCTTCTGAGAGCTGGTCCTTCATGTCGTCGAGTCCCTTGGATGCGTATGGAGCCAAGTGTTAGATGTGGCTTCCCGACATCATGCTGCTGGCTGGTAAAGGTCCTTCAACACTGTCCCCTGATTAGAAGACCCTTAAAGACCCTTAAAGGCCATCTGGTTTAACTTCCCTGCAATGAACTGGGACATCTACCGCTTGACCAGATGTAGGAATGGACCTTGGGCCATAACCAAAGAACATGTTTCTGCACTCAGATCAGCGCTGGGTCCCCCTTTGTGCTGAACTGAAATTTATTCCCTATCCAAATCCTTGTTTCACCTGAAACGCGCGAGGAATAGCGCCTGCACAGTGGTGTTGGTCTGTTTGGACCTCTTGGACTTCATTTTCTCTCGTGTGCACGAAACTTCTCATGTTAAGTAATGTTCTTCTCAAAAAAATGACTAATTAAACAACAGAACAGGAAATGTTAGAGACAGTAAAATCCCCTCAGCTGTCCAGCACATTTCTACATAAATATGGTGGTAAAATGATGGAAACAAAATCTTCCAGAGACAAAGACGAGCGGGTGCCCTGGTGACGCAGCAGTGACAAATCTATACCCTGTTACAACAAAATGAAACCACTGTGTTTATCCTGTGCCTTGGAGGATCTGGTGCAATTATTCTTAGGAGGGGAGAGAAGCCACACAGAAATCAGAATAGCCCGGAGTTTTGCTAAAATATTTGTACAAATCAGGTTATTCCACTGTGGCAAAGGGCTCCATTTGAAACTATTGCTTCAGAAATTATCCTGCAAAACTGGAAGGACTGTAAATGCTTGGCTTTAATAGCTAGCTACATACAATACAAACTTAATCAGTGGAGCTTGAAACGTTTGTGGGAAGAAAGGCAGAGTTTTATGGCTCTTTCTCTGGAGGTCTGCGGAGGACTGGACTATAAGGGTGCATAATGAACATGGAGGGTGGCAACGCTGATCCCATCTGCTGAAGTCGCCAAGGGGTGGATTTTCCATGTGTACACCCAGCTGCCTTCTGCCCCTCACACCTCCACCCCTCGCCTGGACTGTGGGGCTGTGGGGCAGAAACAATCCCAGCAATCTGGGCAAGAATTAGGGTCGTGCTGTCTCGCTCCTGGTTTTTGCCTGCAGCAAAGGCTAAAAATGTTCCACATCACTTAGAGGTGTCAGGTTATTTAGCCGTGGGCTGGGAACGGCCCTCAGAACATCTCAGTTACACATTGCTCTGAATATCTCAGCAAATTGCTTGCATCTAATTGAAATAAAGGAAGTGCAGTGGCTTCGTTTACCTGATGGACTGTATATAGCAACGCATCCACTACATTTTTTGCATTGATCATAATGAAAGATTTATTATCCCACCTGGTAAATATTGACTTCTTCTCCTTCTTTTTTATTTTTTTCTTGGTCAGAACTTCCTTCTCATGTCAACATCCCAAGTAAAGTCAATAGTTTCTTATTCACATTTCAGCTCTGGAAGTGCAAAGCCTCTGAATCATCTCAGATGTGCCCCCAAACCTCCAGTCTGGGGCTTTCAACCTGCTTTGTTTTGCAGTCTGAAAACTTTTACTGTGGCACTACAGCCCCTTCTAAAGCAATTGAGCTGTACTGCTGAGAGCCTCCAGGTTGATGAGTTACTTTTTCTGGAGCTTGCATAAGTAGGGCTTCGCATATCAGAAGTTCAAAAGTGCAGATCCAAGAGACAAGTGAGTGTCTCTTGAATCATTTATTGGATTTAGGTGGGTTCCTGAGTCATAGGACTGGTGTCTTCTAGAAAACAACAGATGTCATCAAGAATGGGACCATTGATAGGAGCACTGCAGACCTCCAGCTGTCTTTTGCCTGTGTTGAAAAGAAGGGAAACTCCATGGGCTTGGGGGACAAGTCATGCCCATGTGGAAGGAGCCAGGACTCCTTGGAGAAGGTGAAGTAGTGATGGAGAGGAGACTATAACAATAGATCATGTTGTCCATGTATGCATGTTTCTTGAACTTGACAAGCATATGGTAATCCATAATGAAGCACAGTCTGGTCTCCCTTATAATGGGAAACGCACCTCCTGAGTAATTTCTTGGGGGGATTTCTGGGCAGAGATTAGTGAAGGGATGGCTGGTTGTGGTAAGGAGGAGCTGTTTCTTTGTCTGTTAAACCCAATGTCTTTGCCCATCAAAGGGGCAGCACTTAGGCTTTGTGGACATGTGAACACTGGAGGCTATTAGGATTCCAGACTCAGGGTAGACAATCTGTGGAGGAGGGAGATGCTCAGCATGAAGGGAAATGTCCTAGGTCAAGACACCCTGGGCATTAACCAACCTGGAGACTGAAGCCAAGAAACCAAGTTCCTTCCCAGTCCATGGAGAAATGTTGGCCTCTCCAGTGAGCATTCACCTCATCTCTCCCAGGGACCCATTCTTGAAGAGCCCACAACAATGCTCAGAAAAGCTGTAGAGGAGCCCACGAAAGTTCTAAAGATTGGACTTCTTTGGATGAGTGCAGTTGGGTGAGATGAATTCATCCCTGGCAGCCCATGTGAGAACTCAAAATTTGTGACTGACTTGCTGATTTGCGGCATTTTCACTGGGTGTCTCTGAAGGGGAAATTACAGCAGAAATTCAGGCTACCCAGGGCCACAGAGCTGCTGTCACAGACACCAGAATTCATATGTGCAGTTGTGGGTGACTCAGGAGGTTCAAAGAACTTCCAGCTGTAAATACTAACGTTGATATATGGGTCATCTTCCATTCTAGAAATGCTGTATGAGGTGACAGACTTCATACCGCCCCAAAATGTTGCATGACTCAGGAAATACCTTGGTGCATGTCTGGCATTAAGGAAAAGCCAAAGGGGAGATATTTAACCATCTCCCTGGATTTCTACCAAGCTGAGGTGACCACTATAGATTCACCAGTGTGCGTGGACTCAGATCTGCTTAAGGGAGTTGAAAAAAGGCTAAAAGTTCTCATTTCTACTTTTTCCCTCCAGAAGTACATTTTTTGGGGGTAATTTCTTTCTTTTTTTCTTTCTTTTTTTCTTTTTTTCTTTTTTTTTTTCTTTTTTTCTTTTTTTTTTTTTCATATTACTGTTTTCTGTTGCTTAGGAAAAATTCAAGAAAACTGAAATATATGTAGAGCTCTGATTTCCAAACACTGCCTCTCCAGAGGTGCAGGAGAGTTTGGACACTCACTGATGCTATATTTACAAGTCTGGGGACCCCAGTTTAGAATAAAGAGAAAATAGTTTCCCTCCTACTGTCGTCCCAGATATCTCTCAGCCCTGATTTACACTTGCAGTTAAATCCAAACAAATGCTCTTTGACACTGCTCAGTACTTGCTGAATGTTGATCTAAGGAGATGTATGAGGCTCACTGAATTTTGTCTTGGAGTCATAGGTCATAGAATATTAGAAGTTGGAAGAGATCCACAAGTGACATTGAGCCCAACCCCTGACTTGAAGTCTTGATATTAATTAAGTAATATGCTTTCTCAATTAGATAGCCAATCATAGCTCTTATTATCTGATCAAGCTCTGATTACACTTCTTTCAATACTGGTTGGACATCATATAATGAAAGGGACCACAGCGTTCTCAGTGTACATCCAATTTTTATTATACATTGAAAAACACTTTGGTGAGATACATCTTTAAAAATAGACCACAAACCCTGTGTATTCAGTGGATTCCCAGATAGTCACATCATCTCAGAGCTCTTACGGTCACCACCATTTCAAAACCAGGACTGGGTCTGTCCTCTCATGGGGTGGCTGAGACCTGAGTTTGTGGTGACCATGCTGAGTGAGCGTGTCCAGCTCTGTGTGCTGGCTGGGACACGCCACTAGAGGGGGACACAGCCATGTGTAACAGGACATGGCCACCAGCCACGAGCGTGGGCCTGGGAGGTACACATGGTGGCCCAGTGAGTGGGGCTTGTGAGAGCCTTTGGGGTCTCAGCCCCTCTGGACCTTGATTGCTGAAGGTGCCGGGCCACAGGAAGGCAAGGAGTGAATAAAACACTGCTGATACCTTGTGTAGATGAAGCCTTGTGCTGATGAAGCCTTGTGTTGATGGTGAAGCCTTGCATTGACGGTGGAGCCTTGTGTTGATGGTGGAGCCCATGGCTGTGGTGTGGGATGTGAGCAGGCTTTGTGCTACACTGCTCCCATTCACTGTTGATGTTACACTGGAGGTTGCCTGACATTTTCCAGCTCTGCAAAGCAGTTTTGGTCAGTACATGGAGTATGCACATGGCTCGGGGGATGTGGCCTGTGGGAACACCTAGGTGTTTTTTTTTTTATGGTGAGGCTGATGAGTAATTGCATTGGGTTTTCACCTTGATTTCCCAGGCACTATATTGTTTGGAAGGGACTGTATCTCTCCCTTGAGCATCATGAAGAGATCCTGTGTCTGTCTATCAGGGGAAGTTCCCATTTGTTGGGGTCTGCAAGAGCTGTTATTTCTGTAAAATCCTCACTTATCTGCTGGGAAGAGCTGGGAAACACCTACAGCCTTCAATGGATAAGCAGCAGGACTGTGTCCTAATGATCCAGGAAGCAATTGGTGAGAAAAACGCTCTGTATCATATATAATGAGCCCTGCCAACCTCTCTCTGGGAAGAATAAGGGTGGTCTATACTCTTCAGCCCCAAGGAGAATATGTCTAGCCCATTTGTGGAATCCCAGGCTACATTTTTGCCCCTCTCCTTGACACCCCATAACAATTAGCTTTTGGAGCCAGAAGTCTATCATTTTTGACCTGGGATGATCAGAAATAAATCAAATCATAGAAACAGTTTCAAAACAGAGGAGCACTGTAAAGACATTTCCTCTTCTACTTCCCTGTACCGTGGCATGATCACTGATGTGGGATAAGTGTGCTGTTGGCATGCCTGGTGTTGTGACCTACAGCTCTGCCAAACCACCCTTTTCTTGGGAACTCTTAATCTCTAATGACTTTTGATGGTACTGCTGGTTTGATCTCTGATTTACACCTCTGTAAAGCCCCGGAGGCTGGGAGGCTTCTGTTTTTCACCTAAAGGTAAAAATGACTTAAAATTCAAATGAGAGTAATAGAATTCAAGTTGGTGGCTTGAAATTCCCAGCAGATAATAAGAAGTAAAATTACTTTGCAATGTGTTGGCTAATTTGCTGAATTTTACAGTCTTTTCTCCTACTCAAATGGTAGGCACTATATTTACCAGATTTATGGCTAAATTAAACTTTCCATAGCAGTGAAATTACCTGGGATTTCTTTAGTATATGATTTTCTGCAATTGATTACACAATAAATAGCCCTTTCTTTATCTCCCCAGAGAAATGTAAGGATGGGATTTCATGCCGTTTGTTTTTTATGGGAGCTCAATGTGAGGGCTCCTCGGGGAGCTTTGAAAATCACAGCCCTTAATTTTTAATTTTCAGTCCTTATAAACAATGCTATTTATTTGGGTGTGCCTGTGAGCTGAGGGCCAGTCAAATATCACTTCTCCATAGGCTCTGCCAAATGTTGAATCTCTCTGAGTTTATTACTTTAATCTGTTCTTACAGAGGTAGAGCTGAGCATTGATGCATAGTGCTGTCCTTTCCCCTATCCCTCACCCTGCTTGGCTCCATTTGATGCATTTGGCTGAAGACCCAATGCCCACACCTATAAAAAATACTCAGATATATGTAAGAGTCAAAAGGATATTTTGGGGATTTCTTTATCCTTTTTCAGCCAGACTTGGGAACCTGTGCCCCCTGCAGCAACTGCAGCAGCTTGAAAGCATCAGGTTGGAGTTTAGAGCTCAGAGAAATGCCATAGGATTTATGGCAACTGTGTTCCCTGGATCCAAGCTCAGCAGATGCTGCTCCAGGCTGATCCCCTGGATGTGGGAGTAATAGGGAAATCAGTAGGAAAGCATCTATCTGTCCCAGAGTAGGAGACAGGAGAGGCTGGGGGAAGTTTCCCTGCAATTTTGGGTCGAGTGGAAATCATGTGGGCTTGGTCTTTGACTTGAGTCATCTGCACCCCTATACCCAAAGAACAACCACAGCTTTGAAACTGGGAACCCATACCATCATTTTCACCTTTCTCAGGAGAAATGGCATTAAATCCCACGTTTCCCTTCAGGGGCCAAGCATCCACCCAGGAGCGTCTCAAGCGACTCCCATTGCAATGACCTTATTGCCCTGACTCACATCTTCCTGGCTTGGCTTCGCCGCTCACTCCCTGCGCTGCGCTGCCCGCCTGCGGGCTGGGTGCTGGAGGCACCTCCCTCAGCAGTCCCTGGGGTGCTGACCCCATTACACAGCCTGGCACATCTCTGCCACACTGCCATCCATCAGCTGACAAGCAAATCCGCCCCACGCTGTCACTTGTCACCAGCAGCTTTCAGTCCCTGCAGGAGCTCTGTGACTCTGGGCTAACAGAGAGGGGGTTGCGCCCGGTTAAGTATGATCAGGAAGTTCAGGGAAGATTACAAAAAAGTCTTGGAAAAATCTGCACCAGTCCGTGTCCAATGAAGGCAAAGCCAAGGGATGCAACTTGTGGTTCACCTTCTGCAGTGCCATGGGGAGAGTTTGTAGTTCCTCCAGTTTGGAATGGGGCAGGAAGACATCAGTGGGGTTCCTCATCCCACTTAGAGCCACCTCTAGGTCACTGAGTGGAACTGTGCTAAAGGGTCACTTTGCAGTTCCCCTGGTTTGGACTGGGATGGGAAAAGGTTAGTGGGGTTCCTCATCCTGATTAGAGACACCACTGGGTGATGGGTGGAACCATTCATGGAGAGAGGCTGGAAACTCCCAGTGTGTGAGACTGATGGGATCCCAAGATGGGAGGCTGATGGGGGGCTCAGCCAGTCCTGCCCTCTGGCTATTCTGGGGCTTTGGGTGGCTCCGAGGGACTGTGACTCTGACCTTCATGCAGGAGGAAAGAGCTGGCAACTGACGGGAGGAACCATTGTTTAAAAGGTGCTTTGCTGTCACCAACAGCCCATCCATTCCTACCTTGGGGCCGCTGTGTTGGTCCAGAAACTGTGGGAAGCATTAGGAACCCGGGAGCCCTCGGAGCCCCATTGGCCTCCTGGCCTCTGCGTGCAGCAGTCTCAGGTGGGAGACTCCTGGGTGACCCCTCGCTGCCAGGTGAACCCTTGTTTGCGCAGTTGCCCAGCGGATGAGATGTATATATAGCTGTTGTTAAATCATAACCATGCAGCTGAGGGACTGGGCCGGTTCCAAGGACTGCTCATGTCGATCTGGCAGGGGATGGAGGCAGGTTACATATTTACACATTAGTTTAAAATGTGGATTCTTTCCCCCAGGGCCCAGAATGGCTCATAGGCAGCTGCTCCAGCCATCAGCTCAGCTCGTATTTATTTGTGTTTTTCAAACATTTAGTCAGTATTTACACAATACACGCAATATTAGTAATATCTGCAATAATTTATATGATACCAAATGGGATTCCTCACGGCCAATGGGCTGCCTGGGGACTTGGCCCCTGCTCCCTGTTAAAAGCTTGAAAAAGTACAAATTAACAAGCCGTAAAATAATGTCTTCATAAAAAGAACAGGGGAAAAAAGGCCAGATCCTGGGAGGTGCTGAGTGATCGTGACAGCTCCAAGGGCCGCCGGGGACGGAGGGTGCTCAACACCTGTGCAAATCAGAGCTCAGCTGTCCTGTGAGGAGGAGGGAGGGTCCTGCATGGATCTCCAGGCCCAGACATTGGCATTTCTTTGTGCTGGTCGTGGTGGGAGGCGGAGTGAACCTAGGATTGGGTGCGATGGGCAGTGACAGCAGGGGAAGACCCTTTGCCCTCCAGACAGACCCCAGTGCATTGAGTGTGGATAGCTCCAGGCTTCCCCATCTCTGATCTCTGAGACAGAGATGCCAGCAACAGTTGCCCAGGAGGGAACCCAGTGCACATCCATCACCTCCCAGTCCTCTGGGTTGCTGCCACTTGGACCAACATAACCTTCTGTCATGTCCTTGTGAGACAAACCAAAATGAGAACTTACTGGGAACACCTGTTCCCAGTAGGCCAATATTTTCCCATCTTCCTCATGAAAAGCAAGAAAATCCCAAGGAAAATCCCTCTTGGCCAGGGGCATGAGCTGCTTGGCTGTGGCAGTGTCAAGATGATAGGGATCTGAGCTGATAGCACACAGAGCTTATGGCAAAAGCCTGGGGACACAGGGTGGGGTCTTGCAGCATAATGTAACTATGGGGCACATAGCCCATAGGGGCCTGGAGCGCGAGGAGGTGTGTGTTGTATTTCAAGCAGCTCTACACTGTCTCTGCGTCTGCAGCCACTTGCCATATTCAAACCAGATGCAATATCCGCTTGTCAGCAACGTAGCATGCATGGGGGGAATTCATTCATATGCTTTGGATCGATCCCAAGCCAAACAAATGATGGAGAGGCGCAATTAACCCAATCTCAAAGCTAATCCACTCTGAGTGCCTCTCTGTCCTGGTCTCTGCCTGCTCCACGTGATGGTGACTTGCCCCCAGTTATCACAGAACCATAGAATAACTGAGGCTGGAAAAGATCTCTAAGATCATCCAGTCCAACCACCTCTGTGTGGGAAGAGACATCGGACACAAAAAGTGCTTTTGGTAGATCATGGTTTGTAGGCTTTGCTTTCTCTTCAGCACTGTATCCTCCCTGTAAATCTTTTCAATGAAAAATCCATTCTCATTTGACTGGATTTCTACCTTTGGGATTATCTGAGAGACATCCTCTGTACATGGCCTTGAGCTCTGACTCTAGGACTGACTGTAATGGGTTGTGCTGGGGGCAGCCCAGCCCGTTGTGGTGAGCAGTGCTCCCAACCTGACTCCATCTTCACCAGCCATGTACCTTCATCCAAGCCCCTCTGCCCACACTTGCAAAGACAAATCTCCATCTTCTCCTGCAGGCCATCTTCAGCCATCTGCAGCCCATGTATCCCTGCTGTCCTGCCTGCCTTGGTTGCTCTTGCTCCTATATATCCCACCCCTCAAGCTGTGATTGCTTCTTTCTGTTTCTTACATCTGGAAAGGACCTGTTCCATAGCTGTGAGCTCTGCACTCAGCTTCTTTCAGTGCTGGTGGCTCCAAGGAAGTCCAGGACAGTCCCTTCATCTCCATCACAGCCACTCTTTGTGTGAGCTGTCCCACACAGGTATGGCTTGGACTGGCTCTAGGAACATTGTCAAAAGCCCCAGTGATGTCTAACAATACTGATTTCTCTCTGTGGATTGGCCAATCCAACTGTAGATCAGAAAAGTGAATGACTAACTGTAAGCCTGCCCATAGAGATCTCTACTTGGGTAGAAGCGGGGCTGTAGGGGACAACAGCTTCATGAGAACTCAGCAAGAGTTGGGTGATGGACACTTGTATTTCATCATTCTGGATGAATTTTTGTGATTCTCCCTGTGCTGATGTCTCTCTGAGGGCAGGAAGGGGAGATGTACATGGCATTGGATGTGCAGACTCACAAAAATGCACCACTGTGTCATTTGCAGCCATGCTTGCCTGCATCTGTGTTGCCATATGTGGAGATGGATGGGTGGACCATGTGGTGGATAGGGAATTGGCTGGATTATTACAACTCAAAGAGTTGTGGTCATGGCTTGGTGTCCAGGTAGAGACCAGTTACAAGTGGTGTCTCCCAGGGATCTACACTGTAGATGTTGGTGACATTGACAGTGGAATTGAGTGCATCCTCAGCAAGTTTGCAGACACCAAGTAGGAGGGAAGGGCTACCATTCACAAGGCTCTGTGAGGGGAAGGGGCCAAAGGCAACAAGATGTTTGCAGCAAGGAAAGTGGCTCTCACATACACTTCCAAGTGCTGCTGGATCAAGACCTGGCAAGTCACAGGACTAGCTTTAAAAACTAGTTGAAATCAAAGCATACACTCTGCATGCCCCTTAGATGCCATCTGCAAGCTGCACATTATGAAAAAGTCTTTACAACCCCATGGGTCGGACAGGGATAAAGCAGAAGGATGCAGCCTTTCTTCACTAATCCCCTGACTTCAGCAGCTGGATCATGAAGGAAACAGCAAATCCTGCAAAATGTATGCTGAGAGCTGGCCAAACCACAGTGTCCTTGGAAACCTGGACTCTGACTGCTCTGCTGGGCACTGCTTGGCCCATCTAGACTAGGGTCTCTGGGCATGGCCATGGTTGTTGTGTCCCTTTGTGCCCTCACTGATCTAATGTTGTGACTTTTCTTGTGTTAAAGCTGACGGGAAGGCATCACACAGGATCTCCATGCATGAACTTGGGGTGGTCTCCACTGTCCTGGGGCTTGGGGTCTTTTTCTGAACCTCATCAACTCCTACCTCCCACCTGAGTCGGTGACCACCTCCACCAGAGGTCATCTTGGCAGCAGGATGGGGACATGGGGCTGTCAACTCCATCTAGTGGCACATCCAGGCCTTGTTTCAGCCAGATCACCTCTACCCTGACCATCCCACTGGACGTTGAAACAAGCAGCTGGCCTTTCCCTTAGCTGCAGGTACCCAAACACTAGCACTTTTCCCTCTGCTCCTATTGATCCTATTGCCCATCCCCATGTTGTGTCGCTGTGCACTGTGCACGGGTTGGGAAGACTGTTTTATGGCAGCAGTCTCTTTACAAACTAGGTGAACAGCTGATATGGTGGATTTGCAGCAAGAGGCTTTGCTTCATCATCCAGTGAGGAGAGCCAGCTAAAAAGCAAGTTGGGATTTGGCCATTTCGATGGGACAGTCCAGCTGGCAAGTTGTGTGCATTTGTCGCTTCCAGGGGTTACAGATGTGTGCTGGACACTGTGGGAATGGGATTTTATAACAGTAATTAGTTTATTCCTGAGGTAAGCAGTATAAATAGGAGAAAAATTTGTTTCCTGTTCCAATGCAAATAAGTAACTGGCAGCCAGTTGGATAAGGGCCATTGAATATCAAAAGCCTAACAGGGAACTGTGTCAGTTCTATATCCCCTTCTGGCTTATTTGCATGCTAGTTGGTAGAGGAATGTTTCTCTTCAGGTTACTAAATTTACTAGCTTACTGTATTTTTTTAGCTTGGGGCTGGCTATTTGAATGGCCATTGGCCAGCTGGCTGCCTACTGTTTATTTGAATGGCTGGTGGCCAGCATTTGTCACTGGTCCTCTGAGCATCCCAAACCCAATCAACGTTATTGACCCAGGAGAATGGGCTTCTTCTCAGTTGCGCTGACCCCACAGCAGCAGCAGAGCTCTGCATCATGTCCCAGCTGGCTTCTCCTCCTCCTCCATCCATAAGCCCCTTAGTGCTTTTGCTCTTGGAAAAAAAAAAAGTGGTTTTATTTCTGCCTCTCTTGCTACCTTTCAGTTTTCCCTATAGAAGCATAAGCCACAGCTAGAAAAAACTCCTGCTCCACAAAATGCCAGTACTCTGCTGGGCAATGCTTTCTAATAATTCTCTGTCTCTGCACTGGGGACATAGCAACCTCTTCCAGCTCCAATAAACGTTATATCTGTGTTTTCCTCACGCTTTCCAAGATCAAGAAACAAAGCAGCCCACTCTCCACATTCTCGGTCCCTAGGCACATACTTGTATGTTTGATGCCCTGCTCTGCTTCATCCCTACTCCTCCCTGCTAAGTGTGCCCAGCTGGGACTCATATAAAGACTGTGGTGGGCAGCATCTTGTTCATGTGTTTGTTAAGTACCAACCTCTCTGCTTGATGCACATCCTTAGCCCATAAAGGTAGCGTTATTGATCATGTCCTTCTTGTGGACAGCAACAAAGACATTTGGAAGCAACGTTCCCCCAGCCTGTGGCCAGGTCCTTCAGTACCCTGAGCCTGCCTAGAGAACCTCTACCCATTACATGGAATCAAAGAATTATGAAGGTTGGAAAGACCACCAAGGTCATCTAGTCCAACTGTCAACCCATCTCAATCATGCCCACTGACCACGTCATAGAATCGCAGAATCATTAAGGTTGGAAAGAGCCTCTTAAAGCTCATCCAGCCCAACCCCAACCCATCACCAATGCCCAATAAATCTCCTCCCTCAGTGCCACGTCTCCACGTTCCTTGAACACCTCCAGGGATGGTGATCCCACCACCTGTTCCAGGGCCTCACCACTCTTTCTGAGAAGAAATTGTTCCTCGTTTCCAAACTGAACTTCTCCTTATGCAACTTGAGACCATTCCCTCTTGTCCTATTGGTGTTACCTGAGAGAAGAGGCTGACCCCCACCTCGCCACAACCTCCTTTACATGTAGGCGTTCGCACAATGAAAGAGCAACCTCAGAGGGCTTCAGAACTCTGCCAAATTTCATAAATAAGATTGGGGTTGCCCCCAAGAGTTTGGGGTTTGTTTTGCTAGAGAAAGTGACAAGAAGGCAAAAATGAAAACCTAAACCCAGATTAGGAAGCAGTTCCTCCAGGTCTGGTGTCTGTGGGTGTGTGAAGATTGATGGAAGAACAGCCTGGCATTGGGAAGTTCATCATCTTGAACACATTCCATGGCCAAGGATCAGCTTTTCCAATGGACTTGCCTTGGAGGCTGATACAGTGTGTGAGATGGGACCTCACCCCCTGTCTGGACAGCAGCTCCTTGGGGACCTGGCAGGGGACAGAGTGTCCATGGCTCAACACAAGTGCCTCTCCACATCCTACAGGCTGTGAGGTTAGTGCAGGGCACTGCACAGACTCCAGCCGCTCCTACAGGCCAGGCTGAGTTCCGTGGGATCTTAAGAGGTCTCAGCAGCAATCCCAAAGATGTGTGTGCTTCACACACCTAGAGGAGAGCTACATGTTCCTAAATGCAGCCTGCCTCTTCTTGCTCTGCACGTGTGTGGCGAGACACAGCTGCTCACACGGTGGCTGATGGCACTGAAATCGTGCAGGGCGATCCCTACGTCTCTGGGATCCCTGCAGACACAGCAGGGAAGTTGCTCCGGTTACATCAGATGCCAAAACCCAGATGTCACAGGGGCATTCGGATGTGTTGTGACATCCAAGCCCGCGCCTGGGAGCCCGAGCCCGCATCTACAACTGCTCTGGAAGGAAATGAAGAGATGCCTTCATGCTAATGATTTAGGAGAGGTTGTTTTAGTCAGTCCTTGAAGAGTCTTTCCTTGCAGCAGTGATAAGTTCCTCAGAGCCCCTGTGTATGTCCATACCCCACCATCACCCCATGGATCTTGTAGATGGGTCCCTGACCTCCCAACCCTCTCCCAGCACAAGGGCCATGGCATCACTCTCTTTTTTTCTGAGCTTTCCCTGGTTTGGTAATGCTGGAGGCTCCTCCAGGGGGAAAATTTTACACCAATCTATTTGGGATGGAAGGTGGAAACCCACCTGCAAGGTGCTTGCACAAGCAGAGAGTATTTGTGGTGGTATGGGCTGAGCTGGAGGGCTGCGGTCTCCTGAGCCCCAGGACAGAGTGGGGACTGCTGTGGCCCTTTTGCACCTCAGGGAAGTCCTGCTCCGAGGAGCCAGGGGACAGCTAGTGGCTGTGCCCAATGGGAAGGGCTTTGCAGTCCCTTGGCCCCAGTGTCAGAGGTGGTCCGGGCTCGGCATGGGCGTGCAGCTCCTCTTTGTGTCTGCTGCTGCCGCTGGCATTAGCTCAATGAAATGCCTTCTCGCCGTGCTCCCATTGAGGAGAGCCCCCCACCCCCCCGCGCTGCCTCATGAATGGGGAGCTGCCATTTCAGCCCAGTGCTTGCAGGAGACAAGGTTTCATCTCCTCGTCCTTAATTCCTCCGTCCGCTCTGCCAAATCCAGCCTCCATCCCGCCTGCTGCTGGCTGCCTCGCCGCCGCATTCACAGCCCTCCATGCAAACTCACTTGGGATTGTTTTGAATTTAAAATCCTATTAGTCTTAAATTAATTGCCTTTTCTTGCAGAGCAGCGGGTTGGAACTGGCAGTCCCGGCCTGTAATTATTAACTGGGGAAAGGCTTGAACAGAGAAAAGCCGCTTCTCTCCTGCTGGGTTGCCCTGTATAGGCACAGCCCTGCTGTCCTGCTTTCTTCTCTGGCTTTTATTAACCAGCTCATCCCCTTTTGCTGATCACCCTTTTATCTGCGAAGCTTTGAACCTTGGAATTAAATTCTCTGCAGAGCCATGACGAGAGGGGGAAGCTTTGGTTCAGTTCACTCTTGGAGAAACCGAGAAAAGGAGGAAAGCCCTACTGGGAACCACAGTGCTTTGGAGGGTTGTGGTTAGTGCTTCCCCAGCGCTGGGTCCTCTCCCTTTCTTTTGGCATTGTGAGCCTTGGGGCAGATGTAAGCCAGGCTGGGATGCTGGATGGTGAGATGCTGGCTGGCCCCGTGGTGTTGCATGGGGTGACCAGGGCTGTGGCACGACCTGGGGCTGTCCAAGCAGACATCCTCATCCCTTCACCCTAAGGAAGCATCTGGAGCAGTGTCAGCAGCCCCAGGTGCCCTCCTCAGACAGACACTGCTGCTGGGGAAGAGCCACACTGTGAACAGGGCACCGGCAGCCCAACCTCGTCCAGGATTTTGGCCTTCCATACACCGAATCTCTTTTCATGTCTGTGCATGACCAAAATTCATCTTGGCTCGGGGGAGCTCAGCAAACCCAGCCAGAGAGGAAGGGAGGGGAGGGCAGTGGGCAGCAGCTCAGCTTGCCCAGCCTGACGGCCAGATTAGGCAGAAACAGCTCTCGTGATGACGGCTCATGGGCAGGGTGAAACAGGAACTCCAGCTTCGCAGACAAAGTTATTTTGGTAGCTGTGCGCAAACCCCCCGGTTGGAAAATGTGACACGCTTCTTATCCCCTTGAATTTGCTCACAAAACACTAATTAAGGCATGTAATGAAGACAGCAGCATCCATTAATAAAGAATCATTATGGGGCCGGATTAGCCAGCTTATCGGAAACAGGTGGAAGTGAGCTGGGAGTCTGCTGTGGGCGGCATGTATTTGCTGAGGCTTTCCCAGCATCCAGGGCAGCGATGGGAGGATGGGGACAAACCAGGGCTGTGTGTGCAGGGAGCATCCTTGCCGTGGGGTTCATGTCGGGACCGAGCTCTGCGCCCATTCCCAAACTGCTCTGCTGCATGGGATGCTGCTAGTGCTGGGGATGGCAGGATCTGTCCCTGCCCCTGGGGAGGTGGGGAATGGCTGGGGAGGGGGATATATTCCCTCCTCGCAGGAAAAATAATGTAGACCTTGGGAGTGTGGGTCTGCCTTGCCCTTGTTAGCCCCTGACACCTGCCTAGCTCCTGCCCCGCTATAAATACAGAGCTGACTCATGGTCTCTGCAGCCCCTCTGGGTAGGATTTAGCTTCAAAGAGGCTCAGACTGCTTATCTGAAGGTGAGTTACAGCTATTTCAGAGCAACTCGACTAAGGACAGCATTGAAGAAAGGAAGCTTGGCTATCCCTGGCCTTGTGACCTTTGCTCAGGAGATGCTCTCGTGTCTGCAGTGCTGCAGACACCATATAGCTGGGGGTTGCCCTCGAGTGACTGGGGAATATGGCAGCCAGCTGCTGGTGGGATGCCCTGCCACCCCCTCTGCCATCAGCTCCCATCATAATGGCACAGAGAACCCATCTGCCAGTCCCAGTCCTCTGCCAACCACTCCCAGCTCCCTCTCCCTCCTGGCAGTTCTGGGCTCCCCGTCCACTCATGCAACGTTCCCCCTAACCTCAGTTACCCACCCAGGTTCCACCCAACTCAGTATCCCTCCACCGACCCTTTCCACATCCTCACCCTTACCAACTGGCTTTCCCACAGAATTCAAACCCACCTAGGACAGTCTTGGCTGCGTGGTCCAATCTCCCGTCCCATGGATGGCCCGATCCAGGCTGGAGGTCAAGCAAACCTTTGTGAAAAGGGAGATGAGCCCTTTTTTATGGCTTGCACATGCCATCATCTTTCCATTCTCTTCAGTGGGTAGGCAAAACCATTTCTGCTCTCACAAGCATCCTCCCCTCGCTGCTGCTCAGAGCATCCTTCAGCGTGGACTGATGGAGCTTCTTAAGCTTTTATGAGGCTGTGGGGGGATCTGGGGGGGGGGGCTGGGTCTGTGGTCCCCCATGGGGGTATTGGGAGGGAAGTGAAGCAGCAGGTGGCTTTTCTCGCTCAGGGCACGATGCCCCGTGAAGAGCGGAGGAAGGTGTGAGCCAGCAGTTTGGCCTCATGGAAACGGAAACCGGAGAGGGGAGATTTATCCACGGGCATTATGTGTGGTCTCTACAGAAAGCTGGTAATGCGGAGAGGTCATGCGTTTAGCAGGAGGGATGTTTGGGCTGGGTGGCTGGGGAATTATTCTGTATGTAACGTTTCCTGCATACCTGTTAGCACAGTTTAGGAGCTGCACACCTGGTGCTGGACCTCAGGAGAGCATTGCTTACTCCCGTGCAGGGAGATGGGGAATGTCCTGGATTCATCTGGGACATGACACAGACTTGGACAGAACTTTGCATTCTGTGGTGGGGCCAGACCCTGCCTGGTTTTCAAGGGAGAGAAGGGGCTTTGTCTTCAGGGCTGAGCATTCTGCTCTGGTGCCTGGATGGGGGACACCTGGGAAGGCAGTTGGTTCTCAGGCAGCCTCAAGTCCAAGGAAAATCACAATTTTTACTTTTGCCTTCAGATTTGTCCCTAAAAGCATAATCCTAACTCATCCTGTGCACCAGGGAAAGAGCCAAGGAAGGCCAAAGGCAGGGGACAGCAACAGCTCTGGTGGGGGCTTTTGTTACAGGTGTTCCTCTTGTTTGGACAGGGACCTTCTCCAGTGTGCACCACCCAAGATCCACCCTACAAGGACCCACTGAAGCTCATGTTCTCACACAAGCCTTGGAGGGCTGGGGAAGGGGAGCAAAGATATTACTTGGACTGAATTTACTGTCACATCCCAAACAAAAAGCAAAATCTTTTGTTTTGGTGGATGTTTACCCTGCCAGGAAAGCCGTGGCCGGTTGGCAGAACGTTCCCGGGAACCGATTTCACGGCAGATCTCATAGCAGTGGCTATCTCCCAGCTTGGCCTCTCTGGGTATGTGTTCCCACCGGCCGTGCTGTGGCAAGGACGTTCAAAGGAGCCTGTACTCCCACTGCATTCTTCTGCCTGCTCTCATTCGTGAATCTGCTCCGTCAGGGCAGTGCAGTTGGTCAGGAGGCACTAGCAGGAGAGGAGGAAATGCCTGCTGCTTTCTGACTCCAAACCATATGCATTTCTTCAGTCTGTTGCTATCTGAAGTGTTATCCCTGAATGGGAGGGGTTGTCTCCCCTCAGCCCAGCTCACAGAATCTTCTTCCTTTTCCTTTTCCTTTTCCTTTTCCTTTTCCTTTTCCTTTTCCTTTTCCTTTTCCTTTTCCTTTTCCTTTTCCTTTTCCTTTTCCTTTTCCTTTTCCTTTTCCTTTTCCTTTTCCTTTTCCTTTTCCTTTTCCTTTTTTTCCTTTCCCTTTCCCTTTCCCTTTCCCTTTCCCTTCCTTCCTTCCTTCCTTGACTAGATCCACCAGTTTGGCTGTTTCCACAGTGTGAGCTACAGAAAGCCAAGACCTCTGGT
Organism: Oreortyx pictus; assembly: GCA_036925125.1. Lineage (NCBI taxonomy): Eukaryota > Metazoa > Chordata > Aves > Galliformes > Odontophoridae > Oreortyx > Oreortyx pictus. The sequence continues at coordinate 6,063,105 of JAUPFR010000024.1, read as the reverse complement.
TTCTTGGGGTTGGAGGGAGCTGCCGAGGGTGGCAACTGTTCCTGATGCCCTGGGTGCTCAGACCCAGCCACTTCTCCATGCTCCTTGCAGAGGTGTCCAACAGAGTCTGAGCCACTTGACCAGGCTCACAGTTTCTGAATTCTTCCTTGTAAAGCAGAGAGCCAATATTCTAGCTGAAGTGTTCTGGGCTAGGAAGGCAAGGGGAGGGCCATGAGCAGAGCAGCAGCCCCTGTGATTTACTGTTTCGCTTTTATCTCTCCTGGTGGATTTTCTTTTCTTTCTTTCACTTGTTGTTTCCCTCCTCTCCTGTGTGTTCGTGGTTTGCGGTTTCCCCTTTGGTGTAACCTGAGTAGATTATGTGTTTATCTGTGATTAAGCGACACGTTTTTGCTGCCTAGTTTGTTTCCGAGGTTATTTGTGAAGCCGTAGCCCTGCCTGGCCCCAGGCTCACTGAGGTTCCTCCTGCACAGTGTCCTGGCATGGCTATAGACATGTTTTCTATTGACACCAAAGGAGTTAAAGCCCAGAGACTTCTTGAGTTCTCTGAATAACCTCAGCTCCTCTTGTCAGGAAGCCCACGCTCCAGCTCTTCTGCTAAGGTCACTCTTCTGAACGAGAGACCTTGGGATCCAGGTGTGAGGCAGCAAGCTCCTGCACATTTACTCCTATTCTCCTGCCAAACATTTACTCACCCTCTAACATACCTCATATCTCATCCTCTAACATAGCTCAGTGCAATTTGTGCCATTCCCCTGGAGAAGGATTCATTTTCATTATGGCAGCCTCTCATGGGATTATGGACTATCTTAATACCAGGCTTGACCCCAGTGCTGGCTCAGGTCTCAAACCCAATCTCAGTGGTCCTTTCCAACCCTAGTGATTCTGTAAGTGGGCACGGTGGTGATGGGTTGACAGTTGGACTGGTTAATCTTAGTGGCCTTTTCCAACTTTAACAATTCTATGATTCCATGAGTATCTCTACAGCTGCCAGACAGAGGATGATCCTCAGACTCTCTGTGCCACTTGGTGAGAAGATTCACCCCATGGTTTGTGCTGTACTGCCACAGGCTGGGCAGGCATCTGTTTATTGGGGTGGAGGTAAGATCTTGTGCCCTGGACATGCTGCATTTGGTTCAATCTTGCCTCTTTGGCTACAACCTCCTGAGGTCTGCTTAGAAAGCAAGCTTTAAAGCAATTAGAGGAACGATAAGTGACAGCTGACATAAAGAAAATACCAACAACAGCATTCAGAGCAGCACCTGGGATTCAGGCTGCAGTTCCTACCAGGAGCTTAACAACGTGGACCGCTCACCATCCAGGGATAAGCTCACTGCTCCCTTAAGCCTCCACGTCCCTTCTCTCCAATGACAAGGTTGGGTGATGCACTGAGCAATGCCACACCTGTCCAAAATCACATTTCTTTTCCCTCTGGAAACATCTACTTTTTTCATTCAGGAGGATGAAATGAAGATGCCTTGTGTTGCTGTGACCTCAACAAGAGGAGGAGTGCAACCTCAGCAGGTTTGTGGGTGACACAACACTGAAGGGAGTAGTTGATGTGTTGGAGAGCAGAGCTGCTATTCAGAGTAACGCTGGCATGACTGAGAAATAGACAGTCAGAAAACTTGTGAGGGTCAGGACAGATGCAAGTTCTGGTACCTAGAGTGGATTAGCCTTACACAATAGTACACAGGGAAGGACAAATCCGGATACTCTGCCCAGTTTTGGGCTACTATCCAAAAGAAAAGTGTCTGCAAAGTGGAGTGGGTCCAGCTGAGGACCACAGAGGTGGAACATGTTGCACCATGAGAAATTCTGATGGGGTGTAAGGAAAAATTATTCAGCCTGAAAGTGGTTAAGCACTGGAACAGAGCCCCTTGAGGCCCCAAGAGCTCTATCCTTGGAGATTTTCAGCACTCAGCTCAACGGGGTCCTGACAGTCTGATCTAAATTCAGATTTTGCACTGAGCAGAGGGCTGTTCAGGAGACCTCCAGAGGGCCCTTCTGACCTACATTTTTGTTCAGTTTTATAATTCATCGCAGGAAATGATTTTCAAATTGTCCCTTTCAAGGTTTCTTTCTTCTACACATTCTGCCTTGCAGGTCACAAGAGGTGTACCCTACAGTTTTGCCCATAATGTCTGTAATTACTCCATGCTAATCTAAAGCGTGCATTAAATGAAAGTTATCAGGAGAGGAAAAATGGTCTGGAGCTGAAGTATTAGACAGAATTGCCCTACAGCTTAATTCAGTTCCTGAGTTTGTCATGTGTTCCCTGAAGGATTCTGGACAAGTTTCTACCTAATACTTTCTACTTGCACTGCTGGTAAGTGCATTTCCAGCACCTAGCAAAATGAGGTCTGGCTGGTTTTTTTGCACAGTGGGAATTGGAGAAAGTAGTGTGGGAGCATCAGGAGACACAAATCTTCCTAGTCTCTCCAACACAGGAAGGCTGTACATAGGCAGTGCTCTGCTTTGCATGGGTGACATTCTCCATTAGTTGTGAGCATGAACAGGGGATGATGAGCAAAACTACATACCTGTCGTGGCACACCATGGAGCTTTTATTGGTCCTATAAGTTCAGTGCCCTAGAACCTACAAGTCCTGGCACCATGCTGAGCCCTGCATAGCCACGCTTCAGCAGTTACATAGCTGGAGGTGGGGGTAACCTGGAGAGACAGACCTGAGCCCTCTCTGGAGACCTCAGTTAGTCATTGTATGATGAAACTTGCAAATGCTTCCAAATTCTATGAGAGTCACACACCTACTAGCACTGTCCTCTTCCTGGTGACATGAGGTCAAAGGAATGAAGGCACAGGGTAGAGGATCACACAGCTGAACCTGAGCAGAGATGAAAGATTTTCATAACAAACAGCTCTGAGCTGATTTTTCTAGTCATTAAAGGGATGATTAATTGTGCTCCTGGAGTCTTTGTTTTCCTCAATAAAAATATCAGTGGTTCTTCCTCATAAGCAGCTCATAGGATGGATGCAAGTATGGGATGGGGGAAATCTCTAGGCAAAGAGCAGATGGCTTCTCCTAAGACGTTTTGGAGCTACTTCCCCTGCAGGGCTTTTGGTCTCTCAGAACTCATCTGGCACTGCAGGCAGACACAGAGCTGGTCTGTGGCAATTCCCAGGCTGTGGTATGGCTCCTGTCCTTAACCAAATTAGAGCAGAGATTGAATCTGAGCAGAGCGAGGCTGCTCACTTAGAAGAGCTTAGTGCCCCTTATCACCCCCAGGTTGTGGTACATTCATTATGAACTGCTGCCAGGCATGGAGATTGGGAAATGGGGAAGAGAGGGGCAGTGTGAGGCTCATCTGGTATGAATCTCCCATTGAAATACTGCTATATAAGCCAACTGTGGGCAGCTTGTTGGGCAGAGTGTTTATGGTTTAGGGGCTGACTCTTCAGGCTTGTCTTCAAGGGGATGGGCCTGGAGCAACTCAGATTTGCTTGTCACTTAAAAACATAAGTGTGGGGTGTCAGCAGAGACACTTAGAGAGCATCTTATGTGAAAGTGTGGAAGTGAGAGAAAGAGGATCTGGGTGAGCAATAAGGACGTGGCAGCGTTTGCTGCTTGCATCTCTACTGTAGTGAGGAAACCACACAAGGGTGGAAAAGGGTGGAGGAGGTTACAAAGATAGCAACAATGCATTCCCAGCCCTTAACAGTCTGCCTGGGCTCCTCTGCTGGCCCAGCTGAGCCATACTTCTGGGTCCTAAGTGAGCGCTGTGGTCTCCAAATTGATACATGCACCTGCCCATGGGCTCCCTAGAGATGTGAGGTGTGTAACTGCTGAGGCACTGGCACAGGGTGCCCGAAGAGGTGATGGATGCTCCATCCCTGCAGACACCTGAGGTCAGGATGGATAGGGCTCTGGGCATTGCTGGAGCTGTGGGTATCCCTGTTCATTGCAGGGGGTTGGACCAGGTGACCTTTAATGGTTCATCCCAACTCAAACTGTTTTATGATGCTATGAAACACCAGGGATCACACAACAGGCTCTCTGCCCATGTGCTCCCACACCATGTGGTGTTGCCCTGCAATGCACCCAACCCAATCTCATTCCTTGACTCACTCGTGGGAGGCACCCAGAATAAACTGTCTCAGCTCTGTGTTGAACTCGGCCCCGTGGTGGCTGTCGAAACCCAGCCAGAGCTGTAAAAAGCAATCATACTGTATTGAAATGGTCTTAAGTTGCTCCCAGTGAAAGGTGCAGGGCTAATTCAATTAACGGCCTAGCGCAGATAGATTTAGGAGCTGGGCTGGAGGATGAAAGAAAGCAGAGAAAGAGGGAGAGGTCCCTGTGGAGACAGGCAACGGTGCTCCCTGGGCTTTAAGTCCGTCACCTAATTGCCCTCTGCTTTGAATTGAAGGGACAAAGGCTGCCCCTTGCCTCCTGCCCCCAACATGGCCTTTTGCAGAGGAGAGATCCTGGGGTGCTCCTCTCTGTATGTGAGGAGAGAACTGCTTAACTCTGCTTTGCTCTGAAAGGATTTCCCCTAATCCTGACCTCTCCCGGCACTGCTCAGATGCTGCGGCTGCGAGCACAGCATTGGGGCTTGCTCTAATCCCACCCCACTGCTCTCCCCTCTGCAGGAGCGCTCACCCCTTTTCAGCCTCTGTCTTTGGGATTGAAAGGCTTGCAAAAGCCTTTGGAGTTCAGTCAGGAGCCACATTCCTCAGGACACAGCCAGCTCCCCAGGAGCCAGATTGCAACGGCAAGGCTGGAGCTCTCCTAGAAACCCAGAGAGCAGAGACTGCAGGTCACTATGAGAGAGCTGCAGGATGCCAGGAGGAAGATGTGGGCTGTGTGGAGCTGCAAGATGACATGAGGCTGCCTCTCAGTCTTCCCTTCTCTGGACTGAACAAACCAAATGATTTCAGCCACTCCTCTCACATCTTGTCCTTTAGATCCTTCACCATCTTCACAGCACTCTTTGGACCTCCAAGAGCTAGAAAGACAGTGGGTTTCACCAAGGGCATCACCCTCAACACCTGCTCTCCAGTTCCTGGGGCACTGATCTTTTGGGATGCACCAGTGTTGGGCTCAACGTTGGGCTCCTCACTCCAAGAAAGATACTGGAGAGTATCCACTGAAGGGCAGTAGATCTGTGAGGAGTCTGGAGCACAGTCTTATGACCATCAGCTGAGGGAGCTGGGATGTGTCAGTCTGGAGAAAAGGAGGCTCAGGGGAGACCTCATCACCCTCTACAACTCCAGAAAGGAGGTTGTGGTGAGGTGGGGTCAGCCTCTACTCCCATGTAACAGCATTAGAACAAGAGGTGACGGCCTCAAGTTGCACCAGGTGAGGTTCAGGTTAGATATTAGGAATAATTTATTCTCAGAAGGAGCAGTGATGCAGTGGCACAGCTGCCCAGGGAGGTGGTAGGGTCACTGTCCTTGGAGGTGTTTAAGGACAGGGTGGATGTGGCACTGCGGGACGTGATCTGGAGTAGTCACAGGCATGGGCTGAGGGCTGGACTGGATGATCTTAGAGGTCTTCTGCAACCTCTGTGATTGCATGGTTCTATGATTCCATGTGCTCTCAGATAAGGCTGAAAGCTGTGGGTAACCCAGAGGTGTCCCTAGAGATGTGTGTCACCACGTGTGTGATGGCATCAAGGCTTTGGAATTGCGGCAGTCAGGACAGCAGGATGTTGGGAAATGGGGTAAAGAAGATGTTTGCTCCATAGTTCCCTGGCAGCTCTTCCTGTCCTCAGTCTCTAGAGCTAGAAAGCAGAGGCAAATCTATGGGCAAGCAGATGCCATAGTAGCAAATTATATACCAAACTATGAAGAGCCAGGTGGGAGCTAGGAAAGGAATGAAATAAAAGGATGTGTAAAATGAAATAGTACTGAGATCCTGATGGAAGTAGCTGATATCAGAAAGGACACATGGCATCTTCCTAAACCAGAATTAGCAGTGCTGTCAGCCCTTCTGATCAGAGAGAGTGCTCTAGGGACTGCTGTTAGTCACTGCAGCAGGGATTTGCCCGTACCATACATAAAGCTTTTCTCATGTGGATGCAGCAGTGTTGTTTAACTTGTGTAACTGCATCTGTTTGCCTTCAGTGTGCAAACCTGGGAGTCAATCTCTCATCATCCGCTCAGATCTAAGCATCTCTTGACATCCAAAAAGAGGCACTGGTCCCAATAGGAGAGGAGCAGGCTGCAACATGAGGATTCCTCCTTATCTGAGACACTCCTCTAAGGACAGGGACTGCACAGGGACATTTCAGGAGTGCTGCAAGCTCTCAGTGATGCTGGGGAGCTGAGTCAACCCTAAATGAATCTGCAAGGACAGTGTCAGGTTGTGGTTGGTTCTAAGTTAGGGAGTCACATTCAGCACGTCCGGTGGCCAAGAGTCTCTTTGTCTCTTCTCGTCTGGGCCGTTGAAGGCTGTAGAGATCAGGTTTCCGAGGTGCTCTGCAAGTTTGATAATGGAGATCCATGTGTGAAGCTGCAGGGTAGTTTTCCTGCTGCCAGCCGTGTTTCACCCACAGACATTAGATCGGGCTCTGAAGAGATGGGGGCATTTTGGACTTGGGCCATACCAGCACACTGAGCTGCAGATGGTTACAGGAACAGATAACTGGTCCTGCAGAAATTCCAGGAAGTCTGATCACCCTGGAACATAGATCCTATTCACATCGTCTGTAACCTGAGAGCAGCTCTTCGGAGCTGGGATTAGCAAAAGTATTTGGCTTCACCTGCCCTACTCCCAGCGAGCTGGTGGGCCAGCACTAAACCCCTGCCGGTGGGGAAGGAACGTTCTGCAGAGGAAGGGCTTTCTGCAGGCTGGTCCTGGCATGGGAGAAACATGCTTCTGCCCTGGGAGGTGTAAGCAGGGGCTTTATCTGGGTTAGTAACTCGCCTGGATCAGTGAGAAGTACTAAATCTTCTTCCTTATGATGGGTCACAGGTGCACCTTGCACACCCACACTTGTCTGCAGGGCCAGATGTGCACATGGGTGTGCTCCTGCCTTACAATCCCATTTCCTGTGAAATATCACAGCCAGAAGAGCTATGAAAGGCAAAGGGCTGCACTGTGGGCAAGGTAGCACGAAAGTGACCCACAATTACTGCAGGCTGGGCAGGGAGGTTACCCGATGGACATCAGTGGGAGAGGAGAGCATGGCTGTGTGGGACACCCCTCTATTTCTCTGGAGTTCGTAGCATTGTTTCCTTGAACAGAGCTGAGAAATCCCCTGGTGCTAATGAGTCAAGCTGGAAAGCTGCAAAATAAACTGATAATTTGATAGAAGCTGTCACCAGGGCATACTGTGTTCAGTTGCAGGGAAGTCAGATGTTATGTGGGCTCTACTGTCTAAATTTCTGTTTCAGAAGCCTAGAAGCTGGTAAATATGATACCAGTTTTTGAAAAAAAAAAAAAAAAAAGACTTAGGAAGCTAGGGGTCAGTGAGTCTGGCTTCTGCATCAAGATTATCAATATTATAACAAGTGACTAAATTGAACAGGCATGCACATTCATCTGGAAGAAGATTAGGAAGGCTTCTTGTTGAAGTGGTGGTACCTCTTCAGTGCAGCTACCGGAAGGAACAACCACAGAATCATAGAATCCTGAAGGCTGGAAGTGAGCTCTAAGATCATCCAGTCCAACCATCCACCTGCCACTGGTGTTGCCCAGTGAGCACATCCCTCAGTGCCACATCCACCCTGTCCTGAAACACCTCCAGGGCAGACCTGGGCAGCCTGTGCCAGTGCCAACCACTCTTTTGGAGAAAGTTGTGCTATCCTCATGGTGCTTAGGCTTTTCTTGGCATGTCTTTCTCAAAGCCTATTTTTTTCTCATGCCTGTGGCTGGATACAGAACCATCCCTGTGCCACCTGTGGGCTGGGGTGGCAGAGCAGCCCTGCAAGCTGATGGGAGAGGGCAGAGGATGCTGTGGCCCTCACAGAGCTCCTGGAAGAGCTCGTGCATTGAAATGCAGTAGTTGGGTTCCATTGCAGGGCTGGGGGTCCCATGGTACAAAGAATGTCTGCCCAGAGGATGGATGCACCCCAAATGCAGGCAATGCTGCAGCCCCAGTGATTTCTTCCCTGGCAAACCCCAATGGATAGCACTCAGTGAAACCCGAGGCCGTGCCAGGTTGATAACAGTATCAGGAAGACAGCAGCAAGATCAGAATACCAGTCCCAGCCCCTGCCATACCAGGAGGGCTTGCAGACACCCAAAACCAGCCGTCAGCAATGTGCTCAGGCTGTGTGGCTGAAAAGCAGGCACTGGAGAAGACACGCAAGCAGGATGGGCCAGGGGGCTCGCATATCTGGGGAGGGACAAGCTTCTGGATCAGTTGCCAGACAAAGGTGGGCAGGTTTGAGGGCTTTACCCTGCTCTGCTCCAGCAGACAAACTTGTAGCGCAGTTGGCCTGGGGGCAGCAGCTGCATTAATCCTTGCCTTTCTATCTAAGACCCTGTCCAAAAAAATGAGACAAGCCAACGCCATGTTGTGTGTACCCTCCTGTGCTTTCTGCTCCCCTGAGCTGTGCAAGACAGAGAGCACGGCACGGAGGGAAAAGTCTAACCCTCTGATTTCCTGTTCTGCCAGGACCTTACCAAAGAAGCCATGCCCACCTGGCTGTGACGGAGGTGCTCCCACTATGCACAGAGATAGGCCACTTCCCCTTGATTCTCTGCCCCTTTGCTAGGTCAGGTGGTGTTATTTTGTCCTGAGAGCTTGTGCTCAGCTTGGACTTCTTCAGAGCCAAATGAAGGGGAAGAAAGATCTGTGACCACTGGAAAGCAAGATTTTACGAGGACACATTGCATTAAAGTGGGGGAGAAGCAGCTAGTGGGAAGCCTCCGTGCTGTGGGGTTTTCAGTCTTTATTGATTCCAAGAAAGAGCTGCTGTCTACAACAATCCTTGGATAATTTCTCCAGTCCCACAGTGCAGCACCATTTCACTTTGGAATAACCCCAAGGAGTGGTTATATAGCCACAGTTGTATCCGGAGCCAGAAGGGGACTGAAGGTTGTGGACAAATGTTTCACAGATTGAAAACTGTATTTGGAAGCATGTGTGGAAGCACACTGCTGTTTGATGAGGGCCTTTGATGCCAACACATCCATCTCAGTCTCAGAAACCTTGGAGGTGGGCAATGAGCTGCTGTGCTATCCACACAGCCAACCTCAAGCCTCCCATGCTCGGCTGACAAGGAATTTCAGGTTGCACCAAGGAGGCTTCGACCAATGGTGGGACAGAAGGAAGCCCAGACTTGGGAGCCAGGGGATGGATGATTGCAAGGCTGGACATCTGTGTTCAGAGAGCTCTTGTGCAGAGCTCTTCAGCCTGGCAGCACATGCCAGAGAGTGCATCAGTAGGATTCTTTAAGGATTCAGAAGTGTCAGGGGGAATTTGCTGTGGCTGGACCTGGGTGGTAGAAGGCATCTCTTTCTTGAAGTCAAGGTTTGCACCTCTATTTAGCCAGCTTCAAAACTGTGCTCCATGGACTCAGTGTTCCTGTGGCAAGAAGATACTTGCTAGGGGATGAGGGCCAGGCTTGGTTCCTGGACCAGTTTTGGTTCCCATTCACAGTAGATTCTTCTGTACTCTTCATTTGGGCATTACTGACAGGACGGATAATTCAGTGATGCCTCCAACCCTGAGAACAAAGGAAGATCCCAGGCTCCCCCTGCTTCTTTCCAGGGGCTAGAAGTCACCTTTTCCTTCATAACTATGGGCCCAGTGCCCATAACATTGTACCCAGAAATTCCCTGTGTGCTCTTATATCTACTGCAGCACATGCAGTGCATGGCCTTACATGCTTTCACAGATCACTCTGTCCTTGAACTGTCCAGACCTTGTACCAAGAGCATCCAGAGGTGAGCATAATCCTCAGTACAGCTAGATTGCATTGGATTGTGGATCCTCAGATGCTGGTCCTGGAACCCAGAGCACTTATAGGTGCAAATGAATAAAGTCTCCTTGCAAGTGCTGAGCAGATGCAGCCCAAACAAATGACCACAAATATTCAATTACAGTTTGAAATGCATTTGATTTGATGTGCTCTCTTGAGAATGAGCTTTCCTAGGCAAACACTCAGAAAACCCACATCATAACCTAAACTACTCCCTGAAAACAAATTTCTGAATCATTTAAGTAACCACTAATGGTGGGAGCAGGGAATTTGGCATCTGAGACAGTCTTCAAAAGCTCCCTGCTTGGGAGGGATAAGTGGGGCAAAAAGTGCAATGTGCATAATGACAGAAGGGGAATTGTGCATGAGTCTTGACTTCTGAAAAATGTTTGTGCACAAAGGCTTGGGTGAAACGAGAGGATAGTTCAGGAACTGAGCATGGGGGGTTGCTATTCCCATTAGCCATGCCTTGAACAATGGAGATGCTGCTGACTGTGGCACCTACTGCCTAATGACCCTTCTTGGCTTGGAGAGAGAAAAGACTTCTTCCTTGCTGTGGCTGTGTTGTCTCCTCATGTCTTTCTGTACTGAGCTGCTCTCCCTGCATCCCTGCTGAACTCCTTTCCTGTGTGGCATGCTTGTCTGCCTGTCCATCACAGAGGACCTCTTCTCTGGGCTTTGGTCTGTCACTTCTTCGCCTCCAATTTGCCAAAACATTTGTGAGCCTGGGTCAGTGCTGCCCTCCTCATCCCAGACCTGGTTCTCATCCATTTCTGTCCAATCTTCTTCTCTTGCTGGACAGTGAGGTCACACATGGGCTGAAACCATCCATTTGGAATTTTTGTCCTTCTCTGGTGCATTTCTGCTTCTGTGCCAGCCTAAACAGCAGACAGGTGGTGAGAAGAGCTCCTGGTCAGCCCTATGGCAGGATCCCATACAAATGGGGGTCTCTAGCTGTGGGCTGGTCTCTGTGAGATGTGGACATAGCTGCCAACTGTCAGTTCCCACAACTCTGATGATTTCCCATGCCCTGTCGCCCTAGGTCTGCTCCTGCCCAGTGCTCAGCAACCTTCCAGGGTGGCCATCTCAGGGACATCATGCTCCCAGCCATGGCATGATGGGGCATTTCCCCTCGATGGGGCCGCTCAGCCCCCAGCCCTGCCATTGCCTTGCAGAGCCAGCTCTACCGGTGGGGGGAGTGTGACCTTGTGACTCCCCACAAATCCTAAATTAATTAATCCCGGGGATGCTGGGGCAGAATGAACAGCCCGTTTGATTTCTCTGCAGTTTTTTCCTGGGGCTCAAAGGGATTAGTGCAGGCGGGAACAGGGAAACATAACAAGGGGCTCAGCTTTCAGCTCCCGCTCCCAGCCAGCAGACTTCTGTTCCTACCAGAGGTATTAGCAGCAGTAATCCACAATGTCTCCGAGCACTATCTGTGTGCGGCATCCTCTTCCTCCTCCCCACCCCCATGTATGTGCTCCCAGTCTCAGCTCACTCGCGTGCAATCACATCCTGCCTGACAAACCCAGACTGTTGCAACCCTCCAGGACACATACCCCCCATGCACTGTTGCATAGCCCATATGTGAACACACCACTGTGTCTTAAGACAAATGCAACACCACGTGGCACCCACCCACATTACTGTGGGGCCGTGCACTTCTTCCACATCTGAGGCTGGTCCTTTCTCTTGTGCCATACTTCCATGTCTCCCTGTTGGGAACATTAGGCAGGAAGATCCCAGTGAACCACATGCTGGAAGTGCTTCTTCAAAACTCGAGGCATGATGCTCAAGCTGTTTCTGTACAGGAGTTTTGTCACAGCCTGAGCAGGTGACAACTGCAAGGATCCATGAAGGCATCCAGGCTTCATATCATCTCAGTGCAAAGAATCCTTCAGTGGAAGAATGGCTGAGGTTCTGCCAACTGCTTCCTCCAACACATGCCATCATCACTGCTGCCTGGCACTCCTCTTAAAATCCACGGGGTAAGCAGGAGTGGAGGGCATCCCCATAGCCCAGAAGGCTTGGACATCTCTGGGAACTCTTGGGGTCACTTGGGTCCCAGGGCTGATGTTTTTCCCATGAGCCTGAGTCATCAGTCCAGTGCTCAGGAGTAATTGAGGTCTCACTAATGGGGAGGTGAGGATTTAGTGGCTCATGGGCAACATTCATTTCCTGGTATCCAGTGCCTCTCCATCACACCAAGAGGATGAGAAGGCCCAGGGGGTGCAGAGAACATTCACCATTAGGATGAAGACAAGAAGCAGAAAAATGTGGAGCAGACAAAATTAATTGGATTTTGTTAAGACTACAAATCACACGGGTGTGGGAAGTGTCCCTTGACTGAGCAGGGAGGAATAAACCCTCCAGAAGTCAGCCAAGCCCATACTACTACTAACTCAGAACAGACACATGCAAGACCTCATCCCTGTGCCTGCAGACACAATAAGAGTTGTCTGCAGATTATTAACCAACAGCATCAGCCATGTGCAAACACAGTATCCTCTTTCCCAGGAGAAACCTGATGAGAGAGAGTTGAGATCTCCTAAAAACGAACAAGTTCTCTTCCAATGGCTTTGAAATTCATGTTACACCTAGGGGAAGAGATTCCTGCCGGGGGATGATGGTTTAATCCGATGGGAAGAAAAAAAAAAAAAGAAGAAAAGAGTATAACAGTGTCTTTTAGCCTGAAATCGAAGCTCAGCAAACTCTGACTAGAAATGAGGAAGAGATGTTATCACCCAGAGGATTAACCCCAGCAACAGTCTGCAGAGGGATTGGGACACCCCTGGCTCTCCGACCTCAAGCACAGCAGAGTCCCTTACTTTATCTCCACCCTGGGCCCAGACTGATGTCTTTTTACAATAAGTTTCTGAATTTTAATGTCTCAGCCATGGGAAAATTGCTACGCTCTGAGACAACCTGCCTTGACTTTATTGCTGCATCCTTACACTCCTTTCGGGTTCCTCCACCCCTGCCTACACCTTGTGTCAACTTCCACATGAAATAATTAGAAATCCCTCCAGAAAACTCCCTCAGCCCTTACACATGAGCTGGCCTTGAAGATAAACTCAGGGGATGAGTGGGAGTTGCCCACGGTTGCTGAGAAGACGCTGTAGAGGAGAGCCTACCAGCTTCATAAGGGAGAAAGCCTCCTGTCGGCTTCCTAGGGGGGAAAGTTTCCAATCAGGAAAGTTTAAATGCTTTTTCTTTTGTTGTTCCCCCCAGGATTTTGTTTGTTTTTCTTCAACTGGCAGTGGGAAAGTGCAGGAGGAGGTGGAAAGTCCAGTGGTGTTTTGAACTCAGTATCTCAGGATTCATTTTGAAGCCCTTCTTTTGAAACTGGAAATGGGAATTCTTCCCTAGTTCATCTGTTTGCAGCTGAGGGCAATGAGATGACTCACGTCCTGGAGGGTTTCTTCTTTGCCTTTCCCCCAGTTTATTTCCCCCTTCATTTTCTCCAACTGCAGGAAAGTCAATGAGCAGGAAAACGAACATTACAACCGTGGCACTCTGTCACCCAGCAACTTCCCCAGCATTGCTGACATTCTGAGGCATTTTAAAAGGGAAAAGGATCAAGAATGATGGAGGGAGGGCTGACACAGGCAATGAATCAAAAATAAACTTTTCAGATACCAGAATTTACATTTTCCTTCATTTTGAACCAGAATAGCTCTTCTGATTTGCTTCATGTCAAAATTTGCCTCCCCAAAGGGAACATTTCTAACAGGAATGATCTCACTTCAACATTCTGGCAGGGTTTTCTTGTGTATTTTTTTCTCCTTTGAACCGCACCAACACTGGGCTGTTAAAGATGACGGGCTGGTGAGTTGTGCGGGCGCTGAAAGGGCTGTAATTGGTGCTTTATAGCTGCAAAACTCACTTGTATGGCGAACTGGAGGAGTATCCTCCCTGCTTTTGCAAGGCCTGGGTTGTAAACAAGCTAAAAACAGCTGGGACTGCCTTCATCATCGTATCACAGAATTGTAGAATGGCTTGGGTTGGAGGGGACCTCCAAGATCACCCAGTTCCTGCTGTGGGTTGAGTGCCCCCACCAGCTCAGGATGCCCAGGATCCCACGAACCAACATGGGATCTGCATTGGTTCACCCCAATGGAAGCATCCTCGTGGGGAGTCTAATCGTGAAGCATTTTAAAGAAGGACCCATTTCCCCATTTCCCAAGCTGGGAGCGAGCTCAGGAGAGGCAGCTAGTCGAAAACAAGAGCACCCGACTCCCCCCACCCAGTGGAGAGTGAAACAGCTGCAGTGTGCCCAGGAATTTTCATGGGTACTTAGTGCCGAAGCGCTGCTCGAAAGGGTTAAAGTGTTTTCGGTTACGGAGTGCACAACAAACAAAGGGGCTGTGGTAATCCCTCCTGCCACAGAGTGAAAAGTTCACTTGATATGCTACTTTACACTGATTCTCACAGACTCTGAGATTAAACCGGACACACTCTGACGTCCAGGTTTTCTAGCAAAGGGCTCCAGCCCAGCCTGCCACATTCACTTCATATTTGGGAGCATATTCTCTGAAAATCCTGCTGACAGATGAAGAGCAGGAAGACAGCCAGTTTCCCATGGAACAATAGTCCCATGCAAACAGCATCTCGCAGGGTCCGACCTGGCCTTGCTGCAGTGGCAGCTCAGGATGTTTGCTGGAGCAGCATCTCTGGGCCAAGGCCCAGGTGCTGTCAGCCAGGATCGTCCTCATGGTGCACGTCATGGGGTCGAGTTGTACAGCTCCGTGCCAGGTTTCGGGGCTGAGCTTTGCATGGAATTAACGAGTTATGTGCCAGGGAGCTCTGCAGAGTGGGGGGCAGAGGATGTGGGAATCCAGCACTGGGGCAGAGGGGCAGGGCAGGCTGCTTTGTGCCTTGCTGTGAGAGAGCATGCCCATATGTAGCAGCACACATATGTTCTCTTATCTCTATGTGCATATGAGCAGGTTAGAGCAGGACAGGGCAGTTAGTGTGTGGGAATTTTGAGCTTTTGGGCAAAAAGTGACAATCTATGATTCCAATCAGCTGCTGGAGTTGCTGTCATGCAGGTGGACTGCAGGGTCCACTAGCTACCCGTTTGCTGGGAGATGTGGCAGCACCCTTTTAAAGTGCAACACTTCTGGTTCGGTCTTTTGTATTTCTCATATGGAACACTGAAATCAGACGTTTTCATGAAAAGAACTGAGTGAAATGTTCAGTATTTCTTGATGGACACTTCCCAACCATCTTTATGGGTGCTATTTGAGGAACAAAGAGGAAGGCTTTGGTCCTGCTCAGTTCTTCAGTTGTTTTCCTGCTAAGGGGGCCAGGCATCAGCTCCTCCATCAGACAGAGGCAGTGGGTATGAGAGCATAAGAGGACCTGCCCAGATAGACCTGTGTCAGGGGGATGCAACACAAGGTCCCATTTTGCTGCTTCATACGAACTGAGGAGCTGTCCCCAGCAGTTTAATGGAGCAAGAATTAAAAATATCTCATCTATATGGCTGGGCAAAGTCTGCAGCTTGCAAGGTTGGCATGTCCAGAAAGATTCTGTTCCAGCTCTCCTTGGGAAGTCGAGTTATGGGCTTAGTGAAGCAGTGATTTGTAAAATGCAGCTCTTCCTTCTCCCATCCTCCTCTTTGCTCCCTGTCCTTTCCCCATGTTCTCCATCACTCGCCTCACTTCCTCGGGTGGCCCTGCTCTCCTCCCTCTCACCAACCCTCTTCATCAGTGCCTGTTGTCACCAAAGGGATGGGACACGAGGGAGCAAATGGAGAATGAATGAACTGGTTGGGACAAAGCAGCAAGAGAGAAGGGGGCTGCAGGGGGACGTCTATCTTCCAGGAAAAAGGAAGATTTGGAAGGAATGGTCACAAAGGCAGTTTCCTCCCAGCTGGAAGCCCTCCTAAAAGGACAGGAGCCCACACTGTGGCTGAGCTGTGCTGACTCCCCATTCATTCCCACAGTACCATCCCCAGGACCCTGGGGTTTCGGCGAGCGCCCTTCAGTGTTGGGAGAGGCAGCTGCAGCCGGGTGTCGGGGACAGGGCGGGTGGGAGGAAGGGGATCTGCCCCTCTCCCAGCTGGGAGCAGTCCTGGCGGGGCCACAACAGCATCTCTGTTGGCATCTCCTGTCTGGGAGATGCTCCGTGCCTCACCCTGCAGGCAGCTCCATCCTCCCCAGGCCCCCCGCGCGGCCACTTGTGCTACTGTGTGCTGCCAATCCCACGCCGACCGGCCGCTGGGCCGATGCCACACACGCAGATGGGTCCCAGCCTGATCTCTCCAGCTCGGCGAGCTCCTCGTGCCTTCACCCCGCTGCAGGGTTGGGCTGGTGGTGAGGTGCAGCCAGCTGGGCTTTGTGCCGTCTGGGAGCGAGCGTGAGATCTGAGCTGCAGGGTGGAAGCGCAGCATGGGGCAAGTTTCCGTCGCGTCACATATAGGGCACCGCTGGGAAGTGTGCAGCTGAAAAGAGTGGGAACTGACCCCACAAAGAAGCATCTCCAGCCCTGGCTGGGTGCCTGGGTGACAGAGCTGTAGTGCTGTGTCCTCACGGCCTCGCAGTGCTCTGATGGCGGTGCTGAGCACCAGGGGATGTGGGAACAGCTGCCGGACAATGCGCTGCAGCTGTGTGCTTTCATGCTGGGTAATGCACCAGAACCAGGCTGCAGTGGGCTGCTGACATGCCTGTTCCTATGGAAACCTCATTCAAAGGAGACAGGCAGACAGACAAACACGCAGCAAGTGGTGCCGGGTGCTGGCTGCACCAGGGGGTTTGATGCATTTGCAGCCCAGGCGCTGTCTGGGATGGTCGCAGCCACTGTGACCCCAGCGTGGGGCTATGGGGAGCGTGGGCCAAGCCAAGGGGCTTAATGATGCCCCTTAAACAAAACCTTGGGGCAGCAATGCAGTTGAAAAAGGAAATGGGCAATTGGAAGGGATGGGGTAGCTCCCATCTCCTTGTAGACCTGGGGATTGGGGCACCGTGGGAATGAGAGGAAGGATGTCTGGCCATCCAAAGCACTGCAGGCAATCATGGGAGGAAAGAGGGAAGGGACTGGATGTGCGCTTTTTCATAGTGTGTGGCTCTGGAGGCTGGGATGCTCTGTGCATTAGCTCCTCTCCTCCAGGTTCACCCAGGGAATCCTAGTGGGAGTCTGGCAGGGACACTGGGAATCAGGGCAGGCATACAAGTAAGCTCTGGCTTCAAACATTGCTTGGAGCCTCCAAAAATGACAAGCAGGACCTTTTGCTCTTTGCTTGCAGAGAGCAAATAGGACTTCTGGAATCCAGCATAGGATGAAGTGATGTAAGGCAGCATCAGCCTCAGCAATCCCGGAGCACCCTCCAAGCTCAGGCTGCCTAGTTTGTTTTCCAGGGTGAGGGCAGGTGTCCTCTAAATATCTAATCCACACAGCGTGTGTGCCAGGGAGCACTTGAAGTAGCAGTGCTCTGGGGCAGCCAGAAGCTGCTGAAAGTGAATGGTCTCCTCCCACCCCACCCTAGGGACAGGGCAGTGCCACAGGGACACTGCAGCTGCATGGGATGGGTGGCAGAGATGCTGCAGCTTTTCTGGAGTGGGAGTGTGGAGGCACCTGCTTGGTCTGAAAGCAAACACAAGTGATGTAAGGCAGTGGGTTAATGACATCTCATCTGCGCTGCCAAACAGCTTCAAATGGACCTTCACTACTGCTTTCATTTCTCTGGGCAGAGGGAGGGATGGTGGTGATGTGGGTAATGCTGTCTCTGTGTCAGAAACAAGCTTTGCCATGGGATCATGTGGATTCCCAATCAGAGGGCTCAGTGATGGGAGAAAAATAATTCTGGGACACTGTGGGACTCAGTTATCTCTTGTCAGCCTTGCAGATGTGCAGCCAAGGTCACACATCTGCCATGAGCTTAATGGTGCCAAGATTACTGGAGATATTCCAAATCAACAACACAAACGTGGGCAGCGCTCACCTATAACCTCACCCCTTTTCTCTTGAGTTCAGATTTCTTTCACTGCTGAAACAGCATGCTCCGTGTGCTTTCAGCTTTTGTCTGTTTGTGGTTGGGTGAGATGGAAAGCAATAAACGTGCAGGCAAAGACTGATAATTTCCAAGCGTGATAAATCCCGTTAGTGGCATTTGCAACGTGCTATTCTCCAATTAATTGCTATCTGGCTATATCAGCCAAGTTCAAATGTTCAGTGGCTTAGGGTGGATGGTGGGCACGTGGAGTAGACCCTAAGGAGCTCTATAGAGTACAGCCAAAAAATTATTCTAGCTCACTTGTGTAGTATGTTACTTGCTAATTTTTGGCTGCCTGTGAAATCTTTATTTAAGACTGCTTTTCCAATGTGGGTATCATCTTCTGACAAGATGCAAAGAAGCAGGCGAGCGTGAGCAAGGCTGTCTGAAGGGAAGTGGGAAGTGGAGAAATGCAGAATACTGTTTCCAACACAGCACAGAAATCAAGGACAGCCCTCGTGAAAGCAGCTTGCAATGGGTTGGGTGGGAAGTGCCTGCCCTGGTTGACTCGTTCGACCTCTACTAAGAGCTGGTCACAAATTTGTGAGGGGCTGCCGACCCTGCAGAAGCACTGGGCTCTTTACAGAGGGCTCAGATTTGCCAGGGACAGGGACACAACATGCTATGTGGCAAGCAACCCCTCCAAGGGGTCACTGAACTCAACAATCTCCCTATCCCATCTGCAGAATACTTTCCTCCAGATGGTGTGAAGGCCCAGTCCAACTCTTTCCTTTAGGGGGATGCTGTGGATAGGCAGAACATTGTGCTGTTCCTCCCACCCAAATGAGCACCAGGGCTAGGAGCAGGACCCAGAGGATGTAAGTGGGTCTCAGGGGAAAGTGAAGCATCCATTGTGACATAGTGTGGCATTGCAAGGGCTGCAACACAGTGCTGCTGGCAGGACTGCACAGCTACCAGGAGAGCAAAGGGATGGGAAGAGAGGGGGGCAAGAGGAACCCTCAGAGGATGGTTCAGGAGATTTTGGAAAAGACTGTTTTCATAGTTCAAATGGGCCTGAAGAGAACAGTGAAAGGAGGGGGCAGGGCAGGGTAGCAGCTGCCAAGGGAGTGAATGTCCTTGCTCCCTTTCCCTTAGTCTGCCTTTGTCACCTGCCCACAATTAGCCACAATTTATCACCCCAAGATCCTGCAATAAGTCACTGGCCGCCTGAGACTGCCCAGCCCCTCCCCAGCAGACAAGTCTCCTTTTTCCCATGGGCTGGCAGCTACCCCAGTGCCTACCCTTTGTGTGAGCTCAGGGTGGAGGGAGCTGCTCCTTCCCCACTGCCTGAGCTCCCAGGCCAGGTGAGACCAGCTGTCCTCATTACCCTAACTGATCAGGTCTTGTGATTCCCCAGACAATGGAGGTAGGAAATGTGGGTTGCTTCTTATTGGGCCCTGAAACGACTGGGCTGGGTTTCTCAGGGCTCTGCACACCCACATGAGTCTGCCCATTTGGGCTCCTGTGGCAGGAATCAAGCTACCCTGAGAAGCAAAAAAGATGGGATTTCCAGCAGGTCTCTCATTGTACCTTGATGCCAATGGACCTGTCACGTCCCATCTCTGCACCCAAGGAGATGACAGACACATCCAAGGGTGCACAGGGTGATGCCTGTGCCACTTCAATGCACAAGCGAGCAGAACTCCCCCCAAATTAATGCTCTCTGTGCCACACCTCTGACCCAGCCCTCATTCTTCCCAGAGCCTGCTCCTCTCCTGGCACAAAATCTCCTCTTGCCTGCAGGAAGGAGAAGTCTTGAGCTGCCTCTGTTATCACTACAAACACCATGGCAGCAGGGAGGATGGGTGGTAGCTGTGGCAACGCGGGTAAGCAACTTGTGCTGCACAGTGCAACCAGCAGCCAACGCATCCCAGCAGGTAGACACTGGGGCAGTGACTCACAGGGCTGTCATAGCCAGAGCAGTTCAAGCTGGTGTGTGGGAAGTGCCTACGGTGTTTATGGCTGATTGATGGAATGGGTCCTCTTCTGCTGGTCGTATTTACAGCTGCTTTGCTGTCTTTTTGCTGCCCTATCTCTTTCCAGCGGTCACGGTGCAGACACAGGCTGCAGTTAGTGTCCTGACCGAGAACTTGGGACGTCTCCTTCTTCCATGAGCTGTCAGGCTGTGGGTGGCCTTTGGTTCTCATAAAGCTGCGTGTGCCCAGTCCCAACCAATCTCATCTATCTCTCCATAGCTGAGGTTGCTACTGGTGGCCA
The DNA here is from genome assembly GCA_036925125.1 of Oreortyx pictus. Taxonomy (NCBI): domain Eukaryota; kingdom Metazoa; phylum Chordata; class Aves; order Galliformes; family Odontophoridae; genus Oreortyx; species Oreortyx pictus. Next base: position 6,043,004 of record JAUPFR010000024.1, on the reverse strand, counting down.
TAACCACTGCGGTTGCACTTCTGCAGATCTGGAGCCTCAGTGGGAAACACAGAAGTTCCCAAAGTGCCTCAGGAAAAGCAAAAGAGGACAGCCAGAAGCATGTATGAATATCACTGTAAAAACATTGTTAGCCCCCTGTCCATCCAGCTGTCCTCCACCAATTCAAGTTCATCGCAGGGGAGCTAGACCAGGTGACCTATAAAGGATCTTTCCAACTTTAAGGATTCTATGATTCTACATCTCTGCCCTTGGCTGGTGGCCTGGAGAATACAAATGGCGCAAGTAAGGGGTTAGCCTCCATTGCATGTAGTTCAGGTGGCAGACCTCCAAATCCCCCTTCGATGAATCCATGAAGAATCGAGCTATTGTTCCTGGGGTTTGGTGCCAGCAGTTGGAGGCTGTCATCCCTCATTTTGCCTCTGACTCATGGTGGAGAGGAGAGCCATCACTATACCGTTCCCAGTGCCATTTGAATTGAGGGCTGGGACGGGGACAAAAGTCCTGGCAGAGGTGCCATGTGGCCTTTTCACAGCTCCACTGGTATCTGGTTACTGTCTGCTTTATGATCCCTGTGCTGATGCCCAGGGCTGGCAGGAGCAGAGCGCAGTGAGATGCGGTGCCAGGCTTTGGGGCCAGGCTGGTGGCTGGTGAGTGCCAAGGGTTCCCTCTCCCATCTCCAACAGAACCCCGTTGTGCTGCACATGGGGATAGGGGCTGTGATGGGATGGGGGCTGAAATGGGATGGGGGTTATGGTGGCATGGGGTCTGCGATGGGGATGGGGGCTGTGATGGGATGGGGGTTGTGATGGGTTTGGAGGCCAGGATGGGACTGGAAGCCCTGCAGGGTCTCTGCCACTTCTCCTTGGAGCCCAGCAGCTGAGGGAGGGTGTGCAGCCTGGACACCTGCAAGGCAGCCGGGCCCGCCACAGCACGCAGCCCCCAGCTAAGGCTGCTGTCAGAGCGAGCTGCAGATTAAGGAGGAGGCTGTGTGTGGGACAGCTCTCCCGTGAGATCAGAGAGACGGCCACGTCCCGTCAGCCTGGGGCGGCCGGGCACGGGAGAGGGGCTGACGGTGCATCGGGACAAAGCCACGAGCTGGTAGCACAGCACTCCTACCTCCTCTGCCCCCTGTACCCCACAGCCCATCAGCGTGGATGCTGATCTTTGATTTATTACCTATTCAGGAGGAACTCTCAGACCTCCCTTCGGAGCTGGAGGCAGATCTGAGCAGCTGTGTTTGGCATGGCGGGCGCGAGCAGTTAGAGCAGGAGACGAGACGGCAGGACTCCTGAGCTCATTACTGTAATGAAGCTCAGGGAATTGGTTGTTGGTCATGGAGCTTTCCTTTTAAGGAAGCCAGACTAGATGATGGTCCCTTCTGGCCTTAAAATATATGAAGCTACAAATAACTCAGCCAATAATTAGAAATTTGAGTCTCATTCCTGTGAATATTACAGCTTGTTGGACTAGGAGCTACAAAGGCAACACCGAGCTTTCCTCATGCTTAAAGAGAAGTCATTTCCTGGTAGTGGGTCCCCTGTGCAAACCCTGAGACTCTGATGTCATCGGCATGAGTATGGAAGCACGTGCAGGTAGACGACATCGCTGTCACCTCGTGTCACACCTGGCGTCATCCAGAGGTGACAAATAAGGGTGACAAAGAGGGAAAGAGCAGCCTTTCCTGAGCTGTATGGCTCCTCCTAAGAAGCAAAAGAAAACCCGAGGAAGGAAAATGCTATGTCTTTGCCATGCAGTGTCCTCGCCTGCTGGTCACGGCACATCCCTGGTGGAGTCTTGTGTCCCTAATGCATCCTGCAGTGTTCACTTGGTTTGTTGCCTTTCTGCTGCTGGTGTTGGTTCTATGTACAGGCTGATGTGGTACGTGGGAAAACGGGGGACTCAGTTCTCATCTCCAGGTTTGTGATCACCTGAGTCTAAATGGAGCTGGGGGAGAGGCTGCATGGCAAGCCTTGGGAATGTCCTCTACCATCAAACTCATCATTTGTAGGAAACATCCTTCTCCCAGAACTTTCTACAGCCCAACTTGGTGTTGCCTGCATGCTCTCCCTTTTCTTCCTCACCTTCCATGCCATGTGGCTTGGTTTCACACTTAGACTTGACCATTTTGTAATGTCCATTCTTGCATTGATCACAATTCCTTCCTTCCCTCCCTGGCTGGAGCAACAGCCCCACACTGCCAGGAAGAAGCTGTACCACAACAGCCCTGCGGTAACTTACAGCACCAATCCCTCAGCAGCCTCCAAATGGGAAACAGCCATGGGAGAGCACATCCTTTGGGATGGGGGTAATGGGGCCAATCAGAGAAAAACACACAAAGAAAGGGCGGAAGAGGGGGTGGCTGTGTTACCTAGGGGATTCACTCCGCAACAAACACAGCAGTGTGATGAAATGCATGCTGCACACACGCAAACAGCAGTCAGAGGTATTTCCTTGAATGGGACCTGAGCGCTGGGACAGACAGCGAAGCAGCCCAGCATTGCACAAGCGGAGGGCCCAAGTCTAGTCTGATCTTGTTTTCCTACTTAAATACCATTTTTGAGATGCTTTATCCTTTGTGTCATTTAATCACTGCCATAAACTATCCTCATCATCTAGCGCTACCGCCGACACCTCGGCGTGGGGAGGTTCCATTTCCCAGCTGTAACAGTGCTGCTCCTTATATCTCACAGTAACTACACATGGGCATTAGGTCTAGAAAGTAGGGGTAAAAACAGGAGTCACAAAAGCAATTGAATATCTTTCACTTATATCTAAAAAAGACCTGTAAAAAAAAAAAAAACACCACCAAACCCTTTCCTGTTTATGTCAAGCAATCTTCCTGAGAAACCCTTTCTGCATTGTTTTTTGCTGACATCTGTACTGCCCCAGGTATGATTAATTCTTCTGCTCACAATAAAATGCCTCTCTTCGCCTCTGGAGCAGCCAGCGATTTCATAATTAGTTGGTAAGACACGCCACACATTCACCTTGAGGAGCAATGTGAACCTGAGCAGCTTTGCTCCTGTCACCACGAGGGAGATTTGCCCTAGGGGAGAATTTCTTGGCACTCAGAGATTTCTGACTGAAGACGTTCCTGACAAGAGTTCAGAGGTGCTGGAGAAAGTGGTTTGGATTTCTCCAAGGGCTCCTCTCTGTGGATGTACAAGGCTCAGGGCTGCAGCGTGCATTTGGGAAATCACAGGATGGACTAAATTGGAAGGGGTCCTAAAGGACACCTGGTCCAACTCCCCTGCAATGAGCAGGGGCACCCACAGCTTTATCGGTGCTCAGAGCCCCATTCCCTGACCTTGGGTGTCTCTGGGTCAAATGAGGCAGTGGCACAGCTGACCCTTCTTCTCCTGCTAGGATCCCTGTTGATGAGATGGTCCCTTTAGGAGTGGGTGAGCACGCTGTGGGGCTGGATGCCTGCTCAGTGCACCAGCAAGATCACATTGCCCAGAGATGTGGATGCCCCCACCCTGGAGACATTCAAGGCCAGGCTGGATGGGGCTTTGAGCAGCCTGGTCTGGTGGGAGGTGTCCCTGCCTATAGCAGGAGGCTTGGAACTCCACGATCTTAAAGGTTCCTTCCAACACAAACCATTCCATCCCATGAGTCTGTGATTCAGGGAGCAAAGCTGGTATCAAGCTTTAGTCCTTATGAGGCTTCACTTTTCTGTGCTGATAAAAGAGCCTTGTGCACAGGGGCCTGGCAAATATTGCCCCACCACCCCTGGGAGGGCAGTATGTGTTTGAGGCAAGTCCTATGGGGTGGTCTGACTGGGGGTGGGGAGTTAATTGGGGTTAACGTCAGGAGGCTGCAGCACGGGATGTGTGATTGCAGCCTGGCTGATAATTTATCGCTTTTGTTAACTGTTGAGAGCAGGGCTTGATTACCGAGCGAGCGGAAAGCTGTGAGAGATGGCTGACTGGTGCTGGGTGTAAAGCCCCCTTATGGAGCCCAGTGCTCTCGTTAAAACTTCAGGACTCGGCTTCTCCTCGAATCAAGCTGCTGGCATGGTGAGGGGGGGGGGAAGTATTGGCTGCGTCCTGTTGCACAGAGCATTGGGACAGAGCCAGCTCAGTGCTGGCACCTGAGCATCCCCTGAGAGCAGAAGGATACCTACGCATCTTGCTTGACTGCAGAGCTGCACTGGGTGCAACCTGCAAAGGGGACAAAGCACAGCCTTGGCTGGCATCCTGCCCCGCGCCTTTATCACAGGAGCAGATGGGCTGAGAGCTGCTGCTCTGCTCCATTCTCTCGTTCTGTTTTTCTCCCGTGGTTGGGTGTTTGTGTTTGCATTTCAGGCCTTGTTTAGGCTGGAAGGCTTGGTGGTGACAAGGGAAGTAACGCACTGACACTGCTGAGCAGGAGGGGATGAAATCTAAGGTATTTGTAAGGAACTGGACTTCTCCAGACTGCTTTATCTGGGGTTTGTGTGAACTGCAATGGGAAAATTAATATTTTGACTAAAGGCGGTCCTAAAGGACTGATTCTGCCTCATTGTCACACTGCTGTGAAGACAAAACACATAATGTTCCCTTATTCTCCTTCAAAAGCAGCTCACCAGGTGGTCCCAACCCACCTCAATCACATTTCCAGGGTGAAGAATTGACCAAAATGCTCTTCATGAAATGCAAATTCCTTCTGAACTTTTTCTCAGTATCAGAAAGAAAGGGGAGGCACAAGTCCCTGGCAAAAATCCCTGGCTACTCTCATACCTGGCCAACTTCTAATTAAACGTTGCTAAATTATCACCAGCACCCCCCTGGCCTAGGGGAAACTCCAGGAGCAGCAGAGAGGAGATCATAGAATCATGGAGTCATAGAATGGTTTGAGTTGGAAGGGACCCTAAAGGTTGCCTGGTTCAACCCCCTGCAATGTGCAGGGACACCCACAGCTCCAACAGAGCTCAGAGCCCTATTCCCTGACCTTGGCTGTCTGCAGGGATATCTAAAATCTCCCACTACGTTCCATCACAACTGACCCTGCTAAGAGTCTGTCCCCCTTCTCGCATAGCCCCCCTTTAGGAACCAGGAGATCCTCACGCAGGGCTCAAGGCAAAGCCAGGCTTTTTGCAATGTGGGCCTCACCTTAATTTCATGAACTTTCTGAATTTTGGTGGTGTCAGGTGGTAAAGTCAAGCAGACAAGATATGGGTGAAGCAATGACCTGTCCCTGGCAGAAAGATGGGTGAAGGTATGACCCAACCCGGGCATCGCAGTGTGACTTCCCTTACCAGTGGTGAAGGTGCAGCTCTGCAAGGACTGGGGCTGATGTCACTCTCTGAGCACCAGTCCCACTGCCTGGCATGTTGCCTTGTCCTCCCTGTGCCTGGCCCTGTGCTGGGCAGCTGCTTCCTCCCCGTGCTATTTGGGGTGTTACCATGGGAGGCTCAGCAGATTCCCCAGGGCTGTGGCTCTCCAGGAAGCCAGATACCAAATCCTCGCCCCTTCCCAGACCCTCCTTGCCTCAGCATCTGTTTGGTTTGGGATAAAGCTCAGTCTGGCAGGGCAACTCCCTGTCACCACAGTGGCACGTGGCTCCCTTATCTCCCATGACAGACCCTTTCCAAGAGCCCTGGGAGCTGTGCTGTCCACATTGGTCCCAGAAGGCGTCTGCCCAGGGATGGGTGTGGGAGGAAGACAGCAACACCAGCCGGGTTTAATCATCCAGGATGTGCCGAGGAGATGGGTGGGATGGGATGGGGTGGCAGTGCTGGAAGCAGGGAGATAGCCCCAGACTGGATGTGCTATGGGAACAGGGAGCTCTAGGGAGAGTTGATAGAACAAAAGAACCATAGAATGGTTCTTAGGTTGGGGGGGGACCTTAAAGCCCATCCAGCACAAACCCTGCCATGGGCTGGGTGCCCCCCACCAGCTCAGGCTGCCCAGGTCCTCATCTGTGGCCTTGGGCAAGTCCAGGGATGGGGCAGCCATGCTTCTTTGTGCTTGCTGTGCATGGTGGATGCAGGGAAGCCTTCACAGCAAATTGCAAGCTGAAGAAGGCTCCTTTGCAACTGGAGAAGTTTGGGAAGGGGAATCAAGTCTGCCTACGGACACCTCTCCAAGGTGTGCTGTGCTCTTGGAGGCTCCCAGACATTTTGGAATGTGACCAGCCAAGCAAGGCACTGCTCACTGAGGTGAGGAAGTTGTACTGGGGCACTGGGGAAGATGCTGTGCTGGGACAGGCCCCATGAGCAGAGTGGCTGCCACCGCAGGGAGATGTTTATGGGAGCCCTTCCCAGCCCTCAGGGCAGCACACAGGAGCCAGAGCAGGCTCTCCTCCATGCACAGGGGGATTGAACTTCATGCCCATCCCTTTGTTCTGCACAGTTGCCATATATATCACCCTTTTGCATGGGGCTGGAGCTCATCTTTACTCCCAGGTACAGCATAAAGTGCTTTAATGTGTGGGTAGGAGGGGATGGACAAGCCATGGAGCGCTGGTGGGGATGGCTTTGATCACTTGCAGTGCTGACATAAACACCCTTGTCCACCCCCAAATGTGACCATGGGTGGTGGCCTTACTGTCTGCGTGGACTCCCAGACCTGCAGCATGGGAACAGCCTCCCACAGGCAACAGACTATGCAGCTCTCTCTTTTCCCAGGCTGGCAAAGAGGCAGTGGCTGCCGCCTTCTGCATTATCAGCACTGGGTGATAAAAGCAGCTTCCTGTCACTGGAGGGACTTGCTTCATCTCTCACATGAGTTTATGGACAATATTAGCATGAAACAGCTTTTAACCCTAGAGTTTCTGCTCACAGAGCTCCAGCTCTGATCAGGGCGTAAGGCACTGAGCCAGTGCCTGCAGGACTTGACATGCTGGTGGGGAAAACAGAGCCTGAGGTCAGCCTGGACCTTCTGGAGCAAGGTAAGAACCAACCAGCAGTCACTTGCAGGCAGGGCACAAAACTTGCCAACACCTTTGCTGACTCATCAAAATGGAGAAGTTTTCATGGAGAGGGTTCAGTTTTCGGCATTTCTGATGGGAAACAGGCGGAGGGCCAAAGGAGACGTGCCTCAACCCTTCCAGCCGCCCACCCTGCCGAGGGCTGCATGCCAGGGCTTCTGCCTGGCTCCATCGTGGGGAACCTGGAGATCTCTGGGTGCAAATCATGGTGAAGCCAATGTTGACGTGTACCCGCAGCCCTGGGTCTCTTGCCTCTGTGGAGCTCTCCCCGCTCCTGCACGGCCACAAGCATTAGGTTGGGTGATTCCTGTGGGTTAGAGGGTGAAGTGTTCATTTCTGTTTTCTCCTGTGCAATGCCCTGCATCATGTCTTGCTCTTTGAACAGTCATGGAATCATAGAATAGAATTGTAGAATGGTTGAGCTGGGAAGGACTCTTAAATGCTGCCTGGTCCAACCCCCAGCAATGAGCAGGGACACACACAGCTCCATCAATGCTCAGAGCCCCATCCAGCCTGACCTTGGGTCTCTAGGTATGGGGCATCCACCATATCTCTGGGCAACCTATGCCAGTGCTCACCACCCTCACTATAAACCTTATATCCATTCTAAACCTCCCCTCTTTTAGCTGGAAACCATTTCCCCTCCTCACCTAAGTCACTGTCTTACTTGATCTATGAGATTGTGTGCTTTCAAACAGCCCCCTGCAAACATCCTGGTGGAAGCCACATCACGTTGGAAGCACCGTAGATAACGCTCTGTCACTGATTTGTGCTTCTTTGCAGACTTCTTTCTGCTGCACCACATTTTTGAGCTTTCTGAAAGCTCTTGAGATGAGTCACCGGTCTTGTTTTGCAAATCTGAGATGTGAATTTGCTAAGACATGTAGAGGCTGGGGGCTCTGCTTGTCGGACACTGAGGTTCCTGCAAGACTTGGCTCAAGATATCCATACAGGAGCTGCTAGGAGATGTTTGTCTTTCAAAAATCTGTCACCATCTGCAATTACAGAATTCCCACTGGTTAAGTCGCTTATGTCTTACACGCCTGTAATTTTTTTCCTTCACTGTGTGCAGATTAGGGGCAAAAGAGAAGGGAAGACTGAGGTATGGGAGGTGAAAGGGAGATCTGCTGGGTCCAGGCTCTGTGCCCCCAAAAGCCTTGAATGCTATCAGTGTGAGACTGTAGCTTGTTATGGAACAGGTCATACAGACAGGGGACTGGAAAAAATGTGATTACTGAGAAACCAGGCAGGAGGGTGAAAGGCAAAGGGCCACACAGCAACCTCCATCCAGGAAAACTGGGCAGAGGGGAGGCTGGGATCAGACTGAACACAGGCAAAGCCATCTTCCCATCACCACACATAGAGATTTTTGACACCCTGTCCATGATACTCCTTGACAGAACATGCTGTCCCTGGTGTTTCTCACTTTTTGTTCTACTCTTCCTGCTTTCCGTGTTCTTCCTTTTCTTCTCCAGTACTGAAACGTGTGGGTCAGAGAGAGAGACAGCTCTCAGAGAATTGTTAAGGTTGGAAAAGACCTCTAAGATCATCCAGTCCAACCGTCCACCTACCACCAATACTGCTTACTAACTGCACCCCTGAGTATCACATCCACCCTCTCCTTGATCACCTCCAGGGATGGAGACTCTACCACCTCCAGGGCCAGCCTGTGCCACTGCCTCACCACTCTTTCTAAGAAGAAATTTCCTTTAGTATCCAACCCAAACCTCCTCTGAATCAGCTTGAGGCCATCACCTCCCATCCTATTGCTGTTACCTGGGAGCAGAGGCTGATACCCATCTTACCAGAACCTCCTTAACAGAGGAAGTCATAGAGACTGTACCCAACTGCTTCATATCCACATCTACTGCCTCCAGTGGTGACTCATGTGCCCAAATGTAGAGCTCTCCCATGGAAGTGTTTGTGTTTGTACTGTTCTTTGCATGACAATGCCTTGGTTTGGATGGCCTCTGGATGAAGCCATCCTTCAGATGTCAAAAAGTAGTCCTGCTGCTGATTATAAACCCCACCACAACCCCTGAGGAAGGCTGAATCATAGAATCATAGAATGTATACAAATCATTATGATTCAGTTGCTGCCTGCCTGAAAATAAAGGTCATGTTAGCAGCATGAGACTGTCTAGTTGTGTTGGATATGAGCAAAAAAGTGGAGATATAGATTGGATAAAAGGAAGAAGTATTTTAGAGTGAGGGTGGTGAAGCACTGGCATAAGTTGCCCAGAGAGTGGGAGATGACCCATCCCTGGAGATACCCAAGGTCAGACTGGATGGGACTCAGAGCATCTGATGGAGCTGTGGATGACCCTGTTCACTGCAGGGAGGTTGTACCAGGTGGTCTTTTGGAGTCCTTTCCAACTCAAATGACTCCATGATTCTATAGAAAAGAACACATCAGGAAGATCTTGGCCAAATAAGCATGGAGAGATGGTCAGCACAGGAGTTGACATGATCTTGAGGGAGGTCTAAGCAGGAACACAGGGTAGTTCTGTCCTTTCTCTTTGCAGACCTTTCCCAAATCAGTGGGAGGTTGGTAGGAAAAGTCCAGTTTGGTCTGATGGAGAAACAGGAGCTCAGAACACCATGTGGAAAGGGGAGAAAAAGTCTGAAGCAAAAATCTCAGACCCTTCCAGGACGAATTGCTTCATTGTATTTCAGAAGTGGGAAGGTGGGGCTGCAGCAATGCTGGGAGGACAAGGAGCTCAGGGCAACCTGTTGGTGGAAAGAAAAAGAGAGAGACTCCTGAACCATTGCAAGTCCGTTTCCTGAGCCACCTGCAGACCTGTCCAGAAGACAAGAGGGGTGGGCAACCTGAGGTGAAAAATCAAGTGTCAGGTTGAGTCCCTCAGCTGGGAGAAGGTTGAGGTTGGCTGAACACAGTTGCTGGCACATTGTAATGTGACAGTACTGAGCTTCTTTTGCATTGCTTCTGGACATCAAATTAAGGCATCTCCTTTTGGAACAATTTAGGCTCAACAAAGAAGTGGGATGAAGCAGAACAAGGTAGCCAACAGAAGATGAGCTGGCCTTCCTGGGAGATGTGCTGGTGGTTTCCTCCATCTCTGATCCAGGACAAGGCGTCAAGAGACAGAGGTCTCTCCAGAATGACCTCCAGTTCTTCATCTTCTGTCAGAAGAAAACAGCATGTCAGAAGCACTGGGGTCTTTGCTCAAACTGTTTGTCAAAACTGCGACTGCCACCAGGCCTGGGAGCCCCATCAGGCTCCTTTCCACCTTGCTGTGGCACACTGCGATCCACAGAGCTCATGTACAAAAGGTCAGGGCTCTGTTCTGGGCTGTGACTAAGAGGTTCAGATGACACTCAAATGCTCTCTCTCCCACATCTCTGTCCAGGTGTGAATCAAGAGGTAAAAGATGAAAGAGGGGTTGCAGCCTGGTGGGGGTCTGGGAGTGATACTTCCACTGTCCCAGTAAGCAGGAGGCCAGTGGCACTTTGCAATGATGGAATCAGACCTCTGCTTTCCAGCCAGGCCTTGTGCTGGTCTTCTAAGTAATGTATGAGGTATTTATAGGACAGAAATTAGAGCAGATAAGGAAGGGAAATGCAGAACATTAAGACGAAGAGAGATAAGAACTAGAAACCAAAGTCTATTGACCCATCCCTCCTTGTCTTTTCCGTCCTTCCTAAGTCTTTAGTGACTCAGTGATTTTGTGGCAATTGCACTGTGCCTCTAAGAGGTCTCACTCTATTGTCATCTCTGAGGCCAGCCTGCTGATCCATGATCGTGTTTCCCAGTCTCTGCTGGGCTAATGTCTCCTTTTATGGAAATGTTATGGTTCTAATCATCTCTTTTTCTACCCTGCAACGCTCTCATTCCCCTGAGCTTAGTGTACCATGCTCTCCTATGGGAGGATCATCTCTCCTCCCTTAAAGAATCATAGAATCATTTGAACTGGACCCTGAAAAGTCATCTGGGGCAAAGAAGCACAACAGATCCCATCCATCAGAGATGGATTTCTCCAAGTAAGCTCCAGGTGCTCTGGAGACGACTGAAGCTGGGGCAGGAGAAGGGAGCCAATGAGAGTGGCTGTCTTCGCTGAGTGCTGAAGTTGGGGATCAGAAACTCAGTACCTTGAACCTCAGCAATGCGTTTTGCATGGGCTGATACCCACCTTCATGACTGATATCTTTGGGTGTGGCATGGGGGAGCCACAACTAACTGGAACGGGTACCATGACCTGCATCCACCACACCAGAGCCCCTAGCAGGATGGGAGAGTTGTGCTCAAATTGTTTGGATGGGGATGACCTGGTTGGTGATAAGATGCTGTGATCCATGACAGCTGGATGGATGGAGGTCTGCCCATGAAGCTGTTCCCCCAGCTACATGGGGAACACTATCTGAGCACTGGGTGCTCATCTGGGAGCTGGTGGGCGATCACAGTCCTGACCACCACATCTTTTCTTTCTTGCTTCACTTCATCCCAAGCCTCCAGCATTCACACGTTGGAGCATTAACTCAAACACCCACATTTCTGCCTTCCCCAGCTTTCTGCAACCCGCTTGGCACCTTCCACCACTCCCGCACCATGTGTGCGTTCATCAGCTTTCACCCCATTCCTCACCTCCGAGCTGAAGGGGATCTGTACACTGAGCCCTCCTGGAGGCTTTATGAACTTCCTACATCATAAACTTCTCTGAGTCAGTGCCCAGCACTTCCAGAGCATTACCTTATTTCAGGGCTGCACTGGGAGCTGCAGTGAGACTCCAACATGGGCTGGGGTTTGGTCTGTGCCAGCAGATGTAAACCACCACTGCTCTTGTTTTGTTGTGCTTTTTTTGTAACCTAGATTTTTTTTTTTTTTCTTAATTGTCAAAGCCGTGGGACTATTCGTCTTTTGGAGCTCAGTGCTGGAATGCATCAAGGTGCTTAAGCAAGGCCAAGGCCAGGGCATGGGAACACAGGGCTTTGCCTCCACGCCAGCACTCCTCTGTTCCTTGCAAAGCGGAGAGGAGGGTGGAGGGCTTGCAAACACTTGCTGTGCGATAAGACAGCCCCTGGTTATCCTCACCAGCAAAACCCAGTGGAGAAGAGCTGGAAGAGGGGCTGAACGAGGCCTGGGGAGCGCTCAGCTGAGCTGCTGAGCACCGCTCGGTGGCACCTCCCGGAGCTGAGGTCATTCAAGATGTCAAAGAGATGTTTTTAACAGGAGGGGGTGTTCAGCTCGACGCCTGGCTCTGCTCCAAAGGGAATAAAATCACCAACTCCCTGCATGCAGCTGCAGCGCCCAGCCCTGGGGCCGGCCAGCAGAGGTGTTTTGGAGTCTTAGAGCAGACCCTACATTTTGGGAGGCCACAGGGGTCCCTCGAGGAATCTACAGGGTTGGATCCCTGGGAACTATGGGGTCACCTCCTTGGGGGGTGGCTGTTGCGGGGGGCAAAGAGTGGAGGAAAGGCACCAGGAGGGGACAGGGACAGGCAGCGGGGAGGTGGTGCTGCACCTGCAATAACAAGCTCCGGGCGCAGGGCCTGACAGCGGGACTGGGGCTGAGCTGGAGTTACAGCCCTCGGGGGAGGCCCTGGTGGCTTGGTGCCTGCGAAACACCTCCGGGCTGCCCCCCCTCCTCCGAGGAGCCATGTGGGCTCCGCCAGGCCTGTGCCTTGTCCCTGGACTCCTTGGTGCTCAATGTACCCACCCAAATCATGTCCTTGCAAGTGCTGTCTTGCGCATGCGCTGTCTCGTGCATACCCTGTTTTGTGCATGCTTTAGCGTGACTACCCCAAACTGCTCCCCACCAGCCCACCCCAGCATGAGACTAGCTCTATTACAGCCTCCCAGTGGGGCTTAAAACTTCCTGCTGCCATCCTGCCCCAAATCCAGACGCTGCTTGCTCCCACTCCAGTCCAGCACGCCATTGCTCCCTCCATGGCCCTTCAAAATCATAAAATCATACAGTTATAGATTGGTTTGAGTTGGAAGGGACCATGAAGGTCATCTGATCCGCCCTCCCTGAAATGAGCAGGGACACCCATGACTCCATCAGGTGCTCAGAGCCCCATCCAGCCTGAGCTTGGGTGTGTGCAGGGATGGGGCACCACCACTTCATAGCCACAAGATGACCATGAACTAGAGACATAGCATAGTCAGATTTTTTGCACAGTTTGGACCCCAGACCCTTCCAGCCAACTGCCATTTATTTACCAGTGAAGCCCCCATCTCCACAATGGGAATGCCAAAATGGCCTGCTCAGAAAGCAAGGTTCACACCACTTCATGAATTCCCCATGACAGCTCCAGGGACTGATTGTTGGGCATCATTGGCATTTATTCCTTCAAAGTGGTTTCCATTTAAGTTATTTATTCTCTGATGATTAACTGTGGGTAATCAGAGATGTAGGGTGTTAAGGGGGCTTTGGAATCACATCTTCCCAGTGAGATTGAGGAGCACAAAATATTGTCTAGTTAATTAAGTAAGGATGGTAATGAATTCCTACCCAGGCAGGTGACATGTACCTCTGAGGGAAGCCAAGAGCTCTAAGTTAGGAGCCAACCCTGATGGGAAGTGGGCAGATGGACCGTGGACAATCTGCTTTCCTTAGGGTGAAGACAAGCAAGATGGAGTGCCTGGTGAATCTGAGAGCTGATGCAAATACCAAAGATGAGAGTTACACTGTCCCTCCTAATGACAGCATATCTTTACCACAGGGGATGTTGGGTAGATGATGGAGCTGGGGTCTGCTCAGGCCAGGGGTACCCTTGGGCATGGCAGTAAGCTGGGGGTGCTACTCCTTCCCAGCATCTCTCTTTTCAGTTTCTTTCTCTTCCTTTTTTTTTTTTTTTTGGCTTTTGGGCTCCTGCTCTGCCTCATGACCACACTAAAGCCCCTTGAGTTTTAACATGCAGATGGGGGCTGCTGGTGCTTCTGACCCGCAGCCCCATGGGTGCTAGGTCTTGGCCAGAAAGGCTGAACATAGTTTGTCTGCTTGTAACCTGGCAACTGTACTAATGCATGCATGCTCATAAAACATCTCCCCTGAACCAGCGCCAGCACCCACCAAGGACCGTATCCCCTTACACTGGAGACAGACTGTGCTCCTTGAGTTGCAGTTTTATGGTGGGCCCTTCTGAAGGGTAAATCCTGCTCTGTAGTTCCATTTTTCTCCTTTTTCCCTTCCTAACACATCTCTTCTCAGCCAAACCATCCGTGTTGGTGTAACACAAGGTGCAGTGTGCTCTGAGATGCTGGATATGGAGGGAAAGAAGCCCAACAACACCAAAAGGCACAGCCAGCACTGACAGTGCCTGCTCTGGCTGTGCAGAGCAGAGCCCTGTCCAGCATGACCAGCATAGCTTCTTTTGTCCTATTCCTGGGATTTCGAAGCTGATTTGGCTTTTCTAGAAGAGTCTAAATCAGATCAGACTGCTAAAATCATCTGCAGCCTCACAAGAAGTGGCTCATGCTTCTCATAGAGCATCTCTGTGGGCTTGGCAGTGTTGGAGGAAGGACTGGGGGCTATGTGGGGCAAGCCCCCCCCAGGAGCACATGGGAGGAGACATTGGGCTGTTTGAATTCATGTCTGTGGCTCCATGGGTTTCCTGAGCCTGGAGGGCAGAGAGAGGGAGGTGAAAAGAGAGAGGTGGCTGATTTATAGCTTACCATCTTCTCTGATCTTGATTGCCCTTTGTCTTGGGAGTCTCTCTTATCCAGACGTGGAGAAGGGAGGAGGGGATCTTTTTCAGAGATTGCTGAACTCTGGGTGTTTGCCGTTTCCTGGAGATCTTTTGATGTTCTCTTTGCTTTACAACGTTTTCAGCGTTCAGTTTCTCAGTCTCCTGCTGCACCTTGACTTGCGACGTCGGGGCACAATCCATCACGACTTACCCAAACAATCTCCAGCAAGGCGAGACCTCCTCATGTCTGGGGCCAGCAAGGCAGTGTGTCCCTGCAGGACCGGGCAGCATTGCTCCCAGGGCATGGTTCTGCAACTTGTCCCATGCTGCTGTGCCGCTCTGAGATGTGTGCACTCTTTATCCACATGAGATGTGTCATCTTCATGCAATCACTTCACCTGGACATGAACAGAGTCTGTCATGAGCGTGGTGAAGAGCCCAGACATCATTTGGTTGGGGAGACCCCCAGCATCCTTTCAAATGAACCTCTCATCCTTCAGCTCAGACAAATTCCTGACACCTCCAACACCCAGCAACCAAAAAACCACTGCTAATTGAAAGGCGGATAATGGAGATCTTTCTTTTCTTGTGCAGTAATGGGCTCTTTATTGGGTTTCCTGTTGAGGACCGATGAGCTGTCGCTTCAGTGCAGCGTGGCACCTCAGATGGCACTTCTTGATTTAGGACTCATTGGAGGAAGACCTGAATCTCCACCAGGCTGTGAAAGGTTTGCTCAGAGACTATCTTCTTTCTTGCCAGCTCTGTCCATGGACACGCGGTCTGTAAATAAAAGCCCATCAAACAGTCCTTTTCTGTAAATCCCTTCATAGCAATGTCAGTTAATAAAACTGATTTCATGTAACTGGTGCCATTTTCCAGAAAAGACAGGGCCAAAGAACAACAGTGCCTGTAACACAGCCATTTTTGTTCCATGAAAGTAATTCATTTGGCTTGGACTTAATGTGCTTGGGGGGTTAATTATCCTAAAACTGCCCATAAGCTCCCATGATGTGGGGATATTTGTGCTGTCAGAGGTGCCAGTTCCTCAGCAAGGCTCTTTATGAGTCTCAGGGTTTGCTATTTTCCCTCAATTCTCAGCTTAGTGGCACTGTGTGCTCTCATAGCCTGTCCCCCATGAAGGCTTTACCCTTCATGGTTCAAAACGATGACCTGAGAGCACCCGGGAGCAAAAGGCAAATAAGGTGCATTTGTTCATGGCTGCTTTAATCACAGTTTCTTCTGCCAAAGTCATAATCTGTCATAAAGGCAGAGCCTTCAGTTAAGAATTTTTAAGGTTGTTGGTGCCAGCCTGTCCCTACAATAGCCCCAGACAGCTTTCTTTGGGTGAAAGAGGAGCCCACAGAGCCTATCTTGGTGCAGGCTCTGTTTGTAGCGATGTGCTCTCCAAGTGCACAGTCTGTGAAGGTGAAGTCATGTCAAAGCTGCTGGAGGTTGAGCTTTGGGGTGGAAAGAGGTGAGAACTCCTGAACTTTCACCGCATGTTATGGTGGAATAAATAAATAAAAAAAAACAACCAAAAAAAACCCAAACCAAAACCATGCAGCCAAAATGTCTCATAAACCATTTCTCCTTCTATTCTTTCTTTCTTTTTCTTTCTTTCTTTTTTTTTCTTTTGGTCAAGAACCGACCATAGGCAGCCGTTCCACTTGTAACCTGGCCAAGAATAATTTGTGACAGGAAAGTTTGAGCTTTTGTAAAAATAAAAATTAAGAAAATAAAATAATTTCTTTTTCTTTTTTTTCTTTTTTTGAAGGCATGTAGGAATATTTTAGCGTGAACCCAAACAGAGAGGCAGGTATTCAGAGGGCAAGAGAGCCCTGATTGCATGACACTCCACATTTCTGGCCATGTGTTGAAACAGAGATCTTTTTTCACGTGTTTGTTTTATTAATCACACTACGGCGCTCAGTGCAGCACTTGCTGATTTTGGTCCTGTTAACATTTATCTGTCCCACTGCCGTTCGGTCTCTGTTTGAGCTCTACACCTGTTTCCCACGTGATGAATAGGAGCCTCACACGTAGCTGGAGCAGAAATCTGTCCCTTGCCCATTCTGGGGCATTTTGAAGCCATTTACCTTTTGCCATCCTGCGGGGAGGGAACATTGACTCCAGGCTGGGACTGATAACA
The DNA here is from genome assembly GCA_036925125.1 of Oreortyx pictus. NCBI lineage: Eukaryota > Metazoa > Chordata > Aves > Galliformes > Odontophoridae > Oreortyx > Oreortyx pictus. The sequence goes on along the minus strand of JAUPFR010000024.1, from coordinate 6,026,294 downwards.
AGAAGCTAAATGTAAAGTCCATATTCATGTTGGATGGGTCTTCTTCATGCAACCACTTCATCTGGACATAGAATCACAGAGTCATTAAAGTTGAAAAAGATCTCTAAGATAACCTATTCCAACCGTACAGCTACCTCCAGAATATCATTCTCCCAAGTATTATTTGTGTCCTTTTCTTGAATGCCTCCAGGGATGGTGACCTCACCACCTCCCTGGGCAGCCTGTGTCAATGCCTGATCACTCTTTCTGAGAAGAAATTCCTCCTAATGTCCAACCTGACTCAACTTGAGACTGTCACCTCTCATCCTATTGAGATGAACAGACTCTGACATGATTAAGTGCATGGTAAACAGTCCAGGCACCATTTGGGATGGGTTGAGGTGGCCCTCAATATCCTACTCTTCTCCCCATCCCATCTCCAGCCCATTGGAAAACAGAGTCTTTTGGACTCAAGGGCCATGGCCAACATTTTCTTGATATTAAATAGACTGTGGGACAAGGGAGGGCAGCAGAGACAGTCTGCTCTGCCTGCAGGATAATGCTGGAACGTGGGGAGATGAACAGGTGGTGCCCTGAGGCTGATAAACAGGAGTGCCTCTGCACAGAGTTCAGCAGCCGAGCGATGTGCTGCAGGATGTTGCTGAGGATGAGAAGTTAGCGAGATTCCAGCCAGGACTGGACATCTGCATGGCTATCAAGAATATCCAGAGTTATAATAGTTAATATCGACACCATGCTCGGAAGAGATATCAGATCCATGGCCTCGGGGCAAATGCCGACTGTAACAGATTACAGGAGGCCTCGGTGGGGATGGATTAGCCAGCACCTGCCTGGCAGGGGACTCGCACCTTGCTGAATGTTAACCCCTCCAGCAGGCAGCCCGTCTCCCACCAGAGACTGCTGACTCATCAGGATGGAAATATTCCCCAGAGATCTGTCGCCGTGGATGAAATCCTGATGGAAACCTGCCTGGTTTCCTGCCAGCATATCCTTGGCAGCCCGCCTGACCAGCTGGCAAGAAGAGGGGAACATGGGAGCCTGGCTCCCAGGCAGTTAAATTATCTGACTCCTGTGCAGCCTGCTGGAGGGGGACGGGGGCTCCCAGTTGGTCCGTGAGCCCTGGGACTCCAGGATGGTGGTTTTCAAGCTAGAGAGTCCAGACAGACTTTGAGTAGCCTGGTTTCAGTGGTGCTTTCCAGCCTCCCACCACCTGGGAGAAAATGAGGCTGCCTCTGCAATGCCTGCTTCTTGGATCTCCAGTCATACTTGCAATCTTAGATTGGCTCCAAGCAAATCATGTATCACCAAAAAGCCATGGTAGAGCAAAATAGTCCTCCTATTCACTCCTTGACTCTACCCATCTGCTTCTCTACTCACACTGAATGCTCTGTTCCTCTTCCTCTGATCTCTGCCCATTGCTTGGTGACTAGTTGCCTACCAGTTTGCAGAAGAGCATGTCCATGAGCTCAGTGGAGCTGTGCCAGCTTACAGACGGTGACAGACAGTGTCGTGTGTGTGACTTTACTCCCAGACAGGGGAATGGAGATGGTTTTCTCAGTGTTGGGCAGCCCTAAATCCAAGTCCTTATCTCCAGCACCAGGTGAGATGGTATGGATAAAATGGACATGAACATAGGACTGCTGGTAGGTATAATGGCACAAGCAAGTCTTAGTCTGACTCCCAGAATCAGAGAATCATAGAATGTTTGGGGTTGGAAGGGACCCTAAAGACCATTATTCCAACCCCCCTGCAATGAACAGGGACACCCACACCTCCACCAGTGCTCAGAGCCCTGCTCCCTGACCTTGGGTGTCTGCAGGGAAGGAGCACCACCACCTCTCTGGGCTCTCTGTAGCTTACAGGGGGCTGGAAATAATATTTTCTCTTATTTCAAATGCCCATTCAATTTTACTGCATCCCAAAACAAATCCTGCCAGAGTTTTCCTCCCCACGAAGGTCGCCTGTGCCCACGCGATCCCTCAGATACTCTGCCTCTCAGAGCAGAAATTCAACAGCGAATAGAACCACTCAGAAAATAAAAACTTTGGGCATGAAAGATGTTCCTGGACGTTTCACTTCTGGAAGAGTACACAGTGCCATCTAGCCGCGCTGGGCCGAAGTACAGAGCTCAACCCCACCACCTTCCCGAGCCCAACACCCTCTGCTCCCACGGCCTCGGGGAGCCTTGCCACCCCTTTCCCCCTAACCTGGAGCTTTTTTCTTCACCATCTCCATCAGGGTGGTGGCTATGTTTCCTTTGTTTCCCTATGTTTCTCCTTTTTTTCTTTTTTTTTCCTTTTTTTTTTTTTTGTACTGGATGCATGATAGAAGTACAGCTATATAGAATCATAGAATCATTAAAGTTGGATAAGACCTGTAAGACCATCTAGTCCAACCCCAACCCATCTCCACCATGGCTGCTGACCACGTCCCTCAGCGCCACACCTCCTCAGTTCTTGAACACTTCCAGGGACAGTGACTCCACCACCTCCCTGGACAGATTGTTCCAGGGCATCACCACTCTTTCTAAGAAAAAATTGTTCCTAATATCCTATCAGAACCTCCCCTGGTGCAACTTGAAGCCATTACCTCTTTTCCTATCACTGGGAGAAGAGGCCAACCCCTACAGAGATTGTGGTTTCAAGCATTTCCCCAACTCATCTCCTCTGGTCCTAGCGCTCACTCCTTCACCTAGCAGGCTGCAGTGCAAGCTCTGGCATCCCAGTCTGGAGAAAGATCAGGGATACGAGGAGAGCAAGAGGGCTTGGGGTGGTTTTGTGCTTTGTATTGCTGTGCTGAGTACCTTTTCTCCAGCACAGCCATGCTCACGAGCACCTAACTCAAGCGTAAGAGGCTGCATTCTCCAGTTGGCTTGACTCAGGGCTTTCCTTTGACTGTGGGTCATTTCACTTGTGATGAAATAGAGAGTCTTCCTGCAGGTGTGTGTAGGTTCTTAGTGCCCATGAAGGGCAGGTTCTGACTCTCAGAAATTCAATAAACCTCACAGTGGTTTTTACTGTGAGGTTTATCATCTGTCTCACCTTTCTTCCCTTCCTACCCTTTCTCCTTCCTCACCCAATGATGGGATAAAGAAAAAATGTGCTGCACACCAACCTTCCCATCTGGAACAGAGGGAGGTTAAAGGCCAGGTTTGCCTGGACTAGGATTTCTCTATGACTTCAGTCCTCAGTCAAGCCCTGGCACAACCACCAACAAACTGCCAACATATCATCTGATCCTCAGTCATGGCCCATTTTGATCTGGTGCTTCCTGTGAGTTGGGGACATTGGGACACCAAGGGAATAGAGGGATCTCACGTGGGAATGGCCACCTTGGGGACACTGGGATGTAGGGGATGTCAAAGGGATGTGGGGACACCATGGGAATATGACTACTGGGGACAGCATGGAGACACGAGGATGGAGGGACAGAGTGGGCATAGTCATCTGGGTGCCATTAAGGTGTTGGGGACACCATGGGGACATGGGGATGGACAGACATCATGTGGGCATGGACACCTGGATGTCACTGGGGTATTGGGGACATGGGAACAGAGACCCCATGTGGGAACTCACCAAGGACTGCATGAGCACATGTGGGTATGGATGTGTGCTGAGGAGCTGCCAATGGACATGATTGCCAGCAGTTGTTTCCCTAACAACCTGAGATGCTGAGTCCTGTGAATACCTACAACTCTTGGCTCTCCTTTAAATTAAAACTTCATCTCTAACCAGAGGGAAAAGGTTGACAGACTGTTTTGAAAGCAGTTTAAATGCCCTGAAAGCTGAAGGCCTATAAACCAAATTAACAAATGCAATATTTAAACAAGGCTGCAAGAGGCTTAGCCAATTTCATGCTATTTTGGAGTTTAAGTGTGCTCTGCGACAGGCTTGGCCATGGTTTGGATGGGAGGTGGTGTAAGTGAAGGAAAAGCCATCATCTGCTCTGTAGCTTAATGCTATTTCTGAGGCTGTTTCTTAAAAGGAAACCTCTGGGGCATCTTCCTAAAGGGAACTGGAGGCCAAGAGCATTCCTAGGGAGGGCAGGGAAAATGTGATTTGGGTAAATAGTGAAATGCTCAGGGAGAAGGGCTGGATGGATTCCCTGGTGGTTCGCAAAACAAAAAGGAAATAAGCAGGTTCTCTAGCTTCCCTGAGGCTGTGCATTCATCTCCTGTTCTATGCCTGGGCCGGGCACCAGGGTAGAGGTGCTCACTGGCTCTGAATAGACAATGCACATCCATAGAACTATGTCCCACAGGACAGTTCAGGCTGGAGAAGACCTCAGGAAATCTCTGGTTCAAAGTCTTGCTCAAAGCACCTGGGAGGTTAGATCAGCTTCCTCGGGGCTGTATCAAGTCTGATCTTGAGAACCTTCAGGGATGGAGATTGTGGCATGGTCTGCTGATGGACTCATCAGAGGTTGAAACCATTTTGAAGGGCTACACACGCAGACATGCTCATAAAATGCTCAATAGGACCAGGGAGAACAGCCTTAAGTTGCACCAGGGGAAGGTCAGGTTGGATATTACGGAAGATTTCTTCTTGGAAAGTGGTGAGGCAGTGGAGCAGGCTGCCCAGGGAGGCAGTGGGGTCCCTGGTGGTGTTCAAGGTGCTGCACTGAGTGACATAGTCTAGAGCAGTCGCAGGCATGGGTTGATGTTTGGACTAGATGACCTCTGTGGTATTTCCAACCTTAATGATTCTATGATCCTGTCAGATCAGACCAGGTATTTGCATCCATTGCCTTCTCAGCACCAGCACGGCCATATGTGCATGCAGCCTGGGTAGAAACTCAGTGAGGAAGAAGAGGGGGTGAAGAGCTCAGCAAGTAGAACAGTAGTCCTTGCCCTGGAACCATAGAACCATTCTGGTTGGAAAAGACCTCTAAGATCATCCAACCTGACCCCAGCCCTCCCTCACCATGCCACTAACCATGTCCCTTAGTGCCACATCTCCATGTTCCTTGAACATCTCCATAAGTGTTACAAAGCTCTGCACAAACCCATGGAGGAGTCTGAATGAGGCCACAGCAATGCCACAGGCTCCTTAGCAAATCCAGCCTTTCTGAGCTCACCAATGGCTTGGGTTGGAAGGGACCTCAAGGATCACCAGTGACAGGTGATTCCCAGTCCTGCAGGGTACAGAGGAAAGGGTTAATGCCTCCGAAAACCCTGTTGTGTTGGGAGTGCAATAGAAAATCTGAAAGCAGGTCAGTACCTCAGCTGCTTCTGAATTCTCATTAATTTGCGTTCCCCTCTCATTTATTAATGGTCTGACTCACACTATATTTGCTTTCCCTTTGCTGCAATTTGCAAAATTCCTTCTTATTCCCAATAGCCCTCTTGGCAGTGTTATTTCTCTCTGATTTTCCCTGGCCTTTATCATTTCCTTGCAGGTTGTGGCTGAGTTTGCATATTCTTGCTCAGTTCCCCTGGATATTTCTTTTCAGCCTTTTTATCTTCAGGCCTCCTAAAGCATTCCCTTGGGGCTGTCTCAGCACCTCTGGGAGCAGTTGGGGATGTTCTGCCACTCGCTGTGCCCACAGATTTTAATTAGGTTGTTCGGCCCTCCATTACCTGGATTTCATGAACATTTCACACTGCCATCAGTGGTGATCCAGATGGCATCCTAAAGGTTTGGAAGAGCTTCCAAAAGTGGTCCCCATCCCTTGCTGGTCCTTCACTCCCCTTGTTGGGCTCAGTCCTAGTACCAGCACCCACAGAGAGTGGGTGAGTCCATTGCGGGCCAATGTACAGTTGTACGAACCAACCAAGAGGGACCTTGAGGTGGTATGAGCCTTTTTGGGTTCTGCATGCCTGTTTTCCCAGATGCCAGGGCATGACATGCTCTCATGGGGGTTCACTGATTGCTGTGGACAAATGCTGAGGGTGCTTTTGTGTGCGTTGACCTTCCAGGGCTTCCAGCGTGCTCCTGGTCCTTCCCTAAATTTGTCCCTATGAGGGAGGCAGTGGCCTGTGGTGTTCACTCCCTGGTGTATGGGTGTTATAGGGTCCCAACCACAATACCTGGGCTGCATGGTGCTATATCCCCACTGAATAGGGGTTATACCCACGCTGCATAGGACCATACCTCTGCTGCATGGGGCCATACCCACCCTGCACCACATGTGTACCGCCAGAGTCCAGGTACGTGTGCCAAGGTGGATGCTTGGATGGGAAGACCAATGGTGTGTGGAGGGGGCTCCTTCACGAGGTGCCAGTGTATATGGGAAGAACCGAGGGAGATCATCATCGTGGGACACTGCACATTGTCATGGGATGTGTTTTGGTCACACACGTTTGCTGGAGGATGATGTGCAGCATGATGCCTTGGATGCCATGGCTAAATTAAAGCAGCTCCGTGGCTGTGCTCTCCCCAACTGCTGTCCATGCAGATCACTGGGAAATAGTAAAGAAGAAGGAAGGGAAGCTGGTCTGGACAGGAACTGAAGTGTGTTGACACATCTCTTTTCCACATCTCTCCAACCCATCAGCATTGCCTAAAGCAAGGCACATTTTTAATCTTGGAAAACCAGAGGGATTCTGTGGTATATATACCAAGATGATCATACGAAGTGGATGCTTCTTCATGCACCTGTGCAAGGCAGAAAAATCCTTTAGGTGCAGAGACAGACAATTCTGCTCAGTTTGTTACTCCAGATGGTTCTTACTCAAATGCTGCCTGGGCATCTCCAACCATGAGCATGTCCCGGCAGGGAGTTCAAGGAAAGCTGATAGCAATTGGGCATTTCTGGCTCAGGCCACAGGTCATGCCATTGCTCGAGGGACACCATGCTCTTTGGGGTGGCCTCATGCAGTCCTCACATCCTTTTTGCTATCAGGGATGGCACTGAGGCTTGAAGGTGGGCCATCCCATCAGGCAGCAGGCTCCATTCTCAATTCAGCTCAAACAAGCAATGAATTCACCCATGCAAAGTGTCCCATCTTCTGCAAGGGCACAGAGTTCGCTTGCCACGGAAAGCTGTAACTTTAACAAAAGTTTTCTTTCTCTGAGCTGTGACACAATCATTGGAGTTAAATAAATCTGTCACACACAAAGCGAACTGCACTAAAGAGCGTCCTCTCCCACCGCAGCTGGAAGAAAACGGTGCACTTTGCAAAGTGTTGAAAAATAATTTTTCATTCCCTTGTGTTCACTCTTCCCTCCCGTTGCATCCTCATTTTGCTTGCTCATTCAGGAGCCTGCACAAGGACCTGAATTTCTAATAGGAACAAAAAAGCAGGAGGGGAATAAACCCATTCAGAGCTTCTATTCTTTGTGACCAAAAGGCGAAGGTCCCTTGCAGGTCACTTTTAAATGTGTCTGTCTAGAGGCAAAGAGATTCAAAGAGTGTTTATCATCCTTCTTATTCACCCTTCTGTTGTCCACAGCAACCCAGAGACATTTTCCTGCTCGTTATGTGGTCGTGGCTACAAAGCTGCCTCCGCTCACCACCACACATCACTGACGTGGCACTTTGCATACTGCTCCTGCAGTGTTGGTGGTGACACATCAGATGGAAGGAGCCCTCAGTGGCTTGTCCTGGATCTCATCTGGGCACTGAAATTCGGGCCATAGTGGGAGCAGCCAGCTGGAACTCCAAAAACGGGGCTTCAGAAGGAGCTGTGAGTTCAGGTTTCAGCCATTTGGATGTGTGTGAAAGTGTCAGCGTAGTCCTGTGAGATATTTCCAAGGTAAAATGTCTCATTTCATAAGTGCTGGAGTATTTCATTAGACAGCCTTGAAACAAAACTCTCTTCCTATTTTCATAGGGTATTTTTATTTAAGGAATGAGTCAAAGCAGAAGAACATGAGGCTAAGCAAAAACATTGGGACTCCCAAAGGAAAGGGTTCCTTTTGGGTCAAGAGGAGAAACGACTCAAGAAAAAGCCCTTTGCCCAGGGTGGTGGTGGAGTCCCCATCCCTGGAGGTGTTCAAGAACTGTGGAGATGTGGCACTGAGGAACACAGTGGGTGATGGAACACAGGTGGGGATGGGCTGGGGTTGGACTGGATGAATGTAGAAGTCTTTTCCAACCTTAACGATTCTATGGTTCTATGACGTTTCTGACCCCTAGGCTTGGTCCCCAGCCCAAAGAACTCAGGGCTGAGCACAGGGAGAACGACCTGGCATGGAGATCAGCAGGGTCATGGCAAATGTTGGGACTGGAGGGTCAGTGAGGAATCCGAAAGGAGAGAGCTATGGCAAAGGGCATGGTGTGAGTGGTGCAAAGGAGGACATGGTGGGAGAGGGAGAAGCAAGGTCTGGAAGAAGTTGGCTTTGAGGCTTTGGTGTACTGTCACACACTTTGGTGTTCCGTGCACTTTTGCTGGGAAAAGGATCCCATGTGCCGTCTGGGTTTCAGGTCCAAAAGGCTGTCTGAGTTTAGTGACGTTCAGGAAAGGAGTTCAGTGCTGTGGGGAGAGCAGAGCATAATGCCCAATTATATGGCCCAGAGCCTGGGACCGTGGGCAGCTGTGTCCCTGTTGGTCTGCTGGGACAGACAGGACCAAAGGGAGACAAAGAGGGAGTTGTGGGATGTTCTATCCCAATGGCTCAACATCTCCAAGTCCTTGTGTCCAGAATGCTGAAGTGGGACTGAGTCTCTCTCCTCTTTGGGACATCTATTGACTGCTTCACCCACCTCCCCACACACCACTAGGAACAGTCTGACCTCATCTCCTGCTCTCATGGAATCCCTTGCAGTCTCATGTCCCTTCACATACAGTGTCAGGCTACCACTGTTCATATCAGCCAACGCAGCATTACCACATCTCCTAATCAGGGTGCTGCCTTTGAGATCTCCCATCCCTTTCCAAGCAGGTGTCTATAACTTAATGAGGTCTAGAGATAGTCAGAGTTATAAATATCTTCTGAGATGATGAATTTTAATCAGGAGCCTCTAATGAGCTCACGATGAAATCAAGAATGAGAATGATGGTCCCCAAATGAATCTTCATTAACAATTTAAATGGCTGAGGTCTTAATTAAAGGGCTCAGGACTTATCTGAGGGATTACAGTTTGCTCAGGGGGAGAATTCAAAGGCTTCAAGACCACTTTTTTTACACAAGGTAGCAATTCTTTAAATGAGATAAAAAATAAATAAATAACAAGGCCGTGCTGTTTTATCTGTCTTTGACAGTTATTTAATGAACCCTGAGGCCAATATCTGAAAGATGGCAATCCTAACCCAACCTCTTAATGGCAGGGAATACTTGTGACCACTGCCTCCCTGCACTGTTACATCCCTGTTTAGGGACATGGGCAGTGGGCTGTATTGTTGGGAGGAGGGTGGTTGGACTGGATGATCCCTCAGTGATTCTGTGACTCTATGATCTAGTGCACTCAGAATTGGAGGGGATGCTCAGAGGTGGATGAATGAGAGGACTGTGGGGTAAAAGCGGAGTTTCAGACTGTGGGGCAAAGAAGAGAACATTTGGGAAGAGCGGATATGTTGGAGCTGGATTTCCTGCTTCTTTGCATCTAGACAACAGTCTCTGAAGGGATTATTTGATGAGTAATAATGTCTGAACTTTGACATGTGGGCTCATGAAGGCCTGGACCTCTTTGGCCCTCCTTCCAAAGATCTTCTAGGAACATCACGTCACTCAGATCTGTGCTAGATGTTTGAAGAAGCTGGGCAAGTTTTCAGAGGGCTGAGAAATGTAGATGCACAGAATGCTATCCCAAGATAGCATGACCTGTCTCATCAGGAAACATGGCAACATGGACAGATGCACTTGGAAAGTGAAGTGTGAGCCCCTTCCAAAGGCTGGCTGAGTACAACCTGCTTCGGAGCCAAGTTACGAAGCATTATAAAACCTACAGAAGCCCCTGAACTGGTGTCCTGAGTCCCACCCCAGACTCTAGGTTGGTGAGATACTGTGGCTCAGGTGAGGAATGAAACAGGATGGGAGATCCGAATGGCCATAGCATGGGCAGTCCTTTCCTAACCCACCATGTCTCCACACGTGACACAGTGCCTCACTGGGCCACTGGAAGAATTCTGGGTCCCACATTGCTCTGTGTAGGATGGAGGAAGGAATGAATGCAGTAAGTGTCTTGACAGAAAGGGCAAGACAAAGGAAGTCCTTCCAGGGCATGGAGACATGGAGCAAGGAAGCTGATTTCTCCTCCCCATGCTTTGTGCTTTAAGGACTCCAATGAACTGTGTCTCCAGACAGATGCTTGGGTTTCTGCGGGGATGGGGGAGGCACCAGACTGTTATCTGTCTCAGACGGTGGAGATGTGGTGGAGAGGCTCCCTCCCTCATCCCCTCTGCCTTTACAGCTGAGTATCTGGGGGATTTCGGACATCTCCTCTGCAGCAGAACGTGTGGGAAGGGCACACGGCCGACGCCAGGTTTGGGTCGGTGCAAGGGTAGAGGCTTGCCTCCCATCCATCACTCCCTAATCAGGTGTCAGGATCGAGGTATTATCTCAGGATCAGGACTGATTTGCACAACAAAACAGCCACGGAGATGGCAGGGGGCAGGGGTTGCCCTGGGGGGTGCAGCAGAGGAGCATGAATGGGACTAGGGAAAGAAAATACAGGATGTGGTGATCTCCTTACCTCCAGACAGCTAATAGTATCTTCAGCTTGGGAAGTCCTTTCCAAATTCAAGGAGATTGGCCTTGTCCCAAAGAGTCTGTGGTGTGCAGATGAGGATAAGTTGCCCAGAGAGGTGGTGGTGCCCCATCCCTGCAGACACCCAAGCTCAGGCTGGACAGGGCTGTGAGCACTGATGGAGCTGTGAGTGTCCCTGCTCACTGCAAAGGGTTGGACCAGGCAGCCTTTCAGAGTTCCTTCCAACTCAAACCATTCCATGACTCCATAATTCTGGGACAAGTGGGGTGGTGGAGGCAGAGACTCGGCACTATGCAATACAAATAGATACGCAAGTGATTTCTAAGGGAACATCCCCATTTCCTCCCCTCCTCTTGACCACGTATTCAATTCTCAGTGATCACATGCCCTTGTGAGATTCTTATGAACAAGCTGTCTATACATCCAAAAGTTTCAGTGTGATGTTCCTTGTGGGTACCATTGATGGGCTGCAGCAAATGGATGCAAACTGTCAGTGACTCCTGGCACATCCCACCAGAGAAAGGTGGCTTAGGTGGGGCTTGGAAGGGGATGCAAGGATCATCCTGCACGCATACCTGGTCGCATCTCTATCAGGTAAAGGAGCCCCATGCACCTCATTGTGCATCCCCTAAAAGATGCCCTATCTATTTATATGTGACTCTGCCCCCAGTGCACCTCCAGATGCTGAGGATACCAGTGCTGCCCACGCTGTTCCCCTTGCAGAAACCCGGCCACCCCGGTGCCCGTGCACCCCACTGCAACCTGCTGCGACCCAGACCCCAATTCCCATAGCTCCAAGGTGTGAGGGTGACTTCACCGATGAGGGGAAGGGCAGCAGCTGTGGGGCTGGTGGGGGCTTACACCTATCACTCTGTAACTTCTGACGGAGCCTGGATTTGCTGAAATGTTCACTGGATTTTTTCCGGCCCAATGGGACCCATAAATCTGGCTGTGCAGAGGCCACTCTTGCTCCTTCCCTGCGGTGAGAAGGGCTGATATTTTTCTTGGAGGGCGAGACTGGTGCAACCCTCCTTCTAGCACCTGCTGCTACACTCAGAGCCACATTCCTGAGCGGCGGCAGGAATGGGTCCGTCTCCACCAGCTGGCTGGGCTGGGACAACCCGGTCACATCAGGTCCCCTGGAGAGCTGTCCATGCATGTCATTGACACTGCTCCCACCAATGAGGATCTACAACATCCCGTTGCTTTTCTTCCATTTATCCTTCACCAGGCTCTTCCTGCTGAAAGCCAGCTGGGGCCTGTGGTCGATGTAGAAGTGTGAAGGGAAGCGTGTGCATGTGGGTTGGATGGGGCCCTGGGCAGCCTGATGTGGTGGGGGGGGCAGCCAGCCCACGGCAGGGGTTGGAATGGGGTGGGCTCGAAGGTCCCCTCCAACCTAAGCTATTGTCTGGTTCTCTGATGCTGCGAAATACTCTGTTCCCAGTCTGCCTTGAACTGGAGAGTTCAGAACTGGACCCAGCGCTCCAGATGTGGCCTCCCCAGTTGAGGGGAGGAAGACCTCCCTCACCCTGCTGGCCATGCTCTGTGTGAGGCACCCCAGGGTTCAGTTGGTCTTCTTGGCCACCAGGGCACACTGCTGGCTCATGGTCACCCTAATGGTCGATTGTTGGTCAGCTGTTAGTCAACAGTTGGTCAGCTGTTGGCCACCGGAACATTCAGGTTGTCTTCTGCAAAGCTCCTCTCCAGCAGAGAACTGGGAAAGCACAAGAGAGGAAAGTGAGAGCAGAAAGAGCCCCTTGTACCCTTTCAGCTCACAGCTCAGCCAGGGGGTGGTTGGGATTTTTCCTCAGCTGTGAGCAGTGAGGGGTAGATGGAACCCTGTGGCTTTCCTGGTGCCAGGCCTGGCTTCCCCTTATTGTTTTCCCCTTGTGAGGCTGTGTCCCGTGTCTGAGAGAGCGTGGCTGTACCTGTGTGAGTGGAGGTGCCATCCGCAAACTACTGACGGCGCACTCGATACCACTGTTGATGTCACTGATGAAGACATGAAAGAGCCCTGGTCCCAGTAGTGACCCCAGAGGGAAACCACTCCTCACCAACCTCCATGAGTACGTTGAGCCATTGACCTCTGGGTATGATCTCACAACCAGCTCTTCATCCACCAAACAGTCCACCCATCAAATCCACGTCCTTCCAATTTTGAAAGGAGAATGTGAGGAAGATCCCCTCTCAGCTATGTGAGAAGAGCAGGGCTGGAGCAGGCTGGATTGCCTTGTGTGCCCGGACTGGTGTTTCGCAGCAGCTGGAAGCACTGCTTGCTGTTTGCTTTCTTTCTTTCACCACTTCCAGATAATAATAATAATAATAAAAAATAATAATAATAAAAAATCCAAAATCCCACCTGAAATCTCTGAAAACAGTGAAGTAAAAAGAAAAGAAGAAAAGAAGATCAAGGGAACTCGGAGAGCTTTATTTTCTAAGAATCCGGGATTACTTGGGAGAAGGCAGGTGGAGCAGAAGGCCTTTACTTCTGATCCCATTGGGCTGTGGGTACTGTAAGACCGGCGTGTTTCTTGGATTCAGCTGGGCATGTCCCAAGCTATAGAGAGCCAAGACTCGGATTTATTCCTGCAGTTTCATATTATCTGAATGTCCCGCTGGAATGGCACCAAACCGCAGTGCTGGGAGTTTTGTAACATTATTTTCTACTGCAGCACATGGGGTTTTCACATCCCTGAGCCATTCTGGGCTTCCTGGTCCAGTCAAAGGGTAAGATGAGGTGAGAGGTGATGACCTCAAGTTGCACTAGGGGACATCCAAGTTTGATATTAGGAGATATTTCTTCTCAGAAAGAGCAGTCGGCTGCTGGCACAGGCTGCCCAGGGAGGTGGGGGGGTCACTGTCCCTGGAGGTGTTCAAGGAACATGGAGATGTGGCACTGAGAGATGTGGTCAGTGGGCATGGTGGGGTGGGTTGGGGTTGGACTGGATGATCCTGCACCCATCCCAAGAAACCCAGCTGGGGTGCAGTAGCAAGGGTAAGCATCATGGCCATATCGTAGGACCATAGAATCATGAAGATTGGAGAAGACCATTAAGACCATCCAGTCCAACTCCAGCCCACCTCACCATGGCACTATCCATATCCCTCAGTGCCACATCCTCACAGCTCCTGAACATCTTGAGGATCTCAAGGTATGTGCAAGGTGCAGTATCCCCATAGTGATGCTGAAAGGGAGATGGAAGAATTGAGAGTGAGAAGGAATTATTTTTCCATTTTTCAATAGAATTTAATAAAGAACCTGCTCTGAAGTAATCCCACACAATTATTCTGAACAAGTGCTGTTTTCCTTGGAAATAAAGAGATTTCTTTCAAAATATCCCATTTTTTATGAAATATTGCTTTTCCACTGCCAAGTTTGATCGGGATTTTTTCCAGAAATTGCCATTTTTTAAATTTTCTTTTTTTTTTTTTCAATCTGAAAGCCTCCCAAAAAATCTCTGTCAGAGGGAACGAGAAGTGCTGCCCCAGAGCTGTGCATTTGCCATTACCACGATGGTAACGCTGACACAAGCTGAAAAACCATGAGACTCAGTTGCATCGATCTCTGCAGAGCCCCTGAGGTCCTGAGAAATCATTTTTCTTTCCATCATTTCTGAGGAATGGCTGCTCCCTGCTCTTCCCAGGCTGTAATGCAGGGAGGGAAAGGTCTCCCCCATGCGGGTGGGCTCTGGGCAATGCCAATGAGGTCTCCTCCAGACCCAGGTGCTACCAGTGGCATAGGGGACTGTCATGCTGAGACCACTGGAAGCATCACTGCCATCACTGGAGCATGGGTTGATGGTTGGATTAGATCATCCTATTGGTGTTTCAAATCTTAATTGATCCTATGATTCTACAACCACTGACCACCTGCAGGATGAAGACCCTCCCGCACGATCTTCCCTCGGATTTGGCCTTGGGATTGCTCTGCCAAGGCGCATGCAAAACATGTTGCTGCCCATGAATGCAGCGATGCATCACAGAGTGCTGTCCCCACAGGGTGACCCGTCTTCCCTCCTTACTTTGTCTCCCTTCCTGCTGAGTGCAAAGAACAGAAATGACTCTGCAGCAGCTCGCAGCATTTTTGGAGGCTGACAAGTTGGGGCTGGGGGACCCCCTCCCCCCGCAGCCACTGCTCTGTGTAAGTGTTTTATTGTTTGCCTGTTGAGGTGTGAATGAAGTAATGGGCTTTCTCCATCACTTCATCCGTCTCCGGCTGACAGCTTTGCTTAGACACATTGTGCTGTGCTGTATAAACCCTGTCACCTTGCCATCTCCAAACAGACAGCTTCCTCTGGGAAACTGTAATCAAGCCCTCCTGAGCACTCAGCTCGCACTGTCCGCGGCTCGTAAATCACCGTGGCTTTCCTGGAAAATCAGGAGAGAAGATAGACAGACTGACATGGCTGACTGAGCCCCGCTTCTCCTCTGTGCCCCGCTCCTTCCCACATCACCCTCGGCGGTGGTGGGTCTGCCTCGAGCTCCGTGGCCTTCATGCTCATCAGTTCAGCGGACAATTCCCTGCCCTTGGTGGTGCTGAAGCCTGCCCTGCACCAAACTGCTGGGTCTCACAGGCACCTTGAATCCAGCTGAGCCACTGGAGGCTGTGGCATGTCCCCAGTGCTTCGCCCCAGGATGGATGCAGAACTGCAGAGTGCAGGAGGACAATCCCCTCTCAGTCGGCTGCCAGACTGCAGCTGATGCAGCCCAGGGTGCTTTTGGCCTTTGGGGCTGCATGTGTGTGCACTGCTGGTTCACGTCCACCAGGACCCGCAGTCCTTCTCCACAGGGCTGTTCTCCCATTGGGATTGCCCCGACTCGAGCACAGCACGCTGCACCTGGCCATGATGGACCTCATTTGGGTCATGCACACCCACTTCTCGAGCCCAGCCACGTCTCTCTGGATGCCATCCCTTCCTTCTGTTGTGTCAGCTGCACCTCAGCAAAGTGCTGAGGCAGTGATCCCATAGTCCATGTCACTGATGAAGATGTTGAAAAGCACCAAGACGGACCCTGGGGGACACCACTTGTCACCAGCCTTCACCTGGACACAGAGCCATCGACCACAGCCCCCTGGCTGTGACCACCCAACCAATTCCTTATCCACCAAACATCCCAGCTGACAACGGAGCACGGACTACTGCTGAAGCAGGAGACAAGGGCCAGGCAGGAGCCAGGGTTCTCCGTGAAACACAAGAGGGCTTTATGTCTCCGTTAGGATCCCACAGTGGTAGGCTGATACAGAGCTGGAGCACGGTGCATTAACCTGGGATTAGGAGAAGAGTAACGACCGCCTGCCCGGCGCTGTCATCCCTCAGCATGACAGATGCTTAAAGACTTCTCCGGCACGACGCGCACACCGCTGCCCGCAGAGAAGCTGCTGGTGGGGGGAGGAAGGGAGCCTGGGCCCCGAATCCCCGACCCGGTTCAGGAAACCATCAGCATGATATGCAGCCCTAATTAGAGGGGAATAAACTTCGTGAAGAATTCAAACATAAATTTGCCCTTGCTGATTTCGGGCTGCGCACATGTTCACGGAGCAGACGGGTTCCCCCAGGACCCTGTACTGAGTTCTGCACTGTCTCTGATTTATAAGGTCCTCTTGGACATGTTAAATATAGTATTAAGTATAATAAATGTAGATCACTTTCCTAAATATTCTGTGATTTATGCCCAGGCTCCTTCCCCTGAGAGCTGGGCTCATAAATCCTCTGTGCAGAGCTGTCGCAGGGGGCACATTTCCTCCGGCGGGTTGGAGAGTTAATAAACGGGAAGGGAGCACCAAGTGTGAAAGGCAGCAGGAGAGAAAAGCTGAGCTGGGAGGGTCAGAGGGGATGGGATGGAGGGAGAGAGAGAGGGACGTGCTTAGTGAGCATGGTGGGGATGGGATGTGGTCGGACTCAGTGATCTTAGTAGTCTTTAAACTAAAAGAGGGGAGATTAAGGTTAGATGTAAGGAGGAAATTCTTTACACAGAAGGTGGTGAGGCCCTGGCACTGCTGCCCAGAGAGCTGTGGGTGCCCCATCCCTGGAGATGCCCAAGGCCATGGATGGGACCCTGAGCTGGTGGGGGGCACCCCGCCCACGGCAGGGCTTGGAAATGGATGGGCTTTGTGGTCCCTTACAACAAAACTATTCTACGATTCTATGGCTGTGACTGCAGACCTTCCTTCCTTTCCTCTCTCCCATACCACACCTAAAAAGATTTCTTTTTTTCATCCTGACTGTGATCCCTTCCTTTTTCTTCTTTCATCCCCTCCCGGCAGAGTTCAGACCCCTGTCCACTAGCCCATCCCTCAGCCATGCCCTCAAAGACCTTCACTGTCCTTCTCAGTGACTCCATCCGCAACGAGAACGACACCAGTTTCCCACCAGGGCCTCTCCCTCTGTGGGACTGTAGTATCTGAAGCAATCATTGCAGCTCAGGCATTGTCTGTGCCATGCTGGGCAGAGAAGAGACTGGGGGCTGAAACCATGTCCCCACTGAAAAAACGTGGCTAATCGATGAGGAAGTAACACCGTGGGCTGGGAGGGTTTTCAAGTTCAGAGGAGGAACCTGTGGGCCAGAATGGATGTGGACCTGTTAGCATATTAGAATCATGGATTGGTTGGGTTGGGAGGGACATTGCAGCCCCCCAGTCCCAAGCCCTACCATGGGCTGGCTGCCCAATACATCAGGCTGCCCAGGGCCCCATCCAACTTGGCCTTGGGCAACTCCAGGTTGAAAAAGAATCTTCCAAAGGCTCTCCAAAGGGAGGAGAGGGGGAAAATATTGCAGAGGGAAAAAAAAAGCTGCCGACTGGCATCGCTGTGCCCTTTGGAGAAAGGCTCATTTGTGATCACAGACCGTGCTTCCTGAGGAGGACAAGAGGGTGATTTATCGGCAGGAACAAGAGATGGGTCAGGCAGGGAGAGATGCGAAATGCGAATTTGGAGAAAAGATCCTGTCAGCCCTCGGCACAACAAGGGGGGCTGTTGTGGGACGCAACGGTCCCTTTAGCTGGGATGATCACACCAGTTTGCCTTCTGGTCCGTGCAAGGATAATCTCAGCGTGTGGCTTCATAGCTCCTCAACCACAGTCAAAGCAGGAGGGCTCGAGCGGGGCACGAGGCCAACTCTTTAATGACCGTACTCTGCATTACGGATTTCCAGTAAAAATCCATCATGATTAACGCATTGCATTTGTCACAGCCTAGACTTTCATGACAAAAAACATGACTTTTTGGGTTTTCTCACAACAAGTCATGTTCTTTGTAATCTAATAAGCACTGCTCCCCCACAGTCCTTTACAAACTCAGCTCTGTTTGGTTCCCGGGTCGTCACAGATGGGAAAATGACCAGAGCTGTGAAACGCTTTCATGCCATTTGTCAAGTTTTATTAAATGGCTTGGAATATTTTCATTACCAAACAAGGGCTTCTCAGTGGGAATGGGGACCCCACATGGGTCCTCCTCCATCTCCGGGGTTTTTTGTGTGTTTTGTGTGACTCTTCCTCCCTGGTCTGCTCCTACAAACAGGCGGCCTTAGAGAGAATCTGAGATTTCTCAGCAGCCTTGGGGGAAGCCTAGAGGAGCATTGTATTCAGTTGTCTGAGACATTTCAGAGGCCTATGAGCAAAACAGACAACGGACTGTGAGGTACAAAACCCCATTAAACCATGTTTCTCCCATTGGAAAGAGAGAACAACCACACTGTGCAGGTTTGTTTACACTGATATTTGGATACTGATGTGGATACTGATATTCCATTGTGGGCATTATTGGTGGAAGGTGAATGGTTGGACTGGGTGATCTCAGAGGTCTTTTCCAGTATTAATAGTTCTGTGATTCTATATCAGCAGGAGCGTTAAGAAGCTCTCAAAGATGAGGATGAGAGGAGCAGGTCGCATCACTACTGTAACAAATCTCCTGCCCTCCATCCCTAGCCATCTTCTCACTATGTCATGCCATACAATACCATCTCATCCCATCCTGTCCCATTCCATCTCATCCTGTTCCATGCCAACCCATCCCATGCAGTGTCCTACCCTGTCTTAACTCACCCTATCTCATGCAACATTTCTTGATGCCCTCCTTGTTCACAGCTTGCAATTAGATTATAAGGTCAGCACAAGCATCTTAGTACAGAATCATAGAACCATAGAACAGTTTGAGTTGGAAGGGACCCTTAAAGACCACCTGGTCCAACCCCCTGCAATGAACAAAGACATCCACAGCTCGACCAGCTGTAGATGGAGAATGTATCCTGTGCAGTCAGAGATTCTTTTGGTTAAAATCATAACAATTTTGCAGATTGAGGAAGAATGAGAAGTGCTGGCAGTTGATAAAAACTATAAAGAAGAGCTCTGGTCTCTGAGCACAATATGTATGTGACCAGAGGGTATTTCTGATCCATGCCACAGAAAGCCCATAAACAGTCTAAGTATTTATTGCAGAAATTGCAGGGATTCTGCAAAGAATGTCAAGAATGACGAAGGCTTGGGAAGCCTTTCTGTGAGGAGGATTGGAAAGGCCTTCCCCTACCAGTGGGGATGAATGAGAGCACAGAAGGCCGTCAACAAATGCAGTGTTTGGAGAGGAGGGATGAGAGATGCCAACTTCCACCTCCCACACCAGCCCTTGGGATTATAGGGTGGCCAGAGGGGCTGCCTCCATCCAGCTTTGTGATGAACATGATCCCACTGGAGGAAACTGTAGGAAACAGACAATTGCTCAGTGCATTCAGTGGTGCTGATTTACCCCATAGTTTTGGCAGTACCTTGAAGGCTGGGGCTTCTGTATGAAACATAAGGTTAACCACAAAATCAATAACCTATAACCTTGATCAAGAAATCAGGGTCTGTAGCACAGCATCCTCTAACTCTCAAGGAGCAGAAGTGTGATTTGAATAACACAGCATCATGTCTAGAGCCAACAGAAACAAGCAAGCTGCTGGGGGGTCTGTTTGGGGGATGCTGTTTGAGCTGTACGATGGGATAACTTATCTCAAAACAGTATTTTCCTCTTTGTGAGCCTCAAAGCAGTCATCATATGGAGTGTGCATTCCTCTGCATGGCAAAGATGTACCCTCCAGCCTCATCTGTGAATAAGGAAGAAATACTTGGATTTTATGGAAGTCTGTGTAGGTTGGAAGATGGGACCTGAGGCCTGCAGACTGGTTTGGTTAGAAGAAACCGGTGAGGAAAGGGAGGTTGATCCCTCAGTTCAACGTATTTGTTTGTCCTACAGGTGTCAATCTCTGATCACACGTACATGAAAAGGATCCAAGCAAAACCAGAGAGTGGTCTTGCTCCAGGAATGACTGTGGGAAGATGAACAGGGAAAGAAAGAACCAAGTGCTGTGTTAGGGTTTTTGGGTCATGTGTTTTAGCTGAGGCTGATGCTGGGAATATTGCCCAGCTGCAGAGATCACGGAGTCACAGGCCTGAGACACTGGAAGACCTGAGGGCACGTCCAGCCTCCCTTCCTGCTGCCTGCAGTGGGGATGGATTTTCAAAGTCACTATCCAAGCACCTTACATTTTATGACCTGCCCTCTTGCCTTGGAAGGTGGCCCCAGAAATGTGCAATTGACACCAAATGGTCTTTTGCCTTATTCAGTGCAGCTCCCGATGCTCACTGATTTTCTCATCGGTTCAACATTCTGGTTTGGTGCATCGTGCCACAGCAGCTCCCCTGCTGCCACAGCATAACCTATTGCCATGTAAGGTTTCATTTTTTTAAAACCTTTTTTCTTTTTTTAAACTCCTGTTCCACACTCAGCTGTGGCACTGAAAAACAGAGCAATTTCTGCAAGACGTGAGTTCTTCCATCTGGTTTGGGGATGGTGGGTATTTGCTTGGAAAGGATGCATCTGAAAGCTGTTTGAAGGGTCTGCGTGCAAGAGAAAAGAGAAATTTCCTGTGCAAGACAATGATGCCTGGGGGGGAATTACTGCTGGAAATGCAGGATGACTGTAGGGCTGGTGGAAAGAGATCTCAGGGGTCTCCAGTTCAGTATCCTACCAGCAGCAGGGATATCTTCAACTCTAGCTAAGGGTAGCTTTGTCCTGAAAACCCCATGGATAGAGATCCTACATCTCTATGAAGATCTATCCCAAAGCCACAACACCCTCCTATGGAAGGAGAGCTTCTCCTGTGCTGATGAGGGCTGTATCCACCCCACCTATAGCTGGGGCACCCCGGAATCAAATACTTGTACTTGCTCAAGTGAATGACATGTCTCAGAGACAGAGATTACTTAGTGATAGAGCAAATTTGTACAGTGCCTGGGTTTGGTCAAAGCTTGGAGCAGACCCTGGATCAAGATGCTGAGCACTGGCCCCTGTATATCCATGTGGAAGGCTCCCAGAGGCCTCACAGCTGCCACTTGTGTGAGCAGAGGTGATTTATGCTGACTTTTCATTTTGTTGTCGAGTAACTTGGAAATCAGCATGGTTTCATTGTGAGCCTTGCTAACAGCCCGAGGTTATCACAACAGCTATAAATCCCCCACGATTCTGGATGGGAAATCTCATTATTTCTCCTCTCTCCTTCCCTCCCTGGGCCACGAGACCTGGCAGAGCCACAGGAGAGAGGAATTGATTCAATCCAGCTCCGGCTAAAGTGATCAACCATGAATCATCATCTCCTGGAGACCCTCTCCTTTGCTGAGCCTAGGGAAGCCATGCTGGCTGCTCCATCAGCTCAGGCAATGAGGTTGGGCTGAAGCAGAGAATGAGTTGGGACATCTTCTACGTTAACAAGGAGAGAGGTGGAAACCTTTCTTCTTTTGTCCACTGCAGCCATCAGAGTGATGGATTCCTGTTCCCAAGTCATTGAGTTGGCACAACCCACTCCAAGATGTCCCTCTGGGCATGGAGGTCCAGCCCAGGTCCTCTAGTTAAAGCTGGGGGGTTTAATGTCCCTTCCACCCCAACCATTCCTGCTCAGGTCCTGTCTGGACTTGTCCCCACTGGAAGGTTGGATGATGGAGAAATCCTGTACCTGTAGGGCATTTTTCCTGTTTGTTCTCAATTGTCATGGTTTCAGCCGGCACAGAGTTAATTTTCTTCGTAGTGGTGCCGTGTTTTGGATTTAGGAGAAAAACAATGTTGAAAACACACTGCTGTTTTAGCTGTTGCTGAGCAGCGCTTACACTAAGTCAAGGACTTTTGGCTTCTTGTACTGCTTTGCCAGTGAGGAGGCTTTGGGGACACAAGGACCTGAGAGGGGACACGGACAGGAACTGACCCAAAGTGGCCAAAGGGGTTCCCTATACCATGTGATGCCACGCAGAACTATAAAACTAGAGGGGGTTGGCTGGGGTGGGCAGACCTGCTCCTTGGGGACTGGCTGGGCATTGCTTGGTCGGCACCAGCCCAGGGGGATCATATGGTTTACAACCTTCTCTTGCCCTTGGCAGCCCTCTGGAAAAGCCAGTGGTGTCCATGTAGGTCCTCCTTAGCTGGGACAGCTTGTACTGACTCCTGCTAACTGCCCCCCAACCTCAGAGCCCCACTACTGCCGTGTTCCCCACTCACCAGGAGGCAGTGACAGCAGAGGGCACAGCTCCAGATGAGTGTACCATGATGGCTTTATAATGAATTCCAGACTTCTGTTATTCCCTTCTCTGCTGTGCCATGCCATTCCTCTGTCTTTTTGGCTGGTTTTTTTTTTTTTTTTCAATGCTGGTCACAGATCTTTGTGCACATGTTTTTGCAAGGAGCTCCGTCACTTCAATCATATGTTCCTAGTGAAGCTCTGGATACATCAGTGTGTGCCAGTGACTCCAAGTCATCCCACTTATCTTCTTCTGACACCACTATTGCTCCTTTTGTAACCCGAAGTGGGCAGATCCGGATACCTGACAAACCCCTGTGGTCCTGAGCTGTTTGAAGAAAGCACTTGGCTTCTCAGTGCTACTTTCTGCCATCACTCCCCGTTTCTCTCCCACAGGCTTTCAACTTCTCACAAACATCAGATTTTATGTAATTTTATGCATTTTCATTGTCTTTTTTTTTCCCTTCTTCTTCTTTCTTCTTTCATAACTTTTTTTTTCCTGCCATTTGCTCTGATGAAATCCCACCCTAATTCCCTTGTTACGTAATCCCTGGCATGCTTTACACTTGCTTCCATGGCCTTTGCTAAGGCTGGATTTCCTTTTTTTTTTTTTTTTTTTCTAAAGGAGCCCATTCAACTCAAATACATGATGAAACCTCATCATTTAATCAAATGCTGTTGATTTTCTTTCCCACGTGGGCCTTTCTGCTTTTCCTCTCAGGATATGCAATCTTCAGATCCTCACTGATGGGCATAAACGTGGCTTCCATATCAAAGCAGAGGCCTTAAATGAATTTGCCTTTAGGGCTCTTTAAATGAACTCTCCTCATTTATTTATTTTGAAGCCCCACTTTCAAACACTGAGCGGTTCTGGAGACAGCACTTCCCCAAGGGATTCTGGCTAATTGCATTGTGTTAATAGCTCACCACTGGCAGCTTCTTGAACTAAAACCTCCATCTGACTTTGGAGTAAGCATAGAAATGACAAGATATCTATTAAAAACAGAGCCCCAAACAATTGAACAGCTCATGCAGTAGTCATAACTCCATGTGTTGCTGTCTGCCTCGGATCAGTCACCTCTGCCTGAACTGGAATCCTAATAACTCTTACCGTGGTTGAATCACAGAACCACGGAATCATTAAGGCTGGAAAACACCTCTAAATTTGTACAGTCCAACCCCAACCCATCACACCATGCCCACTGACCACGTCCCTCAGTGCGACATCTCCACAGTGCTTGAACATCTCCAGGGATGGTGACTCCAGCATCACCACTCACTCAAAGTATAAATTTTCCTAATATCCAACCTGAACCTTCCCTGGTGCAACTTAAAGCCATCAACTCTTGGTCTATCACTGAGCTTTAAGGTCCCTTTCAACCTAAGTCATGCTATGATTCTATGACTTATAGGTCCAAACCAAAGACATGATAATGAGACTTGAACCAAATATTCCTCCAAATACTGCAAAATCTTCAAACTTGCAGGCAGAGTGTGATGCATATCTGGGCTGCAACATGTGCAGGAGTACCACTTACAGAAAAATATCTCCTTCATGATAAATCCCCTTGAAAACAGCATCTGCATCCAGCATCCACGCAGAGGTGACAGTGCTCAGAGCCCCAGAGCTCCTGGCTGAGGCTGCAGGCCTCATTGCAGGTCCTGCCAGCTGCAGCCAGAGCCAGAATTCCTCAGCTGATGAAAAGCCCTAATTCAGCCGCCTGCGGTTGACTACCTGACACCTTCCCCTGCACAAAGAGGGCTTTCTGCACCCCGCAGCCGGGGAAGCGGTGGGCACAGAGAGCTTTCCCTTGCCAAGAGAGGTCACAGAACCCACATCCTGAGCACAGCCAGAACAAAACTTGCTTGTCTGGGGGTGCGTGACCTGGAGAGGTCTCACAGCTGAGGCTCCAGGCCTGATATATCTGCGGGATGTGTTGAGTTTTCTTGCTCATGTCACCAGGATGGCAAATCCCAGCCTGCAGAGGCTTTAGGATCAGCATGGGTTGGGTTCTGAGCTTCTGATCGACGTCTGAGTGGGCGATCGCACTGAGACGGACATGCTGGTGGGTCAGTGGGGGGTGATGATCTCAGCGCTGAAAAAGGGCTTGTGATGGATGGAGGGTAGCTCATTTAGGGAGTTATCCGCTGAGGAAGCAATGGCAAGGCTGTTAGTCTTTGTATTATCTCCTTTGCTCTTCCCGTTCCCCTGTAGAGCCGGAGTTGGAAGTGGTCCACAAAAGCTCCCCAAGCCGCCAGTTCCTAAATTCAGACAACAGTGTGTGACACAGACCCTGTAGGACATAAATTTCTCTGCTTGAAGATCCTGCACCATTTCTGCTTTTCATCCAGGGACTGTCAAATGCAACGGACATAAACCATTGAGGAGGAGAGGACCAGGTCTCAGGGCTCCCTTGATGCAGCTGAGAGCCAAAACCTCCAGACAACAGCCAGGGCTTCCCATGCCTGCTCTGTGTCTGTGCCTCTGAGCCTCTCCCCAGCTCACGAGCAGTCTCCTGGGCTGATGATCCAGTGCTGGATGTTGGGAAGCTTCCTGAGCTCCATACCCCTACCTAACAGAAGGAACCCAGCCTTGCAAATCCTCGCCTATCCCTGTTCATTGCAGGGAGTTGGACTAGAATACCTTTAAAAAGTCCTTTCCAACTCAAATGATTCTATGTTTCTACGGTTCATTCTTGCCAGTCAGGCATCCAGCATGCCTCAGACACTACCCAGAGAGACTCAGACCATTAAGAGATACTAGGGGATGCTGGAAGGCTTTGCACTCCTGAATGTAAGTCAGATGTGATGTAAGAGTCATAATCAAGGCAGAAACCAAACCCAAGACTGCATTCAGCAAGATGTGCAGAATCCTTTCCTGTCTCCCATAACTGCCATTCTGACTTGCTTTTTTTTCCCCCTCTACTGAATTCTCCTGCAGAAAGCATACGTGGCTTAAAAACTCAGACCTATTCATAGTCCCATATCATCATTAAGGTTGGGAAAGACCACTAAGACCATCCAGTTCAACTCCAACTCATCCCACCATGCCCACTGACCACATCCCTCAGTGCCACATCTCCACGGCTCTTGAACACCTCCAGAGATGGTGACTTTTTCAGAAAAGGGTAAATGTGCCATTTATGTATCTTAGATTACTGCACATAATGAAGCCCTTAGGAAGGAAAGCAATAAAGTTCTCTGAGTTTCTATTCAAGGGATGAAATGCTGAAGTCCTGCTTTGGAGCTTGTAAAGCCTGATCAGGAGAACCCCATGAGAGCTGCAAGCACTTCTCCTTTGGAGGGGATGCCTCTGGGGGAGAGAACTAACTATGCTCTTAGTGGGATCTGCTTGGATGTTGCCAGCAGACATCTTCCCACCTCCTTTCTTTCCTTCCGCATCTCAGCAATTCCTCTCTCAGCTCTTTCTCTCTTCTGCTTGGAGCTTCCCCATGGAGATGCTATAAACAGGATATAGGCTCTCTGGAAATCTGCAGCAAGCAGGAGTGGCTGAAGGTATTTAATAGTATCCCTGCAGTAAACAAGGATAAAGGGGGATCAGCTGTATGGAGCAGAGAGTCGGTATCAGATGGGGTTGCTCTGCCATGCTATTTACTGAAACAGGAAACAAATATTTTTTTGGCTTTTGCCAAAGAAAGATTTCCTTAAAAATGTGTTAATATTAGAATTGAAAACGTAGCTTTTAAACATGTTAAGTGGCCACATTCGCTGGGTTTTTATTTACTATATAAAGGTTAACATTGGTCTGTTTATCCTACGGATGAGATTTCCAGCAAATTACAAGAAGGGTCATGTAACAGTCAGCTCCTGCTTGCCTTAGCTTATTTGCCAGAGCCAAATCCCCGGAGCCTGGAAAGCTAGGGCAGAGGGAAGGGATAGTCCAAAGGACACTGAGAACCAGAGAAAAGAAATAACAGAGAAATAACAGGTTGCCCAGAAAGGTGGTGGATGCCTCGTCCCTGCAGACACCCAAGGTCAGGCTGGATGGGGCTCTGAGCACTGATGGAGCTGTGGGTGTCCCTGCTCATTATGGGGACATTGACATTCCTACTGAACAGAGAAGTGAAATTCTTCTCTAATGAAGCAGTGCTGGTGCAATCAAGTAACGCTGCTAGCTGTAAGAAATGCTTTTGACAAATTGTTAGCCTTAATATAGGAAACATCAAAGACTTGAGGTACCTAGGAGGTTGAATGAATGAGGTAATTTGCTGCTCTTCTGGACTTAAGTGTGATGATTTGCATAGCCTTATTAGCTGGCATCAGCACGACCTTGTGATGTCCTAGCAGAGGACAGGCAGGGATGCAGTCTTGGCTATCAGCACTGCTCGGCATCCCTGATATCTGGTCCTGGTAAGTGGTTGTTTAACTCCTGGGAACACCTCGGCCACTGGTTTGCATGGTCATTTGCTGAAGTGTTTGGCACCAAAGTGTGCCCTGCTGGGTTCTGGCAGCACTTCCACACTCCACATGAATAAAGCTGAGCATCATTGTGGATGGTGGCAGATGAGTACCTGGAGAGGAGGGAAGGCCAAAGCAAACTTGGGCACATCCAGGCAAGGACCATGTGTGGTGTGAGCACCTGATGGAGCTGTGGGTGTCCCTGATCATAGCAGAGGGGTTGGATTAGATAGCCTTTAGTGTCCCTTTCCACAAAAACCATTCTATGTTTTTTGGATTCATGGATAGGGAACCAACTGGCCCAGGCAGACTGCACTATGAGAAGAAGACCTATACAGTTTGATGTCATTAAGCTAATGAGGATTTGTAGCTTCTCTGAGGGATCAGTCCAATTTGCTATGAAAAGGATGGGCTTCTGTCCTTTTTTGGAATAGCAAGTTGGGACTTTCTCCCACTATGTGCAAATATCTCTCCAGATGTCCCCAAGTGTGAGGTCTCTGCAGACCTCCCTGCACATTCAGATAAACCCAGACACCAACATCTTACAAAGAAACATCCCTTTTGCCCTCTATTATTCTTCCCCTGGAACATCTGAGGATGGAGACACCTGGCCTGGCAAGTGCGTGGTTTCTTCTGAATCCAGCCAGAAATCGCATAGTGTTGATGTGACCTCAGACAGAGACACAGTCCTTCTCCTGTCCAGCTGTTGTGACTCTAATGACACGTCCCCTCTTTCTGGTCAGTGCCATCTTCATTCAATAGCTGGAAATGGTGGATTAATAAACCACAGATCAAAAAAATACCAAAGAACATGTGTGTTGTGTTGGACAGAAGATAATTTCTGGTGAAATCCACAAAACGTCTGGGATTTGTAAATGTTTTCATGATGACTTTGCTCCTCAAAACACTCCCATCTACTGACAAACTCACGTCATGAATCACTGTGTGAAAGAAAATCTTCCAAGCCCTTGATTTACTCCTCACCCAGATCTGCTGGACTGGCTTTGATGACACTCTCTGTCTGCTGGAGTAAAAAGGCTTGGGGTCACAGTGAAGAAGATGCTTGGCAGCCCCACAGATGCCCTAGATAGGTCCCTGGGCAAAGGAGGTGATGACAAACCCAAGTAATAACATACTCTCCTGCTGATTCATGAACACAGTAGGTGGCCACAATATGTTGGTCAGCAGAGCTCAGGAATGGGAACACAAGAATAGCTGGTGATGTGGGGACAGGATTTTTTGTCACTCTGCCCATAGGCCCACGTGTTCCCATGGTTATCATGCTCCCATCCCCTGGTCAGGATAGAAGAAGATGGAGAAGTGATTTCCAAGCAGCTGTATTTTCCTCCTCCTGTTGGTCTCTCCAAAGGGAATGCATGCATGGCAGCCTGTGCTTGGCACTCTGCCACTATATTTTCTTGCCTTATCATGAAGCCCTCAGCAATTCTTTGGATGCATAATATGCACCCAACCTGTAAATACACTGAAATCAAAGGATTCAAGCACACAGCAATCCCAGCAAGTCTCTATACATTTCCTCCTAAGTCACCTTAACTTTCAACAGCAAATACAAGACATTCAAGTCAGGATGGACAGGGCTGTGAGCACCTGATGGAGCTGTGGGTGTCCCTGTTCACTGCAGGGGAGTTGGATCAGATGGCCTTTAAGGCACCCTTCCAACTGAAACAATTATTGATTTTATGATTCTACAAAACACTGAGAAACTGCATATTTCCCTGCTGTTTCCCCTTGCCTATGCTATGGCTTGATCTGTTGAAACCCCTAAGATCCTAGGACTTAAAGATTCATCAGAAGGCCAGTTTGCCATTCCCACCTGATCAAAGCACTTGGAAAGGACAAAATGTGTCACCATTTTGTAGCCTGGGATCACCAGAACCCATTCTTTCTACTGAAGGATTCATTTTGTATGTTACCAGCATCTTTCTTCCACACTAGATCCTCTTGTTGGCTCCCAAAGGCTTGACAGCTTTTCAGCAGCGGCATTACTTAGCCATGACATGGTAGAAGTGCTCATCATAGAACCATACATGTTGGAAAAGATCTCTAAGGACATCCAGTCTCACTGTCACTCTGGAAACAATGTCAGATCTTAGCAGAATGCCTTGTTCTGCATTAGACTGACACACAGACCTCTTGAAATCTTTCTCAGGAGGAAAGCTACCGAGATGTTTTGTTTTGGAAACACCTGCAGTGCAAACAGTTTGCTATTTCTGAAACCAAACTATTCATAACTTCCTGCAAACCTGGAAGCCACTGTTTCCTGCCAGCTGCTCTGGATGTGGCTATGGAGCATGGGAGGGCTGGAAGTTGTGGCTGCCTTGGGGCTGGGTGGGCAAGTGAGCCAGCAGGAAGGTGGGCAGAGCCCATGCAGATACCAGCTTGCACCTCACATGTTCTACAATGCTGCATTCTGCCAAAAAAATACCCGCCAGTGAGCTCTCATCCAGTCTCACCCTCACTTCTGAAGGAGACACGTACCTTTTAATGCTGCAGCACTGCCAGAGTGGGTAAGAAATGGGCAGTTTCGTTGGAAGTCCAAGCATGTGGCTCCCATGTTGTAAGACCAAGAATGCTCTTCTCATGCAGACCCGGAATTCATGCTCTCAGGGCAATGCCACACAGCTTGAATGGTGGTACCTTTATGCAGGAAGGCATCGGTGTCTACAGTTCATAGGATGGGCCAATTCTCTTCCCACAAAGACATCATCCACTGCGGAAGACCTCAGGGGTATATGTGTTCTTTCTGACCATAAATATTGTGACATGTCCAACATATTCACACTGTCTGCACAGATTTTCCTGCAGTCTCTGCATCAAAGATGGCCAGGGATGGAGAACTGACAAGCTGGGAAGACACAAAGAAACATTTGAGATTCTGAGGCATAGGAAAAAGTCTTCTAATGTCTTTCATAGAGCCATAGACTCATTAAGGTTGGAAAAGACCTCTCAGATCATCCAGTCTAACCCTAATCCATCCCCACCATGCCCACTGACTGTGCCACATCTCCACAGTTCTTGAACACCTCCAGGGACAGTGAGTCTACCACCCCCTGGGCAGCCTGTGCCAGTGCATTACCACTCTTAGAAGAAATCTCTCCTGATATCCAACCTGAACCATCCCTGGTGCAATTTGAGGCTGTTCCCTCTCACCCCAGCAAACGCCTGACTAATGTCTCTTGAACGAGTGTCATCCTTCAGTGGTAGATGCTTCTCGTTATCTGCAGACTCATTCATTTCTTTCTCAGGACTTTTGTGATGTTGAATCACTCATACTCCCAGGATTTAACCACTGATGTGGCAATGGGAAAGGTCCTCCCTTCCTCCAGAACTGCAGGAGCTCAACTCATGTGCCATAACATTCTGCAAGGTTGTGTCAGCATTAGAAATCTCATGCTAACAATCCTTAGTCCTTGATGGAAAGGAAGTTACTTGATTGGAATTTACAATCAAAAGGAGGTTACTAGAAGAGATGGTTTAGGAAATCCCAAGGAGTGTTTGTTGTGTGTGGAGACAAGTGTCCCTCATGCAGGTACAGTGCGGCCTGGGGGGAAGATGCTTAATTTCGGGGGGAGCTGCAGTGAAGTTTTCATTCAGAGTTGGAATTAAATTTCACTTTATAATGGGAACTTTAAATATTTCCAGAGCCTGACCTTTCCTGCAGGCTGTTGACTAATTAATGTCTGGTCTGCTGTTCTTCAAACTTTCCACATAGTTCAACTTGCTGCCAGCTGCTTTCAAACACATTTTTCAAGAAATTAAGTTGTAATTAAGTACAGTTATTAATGACTGTTTTTCCTGCCTTTCCCATTGGGTTTGCAACCTACTTTGTTCCATGAAGCTGAAAAGATGGCCAAGATTTCACGGGGGTGAGTGAAGGAATGTCTAATACGATCTCTGACACGTTGATTTGACTCAGCTCCAACACTGTAACACATTGCGGTGACCACCAAACCGCACAGGAGAGACCTGGGTAGAAAAGTATTGAGTCAAAGTAGAGTTGCTGTGCATGAGCTGGGGCAGGGACCTCCTTCATCCCTGGAGATCCTGCACACATGGGAAGCTCTTGTTCAGCACTGATCGAGGTCAGGTTGGACAGGGCCCGGGGCAGCCTGATTTGGTGGGGGGCAACCAGCTCACAGCATTGGGCTGGAATTGGATGGGCTTTGAGGTCCCCTCCAACCCAAGCCATCCTATATTTCCACGATTCTATGGATGATGCAGATTCCCTGGTTGGTCTTCACCTGACTTCCTCAGGGATGGATAGGAGAAGCCACAGACTCTTAAAAATGAGGGGAATCACTCGTGCGCTTAAATTTAGGGCACGCTGATTTATGACCTTGGCAAATAATGTTGTCCATTTGTCTACCCTGGAGGGACTAACAGGGAAACCCATGTGTGAAGGGTGCAGATGGAGCTGGGAGCAGTCAGGAAGGGAAGGAGCACTCCTACGCAGAACCCAGAAAGGTTTTACACACTCTCCACTCTCCGGTGTTGCTGAGGTCACTCCTTTTGTCAGGCACATGGCAGCAAATCCTCCTCTAAGCCCCAGATCTCGGAGGCATAATAATAATAAAAGCCTGGGCTGAAGCGTCTGAGCAAACACATCGGTAGAGCAAGTGTTTTTCCCCAGCCCTGGCCCAGGTTATTCTGGGACCTGGCAGCCCCGAAACATTGGGCGGCAACATCATACGACACAGTGCACTGCCAAGGGTCGGCGGGGCCGTCTGGGGCTGCAGGCAGGTGAGGCAGCCCACCCATGGAGGGCAGCCCGGGCCCCCAGCGCCGTGCTGCATCGCACCTATTTCATTTCCTGACTGGCCTTCAAGCGAGTCCTGGCAGCTCGGGGCAGCCAAGGAGGCAAGGGTGGAGGCAGAGAGATGCTGACAAGTACCGCACGTGTGCAACGACGTGGGTGCATGCATATGAGTGTGCACAGCCCCTTGCCAGAAGGCTGGGATTTACTCAGATGCTTTTTTCCAGGGTCGTGCCCTTCTCATTTTGCTTACTTCCAGTGTCTCATGTGCTACGTAGAGCTCTGGGATTGGCACCACTTTGGTTGTGGGATGATCTGCACTCTCACACACCCATTCCAGTTCAGGTGCCCATGCATGGCAGAACACAGAATCATAGAATCACGGAATCATAGAATGGTTTGAGTTGGAAGGGACCCTTGAAGACCACCTGCTCCAACTCCCTGTGATGAGCAGTGACGCACAGAGCTCCTCCAGTGCTCAAAGTCCCGTCCACCCTGACCTTGGTTGTCTCCAGGGGCGTGGCACCTCTCTGGGTAACCTGTGTCAAGTGCCTCACTGCTGATGGGATGGGAAAAGAGCTGACAATGGAGGCGCACAGAGAGAGGTGGGGCTCGGCCTTGCTCAGGCTCAATGCATCTCCCTCCTGGAGAGCCTATGGCCATTCCCAGAACTGGAGCAAGGCTGGCTTCTCAGAAAGGATGAACAACAGCCATGTTTCATCAGCTTAGCTGCTAGGAAGGACGGAGCAGAGCCAAAAATACACGAGAAAAAAAATGTTATGCAAAATTGTTCATCTGTTACTGATTGGGAGGCTGAGAGCTCAATTCAAACCACCCAATAAAACCGGCTTGGACGAGAATTTCCTGAATCCCAGATTAAGTGAATAAAGATGTTTCAGGAGTTCAGGGCCACAGTTGGGTGGTTTGTGCACAATTTGCTGTTGGTTTCACCCTTTGTTGCTTAATGAAGAACAGAAGGAGGATCTCCCATCTCATTCAACCAAGGCAAAAATTATTTCTTGTAAATTTAAATTAATTTCCTGTTGCAGGGCTGTCTCTGTTTACCTGACCTACACAGAGGCACCATCTTGGATTGCAGCTCCTTCTGCACTGTGCAAGACGCTCTTCCCCTTGGGGACTGCACTGTTCCCAAGCCTGTGGCACTGGGTCAACATGGCTTGGTTTGTACAAGTGCAGCTCAGAGACTGAAAGTTGTGTTAAGAAATACCTTGAAAGCCATTTCTGGAATAAATCCCGCAATTCTGTCCCCCTTGCCTCATTCAGGGAGCAGGTTCTTCCTCTTAATACATCACTTCATCCCGTCAAACACCTCACTACTACCAAACCCCAGCAGAGACTGGTGGGTATTAAAAATAGCATTGCAGGATTCTGCTTTCTTCTTCCCACCAGGGCTGCAGGATGGACTCACTGCAGACAGAGGGGACTCCCTACCCTCGTGGAGAGCTGCTCTAGCATGTGGGTTGCACAACTCAAAATTTCACTTATTCCTCTTATTCACCAAAAGGGAAAGAAGTCAAGCATATGCACTGAGGTCCTTTGGAAGCTTCCAAGCCATGGCTACATCTCTTGCTCCTGAGGACATAGGACCATAGAATCATTAAGGTTGGAAAAGACCTCTAAAATCATCCAGTCCAACAGCCAACCCGTCCTCACTTTGCCCACCATGTCCCTCAATGCCACATCTCTACAGTTCTTGAACACCTCCAGGGACAGTGACTCCACCACCTCTCTGGGCAGCCTGTGCCAGTGCATTACTGCTCTTTCTGAGAATAATTTTTTCCTAATATCCAAACAGAACCTACCCTGGCACAACCTGAGGCCATCACCTCTTGTCCTGTTGCTGTTACCTGGGAGCAGAGGACAATTTTCAGGAGTCATGGAGTGTGATGAGGTCTCCATCAGTGTAGATATCTTACTCTCTCTCCTTCTCTCCTCATTTGTTGTTAAACTTTATAAGAAAATCCTTCCAGAATACTTCCCTGTGTAGAATTTCTGGGAAAACTGACTTCTTAGGAGGAGACCAAAGGCTCCAAGGATGAAGAAAGCTATTTGAGGCTTTGGCTCTGGAGCCATCATCACAGTACCATGAAGTGTAGCTTGCCTAGATGGTAACCCAGCAAAAATAAAACACGAACTGTCAGCAGGAATGTGATGGGTATGAACACCAAGGAGAGACGTGCTTTCAGAGGGCCCCATGGGAGGATCAGCAGGAGTAATGGGATGTATGTAAGCAACTGCATATTTAGGCAGAAAATCAGGAAACGTTTCCATCTCAGCTATTAGTTTTATTAGGAAAAGTCTCCCGTGGGAAACTGGAAGCTGCATCACTTGACTCACTCCAAGCTAAGCACTAGATAACATGAAGCAGAGAACAGGCGTGTATTGGCGGGGGCAGATGGCCCAGATGACCTAATGGTCTTTTCCATCACTCCGATTACAATCTTGCCTGGGTAGAGGCTCTCTGTTTGTCTCCATCTGACTCAGGGCAATGACAGTCTGGAGAATAACTTGTGAGTTTGTTCCAGTGTTGATTTCCAGTTTCTTCATTTGAGGTTGCTGGGTAAAAAAGATAGGCTGCAGTGTGACCTCAGCGACAGTATTTCCCAGTCTTCCTGCCAGGGTTGTGCTGGGGGCTGCAGAGTGGCAAAGCTTTCCTGGGCCCCAAAGATTGTTGCTTCATTAAGGAGAGGGGGAAATACCGATGCCAAAGGATAGAAAATCTAAAGGAGCTTCTCCTTGGACTGCAGATTTCCTGTGGAGGGATGGTGGAGACATCCAGGGATTCATCTTACCCCTAAAGGGAACAAGCAGGTTGATAATTTCCAACCAGAAATGACAGTGCACTGGCACAGGCTGCCCAGGGAGGTGGTGGAGTCACTGTCCCTGGAGGTGTCCAAGAACTGCGGAGATGTGGCACTGAA
The DNA here is from genome assembly GCA_036925125.1 of Oreortyx pictus. NCBI lineage: Eukaryota > Metazoa > Chordata > Aves > Galliformes > Odontophoridae > Oreortyx > Oreortyx pictus. The sequence continues at coordinate 5,992,031 of JAUPFR010000024.1, read as the reverse complement.
GTGGTGGCCATAGTGGAGGTGGGTCAGGGTTCAACTGGATGGTCTTAGAAGTCTTTTCCAACCTTAATGCTTCTGTTCTATCACAAGGGGCTCACAGGCGACTCTGAGGCCCATCTGGTTCCTTCTGCTGACATTAAATATGGTTCTAAGTGCTTTATTAATGGCCCCATAACTCCCTGTGTCTCATTTTAGAAATATTTGACTTTACACAATAGAACTGGAATGGGTCACCTGGTCTGCAAACATTTTCTATCCTGGCTGGAAGTGACTGGGTAGTTGCAAGCACAAGAACTTCATGGGAAAAGTTTGTTTATAGGACTAATGACAGCACAGAGTGATTGCCTGGGATGGGATAAAATCTTATCTAAAGAAAAATACAGATGGATACTTGGTGGCATAGGAAGAAGTCAAGCTGGAGTAGTGAGGGGTACACAGGCACTGAAATACAGGAAAATAGAAACAGAGAATCACAGAATGGCCTAGGTTAGAGGGATTTAAAGCCTATCCAGTTTTAAACCCTTGTCATGGTCTGGCTGACCCACATCAGATCAGGCTGCCCATGGCCCCATCCGACCTGGCCACGAACAACTAGTGATGCCCCAGTTAACATTTAATGGCTGCTTAACACCAGATGTGCAGGTCACTCGTGGACTGATGGACCATGGAAAGCAGCACCTCGAGAAAGGGTTTAGGTTCTAACTGAAATTCAGAGAACAGAAATACCCAATGCTGTGACAAGGCTGAATATGATCTTGATACGCAAAAGCAAGAAATGTCATGGAGGCGGCATAGCTCCTGTGTGTGATTTAGTGACCTCATCACCAAAATGGCACACTCAGGTCTGGCGCTTGTACCTGAGATTGACCCTGAAAATTTGGAAAGGACTCAGGAAAGAAGTAGCAAATTATCCCAGGGTTAGAAATCATTCTCAGTGAGAGATGAGTGGAACACGATCTGCTTAGTTTATCTAGTTTTTAAGAGGTGATTTAATCATGGACTGTGAGAACTGATGTGGGGGAATACTCAGAGCGCACAGGGCTCTTTAAGAGGACAGACAAATAAAAAGATTTGGGACTGGGAAGCAAAGCTCGTGGTTGTTGGGCTAGAGATAAAGTGACTATTTTTAACAGTGGGAATAGCTAACCATTGGAACAAGGAGCCCAGAGACCTCATAAACTCTCCATTGCACACAGCCCTGAAAAGCAGACTGGCTGCTCTTCTGCAAATTAACCTGAAATGACCAGAGAGAGAGGTGCTCCATCTTAAGCCCATGGTGACGTGGTGGTAAGGCCAGGCTTGATTCCCCGTCACACTGGCAAAGTCAGACAAGCACAAAGCAATGTTTTCTCTGCATACCATCCTACCTGAGGCTACAACATTTCTGCTATATGAAGTTCCCTTTTCTATTCCATTCATTTCTGCTGATTCTTCTTTTGGCACTCTACAGTTCTGCTGGGAGTTACTTCCGCATCTGTTTTTCAGGACAAAACTGGAAATAGAATTCCTAGAAGAAAATATAGTATGAGGAAATCACATCCTTGATCTTCTCCAGGCAACGTCTGCTCAAGGACCAGCAGAAGTGTTTGTGTCCCTGTTCATTCCAGGGGAGTTGGATCAGATGGCCTTCATGGATCCCTTCCAAATCAAACCATTCTATGATACTATGGATCTCACAGCTCTTAGTGTCAGTGGGCAATTCAGATCCATCTCCCTTCCTAAATGCACCTTGCCCAGGAGCTCCTTTTCTCCTGGAGTATTAGCACATACTCATCTTAGGGGTTCCCCCTCCTGCCTCTAGGAGGGATCAATATTATATAGTATCTTTGGTGGTTGCAATGATGGAAATTACACTAGATCACAGCTGGAGCAGCAGAAGAGTTGGACTCAATGATCCTTTATGGGTCTCTTCCAAATGAGTTGATTCAGTGATTCCATGATTGTAAGAGTCTTTGATGGGCTGCTTTCAGCCTGGAGGAGTTAGTGGGCTTGCTACTTCTCCAGGCATATTCTGTGGTGTCATAACAACAAATGAATTTTGAATTAGTAACACTATCACTCTTGGCATGTGGATCCAAGGGCAGTAGCCACTGCTGGGTCATACCAGAAGAATTAGAACATACAAATAATCTAGCTTTGCCCTATTGGATATGAGACCCTTCTCCATGTGCTATGAAGGTCATGCCAAGAAGGTCAGAGCACTATGAGGATAAAAGACCTTCTGAGTGGTCAGACGGAACACTGTGTTGGTAGGTCTATGTACCTTAATTGTCTTTCCTCTGAAATGGAAGGGTTCGGACAAGCATCAGGTCAGGAACTCTGCATATGACACTGACATGGCATAAACCCTGCGTTCATCCAAATTGTCCACCTCTCTGGTCAGCTGCCCAGCAGAAGGTCTGAGACCTCCTAAATGTCTGTTCTGTGAAACTGAGAATACGTTGGGAACTAAGAGATTAAGCTTCCTTCCTATCCCAGCCCTACCCACTTCACTCATCCCTACTTTAGACAAGTAAGCAATTGCTTCCCGTGACAATTTAAGAAGCACTTTCTTCTACTGGGGTACTCACAGTAAAGTTCATATTAGTTGGCTGGGAAGGATGCTTTGGGATATGCCTGAGCCTCACACCACGCCTCCTGTTCATGAGTGATTCAGGTGGACCAAGGTTGGGGAAGGAGATGAAAGTTGGTGGAAGCCAAGTGAAAATTATTTGGGTTGCCTTGTGATCTCATGGTGGGTCCCCAGGCAGGGTTCAGGTCACTTAAATTGTGGAAGATTGTGCTGATTTCAGTTTATGATGTGGCTTGGGCTGGAGAGTGCATGTGGTGCGCAGACTGATGTGGTCTGATGATGCAGGAACACACTGTGTTCCCTGTGCACTGGGGGTATTGGAAAGGGCTGCCCAGCAATAGTGGAATTCCCATCCCTGGAGGTGTTCAGGAGATGCGTGGACATGGCTCTAAGGGATGTGATAGTGACGGAACTTCTCAGGTTAGGTTGATGGTTGGACTTGAAGGTCTCTTCCAACCTAGATGATCCCAGATCTGAGTAAATAGGGAACATCATTGTCTATTTGTTGTCTCAGGTGAAACAGAAATTATAAGCATCTATCTGATGCTCTAAGAGGTGGTTTCCTATTCCCTCTTCAGTCTCTGTGATACAAAAATGACTCTTTTTAAAAAAGAAAAAGCTAGAACTTCTGCAAAAACTATTGTTTCCTACAGGATTACCTAAACAAATTGAATATTTACTGGAGATGGCTGGCTGACTCTGAACTCTGTGACACAGATAATATTCAAAGTGAGACTTTGTTCATTATTTTGAACAATTATTATGATGGCACCAAACCCAGTGAAGTTCAAGAAGTACCACACTTATACACAGGGTTTGGATTTTGGGTGGTCTTTTGTGGAGCCAGGGGTTGGACTCAGTGATCCTTGAGGGTCCCTTCTACCTTGGGATATTCTGTGGTTCTATGCATTTGGTCCCATTCCGGGAGCTACTCCTTCTGGGTGTCAGGCACATCTGAGATTAAGTAATTTTTGTGGTAATCTGTAATGCCTTCTCCATGTTGTGAGTGGAGGTTACTTTTATGGACAGGAACCTCAGCCCCGTTGTTGAGATGATCAGTTAGGTGAGTACTAAATGATGGAAAAATCCTAAAGAACATAAAGGAGAGAACTGGAACAGGAGAGGGAACAGGAACATAAGGATGCCTTACAGGGACAGTTACAGCCTATCTGGCCTGAGTCCAACAGGGACAGTAGGAGATGATTTTTTGGGTGAGACTTCTACAGTTTAAACATCTCATACTTAATATTGACAGACTAGGATCTAGTTTCCACAGTCTAGGTACAGCAGAGGGCCCACCTCTGCCAGTTCCCTCAATGTTCCACTATGGACATCCATTTATTAACTGGTCTAATCCCTTCCTAACAGCGCTGACAGCCTCTCATGGCAGCAAATTCCTAAAGTTTTACTTACTCCATGAAGAAATCTTTCCTTTTCTCAGTTTCAAAGTGATATCCTACTGGTACCACCAAGATCGTACTTCTTGTCCATGGTTTCATGTTCACCTGATTCACCACGATGGGCATTTTGCTGATTTCAATCACATTCCAGTTTCCTCCTCTACAAGATGATCAATCCCGACCTTCCAACCTTTTTAAGTGCTTCTTACCCCTTAGAATCACAGTATAATTCTTACTGGAAAAGACTACTTAGATCATCCAGTCCAACTCTAACTCATCCCCACCGTGCCCACCAACTGTGTGGCACTGAGGGATGTGTTGCTGTGGCCACACGGGGTGGTGGGAGAGGAGGTACCCACTGATATCACAGCTCTGCAATATCTGCATCCTACATGGGCAGACGCAGGGCCTTGGCTCAGCAGCTCAGCTGTCTCCTCGCAGATCCTGAGCAGTGTGAGCGGGTTGCTGACCTCTCCCTGCACATTGGCTCAGGACGGCTGGACACCACGGTCTGTGCTTTGGGACCTGCTGACTCATGTGTCTGACTCATTCTAAAGCTGAATTTCCATTGCCCCACGTTACTCCCTTCTGCTAACCCTTGAATCCCACCCACCCACAGGGATCCTCTCCCTGTGGCAGAAAGAGCAATATCTTTAGTGAGAGCCAGCAGAGCAGCTGAGAAATGACAAACAAGTTCTTGGTTTGGCTGCAGCATGTGCAGAACAGAGTCCTTGTACACAGATATTACCTGCACTTACTACCTGCTTGCGGGGGCAAAGGCAGGGATGTCCAGGAGGTCAACTGCAGCCCACAGTGCCAGGGGAATCCAGAAAGAAGTGGTCCAGGACAGAACTGAGTGTGACTGTCCATGTTGCCAGCTCAGATGTTCAATAGCGCTGGTTGCGGTACTGATGACTGAGAAGCACTGCTTGTTCTTGAGATGTAGAGCTCAATAAGAAAGGAGAGATCAGACTGAGTATGTATCAGCCCAGCACTTGTTCCCATAGCACCTGCTAAGTTTGGCCTTAGTCCTGCCCTTCTCCACAGGGTTCAGCTCAGTGCTGGTTCCTCCCAAGCTCTGCTGCCTCTGCCAAGGAGAGTGATGGGGACCTGGCTGCTGTTGTTTCAGGAACCCAATTGGACATTGCAGTGCATGATGTGGCTAATTCATTGCACACTGCTGTTATGTATATGGGCCACTGCAATGAATGGTAATGGAGAGCTGACAGCCTTGGCTGTCTACAAACTTGTGTGGTGCAATGGATGAACACTTCTGTCCAGAGGTGAAACAACATTTGTTCTCCCGATGCTGACCCAAATCACACTAAGGTCTCTAAAATTCCACAGAGAGGAAGACCCCTGGTTCACAGCTCTCTTCTCAAACGACCCAGAACAAAAAGAATGAGTTTTTGTTGCTTCTGTTAGCTTACTGTAACTGCCTCTGCCTTATACACATGCTCCAGTCAGGACAGTCTTATCCACACAAACATTTGAGTAATTGTTGCTACACAAAGGATGTCCAGACTTCTGGCTGCCCTGTCTCTTGAGGGATTATGTTGCCCCTTGGGGTGCAGGGTAAGGGTAGGGTGTCCCTCTAGCTCCACTTGGGAGCTCTGATCTTCAGGGACGGGGAGTTTGGATGTTGTGGTTGAATTTGAAACCACTCACCGTGATTGAAACACTTCCTTTTTTCTGGAGGTTCCCCATCCCAGGAGATTACTCACTTAACTTCCTTTCATGACAAGGTTACCCATTTAGATGACCAAGGGAAACACACTGATGCAATCTTTTAGTGCTTCAGCAAAGCTTTCAGTGCTGACTGTTGCATTATCTGCACCAGAGGACGGTGGGCATGGAACACATCTCCTCAGGCAGTGGGCACAGCCTTGAGCTGCTGGAGCTCAGGGATATGGAGCCCCTTCTGAAATGCCAGAGGGGAGAGAGGAGCAGGCAGCATCACCAGGCTGGTGTACTGTACACAGGACAGCCACACAGACCCACGCTGTTGACAGAGCCCAAAATAGCTCCGACATCTCTATTTAATACTATTTGGAAAAGCCTCCCTCTCCAAAATGGTTAGCTTCCCCAAAAGACAGGATCAGTATTTATAAACACCATGACTTCTGTGACCTGGTGATTTATACGGGAACTGGGCTGTCAGGCGGGGTTGATGCAGCCCCAGCCAGGTCTCTGCACATTAATAATGTCAGTTAGGTTTGCTGTGCCTCAGGGGAGCCAGACAGGGCTCCTGTACCCAGAAGGATGCAGATCAGCTTTCCTCTTCCCAGGAGCATGCCCTCCCCAAGCGGAGAGGAGTCTGGAGGCTCAGCCTTCTTAGAAATGACCCAAATTTTAGCCAGTGAGGAAAGATGCAGAAAAATACTCATTGTGAACTGCATTTTCTGGGTTGCAGTCTTTCAGTCCACAAGTTAGCCAGCAAACAGTGATTGCTGAGCCCTGATCACAACAGCTATAATTCCCTACTAGACAAACTGGCAGCTTCTTTGCCCCCTCTCACCACAGATGGAGTAACACAGCACGTGACAAAGGTGACTATAACAATTCCTCTCCTTCCTCTCACACCTCGACATCCCTCCACTGCCCCCATTCACCTGAATGTGGGTTGTGACAGAGAGCAGATGGAGGTATTGGTCGAGGTTATATTTACCTCCACAGCTCAATCTTTATCACGAGTAACTATGTCAGCACATGGCAGGGACAAGCAGCTGTGGCATGATAGAGAAATGATTACCAGCAACTACATACACTGATTCTCCCTGATAAAAGAGCCAGCTATGCAACAACACTTCCCAGCATGTCCTGATGGACTTTGGGACTGGGATACTGAAAGGATGGCATGCTGGTTGCCAGGGACAGGTCCCACCTCACTGCATGCCAGATGTAAGGACCTCTCCCACTGGGTCCTCATTGACACCAGAGGATAGGTCCCAGTCCAGGAGAGATGACCCTCAGTGAGTGTTTGAGGCACTGCAGATGAAACCATCCTCTGTGATGGAGGTCTGGAAGCAGGAATATTCCCATGGAGGTGTGCAGGGTACAAGTCTACCTGTCTGGCTGAGGGATGGAGAACATCATGCCCTTCTTTCTGCAGCTCAACCCTGCTGACTGGAAGGAAATTCATGGGGCTACCTCTGCACTTGGCAACAATGGAAGCTTCCATCCTCTGTTCCTCCAGCAGAGAAAGCAAAACGCTGTGGTGGGAGCATTGGCATGCAGCAGCTTGTGTGTGCAGAGGGCCGAAAAGGGGACTGGCAGGAGGCTCTGCCCTAGCAGGAACATGGTCCATGCAACAACTGGGGTGGGACGTGCGGAGGGACATGTGCCCCAGGGGGCAGTTTGGAGGGAGAGCAGCTAAGTCAGCACGCGAGAACATGGCTGGAGGCCTGCCAGCACCTGCCACCCCTGGAAATAGCTCTTAGAACTGGGTTACAGGAGTGGAGTCCCCTTCCCTTGTGTTATTACGCAGCATGTGATACATGAAACATATTGGCTGTGATCTGTCTTGGGAGAGCTGCAGCAAGGGAGGGAGGGAGATTAATAGGAAAACAAATCGGCACCTAGAAACAGAGCAAATGGACAACTGGAGGGACCCAGACCACCGAGGATGCTGGAACGCTGACAAACCAGTGCACATGCATGGAAGGCAAAACAGGCCATGTGCAGAGCTGGCCAGCGGGAGTAAAGATGGGATAATGAAAGAAAAACCCTTTATTATCTAAATGGGAATATGATTTCTGGAAGAACAGACTCTTCAGGCCAGGAATGGTGTATGAAGCACTAGAATAGCTGAGAGAGGTGTTGATGGGTGCTGTCACCAGAGCATGGAGATATTGTTTTTTACCTAAGACATGGGAGAAGAAATAGATATTTGATTCTGGAGCAGGGAAGTCTGCATCAGCATGAGCCTGCTTGAGGTAGTAAAGAGGGGAGAAGCTGAGAGAAGCAGATCTAACACAAAGGAAATGTCACAGGACTAACATTTACTAGAAATGACTGCTAACAAGCAGTAGCTGCCGGTGTTTGAGACGTGCTGGCTGAGAGTTGTGTAGCAGACAGAAGGGAATACAATAGATGGAAAAATGCATTAGTGATAGGAACTGCTCTGTGCTCGGTGCCCTCTGGCAGGCAATGAACCCACCAGTTCACCATGGCGCATACACCCAGTGATCCCAGGTCACCATGAAGAAGCTGCTATTGAGGGGTTTGGGAGGTGAGTTCTGAGACTGGAAGCATGAGTGAGTTGAGCTGGGCATGCTTTGCACCACCCATGCATATGAATCTGCAGCCTTTTGGTTTGTTAGAGAACCAACAAGGCTGGAAGGAGAAGCTCAAGGGATGCTACAAAGACCCCAACAGGAAGGGGTGCAGGAGGTGAGAACATAAATTGTACTTCAAGGTTGGTGATACCACAAAGAGTCAGTGTGATAGATAGCAGCTACTCCTACAGCACGTGAGGGGTGAGTTCCGGGCTACATTCTGGGTGGGGTTTGGATTAAAGGAGGCCAGGCACTAATACTGGGGGACTTAAGGGCTGACATCATGGACAGATGCCTAGGCACGCTGAGCTGGGGATGAAGTCATGCCTGGAGGGGCACCAGGGCTGAACACTGATGCCCAGCTGAAGATAAGGGCTATGCCCCATCCTGAAAGGAATCTCCTGAAATTCTGACCTGTCTGTGAAAGAACAGGAAGAAACCTGATCACTTTTAGTAACAGACCCAAGACAAGTGATCCCAGTGACAGCAACCACAGAACCTGGGAACTGGGTTTTCTAGAGGTGAATTGAGTCACAGACCTGATGCAGAAGCTGAAGATGCACTTTGGAAAGTGTGATGTTCTTGAGGGCACTAGGAAGTTGGTCTGAGTGCGTGTAGTTGTGCTAGTGGTCCACCTCTGAAACACAAGAAACAGCAGTGAAATGGCACAAACCAATTTACAGTCCCAGCTTTTTAATGTGAACATCACCATCTCCAAAAGACCTCATCAAAATGAGTTTTGTGCATGAATTAGCTGAAGCAACAGGGCAATTTACAGTGTGCTGGCATAGGAAAAGGATGGGGTAAAAGAGGTGACAGAGACTTCTCTGCTCCTCTGGGAGGAGGGGGGAGGACTGAGGTGGGAGGAAAACTGAAGTTTGGTACATGGAGAATGCACTTTGCTCAGTACCTCCCAGTGCCTCCTCTGGGACAGCTTGGAAGGATTGTGCATGGTGTTCCGCTCCATTAGTAATTACTTTATGCCAGCACATGTAAATAATTACTCTGGCACAGCTTCTCAGCAGAGTGCTGTGTGCACTCCTTCTGAGCCGTTGTAGCATTGACCCTGGAGCACAGCCTGCTCTGCTGGCTCCCTTGGAGGCTGACAACGATGAGATTTGTGTTTGCACACAAGTCCTTGCATGAACAGCACTCGCAGTATCTGTGCAGGTGAGGCATATCTCCATGAGATCTGACCTTTTATGGTCTGCTTCCTCCCAAGAACTGATTGAGCAACGTGCTCCTCTCCCTAAAATCAGACCTTCAAGAGAAGCTTTGGGGTTAAAAGTGGAAGGGAGAAATGCTTACAGAAAAAAAAAAAAAAAAAGGAAGGTGTAAGAGGCCTCAATTACCCGGTATTTTCTCAGAAAGTTTTTGCCTGAGACAGTGCATGCATGCCAAAGTTACATACCCCTGCAAGCAACAAGGTTTCCAGTGGAAGCCAGAGTCCTGGCAACCTGATGTGCCTCTGCATGGTACGGCAGGAAACAAATCCTTCACCCCACAGATCTGCCTCGTTCCAAATTCCAACAGTGCCCTCAAGCGCTCGAAGGAGAAGCCGCAAGCCAGGGCTTGCTGCCATCAAGACAGCACTGCAGAGGAGAGATTATGAACTGGAAGGGGAAAGATGAAGTTGCATGGCCTTGAGCTTGCTCTCATGTCTGCAAAAGACACAGAAATCTCTACTGTCCCTGCTGTTCTGGGCCGAAATGGCTGCAGCTCTGTCTTACAGCATCCCAGCTGTTACCAAGAGATGCTCTAAGGGACCTGAGAGAGGCCAAAGTAGATTTGAGGTCTGCTGCCCAGAAAAGGTGGACACATCAAAAAGACAACAGCATGGTTTGGTTGTGTATGCAAGCTCTCTGGTGAGGCACTCCTCTCCTGCACTTGAGGGAAGTACTTCACCAGGACCTACAGGATGAGAGTTAACACGATTCCAAGAGGCAACAGAGTGTTACTGTGATGGGAACCAAACAAGGTCTTTTAGGACACTGTTCTTGTCCCCATTTTCTTGTCTTCTTTTCATCATCTGAGATTACTCTTAGCCTGGAACACAATGTCGGCTTAATTTGCAATGCATGGCCCCAAAACTGTCTGACAGAAACTGGCAGATGAGGAAGTCGGAGTTCTTCTGTTTTTGACCCTGTAGCTAGAGAATCATGGGACTGTCCCCTCTAACTGTCCCCCTGCAGCACTTGGGGGAAGCCTGGTTTCTCCAAAGTCAGATACTTGCTGCTCTCATCCACCAGTTCTCATCATGCTACTGCTCTGTCATCTCCACAAACTATCCATCACCTCCAAGGCAGGAGACCATAACTGCTCTGTCAGCAGCCTGCCGTCATCCTGTCAGCCCATCTCGAATCAGGTATTACCAAATGCGTATTTCAGTTCCAGAGGCTCCAGGGCTGTTTTCAGCCATGCCCTGGTTATCTTTTGCTTTGAGCTGGGCAGCGATGGGCATTCAGCTTTCTCCTCTCTAATCTCAGTCAAAATGCTGCTATCCCATGGCAGTTCCCTGTCACCTGCTGCCTGCTCCAGATACTCCCTAGAAGTACCGCAGAACAAAGCAGGTACCACACAGACAGGCTCACAGGAAGCAAGCTAGAAACTTGTGCCACCAATGGATGCCTGCTTAGTGCCAGCGCTGCAAGTTCCTCATCCATTGATTAGATATCAAGATGGAAGGTGGTCAAGCATCAGAATGGGCTGCCCAGAGAAGTGATGGAATCCCCATCCCCGGAGGGATAGAAGAAATGCATGGCTGCGGCACTAAGGGATGACACGATTTAGTGGTGGGATTTGCTAGGTCAGGTTGGTGGTTTGGACTTGATGCTCCTGAATATCTTTTCCAGCCTACGTGATTTTGTGATTCTAATGTGATTCTATGAAACTAACGGCAAATGCATTTGTGAGAAAACTGGCAGAGTTGGAATTGAAGTTCTAACACAGACAACTTGTTGCATTAGGCTGGCAAAGGACTGTAGTCTGAGCAGAAAGAAGCCTTGCTCCATAACCTCACAAGAAAACAGCCAAGCCTGCCTTTTCTTGCATCCTCCAGAAGTGACCTTGAAACCTGCTGCAGGGATACCATTTGTATCCTAATGGCCCCAGTTGCAGGCTGTGCCATTCACAGCTGAGGAACACAGCCAAAGGCATTTCCCTGGCAGTGTGCACAGATCCCAGAACAGAGCAGGTCTCATCATGACATTATGGGTTCTTAATTAATACCCATTTGTTTGCAAGATGATCTGCCTGACCACATGCCAGCCCCAGAATTTCATTCGCATCCCTGTGGAGAAGGCTTGACAGTAGACATGACGCAGAGTCCCAGTCCCTGCCTGCCTGCTGCTCTTCAACAGCTCACACTTAGCCTGGTGTCAAAGCTACATAGCCGAGGCTGTTACTCCCCCACCCTATGCATTTATCCAGAAATTAACACTTGCTCATGCAAATGAGTTGGCTCATTAGGTCGTCTTCTCCATCTATCAATAGATGGCAGCAGATAGCCCTCTTCAGGCATCAAAACACAAATGGCAATACCTGAATTTGAACTCTCATGATTTTTTTTCTTGCTTTCCCCTTTCCCCTTCCCTTCCTCCTTGCCTTCTCTTTTCCCTTTCCCCTTCCCTTCCTCCTTGCCTTCTCTTTTCCCTTCCTTTCCCCTTCCCTTCCTCCTTGCCTTCTCTTTTCCCTTCCTTTCCCTTCCTCCTTGCCTTCTCTTTTCCCTTCCTTTCCCTTCCTCCTTGCCTTCTCTTTTCCCTTCCTTTCCCTTCCTCCTTGCCTTCTCTTTTCCCTTCCTTTCCCTTCCTCCTTGCCTTCTCTTTTCCCTTCCTTTCCCTTCCTCCTTGCCTTCTCTTTTCCCTTCCTTTCCCTTCCTCCTTGCCTTCTCTTTTCCCTTCCTTTCCCTTCCTCCTTGCCTTCTCTTTTCCCTTCCTTTCCCTTCCTCCTTGCCTTCTCTTTTCCCTTCCTTTCCCTTCCCCTTCGCCTTCTCTTTTCCCTTCCTTTCCCTTCCCCTTCGCCTTCTCTTTTCCCTTCCTTTCCCTTCCCCTTCGCCTTCTCTTTTCCCTTCCTTTCCCTTCCCCTTCCTTTCCCTTCCCCCTTCCTTTCCCTTCCCTTCTTCTTCCTTTCCCTTCCTTCCCCCCTTCCCTTCCCTTCTTCTTCCTTTCCCTTCCTTCCCCCCTTCCCTTCCCTTCCCTTCTTCTTCCTTTCCCTTCCTTTCCCCCTTCCCTTCCCTTCTTCTTCCTTTCCCTTCCTTTCCCCTTCCCTTTTTTTTCTTTCACACAAAACATGACCAAAACCTTCTGCTTCCACCATTTCAAACAAGCCCATTCCAGAGAGCCCTGCCAGAGCAGCGCACACACGACCCTACATCTGTCGGGTGTGCAAGCTGACAGCTCATTAAAAGAAGTCCCCCATCTGGCGTAACACACGGGGAAGCATCACCACCCCTGAAGACCCCCACGCTGCCAGTGCACGTCCACAAATACAAGTGGAAGCTCCGTTCCCTCCCACCCCGCAGCAGCCCACCAGCCCCAACCCGCCGCATTCCCTCAGAGCGGGGCGGAGAACCGCGCATGCGCAGCGCCGCCGCCCTGACTCCTCGGTCACGTGTCGCGGGAGCCGGCCCGCAGTCGCCTCAAGATGGCGGCGCGCGCAGAGTGGCCCGACGCCGCCGAAAGGGGCGGGGGAAGGGGCGGCTGTTGTTGAAGCTTTATTGTTCCCGCGGCTGTCGCGGGCGCGCGCCGTGTTCGCCGCGCCGCTCCCAATAAAGGTAACCATGGCGACGGCGCTGCTGCGGGCTCGGCTCGGACCGGGCCGGGGTTCCCCTCGCCTGGGTCGGTTCCAGTTTGCCCTGAGCTCGCCAGTTGGATAGAGTTGCTGAGGCCTGGTGGCCGAGAGGGCCCCGGGGTGCATCGCACGGAGCGTTTCCAGCAGGGTGAGGGAGGTTCTGCTCCTCTCTGCTCTGCCCTGGGGAGGCCGCACCTGGAGCACTAGGGCCCAGTGCTGGGCTCCCCAGTTCAAGGCAGGCTGGGAACTGCTGGGGAGAGCCCAGTGGAGGGCTACAAAAATGACTGGGCCTGCAGCATCTCCTGTGTGAGGGCAGGCTGAGAGCGCTGGAGCTGGTCAGTGGAGTCTGAGAGGGGATCCGAGCAGCACTGAAGGGTGGGAGGCAAGTGAACGGGGGCAGGTTCTTTTTGATTGTGCCCAGTGACAGAATGAGGGGCAATGGGTGCAAATTGAGACCTATAAGTTCCATCTGAACACAAGAAAAAATGTCTGCACTTTGGAGGTGGCAGAGCCCTGGAACAGGCTACACAGGAAGGTGGTGGAATCTTCAGAGATACTCACAACCCACCTGCGTGCTTTGCTGTGTGACTGCTTTGGGGAATCTGCTTTAGCAGGAGTTGGATTGGGGGATCTTCAGAGGCCACTTTCAACCATTTTGATTCCATGAACTACCTAGTGAGGGAGCAGCCCTTGGAATAGGAGCTAGAACTGAGGTCCTCTCCCATCTGACTGCTCCAACCCTTGGGAACTGCCCAGTTCGCTCTTGGTTTATCTCCCTTTCCAGTATACTTAGTTAACTAATGAGATACACCACTTTAAGTGCTGAAAACATCTCTTTTAGCCCAGACCACAACTTAGTGGTTATAGAAGCCTTCCTGGAGGTGGAAGAAGCAAGCTTGTTTCCTATATAAATGCCTTAAGTGTCTACGTCATTACATCCTCCTGCAGCTGTGTTTTAAAGCAGCTGCACAGTCTCCTTTTGAAAAGTGGCTATAGGCCCTTTTTCCCTACAGGGATGTTGAAGCTGTGAAGGTGGTGATAGCAGTGGGAGTCCAGGTGCCTCTTGCTTTCAATATGTTCAGCTCAAAGCACTTCAAGCTGACAAGCATGACACAGGTTACCTTGAGAGATGGTGGTGCCCCATCCCTGGAGATGCTCAAGGTCAGGCTGGGTGGGGCTCTGAGCAGCTGATGGAGTGTGGGTATCCCTCCTCATTGCATGGAGGTTGGACCAGGTGGCCTTTAAGGTCTCTTCCAACTCAACGGTTCTTTGACTGTATTCTGATTGATAATTAGTGCTTTTGGTGTTGGGTGTACTGTAATAAGGATGATCAGAGACTGGAACAAGCTTTGGCCATTGCTCTGGTTTTATGATTGTCTTCTCTTGTATGGTTTCACCCTTTTGTTACGGCCTTTGCTTTGAAGGGTAATGGAAAACTTGCTATTAAGAACTGGAGAACACCTATTTGTTTTTCAGTCTGCTATATTTCCATTTAAAGCATCAGTGCAGACAGATAGCCAAAACGTTGCTTGTTTTTGTGACGTATGTTCTGCTGCTTTGAGAGACTGGAGCACTGAATTTAGTCAAAGTGTTGCTTGTTTTCCTCTTATCTGTCTGCACTGATGCTTTGTACTGAAGTAGAATAGATTGAAAAACAAATTGGTATGCCCTGGCTCCCTAGACTGGATTTTTTATTACCCTCAGGGAGTACTGCCTGCTCTGGCCCTTTGGAGCCCCCCAGGGAAAGGTAATGACCTCTCAGCCTCTCTCAGCTCTTCAAAGACACAATTACTTCTGCTGGGAGAGGTGAGAAAATTGAATTGCAGTACATGATTTCCTAGCTTTCTAATAACCCTTTTTGTAAGGTCATTGTCTTTGCAACTAGAAGACAGGTGGCTGATAAACACACAAAACGTATTTAGATTTCGATTCCAGGCTTGTCAATGTCTTTAACTCCTGCACTGGCTCAAAGCTAGATACAGATTGTTTTCCTTTTGTGATCTGTGCACCAGGCTGGGTTGGTAGCAGGGTGCTGTCAGCAGAGGGAGCACAAGGCTGTGGGTTTGTGTTTAAAAAGCAATGTTGGGGTATTGCTTAATTTCTTGGCAGTGAAGCTTTCATCGTTATTATCATTATTTTGAAATCTTAAGAAAGCCTGCTGCATGTGCATCTCAAAATACCCCAGACATGGAACCCATCTTCATGTTGGTCACTGAGGTTTTAACTAATCAATGCAGAAATCAAATTTTGACATTGTTTTTGTTATTACTGTGACATAGAAGCTCCTTTTGCGAAGGCTGAGGTGGCAGTACAATTCTTGCAGTGCCAGATGATTGGATTAGAAGTCCTTTAAGGGTCCCTTCAACTCAAGTAATTCTACAATTATGACTTTCTAAAGGAATGAGTTTATTGTCACAGCCTTACGAATGAGGGGAGGGGTGTTCTCATTTGGGCATCTCTGGGGCACCCATTTCTGCTACCATCAGCTTATCCTTTTCTTATTCTAATGTAGCCTAGAGAAAAAGATGTGATTCTTTCCAACTGTGGACTGCAATACCTAGGAGAAGGAAGGAGGAGCTGCATTAGACAACGGAGGGTAGTGTTTGCTGTAAACCTGATTTTGGGAGGTTCAGAAGAAGTGTCTGCCTTGCAGCAGCTCTCACCCAGGAGTGCTCTCTTAACAGTGACAAAAGAACATGTATCAATATACAGTTGAGTGGAGCCTTAGAATTTCGTGTGCTTTTCAGGTCTTGGCTCAAATTCATTGACTTTGCAGTCTCACTGGACATCAGTGGAACCAAAATACCTAAACTACCCTGGTGTTTTCCTCTGTAAGCTGGGACGTGTCACACCTTCCTTTAAAAGATTCATCATTCTTTGACAAAGCCTGCCTGGAGGGCAGCTAAGATAAGCACATCTCTTTCTCCTCTGTCCCCACTTCTGTCTCCAGTGAGCCGACATTTTTGGAAGAGGAGGGCAGTGTTTGTGTGGCTTAGGTGTCAAAGGCTGCAGCTGTCAACTTAAGACATTTTACTTTAAGTTTGAAATTCAGAAAGAAAAAGAAGAATGCCAACACTGGTCTTATCTTTGAGCGTGGCTCCAAAGACGATGCAGAGAAGCAGCTTTAGGCTGAAAAATGACAAATGGCTTTTTCTCACCAGTGGTGCTGGCAGAGGCAGATAGCTCACACTCTGCAAGCACTCATCATTGCTGAAGTATTAGTTATCTGCTCTCAGAGAGATTCCAAGTTCAGCCCAGTTCTGCAGGCAAATCTCCCAGAAGTCATTTAGAAGGCAGCTGGGAGATGAAGCTGGGTGAATTCAGGTAAGAAATGAGGCATGTATTTTAACAGTCGGAATGACTCACTGTGGCGATGGAGGGTTCTCATCATCAGTTCTTATCGTGAGTAGGCACCTTTCTGGAGGAGCAGCTTCAGCCAAACTCAAGATATTAAGTCCAGAAATTTAGGAGACAGTGACAGATGAGATGTCAGATTGCTGCCGGTGGTCCCTTCTGGCCTTCAGCTCAGAATAAAAGCTTGAAGACTGCTATAAGTAGCAGGCAGTTGCCTTGACGATGGTCTTGGCAATCACCCCTGTTTAAAAAAAAACAACACCATCGTTCTCTTTGGCAAGACTGAATATTTTGGTCCCTCTCATTAGGGAAATATAATGTATTTATACAAATATATCTGTTCTAATTGCTCAGGACACATCTTCCATAGCTCAGGATTCTTGTAATAAAGAAGGGAAGGTGGTATTAGGTTGCCCAGAGCTTTGCTGTTTTGAGTTGTCATGGGCAAATATATCTTCAGTATCCTTGCCAGGAACAGAGGGAGCAGACGGTGCTGCTGCTTCACAACCGTAGAAGTGAGAGGTTTTATGCACAAGACATCTCTTCCAGGGCATTGATGTTTCATGCCTGCCCTTTTGTAGGAAGATCCACAGCTATTACTTCTTAACCAGCAGACCCAATTTAATTTCAGATACTGGAAGCCCTTCAACTCCAGGCAAGGAGTGGGTGGACTAAAACTGCTATTACACTCAGCCTGGCAAAAGAAATGGGGCTCTTTCTTCTCCCACGTTCGCCAGCAACTGTGCTGACATCAACTTGGTTGTCTGTGATTTACAACAGTGTGGGAGGATAACAGAACCCGGACGTATAATGGGATTGAAGTGCAGGTGGCCAGTCCTGTGCTCAGGCAGCGCTTCAAGGTGGTGTGTGAGTGCTGGCTCATTAAAACTCATGTTCTGATGATAGCCAATATTATTTCTGTTCTCTATGAGAGAGTAGGAAGCTAGGTGTGAAGATGTTAAGCAGTTGAAGGTCATGTACACTTTGTCCATCCACGTGCTCCTCCTTTAGCACTCATGCTGTTTTGTTTCAGCATCATTGCCACCATCGGTGTTAGGCATCCTAGTGCATAGACAAGACAGTAACATCTTTATCTTGTCTAGCAGAGATAAAGAACTCAGGATATCCTGCTGATAAAAATTCTGCTGGCGGATGTCCTATTTTTTTTTTCTCCCAACAGCAACACAGGGGAAAAAAAAAAAAAGGAAAAGAGATGCTATAGTAGACGAGAAATGGCCTATGGACTTCTGCCTCTGTGCTGCACAGTCAGATCACTTAGTGCTTTGTAGGTCAAAATCAACACTTCAGATTTTCCTCTGCATTTGATAGTCTGAGCAGATCTTCCTGCATCGGTTCTCTACCTGCCCTTTCAGGAACTGACTGCTGGATCCAGCATCAGCTCCAGTTTCTGGATGCAGACAGAGCCGGACACTGCGGTGCCTCACTGAAAAGTGTTTGTGTTTCTTAGAGCTTTGTAGTAGAAGTTATATCAGGACGCTTCTTTTCTCAGTTCTGTAACTCCTGGGACTCACTATTCACTCCTAAGCTCTCTCTGAAGTTTGAACAATATCTAGATCATTCAGTTTTACTGGGTAAATTGCTGAATTTGGGGAGTCAGAGCTAAGAATGGAACCTACCTTTCTCACTACAGCCACTAAACTGCAGCGCAGTAAACTACTAGGAAGAGTTAAATGAAAAGTAATTTTTGTTTTCTTTTTTTTTAGCAGAATCCTTTGCTTTTCCTTTAGCTGGACCTTGTGAAAGCAGTGTGAAGACCAAAGCAAGAGAAAACCACTAGATCCAGGAGCCATGGAGCTTCCCAGCTACAGCAAGCAGCTGCTGCAGCAGCTGTACACTCTCTGCAAAGAGCAGCAGTTCTGTGATTGCACCATCTTGGTTGGGACTGTTCACTTCAGAGCACACAAGGTTGTTTTAGCTGCTGCCAGCCTGCTTTTCAAATCACTGTTGGACAGCACAGACGCCATCTCCATTGATGCTTCTGTGGTGACACCTGAGGAGTTTGCACTGTTGCTGGAGATGATGTACACTGGCAAGCTCCCCATGGGGAAACACAACTTCACCAAAGTCATCTCTGTGTCAAGTAGTCTGCAGATGTTTGATATGGCTGTTAGTTGCAAAACCCTCCTGAGAGACCTCATCAGCTGTTCAAGTCAGGATCAGGTAGAAGTCTCTGCCTACACAGCAGACTTACCTGGAAGCAATGCTGAAGCTGATAACCTGCCCCAATCTGACAAACCCGCTGCTGAAGAAAAAACAGATGTCCTGCACCCTTCTGGCCCTGGAGAAGCAGAGATGGAAGCAGATATTTCTCCTCCTGAGCAGGAGCTGACTGTGAATCACACCTGGCTTTGCCAGGATGTGATGCTGAGTGGCTCGGGATCCCTCCAGGATGGTTCTGACTTTTGTGCTGCCCAGACTGCCTGTGCAGAACACAGTCGCTCTTTTGAAGTGGAGCCTGCTGAGCCTCTGGAGAAGAAAGGAAGAGTGAGTGATTTAGGTGAGCCTTGTCAGAATTGCCTCTCAGTAATTTACACCTGAGTTGCTTTACTTTTTTTTTTTTTTTTTTTTTTTTTTTTTTTTTTTTTTTTTTTTTGTGAAAGGGGATCTTCTCTGCATCTCATCTTTTTAATTTGCCCTGGGTTGGTAACAGCACTGATGTCCCCTTTTCTGCATGGACCTTTTTCCTTTGGCACAGTGCAGTGCTTTCCTTTGGCCTTTGTGGTTGTTTTTCTCTTAGTGCTTTACCAGAGCTATGCTGAGTAAAACTTATCTACTTATCTTTGTATAGATGAATATCTTATCTATTGCATCTCATGTATAGTGGGATCCATGTTAATGCAGAGCATGAGGTTTTTGAGTCAATCTTTATAGCAGTAAGTGAACAGAGTTGCCTGCTAATGCCACTTTATCTTTTAAACTCATGTTCAGCATGAGAGGGAAACAGAGGCTGCACTGGATTTAAAATAAATGTTCCATTTATAACTTGTGTTAAATAAACTGTTGGTTTTTCCTCCTGGCTGTGTGATATCTTTAGAAGGGATTTGTGAGTCACAGTTTCCATGTTACAGCCAATGTGCTGGTTACAAACTGATGCTTTTCAATCACGTTCTGCTTTCTGTGAATCCCTTCAATTAACAAATAACTCATCTTGTTTCTCTCTCACAGCAGCAGAGAGCAAAAGCTGTAAACTGGATTTCTTTCTTCGATATGAAAGTGTTTTCTCAGAGGCCCTTTCTGATGCCCAAGCCGTGCTGAGAAGACTAGAAGAGTGCGGAGAAATTGATGCCTCTCAAAGGGAGGTAGGTGTGTTTATTGGATAAATAATACAAGTCTTTTCTTCTCCACCCTGCTGAGGGCTAGAATAGTTCAGGCCCTGTTGAGGAAATCTTTTCATGGGGAAACTGGGGCTCTGGTGCTTTGTTGTTGGATGGGCAGATTGTGTTCACCTGAACGTTGCACCCGAGAAACATCTGTGAGACAAAGCTGCTTTTGCATGTAGGTAAGGAAGTGTATGTCCTGCCCCAAAGACATTTTCCCTGTGGTAGGAGGGCTCCAGCACTCCTCCTGTTTGTGGCATTTGCTTTGGGAACAGTATCAACTTGGAAATGACTGACACGTGAGATCCCAAAATAGATTTCCTGAGCCTGTGGTGAGGACTTGCTGTGGAGCAGCTGCTCCGCTCTGTGTTGTGCAGGCTGCTCACGAGGAGTATTAATGGTGGTGACGGATTCAGGTCTGTCTCATGGTGCTTCTGGTGGCATTCAACTTGAAAAGCCATCGTTGCAGATGAGTGATGCTCAGGTTATTGTTGCAAGATGTTTGAGTAAAGTGCTCAGTTGATGCTAAAAGTGATATTCTGGACTCTGAACAACAGATACCTGCCATATTACAAGACTTTAAAATCAAGGGAGGTCCTGTTCCGTGGGTAGGGGGCTGAGATCTCTAGATCTTACAAGCTCGCTGGGTGGAAAGCCATCTGGGTTTGAATCACCTGGACCCTGTAGTACCAGTGTAACTGTGTGATGCCAAGACATCTTTCTGCTGAGGAAAACCGAAGGCAATGTGTTTATTAGAAAAAAAAAAGATGTGTGACAGCAGGTAGGAGAATTCCCTCAAGTCCAGATTTATTTTCTGATAAGCCTTTGAATGTTGATAGGTTGGAAGTCTTTGTTCCCTTAGCAGCTGGCCCCTTTGACAGCATTGAACTTATCTGGCTCTAGAAAGGAGATGTGGGTCCTAATTCGTGGTCGCATAGCAAGTCCAAGCCTGGCCAGGCTGACAGGCACCTGTGAGCATGTTGCTCTCAGCATGCCTCAGAAGGATTATGTATTTGTCTGTTCATTCATCTTCCAGATTAGAAAACTGTCAGGTTTAAAGTTGTCCTGACTCTACACATGGGCAGTTGGTGCTGCAACAGGAGCAGTTCCCCACAAGAGTGCTGAGCCCTCGCAATGCAGACAGGTACTGACTGTGCCAGAGTGACCTCCTTGCCTGTGTGCACAGTCTGTCCATCACAGCATACTCAGCCCAGCACGTACGCTGCCTTGCTTCTGTGATGGTTAACCAGCCCTATTTTCTGCTGCTTTGCAGTAACTGCAATGTTTCTTGCTTCTTCAGCACTGTGAATATGTGGCAGATGGGGTCGGCGGGCCCACCTATGCCATGTGCCCTGCCTGTTTTGCTCCCAAATGAGCTATTGCCGTAGGATCCAAACGGGAAGAGTTCAGAGACAGTGTGGGCATCTGACTGCAGAACAGCACCTGGGCAATTTTTCTGTAGCTATAAATAAATGCTGAATAAATGAGAAATGGATTTTCTTTAAGCCTTGCAGAAAAATCACTTCTCAGCTGCAACAAGCATGAAAAGTGTTAGCCCCAAAGGCAGTGGGGAGAGGAGGGGGATTGCAGCCCATTCTAAGTAAGGGCTTAGGAGAAAACTCTCAGCTCAGCCCATTCTGTCGCTCTCTGAGCTCCCTGCTGGGATAAGCAGCATCTGTCGGCACTGGCACGACTCTGAGCTCTGTTTCCAGCAGAGGGTGTAGCTCTTTCCCATAAGGGCCTGGTGTTTTCTTTGGGGAAACACAGTGGTGTGTTTCAAAGTCATGCTTAAAGTGCAAGTTTAGCTGAGAAGAGCACAGCTCAGGATGTGTAACGAGGGCTGAAATTGTGGCAGTGGTAAAAAGTCAATGGATTTTTTTTTCCTCTCCCTTTTTTTTTTTTTTTTTAATTTCCTTTTTGTATTATTTCACTACTTATTTCCTTGAAGTCTCTTGGGCACCTTAGTGCAAGTGAAAGCCAGCTTGGAAGACAGTGAAATGGCTGTGGGCGCAACCATGCGATGCGAGGAGCTGCTTTTTCTTCATCCTGAGCAGTCTGGTAGGGAGTGCTTGCCATGCTGCAGAGGACAGCTCCTGTCCCCTGTGCACGTCCTTCTGCTCACAACTCCTTTGTGGGTGCATTGTCTCTATCAGCAAGCAGTTTTTGACAACAAAGCCTAGGCAGGCACAGCACTGGGGCTTGAAGTGCTGGTGAAGATTTTGCAAGCCTGCCTGTTAAAGCTGAGGCTGCTCTGGCTCCTCAGGTTTCAGACGGACTTTGCCTTGGATGTCACTCTTTCTGTTCCTTTGCTCATGAGCTCATCCATCAATGGGTGCCTCGTTGCCAGCATCCCCACAAAGTAAGGGGTTGTGCTTTGCTCCTGAGTGCTCCCCTCAGGTGTCGCTGCCTTATTTCCTATTATATCCAGTGGGTGTTGGGGAAGCTGTGGTTTTTTTTTTTTTTTTTTTTTTTTTTTTTTTTTTACTGTTGAGGTTTGTGGCTTTGGTTTTGTCAGACTTTTTACTTTTCTTTGTTTGCTGCTGCTTTCTGCTCCCTGGGCTGAAAAATGCAGACGTACCCTTGTAAGTTGGTTTTCTATTTAGGGAGATGTGATTTTTTGGGGAGTTGTTTTTTGTTCTGAAGTCTCTCTGTAACTCGCATAAACTATTCCTATCTAATTTGGTTCTGGCCTGGATGAAACCTGCTTGGAAATGAGAACGAGTCTGAAATTGCAGTAATTTGGGGAAGCGTAGAAGAGCTTTGCTGGTGTCAAGTCTTATCTTCCTGTGCTTTCTTAGAGAAACTCAATTCAAATCATTGCACAGCTCATTTGTTCCCTCTGCTACTGGTTTCAGATGAAGTGGGGAGTGTTGATTCTCTAGTGCAGAATAAGTGTCACTGTGCTTGTGGAGCATTTCCATTGCATATGGGCCTGTCCAATTATTGCTGTCCTTCATTTGCAGCTGCAGGAATTTCTGGATGCGGCATAAAGTTTCCTTTTATCTTCTGCATCCTGATGAGAAGTGCTAGCTTGTGAGTGTGCTTGTTTTAATGGTGGCAAAGCTGGCTGAACTTTTCCCTTGTTCTGGTGTGCTCGTGTGGAAGTTTTGGCTGAGTTTTTAAAAGCAGCATAAGAGGAACCAGTGTCCTCTGCTGTCTCTTGAAGATCCCTCCTACCGCTTGAGGTGCTTGTGTTGCCCTGAAACTGTTGTTCAGGAGAGCTCACTCAATAATAGTTGGTGAAGTGGCTTTCTGCTTAGATCACTTGCTCTTCGAGATGTGTCTCATGTGGGAATAGAAGTAGGGATGAGGTTTGAAAAGCCAGAGCAGTGCTCTTCCACCTACAGGGAAGAGGCAAGGCTGCAGGTTAGCAGCCATCAGGGCTTATGGCCACTCTCTCTCTTTGCATCCCTGGATGAAATCTGCAGATTCAGTTGCAGAATCACAGAATCATTAAGGTTAGAAGAGACCTCCAAGGTCACCATGTCCAGCTGCCAACCCATCCCCACCGTGCCCACCAAACCATGACCCCAGTGCACAGCTGGCAATGGGGAAGGAGTCAGGGGCCCCACAAGTACTTTCTTTCCATGGCTTTTGTGGATCGGTGTGAGCAGGTAGGGTGGTGCCTGGCTGAATGCATGCAGCACTTGGCTCTTTCCCATTTCAGAAACATGCAGTGGCTTGGCATGAGCAGCCTAGTGCATCTTCCAGGGGATGTTAGAAGGAGCAAAAGATAATTTGGACTATGAAGGAGCAATGAGGAAGATTGAGAAGTTGTGCAGTGGAGCAAAAGGATGTGATGGTGTAGGGGCTGAATGTATAAGGAAAGAAATCTCCAAAATGTGGAAGATGATAGGGAGGGGACCTATCTTGCCTTGAGGTTTCTGGGGAAATGGGCCAGGTGGGATAAACTGGGAGGGCTTTCTCATTGCCTGTGATCATTTTGGTGCTGAGCTGGATGTGTTGTCACTGATGCCTGCAGTGTGAGCCGGTTTTTTCAGTGGGCATTGATCCTCTTTGGTGGCACAACTCAAGCTGAAGCCTTGTCTTGGTGTCTCGGCTGCCTTGCCTGGAGAATCTGGAAGGTGAATGTGTGCTGCTTTGTACTTATGTGGCCACAAATGGTTTTACAAATATCCTATGCATTAAAAGCTTAATGGATGAGGCGATAATGCATGGGAGCCTTATGACTAAGTGGAATCTGGGATTCCAGATAATATGGGTATTTCTCCAGCTCTTCCAGGTTCTATGGGAATTGTTATTGCTTCAAAGTAAGTCTAAAATGCACTGTGCGCTCTTTCAAAACAATACTAAAAGGCTGCTGTTCCTGCTGAGCAGTGTGTCTGAGGAAAGGTCTTCCAGAAAGAAACTATAAATAGCAGAGCCTTTCGCTTTCTCAAAACTCAGTGCTGTTAATGAAAACCATGCACCGAGGAAGGGATGTTAACTGAAGCTCTGGGTAGTCATTCTGTGCTGATTTTAATTTTAATTAAGACTTTCTTCCTTTATAACAGAGCCCTTCATGTCCATGTCTCTCTGTTTGGCAGGAAAAATGCTGTTAGAGGGTAAGAGCTGGGGCTCCTGCAGCTCCCCCTCTGCAGATACTCTTTGCAATAGGTCATTGCACTGTCACGCTGCCCTAATATATGAGCATTTACACCTGCTAGGAAAAGCAAGTCCACCATCCCCCTGGTGCGGCCTCAAGCAGTTACATTCAGTCTTTTTATCATAGAAATAAAAATGACAATGACAGCAGAAAATGGCCGTTATCTCGGGAGCTGGGCTAAGCTCTCCACTTCAAAGGTACTTTTATAGCATCCCTGGAGTCTCTAATAAAGGATGCCTGCTCTGAAAGGCTGGCATCTCTCGTGGAGAGCTGGGGAGTGTGTGTCTTTAGGGGCAATATTTACAGCGTTAAAGGGCTCCGGGGAAATGGGAGCAAGAGTTCCAGCTTCTTTCTTTTTCTTTTATTTCCATCACTGTGCAGGCATGTTTGCCTCTGGTTGCCATTTGGGGTCACAGGAGTGGATTTTGGAGCTCTGAGCTTGATTGCCAGGTGTGCAGAGAGCCCACAACACAGCGCTTTTGTGCCTTATCTCCAAAGCTTTCGCCCGGAGACGTGACTCCTTTGTGACTTGAGAAGGGGGATTCCTAAAGTCCCACCAAAATCCTTTCTGCTTTCTGTGCAAGTGCTCTCCTTGTTCTGCAATGAAATCTGCTCGTTGTGTCAGCTTGCATTAGGCAGTTGACTCTGTTACTAAACCTTTCCTGTGTTTGCCTGTTTTAGGTTGTGCTCACCTGTCTGACGGAGGTGGGGGAGCAGTCGTTGTTTACTAAGCTGTTGGGCAAAGTAAAGGATGCTCACACTCTGGATGCTCAGACCCTTATGTCTTTACTGAAGCTGTTTCAAGACGTGAATCCCACGCTGAGAGCGGCCTTGCTGGAGAGGGAGCAGAGCAGTGGAAAAGTTCTGCAGCAGACAGGTAGAGAATTGGGCACAGCTTTTGGCAAAGCGAGTGGGTAACCTTACAGGCAAAGCTTCAGAAGATTATTTGTGTCCCCCCTAGCAGGCTGCAGTGCTCCAGTATTTGTTCAGAGCTTGTATCCTTACTCATATGTGGGAGGTTTATTGTGTGCTAGCCAAGATCCTGGAGTGTTTCTGCTCCACAGCAGCAGGGTGTGGGCAATGCAGGGCTCTCCCCATTGCTGCCTGCAGGGTTGGATCGATGGCTGCACAGGCACAGCCAGCATGGGCCAGAGCACAGCTGAGCCTCGGGATTGAAAGCTCCTTTCTTACTCGAGTCTGACACAAAGCAGTGGCCTTGCAAACCTGGTGTTAACCTCCAGCTTGCTTTATGGCTTTGTGCTCTGTTAGATAAATGAGACGTTTTCCTTTCATAGAGTTTAAAGAGAATCGTAAAGTGGTTTTTCTCTCTGCTGCTTGTGCTTGGGATGAGCTTTGCTATTCACTTAGATCTTTCACAGAGTCTCACTCGCTTCAGGAGCCTGTCAGTTCCTTCAGACTGACTTGTTTCTTCTCTTGTGCTTCTGAATCCTTTTCTCCCCAGAGAGTGCAGAAGAGGGAGAGATGCTGACCGCTCGTTTGCTGGGATGCAAGGAGGAGCTAATCCAGAGTGTGACACAGCTGAGCCCCATCGTAGAGTTCTTGGAGGCAGCAGAAGAGGGATTCCTGAGCGCTGCGGAGAAGCGGGTAACAAATCTGAGATAAGGGAAGCTCTGTGGGTGAGGGGTGTATGGGGTATATATATAGGGTCTGCCAGGCACCGTCTTTCCACACGGTTTGCCCAGTGATGCACTGGTCTCAGCTGGTGATTTCCCTCTGTACAGCATGCACTGCTTAAGTTAGCTCTCTCCGTTGCTGAACTGTGGGAATACTGAGAGCTAGGCTGCAAAAGTAGCCTCAAGGTCCGGGGGAACACTGACCAGTGTGCCAGCATGTCCTGAAAGCAGAAAGTGAGGCAAAGGAGGCAGATGGTGTTTTTCATGGTCTCTATTTGTGAGCCTGAAGAAGGTTCTGTAACTCAGTTTGTTTTCAGCAGAACCATTAAAACCGTGTGCTGCCTGTGTATCAGGAATATCCTTGTATACTCAGCCATCAGCTTGCCTTCAGCTGCCTCTCCTGGGTTCTCCTTTCCCTAGTGCTGGGCACACAGTTGCTTGCAAGTGTAGCACATCCACTGTCAGATAATTACTATTTTTTTTTTTTTTGATGACTTGAGTGCAGCAGTTGGTGTGGAGGACTACTGCTTTCCCGCAAGCAATTGCATTATGTGTGCTGATTTGTAGAAGCCATAAAGAAAAAAAACAACCCACAACACCCCAACATTGTGCACAACTTGTTTTTTTTTGTGTTTTGTGGGAGCTGCCTATACCCTGCCTGTGCAGCTGAAACTTGCAGGTGTCCTAGCATGCTGCATTCAGTACACAGCTTGCAGACCTCCTGTCCTAGTTTGTCACATCAGTTAGTTCCCCTGACATAGGATTATACAGAGAGGAAAGCACTGTTGTGCTCAGTGACATGAATGATGTCTGCTTTCTGTCTGAGTGAGCCTGACCAGAGCCATGACACGCTGGTTGAAAATCTTTGCTTTTCTTATAAGTGCCTTGATTTTTGTCTTGCTCACTTGCACGCAAGCCCTGACAAGGTTTCCAGCATGGGGCAGCCTGGAGTATGCCCACAGCTTGTAGGAGAGCCAAAAAAGTGCTAGGGATACTCAGAGGTTCCGTAATTCTGACCCTTGGGCATAGCACCCGATTTTTAATTGCTTGATTATAGACTCTGGCATTCTCAGGGCTTCTGCCTCAGTGAAGGGGTAGTGTTATTCAATATTTCTTCTTGTGCTTTTTGGTTGCTCTCTGCTCCCTCACTGTTTGCTGCAGAGCCTCCAAACCTTGCTCTGAATACAAAATCCTGTTCTTCTTGATGGCTTATATTTGTGCTCTTGTTTTAGCTCACAGGTTGCTGACAAATAACAAATGTTTTTTTTTCAGGGGACCTCAGTGAGGCTGAGTGCATAACTGTGCACGGGGAGGTGAGGCCCAGGAAAGTAAGGCAGAAATTGCCTTGTGTAGACTGACCTGAGGGGCAGGGGTCCTTTCATCCCATGTTTATTTCTTTAAGATCTACTTCATTTATTTGTGCTGTTTTTTTCCCCCTAGACAACTGGAAATGTGCATAATTAATTCAGAAGTTGGCTTGATTGTGGCATATCTCAGGTGTGGTACTGGGAAAATGAGCCTGAAGTTATCAGCCACCTCTGAAGGTTTCATCTTACTGACTCACACTCCAGCTCTGGGCTGGTAGAGATAGGATCTAGTTCTCACAGGTTTCATAAAGATGAAACTTTTCTTCTTGCAGTCCCTCCCTCAGCAGACGCACATTTATTCAGCAAACAAACTTGGATAAAATGGAAGAGCAGGGTAGCCTCTTGTGCATGATGTTTTAAATTGCTGCAGGGTTCAAAGTGACCAACCCTCAGTACAGCCCTGAACCTGGAGCAGCCCAGTAGCTGGTAAAAACACCCATCCTTTTTTTCTGCACATGAGCAAGAAGGTTTTGCTAGTGTTTATTAATGATGATGCAAACCGAGGTTACTTGCCATTGAGAGAGCAGTCCTATCTAGATGTACTGGAGAATGCAGGAAACTGTCTGCAAGTGCACTTGGGGTGTGTTTCTGACTGTCCTACTCAGATGTGGTCAAAAAGAGTCTCAAAATCCCAGCCAGGTCCATCTGTTCTGGGCCTGCATGGAAACTTGTCTGGGAGCAGCAACAGGTTGCAGTCTGAACTCTTCATAAGGATGCTGTGCTTGCACCCCTCTTGTGTTCTCTGAAAAGATGACTTCAAAATGGGTGATCAAGGGTCAGTTTGGTGTGAATTAAATGGGAGAATATGCCAGCAGATTCGCTAACGGAGCTTTTTGCTATAAAAGGACAGATTCCTAGAAATGAGAGAAACTAATTAATGAGTTCAGCTGCTCATAAGCGCTCAGGAGGAGCTGTTGAATTCGTTTCTTTCATGTTAAAGGTATGAGAGCTGTCTGAAGTTTGTTTCCTCAACAGAAGAGGAGAATTTGTACAAGAAGTTGCAGACCTGAGTAAAAAATTACTTGAAGAATATTAGGGCAAGTAGGGAACCTGCCAGGGTGGCTGAGATGGCCAACAGACAAAGGAGTTTGCTTCAGAGGTCTGAAAATGTCTGTAAGAAGAAGGTCTTGCAGCTCATCAGGCTGCAGGACATCAGAGTTTATATTGAGTCAAGTAGCAAACAATTGTTTGATTGAGTGAGAAAAAGAGGATAGTGAAAGGAGATGACCCATGATCTCATGGCTGAACTGAGGCACAAATGCTTTAGCAAAAATACAGGAATGGAAATTTCCTGCAGCTGAACTGAAACCACAACTCAAAGGGCAAAGGGGAGGCTGGTTAATCATCCAGCAGACTGGAGGGTCTAACCCACACCTCACATGGCCGTGAGAGCAGTTGCAAGGTTTATGATTGCATTTTTCAAGCTGGGCGTAGCCCCTATGATCAGTCACCAGGACATATGTGTGGGAAGCTGGGAAGCAGTGATCCAAGCAACCAGATATGTGGCTGCACGGGAATATGCACTGGGACAGGCTGGAAGGCTTGTGTAATTGAAGCACTGCATGTAATCAAAGAAATGGAATAAAATGCAGCAAGAGTGTGCAAGTAAATTGTTTCTGCCTGACCTGGAATCTTTATTTGATGAGATAAAAATGGGGTTTTCTGCCTCAATCTAGACTTGAGCAAAACGTTTGAATTTCATGTGGGGAAATTGTTAAACCAAAGGAAGTCTTGATATTAAAAAGAGAATGTAGCTTATTGGGAGATAACTACAGGTTGTGCTGAAGGGAGGATTGACATGTTGAAGCAAGGTTACCAGCAGGTTTCTTGCTCGAATTAATGTTCTCGCTAATGCTGTTGACACAAAAATACCAAAACGTGGTAGGAAGACTTGGTGATGAGCAAAGCCATGAGCTTTCCTCTACGTGGATTAGGATCTGCAAGTGGGAAAAGGATAACGTGGCTGGAGAACTAAGCAGTGAGAATTAAATGATGCAGCAGTGTGAATGGAAGGGTGCAAATTCAGATTAGTAACAAGAACTGAGAGTAAAACCTCTTCTGAAATACTGTATGCAGTTCTAGTCTTCTTCCAAAGAAGATGAATTTGTATTGAAGTAGAGACAGTTGTTAAGATCAGGGGAATGGAGAAGCAATTTTACGAGAGAAGCTGCCTTATTTAGACAAGTGAAATGGAGACTGAGAGAGAATATGATCCTGCTTTTATAAAGTAATTGGAGAGAAGAACAGGGTAAACAGAGAGTTTAGGAGAGCTTTTTAAGCTAAAAGATAATGTTGGCAGATGAACAAGTGGGTATACACTGGCCATGAATAAATTTAAGCTGAAAATTAGAGGAATCTTCTGGGGAATGGGACTGCAGATGAGCTTTCCAACCTGAGGAAAGGGAGCAAAAATACAACTTGTTTTAGGGCACATATTAATAATTTTATTAACGGGGGCCATGGACAAAATTTCTGCCTGTGTGTGTACACTTCTGTGATTCCCTCCCATTCCCCATGAAAACTGTCTGTCTTTTCTGGATGTGCTAGGAAGCTGCTACTCTGTATTCAAAAACTTTTTTGAGCCACAGTGATTATATCTCACATGTGAGATGTCTCATGTGGACTTGACATAAAAATAATCATTCAATTAATAGGGTGTTTGTTTAATGAGTCTCTTTTTTTTTGTCTCCTTCAAGTGACAAGCAGAAAAATGAGGGGAAACGAGGGACAGAGACTGCCAATTTAGAAAGTATTTGCTAAAAATATTTAACGAGGAATGTTTTGAACCCTGCCTTTGAGTCTTTTCTTGATTCCTTTGAAGAAGTGTTTTCTGTTTGTCAGACACTTCCAAGATCTAGACTTGGTGTAAGAACCCACCAGGATGGTTTTCAAGGTGCCAGGTCATAGAATTGTCTAGGGTTGTAAAAGACCTTTAAGTCCAACCTTCTGAATGACCTACAGAGTCTCACCACTAAACTATGTCTCTTGGTGCCATATCCACACATCTCTTAATTAATCCCAGGGATGGCACGTCTGCCATTTCCCTGGGCAGCACCTTCCAGTGCTTTATCATCTTCTCCATGAATAGATTTTTCCTGATACCAAATCTAAACAGTGGATGTGGATTTGTTGCACCATGATACTGTCCCTGTTCTTTAGGGTTATTCAGATGTGAGGATTTGAAGGAAGTGCTAACAGTTTCTTGTCTGATTCATTGTTACAGGTAGTTCTGAATTGCTGTGAGGGCAGCTCCCAGAGGGAGGCCATGGACAATCTGCTCAAGAAGGTGGAAGAGGAGAAAACTCTGAAAGCTGAAAGTTTGGTCAAGCTTCTGGGGGCTGTGAAGGCATCATTCCCTGGTCTCCATCTTTTGCTTGACAACTTGGTGGTAAAAGCAGGCGTCTCTGGTGGCAAAGGTATGATGGCTGCATTCACGTGGGGGCTCAGTTAAGAGAATTACCAGGAAGTCTGGATGCTGTTTTGCACTTCACTGTGATTTTATAATCCTAATTTCTTGACAGGAGATTGTGATGCCCATTGTAGGCAAAAAACCAACCAACCAACCAACCAAAAAACAAACAAACAAACAAAAAAAAACCAGAACAGATCTGGGAGTACTGGTTTGAGAGGGCTATGCTAGAAAAAAGCCCATTGCATTGCAGTGGAAGTTGTGTCAGGGGAGGTTCAAGTTGGATACAAAGAAAAATTAGGGTAAATTTATTTTCAGAAAGAGTGATGAAGTATTGGAATGTGCTGCCCAGGGAGTTGGTGAAGTCACTGTCCCTGGACATGTTCAAGAAACATGGAGACGTAGCACTGAGGGACATGGTTAGTGAGCATGATGGGCTTCTGGTGGGGTTGGGCTGGATGATCTTAGTGGTGTTTTCCAACCTTAATGATTCTATTTTAGTCATTGATTTATAATCTTCTGGGTGTCCCACATTCAGTGGCCTTATTATGCATCCTTATCTTGGAGAGCTAGACCTCTTTTTGATGATGTGTATTTTCTTTTGCTTGCCTGTGGTAGTGCCAGGACTTGGAGTCCTCGTCTTTCAGCTGGTGGAACGGCTTTCCAAGTGTGAGTGGGTTTAGGCACAAGTCTGAACAATTCAGATAGAGCTGCAAATTTCACTGGCTCTGAAGTCACTAAAAAATTAAAAACTAAATTAATATGCAGTGAAATGTAAATTACTGTTTAATAGAAAGCAAAACTGCACTCATAATGCTGATAACTTCCTCTGTAGCAAACATTCCCGACAGGCAATTTGCTTTGTCATTTGTTAAGCACGATTGCTTTCTTGAAACACCAGACTCCCAGCATGGTTAATTATCTAGTGGTAATACCCAATCCAAGGAGGAGCATTCTTTAATTACATAGAGTTGAATCTCCTCAAATTGCAGCTTGAACAAACAGAAGCACAAATATTTCTTATCATGGAAATGAAGAGGGAGGGAATGATCTGAGCCGCTAACAGGCCGCCTTCGCTGTCCTGTGCCTTAGTGCTAACAGACCTGCATGGAGCTCACAGCAGAGCTGGCTGCATTTGTAGCAACTGGAGTCTGTGTAATAAAATCAGAAACGTTTTGATAGGAGAAGGGGAGAAATATGGAATCATAGAATCACTTGGCTTGGAATGAACTATTAAAGGCCATCTGGTCCAGCTCTCCTGCAATGAACAGGGACACCCACAGCTCCATCAGGTGCTCAGAGCCCTGTCCAGCGTGACCTGAATGTCTCCAGGGATGGGGCACTCACCACCTCTCTTTTTGTTTGTTATCTGTGCCCTGATCCATACTGGGCACATTCAAGTCATACTCAAACCTTATAGAGCTGAATGAGATTGCCCTAACTTCACCAAGGGGCAACTGAGCTGTCTCCAACAAGTCTTTTCAGGAAGTTTTTCATATTAGCTCAAAATCATCTATTGATTATTCCAGAGATTGCCATTGCTCCCTTCACCACTTGGGAGAGCTTTCTCTTCTTACTTAGCACTGTTTGTATTTTGGGTCCCAAGGACTATGTATATATTTTTCACCAACCTGTAGTTTCTTGTGAGTAATTGAACTTTATGTTTGGTGCTGAACCAAAATGATTATAAAACCTAAGCACGCAAACAAAAAAAAACATGCACAGATGTCTTGGATGAGCTACAGCTTTTTATTTTTGTTTCTCTTACAAAAATGTAGCAGTGCATCTTCACCTACAATTCTGTAACTCCAACAGTGGGGAAAAAAAATAAAAAAAAACTTTCAGGTTCATGTGTGTGGTAGTTCTCAGTTTTATTTATCAACCAGTCTGGGGACAAGTACAATCGTAGATTATTTTGGGTACACAGCATATTTTCCCAGATCTTTCCATTACCCTGGGTAAAGGCCGTTCCTCTTTCTTGAATTAGTTCGTTGTGTTCTCCTGCTGTGATATCTACTAAGGATTGTGCTGTTAATTTGAAGTTATTCTCAGATTCATCAGGTCAAATCTGGAATTAGGCTGAAGTTGTATTTTTTTTTTTTTTTGTGCATAGGAGAGAGAAGAGGGCATTACTGCTATTTTGCAATCGCAAGTCTGGTTTGTGTTCCTGTAACATTTTCACCAAAGACAACTCAGCCCACTCAGTTCTTGATTATGTTGGACCATATGGGTGTTTGCAAAATGTTTCTGTGTTTGATAGTTGCACAATGCTGAGACAGAGTGTGCTGTGGAGCTCCTTCGTGGTGGAGTGGATCCAAGGCTCACTTGAAAAACCTGATTTAATGAAATTAAGAGCTGATGGGTTCTTCTTGCTACCAGAGCTTTGGAAGAGACTGAGAAACATCTTCAGGTGTCTTGACATAAAAAAAACCACTCATTTACTGCTCTGCTTGGCTGCAAACAAAGGTGAAACCAAGTGTCCTTAGAGTAAGTGGTTAGCAGCCCTACCTGTGGCAGAGGGCTTGAAACTAGCTGGTATTTGACATCCTTTCTAACCCAAGCCATTCAATGACAAGGGAGATCTGGCTGCCTTGGTGTTTTTGAGCCTTCTGTAGCTCTTGTAGCCCTTTGGGAAGATTGAGCTGTTCTTATTCATTCACTTGCATTCAGCCAAATGGAGTTTGGAGGATTATGGAGCCCAGCTGCTGAGGCGATACCAAGAAAGATTAGTGGAGCACCTCACAGACACCCAGACATTGCTGCGTGGGATTTCCACTGCACAGAGCCTATCTCCTGCTGACAGAGAGGTAAGTGGTCTGTCTGCACGTCACAGGAGATACTGGGAGCAAGGACTTGATTTACTAGCTGTCGTGGCTTGGTTTTGAGGCAGTCCTTTGGCAGGCTTCAGTTTGAAGATTCCTCCTTAGCATCAGAGAACGGGAGCAAAGCAGTATGTGTATAAAGGTGAAGATCAGCAAGGAAGAATGGCTGATTTGGGGACTGGGGAGAGATGAGCAAGGAAATGTCTGGTGTTCTTCAGGAAAAGTTTGGGCTTTGAAGTGGTTGTTGATTGGGTTGTGTTGTGAGCCAGGTCTCAAGCAGGGCAGGAGTAAGGGAAGGCTGGGGCTGGGGCAAACTGTGGCCTTGGCTAGGGCCGTACCGGGCAGATGGATGAAGTCAGTCGTTAGCACCTCACTGACGATCTTTTGAAGGCAATGGAACAGATTGTGAAGTGTGAGACCGGCTCAGGTGGCTTCGTCTCGCTCGTGTCTGCGGCGCTGGAGAAGCATTCTCTGTCTGTTTCTGTGGTCTGGCAGCTGCTGCTGGCTGTGCGAGAGGCCGAGCTGCCACTGAACGTGCTCATGGAGGAGATCCAGAAAGAACCGGGCGCAGAGCTTTTCTTCCAAGCAGGTAATGGCCTCAGTCTCCTCTGCACTTTTCCCACTGCTGGCAGGAGGTACTTTCTAAGTCCTTCCTCTCCCCAGCTGCAAGTTTCACAGACCCTTTCACATTCCTTCCTTTGGTGTCTGGAAATACTTTTTTTTCCAGTGTGTCTCAAAACCTCATGTCTTTTTTGAAACAGTCAGTTGGTTATACGCTGGAAAAACACTTCCATCCACAAATGCCACTACTTTGCTTGCGGCTCCGTGTGTTACAAGGGCCATAAGGTTTTGCTGTGAGCAAACCTTTTGAGAGCTGGCTGCCATCGTGTGCTAAAAAGCAGCTGAAGGCCCGTCAGACTGAAAACATGGGTTAAACTGGAGGTCTGTGTGCAGCCTCTCCCCTGTCCTCCCCAGAGCCTCGGCCTCTGGCTTTGAGTTTCCCTGCCAGCTGTGGGAATCTGTCATTGCATTTCTCTACTTGAAAACATAACCTGTACTCTCCACTCCCTCCTCAGTTGCTGAATTCTCATGAAAATTAATGGGTTTGGGGTGAATGGGAGGGAGGCTGTGCACGTGCCTGTACATGAAGCTGAGATTCACTTGCCCATGATCAGATGTCTGTAGGATAGCTATCTACATCTGAACTCTGTTATCTCTGTGCTCAGTGCAGAGAAGTCAGCACTTCTGGTGCATGATGCATGTGACTCCTTTTTATGTGATATCCTTACGTGAGGTATCACTCTGCAAAATGTCAAAATGGGATATCTAGAATAAGGGGAGAGAAGAAATCCTGTGTGTTGGGACAGTCGTGTCTGCCTTTTGAGGTTGTTAGCATTCTTTGGAAAGAGCTTTGGAAATCTCAGCTTTGGAAAACCTGATCTTCTCACCCAGTGTTGTACAAACACTGAGAAGTGAAGTCTGCTAGACTGATGTGTTTTAGGCTGGATGTCTGTCAGGCAGTCAGTGTAACCAGAGTTCTTCTGGATCTGCTCACTGTTCCTGCTCCATGAAGAAGGGACTCATGGTGTTGAGAGATCACCTTTAGCTAAGCAAAGCTACCCTGATGTTCTCCCTGGGTATTTCATTTTTCATATTGGGTTTTAAATACTTCTTATTCTCCTCTTCAGTTGCCACCAGTGAAAACACAGCCATTGAGATCATCCTGCGACACAGTGAACTCATCTCGGAGGCCATTAAGCAGAGAGCAAACCTGGAGGGCTTGGCTCCAGGGGAAGCAGGACTCACAGAAGCAGTAAAAGAGGTACGAAGGGGTGATGCAGTGCATATGCCTTCTTAGGAGCCAGCACAGTTTGCATTCTAGAGAAAACTGTGCATGAAAGGCAGATTTACACATTAAGTATACTCAGTGCTGTAAGACATTAAGAAACCTCTCTTTTGATGGAGGTGGTTTTAAGTAAGCTAATGCCAAATCAGAAAGTCTGAGAATTGATTTATTATAACTTGTTTTAGTTCAGAAACTTTCTCTGCTCATGCTTATACATCAGTGGAAGGGCAATGACTTGTTTGGAAAGATAATTTTATTCCTGGTTTCTCTGAGCAGGATCCCAGCAGTGAAGATGAAACAGAAAAAGGGGAACTGCCCTCATTCCCAGACCATCCCGACCCTTGACAGCCCAAGTTTTTCTGTCTCATGATGTTTTCTTCTTCTTTAGCTACTGAGCGTTTCTGCTCAAAAGGAAAGCTCAGAGGCCTCCTTGAAAGCAGCTCTGAGTGCAGCACAAGAGAAATCTGTCCCAGCCATCAAGATCTGTCAGCTGCTGTGCAATGTCCATGAGTCTTTCCCAGACCTGCAGCCGGTGATGCAGGAGCTAGGGCATGTGGGTAAGGGATTAACAGACTTCCATCCTTCTGTGGTCAGTTACACATAACACTGTGAGTTTGGGGTATTTTGAGTGGTAGCAGACATCAGTATTGTGGTGCTGCATTGTGCTGACTTGCTGTATGTGCAGGTGCTTCACAGGCTGATTGTGAAAAGCTCACATCCAAGTGCACTTGTCTTGTGAAAGGATGACAGTGATGGTGCACTCTGTAGTCCCAGACTATTTCCTGAGTTAATTGTCTCACCGTGCCTTAATTTGGTTTTGCTGTATGTACATTTTCCAGAGTGAATGATCCCACAGGAGAGTCCCACAGCAGTAGGTAAGTGTTATGTGCTGTAGCAGTCTGACAAAAGTACGAGTGGAGCATATGCAGATAGCAATTTCCTGAACTTCAGAAACAAATGAATATCAATAATGGTGTATGAGACCCTGCCCTGAGCTATGGAATTATTTCCAGCTGAGCTGAATTGTGTCTCTGCATCCATCATTTGAAGGAAGAACGCTTAACAGGATTCAGTGCTTTAATGAAAAAAGATAACAGAGAGCCAGAAAGACAACTGCAGGTTTGCATTCTCTTGAAAAGGATGCAAATGTGGCTTGGTTCTTCTGTCTTCTCACATATGTTTTTATGTCACCACATTTCCCAGTGCATCCAAGTACAGATGTTTTGGCTGCACAGTCCGATGGGATGCATACAATGTGTTTTTTATGTGAGCACGGACGCTGATTCAGCTCAGTCCACCCCCATTTACTTGTGGTGCCAGAGCTGCTTAGCATAGGCACTGTGGAAATACTCACAGATCGATGGCTAGTTGGAGTATGCAACTTTTTATTAGTGTCTTCCTTTTTTTTTTTTTTTAGGGGAAATGGGTTTGAAAATTTGTGTCAGGAATGTAACTGTCGTTTATGGATGAACACTAGCCTACTGGCTTTGACATCATTTCATGTTTGTCAGTGACAGACAAAGCAAATGTTCCCTGTGTGCCAGGAATGGGTAGAGGGAGAGTGGCCATTCATTAGTCTGCCTCTGTTCTTGAGCAATAGGGAGAAGTTGTTAGGGTGGTAAATGGGATTGGGTACATGCATAGAAGGAATCAAGGACCAGGTGACTGCTTATAGAACTCCCTTTATCACTGAAGGTCTCCCTGAGAAATGTCCTACGCTGTAGATCAAGTATTCATGCCCAGTTCAGATCCAGTTCCCCTCCAGAAGAGCTGCTGCCAATCCGGCTGACCTTTTTGTCTAGTCATGGCTCTGATGACAATTTCCAGAGACAAGGTGATTCCTTCTTATCTGCCATTCTTTCTCTGTCCCTGCTGAAGCTCCAGTCACTTGCTTTACTTCCCTTGACCCTAACTAACTGCGGGATGTGCCAGGACTGATGCCCTGGTGGCTCTAGATGAGGTAAGCCAACAGAAAATGCACGTGTCTTTGAACGTGCAGTCCACCTTAGCTGCTGGACACCTTGCACTGCTTACCAGTGAGGGACTTGGGGAGTCAGCTAAATTGCTCTGGCAGATGCCTGATTCTCTGGCACCAATATCAAAGAGAGCAGACTGCTGTTACTGAGTGTCTTGCAGGGCTTCAAGCCAAAAGGAGAGGCTGAGAAATAAGCAGGCAAGAAACAACATCAAAAACAAAAGTGCTGGAAAAATGGTATCTGCTTGGCAAAAGCATGCATTTTGTATGAATCGATCCGAGGAGAATTGCCAGTCACCGGTCTCTCCTTAGCATCTAATGATCTTTGCATTGACATTCTATATCTTAATTTTGAGTCTGATCTCCTCAGCTCAGCTATCACAGCTTATCAGCCCTGAGTGGTGCAGGTGGCATTCTGGATTCCATGCGGCTCTTAGCATGAAACGTGAATGATAACTGAGGGCCTCGTGTTTAAGGAATGTAAGCCTCTACTTAAACAGAGGAAATCTTTCTGAATTTCTGAAGAGCATACACACCCTAAAGAGTTGCATACAGTTTGTATTTCTGTTTGAAAGCTATCTTTTTTTTACATCTCCATCACTGAAAGAAAGAAGAGGTATCTCTGATACCTAATGTATATGAGCAGAGCAACTTGGAAAGCAGCAGGACTTCCTGTGGAGGAATCTGCATCCATCCTCCATCTCATTCAGCATCATTAAAATAACGAGCTCATTTCTCCAATGGAGGTATGTTGTGAAGTCTATTGGTTTCTTCTCTCTGGAGTAGCTGGAATGCTCTTGCTGTTGGCAGCTGGTACTTGCAAAGACAAGATTTGGCTCTTCCAGCCATCTCTTCACTAGCAAGCTGCTTTCCAGATCTCTTTAGAGTCACTTCTTGGGAGATCTTTCTGTTAACGGTTTGTGGGCTGGTTCGGCCCAGTTCCATGACCGCTGAGGAAGGAGACCCACGGGCCCACACCCCGGACAAGGGGAAGGGGGAAAGGGAAAAGGGAGATGGGCCCCGAAACAAAACAGCAGCAATGATCTGAGGAGGAAAGCTAATTTACTAAATAAGATATCAGAAAGTAAAAAAACACAATACAATACAATATAATTGGAACTGAAGCTAATAAATCAAATAAAATGAGCAAGAGAGAGTGTCTGATAAACCGAAGGCCTTACACTAATGCTGAAGGCGATACGGCAGCGAGCACCCACTGCTGAGTGATCCCAAGGGAAAGAGAGTGTCCCGTGACCGCAGAAAGTTTTTATCTTTTCCCTCTGAGTGGAAAACACGTAAAAATACAAAGCATTGCAAAGTCCTCTTGGGAATGTAGTTTTCCCTCTCTTCTGAGACAGGCATATCCGTAACTATTGATGATCCACAGAGCTGTAGCATTAACTCTCTAACTCCCAATACACCACATGATGTTATGATGTGGAATATCAACAATACAACAAAAATCATAAAACCATGACACTTTCTTGTCAAGATGTGCCTAACTTTCAAATTTTAGAAATGTGTCAAGAACTCCCAATAAAAGGGTTTTCCTCTGCATAGTCTCGAGTTTGAAAAACATGGTTGGGATTTAGCGTGGGCCTGAAACAGCTCTGCAAGCAAAACTCCATTCTCTCCTGTAGAAGTTTTGATCATGGCTCTGTTGTTGTCAGCAACCATTTGTATGATCATCAAGTGCTCACTGACACGGGATAAATGTAAAAAGGTACATGGAATTTTCTTCCAGCTTGAAGAATTGAGAGGCAGAATGGCTGTACTGTACGTAAAGAATTTTTTTGGCTTCTGGAATCTGGTATCTGCCATAAATTGCAAGCAGAGTAGGGCGGTTGCCAGGATTGCCAACTCAGCAGAAAGCTTATAAAGGAGGAAGAGAACTCATGAGGAGATGCACGATAATTAACAGCAGGGTTTTGCTTCCAGTACTGGTGTCTTTGCCACCAGAGAATGCAAAGTGAAACGAAGTCCTGGAGGACTGCACAGTCAGCAGTTCCTGCCTGAGGCATTTCTGATGTACACAGACCTACCATCCAAGATGTGTGTGTTATTCTGACACAGGAGTGTTTGTACCTACTCACTGATTTCACATGATCTACTTCAGTTTTTGTTCAGAACTGTTCTCTAGTGGTGGTAGCATCGCCCTGCAGGAAGAGGGCCACTCTGTTGTTTTTCACCATGAAGGTGAGCTGAGCTTGTGAGCTCTCCCTGCCTTTATGACATAGTCTTGTGCTGTTGTGCAGGCTGGTGGCTTACCTGTACCTCTCCCAGAGACATATTGCAACACTTTTGTGTCCTGATTAGTTCTTGAAGTACTCTGGACTGTGATTCTGAGCAGCACTGTCACAGGCATATGACCCAGAGCACCATGAGTCTGTGGCAGACTTGCTCACTTCAGTCTTACTCAGGTTATGCTCCTGTTGTTGTGGCACTTCTAGACATACCCAGTTCTGGCCTCTTTAGCACGCATATCTTCATCCACATTCATCCCTTTTTGATGTTCAACATTTCAAGATTCTTGTTTGCTTAAATCAGAAAAACTGTCAGTGGTGGTCATAGGGATGAGGGAAGTGACCTTAGAGGTGAAGGGTGTTTATTGCTGTTTTGACAGAGGAGGACAAACTGGACAACGGTTTTACAGTCTGCTTTGTTCCCTTGACATATTCAGGGGCTGATGGGTCACCACTTGACGTCTTAACATTTCTGAGTCGGTGTCCGTTGGAATATCTCATCTGGTTTCTGGTTGGTTGGAAATTTGGGTTTATATCACTTTGCAGGGAGAAAACTTTGCTGAGCTCTTCCCCTAACGAGGAAGGCAGAAATGAAGTTTTGCAAATATGGGCTGAATTTCCTGTGCATTGGTGAAATAACTCTGCAGTGGTTTCCATGACCACAGAATCGCATGGTTCTCGTTATAACAAAGGAGCCAAATATATCTGTTTGTATTTTGATTTCTTCCATATGTGTATTCTGTGTGGGTCTTTTCTGTAGATTGAGAACCTTGTGCTTTTTGAGATGATGGCATTACAGGGACTCAGAAAAGCATTAGACTTTTAAAGAAATGAATGTAATGAGTGATTTAAAATACCCCAGGGCCCTAACCAGAAGACTTGAAAGGGTTGTAGCAAGACTGTGTGTTATCTTTCAAGGAGTTTGTGTTTGGGAAGTATGCCTGAGATTTCTTGCTATTTTAATGGCTGGAAATCACTATCAATGGCTGACCTAGTGGCACAACATCATACCTGGGGCTCAGATCTTCAAACATGTCAGCATGAGCCCAACATCACGTGTCTGAGCTGGTGGCAAACTCTTAGAAACAACAGTTATTTCTATTTTTGCCAGGGGAGGAGTGAGCTCTTTGAAAAACGTGGTTGTTGCTCTGTCATCTAATTGAACCCATTGTACGCGTGGGTGGAATTCAAGGACCGCTCCATACCTCACAGCACGGATTACCATGACTGCTTTCAGGCAAAGCCATGTGCCACCATTGCGATGGACAGCATGTCCACTGAGCATGTCTTGCATGTGCATTCTTGCCACATAGGGATGATTTGCTGTGTAGGAGACCAGGGGTTTGGTGCTCAGGCCTGGTCACCCCTCAAGCAGGAGTTGCTTTTTGCACAGGGCTCTTGACTGAGAGAAGTGGAGAGAAACCTGGAATCAGGAAGTGGAAGGTGAACAGTGAATCCCAAGTGGAAGCTCTGGACAAAGAAGAGGACAAGGCAGGAGGTGCTGCAGTCAAGGAGCCACAAGAGAAAGCATCTTCCAAGAAGAGTTTCATCTGCAAAGCCTGTGAGAAGAGTTTCCACTTCTACTGCCGCCTGAGGGTGCACATGAAACGTTGTCGGGTTGCAAGAGGAAAGCAAATACAGTGTAAGGAATGCACTGAAGTCACATCAACAAAGAAGGAGCTGGAGAAGCATCAACTGGAGGTCCATGGAGTGGTGGGAATGGCCAGGAAGAAGAAGAAGCGTCTCCCTGTGACCTGTGACATCTGTGGCCGGGAGTTTGCTCATGCTTCAGGTAGGGTTGGTGATAGCAGGTGGGAGGGGACTGATTTTTTCTGGGGCCCTGGCCACATACTGGGTGAACCTGGATGATATAATAAAACGATAATCTGTAATCTTCTACTCCCTGCAGCTCTGTGAGTGCCACATGTGGGAAATGCAGCTCAGCTTGTTTCTCCTGCCCCAGTGAGCACAACCGCTTTCTGATTAGTTCTTCCCTAATTGGTTTTCCACATGGCTCATCAAGGAAAAGTGGGGCTACTGGTAAATTTAAAAGCCTCCAAAAATAATTGAGCTGTTCCAGTT
Source organism: Oreortyx pictus (assembly GCA_036925125.1). Taxonomy (NCBI): domain Eukaryota; kingdom Metazoa; phylum Chordata; class Aves; order Galliformes; family Odontophoridae; genus Oreortyx; species Oreortyx pictus. The sequence continues at coordinate 5,950,321 of JAUPFR010000024.1, read as the reverse complement.
CTGTGGCTGGCTTAGCAGGCCCAGCAAGAGGTGTGGAAGCTCTCTGCCCTCCCCCTGGCCAGCTCACGGTGCCCTCTTGGGATGGAGACCTCTGTGCTGAGTGAAGCAGCGGGAGGTGCTTCTGGCAGGGCTGGTGGGAGCTGGCATTGGGTTGGTCTGCAGTTCACTAATGCTGCACCAGTGTCCTGCCCTTTTCACCAGGGATGCAGTACCACAAGCTGACCGAGCACTTTGACGAGAAGCCCTTCTCCTGCGAGGAGTGCGGGGCCAAGTTTGCAGCCAACTCCACGCTGAAAAACCACCTGCGGCTGCACACTGGGGACCGGCCCTTCGTGTGCAAGCACTGCCTGATGACCTTTATGCAAGCCTCAGCCCTTGCCTACCACACCAAGAAAAAGCACTCTGAGGGTGAGCCTTCCCCACAGGAGCCCATCCCCTGCTGGGGTGTGAGACTTGGCTCACCCCATCCACTCTTTCCTGCCTCGCTTCTTCATCTGCCTCGTTGCTGCTCGCCTGTTTCCTGGTCTGTGCATGTCTTGGGTGAGCCTGGGTAGCAGGCTGCTCTCTGATCTTCACCTGCATGGTTTCAACTGCTGAACATTCCCAGTCCCAGCACTGCCACTGCTCCATTCTGTCTTCTCCATGTTAGAAGTTTGCCCCCTGTTAAAGGGATCTTCCTCTTTCTCTGACTTACTTGTTTTTCTTCTGGGTAGCTCTACTCTGTCCCTTCAAATCTAAACTCGTGCCACGTCACTGCCTCTCTCTGGATCCACCTGCCTTCTCTCATCCCTCCCTCTTGTCTGAATTTCCTGTAATGTTTCATGTCAGCTCCTACACTCAGCCCCTTCCCCACAGGCAGGGCTTAGCCGTGCCCTTTTCAGTTCATGACTGCAGAGGATGTGTCACTGTGTTTGTAATGACTATGCTCAAGCATTACAGTGTTGCATGAGCATGATGCAGTTGGGCAATTAATTTTGAATGTGAGACACGCCAACATATAATACCTCCAGACACTCGAGGTCTCTGCTAATTGAATACTCCTTGTGCAGGCATGATTTCCTCTGGGACCTTTTCAACATGGTGTTGAATTGATCTGCCTACCTCAGGAAAGCCTGTGGAGTCTATGGTCTTGCAGAGTCATAGAGTGGCTTGGGTTGGAAGGCATCTTGAAGCCTGTTTTTTTTTTTTTTTTAGGCTGGTTGCTCCCCAACAGGTCAGGTTGCCCATAGCCTTGAGCACCTTCAGGGATGGAGCCCCCACAGCTCTGGATAACAGTGCCAGGGCCTCACTGCTCTCTGAGTGAAAAATTTCTCCTAAAAGTGACTTAATTCCCTGTTTTAGTTTAAAGCCATTCCCCTTTATCCTCTTACTGTCAGACCACATAAAAAGTCAGACCCCCTCCTGATTCTGAGCTCTTTTTCAGTACTCTTGCCTCTCCTGAAATTAGGCATAGTCCAGCTAGAGCTCCTGCCCCTGGTTGGGCACAGACTCACTTTGGGTGTCCTTGCAGGGAAGATGTATGCCTGCCAGTACTGTGACGCTGTGTTTGCCCAGTCCATTGAGCTCTCACGCCACGTTCGAACCCACACAGGGGACAAACCGTACGTCTGCCGGGAGTGTGGGAAGGGCTTTCGCCAGGCCAATGGGCTCTCCATCCACCTTCGGACCTTTCACAGTGAGTGTGACCAGCTGTCTCCCCAGCTTTGGGTGGCCCAGCCTGCAAGGCGTGGCTTCTTCAGGGTTGTGGCAGAGCTGCCCTGTTCCATGGGACACATGTGCAGGTATTGCTACTTCCCACAGACTGGCTGGGTGTCTCGTGGTGGGATTTTCTCTCCCAAGAAAAGCAAGACTCTTTAGTGGTTGGGTGCTGTGGATAGGGTTATCCCAAAGAAAACATCAGAAGTGGCTTCCAACTGGCTATGGGCTGCTGGGAATTCAACATGGGAAGCTTTAGGTGTGTGCAAGGCCACAGCCTTAGTGCTATTTTTCATCTGGGAAGTAACAAGCACTTATTTCCTGTCTCTTTCCTCCCTCTATGAATTCTCCTCTCAATTCATTTCTTTTCTCCTTGTGTTCTTATCTCCTCCTTTTTTTTATGGCATCCCTGGGCACCAGACATTGAAGATCCCTACGACTGCAGAAAGTGCCGGATGAGCTTTGTCACCCTGCAGGAGCACCGCAAGCACATCCACGAAGCCCATTCCCGAGAGTACCATCCCTGCCCCAACTGTTCCAAAGTCTTCAGTGCCCCGTCCCTTCTGGAGCGCCACATGGTGACCCATGTTGGAGGAAAGCCCTTCAGCTGTGACATCTGCAACAAAGCTTACCAGGTGAGCTGGGGCAGTAAGGGTTTAATGTCATGTGCTGGAGATTGCTGTGGCCTGTTACTGCATGAGGACATCTCCCCTGGTCATGTGTACAGAGTGTCATCAGCAGAGTAAAAAATTGCACACAGGAGGCAAAACTATAGGGGAAAGGCAGGTCCGTGGAGACAGATGGCCCATGATTGCAAAGGACTGTGTACTTGCCTGTCCAGACCCTCAGGAATCTGTTTCACCTAAATTTCTAGCTGCCAAGAGCTATAGGAGTAAAAATACTCATATGGTGAATGGCATGCTTCAGTGGGAGTGTGTGTGGGAGCAAATTCCTACAAGGCAACAGAAATTCGAAAGGAGACCTGCAGTGAGTGAAATGGGGATGAGGGATTCTTCAGTGTTCAGCTTTTCAGGGGGTAATGGAGAAGAAGTATGGTGTTAGCTGTTGCCCTGTGTGAAGATGTGTGGGTCTGGCTGGTGTCTTGTATCTGCTGAGCACAGTCCCACTCTTGCTCTCCACGCACAGCTTCTTGCTGTCATAATACTCCCGGAACAACTTTGGGTTGTAACCACTCTTTGGTCCTTATCATTGCAGCAGTTGTCAGGGTTATGGTATCACAACCGGACCCACCATCCTGATGTCTTTGCAGCTCAGAATCACCGCTCCTCCAAGTTCTCCTCCTTGCAGTGCAGTTCCTGTGACAAAACCTTCTCCAGCACTGCTGCTCATCGAAAGCACGTGAAAGCAGAACATGCAGGTAATGGCCTGTTTCTTAGCCAGCAACAACGTGTGCTGACTGCTGACAGAGATGTAGCAATAACTCTTACAGGACAAGTTTGTGTGTTCAGTTTACCTACAAATCACAGTAAATTCTTTGTATCCCACAGCAGGGGGCAAATCTCATCTCAGCATCTTGCAGCTCAGTTGCTTTTGGTTTCTCCTTTCCCTGCCTTGTCTCCGAAGGTTCTCCCTGTGACTGTGCGCTGATGTGGTGTTGCTGAAGAATTGACAAAACTCTCATCCAGAAGCACTGTCACTTGTAGAAGACTTTGGGTGCACACTTTTCTCTTCATGGTCTTGTTTGCAGATGTGAAGTTCCATGACTGTGAGATGTGCAAGGAGCAATTTCCCACACTGGCTCTCCTGCAGGTCCATGTGAAGTGCCAGCACTCAGGTGTGTTTGCTGTTACTCACATTACTTGTAGTTTGGTAATGTCTTGTAGTAGTACTGTACTGTACAGAAAAGAGCAAAAAAAGAGACATCAGCATGAGGAAATGACGTACTGAACCCTAAGCCCTGGGGTGTGTGGAGGATTGCTCTATAGAAGACTGAAGAAAAAGGGAGCTTAGCGCCAAAAAGATCAGAGAGAAACCTGGGCTTGGGGAGACTGTAACAAGGACCCTTTGTCAAGTGGGAAAGCTGAAGTGAGGTGGAAAACAGAGTGAAGCGACAAACCAGAGCATTATAAAAGGTGGGTCCCCAAGGAGATAGCAGGAAAAGGGGAAGAGGGAGGAGTTAGGAGAGTGCAGCGAGGAGCAGCCTGCACAGCAAAGGAGAACTTGATAAAGCTACATAGCTCTGTCTGAGAGGAGAAAGCCTGTGGGACAAACAGTGAAGTAGCAACAGCTGAAGCAGGAGGGTTGCAAACAGGGTGGACAGGGAGTGGTGATGGATGGTGCAAGGGAACAGGGAGAAGGGACAGCTGCTTCTGCAAACAGATATGGTTTCTGAACATTAGTACTGCAGGGAGATAAAGCTAAAGCAGGTCTGAACAGCCACAAGATGTTCAGAGCATTCAGTAAATAGTGGAGAAGCAGGGAAAAGGGACATGGGGAGAAAGGAGCAGTGACACGCACCTTGCAGTGAGTCCCCAGTGGGCTTCAGCCCTGCACATTGCCTTCAGTCTGGCCCTGGCCATTGCAGCCCAGGCTGAGAACAGTTCATCTTAGCCCACAGTCCCAGCCATTTCTCTTCTTGTAGTACTCAGCCTCCTTGTGCTTCCCAGGGGCCGTGCAGCACCATGTCACCACTGAGCACTTCAAGCAGACCGAGAGCACCTTCACCTGTGGGCTCTGTGGGGAGCTTTTCACCTCCCAGGGTGAGCTGGATGGGCACTGCAGCACTGAGCATCCCAAGGTGGTTTTCACAGAGGCCCAAGCCACCACAGCCCAGATTGTACAGGTAGAGATTGCTCTGTTTCACAGCCCTCCCCTTTCAACCTTCTTATTCTTTCCTAGATCCACTTTGTGGTATCTGTCACCTCTTTCTGCAGTCTAGATTAGAGGTATCCAGGACAGAAGCTCTTAAACCCAGAGTGCTCTAGGGTTGGAGTGCTCTGTGCTAGTGCAAGGTTGGCTTGCAGCAGGGCTCAAGTAAGATGCTGCAGCACTTGCAGTCTGAGTCAGGTAGAGCAAAGACCTCAGCCTGGCTGGATCCCCACCACAATCATCATTCCTTCCCTTCCATACTTTCTTCCTCGCAGACTGAAACTCCCAGTGACAAACGTAATATTTCAGTCATCAGTGGAGATTAGCTCCTTGCATGAAGGAGCCCAGTGTGTGGGATTCCCTGGGCTGCCATTCCTCTAGTGTGTAATCATAGTATCCTTATTGTCTATGACTGCTTATGGAGCTAAATTATAGCAATTTTGTGGAGGTAAATATTTAAATGGTTCTTCTATTTTCTCTTTTGCATCCCTGATATTCGGAGCTTGGAGTTTACCATTAGTCTCAAGCCTATTGTAATTGCAGTCCTCTGGTGTGAAGCTGAATGTTCCTACAGGAGCTGGGCTGGGAAAGATGTGCATAGAAAATAGCAAAGCAGCCACAAGGAGTGCAGTGCAGTGTCTGACTCTCAGTTCGTCCTCCACACAGGTGATACAGACGTCAGAGCAAGGAGCAGCAGAACACATCATCTCTTTTGATGAGGCCCAACTCGCTGGCTCTCAAATCTTTGTGACATTGCCTGAAACCCAAGTGAGCCAAAACAGCTTGGAGCTGGTGACGGTGTCTATGGAGGACTTGTTTGATGACAAAGTCACTCTGATTTGTGAAGAAACCAAGTGAGAGTGAGCAGTGGTGCTCATGTGTGGCACCTGGTGTCCACTGGGCTGGTAGCAGAACCATGCCTAGTCGTGCTGCTCTCACAAGGGAGATCCAGGTTTTGGATTTTTATTCTTTATTTTTGGGAAAGCAACCCTATATATACAACCCTGACAAAAGAAATGGTGTGTAGCAAGGACTAGATGCATTCGTAGATGTTCATTCATAAGGCACTAACAAAGCTATTTCTGTCTGAGAGCAGCATACAGGACAGTGCTTTGCAGAATGCATTCACAAACCTGCTGTAAAGCTTGCTTCTTTGCTGCCAGGAGGATGAAGCACATTCATTGCAGCACACTGGCCCCTTTAAGAGTAAAATTTCATCAAGTCCTTATTTTTTTTTTTAATCTGCAGTTTCCTAAAATATAATCTGATAATTAATGGTTTGTTGAATCCATTATGAAGTGCAATTAGATAGATGCAGGGTTCCTGTGGCTCGGAGGGGACTGGTAGCATTTATCTTCCTTTCCCTAATGCCAAAAGGTTGAACTCTGCCACTGCAATATTTACATGCGAAGCGGTGATCCCTGCCACAGCCCTGCGGTGAGCAGCGCCTGCTTCATCACACGGCCCAGGAGATGAACAGATTGGAGTTTTCCAGGAGGTTTTTGTCACAGCGTGGTAGTTGGTCATTCCCATTCCAGCTCAAACTGTGGAAGTGAACAGCCCCTGCCTTGAGGACAGGGGCTGGTGGAGCTGATCTTCTGCATGGCGTCGTTGTGGGGTTATTTTCTGTGCAGCAGCAAGTGTGTGACCCTGCTGAAATGTTGCTGTGTTGCTCCCACCTTTTGTCTCTTGTACACGTGGTTTATCTCCAGGGCTTTGCTGTGAGAGCGCAAAGGAGGAAGTGTCACTCCCACTGAAATCAGCAATGACCAGGAGATGGTGCTCAAGGTCTTGAGTAGTGCCAGCGGCCAGGTGTCTGCTCCGCCGAGAGCCAGCCCCGGAGCACCACGGCCCTTCGGCTCCTGCCAAGCTGAAGCTCAGCTCCAAACCCTGCACATCGCTGCTTAAAGAAGAGCCTGGAGCTGGAGAGGCTAAAATACAGATGCTGCTGAGGTGAAGCAGTGAGGCCAGGCTGGAGCGTGTGATCACCCTGGACAGCAACAACGTCCAACAGTTCTTCATCCACATCAATTAAGGAGGGAGGTGGGTTTGCACTTAGGGTTAAACTGGTGCCTGCTTTCTGCACTGCTGTCCTGACCTGGTGTGCTGCACAACATTTGGAAGCAGGTGCGTGGGATGCTGCAGGGTGGCACAGCCCCCATGGTGTCATCACAAATCCTCTGCTCTGGGATTATCTTATTTTATTTGTTTTAAGACCCAGCCCATCTGCAGTTCGGTGCTGCTGCGTTGCCCAGGATCAAGGGATGGCAGTGGCAGGAGCACTGAATATCGGTTGCGGAGAGCGCAGTGTGTCCCCATGAGATGGGCTCAGTGACCTTTTGTAATGAAGGGGTTGGCTGGCTAATGGAGAGGGCTTGGTCACCTCTCCAGCAGCACTTAATGGCTCTCATCACCCACAGTCCTCTGCCTTGTTGCTGCGAGTCCCAGTGCTTCCTCCTTTCCCGTGTTAGAGCAGTAATTGCTTCTCTTGCTTTTCCAGTCTGTACCGTGCAGCTTCCACTTTGCCTCCCCTGCTCTGTTTGTGATTCCTCTGAGCAAGAAATGCATCCTGGTTTCTAATTGTACTCAGGCAGACCTGATGGAGTGAGCTAGCACTTATCCATTCAACGTGAGGCGTACAGGCATTATGTACCACCCTTGGGTCGCTATGTGCTGGGGAGCACCCGTGGGTCACACAATATTTGTCATGATGGGGGTACTGAGAAACCTGCTCTGGGTTCTCTGTGTTTCCCAGAGCCTCTTGTAAATGATCCCCCTCATTTACAAGATGTTGGAATGTCCTGGTCCACATCCCCCTTAGGAGCATGAAGTAGATGCCAATAAAATGTGTTGCTTTTCTTATTTTTCAGGTAGATGAGGTCTAGCTTGCTGCAAGAGATGGAGGCGTCCTCCAAGAGACAGAGCTTGCTCTCCTCCTGGCTGCAGTCAGGTGAGCAGAGCTCTGCCTCGGGATTCCAGCTGCCTGCAGAGATAATCCCTGCCCCTCTGGCAGTGCTGAACCTGCTGTCAGGCGTGACCGTGCCTCTCCCTGACATGCAAATCCGCCTCTTTTTTTGCCCACGGAAGCCGTGGCCATATGCCACCACTCCACGGCACCACTCTCCTTGGCGCAGTCACCTGCCACACACTGAACCTGAGGTCATTTGCTCTCTGAGCATCCCCCAGCTGCTGTCAGTGAGCAGTCCAGTGACACGGGGGCCTTTTCCATCCTGCTTATGGATTGCAGCAGATTTGGCCGTACACAGGAGTAGGTTGGGGGATCCCTGCAGTGCACGCGAGCTTCCATTTATCAACACGACGTTTCCCTTGCAGCAAAACGGGTTTCTGTGAGCAGTGAAATCCCTCTGCAGCTCCTTGCTCCTCTAGCTAACCCAGATAATCCTCCGCTATCTGCCACGTCTCCATAGGACTGTTAAACACACATGACACATTGCTGGTGTCCTTGTATGTGGCTGGGTAGGTTGTGAGGTTCTCACTTCCCCCGAGTGCGGGATGCTGTCGGAGTTCTATTGGAAGTCCAAACAAACAAATCTGGAAGGAACAGCACTGCTTGGTGGGGCCTTGGGTGATGGACTGGGGCTTTGTGTGGTTGGCATGGCTCAGCTTCAGCTCTGGAGAAAAGGAGGGAGTATTTGCATTGCCTGTATCCCTTTGGGAATCCCTTGTGATCACCCAGGCTGGGGCACAGCGAGAGCCCAGCAGCATACACCTGTCTTCTTCCTGAGGAAGAAAATTGATGAGGAAACAGGATTTGCCATGCTGGTCCAGCGTGCCTGGGATCCTCTCTTTGTTCCTGTGCTCCAGAGGTGACCATCCTTTACTGCTCACACAAAAGTTTCTTGCAACAAACAGCCCCTCTTGGCAGCACCCCCAGACATAGTCCTGTCCAGTCATGAGCTTTCCTCTCCTGCAGAAGGAGACAGCTGAAATTGGTGAGCATTGGCTTCATTATTCAGCAATTAAAATGTTCCGGCCTCGTCGCGACGCAGGAGTGCATTAATGATTTATAGCGGCGTGCTTTGATTCGACGGTGCCAGAGCAAAAGTGTGGTGAATTCTGCTGAAATCCCAAATGCAGATTCCCAAGTATTGTCCCTGTTGGTCTGAGCCCGTCCCAACCCCTCCTGTAGTTCAGAACACAGCCTTAATGGTTCTGGGGCATGGTGAGCGGGCACACTGGGATGGGTTGCGGTCAGAATGGGTGATCTGTTCCAACCTTAATGGGTCTGTGGTTCCATGATATGGGCAGTGGTCATGGTGGGATGGGTTGGGGTTGGGGTTGGACTGGATGATCTTAGAGCTCATTTCCCACCTTAATGTCTCATTGTTTCTATGATTCTGTGACATGCTCAGTGGCATGAAGGAATGGGTTGGGGTTAGAGTGATCTTAGAGCTCCTTTCCAACCTCAGTGGTTCTGTAATTTCAGCTCTAGACTGGGAGGGGATCATAAGAGCTGAAGGCTCTATGAGCGGACCTGTCCTTTTTGTGAGGTAAAGCTCTGCTGTCCCGGGATCGTTCTGCACACAGGGGACCAGCTCTCTCGTGGGGTAATCCAAGAGCCCTAATGATCTGCCTTTGATCTCCTATTCAGCGGGGAGATTTATTACCGCTTTCGTTTCGAGTTAGAACGGATGTGTTTCAGTGGCCTCGCTCTGGAGGCGGTTATCATTCAGGGGGAAGAGATGGGCTCCTCTCTTTGTCATTTTGAGGAGGTGGGAGTAGCACAGTACTCTGTGGAGTTACAGGGGTTGAAAGGGACTTCAAGAGGTCATCGAGTCCAACCCCCTGCTGAAGCAGGTTCCCTACAAAGCATCATTTTCTGACCTAGTGTTCTAACTCTCTATCCCCAAACCCCCGTTTTCACTATTCCACCCCCCTCCTCAGTATCCCCGTTCACCTTATCACCTTATTCTCCCAGTTTCCCCCCAGTATTCTCTCCCCCCCCCCCCCCGCCCCCCAAGTTTTCCCTGTTTGCTCCTTTTCCCCTTCCCCAGAGCTGTGTCCCCCTCCTCATCCCCCCCCCATGTTTGGGTGGGTTTGGATATCCCCAAGGAGGAGAAAGCGGGAGATGTGGGGTACAGGAGCATAGGTATAGGGGGAGCAGTTTAGGGTAAAAGATGGGGGATGTTGGGTGGTGTTGGAGTTCCTTTATTGATTTATTACTGAGAGGAGGTTGGAGGTCCATGTAGGTGGGTTGCTGACCTGTAAACCCACATGACCCATCATGACACTACGTCCCCTGACTCCATATGACCCCACAACTTTGTGATCCCTGCTCCTAGGTCACCCATGACCATGTAATGTAACTCCATGTGACCTTTTAACTGTGACCCATAACCCCATCTGACGCCATAAACCCATGTGACTCTGTAACCCCATGTAACCCCATGGATGTTATGGGACATATTCCCCCTGACCTCCGCAGATTCTGTACAACCACATCATGGTGCAGCTGAGGATCTGTGCCTTCCAGCCCTACTGTGAGCACCTATCCATCCCCCAGGATTCCAGAGAACCCCCTAGGACTCCTGTCGCCACTTATACAGTCCCATAGCAGCGCATATTGCCCCTCCTTTCCCCTTCTACCCCCCTCCCCCCCCAACTCACATAGACTCACATGACCTACCCATAACTCCCCACAGACCCCCCCCCAGGACCCCTGTAGTTGCCCTTGTTTCTCCCTAGTATTCACTTCCACGACTCTGATAATCCCTCCCAGGACTCCCATAAACCCCTATACTTCCCTCCCTCCAGAGCCCCGTATCCCCCCCATACTCCTCCCTCACCTCCATGTTGCCCCCTAAATCCTGTACAACTGTACCATGGTGCAGCTGGGGATCTGCACCTTCCAGCCATATTGTGGGACCCCATAGCTCCCAGTAGGATCCCCATATCACCCCCAGTACCCCATAGCCAACTGTAGCCCCCCTACAGCTGTAGCAGACCACCAAGAATCCCTATAGCCCCCATGTTTCACCCCCCCTCCCCCCCACAGCCTCTGTTAACACCCCATAGCCCCTCAGGGACCCCCTGGCACCTGATAGACCTCCCTCATAGCCACCCTAGCACCTCACAGAGACCCATAGTCCCTATAGGGCATCCAGCCCATGGCAGGGGGTTGGAGCTGGATGATCTTTAAGGTACCTTCCACCCCAAACACGCAGCCCCGACACAGCCCGTGGCCCATCTGGTGGAAAGAACACAGCCGTGGTGGGGAACAGGGAATTTCCCAGGGCTGGGGACAAAAGGGTGGATGAGGACTGCAGACACCCGCATTGTGCGTAGGGCTGAGGCACCGGAGGAAAGTGTATCTTTAAAAAGCGGATTATCTGGTTAAACAGAGGGCAGGGGGCTGGGCCAGGAGATAATGGGGTGTCTGTGACAGCTTTATTAGGAAGTGCCTAACGTCGGAGCAATTTCATGGCGGGGCTCAGAGTGACGAGTGGCTCCGGGAGCGCTCCGGTGATGCTGTCAGATGGGCTTAGGGACAACTGGCCCTTCTCTTTGCTGCAGGAGACAAAGGGAACAGCGGGGACCCACAGCCTGCCGCCTGCCTCGAGTCCCTGCAAAGGGTGGGATCTGTTCTCTTTGCCTTTTATTCCTCATGCCATCCCTTTCACTGCCAACTTGTAGGATGTGAAAGTGGCATCCATGGAACCGAAGGGTGGTTGGGTTGGAAAGGACATCAAAGATTGCAGAACCGTTGGGTGGTTTTTTGGATGGGACCTCAAAGATCATCCAGTTCCAACCACCTGCCGTGGGCTGGTGGCTGTATCCATGCAGCTGACCCAAGCCAAGGATGGTCCTCACCCATAACTCCTACCACAGAGCGATATTTTATCCCATAGGAGCAGCTCCTGGCACTAATCCTGCAGTGACGGGTTCCCAGAGGTTTGGCAGTGCTCTCCTGAGATGGGTGTGTGTGTCTGGCATCAGTGTGGACTGGAGCACCACCAGGATGCTCAGTACTGACAGACTTCAACTGGAAGTGCCCCGTTCCTAGGAAGCAGAGAACACACACTGACCAGCACCAGCATGACACCCAGCCCAAGTCTTGAGGTGTAATCAGCATCAAGGGGCACTCACACTGCTCTGTAATCCCAAAGGTTTCACAAAGGCTGAGCAGCTCCCAGTCAGCTCTCCTGGGGCTTAGGGAAGGATTGACAGCCACCCCTAAGGCCCCAAGCAGCTCCTGTCACCTAGGCTCCCTGCAAGAAGGGGAAAAGCCCTTAGGCCAGCGAAGATATCCCATCCTTGGCCCCACTGCTTGGCTTCCCCCACTGCCCTGACCCCTGTCCTTCACCAGTGCTGGGACTTGGATCTATGATTGTGGGCTCTGAGGTGGTGTGCTGCCCCATTCCTGTCTGTGACCCCAACCTGATTGGGGCACTGTTACCTCACTGCCTCTCCAGAATGCACTGAACCACCAAAATGGGATCAGAACCCCCCACGTGTAGGTTTGTGGGGCAGCACGGAGCTTCCTGTACACAAACATTGGTGCACGAGCTCCAAATTGGCCATCTCCCTCCAAACCAGCCCTTCCCTCCCTGCACCCAAATCCCACCGCCCTCTCTTTCAACTTTTCCCCTCTCTCCTTCCCCCCCTCTGTAACAAATCGCCGAAAAGAGGGACGAGGAGAGGCTCCAATGACAGATGGAGCTGCTGCTGTCATCTCTCTTAACTGTCACCGAGAAAATCACACGGCGGCCACTGAAATTCAAATTAGAGTTTCGCTGAAGCTGCTAAAACTCATCAAAAGATATCTTTGAAGTCCACTGGCAGGCCGGTCATTTCTTTTAAATTAGTCCCTGTTGAAAATGAAATTGCAGGGAGTTGGTGTATTAGCATACGGGAGTGCGAGAGACGGCACAATGCCGCCTTTCCGGGGAGCAGAGGCAGTTTGCTCCCGCACAAAGACCGCGCTCCAACCGAGCTCTGATTGCGTGAGGATCAATGAAAGGGTCATTTTGAAGCTCCCCATTAACGGGGCTGGGCTGGCGCTCAGGGGGAAGGCAGAGCCGGCCCTGCATCCCTGTGCCCTCCAATCCAACCTGGCTGCTCATCATAGGCCAGTGCTAATTGAGGAGCTGCCTTGTTAGTGGTGCTGGTTCGGTGGTGAGGAGAGGGGTCCCTCTTAGTTTGGCCGAGGAACAGTGGCTGGCCACAATGGGGTGGTGGCCAGTGGCCCCAAGAAGAGCTGTAGCATAGAATGGTTGGAGTTGGAAAGGACCCTAAAAGCCATCAGGTCCAATCCCCTGCAATGAGCAGGGACACCTAAGCTCCATCAGTGCTCAGAGCCCCTCCAGTCTGAGCTTGGGGGTCTGCAGGGATGGGGCACCACCAATGGAGGTGAATGAGCATCTCCTATTAGTGAATATTTCCCAGCATGGACAGAACTGGGTTGATGTCCAGCTTCAGTTCAGCCCAACCCAAGTATCTGCCCAGAAATGTTGGCCCTGAGGATGAGTGCTCCCTTTCCCTTTCCCTTTCCCTTTCCCTTTCCCTTTCCCTTTCCCTTTCCCTTTCCCTTTCCCTTTCCCTTTCCCTTTCCCTTTCCCTTTCCCTTTCCCTTTCCCTTTCCCTTTCCCTCTCCCTCTCCCTCTCCCTCTCCCTCTCCCTCTCCCTCTCCCTCTCCCTCTCCCTCTCCCTCTCCCTCTCCCTCTCCCTCTCCCTCTCCCTCTCCCTCTCCCTCTCCCTCTCCCTCTCCCTCTCCCTCTCCCTCTCCCTCTCCCTCTCCCTTTCTCTCTTATCTCCCTTCCCCACCTTCCTCTTCCTCCTCTCCCCTCACCTTCCCCATGGCATGACACCATCCTGCCCTCCCCAAGGGACTGAGCACAGTACTTTGCCCACTATGAGCCCAGCCCCACTACCCGTCCCAGCATACCGAGTGTCCCCTGCCTGCCCCAAATCTCTGTGCAGTGTTTTTTTTTTCATGTCAGCTGCTGATGGATAGAGCTGTTCCTGTCATTACTGAGCTGATGAGATGGGACTTTGAGTGGCACCATGTAAACTCGTGCATCACAGATCTCGCACAGCTCCAAGAGACGTTCAGGGTGGGTCAGTGGCAAAATTGTGTTCCCCATGGTCTTGGCTGGCTCTTGGTGCTGGGATGCAGGGCTTGATGTAGAAGTTAAAGGTGAATCAAAGGATTGTAGAATCACTGAGGTTGGAAAAGACCACTAAGATCAAGTCCTGCCATCAACTCATCACCCATGGCTGCTGCCTGTACTGGGTCACTGCTTTCCTTTAAGACACAGCTATAGACATCCACGTAGCGGAAATAGCACCCAAATACTTCTGCCAGTGGTTAGTGGATCTCCCTACCCACAGTTGGTTCCACATTGGTGAAATCTGCTATGCTCACGTGAGCCTTTTCCCCTTGCACTGGCAGAATGAAACCATGGCTCCTGCTCCTGACGTCTCCAGGACTACCTTCCCCAGATGGACCATCAGTGTTTCTGGCTGGGCAGTCAAATTGCTGGTGGGGTACAATGCCCAAAATAAAGGCCAGGTCCTACAGTGCCCTACAAAAAGGGCTGACCTCACCTTGGAGATGCAGTCATCCAGAGGGCAAGTTGAATAGAAAACCTCTAACAGGAGGTAGTATGAGTGAGTTTTCCATCTAAGAGTACTGGGAGATGTACCAGGAGAAGAGGAATCAATGCTCATCTGTCAGTCATACAATCATAGAATTTAAATCTCCTCTCTTTTAGCTTAAAACCATTTCTGTCGAAGCACAGCTCAGCTCTAAATGAAGAGATCCTGAGCTTTTGCTTTCTGACAACATCCAGGGTGGTCACTTTTGAAATGTGGAGCCTTCTGAATCCAAATGTGTTTCTCAAAGAGAAATGTTTGTCCAAGCCAGCCATTTCATACTGACAGCTTTGAGATCAGCAATCAGCGTTCCCTATGAAAAAATTCACTGTAGCCTCAGTCATCCTCCTCTCCCACCCACCCACCGACCCACCCATCCACCGTTCCACCCTTCCACCCATCCTCCAGTGGCCTTAATGCTGTGGAGCATCTCAAAGCCTACCTGGATCCCCAGTTACATGATCATCTCGTTCTTCTCCCACCTCCTCAGCCACCCTTGTGTTCTGCTATAGTATAGGAGGCATTGCTGAGTGCGACCCTGAGCCCAAACCCTGCTGTCCCTGCCAGGGATGGAGGCTTTGGTGGCCTTTGGTGCAGCCAACGTGTATACAGACTGCTAATGCCAGAGTGCCTTCCCACGAATCCATCTCTCTAGCAGTGACGGGGCCAATCGATATGGGGGCAGCTCTTTAGCAGCTCCTGCCAGGGAGCAGCAGCCCTCCTGGTGCTATCTGCCAGGCAGGCAACCATTTGTCTGCAGGATGGATGAGGGGACAGATTGACAGCGGGTGGCTCTTCCACCTACACATACAGACTGCTGCCGTGGCCACAGTAGGGCAGGCTGCAAATGGTTGGGGACGAGGTGCAGAGAATGGCTCACACACCCTGAGTGCACAGCTTTGTACCTATGTTTGTGCAGCATGGGAGTGTGCTGGAGGGCAGCATGGCCCCCCCAGGGCCCTCTGACTCTGAGACCACCCCAGGGCACAGTGGGACACAGCAGGGAGCAGCACTGTGCCACCAGCATCCACATTGTTGTGTGCAACCCCACCATCAGCGGCAGATGGGAACCAGGGTGTAGGCAGCACTGTGGGGCTGGGAGCAGGGAAGGGTTTAACTCATCATCCTGGATTTAAATCGTCTTAGCCTGGCTTGTTGCAAAACCCAAACCAACAAATGCCTTATGATAAACCAAAGGCACAGCCATCACAGCTACCAAACAGGCTTTGCTCCCAGGAACCCTATGTCTGCCCCAAAAAATAAATCCTCTGGGGAGGTGCCGCTTCTCCAAAGCATTTGTTCTTTGCATGCATGGACCATTTAGATGGGATATAAAGAAGTTCTTTATGGTGAGGGCAGTGAGGCACTGCACAGGTTGCCCAGAGTGGTGGTGGTGCCCCATCCCTGCACACACCCAAGGTCAGGTTGGACAGGGCACTGAGCACTGATGGAGCTGGGGGTTGGACCAGATGGCCTCTAAGGGTGCTTTCCAACTCAGACCATTCTGTGACTGTCTGTTTCTCTGCACAGTGCCTGTGGTGCCCCTGAGCCCTGTGGTCTGGCCTCCCATCAGCAGCTCTGCGCTGGCAGCAGCTCCTCCACAGGGCCCATCACTGTCAGCAGACAACAAAGAGTCTCCGACGTGCTGCTGCTCCTGAGCAGGGATGGGCTCTCCCGGGACTGCCTTGGCTGCCTTCCCCGACTTGTCTGGGCTTTGAGAGTGGTTCTATGAGAGCACTGCCAGCCCAGGAACCCCTTGGCATACCCTCGGTACTTTGCTCCAGTGGGACTTCTATTCCCAGCAGCACGTGGCCCTCTGGGACCCTGCTCCTAGCCCTGTGCCATGGACCCCAGGGGTGAGCCCTGGGCAGCACAGCTCAGGGATGTGCAGAGGTTTGGGCTGGGGAAGAAGAGACAGCAAGAATCATGGAATCATAGAATGAGTTAAGATGGGAGGGACTCTAAAGGCCATCTGGTCCAACCCCCTGCAATGAGAAGGGACACCCACAGCTCCATCAGTGCTCAGAGCCCCATCTGCCTGCCCTGTGTCTGCAAGGATGTGGCATTCACCACCTCTTTGTAAAACCTGTACCAGTGCCTCATCACCCTTATTGCAAAAAACTTCCTTGCATCCAATCTAAACCTCCCCTCTTTTAGCTGGAAACCATTTCTCCTTATCCCCTCACAACAGACCCCACTAAGGAGTCTGTCTCCATCATTTTGGTGAGATCTGCAATAGTAGCATACCTCTCCCTCAGCTCCTGAATGCTCACCTGGATCCCTTGCTGGGCTGGGCCTTGGCCATCGTGCTTCATGGAGGACTCTCAGGTCTTCGTGGCCTTCCAGCCAGGAGCACCGCCACCTCCGGACACTGACGGGGTAATTGCAATATTGTCATGACATGAAGGAGATCAAAGGCTGAGTGCAGGGGAGGTGGCAGCAGTGGTAAGAATGACATGCAGTTTGCATTTAGAAAGCACTTAAGAAGCAATTATCCAGTGCTGGGAGCCCTGGCCAGAGAGTGTGGCTCATGTATTTTAATGCCTATTTCAAAGAGATGAAGATTGGTGCCCAGCAGGAGGGCCGGCAGTCGCAGCAGCTGTATGCAGTTTGCTCAGGGCCAGGCTGCACTGCAGCGGCCTCACGCAACGCTGCGGGCTCACGGTGCCACGTCCCCTGTCCCTGCATCCCCTGCCCCACTGCAGCACCTTGCATCTCCTGCATCGTGGGAGGTATTGGCAGTAGGTGGACTGGATGATCTTAGAGGTCTTTTTCCAGCCTGGCTCCAAAGCCTGCAGCAGATCTCTCCGCAGTGGGGTTCAGTTCCTGGCATGCACCGTGCAGCAGCCTGTGGATTCCTCCTCTCCTGCGATGTACCAGACCTCAGTGCACCAGCTCTGCGTTGCTGGGCTGCGTGCTCTGTCCATGGAAAAACCAAGAGTGGAGGTTCCTCCCTGCCCAACTCATCCGTGCTCCCCCTGCCCATCAGAGCAGGGAACTGCCTTTGAGGCAAGGTCGTCGGATTTAGGCCAAAGTGGGACAGGCTGCGATGGCTGAAGATAATCCCAGAGCTGCAGGGATATTCATACTGATCCCAAATCACAGTTCTGATTTCAGTCTAAGCTGTTTGTTTTCTGCTGCTGTCCCCACGCACAGCAGCACCCATTGCAGTGCTTTCATGCTGAGCTGAAATCAGCTCTGCTGGAGCTTTAGGGCTTTAGGACATCTGTCACTCCTGAATGTGGGCTGTCCTCAGCTCCTCTTCTGCTGCATGTAAAGTACTTGCGAAGTCTTTGGGAAAATATGGTTTTTTGATCCCACATGGACCCAGAGGACAGGGTGGAGGCATTGCTTTCTTCAGGACATGGAAGAGGCTGAGAGATGGTGGCCTGGCCTGGACATGCATTGTCTAATGGTTAAGGGAAGGCAAGATCGTGCAAAGAAAGGAGAGGACCCAGCTCTCCCATCCCCTGTGCCAAAGCTGTCCTGTACTTTGCTTTGTTCCTTCATTTTCTGTGCACTCAGTCCTTCAGCCACTTCATTTAACAGTCTCTGGAGCAGCCACATTTTGTTGTGAGTAGAGGAGAAAAATGGCCTGGAATTCCCCAGGCTCAGACGTGTCACAGGCATCTCTGCTGCTAAAGACAGCACTGCAAGTGAGCAGGGAGACATAATTTCTGCTTCTCTGGTCAGAGCCTTACACCTCCCCTCCGAGCACCTCACCATGTCAGCACACATCCTCAGTAGGACCTTGGCACCAGCGCCAACTTTCAGCCTACCTTCTCTGTCCAAGGTACTGGATACACTGCAGAGACAGAATGGAGTTTGGGAAAAGCTGGGAAGCCACCGTCTCCACTCTATGGTTGGGATGCTCCTCTCAGGTGTGATCATCACTACTGAGCCATCTTCTGAGCTCGTTCCCTATGGAATCAGAACATCCCGAGTTGGAAGGGGCCCATAAGGGCCGAGTCCTGCTCCCCAGCAGTGAACAGGGATGTCTACAGCTTGTTTGGGTGAGCAACAGGTTGCAGTATAAAGGAATCTGCTAAAGCAGCACTCTTAATCTTGGCACTGGCTGGTTCTGAAGCTTTGATTTCTCTGGTAGCTTTCAGTTGACTCACAGCACAGAAATCCAATGCACTTGAGGGGCGGGGGGAGTGGGAAACAGAATGTATGAAAGATGTAGTTTTAATCAGAGAGCACTGAGAGGAAGAGGAATCTCGGAAGAGCTCGTGACTGATGTGTGTCTGAAGGGAGAGATGGGGGCAGAGAGAGAGGGCTGGTTGCAGAGCTAACTCCAAGCAGAGCGATTAGAATTTGCAAGGCAGCAGAAGTCACCCCGTCCGGAGTGACAACTTTGAAGGGTGAGTAGCACATCACTTTCATGGACACGGTTGAAAACACTTGACACCACCTGAGTGACCCGTGGCAGAGATGAGAGCAGATCTGAAAGTAGGAATGAAGCCAACACAGCGCCTGGAAGCTGCATGCACTGTGATAAGCAGTGGAATCAGTGCCCTGCATACTGGAGGAAGGCAGGAAATGCAGGAGCACACAAGCACCAGCAGATGCGCAAGGTGGATAACGGAGAAGGTGATCATGTTATTAGCTCAGGTGGTTTCTTCAAAGGAACACAGGATAGTGCTGCAGTAGAAGGCAAGTGCTTAAATCTGAAGGCCAAGTTAAGTTGCTTTGCTTTAAAGGTGTATATTTCAAAGCAAGCCAGAAATTATCTCATCAACAGGCACTTCTTCAGACAATGGTGGGGGTCAGGGAGAGGGTCAGCTTCTTCTCCCAGGTAACAGCGGTTGGACGAGAGGGAATGGCCTCAGGTTGTACCAGGGGAGGTTCAGGTTGGATCTGAGGAACTATTTATTCTCCAAAAGAGTGGTGATTCACAGGAGGAGGCTGCCCAGGGAGGGGAGGGAGGTTCTGTCCCTGAGGTGCTCAAGGAAGCACATCTGTAAGGATGTGACCCAAGTGTGCCACTGACTGGAGAAGATCCTGTTTCTGCTAGCACCATCACCCATGTCCCAAGACATGAACACTATAACCAGGGGACCAAAGGAACAAAAGTTGTTAGAGAATGTCCTCCTAGATGGGCAGAGGAAGGGAACCACGGGGATGGTGTCTGCTGCTCTGCTTACAAAGACCTCACTGGTTAAATTCAGATGACAGATCATCAGTGTCAAATTCAGTGCCTTAAATCCTCTCTTAGGGCACATTGAGACCTGGGTCACCCTGTTGTGAAGATGGATGGCTAGACTGGAGGCAAAGATGGCTGGGAAGACAAGTGGTCTAAGGGCTGGTGCATGGGTGGGCTGAGATGCCCATTCAGGAGACAGTGTCCTGCCTTGCAGGCAGAGCAGGGCATGGCTGGCCTCTCACTGGCTCTTGATGCCCCACGGGAAATTGATCAGCACAGCTGAGCTCAGGTGGGCACAGAGCTGCACAGAAACACTGTAAGGTTCAGCCTTGGCTTCACCGAAGCACAGAGACTGTGTTAAGGTCACACGTTGTCCTTCCTAGAGCACTGCCCCAGCTTAGGGGTGAAGGTGGGGTTTTATCTACATCAGACCGCTGTCTCTGAGCCCTTCTCTCCATGTGAAATATAGAGCATGTTCTCCCTGACCCTTTGCCACCTACCCTTGAAACATAGATTATATTCCTGCCAACTTCCAAGTGAATCTGTTAATTAGTTCCTGAGACAGTATTAATTAAATATGAACTCTTAACACATTTGTTTGTTCATCTTCTGCTGACCTTTGAACTAACAAAGGGCTTTCCACTGACCCCTCGCATCCCACAGGGAGTTAAATCTCGGCGAAATAAGGTGGAGAGGTGCATGTCTGAAGAAATTAGGTGGCAGTTCTACAAGGTTACCCGAGGTAAGCGAGTTATTTATGACTTCGTATTATAGCCAGAGCAGAGATAGTTCTTCCTAAATAGTCTTACATCCAACATCCCACATGAAGGAACACAGCTCCTGGGCAGGAGACAGGCTCCAAACTGTGTGCTGGCTGGAGGAGAAGATCATAGAACCGTGGAATCATGGAATAATTAAGGTTGGAAAAGACCTCTGTGATCATCCTGTCCAACCACCCACCTGCTACCAACACTGCCCACTAAACCATGTCCCTGAGTACGCAGACCTTGGCTTGGTGCCGTCCTTCCCCATTGCCAGGCCACTATTGCTTTCACACGTTGGTGTCCTGATCCCAAATTTCTGGAGGCAATAAAAATAACAAAGACAGGGCTGACTTCCCTGAAAGCACGCCCTCAGTGTTTCAAAGAGGGTGTGAGCCAAACAGGGTTCCTGGAGCAGCGGGCAGTTGTACTGTCAGATCATCCCTGCCCAGTGCCCCCTCCCCGCAGAGGGGCAGCCCAGGCTGAGCTCTCAAGTGGCTGTGGGTGTTCCCGTGTTTCTCCCTATTGTTCCACCCATCACTCACCCCGTTTCAAAAGGAGCTTTGTTTGGTTATTTTGCAGTTTGGAAATTAATTTTGGAGAGTGCCTCATTGTAGGCTTTCAAAAGGATTACGCCCGTGTCTGCCCGGCTCTATAATTAAGTCTCTTTGAGATTTCCACTTCCAGCAGAAACAAAGTGCCTGTAATAAAGCTGGCAGTTTCAGCAGCTATCAGTGCACTTTGTCTGCAGTGCAAATGATGTGCACTGGACAGAGAGGTGAGACTTCAGCCACTGGTCCCATGCTTGGCCCGGCCTTCCTCTGTAGCTGCTGACACTCAGTGCCAGGGGCAGCGTCAGGATATTTTTGGCTGCTTTCAAGCCCCAGCTCCTGGAGGCATACGATTATAACAGCAAAGCCTTTGACCTCAGCGGCCATGCAGAATGGAGCCACAGGCTAGAAACTGCAAAGCAAAGGAGAGGTAACAAGAGCAACGAGGTGTACTTGCGTCTCTCCTCCCATTTTAGTGCCTGCTTAATGGGCTTTGTTTCCTGGCGTGCCTTTGAAGTGCTTGGGCTTAACTATTGCATCTCTGCTTTTTCAGCCAGTAGTTTGGATTGTTTGGGTTGTCTGCAGAGGAATCCAGAGCAGGCTGCCACGTGCCTCTTCTGGGTGTCGGAGCTGAGCGCTCCATTGACGTGGTAGGGCTTGGAGGTGCTTCACCGAAGAGGTGCCTGAGAGGCCGTTGCTTTGCAGCAATACACAGCTCCTGTCCCTACCCAGCTCTGCAGCAACCGTGCACTCACCTTATGGAGCGGGGACTTTGTTCCACTTCAGCAAGACGGAAAATAGGCAAGAAGGCAAGCCCAGCCCCGGCGCTCCTGGATGAAAGAGCAGTAATGCCGTTAATATCCAGCAATCAGAATTTCTTAGAGAGAGAAGAGTGCTGCATCCCCTTCCCTCCTGCTCATCCCTTGCTTGTTTAATGAAAATCATAGACAGCCATTAAAGAGCTGCTTAGCATTTCAATACGTTTAATATCCTCACTGATAAGGGAACGATGGGTATTACCAAAAGGCCTTTCTTAAACGCTCCTCTTCTGCTGCTGGTGCTCCTGGGTTGTGTTTGTCTCAATTCCAGTTCCAAGCCATCTCCTTCAGTGAGGGAAAATTATGATAAGATTATTATTATTAATAATAATAATTTAAAGGATATAAATACACAGCGCAACAAGGAAGAAAGGCATGCCAGGCCTGCACAACCATGACCTTAATTAATTGGGGGCTGATTGCTCAGCTGGTCAAGGTCCTCCCACAGTCATACCTCATCACTGCTGATGCTGAGGGCTGACCCTCACCAACAGCATCCAGAGAAGGCCACCATGAGGGAACTGTAGGGCTATGAAGAAGTGTGGAACCTTCAAAAGTTGTAGGACCATGAGGGAGCTGTAGGGCCATGAGGAGCTGTAGGGCCATGAACAGCTATAGGGATGAGAAGCAGCAGTAGGACCATGGTAAGCTGTAGACCATGAGGAGCTGTGGGCCACAAGGAGCTGTTAAACTATGAGGAGCTCTAGGGTCATGAAGGAGATGTAGGGCCATGAAGGAGCTGTAGGGTCATGAAGGAGCTGTAAGGCCACGAAGAACTGCAGGGCCATGAGTTTTAGGGCCATAAGGAGCTGTGGGGCATGAGGAGCTGTTGAACCATGAGGAGCTGTAGGGTCATGAAATAGCTGTAGGGCCATGAAGGAGCTGTAGGGCCATAAGTTTTAGGGTCATGAGGAGATGCAGGGCCATTAGTTTTAGGGCCATGAGGGGCTGTGATGCCATGAGGGGCCGCAGGAAGTCAAAGCCAGGGGTCAAGTGAAAGCAGGACCCTTCCTCCACACCCCTTCAGGCTCAGCACACAAATGCTCCCACTCACACAGTGCATGTGCTGTGGTGCTCAGGACACACTGAGCCCAGTGCAGACCTCTGCTGGGACTCAGCACCCCATTGCACCCATCACTGCACACACACACCTCCTCAGTTCTAGTGATGCATTGGAGAGGTCTCCCGATCCATGGGGAGGACTGGGGGCATGCAGTCCTGGGGTTATGGGGTGTTGGCTCCCTCAAAGCCCCTTTACGCTCTGTAATGAGGCCCAGCCATGGCCGTTTGTCTGCATCACAGTGAAGCCAAAGGCCACGGGGACCTGCATTGCTGGGACACCTGGGGCTGAGGGGGCCCTGGGGGACAGGAGAGCCCGTGTCCTGAGCTGCTCAGTGATCCCACCCTGCGATACCACTGATGACAGGACCTCTCCAGTGCTGTCTGCGGGCGGACAGCTTTCCCAGGCTGCCAGAGGGGAAACCGAGCCGGAGGGACCCGATGCACCGGGCCGTTCCCAGGTCCTGGTGATGAGTGCTGTGGACGCTTCCCTGCAGACACAATCCTCAGCTGCTGTGAATGGGGAATTGTTGGCACTGGGCTGTGAGACGGGCTGGGAGCTCCTCTGGCTGCAGCAGTAGGGGGCTGCTGGCAGCAGTGTGGGGTGCTCCTGGTGGGATGAGTTCAGCCAGGGCCATGCATTGCTCTTCCTGGCCACGAGTGGGTGAATAACAACACCTCCGGTGGCACAGGTGGGAGCCGGCACCCACGGTGTTTGTGGCCAGGAATCAGCAAACACTCAGCACTCGGATGGAGAAGTGGTTGTGGCAGCTGGAGGGGATCTGCAGGCAGATGCTGAGTGCTAAATGCTGAGCAAGGCGCTCACCGAGCTCAGCAATACCAGCAGCTCCGAGCAGGAGGGGTGCCCGGCAGGCAGCAGGGAGATGCTTCATGCCCAGGCAGCCCCGACCTCGTGTGGGGCCCCTTTGCACTCCTGAGTGGGAGAACTAGCGGGGTCTGCATCCTCCCAGGCTCTGTTCTGATGTGGCACTGAGGCAGGGGCTTGGCTGCCCCCCCAGCCCTGGGTGTGCAAGGGGAACACATGCAATGCATTCTCATCCTCCTGGTGCACCAGAACTGAAGGGCAACCCCACCTCCCCTTGCTTCTGATCCAAACCAAGCTTGTGCCCCTGCTTTGCTGGCTTGAGGAGAAACCTCTCAGCTCCTCTGTCCCCTCTGACAGCTTCTCCGTCCCACCGGCCGGGCTGGGACAGGCAGCACAGCCACAGCACGGGGCTGGAGGTTTGGCTTTCACAGCAGCCAAACCAGAGCCACAAAGGGGGACATGGGGGAGCGCAGCATCAAGAGACAGCAGAGGACGGCCCGGGGGGAGCGGGAGCCCGTGGTCGGGATGCTCCGGCTGGGTCCAGCGTGTGCGTGCAGAGCGGGAAGGGGGGCTCGCTGCAGAGCCCACCCACCCCATTGGCTTGTGAACAGTGACAGGCAGGCTGCGCCCTCCCCCCCGAGCCGCTCGCCTGTGTGGATGCGAGCAATGTGCGCAAAGTGCCTTTGCATGAGCCGGCGTGTGCCGTAGCTCCGGGCGCTCGCTTGCAAAGGTGCTGAGACCACCGCGGCAGCCTCATCCCGCTGCTGGCGGCCTCACCGGACCATGGCATGGGGACAGGGGGACCTGACGTCCTCTCTTTCCATCGTCATCGCCTTGGCTGCCTGCCTGTCCGCCACCACCAGCGAAGGTAGGATGCGGGGTGGCCCTGGTGCTGTGGGGCAGCGTTTGTGGGGGATGCGGGGGTCCGGCGTGTCTGTGGGTTTGGATGTGTCAGTGGGGTTTGTTGTCAGGAGGATCTCGCTGTGCCAGGCTTAGCATCACCCCGCTCTCAGGGGAGCAGAGCTCCCGGCTCCTGCCTGCCTGAGTTTGCTGCTCCCGGATCTTCTGCACAGTGGCTAAACTTCAGAGCCGGGCAGGACTCGATCTCTGCAGCAACACCTGGGAGCTCTGCCCGGCCTCCCCCGCCAGGGCTCTGCTGCAGCGTGCAGGGCTGGCTGAGCCGTGGCTGTCCCCGTGTCAGCTCAGGGTGTGCTGGTGGGGCAGAGGGGCTGCGGGTGGGTGAGGGACGGCTGCACCGGGGGTACGCGTGGGAGCAGGTGGTGGGAGCTGGAAGGGCTCAGGTGGGAAACTTGTCATGAGGGAAAGGGCTGCGAACTTCTGAAGTGGGACGCAGGGATTCGGGCATGGACCCTCAGCCAGGATCTCAGTGTCGGTGCTGACAGGCCTGCACTTGGCTCCTGGCTGCACTCAGCCCTGGCCCGTGCTGGCTGTGCAACCACCGGCTCAGGCCCCCTCGGTATGGCAGTGCTGCTCCCGCTGCCTGTCATCCGCTCGCTCATCTCCTTCCGTGCTGGCAGTGGTGTGACTGCTTCCCAGGGCTGCTGATCTTCATCACCCGGAGATCTGCCGTTCTCACTCCCAAGCGTGTCCTTGGCACTGGCAGCAGCATCCTTCCTCCCTTCTGCTACGCCCGACAGCCGCAGCGAGCCCGATGCTGGTGTCCCTGCCGTGATGGTGGTGGCATCCCTCCCTTCTCCTCGCTGCAGCTCTGATGTCCTCCTGCCATACCGAGGCCCGCGGGCTGCTTCATGTCCTTTGCAGTACCCAGCAGGGCTGGCTTCCTGCTGCCATCTTCCAACACGCAGCCCTACGTCCCCTCCCACCGTCATCTCTTCCTTACCTGTATTACCCATTTTTAGCTCTCTGTTACTCCTACTCCTGCTTTCTGACACTCCTCCTGCTCATTTCCCACTGGCTTTCCTGCCCTTGCCTCAGGCTGTTGCTGCTGGGGATGGGCTTTGTGGGAAGAGGAGCGGACCCCAGCCCCCTGAGCCCCTGCTTCATGCTGCAGCACCTGCCCCATGCTCAGGGTCCTGTGCTCCCCCAGGCTCCCAGTGTCAGCACAGGGAGCACCAAGCAGAGCAGCCAGCCTGACCTCAGCTCACCCTGACCATGGGCAGAGCATGAGAGGGGATCTAGACACTCGTCTTCAGCTGTTCCTACTCTCACTGCTCCCCCACGCCTGCCCCAAAGCAGAGGCAAAACCCAGAGAGCAAAGTGTGGGCCCTTGGCTGTGCTGTGAGCGGGGTCGGGGCCTCCTGTAGTGATATCTGTGCTGGAGTGGGTTTCACAGGGTCTGCAGGGATACCTGAGTCGTGAAGTGTGCACCCAGATGGGAAAGATCGCGGCTTTCCCCAGGATGTTTGGAAAGGAAAGCTAACATGTAGGGTGAGGGATATGCTGGGCTCTGAGGGGGATCTGGGCTGTGGGGCAGTGGGAATGCCTCAGGAGGGCATGGGGGGTCCTGCAGATAGCCAGCAGTGACCCTCCAAATTCCCTAAAGATATCTGCATCTCTACAATCCTGGGCATTGCTCCATGGTGATATAGGAATATTCTGTGTCAGCTGGGCCCAACCTAAGGGGCAGAGAAGCATTCACAGTGCTGGCGGTGTGGGACGCAGCAGTGCAGGGCACTGGGACAGATGGACAACAGTAACTGTACCAGGGCAGCTGTGGGGTTCAGGTTGATTCTTGCACAGGGCTGGTGTGGGGCTGGCATGGCCTCGCAACCTTCTGCCTGTGCTGGGCTTCAAAGAATCGTAGAATCAGAAGTTGGAAGGGATTCAGAAGGATCGCAGAGTCAAACCCTGGCTCCATACAGCACCACCTACAAATCAGGACCTACAGCACATGCCCACGACCAGGGCAAACCAAGGTGCTCACCATGGCTGTGATCACACATGGTTATCCAACCCTAACTCAAAATCGTGACCCCAAACCTAACCCTAACTCTAACCCCAGACCTAGACCTAGCCCTAAACCTGCCTGTCACCACAACCTTATCCTAACCCTAATGTTAATCATAACTCTAACCATAACCCTAACCATAACCATAACCCTAACCATAACTCTAACCTCAACCCCAACTCCAAGAGTTCTCAAAGCCATTCTCTTCCCTGCAAAATTGTTTTTTTTTCTTCCAGAATGTGATATATTTTTTACTCCATTCACTCATACGTTTATTTTATTTTATTTTATTTTATTTTTTCAGTCAGTGCCATGGGAAAGGGAGCGGGCAGTAAGTGGGGATCGCAGTTCTATGGGAAATCCCCACAGCTCGGTGTGTTGGCCATTGCAAAATAGATTGAAAACCAAAACTCAGGTATTTCCCAGAGAAGAGAAAATCTGAAGGGTACTGAATGTTCCCAGCAGGAAACATTTGGAAAAACAAAACAAAAAAAATATTGGTTTGAAATCGTTAAATTGTTTTGCATGTAGAAAAAGTTCTCCATAATACGGAAATAGTGCAGTAGAATGAAATAATATTCAGAGTATACACACTGAGTCGCAGAGGCAAAAAAATTAACTTGATATATATATATTATATGACATCGCGTATCGAAGTTAAATAATAGAAAACAAAATATCTTCTCTGTGTTGAGACAGAATGGGAAGAGCAAAAATTGCCACAATTTTGAGCTTGGTGCGCGTGTGACAGGATTGTGTTTTCTGCAGGAAAATGGCACTTCACATCCCGCTGTGGGGCTGGGGTCTGCTCCCGCTCACAGTGGGGCTGACACAGGTGGGGGACCCCTGGGTTTTAGGGCATGTAGGGAATGTGGGGAACGGTGGGAGGTAGAGGGACACAGCAGCATCACCTCCGAAATGGCCGAATGTGCGGGAGGAGGGAAAATGTGTTGAAGGGGAGAGGAAAAAAAGGGAGAATTGGGAAAAATAAATAGATAAGGTGGGGTTCAGGATTTGTGCATGTAGAGGGGAGTGGGAGCGCGGCCATGGGTGATGGAGGTCCTCGCTGGTGGTGATGGAGGAGGAGGAGGAGGAGGATGGGAAAACCCAGCGTTTCCCTTCGCTGCTGCAACTGGGGCCGCCGCACGGCGCCGAGAAGGGTTTGTGCCAATGTCCTCCGCTAATCTCCCAATTGTAATCTCATTAATTGCCCCTCTGCTCAAACAGAAAAAAGAAAAAAAAAAAGAGGTAAAACTCATCCGTGCTTTTATTCAGCGCTCCTTTGCTAACCCTTCTGCGGCATCGCCGAAGTCGGGGCTGCGGGCAAGCTGAGCGCTGAAAGGCAGAGGAAATCCTTTTGCAGTTGTGAAAAGACTTTGGGGACGCTCTGTTACTCAGTGGGAGTAGGAAACGAGAGGGTTTTGGTGAACGGGGACTTCGGGTGGTAGTGGAGGAGGGCAGAGGGGCATTGCTTTGGGGTGGGGAGCAGATTCAGGTTGCATTAAAAAAATAGATAAAACCAGGTTTTTCTAGGTGTGATTTTTCTTTTTTGTTTGCTCTCAGAAAGCTGCTAGGAAGGGAATACTTCTGTGGTTATCACTGAGCTCAGGGTATCTTTCTATCCCCACCTTCATTTCCCATGTTTATAGTTTACCAAACTTCTGGAAAAATCAAAAGCCGAAATTTGCAGGAAAAATAAGGCAGCGGCACCCAAAATGCATGTCCTTTCTGCCTTTTTTGGTATGTTTTTTTTTCCCCCACGTCCTCAAATCTTTATTTCCCGAGGTCCTGAAGGGATTTTTGTACCACAAAAACAAACGGGAGCCCATTTTGGTGAGGACAGAAATGGTTCTGATGAATCCCAATCGAAGTACAACAGAAAGCGCAGTCGATCCCTACCGGGATCAAAGAAAACAGGGAAGGAAATCCCTATTTATTTATATTTTTTTTTGATTGCTGAAAAATTACCAGAGAGAGAGAGAGAGAGAAAAAAAAAATCTTAAAAAGAAATAAAACGAAACAAAATGAAACGAATGCCCGGAGCTGCACTGCCAGGAGGGGGGCACACGGCGCACAGGATTTGTGCTGCAATCCTGATACCTCTGCTCTTTGTTTCGGTCGGGTCCTGTGCATCCCCGCTCTCCTCGCCGCAGCCTCGGTGCTCCTTTATCTCCCAGTGACTCCATTCATATGATAACTCTATTTTTGCCCTGACGGTTTTTTGATAGTTGGTTCTCCTAAGCCGGGCTGGAGGAAAGACCAACACTCAAATTTGCTCTTCTGCCCCGGAGAAGCAATTAACCCCTTCAGCCCTGGCAGTGAGCTTTGGAATCACACGGGTATATTTTCTGCAAAAATAAAACCAGACCAAAATTCCCACATCACGCTCAGGAAGATGTGCAGTACTTAAGGCCATAAATAATGACCTACAGGACATTGTCCTTTATGGATCTGGTCCGGCCACATCAATACACCCTAATAGATTCTGTTTGCCTAGGATGGTACTCGACATTTACCTGAAGTCAGAAAGCAGAACCACCACTTCTTTTAATAATTTGTCCCAATGGCTCTTCAGCCTCAGCGGTAAAAAAAAAAAAAATTGGACCTTTTTTTTTTTTTCCCCTAAAACAAATTTCTCTGTTTTCACCTTCCAACCGCTGGTTCTTGTTGGGCTTTGCTCACGCAATCCAAAACCAACCCATGGCCGTGGTGCCTTGCACCCTCCATTACAACTAACCCAGGAGCTCCTTGAATTTCTTTCTCGGGGGCTTTTCCTCCAGACTTTATGTTTGCACCCTCTGCTCTATCTCCAATTTTCCACATTGAGAATATTGGGTATCTGAACGCAAATCACAAACAACTCATTGGGATCATATGTCCCACGGCGTAGGGGCAGTGAGTGCTGGATGTAAGCAACCACCACTTTCAAGCCTGGTGGTTAATTCACCCCGATATTGAAATCTGATGAGAAGTCTTACAAGCCTTATGAGGAGGAAATTCTGTTAGGAAATGCCGCTGTAACATTTTTAGACTTGTAAAATATTTTCCTGCCATGCGGGAAGAGCGACTCCGGTATTTCATCCCGTTCTCACAGATTTTAGGATTCGTAATTTTGCCCATGAAAATATTTAGTTTTAGAAAGCTATTTTTAAGTAATTGTCGTTAAAGGAATTAACTCGTTCACATTGACTCACTGATTAACAAAGGGCTGAACACGATTTAGACAATGGGTATGAAAGTGAGAGGAGTTCCTCGGAGAAATTAGGAAACGCATCTGAGAACCTGAACTGCTCTCATCCAAACCTGCCCAAGTGATGCAGGTAACCGCTAGCCAAAATAACACATTTTCTTAATGAATATTCCAGGGATAAACCTCCAATCTTTGCTGGGACTGCTGGGGCGTAGGAGGCAGCGGGACGAGCGGGGTGCCTGCTGCGGGATGCTGTAGGGTTTGTAGGGTTGTGGGGCCACAACCACTGAACGATTACATTCCCATTTACTTCTTATTTTACCTTTTTTTTTTTTTTTTTTCCTTTAAATTTAAAATTGCTATAACGATGTCCTGCAGGGACTACCGCCAAAATCCTCCGTCCTGGAGACTTTCAGTGCTTGAGTGGATGTGACCCTGAGAAACCTGATCCAAATGCCAAGCTGGCTCTGTCCAGCACAGGGGTTACAACACAGACCTCCCAGGGCTGAAAACTCGAAGCTTTATTCCACGTTCTGTGTTTTCAGTTTTAATTTGTCCAATTTGGAAGCCTAGCTTTCGTGGGGAGGGTGTGCAGAGCACTGAAAGGGAACAGCAGATTGAATGTGGTGTTGGTCACCACAAGTGGCAGGGAACACTCAGCAAAACCTTGTTTGGGGTAGGAGATGTGGGCAATGTGAAATCCCAAGCAGGAAAAAGATAGATGAGCGGGCATGTGGTGTGCAGACAAGGAGTGGAAGTGCTGAGCTGCTCTGGGACAGAGCTGGAGTACATTGGGGTTTACCTGGTACAATCTTATCCCTCCAAAATAAATGAAAGTGTAGATTCAGTTATACCCAACACGTGTGAGATGAGAGAAGGGTGAGTCAGGGCTGACTTGGGCACCACCCCACAGGACTGAGGGTGGGAATGACTCCCCAAGGACTGCCCTTTCCCCATCCTTGCTGCGCTCACGCTCCTACCCTTTGCACACATCGGATGTTTCCATGGAGTTCCTTGCCTCCCTGACCTTTCTCACCCCCCTTCCCCAGAGCCTTCCCACCTCCTCCTTGCTCTCCTGCCCTGAATTACAACGAGCCCGGCCGCCCTGTAGCCCTGCAGTAGCTCCAGCCCCACTGTCCACAGGCACAGCGCTCATTTTCCAGCATTCCCTATGTGTTATTTCCATCCAGCACTGTGTGTGCTGTGCACCGGGATGCGCACCACTGCCCTGGCTTTAATTTGGGTTGCCTAAGGCAGCACGCCCAATTAGCCCCAGTGTCCCACTGCACGCGAGCATCAGGAGTGAGAAACACCGACATTTCATGTCTATATTTTCTCACCTGTATTTTTGAGATTGAGCACTGTTTGGCTTCTGGTGGTTTTTGTGCTGCTCTTTTTTTTTTCCTCTCTTGTCCTTGAATATCAAGAATTTTAGCCTCGGAAATACTTTATTCAGAGTGTTTTGTTTTGTTTCTTTTATTTTTAATTCATTTTTTTTGTTATTTCACATTGCCTCACGACGTCTCAGTCCTACCACAGGTTATGCTCTCGCGCTGTGTATTATCCTGCACGATACCATGCGGGGTCCAGAAGGATCAGGTTGATTATTTTATTTTTAAAACCTGAACCGCAGTTTTTTTTTTTTTTTTTTTTGTTAGCACAGATTGAACAAACAAGCTTTCTTCCTGCATCAAAGTATTCCCTGCTCCCGGTCTATTGAAAAGGGGTGACCCTCTGGGCAGACCTTACAGGCGTTGCCGCTCCCGATGCAGTTAAAAAAAAAAAAAAAAAGATATAAAATTAAATACAGAAAGTTCACAGTGATAATCCAAAGGTCTGACAAGAAATCCTGCAGTGGGAATTAGGGCACGTCCAAACCCAAGCACTGCTTTTTCACGGTAAGAGTCTGACAATGCTTATTTCTCATCTATTATTATTTTTTTTTTTCAGCCTGATTTTGGTGTTTCCAGCAAGGTGAAAATCTCATGTTCTTGCAGGGTTTGGTGATCTCTTTTCTATTCACCCCTGACACTTTCCTACATTTCCTCTCCGGGCAGCAGAGGCCATTGGGTCCCAGCACAAGCATCGTCCCCGCTGTGTTGTGGGCAGGCAGACAAAGCCCGTGCTGGTGCTGACCCACATGCATGGGGCACAAAATGCCCTGCCCTCAGGCTGGTGTCAGTCTGGAAGTGCTTCTGTCTTGGGAAATGGGAGCCTGAAAACGAAGCATCCCATCCTGTCTCCCCCCGATGCTCCGAGGCCAGGAGGACACGGCTTTGCCATGCGATTTTGCCCCCCTTCTCGAGTTTGGAGGGGTCACAGCCAGCTATTCAGCAGGCTGGTGGATTAAACAGTGGGATACAAATAGTCGACCCCTCCTGGCCCCACCTGCCCCTCCAACGTCCTGCTTGAGATTATAGGAAATGAAAGCCGCTGCCTCTTGTTCCCCTCCTGCCTCTTCCTGCCGCTTTCCCATAGCCCCACTGCCATCCCCGCTGAGGGCAGCCCTCCCCACGCTGAGCGGATTATGGCCGTGGGGTGCTGTGGGGTGGGCAGAGCCCTGTAAGGTGCACAGGTTGAGCCCGCTGTCCTCAGGTGCCAGGGAGTCGGAGTGTCCAACCGTACTGCTAAGGGTTTAATTATCGATGCAAAAGGCGTTGTTGAGGGGGGTGGGAGGGTGGTGAGCCTTGCTGTGAATCTTGGGAGGCCTTTGAAGTTGTGATAGAGAGGAACTGAAGCCCAAGGGAACGGGGCTGCTCCCACTGACCCTTCCTCCCCACGCCTGCGCTACAAAGCCCACTGCCTGGGAGGGAGACCGTGGAGTAATTAGAGTGAGGATCGCAGTGGGTTAACAATTATGAGGGAGCTCTGAGCCCTCTTAGGTCCCCTGCTGGTTTTCTGGAGGCTGAGGCTCAGCATGTCCCCTGCAGGGCCGCTGCCCCACCGTGCACCCCACACTGGGCAGCAGCAGCTCCCACGGCACCACTCGCATGCTGGGACTACTGGGCACGGCAATGCAGTGTGTGGTCACCAGCCCAAGTGGTGGGAAGGACTTGGGAGCGCTCCCTCGGAAGGAAGGGATATCCATGGGTAATGGACATAGGGGTGCAGGCAGAATGCATGTTCCCTGGGTGCGAGCTCCTGCATCCCAAGTGGAGACTGGAATTTGGTAGATGTGAATATGGGTATGAATCTGGAGGAGACACATCTAGGAGCTGGTATATATAAATAAACACATGTATGTAAACGTATACCTACTTTTCATCATATGTACATCTACTTTTTGACATATATATGCATACACATCTACTCTTGGACTCCTTCATGGATGAGGTTGCAGTGTGAGCTAATCACACCGCATTACATGGCACAACTTTTCAAGTAGGTTTCCTTTGCGTGAGACTCTGTCTCGACACCCCAGTTTGCGCCAGGGAAGCAACCTTGCAGCTCCGTAGGTGCTTCCATTTGAACGGGCAATCAGACTTGACAGCTCTTCCATCAGTGCGAGAATTCCCCCTGACACCTCCTGGTGTTTTGGCTCAATACGCCGAGTCAAAGCCAAGGCGCAGAATAGTGGAAATCAAAATGGTGCTCAGGAAAAAAAAAAGAAAAAAAAGAGGAAAAAAAGGAGCTTGCAGTTTGAGACTGATACATGCAGACAGTCCATAACATCAAACAGAATTACCCAGCTGTAGGATAGAGGTCTCCCAAACCAGCAGGTTTTCTGAGAAACATTTCGGCTGAAAGGAGTCCTTTGTGATGGACTTGCTCGCCCTCCTACATCAAGTCTCCAGCCCCCAAGGAAGCGATTGTGTCTGGGACATCGCCTGCAAGGTGCTGGATAGGGTTCCCACTTGGGTTCCCAGTTGGGTTCCCAGCTGGGCTTTGGGAAGGGGCCCCCATGGGGAGCCATGGGGAGGGCTGTGAGGATGCTGCCAGCTAAGCCAGTAATTCCCCGCAGTTAGGGCTGGAGCTCAGCACCAGAAGCATGGCACAGCTCCCTGCAGTGCTTTGGACCAACCACACTATGGACCATGCTCCAATACTGTGTGTGGTAGCAACACGATTGTCTCAGAGCTCAGTATCAGAGCTCTTGTACCAGGGGGGTACTGACTTCCCCATAGTGAGTCTGACTTCTGAGCAACCTGATGCAGCTGTGGGTGCCCCTTTTTCATTGCAGGGGGGTTGGACAAGATGGCCTTAAGGATCCCTTCCAACCCAAGCCATTCTATGATTCTGTAACTGAGCACAGCATGCAATAGTGCTGCTAGATGAGTCCTCATGTGTACAGCCTCATGTTTGCTCTACAGTAACTTCATGTGAGAGCTCTGCGTCAGAGACGCCTTTCTATTTGTGCAGTGCCCACTGCAGTGGGTTTACGCATCGGACCCCTGCATGCGCTTTGCAGAAACACTTTCTAAGGAATAAAGGAAATATCTTAGCCCTCTTCCTGCAAAGAGGCACGAGTAATCCGCTCCACGGGAGTGCTGCAGGGAACACGTGCTTGTGTAATGCAGTACAGCAAAGCACCTGAAAGAAGACCAACCTAAGCCTAACCTTCAGTCTAACACCAAGCCTAAGCCAACTCTAACCCTAGCCCTAAGACAAAGCCTAAGCCTAAGCTTAACCCTAACCTTAACCCTAACCCCAACCCTAACCCTAAACCTAACCCTAACCCTAACCCTAACTCTAACCCTAACCTTAATTCTAACCCTAACCCTCACACTAAGCATAAGCATAAGCATAAGCATAAGCATAACCATAACCATAACCATAATCATAACCATAACCAGACACAGGGTCCATATGGTGGGATGCAGCGTTGCAATCTGGCTGCAGGCAATCTGGGTCCATGTGTATCTGTCTCAGAGCTGTTATCCCATCGCTGTGCCTTTGGGGAACACCCCAGCATGGGGCTGTGTGCTCTGAGCCCATCACTACGCCCCACATGGCGGTGCTCTAGTTGTGACCAATTCTGGCACTCCTGGAGATCCCGTTCTGCAGTGAGCCACAGCCGTGCCCAGCTTCATGCGTTGCAGCGTGGGAATAAGGGCATGGAGACAGCGGGGGGAGTGGGGCCGCGAACACAGCCCTGCTCACGGCTGTCCTGCCGAGGGTCATCGGCACTGTGCTCCAGTGCCGCGAGCAGGGAAACTCCACAGCCCGGGCTCCCGCTGGGCGAATTACCCAGGGAAAATAGGCAGAAAATCTTCAGATTAACAATAACAAATAAAAATGGATTTGAGATCTCCGAGGTAATTACTCCGTGCTGAGGGCAAGGGGCCTCTCTAGCAGTGGGAGCAGCGCCTTGCAGCGAGCAGAGGGGCTCGGCCTGCTGTTGGGCCAATGAAGTCACACAAGAAACCCTGGAAATTCTTTCAAATTGTTCTGCTAACATTAATAAATGCCTCAAAAGCTCCTAATCTGCTCTGTCAGGAGCATGACGCCCGGGTGTTTCACAGCCAGCTCACGTCCCTGCTTCCTTCTCCCCCCTTTCCTTCCCTGCCTGGTAATCATAAATGGAAGTGGCACCCGTTCCTACAGCTGCTGGGGCCCACTTTGTCGGCCTGGACTCTGGTGTGGCTGCAGCTGTGGTCCCAATGTGCCTCATCCCACCATGACAGTCACCAAAGCCACCTTCCCTCCAGAGCCTGAAGGTGCACATGAGACATCGGGCAGAAGCTCATTTCACATAATGGGTCTTAGGATCAGGATGAAGGGACGAGGGAGATTTAGGTCAGATGTTGGAAGAAATTTTTTTATTCAGGGAGTGGTGAGGCCCTGGCAGTGCTACCCAGAGAGCTGTGGGTGCCCCATCTCTGAGGTGCCCAAGGCCCTGGGCAGCCTGATCTGGTGGGGGGCACCCAGCCCATGGCCTGGTGTTGAGGCTGGATGATCTTTAGGGTCCCCTCTAACCCAACCATTCTGTGATTCTATGATTCCATATTGTTACGTAGGGCTCCTAGTAGCAACAGGGCTCTGAAGGTATGACTGATGGGGTTCTGGAGGGGATGTGTACAAGTAAGGAAGGGTGCCCAAATTGTCCTGGCATTGGCCCAGGTGGCGCTGGTGGAGAACACAACAGTTGGCTTTCATTTTTCAAGTTCCTGCTTTGCATCCCCATTGGTCTGTTGTTTGCAGCCCCCTCATCTCTGAAACATGGAATCTTGGAAGGGCTTAGTTTGGAGGGGACCTTAAACTTCATCCAGTTCCAAACCCCTGCTAATGGGCTTGTTGGCCAACCACCAGGTCAGGATGCCCAGGGCCCCATCCAACCCAAAAGCCTTCACTGCTTCCTCTTGTGGCCGCAGCCCAACTCTGCTGCCTCCTAGCAGCCCTGGGGAGCAGCATTTGTTGCCATTGAACTGAGCTGCAGCCACACAGGTCCCTCTCATTAACCCCTAAGTGTCCCACGATGGGTGGTGAATCAGGAGGGGTCACTTGTGGTGCTTTGCTTCCTTGCTCTTAGTGTAGAGCAAGCTTTCTAACACAGTGTATTGTTCCTGTGTTTTCCAGTGAACTTGCTCGACACGTCAACGATGCCAGGGGACTGGGGTTGGCTGACCTATCCCTCACATGGGGTAAGTACAAAGAAACTGCTGACATCTGGGGGATGCAGCATGGGTGAACCAGGCTGTATGTGTATGTGTTTGACGTGGGAGCAGAACAAATAGTGCAGGGGAGCACCCTCTGCAGCTGACCTCTTATACACAACGCTATGGTGTGGCCAGGAGGGATTTGGGGCCATCAACCCCATCTGCCCCACATCCTTCCTTCGCTCCCATTTCCACAGCCAGGTGTTCCTGCCACAGCAGCTTTCTGCACACTGTAAATGTCAGTTTCAGGTGGCCGTGACCTGTCTGTAAGGACTTTTCACATTAACTGAGTGAGCAGAAACAATTCCATAAATACACGCAGGACCGACTGCGAGGCACAGTGTGGCACACTGCATACACAAAATGTGCTAAGCCGGGGTGCCTGCCCAGCTTGTGCTGCTGCATTGGTTTTTCATGTCCACTCTTTTTCATCCCCTCTCTGAACTAAATGGTGCTAATCTTTTCAATTCCACCTCCTACAGAAATCTTCCCAGGCCCCTAATCATTTTCATTGATCTGTTGCCTGAGACTTTCAGTCCTTGTGCTGTCTGTTTGAGGAAGGAGTGATCAGCACTGTGAGTTCATAATAGGAACAGGGATGAGATTTATATCAGATATTATCATACATGTAAATATATTAAATCATTAACTCAGCTCTAATTTTAGCAGTTAGCTGTTGCAGTGATAACTGTTGTGGAAATATAATAGATACAAGCCCTAGGTAAGTCATGGGGTGACAATTCTCTTCACTTATGCCATGTTTTTGTCCAACTCGTGGCCTTGCAATGGCAACCATGCAGCTCTGTGAAAACTGACCTGAACAACTCCAAGGAGGATGCCTGGGTTTGATGTGACATTCCCGCACAAACAACTTTCCATGTATTTTTCTATCTGGATGGAAGAATTTAGTTTCAGAAAGAGTGAGGATGCACTGGCACAGGCCCAGGGAGGTGGTGGGCTCACCGTTCCTGGAGGCGTTCAAGGAAAGTATTGATGGTAGATGTGGTACTCATGGACTTAGTGGGCAGTATTGGTGGTCAGGTGGACAGTTGGACTGGTTGATCTTAGAGATCTTCTCAAGCCTTAATGATTCTTTGATTCTGAGTTTTGATGGATCCCCTGAACAACTATCTGGACTTGTTCTTCTTCCATGTCTTGTTGCATTGCATCATCCTGAAAGAGCTTCTCATTTCTTTACTCTCCTGCTGGTCCTCCAACTGCAAGAGGGTTGGGTTTTTTTTGGGTAGTAACCTTGTACTTGGAACCAACTGCCATTCTATTTGTGGCAGGAGGTGGGTGACCCACAACTTGACATCTTGTGTCCATCTGGCTTCAAATGTGGCATCCGGGAAAGGGCTGGATGCCTGGTGGTGCAAGGCCCCCCTTACTTCAGGATTTCCCCACAGTGTCTCTGCTCTGTCCAGGGACACATCCTTCACTGTACCCTCCTGTCAAGGGACAGCACTGCTGGCCCTAACCCCCAGGCTGAAGGCACCCTTGTTTTTGCTTTACCTGCTTCTCCATTCCCCTGTCCTGTGTGAGCCATGGGCCACCACGTGGAATCATAGAGGGGTGGGGTGGAAAGAGACCTTAAGAACCTTACCAGAATGCTTTTCCTTTCTGGGTTTGCCGTAGCCAACCAGGGTGGAGGAGCAGGGGGCTGGAAGCCCTAGGCGCAGCTGAGGGTCAGCAGCAATGCTGGCCCCAGGGAGTGCCAAGCCATCAGGGAGCCAAACGTGTCCTGTTTTGACATTTCCTCTTGCCAGATAATCGTCTGAGGGGTAATTGGCTGTAATAGCTGCTCAGGGGTTTAATTGCGTCCCCCCTCACCTCCACCCCAAGACACGTGCAGTAAGCAGAAGGGTCACCGGGAGCATCCCCATCCTGCAGGCTGCGGCTCCTCTCAATTATGCCTTCAAAGGGTTCCCAGGAGCTTTGCAGCCTGCTCCATCCCCAGAACAATTCCCTTCGCATTGAAAATTAGACTCTTATCACTGCTGTCAAAGAGGCTGCCTCTGCC
This sequence comes from Oreortyx pictus, assembly GCA_036925125.1. Lineage (NCBI taxonomy): Eukaryota > Metazoa > Chordata > Aves > Galliformes > Odontophoridae > Oreortyx > Oreortyx pictus. The sequence continues at coordinate 5,912,286 of JAUPFR010000024.1, read as the reverse complement.
CTTCTGTGTCTCTGGTATGCCAGCTCTCTCCAGCAAAGTCCCCCAGTGCCCCAGTGCCCCAGTGCCCTTCTCTCCCCTCTCCTTGCCTGGCACGTGACCTGGCAGATCAGAGGGATCCTGATCGGCCCCTTTGCAAATTGCTTTTCTACTGACTAATTAAAATGCTGATGAGATAAGTCAACATATTATTAATAATTATTGTATCGTCTACTTTGATTTACAAAGTCAAACAGGAAATGATTTTGTTCAGGCACGGGATATCTAAAGAGCTTGAGTGATGCCTTGCAAAAGTTAATTATAACAGGGGAACCTTGAGCACTGGGAGTGGCCCCGACGCTGCCCCTGACCCCACAGTCCCACCCCACAGCACTCCCCAGATGTGAGCTCCATGCTGGTTTTGCACAGCACTGTCCCTTTGCTCTGAGCTCACCCTGCTCAAACCACGGCTGTGCACCTGACATTCCAACCCCATATGAGATCCCAGCTGCCTCCTTGGAGCCCCAGAAGGCATTGGGGCTCTCATCTGCTCACTGCCTTCTGCCCTTAGTCACTTTGGTGTCCTTGTGCCATTTCCATGAGTAACTCTTCAGATCCAGAGTCTTTCTACCAGCATGCTACTGCTGTGACGAAACCCATTTTCTTTCAAAAGAAAAGTGTAGGTGTGGAACGTTGCAAGGCAAAGATTTAAGCTAGTAATTGAGATAAAAGCTCATCTCCCAGTGCTTGTTCAGTGAACGTTGTGTTATTGCTAATTCCCCAGACGCTGGTCACTACCAGGAGTTAATCACCGGCAGTGAAGCTCAGAGCAGTTAGCTGCCAAACAAATCCCTCCTCAGCCATAGCAGTGACTGATTTCAGGGGATTATCTCCATTAACGCCCCCCATCTAATGATTTATAGCCTCAATAATGTCCTTCTCTATTTTCTCTCCTGGTGACAGCGGTGTGGGAGCCTTCATAGCTCCTGGTTAACGCCGCAGCTCAGAGCTTGCTTTGGGACAAGAGGAAGTGCTGGAAGTTCTGGCTGAAACAGGTCTGCAGTGCTGGGAAGACTCCCCATAGCCATCCCAGGCCCACGGGGGCACTGTCCCTTGGTCTTCATGGCCAATGCATGAGCACTGTGAGGTGGCAAGAGGCTGAATCCCCCTTTGGGAATGCGGTCCCTCCTTCCTTGTGCCCCTCCACTTCTTCTCACTCTGCTGTGTCGCAGAGGCCCTGGGAGATTTCTAAGTCCTTGCTCAGCTGCCCAGATATCTGCTGTTTGCATCTTTTGCCTTTCATAATCTAGTAGTATTTTTTTTTTTTTTATAACTCGTGTTGACTTTAATTTAAACTATTAGGCAAGCCCTTGCATACAGATGTGGCCGCGTTTCCCCCCGCAGCACGCACACATACGTGTGCTCACCACGTTAATTATGATGTCCTCATTTCCGTCTCGCTGGGGGATCTTATCGCAGTGATGGGGCCGGGCTAAGCTTCGTATAAGAAAAGCCACTTCAAACCGATAGCTGCTGGGAAAACGTGCCTGTGGCATCTGAGCCACTGGTCTACGTGGCCCAGCCTTCCTCTCTGTGTTTCCTCTGCTGGCAGAGCATTTCCCTGTGCCATTGGCATGGGCACGGTGCTCCAGCCCAGCTCAGTCTGGGATCCCAAGACAGTTCCAGCTCCAGCAGCACTGCATGACATTCCATGAGCTGGACGAAAAGAAATAGGAGGAGGTTCAACGAGGATGAGGCCTACATTTGGGAAGGAACAACTGCATGTGTCAGTACAGGGGGTTGCACTGCTGGAGAAAAACTCTGCAGAGAAGGATGCGGGTGTCCTGGTGGCCAAGAGAGACAATGGTGTCTCTCTTGAGAGAGACCAACCAACAGTTGGTCAACAGTTTACCAGCAGTTGACCAAGGTGAAAGATGACCATGAGCCAGCAGTGTGCCCTCGTGGCCTGTGGTGCATCACACAGAGCGTGGCCAGCAGGGTGAGGGAGGTTCTCCTCCCCTCTGCTCTGCCCTGGGGAGACCACTTCTGGAGCACTGGGCCCAGTGCTGGGCTCCCCAGTTCAAGGCAGACTGGGAACTGCTGGGGAGAGTCCAGCAGAGGGCTACAAATATGACAGGAGCCTGGAGCACGCAGAAACCTCTTCTTACGTTGCAGGCCCTGCTGGAGAGCTCTGAGCAGCACTGTTTTCCAAGGGGAGCCAGCTGTGCGATGCAGGGAGCAAACCACATGCCTCCTCCCCTGTGTGGTTCTGCCTCATTTCCCAGGGGACTCAGCAGGGGAAAGACAGGAAACAGATGTTGTGTTAATTTGTGCTCTATTAATTGTGACGAGGATTTCCACACCCTCTGCGGTGCTGTGGTGCATGCACACATTAGTGTGGGAGTGGGGCCATGGCAGGGTGAGGGTCATTTCTGGGTGAAATTCAGACCTGGCATTTCTGAACAAACCTGGGCATCTCTGGAATGTAGGAGGTGATTTTTTGGAAAGAACCAGAAATGCCTTTCCTTTTCTCCCGTCAGTGGCTTGACTTTCACAGTCTTTGCCAGCACATTCCCTTCTGAATGAGCTTTTGTTGAAGTCCACACCTGGTGCTGCTGCCTTTTCCAGGCTGCTTTGAGCTTGTTAGGAGGGAGAAGTGGAGTTTTCTCCTAAAGGTGAGATGCTGGGGGAGTTCTGAAGACGTACATCAGTGAAGCAGCCACTCTGATCACCCCTAGCACTTGCAGAAGGCACCACAAGGAGCTACAGGTCAGGGAGGTTAAATGAGGAAGGACTTTTCTATTTGTTAAAGGAGAAAAGAGCAGTCTTCATTAAAGTTGTTGCTGACGATGTACTTGCACTGTTGCTGGGAGGGACTTGGGCTGAAGAGGTGGTGGGCAGCCCCCAGAGAAAGGAAGGAAGGTCGGTGGATCCTGGTCAGGGTTTGTAGAGGCGGAGAAACATGCAAGACAAGAGCAAGCCCCCAAAAGGGTCCAATAGCCCCCAACACCTTCACTCGAAAAACTGAGCTCATCTGTATCCACTGTCTTTTTTTTACTTTTAATGTCTTGTCAATCAGAACTGCTTAGCATCCTTCCCAGTGTGACACAGATGGCTCTGTCCACCCCCAGCTCACCCAGTGACTCCCCAGACCATCTCTCCATCGCAGTCCTGCTTGCTGCTACCTGCTTTTCCCCAGCATCCCCTCCCCAAGCTCATCCTGCTGCCACTGCTACATGGCTGTAGACCTCTGGATTCCCAATGCCCAAGTGTAGCCTTTCAGCCTGGGAGTAAGGCTGTTGAGTTCCTTATTACTTGCTGGAAGTTTGGTGCAACTGGATTGACCTGTTTTCTCTCTGTCCTGCAGTGGGATTCCATCAATGAAATGGATGAGTTTTTCAGCCCTATCCACACCTACCAGGTCTGTAACGTCATGACCCCCAACCAGAACAACTGGCTGCGAACCAACTGGGTTCAGCGGGACGGTGCGCGACGAGTCTACGCTGAGATCAAATTCACACTGCGGGACTGTAACAGCATGCCGGGTGTGCTGGGCACCTGCAAGGAAACTTTCAACCTCTACTACCTGGAGTCTGACCGTGACCTGGGTACCAGCACCCGTGAGAGCCAGTTTATGAAGATTGACACCATTGCGGCCGATGAGAGCTTCACCAATGTGGACCTGGGGGTCAGGCGCCTGAAACTGAACACAGAAGTGAGGGGCGTGGGGCCCTTGAGCAAGAGGGGTTTCTACTTGGCCTTCCAGGACATAGGTGCTTGCATTGCCATTGTTTCAGTGCGGGTGTACTACAAGAAGTGCCCAGCAATGGTGAGGAATTTGGCGTCCTTCTCTGAGGCTGTGACTGGGGCGGACTCATCCTCCTTGGTGGAAGTGAGGGGAGAATGTGTGGGCCATTCAGAGGAGAGGGACACCCCCAAAATGTACTGCAGTGCAGAGGGAGAATGGTTGGTGCCCATCGGGAAGTGCGTGTGCAGTGCTGGCTATGAAGAGCAGCGGGATTCCTGCACGGGTGAGTCCTGCTTCTTGCTAGCAGTGCCTGGGAAGTGATGAGGGATCTCTGGGAGGAACTCTTGGCCTCTTGTGGGAAGAGCTGAGGACAAAAACTTGGAAAGCCAACCAAGGGGTTCTCCAGCCTTTAACTGGTGCTTCCCAAAAGGGTCATTGATGCCATTGGCAAGCTCGAGAGCTCCTGTGAGGCTGGCTCTTGGTGCACAGCACATGGCTTTGGGTCTGGGGCTGGATATGGGATTGGGGCTTCCACGGCTGCAGGGAGACAAAGACAACACTCCAGCTCCATGCCCCCAGCAGCTGTGCTGCAATAGAAGCTGGTATGCTTCTGCAAAGAACCTGTGGCCTCTCCAAAATACCCCAACACTCTCTTCCCTTTGGTAGGTGGTTTGAAAGCAAAAAGAAAGACACAGAGCTTTGTGAAACAAGGTTATCACATCCATCCATCACCCCTCCCCGGGGCTGCCGCACAGCCCTCCTGTCTGGGGGTACAGGAGCCATCCCCGGGGTCCTCTGTGCTGCAGGGCAGGCTGCAGGCTGCCAACTGTACAAACTGTGATAAGGAAGAGGGGTGACCACAGCTGCTGAGCACCGGGCACCGCTGCTGGCAAGGGGCCACGTGTGTACAGAGCTCGGCGCGCTGGGCTCCCAGTGAGAGCCCTCCACACGGGTTTGTTTGCTCTCGGTTTCTTCATCAGGGATGTTAAGGGGAGCAGCATTCCGCCTCTGCAAATAAGAGCAGGGGGCCTTTGTTTGAGTTTTGTGGAAGTGTTAAGTGAAGCATTTGTCTTAGGGAGACTTGGCACAAGGTTAGGACGTCCGATGCTTGGCTGGAGCAGATCTGGGTGCTGTGGGGATCAGCACCAGCCCTGGAGAGTTCCCCACTATGCAGATTGGGAAGGACAGGCAGAATAAACGCCTGCATGCAAAATTCCTCCTCTCTGTGGCCGCTGATTTGAAAGTCATCCTGAGACAGGTCTGATAATACAGAATATCTCTTCCTCTCCCATGCTCAAGGGTGTGTGTGAAGTGTGTCAAGCATGTGCCACCATGGAAAGGGCACAGGCATGGGCCACCGGCATGGCTGTGTCCCATCCCCAGGACTACAGGGAGTTGTGAGCTGAAGGTTTGGTTCCAAAGAGCCAAACACCCTCTGTGTCCTACACAGCAGGAGGCCACCACCTCAAAGCATGGAGGCTGGGAGCAGAGGGAGGGTGGGTGACTTTTTCAGCCTACCAGATCTGTAACGATGACCTACCAGTCAGGACCACCAACCTGAACAACTGGATATAGACCAACTGAGTTCAACAAGATGGTGCTGAGCACAGAGAGTCCAATAGCCCAGCACCAAGTGAACAGGGACAGCACCTCCTTCCCAGCATCTCCTTTGGGTCGGGATCCGGAGTACATACATCTACACACGAAACCAAAACAGAAGCAAATCTCTGATCTTAGCTTCTTGTGCTTGACTGGGGCAGAGTTCATTTTTTTTCACGGTGATGATTTATAATCCAGGAGGATCCATCAGAGTTGGAAATTAGCTGTTTTAATTGTCAGATGAACAAAAGCAGGATTCCAGTGGCTGTCGTCCCCAGTAATTTTTCACTTTCCGTCACTGGGATGAGATGATATAAATCACTCCTTGTGGCCCTAATAATCTTTCTATAAATATCAGGGACATTCATTTTTTTTGCTTGGGGGAAAAAAATTAGAGAGAAGATACTTTGCCTTTATGGCCGTGTTTAAAATGTGATTCCAAATTAATTTCCTTCTGCCTTTCACAGCCAGACGCCTTATTTGTCAAAGCTAAAGATGTTTGAACAGTGGAGGTTCCCCCCCCCCCCCCCCCCCCGCTCTTTAACATTCATTTTTCTAAGGACCTGCCAGAGTGATGGAAGAGAGCACATGAAACCAGACCGTGGCCGGAGCTGTTCGCAGCCCTCTAGAGGAGGCAGAAGGCAGTGCCATGGAGTTGGGAAGAATGGAGCGGGGCTGGCCTCAGTGGAGGATGCGTGGGAACCAGCTCATTACTCTCCCTATCATCCTTCTTTCCTTGGTTGTAATCTTGGGTGCCCCTTTCTTTGGCGAGGATGGGATCTCTGGCCCTTTTTGTTTATCCAATTTGCAACCCAAACTTTACTGGGCTCTCCCAGGCTTCACTTCCTTCCAAGCACACGCCAATGATGAAACCTCTCTGGGTCTCCCTCCCAGGGCAACAGAACTGTGCCACATACTTGCTTTTTTCCTTTGGTTTCCGTGTTCCAAAAGACTTTGTGCCCCTCCCTTCCCAGCATCCACAGGCAGCCTCAGTTTCCTCCTTGAAGTGTCACAGTCCACAGTATCTCTTACACACAGCAAACAGCCACCACTCTGCCTAAATAGCGGAATAAGTGATAGCACAAAGTGAAAAGTGTCCGTCCTGGCAATTTACCAGGTAGGAAGACAAGCAGCATAATTCACTGTATTTATATACAGCCACCGTACGGGCCAAGTAGAGACGCATTTCAATAAGGTCAGTGCAATCCAGTGAGATGCAAAAGGGGAGCACTTCAATCCCGGTTTGCTTCTGTGGGAGGAAAGGCTGTCTCCTCCAACAGCCTCCAACACTAACCCTAACCCACTACTATCACACCCTAACCCTAACCCTATCCCTAAATCTAATCAAACATGGCATGGTATCCCTCCTGGTGTCCTTTGGGTGCCTGGAGATGTACAAAGGGGTCCCTGAGGTGGGTGAGGACAGTGGATTTTCATACACAGCTCTTTCACCTGCCCCAATTTGGGCTACAGAGGCATCAGGCTTTGGGGCCACAGACCTTGCAGTGGAGTCAGCCAACCTCCATAGTGCTCAGGGGCTTCAGCTGATCTACCTTTGTCTGGAAAGCACTGACGAGGGACCACCAAGGACCAATTACATCTCCATCAACCTGTTTGTGCAGCAGGATTGAGAGCATGGGACTCAGATGCATCACCTCCAGTTCTCCAACAGAGATGGGAATGGGATGGGGCAGTTGTCCAGTTGTTCCCCCATGGACAAACTCCTCTGCTGCTGGGATCTCTCATGCCCAATGGAAACGGATCTGGAGGGTCTGGTTGGCAATCTGGAAACCAGTTACAGTTTTCCAGTTGGTGAAACTTGCACTGATGAGCCAATCAGCAAATTTAATGTACCTTAAACCTTTTGAGTGGGCAACTTTAATCGAGCAATTAAAGCACCACCGCGTTGCTAATGAAGAGGAGAAAATACCCAGGTTGGTAATTACCTGCTCATGAGTACAGCTGTGTGTCCATGGGAAGAAAGCTGGTAGGGAAGGATGATTGCCCTGTGCAGGGGTAGCTCTGAATACATGCAGTGGGAGTGAGGCAAGCATCCTTTCAGCAATGCCAAGCAAGGAAATCAAATTAACTCAGTGACTCACAAGATTTCCATTGTTGGTTTGCAAGCTTTGTAAAAATGCAGGCAGGAGCATCTGGCGAGATGATATCACCTTCTGCACATCTCAAGCAAAGTTCGACATCTAGACTGCAAAGAGGACGTGTTGGAACTACACGTTGCTTGCAAAGTTTAGTCTGTACGTTAAGAAAAAGTTATTTTCCCAATGGATTACGCAGCCCCCAAAGAGATCATTATAGAAGGGGCAAGATCTGTATCCTTGGGAATTTCCAAGTCTAACCTAGGCAGAAGGCAGTCCTTTTCTAGTTAGGAATAAATGGCTCTGTCAGCATTCAAAGACCTTTACCCCTTTGGAAGGGATGGCATTGGTGTGAACTCCTATTTTCTGCAGAATTTGTGCAGGTTTGGGGGTTATCCCTCTGCACTACCAATGTGCAGGTGCTGGGATGCCACCAGGGAGTTCACAAAACAGCAATCTGCTTTGTGCACTGGTGCTTACAGTATACTGCATGTTGCAATTGGAGGTTGGGAATCTTCAATTCCCCACAAGTCTCAGTGTGATCACCCTGCATGTGGAAGATGCTCCTGCTTCCCACAGAGCAGCAGAACCCTGCCAAAAATATATTCCACGCTTGGCATGAGGTCCAGATCCCACCCGTGTCAACACTTCTGATGCAACACGATGTCTTCTTCCCCTTCCTGAAAACAAGATGCTTCTGATACCACGTCCCAGAGAAGGAGAAAGGGAGCCAAAAGCTGGTGGTGCTCAGCTGTGTGGGGGCTGTGCTGGCCCCTGGGATGCTTTTCACTTGCATGCTGGCTCCTATTTTAAACCTTAGCCCCATGCATACATCCATAACCATAAAGATGTGGTGAGAAGTCCCACACACCACCCAAAACCACGAGCTGGTTCCAGCAGGGGCTGGGATTAAGGTCTTGATGTTGCATGTCCTTCTTTTCTTTTATGTAGGCATCTTCACTCCCTGAAGCCTTGCAGCAGGGATGCGGGGGTACACCTTGTGCCTTCATCTGCATTCATCTCCACTCCATCTGAACAGAGCTCTCAGGGTTTGTTTTTGGTCTGATGAAAATTGCTGGTTTCTTTTTTTATTTTTTTTTCCTTTTTTTTTTTTTTTTTTTCTTCCAGAAACCTTAAATAGCTCTAAAAGCCTCTGTCAAGGCAGTTTTGGAAAGTGATTTTCTTTCTAACTCTAATATCGGGACATGGGGCAATGCGTGGTATGGAAACCCAGGCAGGTCCCTCCCCAGGACATCAAATAATTGGAGGTAGGACCTGAGCTGTCCTGGGATCAAATGCACAAGTTTTGGGACAAGGAGGCAGATGCCTGATGTTGATGGATGCCCTATCTCAGCACACACCCAAGCTCAGGCTGGATGGGGCTCTGAGCACTGATGGAGCTGTGGGCGTCCCTGCTCATTGCAGGGAGTTGGATCAGATGGCCTTTAAGTGTCCCTTCCAAGTTAAAGAGTTCTGTGATTCTGTAATTCTATGTGGCTCTAAATAATGTGCTTTGTGTCAATGCCTGTGTCATGCTGGAGCAGAGACTGCCAGCGTCACATTGAAGGTGGATTTAAAAGAACAGGGACTTTCAGCGTTAGCTTCTCCTGCAGCCTGGAGGGCACTGGGACCCAATGATATCCTTATTTCCATCTTTATCTTTTCCCAAAGGATTAAGTGCAGAGATAACCTGAAAAGCTTTGCTGCAAGGAAGGGGACAGAGCTGCCCCATGGCACTCTCCCAGCCATGCCCTGCACAGACCTCATGGGATGGGGACACATCCCATGGGGTGGGGACTGTCGTTTTCAGCGTTGGTGGTCCCAACGGGTGCGTGCAGTGCGTGCAACCTGGACAGCTCCCCATGCTGAATAGAGTGCGTCCGGGCTGGTGACTCCCCGACAGGTCCATCTATCATCTCCCCTGCCGTGCCAGATCATTAGCAGATGTTGTCCTGTCCCCAGAGGACGGGGAGGGAGGGAAACAAACGGACCGAACTACAGATGGTTGGCAGAGCCCTACCCACACTCGCTGCCTCTGAGACAAACCTGCTGCTCCAGGGCTGCTTGTTTTGCCTGAGATCCTCAGACACACAGGGAGGGTATTTATTGCAAAAAAAAAAAAAAAATCCAGTTCTTTTCAAAAAGAGAAATCCTTACCTTCCACAGGGATCCCAGGAGCCCAACCCAAGTGCAGCACCCTGCACTTGGCTGCGTTGAACCTCATTATATTCATGTGCACCCACTTCTCAAGCCCAGCCACGTCCCTCTGGATGGCATCCCTTCCTTCTGTCGTGTCAACTGCACCGCTCAGCTTGGTGCCATCAGCGAAGTGCTCAGGGTGCTCTCGATCCCTCTGTCTGCATCATTGATAAAGATGTTAAAGAACTCCTGTCCCATATGGACCCCTGGAGGGTACCACTCATCACCAGCCTCCACCTGGACATGGGGCCATCAACCACAGACCTCTGGCTACAACCATCCAACCCATTCCTTGTCCACCCTTCCAAATCATCTCTCCCCAATTTAGAGATAGGGATGTGATGAGGGACCATGCCAAAGGCCTTGCACAAGTCAACAAGTCTCCATCCACAGCACCACCTGCCCCAGCCCCAGCCTCCCCCCAACCTCCATGCATGCCTGTACTGTCCAGGTGCTGTGAGCTTGTGCTGCCCGGGTGCACAGATTCACTTGCAATTTGTCATTTAGGATAATTTTCCTCCTGGGCGCATCTAAAATAATTGTGAATTATTGCGGCAGGTAATTAATGTTTCTTTACAGCACTAAATGCTAAGTGATTGCAGTTGGTGCGAATCTGCTGTTCTTCAAGTTCCCATCCTTCCTGTCCAGATAGCACTCACCCTTCTGCCCCTGATTAAACACTGGTGGAGGGAACCACTCCAGTTCTCCTTTAATCAGGAGTCCCTGATCACTGTTTGCTGAATGGATGGAGGTGCCCTGTAAGGACTCACAGCAGAGCTGCTCCAGTCCCCCATCATGTTGCTGGCTCTCCACTGGACTGCCTCCAGTATGCTCACGTGTCTTACACTGGGGAGCCCAGAACTTGACCTAGTACTCCAGGTGTGACTTCACCAGCGCTGATCGAGGGGAAAGGATCACCTCTCCCCACCAAATCTTCCTTCCTTCTCATCCTGGGCATTCCCATTCTGTGTTCTGATGCCCTTGGGCGAGCAGAGGAGCAGGGATTCAGGAATAAACTCTGTGTTATGGTGCAGAGCAGCGAGGGCTGTGTCACCAAACAAACCTCACCTGGCCTTGCTGTCCCTCTGCAGAGAGCAGGCAGCATGCATGCAAAGTCTCTTTGCTGCAACATGAAATGAGAGGAGATGTTGTCCCCTTGAGGAAGGAAGCCCATCACTTTATTATACAAACAAAGGGCACATGGAGTGCTGTGCACCACGTGCAGGTGCAGATGATGCTTTTGGGCACTCTTAGCATGCATACTCCCTCTGACCACTACCCCTTCCTCCCGGCAGCATGCCAGCTGGGCTTCTACAAGTCGGACCCTGGGGACCAGCTGTGTGCCAAGTGCCCTCTGCACAGCCATTCGGAGAGCCGGGCAGCTCGCGTGTGCCGCTGCGACAGCAGCTTCTACCGGGCAGTGCAGGACCCCCCCTCAGCCGCCTGCACACGTAAGTACCCCCCAGCATGGCTCTGTGTGTGCTGCCCAGGGGCTGCAGCCTTCCAGCCCCAGCTCTCCCTGTGTTGCAGGGTCAGAGCCCTGGGATTCCATAGGGCAGGGCGATCTGTCTTGTGCCATGGGTGGAAGGTGGCACTGGGGCTTGGCATGCAGGTTCAGCCCAGTTCCCTGTATTGGGAGCTCAGTGCTATTGGAAAGGGCCTAATGGATCACAGGAGGGTTTGCTTGCTGGAGCTCCAGAAGTGTTTGGGCAGTGCTCTGGAACATAGGGTTTGGATTTTCGGTGGTTCTGTGTAGAGCCAGGGGCTGGACTCGGTGATCCTTATGGCTTCCTTCCAGCTTGAGATATTCCATGATTGCTCATCTTCCCAGGAGATGCGAGTTCACTGTTTCATTTCCACGACCAGCTCCCCACCCTGCAGCCCACTGACCCTTCATCCTTTTGCTCTGCCTCACTCTGCCCTCCTTTTCCAGGCCCCCCCTCTGCTCCAGTGAACCTTGTCTCCAGCGTCAACGGCACCTCAGTGACACTGGAGTGGGGTCCTCCCTTGGACAAGGGGGGACGCAGTGACGTGGTGTACAACGTGCAGTGCCGGCGCTGCGGGGTGGACGCGGGGCAGTGCGAGGCATGTGGCGGTGGGATCCGCTTCGTCCCCCAGCAGATGAGCCTGGTGCAGGGAGCACTGACCGTCACCAACCTCCTGGCACACACCAACTACTCCTTCTGGGTGGAGGCTGTCAACGGGGTGTCAGACCTCAGCGTGGAGGCCAGGAGAGCCGCCGTGGCCAACATCACAACGAACCAGGCAGGTAGGAGGCTTTGGGTTCTTGAAAGCCAGGTCCACTGGGAGGAGATGTCCATCTGCCTGGGGGTGGGAAGGTCCTACAGAGGGACCAGGACAGTCTGATCAAATCTGATGGTCAGTAAGTTCAACAAGACCGAGTGCTGAATTCTACACTTTTTTCACAACAACCACAGGCAGTGCTTCAGGCTTGGGGCAGTGGCTGGAAAGTTGCACAGTTGAAAAGGATCTGAGGGTACTGGATAATGCTCAGCTAAACATGAGCCAGCAGTGTGCCCAGGTGGCCAAGAAAGTTGACAGCATCCTGGCTTGTGCCAGAAATATTGCAGGCCACAGGAGCAGGAGGTGATCGTCCCTCTGCGGTCAGATCTGGTGAGGCTGCACCTCAGTGCTGTGTACAGTGTTGAGCCTCTCACTACAGGAAAGACATTGAGGTCCCTATTCAGAGAAGGGAATGGAGCTGTGAGGGTCTGGAGCACAGCTGGGAAGCAGCTGGGGGAGCTGGGATGTGTCAGTCTGGAGGAGAAGAGACTCAGGGGAGACCTCGTTGCTCCCTACAAGTCCAAAAAGGAGGTGGTGTGAGGTGGAGTCAGCTTCTGCTCCTAGGTAACAGCAATAGGACCAGAGGTGGTGGCCTTAAGTTGCACAGAGGATGTTCAGGTTGGATATTAGGAACTATTCATTCTCAGAAAGAGTGGTTGGCACTGGCACAGGCTGCCCAGGGCAATGGTGGGGTCACTGTCCCTGGAGGGGTTTAAGGACAGGGTGGGTGTGGCACTGAGGGACATGATCAGTGGGCACTACTGGTAGAAGTGGATGGTCGGACTGGATGATCTCAGAAGTCTTTTCCAACCTTAATGATTCTATGATTCTATCATTCACCTGTGTGGATGATGTGGATGTTCCTCCAGCATTTGCTCCTACCTTGGTGACACGAGGAGGGCCCTCTGTTCCCTCTGCTGCTGAGGAGTGGGGATAAACTGAGGACAAGCTGTTGTTCTTGGCAGCTCTCGATTTTCTCTGCTTTTTTGTGTCCTTTGTCAACATCCCTCTCCCTCCACATCAGCTGGTGGTGGAGGATCCCTTTCTGCAGGAGGCGGGTGGCACGGAGAGCACTTGCTTATTGGCAGGAACACAAAGTGGAGCTCGCATCTTTCAGGTTGTGCTCCTGCAGCCTTCTGTCCCTTCCCAAAGGGGCAGGCAACAGTTCGTGCTCCGTCTGAGCTCACAGCAGTGCCACCCCCTGGCAGGTGACGGCAATGGTCGCAGGGAAAAGTGCGCGTCTCATCCTCGAGAATCACACAGTCACCGAACGGTTCGAGGTGAAAGCGATCCTTAAAGGCCACCTGATCCAACCCCCCTGCGATAAGCAGGTACACTCACAGCTCCATCAGTGCTCACAGCCCCACCAGCCTGACCTTGGGTGTCCTCAGGGATGGGGCACCATCCCCTCTCTGGGCAACCTGTGCCAGTGCCTCATCACTGTGACTGTAAAAAAACTTCTTCCTTATATCCTATCTCCTCCTGCCTGCAGAATAAACCCAGGGATCCCCTGAGTTAGCTCATGGTTGGCAGGAGAGCAAGGTGCTGTTGTTGCTGGCCCCTAGCACTTCTTCATCCCTCTGCTGAGCCCAGCTGGAGACACCAAGTACTGCCAACCTGATGCCTTACAGGAGCTGGTCTCAGTGCACTCTTCTCCTGGGCTGTCTGTATATCAGGAGTTGCCCCAACCCCAAAGTAACACCTTGCACTTGTCCTTATTGAGCCTCATTCAATTTGCGTGGGCCCACTTCTCAAGCTTGGATGGCATCCCTTCATTCTGTCATATCAACCACTGCACTCACATTTCTCCTCAGAAGAGCCAGCCTGAAGACAAAACAGAATTCATCATTGCTATTCAAGCTCCCATGATGTTTCCAGGACCCAGGTACCCCACTGCTCTGTCCCAGAGCTGCCTCTTTCACCCACAGGGTGCCTGCTCACTCCATAGGAAATAAGTGAGACAACTGCAGCAAACAGAATCACAGGGCCATATACAAGCCCATCCTGTGCAGCACTCAGCCCCGCGTGGCTTTAATTAAAGCAGAAAGCTGTTTTGAACTATTTTGCTGGGTTCTGTGTTCCACCATTCCCTGCTGCCCTAACCCCATGCCTCTGCATCCCCAGCCCCATCACAGGTGGTGGCTGTCCGCCACGAGAGCACGGGCCAGAACAGCGTCACCTTGCTGTGGCAGGAGCCAGACCAGCCCAACGGCATCATCCTGGAGTATGAGATCAAGTACTACGAGAAGGTAAAACTGAGCTCGTGGCTGCAAATCACTCCCAGAGTGGCAGCAGGGACGGGGTTTGGTTTCAGTCTCAATTGCTGCAATCAGGCAGCCGCACACAAAGTATTTTGGAAGACTTTGTTCTCTTCCTATGGCTGCTGTGCTGATGCAGCAAGGCTTTTGATGTTGCTTTTCCACAGGACAAGGAAATGCAGAGCTATTCGACCCTGAAATCCAAGGGCACCGCTGCCACCATCTCTGGGCTCAAGCCAGCTACCCGATACATCTTCCAGGTTCGGGCCCGTACCTCTGCGGGATGTGGGAGGTTCAGCCAGACTGTGGAGGTGGAAACGGGGAAGCCGGGTGAGTGTGTGTGGTTTCCCTACAGGCAATGGGCCCGGTATGCTGGGAGACCCCCAAAATAGGAGTTGGATGGGTGACGGTGTTATAGCATTGAAGGCATGGGCTGCTAAGGGAGGTGGTGGGGTCACCACACCTGAAGGTGTTCAAGGAATGTGTAGAAGTCACTGAGGGATGTGGTTAGTGGACATAGTGGGGACGGGTTGGTGTTGGACTGTATGATCTTAGTGGTCTTTCCAACCTTAAAGGTTCTATGGTTCTATGACCCTGGTAGGGTAGGGGGATTTCTGAGCTCAGCAGAGATTTCCCCATTCCAGCTCACCTCCTCCTGCTCTATTTCTTCCAGTCTCCCTCCGCTATGACACGATGACCATTGTCTGGATCTGCTTGACACTCATCACTGGCCTCGTTGCATTGCTGGTGGTCTTAATCTGCAAGAAGAGGTGAGTATTTTTGGGAGGCTGGTGCACCGTGTCACCAAATGTGGTGGGAGGGACAAGGGAGCATGGGCACAGCTCTCTACCAGTTTGACCTGAGCAGTCATAGGTCAGGAATGATTAAGAAACCAACAGAGTTATCCTGCTTCTACCTTCCCCAAGGCAGAACCAACTTCCACACCTTCCCTTCTAGGCAGTGAGATGACAGTGGGGTTGTCCAGTCTCGAGAAAAGGAGGGCAAGAGGATACCTCAGTGCTCCCTGCAACTTTTAGAGGGGGAAAATGGAGAAGGAGGTAGTGAGTTGTTATCCCCCATGAAGGGATGTGGGTAAAGCCTTACTCCAGTTCCCGGCCTGGCTTGAGCTGCTTTCTATCCAGCCTTTGGGCTTCTGGTGGGAGCAAGGAGCACTCTCTGACCCTTGTGTCCCTATGGCAGGCACTGCGGCTACAGCAAGGCATTCCAGGACTCCGATGAGGAGAAGATGCATTATCAAAATGGGCAAGGTAGGGCCCTCCCTGCTCCTGATCCCAAAGTATGAAGGACTTCAGTTCTCTGGACAGGGACCTGCACTATCTTCCCTGGCACTGCTGTGGTTTCCACGTGGAAGGATGTTGACCACTGCATATTTCTAGGGATGTGCCTGAGGCAGATGAACTGGGGCTCTGATCACAGGGTAGTGGGATGGAGTGGCTGCACACTGTGAGACAGGGCTGTGGAAGGTTCACCACATGGGCAACCTGACCCAGTGGGAGGCAATCAGCCCATGGCAGTGGGGTGGGAACAGGGTGGGCTTCTTGGTCCCTTCCAACCCAGCCATTCTGTGATACTGTGACTCAGCATCAGGCCAGAAGAGTGAAAATTTCACCACAGACCTACACAAGGAGGTGTTTAGGGGTGAGGATCATATGGAGAAGATTGGGGAGGCCAGGTCCTGGACTGCTCTGAGGACATTGCCCTGCCAAGGAGTGCTGTGGGTTTCCTTGGGGCTGCCCAAGGAGTCCTTCCCTTGTCCATCCATCTCCCAGCTCCTGGATGCCCAGCCCCATAGCAGGGCTGTGTGAAAGAGCTGGTTTCCTTTCTCCCCTTTGAAACCTGACAGTGAAGTTCCCTGAGTCGAAGTTCTATGTGGATCCCCACACGTATGAGGACCCCTGTCAAGCTGTGCATGAGTTCACCCGTGAAATTGAAGCTTCCCGGATCAAGATCGAGAAGGTCATTGGGTCTGGTGAGTCCCCAGTCTGGACTGAGTCTTGCATCATGGTTAGACTGGATTATCCTGAAGGTCTTTTGCAGCCTGAATAATTCCTTTCTATCATGTTTCCCTGGGCAATTTGCTTTCAGAGATGCATCTGTTGCAATGCTCCGTAAGGGCTTCATCTGCTCCTAGTTTCTCTGAGACCAGGATCGTGGGGAGGATGGTTTTTTAGTGCATGAAATAAACTCCTCTGTGTCAGTTCAGCACAGGTGGGAGCTGCTCAGCTGGTGTGGCACTGATGGCTCCTGCTGACACTGGCAGATGGCTCAGCCTGTCCCACGTGGGTGCCCAAACACAGCCACCCTGCTCGATGCGAGCACCTGGGGTGATAAGATGCAAGAAAATTGCAAGCAAAACGGTAAATGTTCAGAACAAAATAGATCTTTGCCTAGAAACAGGGGCTTGCAGAGCAGTGCAGGAAGAAAACACTGGAACTTCACCAGCACTGAGGAACTCCAAGGGCTGAAGCTTGATGCAGGAGGATGGGGCAAACTCTGGTGCTGGAGGGTTGCTGCAAGGAGCTGGGGAGTGTCCCATGCCAGGGAAGTGGTAGAGTCACCGTTCCTGGAGATGTTCAGGGCACCTGGAGATGTGGCACCGAGGGATGTGGTCAGTGGGCATGGTGGGGATTGGTTGGGATTGGACTGGATGATCTTAGAGGCCTTTTCCACTCTTAGTGACTCCTTCACCTTGCCTTGCCTTGCCTTCAGGGGAGTCTGGAGAGGTATGCTACGGTCGCCTGAAGCTGCCGGGGAAGAGGGAGATCCCTGTGGCCATCAAGGCTCTGAAGGCAGGCTACACGGAGAAGCAGAGACGCGATTTCCTGAGCGAAGCCAGCATCATGGCACAGTTCGACCACCCCAACGTCATCCACCTGGAGGGGGTGGTGACCAAGAGTAGGTTGCACATGGGGAGGGGCAGAAGGTGGAAGTCAGAGACCAATTTGGGTGCTGTCCTGGCTACTGGTTTGTCCGAGGTGTGGTCCCCTGTAGCCCACCTCTACTGCTGATAGCATGGGAGAGCTCATGCAGCAGGGAGAGATCCCTTCTTGCCACACTTCGTGCCAGGAAGCTTTCTCTCCTGATTGACATTAACATCTTCAGAGGGAGACAGTCTGTTCCTGACTGCTTTCCTCCTTCCCCTTCAAACTGCATTAGAGAATTGAACCACTTGTTGGCTGCATTCCAGACCTGTGGGTCCTAGGGAGGGGGCTTAATGAGATGAATAGAGTTTGCCCCCATGTCTTTTGCTGCAGGACAATTCTTCCACACGGCCATTCCCCACCTTGCTGTGCAACACTCCCTGGTGCCCCAGGTCAGGGCTATTGGATCAGGAGAAGTCCTACCCATGAGCGTTTCTTTTAAAAGCTGCCTGGATAGAATAGTAATTTGAAGCCTTCCTTCAAAAAGGCACATTGGGATGCAGAGTGTTATGTTAATGGCATGCAAATTTCAATGGGCTAAGGAGGCTGACCCAGACACTTCAATAGCACCTAGAGGGAGGGTTAAGTGTCGGGGTTTGGGCCACATCTCCATCATCGTACCCTCTGCTGTGTGGGGCTGCAGGAGTTCCCCAGGCCTGCATTAGCATTGCTCCCAGTAAAAGCTCAGCTTCTTGGAGGAAGGCGACTTGTTAACTTGACCTCCTTTGTCTTCTGCAGGCAAATTGGTCATGATTGTTACTGAGTACATGGAGAATGGCTCTCTAGACACTTTTCTCAGGGTAAGGAGCTCTCATATTTGTATTCATTGAACACTCCTCTGGTCCTCTGTGCTGCAAGACTGAAGATGAGGTAGGGTCGCAATCCTCAGCCCCACAACCATCATGGTTCCTGAGCAAGGGCAGTAGGCTCTTCGTGTCACTTCTTCAGTAGACTCCACACAGCAGCACGAATGCAGGGTGGGTGGTGGGCCTCAGGGCCAGAAGGGAGGCTCAAGAGGTACTGAAAAACACAAATGAACTCTGATTTATTTCCTTCTCCAGAAGCATGACGGGCAGTTCACCATCATCCAGCTGGTGGGCATGTTGCGTGGCATTGGAGCTGGCATGAGGTACCTGTCTGACCTGGGCTACGTGCACCGGGACCTGGCTGCCCGCAACATCCTGGTCAACAGCAACCTGGTCTGCAAGGTGTCTGACTTCGGCCTCTCCCGCATCCTTGAGGATGACCCTGATGCTGCATACACCACCACGGTATGGTGGTTGCTCCAGGCTGGTGAAGTCAGACGCTTGTGTCAGGACAGACAGTGCAGGAAAGGAGAAAGTCACCTCATCACTGCTATTTGGACATGAACCCAAAGGGCTTCTGGCTTTTAGCACTTTAAATGAGATTGTTCCTCCTTTGTGCTTCTCCATTGTGTTCAAGAAACGTGTAGATGTGGTACTTAGGGACATGGTATGGTGGCAGTATTGGTGATAGGTGGATGGTTGGACTTTTAATGTAGGACACGTTTATCCATGAATCTATTTTAAGATTCTCTGGCCAATCTGACAGCTCTGGAGCTTGATATGCTCCTCTACCAGAGGTCGTAAGAGGAGAAATGAAATATACTGAGGGAATGTGTCCTTTTTGCTTTTCCCTGGCAATGACATAAATCAGTGTCCTCCCATAATACTCCTCTGGCTGGACAAACGTTCTCAATGTGGGTCAGTTCAGAGAGGCAGCTGAGGAGTCTGAGCGTTACTTTTCAGGACAGGAAGTAGAGGAGCAAATAGAGCCTCAGTTTTGTTTGGGGTAGCTCATGACATGAAATGTGAGTGTGCAGTGTTAGGATCAGGAGAGTAAACTTTGACAGATTCTCACTCAGAATATCCTTAATATAAGGATATTTTCTTCTTCATAAACTGGTGTAGGAAGGTATCCCATCTCAAAGGGTGAACCTGTTACCTTCAGTCCCCATCATGGAGTGTGACAGAGCATGTAGAACAAAGTTGGGTGAAGGTAACTCTCTCTCTAGACAGGAACCTGTGAAAGGGTGCCTCAGGCACACTAAGACTGTCTCTGCTTCTCTGGGAAAGCCCTCCTACATTCCCTGTACCACAACTTCTCTCTACAATCTGCCAGCAGCCACATTTCCAGCTTAGATGTATTCTTAGCCCATTTACTGCTGTTTTCTGTTAGCATAATCAGGCTTTAATTCAACAAGTTCTCCTCCTCAGCACTTGCCTACCAAATCAGTAACAGGCAGGGAGCACACTACTGTTCTTGTTTGCTTCACTGAACAAGCCAGGCACTATGCCTGCACCCTGAGTTAGCCCCATGTTCTTGTGCTCCACCTAAACACTTTGGTAATGGCCTCGGTTTGTGGCAGGTGAGGTTCAGGTTGGATATTAAGAAAATTTATTCTCAGTGAGAACGGTAATGCACTGGCACAGGCTACCCAGGGAAGTGGTGGAGTCACTGTCCCCAGAGGTGATCAAGAAACATGGGGATGTGGCACTGAGGGACGTGGTCAGTGGACAATGTTGGTGGTAAGTGGATGGTTGGACTGGAAGACTTTGGAGGTCTTTCCAACCTTAGTGATTCTGTGATCCTATGAGTCTATGAAATGTTGCACTTGTCGCTTGTTGTTTCAGGGGGGCAAGATCCCCATTCGCTGGACAGCTCCAGAGGCCATCGCATACCGCAAGTTCTCCTCTGCCAGCGATGTGTGGAGTTATGGCATCGTCATGTGGGAGGTGCTGGCCTACGGAGAGCGTCCGTACTGGAACATGACCAACCGGGATGTGAGTGGACTCGGGGCAGCACAGCAGCACATTGCCCCTCCTGCCCTATCCCAAGCCAGCCTAGCAGGATGCTGGGGAAAAGGGACCCCTGAGAGCCCCTACTTCTCCTCATATCCCTTCTGGGCAGTGTGCAATGTGCCTGTCCCCTGCCTGGTGACGTCAGTGTGCACTGCCTCTGCTTTGCTGCACAGCGGCTCCTGTCTGTGCCTGGCTGTGCACTATGGGTCTCCCCATCCCTATCTAACTCTAACCATACCCTTAACCCTAACCTGAACCTGAACCCTGACCGTACTCCAATTCCTAACCCTAAACCCAACCTGAACCTTAACTCTAACCCTACCCCAAACCCAAATCCATGCCCAAACCCCAACCAGAACCTGAACACTAACTGTTCCATGTCAGCCAACCCGTTGTGCCACCTTAACATTCCCTGCTAGGAGTCAAGCACCCATGGTCCCTAGGTACTCACCTGTGCTGGCATCCATCTGCCCACATGTTGTCCCCAAAAAACCCAGACCTGTACCTCCCAGCTTTGGTTTTCAACTTGTCAGAACCATAGGGCTCCTTGTGTTACCTATGGAAATGAGACATCTGCCTGCTTTCTCCCTGCCCTCAAGTCCTGAGTGTCCCCTTTCTCCTTAGTGCTTTTCTTATCTTAGAAAGTGGCTTTGGTGATGGAGCCACAGAGATTTACACAACATCCTCTGCACATTCCTTCGAGCAGGGTTCTTGCAGCCTTGCTGAGCAGTGGCAAGCTCCAGTTGTAGAACAACTGAATGTGAATGAAGCTCTCGTGACTTATCTGCTGGAGGCAAGCTGTGATATTTTAGGCTTGTTGGACCACTTAATCAATCTGCTGTCATAGCAGTGATTTCTTGTATGTGTGTGGCATCCAGCCTGCTCCCAGCTCTCTGCAGAGGCTGCACACAGCTCACTGGCAATAAACTTGTCATTCAGCCTGAATCTGGTGTGCACCCCGCTATTTCCCTTTCTGACAGCCTTAAGAGCTCATGCACCAGTGCTTCCCCGTGGACAGCAGTTCAGGGTGCTTGGATACGGGCAGGAGAGTAGCTCCCCTACAGTGTGTGGCTTTCTTTCAGGTCATTAACTCAGTGGAGGAAGGCTACCGCCTGCCAGCCCCAATGGGCTGCCCCACAGCCCTGCACCAGCTCATGCTGGACTGCTGGCAGAAGGACCGCAGCGAGAGGCCTCGCTTCTCCCAGATCGTCGGCATCCTGGACAAGCTGATCCGCAACCCTGACAACCTGAAGTGCACTGCCACCGTGAACCGGTAAGGGTTCCTTGGGTGCTGCAGGGATAGGAGGGAAATGTTGTGTGCAATAAGGATGCTGAGGCACTGGCACAGGTTGTGCAGAGAGGTGGTGGTGTCCCATTCCTGGAGACACCAAAGGTCAAGGATGCGGCTCTGAGCACTGATGGAGCTGTGGGTGACACCGTTCATTGCAGGGGGGTTGGAACAGATGACCCCTAATGGTCCCTTACCACTCAAACCACTGCACGATCTCCACTCGAGCTCCAGGGGTGACCCCTCTGTCCTGCTCCAGGTTCACTCAGACGCCCTTCAACAGGACTCTGCTTGACTTCTCCTCCTGCCTGACAGTGGAGGACTGGCTGGACTCCATCCGGCTGGGGCACTACCGGGACAATTTTGCCATGGCAGGATACTCCTCCCTGGGCATGGTGATGAGCATGAACATTGAGTGAGTACCAGGAAGCAGACAATACTGGTGGGGTTTCCCCAAGCAGTGGTCATCCTGCCTTGGCTTGCTTGACCTTGGTCCTTGAAGAGGAGGATGCCACCCCTCAGGAAACCAAGTTTGGTCTGTACCAGGATGCTCTGGAAATCCTCTGCCAAGACCCTCCCCTGCCTCTTTCTCTCTGCTCTCACTGCCACCACTGGGTAATCAGAATGTGAGAAGTTTTAGGAGTGCTTCAGGCATCACCATGTTTCACGCTGCTGGTCCCAGGGGTCCTGTCTGTTTGTAAACTAGGTGGAACAGAGTCAGAAATTGCTCCCTAGTGCCCAATGCTGGACAGAGGGGGGCTGAAGAAGATATATTCCACCATCCGTTCTCCTTCTGTTGATCTAGCATCTCTCCAGAGGTTCTCTGGGGTAGCTGTTGCCGTAAGTGGTACCAGAAGAGATGGCAGCTATACCTGCTCTCATCCTGGCCTTATGCTCCCAACTTTTGGTGTGTGCTTTCATATCTGAGTATGATGCAATATTTTCTACCTCTGAGGGGAGTCGCTCCTTGACAGAAGGTGTGAGGCAACCAGGCATTAGCTTCAGTGACTCGGAAACGATGTGATGGTGTACAAATTGGCCATGCTGGGACAGGTAAAGCAGGAACCTTTGAAAGGGGAGATGGAGAGATGCAGGCAGAGGGCTGTCCTGTGCACTGACTGGGGGCTGTAGCTGGGGTCTTTGCTGTGGCAATGAGCTGATACAGATCCTTGTTTCTCACACATGTCAGGGAAGCCTTTAAGCACAGAAGCTCATCATCTATCTGTATTTCTGACCGGGTTATCTGAGGGCATCTCACTAAAACTGAATCCAATTTCAGAGCATCAATGTTGTCACCCACCAGCCAGTCAGGAGCAATGCCCCTTGCTTCTGCTCCCCCTGGGATGGTCAGGAGGCTGTGCCATGGGGAATGACAGGCTCTCCTTCCCCAGGCAGGATGCCCAAGGCCGTCGGAAGAGAGACAGGCGAGGGGTTCATGTGGAGTGCATGTGGTCAGGAGTTGTGCCCCTGTAGGACCAACCTGTGGGTTTTCTGATGGTGTCCTTCTTCTCCAGGGACGTTCGGAGTCTGGGTATCACCATGATGGGCCACCAGAAGAAGATCCTGAGCAGCATCCAGGCCATGCGCTCCCAGCTGCTGAACACAAATGGCCCCAGGAGGCACCTCTGAACAACAGCTCTGCAGACCCACACCGAACATTCCTGAACACTTACTTTGGCACAGGGGCATCAGGGTGGGTGAGTGGGAAAGGGGCACCAGACCAGGATCTGGAAATCCTCCAGCATCTCTTTGATTTGGGCTTCGGTGGAAATATGGCTTTCCAGGTACCTCGACAATCCTGCTGCCTCCTTCCCCCATCTGAAGCCAAGAGGGAGGAGTAGCAAACAGAACAGCAATACCAGGACTGATAGGACTGGGCTTGTCGTAGGCCACAGCTCCTTTGGATCTGATAAGAGGGGAATCTCTTGAATCCCTGAACCGAGGAGGGTCCCACAGATTGCCACACAGCAAAGGCAACCCTGCTCCCAGTAGCACGCAGTGCTCCAGCCTGGAACAGCACCAAGCCTGCAGGTGACTTCATGGGCCACCTCCACTAAACCCAAAAGAGCAGGGGACAGAGTGCCAGCCTGCAGCACTAGGGACTGCTGGCAGTGCTAGGACTGCTGGCAGGCTCCCCATACTCTCCCCACCAGAGGGGAACAGGGTTTTCTACCTTGATCCTTGGAAGCCCCATGTCCTGCAGGAGTCTCCACCTCTTGAACACACCAGCACTGCTCCTGTCTGGACACAGCACAAGCGTCCCAGGGCAGCCCAGGCATGCTTTCTAGGGCCACATGCTCAGGTTTCTCCCCAGGCAGAATTGCCATCTCCTGTCCTCTGGTGTCCCCCAGCTGCGCCAGATCAGTGGGAGAATTTGCTCCCACCTCACGTGACTGGGGATGGAGAGACTTATACAAAACTTTGTTCTTGTATCACCCTGGAGGAACCCAAGAGCTGCCACAGTAGCATACTGCCGTTCTACTCCTGGGGCTGCTTGTGTTATCTGCAGAGTGTGGATCCTGAGCAATATTTCCAGCTGCAGCCACACAGTCCATGTCACACACAACGCTGGCAGGATCTCCAGCACTACTCAACTGGTGAGCCCAATGGTGGGCGATCGACTGTTCCTCCTCAGCTCTTCTCCATCCTCCACAGGAGCATCTCTTCTGGCAAGGTTGCCTGGCATGGGGCAATGGCTTCTGGAGACATGCAGTGCTGGTTCAAGAGATTCAGTGGTGAGGAGGTGCCAGGAGGGTGAGCAGGCTGTGGGCTGGGAAGGCTATTCCTGGTTGTAAATAGGGTTTTCTATGGGTTTGGGGACTGTTCTACTGAAATCCAATGTCAAGTACACAACATTTTCTCAAAGCACAGAAGCCTCAGATGTGGGGCTGAACTCACTGCAAAAAAACAAACTGCTGGGAACACGGCTGGGGAGGGAAGCAGTGCTGGAGAGGATGCACTGTCTGCAGGACACACAGCATCCTGTCTGTAGCACTTGCACAACAAATCCAGCATCACTCTGGTAAAAGTGCTGGTGGGATCTGTCCCAGTGTCTGTTTCTCTCCGCGCTGTTTGGGAACAAGGAGGGTGGGGGGAGGGTTAAAGCCATTTCTCAGCTGCAATAATCCTGGCTGAACTGGCCCTGCTGGGGCTAGCTTAGCTTTCTATCCTGGGCACTTACATCCTGATGACTTCTCTGACTGTGGCGGGCACTTTACTTCTTCCTATGGAAGCTCTTTGTAACGGGGGACAGATGCAATGTGTTGTTTAATTTGTATTGCACCTTATGTCCTGCACTCAGACCTGTCACGCATCCACCCTGCAGTCAGTGTAATGATGGAGCTCAGCCCAAGCCCTACAACATGGGGCTAGCCATGTCCTCTCTTCCCAATGATGGGACTCCCTGGTGGGTCAGTCTGTCCTGGACAAACTGTTCTTGTATCCAGGGAGAGCAAAGGACAGGCCTGTGCCTTTGAGGTCATGATGGTTGGGTGCTCCTGGCCCCATGGCCTTGGGGTTTGGTGGTGAATGGAGCTGCAGGCTCTGAGTCTGGGAGTTGTTAGATGGTCCCTTTCCAGGTGGCTCATGGGTCAGACCCTTCAGCATGGTGGAGTTGGACCGTTCCTGCCCCAAGGCCTGAAGATGAACAGACTGTGGCTGGTGGAGTGGGGGGATGGTGGGACAGGGTTTGCCTTTTATATTCAAAGTGTGCACCTCCTCCTGAACAATAAAACTCCTTCTTCCCATGGGCTATCTCTTCTCCTGTTCTTGTCCCTGTGCTGCACAAAGAGTGTGGAGACTCCTAGGGATGATCCACCACGCACAGAAGGTCCAGCACTTGATGCCCATCTTCTTCCCTGCTCCAGAAATAGCCCATAGTTGAAGGATGTGCCCCTATGGAGCAGGAGAGCCTTTGAGACGAGCCCACATGTGCAGTGAATATCTAGACCTCTGACTGTGGGCTCCCTGGCTGGGTGACACTGGGAGAAGCCTCCCCCAAAGCAACACATCAGTGCTGCATAGGGCAGGAGGAATGCAATCATGACAGACCACGTGGGCAGATGTTCCTCTGAAGCACCACAGCTGCTTTCTCTGCTCTCTCCTGGGCTCACTGTGAGCTGTGATCAAAGCCCACTGGAGATGAAAGATGGTGAGGATGCAGGGGATGGCTCAGAGTGGTTCTGCATGGAACAGCAGCAATAGCAGATGCAGAGTGGGCAGCCAAGCATCACCCCATGCTCCTGAGCTCAACTAGTGGTATCAGCCCTCAGGGATGTCTTGTCCAGACCTAAGCTTACTCTCTTCTGGAAATGAGGAATTGTTGAAAAAAATAAAAAAATTAAAACCCAGCAAAACCCTTCTGTCCCAAAATCTGAGCTGAAGCATCTTGTACATGGGCTTGCAAAGCCCATCTTGTAGACATTCTGTTGGAGTATTATCTGCCCTCCGGGAAATGTATTGCCAGTATGTGAGTTGCAGAGACCAAGGTGATTCTGGCAACTATGAGAAAGAATTGTGTTTTTCTTGCCATATAAATCCAAAATGGCACCACAGCACAGGGTAGGATTGTCTCTACCCATGTTACTATCAGGGACAGATGTGACTATCCCCAGGCAGTGCAGCCCACCACCCCCCAAGCACATTTATAGGCGTCATAGCCCACCTTCCTGGTTAGTTGGAGACTTTCCCAAACAGAAACTCAAAGAAAAATGTTTGGAAGGGAATTCTGAAGGACACATCACCCACCTCCTCTGCAAGCATCCCAATGCACACAGCTGTGTGGGTTCTGCTCAGACTCTCTCCCCACTATGCAGACAGGGACAGCACTGTGTCACTTCTTGCTCGTAGTTCAAACATGGGTGAGATGGAGGTAGACTCCTTCAGACAGGTGAGATTATAGAATCTTAAAATCACAGTATCATAGAACATTCTGAGTTGGGAAAGATCCACAAGGACCACCAAGTTTGACTTCTGGCTGCACACAGGGCCACTCAAACCCAAACCCTATGTCTGAGAGTGGTGTCCAAATGCTCCCGAGCTCCACTGGCAGAAGTGGAACAATTCACACACACTCCATCCCTCATCCCTTCATCCACTACAACAAGAATTCCTCCCAGTCCCTCAGAACTCCCAGGATGCTCACACATCATTAGTTCCCACTGCCATGAAAATGCACTCCTGGGATGTCATCAGGGGCTCCTTTGCAACAGCAAATAAACCCTCATATACCACATTGGCCATCAGGACCTCCTTCAGCGCTCCCCATGGGGCAACTCCAATTTGTTCCACTGGGAGCTGGTTTTCCCCCCTTTTCCAGTTTCCAGTTCTAGTCACACCCCATAATAAATCACCTCTGAACCATTTCACTGATACCTCTCTGGGCCAAGTCTGGATCTGTCAGCTCTGTGAGATTTTTGTGCCTGGAATTGGCAGTCCAGACCTGCAGAGCCCTGCATGAAGCCACCTGTCTTAGCTCTGCACCCACGCCTGCAGTATGGCAGCATGATGCAAACTTGCAGGGGGCAGATCCACTCTGTGGATGGTGTTAACAGATGGTGAACTCTGCCTTGTATTTACTGATACGATTCCTGTCTGATCACATACCAGCCTGGTCTGCCAAGGAAGGCAATATTCCCAAACCTCTGTCTCACTGTGCTTTGAGCACAGCCATTTAGCATCATGCCCAAGTAAATTACTCAGAATAACGTGAAATAAGACAGAAATACTCTCTGCAGCTACCATTTTAACCCTTGAAAGGGTCCCGGGTTAAGTTCTGCATTGATTTTGAAGCTTTTCTTTGCTCACATCTGGGTTGGAAACCACCACGGAGGAGTGAGATGGTGGACGTCCTGTTCTTGGAGGTGCCCAAGGCCATGGATGAAACCCTGGGCAGCCTGATATGCTGACAGGCATCCAGCCCATGGCAGGGGCTGGGTGGCCTGTAAGGATCCTTCCAACCCAGCCATTCTATGATTCCACGATGAAGAGATCTTCCCTCTGAGTAGCCACCTATAACAGAAGGAGGAAATGCATGGCACTCATACCAACCACGTCCAGGCAAACAGGAGTCTTCAAAGTGGGTGAAACTGTTGATTCAGACTCTTAGCCGTGTCACGTTAGAGCCTTTCATTTTGCTGATGCTGAAAGTGAATTATTCCCCAGCATCCATTGATGTCTTCCTGAACCAAGAGACTTCCACTGCAGACTTCTTGTTCCTTGCCATTTCTTCCATTTACTCTCTGCTCTTCCATTTTCCAGAAGAGGTTCCCTCAGGGAGCAGGCTGAGGGATGTGTGTTGCTGTTGGGTGAGATATAGGAGGTCACCACATGTCTTCCTGCCTCACCCCATTCATGCAGGGCAAGATGCAACCCTTCCTTGTGGTGGGTTCCTCTAAAGCTGTCATCAGAAGATGAGGTTCCTCATTACAATTCCTTTATTTCTCTCATATTCAGAGCTGCCAGTGAGGGGTCAGCAGCACTTATGAAATTTTCAATTCTCGCAGGTTTTGAATTTACATGTTTTTTTCCCGTGTCTGAGCTGGAAGAAGATGATGAATAAAAGATTAAAATTAGAGGTCTCCCAGTCATTTAGAGCAATGCAATGAGTGTTTATTATGGGAACAAGAACAAGTCAAACACTGCTGCATGCATACCAAAAAAATTAGCAGTGAACATCAAACAGGGCCCAAACAAAGGGCTGTGCTCTTTGATTTAACTCTCCACTGGGGCGAAGGGTGGAGTAAACCTGGGGAGCAGAGCAGCAGTCTCCTGCAGACGTCTGGAGCTCTGTGTTGGTCTCCAAGATGCTCCAGAGCAGAGACAAACCCCAACAGCTCTACCAACATGTCCTGTTGAAGTGCTTCCCATGGATGGAGACCTCCAAACAATGAGAGATTTGGGGGTAAAATAAATAACAGAATGGATAAATATGATTTTTTTTCTGAAATATTGATCTGTTGATACTCGACATTACTTCTTCAGAATCTTACTACAGGTTTAGAATTGGATTGCTCACATCCCCTACAAGAACTAGATCATAGAATCACAGTATCACAGAATGGGTTAGATTACAGGGGACCTTAAAGCCCAATTCCAACACCTACTGAGGGCTGTCTGTCCCCCACCAGATCAGGCTGCCCAGGGCCCCATCCAACCTGGCCTCAAATGCCTCCAAGTCCTATCATCAATCTCAATCTATTATAATAGAGAAATCTCATTTTGTGTGACTGTTTCCACCAGAAAGCTTCAAAGTTGCACCCAGGGAAGTTGGATATTAAGAAAAACTTCTCTGGAAGAGAGGTCGGGCATTGGTACAGGCTGCCCAGGGGGGCTGTGGAGTCACTGTCCTTGGAGGTGTTAAAGAAAATGAAGATGTGGCATTGAGGAACATAGTTATGAGGTGGTGAGGGTGGTTTGGTGTGGGACTGAGTGATCTTAGGTCTTTCCAACCCTAATGATTCTGTGCTTAATATCATAAAAGGGTGTAAAGCAAGAGACATGGCTTTTTGAGGTAGAATGGAAGGATGGTGGGAAAAAGGTTGACCAGGACAGATTTTGGTGAAGTAGAAGGTGGTGGTGGGACTTGGTGAGAGCTGTGGCAGGAAAAGGAAGGGGATGAGGTGAGAGAAGGAGGGAGCCAAGTAGCTGGGAGGGCAGCTGAACTAAGAAGTCTGTCTGGTCAAACTGTTCCTGGTGTGAAAAGAACTGTGTAACTAAAGGCAATGTCTTCTTGAGAAAATCTTTGGGAATAAAATAAAATAAAATAAAATAAAATAAAATAAAATAAAATAAAATAAAATAAAATAAAATAAAATAAAATAAATAAAAGATTGAACAAAGTCTTTGCAGCTTCTATGCTCAGAGATGAAAGTAGGGCTGGACTTGATGCACAATACCTTCTCTGGCCATGAACACAGCTCTGAGCATGTTGTCACCGTGTTTCCTTGCTCGAGCAAAACAAATCAACTCTTACGGCCAACTGACAATGTCCCTTCCTCACTCTTTCAGCCTCTTTGCTTCCCAGTTCACGTCTGTATCAGCCCAATGATAGTTATGGGAACTGGCACAGCCTTGTCTTGAGGTTGCTGGCTCAAAGTGAAGCAACATCCTCCTGTTCTTTGCCTCAGTTTCCCTCTCCCATTCCAAGTCCTGTCCCCATGCTTGAGCCAGGAGCTCAGATCTCATTCTTCATCCGCTGGGTCTCCATCTCACTGTGCCACCAGGCATCAGCAATGAACGTGACTGGGGATCACCAGTCCAGAGGTCTGGTGTTGGAGGGGTACAGCAGGAGGGGGGAGCAACCCATCCCTCTCCGAAGGGGACTGAAAGGAACACATCCTGTGGGACACCCTGTGTGTGCCAGGCAGCAGCCCCACTGTGGGTGAGATGTTGAACAGGTCGACCCAGCAATCAACCCTCTAAGCAGTGGGATGGCTTGAAGCAGCAAATCTCATCAATAAAAGCTGTGTGCAACATGCTGAAATGCTATGACCCATCTTTCCAGGATGTATCTGGGCCTTCTACCTTTCTCACTCGATTGTGGGCTATCTGAGAGCATTGTAGGCACACCCTCATGGCGTGCCTGGCCCTGTCCCATGCCTCTCCCCCTGGAGGAGTCCAGCCACACAGGGCAGTGAGGATGGAGCAGTGCCTGCTTCTATGATTTATGGAAATAAACGACAGCTGCAGAAAGAGCGTGCAATGTAGCAGTGCCCCTACAGACAAGAGGGTGGCAGCCTCAGCTTGCATCTACATATGTCCAGGAGAAGATGTGAAAGAGGCAAGGCTTTTCTCCAAGCTCGCAATGTGCCCTGTGACGCTGTCCTGAGTGAATGTACCCCAGAGACTGCTTCTGGGTCATGTGTGCCACTCTTCCATACTTAATCACAGCATCATAGAACCGTTTGAGTTGGAAGGGACCCTTAAAGGTCATCTAGTCCAACGCCTCTGCAGTGAACAGGGACATCTGCAGCCTCCTGCTCTCCTGACACTGCCTTCAGCAACTCCTGAGAGCATCCCATCACTTTGCCTTCCTCCTGGACCTCTGTTTCAGCCCTGCCCTGAGCTGAGGACAAGGCCGATACTGTCCAGGGGTTGCTCCCCAGCAGCGGGGCTGAAGCAGATGGGGGTGATGCTGGGTGTCAGCTCCCCACCCGTGTCCTAGGGCAGTGCCATGCTCTGATGTGTGCTGTCTGAAGGACACAGGAAGCGCAGCCACAGCCTCTTTATAATTCCCTGCACACGCATCCCGGGAGCGGGGAGGGCTCCAAGCGTTTTTCTTCGCCTCTGCAGAGTGCCTGTCAGACCCCCAGCTCCAGGAGGATGGGGCGGCGGATGGATGTGGCTGGGCAGAGCTCCCTGAGCTTTGACAGCTCCATTGGTGTCGGCGCTGACAGCCGCGGCCGCTGACTCTGCCCTTCACTTTGATCCTCTCCCAGGACTGCTCCCATCACTGACAAAAACCTTTTTCTTGGCTTTTATGCTCTGCCATGTCCTCACTTTAGCAGGCAAGCCCTCAATGCTGCTCTTCCAGCACTGGGATGCAGTCCTGCCCTGGGGACAGAGCCCTCCAGGCACCCACTTGCCAACCACCCTGCTCTCCTTCTGTGTCCCAGGCTGTGGGCCCTGCCCTGTTGCAGCCTGATAAAATACGTATTTTCTATCAAGAATCCACTGCACAGACCAAAGGAAATCTGTGCTTGAAGGGCACAGCTTGAGGCTGGCACCTGGGGCTGTTTTACAAGGGCCACGATTACATCTTGGGTGTTATTGCCCAGATTTTTAATGATGTTCAACATCCACAGGGAGCATTTACAGTGACTTGAAGCTCTTGCTGCTGCTGGTGGCTGATCTCTTACTGAGACCAGGTTTTTGTGTGGGTGAGGTGTAGGACAAGGGAGTAAACCCAGGCAGACATGCCACGAGTCTATACACTGGATGGCAGAAGGAGATAGGAAAGGCCCCATCTGCAGATGCAGTGCAGGAAACTGCTAGCAAGAATTCTGGCTTCTTTGCCCAAATCCTTCTTTTTCACCATCCTTTATTGTTGGAGCAGGCAGATCATGCGGGTGGTGGAGTCACTGTCCTGACGGTGTACAAGGAGCATGGAGGGGTGGCACTGAGGGATGTGGTCAGTGGGCCTGGTGAGGATGGGTTGGTGTTGGAGTGGTTGATCTTAGAGATCTGCTGTCCAGTTTGCGTGCTTTAAGATCCCAGAAGCATCTCACTCTTTTGGTCATGAGCCCAAACCCTTTCAGCTCCTTCTGAGTCCCTGGAAGGAGGACAAGGGGATGCCACACGTGGCAACCCTCCATTACCTCCAGCCATGGCGACTGCTGTTCTCTGTTCCTCATTTACTCTTTCTCCATTGGGACTTAGCTCTGGTTCTGCACAGTTTGCCCACCAGAACCAGTTGTTTCTCCACACTGGGGCCCTGAGCCATGTGGAAAGCCAAAGACAAAGGGAAGGAAAAGGGAGAGTGGCTCTACCCAGAGACAGGCTCGTCAGTTACTTCCAACTGCTGTACTGGAGGTGGGCACTGCTAAAGGACTGAGTCCCTGAAACTGAGTTTCCCATCTTAGGGCTCAAGGGAGTGAGGATGGCTGCCTGTCCCTTTGTCTGATTCTCCATTCTCCTGTCCTTCCTTAGAATCATAGAGTTGTTAAGATTGGAAAAGACCTCTAAGATCATCTAGTCCAACACCAAACCACCCCCACCATGCCCACTATGTCCCTCAGTGCCACATTTCTATAGCTCTTGAACACCTCCACGAACAGTGACTCCACCACCTCCCTGTGCAGCCTGCTCCAATAAGATACTGAACCCACAATGGGTAAAAGGTGGATATAGGCGAAGAAGCCAAAATGTTAGTGATTTCAGGCACAGCATCCTTACCTTGACAATGCATTGCCCTGTCCCAGCCCATCAGCTCAGCTTTTGGATTCCCCTCCTCTACCCCCATCCCACGGTCCGTGTCCCCCACCCCACCTGGGTAGGACCCCCACCCTTTGCACTGGGCTTCCTCCTGCAGAAGTGGAACAAAGCATGCAATATGAATGAGCCGCTGCAGCCTGTCGCGTGCTGCCGGGCTGTACCCTGATTCGATTAGCACTGATGTTTCTTTCATGAGCAAAAGGCTTTCTCCTCTACGGAGCTCTTTGCTGAGCTCAGTCACGGAAGCAGACGGCTGATTAACCACCCGCTGCCTGCAGCTCCTGCCTGCTGCTGGCCCCCTCCCTGCCTGCTGCTGCCATTCTGCTGCTCCGGAGTGAGCCCTCACCCTGCAGTCTGCACCTGCCCTCCTTCTTCTTCCCAGGCTGCTGTTTGCCACAGGTCCATTCTACAAGAAAGGTTTTGGTGGTTTTTTTTTTTATGACATGACAGCATGACAGGGCTGGGTGTGGCTGGACATGGGGCAGTGATGCTTATGGGACAAGGAACTAAGAATCATAGAACCATTCCAGTTGGAAAAGACCTCACAGATCATCCAGTACAACCATCTACCTGTCACCAGTGCTG
Organism: Oreortyx pictus; assembly: GCA_036925125.1. Lineage (NCBI taxonomy): Eukaryota > Metazoa > Chordata > Aves > Galliformes > Odontophoridae > Oreortyx > Oreortyx pictus. Next base: position 5,879,537 of record JAUPFR010000024.1, on the reverse strand, counting down.
CCCACGAGCTATGCACCTCCTGCACAAACAGCACAGGGTCAGCTCCCACACATTGGCCGTGCTGATGAATGCTCTCCCTTCAGCAGTCTTCATGATTTTCCTAATGACCAGGCTTGCAATAAGCCCGGCTCCTGAGAATTCTGCTGCGTTATTTCAGGAGGTTAATTGTACCTCGCAAGGACATTCCTGCTGCTCATTCCTACTGTTCCCATTTTGCAGTTATCTGGGACAATGTGACCGCTAATGGGCTTCGTCAGAGCTGGGGCAGGGAGAGGGGGATGTGCAAAGTTCGATGTGTGTCTGTCCCTGGGCTTCTGTAGGTAACGCTGAGTCCGATGTGCACCACCACAACTTTGTGCAGTGCCATTTAGACCAACTTTCCTTGTGGAAGAGCCATTCCTCCCCGCTTCCCTCCTCACACCGGGCTCATGAACTTGGTTGTCTCTTTTCCCGAGGGAGAAGCTGCAGGAGGCATCAAAGCAACAGAATTTTACATAACTAAGTGCTCAGCTATCTGGAAAAGCCCTGGGTGATCTGGCTGAAAACCTATGCCTTTTGCATAACCCCAACATTATCCACACTGTTAATTACACCTACGGGTAAATCTTCCCAGGAAGCACTGAGTGGAGGAAAACTGTCCTTCTGTGGCCATGTTTGCACTCTTTTCCTGGATCCTCTACTGCTCCTTGGTGCTGCTGAGGGAAAGGTTTGTCCTTTCTGACCCACTGATTCAATCACAGCCCCGCACTCCCCGCTCCGTTCCCTCCTGGACCTACGGTTGGTGCAGTGCAGGGGGTTGCATTGTTGCTTGCAGGTGTGATCAACTCCGGAGCTAATTGTTGTGCCCATTCCACGTGGGGGAGCAACAGCCCTGCGTGCACAACAGGTATGCGTAAGCTAAAACAGATGCAGCAGCGAAGCGTGGAGAGCTGTGGGTGCGAAGCGGTCTCACTGCGAAGGCTTCGGTGACTCAGCCGCCGAAGGGCTGACCCAGTTCTTACCGAGCAGAGGCCGTTTTCGGGAGCACATCCCCACCTCAGAGCCTGTGCTGCCCCATGGCTGCACCCCAGTGCCGCTGCCAGACGCTGCCTGCAGCTCTGCCTTCACCTCCAGCGAGCAGCGATCCCGCGGCCCCTGGGAGCACTTGACACGCGAATCCTCTCGCGCAGAGAGTGCTTTACACGCTATTGCTGGCACAACACAGCAAGCAGCCAGGGGTTTCTCTGACTCACACGCTCCTCCCTGCATCTCCCCGGGCTTGTCCTTTCCCCGGCCGTCACAACAAAGCCAGCGGCAGTCTGTGCCCTTCCTCTGCTCCCTGAGCTCTGCTGTCCTCCCTGCTCTGCTCCTCGGAGCACATCCCCAGCTCCTTCAGGCTTTCTCCATAGGAGGGGTGCTCCAGCCCTCTGAGCATCTTTGTGGCCTCTTCTGGACTTGCTCGAACACCTCCACATCTTTTTGTGCTGTGGGCCCCGGGCCTGGATGCCGTACTGCAGATGGAGTGCCACAAGGGCAGAGCAGAGGGGGACAAACCCCCTGTTGTCCTCTTCCTTTCCAGGGAGCAGCCCCTCTTTCTTTATACTCGACAGAGTGACCTTATCACAATGGTGTCACTGTGGCACAGCTCTGCTCAGCTTGGGGACTGAGTGTGGGGAAGAGATGGGCAGGATGAGTGGGGAGGAACAGTGAGAAGGGCAAGTGCGGATTCCCACATGTGAGGATGCATCAGTGCAGCTCCGGGGCTGAGCTGATGAGAGGAGATCTGTGGAAAAGGATCTGCGTGTCCCGGTGGCCAACAACTGACCAAAGGTTGACTAACAGTTGACTGTGAAGCAGCAGTGTGCCCTGCTGGCCAGGAAGGACAATGGAACCCTGGGGTGCATTGTACAGTGTGGCCAACAGGGTGAAGGAGGTTCCTCCACTCTGCTCTGCCCTGGGGAGGCCACATTTGGAGCACTGGGCCCAGTGCTGGGCTCCCCGCAGTTCAAGGCAGACTGGGAACTGATGGGGAGTGCCCAGCAGAGGGCTGCAGAGATAATCAGAGCCTGGAGCATCTCCTGTATGAGGACAGGCTGAGAGCCCTGGGGCTGCTCAGCATGGGGAAGAGAAGGCTGGGGGGGGGACCTGGGCATCTGAAGGGTGGGAGGCAAGTGGATGGGGGCAGCAACAGAATGAGGGGCAGTGGGCACCAACTGGAACCCAGAAGTTCCATATGAATATGATAAAAAAATGTCTTCGCTTTGAGGATGACAGAGCACTGGAGTGAGCTACCCTGAGTGTTCCCTTGCTGCTGTAGGTTTGTGTAGTGAAAGGTAAATAGCTGATCTGTGCACAAGCATGCCTGGGGGGCTCTGATGGCTCTGGGGGCTGCATGCAGAGCCAAGCAGAGCTGCAATGGCCAGGGCAGAGCCAGGGAGGTGCATCGGGTGTGCATTGCTCCTGGACTTCAGGCTTTGGACTCCATCTGCTGTAATAAATGTGGAATTTCCTCAGCTCGCACCAAGCTGACAACACGGTGCCTCTGGCGCTTAGCAGCAAGTGGGACAAAACTAGGGCACACAGGGAAAAACTAGGACGTGGTCGCAGCCCCTGAGAAGCTGAGGTGTTTCCTGGGAAGGCTGAATCCACTGCTCAGCACTGATGGCAGGAGTGCTTTAGCTCAGCAGAAAGAAGGCATCAGTTGTTCCAGCGTTGCTTATGTGAGTCAGAGCTTTTACAGCATGTCCTGGTGCAACACGGAATTTTTGGTGCTGTCTGGATGCCAAGCACTATGGGGAGACCTGGAACACCCCGACAGGACCTGCTGCTGCTTTGGGCAGCCCCAGGCACTGCTTTCACTCTTCCAGACCCATTTAGGATCATGCTTCTGAACGGGAGGCCCATGCCCAAGGTTGTGCCTCTCCCTGCCTGTATTCCCTGCTCCCTGCACTGCAGCAGCTGCAGAAGGGAACTAGTCCCATGCTGCAGGGCTGGGGCTGACAGCACTCAGCTCCAGTGCTGGGGAAGTGTGGGCAGCTCCTGCCCATCTGTGTGCGAGGAACGAGAAAATACAGACTGGTGATTTTCTCTGGGGGGCTGAGCACAGATCAATCTCGCTGAGCGCTGCGAAGCCTAAAGGACACCTTGAAAACTTCTTTGCTTTTGTCAGGAAAGGAGCTGATTTCTCGCTTTCTGGGGTTCCTTGGGGACTTTCCCACAGGTTTCAGGCAACGGAGAGAGCATCTTCCCCACGCCCACCTTGCTCGCCTCTATTTCTTCCCCCGGCACCCAGGGTCTGATGCAGACCCCTGGTGTGGCCCTGTTCATGGCAGGAGAGTTGGACTAGACAACCTTTGAGGGTCCCTTCCAGCTCAGACGATTCTATATCATCTCCAGTTGGGTCAGGGATAACACGGATCCGTTTTCACAGGTGCACTATTTCCTCAGAAGCACTCCCTGCCCTCTGTCGCTCGTTCCAGAGAGACTTTCAGCTCTCTGGATGGGGAGCACAGACCCATCTGAAAAAGGGAGAGAGCTTCACCCCATCCCCACAAGTCACCAGATATTCCCTCATCACCCCCCTGTCCGTGACCCCGCAGTGACATGAGGTCACCCCATCCCTTACCTTGCTCCGGGTGGGAGAGCTTCACCATGTGCGTGGAAACATCCCCGCGTCCCACCAGCTCCAGTCAGGGCCCCTCGCTTTGATACTGTAATTTAGCTACACGGAAACAGTTGTGTTCTGAAATTAAGCATACAAGGAGCTCTCCTTAAGCCAGAGGAATTATTTCCACATCATTTCAAATTTTCTGCTCTATTAATTTCCTTCTAGCCTGTCATTTTCTTCATTTGTCCCAAGGCTCCTGGGGTTCAGCTGAGCTAGCACTAGGTGGGATGTGCGGTTCCTTTTCCTCTGGCCAAGTCCTAGTAGCTGTGTGGGCACTTGGATTCTGGGGCTGCTGAAGGTTCAGCCAGGTCCTCAGCTCCCGGGGAGTCCTGAGCTCCCAAGGGACAATGAGTGCTCGTTAGCATCACCTCCAGCTCCCACAAAGGCATTTCTATGAGGATGCTAGAGGCTGCTGCCATCTTTTGTTGTAGAAAACAACGTTGGAAAAGAGCTCTAAGACCATCCAGCTCGACTCCAACCCATCCCCACCATACCTGATAACCATGTCCCTCACATCTCTGTGGTTCTTGAATGCCTCCAGGGATGGTGACTCCACCAACTCACTGGGCAGCCTGTGTCAATGCCTGACCACTCTTCCTGAGAAGAAATTGTTCTTAGTATAACATCCAACCTGATCCTCTGCTGGTGCAGCTTGAGCCTACTTCCTCTTGTCCTCTCACTGTTACCTGGGAGAAGAGGCTGCCCCCCACCTCACAACAATCTTCTGTCCTAAAACTTTTCTTCTCCTAGCACTTCATCTAGCAGCATGTAGCAGGGCACCCCAGTGCTATCAGCATTTCCCTCAGCCCCAGCCATGATTTCAGTGTCATTCAGGAGCACAGCCCCATGCTTCACCCCACTCCTCTGCCTTGGTGCTGACCTACACACGCCATCTTGACATCATGAACCCTTAAAAATGAGCCCTTAAAAATGGGAGTCCATCTGAACTGGTCCAGGCCAAATGTGAGGTTGATTGCTTTGCTGGAATGGGGATTCAACTCCTCTCTCACCCCATGGGAACCCTTCATGATCCAGAAGCATGTGGTGTGGAAGGAGCCACATCCAGTGCAGAGAAGTGGATTTAGAAACTAGAAAGGCAGTCAGTGCTGCACTGGTGGCTTGGGCAGCTCTTAATGCTCTGTGTTCATGGTGTCTTTTGGGGACACCAAGACCTTGGGGACACAGGAGAGTGAGAGTGTGGATGTAGTCACCATGTGCTAGGCTGAACCATACCCTGAGCACCTGATCAAGCTGCAGATGACTCTGTTCATTCTAGGGGAGTTGAAAAAGGTGCCTTATAAAGGCCCCTTCCAATTCCAATGATTCTACGATTCTCTGATCTTGGGCTCTGTTCCTGTGCTGTAGGTGAGCACTGGAATTGGGCTGCTCTATAGCACTGAGGGATGGATTAATCCCCCTCCCCACTCTTCATACATTTCTCTCCCTGTGGTGGTCTCTCATTAGCATCCCACTGCTGTCCTCCAGCTGCTTTCCCTGTTTACCCCATTTCCAAGGCTATCGTAGGACTTTATGAATCATTTATCTTAAGCAGCAATTATTGTCCAAACAACTTATTAATACCGTGGGTATCAGCTTGCTCAAAACATCAGAGGCAAAGCATGAGGCATAAACACTGCAGAAGATGGATTGAGAGAAGGATTGTCTCAATTATAAGAGCCCCCCCTATTTTCTCCCCACTGACACCAGCAATTTCAGGGACACCTACTGGGCACCCGGCCTCAGCATCACTCCAGCATCAGGCTGAAATGCAGAAAGCAGGATTGGGGCAGCAATGAATGGGAAAGTCAGCTGTGCTCAAAGCATGCAGCTGAGCATGATGTCATGCCTTAAAATCATAGAATTGTAGAATGGCCTGGGTTGAAAGGGGTCTTAAAGATCATTGAGCTCCAACTCCTGTGCCATGGGCAGGGTTGACAGCTACTAGATCAGGTTGCCCAGGGCTCAATCCAAAACAGTATCACATATTGCCTTCTGCAGTGATCACTGAGCCCTGGGAGCTCGGGAGGCTGTGAGCACTTTCAGTTGTCCATGGTTATGACAACTGAAGGGTTTTGCTTAGAATCACCACCGGGAGCAGGACTCATGTGCCTGAAGCATTGCCCATAGAGGCAATGGGCTGGGAATGCTTCAAAAGTCATTATGTGGGATCTGAGGACGGTGATCCCCCAGCATGGCATATTCCAAGCAACCTGAAAGAGTAACACTGAGCTGTCTGTAAAAAGATGCCTTTTTGCACAGGATAAACAACACAACCCTGTGAGTCTGGTCAGTGGGGAAAACTTCAAAGCTGAAAACAAAGCAAATTTAGTCACAGCTGCAAATCCTGCTAGGATAAATTGTGTTTGCACAACCTCAATTACTTCAGTTGGTGTGTGCAATATAACACACAGGATTTCCTGGTGATGGTTGGTGCAGCAGCACCACTCTGCTCCATCCAGCACCTGTCAGCCATGATCCGATCCAAGGCCTGAAAAGAAGAATGTTCCAAATGGGTTCAGGTTGGATATTAGACATAATTTCTTCTCAGAAAGAGTGGCTGACCATTGACACAGGCTGCCCAGTGACGTGGTGGAGTCACCATCCCTGGAGGTGTTTAAGGACAGGGTAGATGTGGTACTTAGAGACATGGTTTATAGGGCAATATTGGTGGTAGGTAGGCAGTTGGACTGGATGATCTGAGAGGTCTTTTCTAACCTGAATCACTTTATGATTCTGAATGTCCCTATGAGCACTGAGCACCCTTCAGGGCACCTTTTGTTGAGGACAAGAGGAGGGAGCAGCCCCAGGAACTTAGTTTTATCAGAACTGTGCAAAAGCATGAATGGTTGGATTGGAAGGGGCCTTAAATCCCATCCAGTTCCCATCCACTGCCATGTGCTGGTTGCCCCTCATCAGATCAGGATGCCCAGGACTCCACGGAGCCCGGCCTTGGGCATCTCCAGGGCTGGGGCACCCACAATTTCTCTTCTCCCTCCTGCTTATAAACTCCTCTCAAGCCTGAACACTTCCAGCTCCCTCAGCCTTTCTTGGTAAGATGAAGCCACTCACCCTGGAGGGAGAGCTTCAGTGCAGAACAACGTGGCAGGGGCGGGTTCAAACTGGGGACAGAAACCCACAGTGCAAAGAGTGGCATTGAGTGGGATCTTCTCACCTTGCAAGGAGGAGGCATGGGGAGGGATCCAACTTCTACAAAGAAGCTGTGTGTAAGGTGTGTGTCAGCTCCCGGGCAAGAACCCAGTACTGCAGGGATGCTGTATGACAGTGTGGAGAGGAGAGGCTCTGCCTCCCCCTGTCCTGGCATGCTGAACATGCCAGCCCCTCCGGGAGCATCACCAGCACAGGGTGGGGTTTGCAGCCTTTATAGACACTTCTTCAAAGCCACCGTGTTTGAGGCTGGGGTCACTGCGAGGCCATTCCCTGTCGCTTCTCTGTGAGCTCTTCCCACCACCACCCCCCCCCCACCAAACACACAAAGCTGTTTTCAAATGAATTGAAATGAATCACCTCTACTCCTCTGACAAACTTTTCTCCTCCTCTCTCCCCTTTGAAGATGGCTCAAAACATGCTAGACTTATCAAGAGTAATTTTAGAGGAAAACAGAAAAAAAATATGCAAACTACAGACTCAGGCCCCTGAAGACTAAAGCAGCATCGAAGAGCTCTTCTAAGGCGTGTGGATGCAATGAAGCTGCCTTATCTCCGAGTCAGCGCTGGAGTAGAGAGCCACGTAACGAGGGACTATTTCCCATCTGCTGCATAAATCTAAAGTTACTTCAGGCAGAATGAGGAATCAGAAGATACTTCAAAGGCATTTTAGCTCTGTATCTGTGTCAAACTGCAGCTCTAAGCACTCTGTGTTGCCCTCCTATTAAAGATGAACTTTTGTACTCTGTTAGACATCTTAAAAAGCATAAAACATAAGTTCATTTGCTTTTCAAGTACTCCCACCCCCACCCCCTGCTCGGCTCCTTTGCAAAATAGGAGACTGTTCGGGTGTTTGTGAACAAACAACCTTGGCTTTGTGCTGTGGTTTCATCTCGCTGCCAGCACGGCCGCGTTGGGTGCAACTGAAGTTCTCTGGGTTGCAGAGGGAACGTCTCCAGTGGAGACATGGCATGGTGGGAGCATCCTGGGACAGGCACCTCCCCATAGAATCATAGAATAGTTGAGTTGGAAGGGATCCTTATAGGTCATCTAGTCCAGCTCCCCACGCCTACAGCTACTTCCCAAGGTGTCCCTGCCTTTCTCTGTCCTGAAACTTTTGTGCCAGGGGGTTGTGACTGTGCCTGGGAGAGTGTGATCAGGATGAGACTGACTCAGTGTAACTCTTCTCCTTGCAAAGCTTGTGGCTTTATCTGCATTTTCTACAAAATGAGATGAATTGCGCTGGGTTTCCTGCTGTGAAAATTGGATCTCTTTGTTATTAGCTGGCACCAAGCCCTGTGTTCCAGCATCCTTGTGGGGTGCACCCTACCAAGGCATCCCCATGCAGGACCCCATGAGTGTCAAGAGCACAATGGGACGTGCACTGATTGGCCCTGGCTGGAATCAATTGATGGCACTGAAGCAAAACAAAGAGCTTTGCTGTTTCCAAAACCTACATTACTTCCTGCATTTGCCAGAAGATCTGCAGTTTTGTCTGTGCTTTATGTGGCATACCCTGAAAGAACTGCAGCTCTGCCTTTTTAATGAGCTGCCCACCAGTACTCTGCAGATGAGGCAGCAGGGAGGGAGGATGACCCCATAAGGATGCACTCACACATCTGTGAAGGATGGGAGAGTCATCGCCATGCGTAGAATCACAGGATCACAGAACACCCCGAATTGGAAGGGACCACACAGATCCCTGAGCCCAACCTCTGGCAGCACGCAGCACCACCCAAACCCAAATCCTATGGCTGAGAGAGGTGTCCCAATGCTCTGGCAGTTTGGAGCCATGTTCACTGCTCTGGGGAGCTGTGCCATGGCCGTCCATCTGTGGATCAGAACCTTCCCCTGATATCCAGCCTCCAGAACCTCCAGGGCCTGAAGGGAATGTTTGTCATGGCACTGGGAAGGAAGGGTGTGAGAAGAGAAGAAGGCACTAGGAAGGAAGAGAAGAGATAGGGAGGACTTTTTACAGAGAGCTCAGAGGCAAAAAGTGCAGTGGGAGCAATTAGAGGACTGTGATTCAGGTGTGAGAAAAAAAAGGAGAGGAGCATCCATAGGGGAAGTAGAAAGAGAGTACAAGGAGGAGCTCACAGTCTGGAAACAACTGACCGCGTCATTCTCCTTCGCATCCTTTTTGACTCTTCCAAAGATTTCCCCAAGACCTGAGGGACCTGGCTACCCTTTCCATGTCTCAGGACTCTTTCTCCATGAATTATCCTATCCAGGTGTCCATGGAGTCATTTTATTACCACAGTTTGAACTGAGCTCTTGATGTAGCATTCAGGCCTGACAGCCTCGTGCTCTCCAGATGGCCATGGAGATTTTTAATGGATTGCTGCCACATCTGTCACCTTCAGCAACACTCTGATCAATGTGTTGGAGATTGTAGGCCATCTGATTTCCTGTGGAGGTGTTGTGTGAGTCCCACATGGTCTTGGCCCTTTGTAACTGTGTGTGTGCTTGCTTTGCTCTATGAGTATTCCTCTAGCACCTTTGAGACAACCTCTCGGATTTACCCCCAGAAAGAAGCCCTCGTGGTGTGGGACCTCCAGGATGTGAGATGTGCAGAATGCCACTGCAAAGTTTGGTTTTATTTTTGGTTAATCTACCTGCTCTTCCTCCTGTGCTCCTTTTACACACCATTGTCTCTCACCCCCATCAATCCCCTGGAGATACAGGCTCCTAAAATGAAGGAAAAAATGCAACTCTTAATTTTTAAGCTGCTAGCAAGTTCCTCTTTAAAATATTTTATCCAGTTCATTATGGTTTGGTGCTTTGTTTCTCAGGGTCTGGGCACTCTTCTGCTTTCCTCATTTGGAGAGTAATTTCTTTTCTTTTCTTTTCTTTTCTTTTCTTTTCTTTTCTTTTCTTTTCTTTTCTTTTCTTTTCTTTTCTTTTCTTTTCTTTTCTTTTCTTTTCTTTTCTTTTCTTTTCTTTTCTTTTCTTTTCTTTTCTTTTCTTTTCTTTTCTTTTCTTTTCTTTTCTTTTCTTTTCTTTTTTTTTTTTTTTTAAGAGATTGGTTCAATCTGTAGTTCAACCATACTGGCCTTTAAAACCTAACAATTCTGTTGTACAGTGCTTCAGAGAACATTTCTCCAGTAAGAACATTTCTGATAGCAATGCAGAGGTTTCACAAATTTTTAAACACTACCTACATTCCTATATTTTTAATAAATAATAATTAAAAAGAAAAAAAAAGTCTGGCATTGTCCTAAAAGTACATTTTATCATACTGGGAGATAGCAGAAGCAGTTCTGAACTAACAAGCATGGCCAAGACCCCAGAATGGATTTACCTCATTTGAGAGGCTTTTCCATTAATTTGTTTCACTCCAGGCAAATTATATGTGCCTCTCAAATTGGGCTTAGTGAAGATCTTAGTCACAAACAATTGGTCTCAAACCTCAGAGATCAAGGGTAGTTGATATCTCTTTTTTCCTGTAATCTAATTTGATTCCCAATAGTGTGTGGCTAATGCGGGCATACAATGCACCAGACGAAGCGTTTGCAGCAGAGACAGGGACGTACAGGGCGGTGTTAAGATCTTACTTAGGTTATTATCCGCAGCTCAGAAGGGAATGACAGTTGCGACAAGTGCTGGGAGGATTTGGGGAACGGAGGCATTGCTTTGCACGCAGCTGACACAAGCAGGGCTGAGAAAGGAGATCACGATCTTTTAAATGTGCTTTGGGTGATATAAATAATAAGAGGAGAAAGGAATGATCTGATTGCGGTGACGATTCTTTTATCACGTAAAATCTGCATAAACTGCCTGTGACCACAGTGACACGGAAAATTAAGAGATTCATAAGCACACAAAGAGCAATGGTTTCCCAAGCAGGGAGAAGGGGACAAAGAGCCCTGAGATTAATACCATAGCAAAGGGTCAAGGCAGAAGTGAGCCCGGTGTTAGAAATGCAACTACTCGCTTGGGCAGAATAGCAGCATCCCCCGGGGAGGCTGAAAAGGATGGTCCATCACTGTCTGCTCACATCTCTTTGTTGGGGTGGTTGTCCTTGACTCAGTCCCACTGACCGCCTGCGGAGCCAGAAAGGACTCTTCTCCTTAATACTTTTTCCCATCGCTCCATCTTTTGGTTCTTTTCTATGCAAAGGCACTGAAACAGATGGAATAACCCAGGATAGGACCAACCAGGCCTTGCTCAACCATCACCATAACTGAGGTCAGGAAAGATGCTTCCCTTGCCAAAGAGGATGGTTATTTTGATAGGACAAGGGGGAATGGCTTTAAATTAAAAGAGGGGAGATTTACACTAGATCCTAGGAAAATTTTTTTACTCAGAGACTTTTTTATTAAGTGAGACACTGGCACTGCTGCCCAGAGAGCTGTGGGTGCTCCATCCCTGCAGGTGGCCATGACTACCAGCTCATGGCAGGGGTTGAAACTGGATCGTCTTTAAGGTCCCTTCCAAACTAAGCCATTCTTTGATTCTATGGTCCTATGATTATCTCTCCACACTGTAGCCTTTGTCCTCTTCTCCCCAGGATCAGCAGGAATTTCCTCCAGAGATATCACCTGCTTGCAGTTCTATTCCTTGATACCTACAGAGTAGAAGTGACCACCTCAGTACTGCTGGGGGAGCTTTGCAGAGGAAAGGAGATGTGCATCATGGACCACCTTGCACCATATCAGTGGGACCAAATGTCTGGGAAGTGTGTTGTGGTGTACATTGTCCATTTGGACTCTCTGCTCTGAAACGAGCTGCTCAGTCCACTGCAAAGTTCCCCTGGGATGCCAGAAGCAATGGAGAGGCCTGGGATTTTTGTGGGGACCAGCCAGCCTTATTTGATTACCAGCAGATCGAGGATGCACACAGAGATAATTAATTAATTGAGACTTTCCCAGTCTCCAGACTTTGGTTTCTATTGATCTCAGTTTTATCTGGAGTAATAGAGACAATTAGGAGGGAACACAGAGGCAGAAATTAATTACCAATGGAATGGAAACCGTGGCTTTCAATTTATTAAACTTTTATCACAAAGGAGCACTGGGAGAGCCCCTGTGCCTCCCCATGTCCTCTGCCCCATGCGAGGCACTCCCTTGCGCTTGGTGATCAATAATAAATGATAAACTTGTCCTCCTTCTGAGCAGGGCCAGTGCTCTTGCACCAAGCCCCAGGGTCCCAAACCCTCGGAGAAGAGCATCTGGGCTGCTTGGACAGGCAGTACTCCCTCCCAACAGGAGCCTGGAGCTGCCTGCGTTGCACTGCAGTGAGCTGCTGCCAGCCCTGCTGCGTCCCGCTGTGCTGACGGCTCTGGTAGGCAGAAGCTGCTCTGCGGGGGCCGGGAACAACTCATTGCTATTCCTGTCCTGAGCTTGCAGTGGAAGGCAGCCCTGCCTGCCCGCGGCATTGGGATGCTGCAGCTGCATCCCACCAGCAGATAACTGAGGCTGTACTCCCAAATGTAGCGTCCAAGTCAGATCGTGTTGCTGAGGGTCTTGCACAGCTGAGCTTTGAAAACTTTCAGGGATGGGGATCCCATGAGCTCTTGTTTGGGGGCTGCACCATTCACATAGGGATATTTTTATTATGCCCCATTGAACCGAGCACTATTTCTGTATCCTCCTATTCTTTCACTCAATACTTCAGCCTCCTTTAAAAACCTCTACTTAAGGCAGTGAAAGATAGTGAATCACAGAATCGTTAAGGCTGGAAAAGACCTCTAAGGTCATCCAGTCCAACCCCAACCCACCCCCACCAAACCCACTGACCGTGTCTCTGAGTGCCACATCTCCATGGATCTCAAACACTTTCAGGTACTGTGACTCCACCACCTCCCTGGGCATCCTGTGCCAGTACCCAACCAGTCTTTTGTAGAAGTTTTCCCTATTATCCAACCTGAAACTACAGGTGCAACTCCCTGAGTTGGAACAGAATTACTTCCCTTGGTCTCTTTTTGTGTCCTCTTCTCTAGCCCTTGACCATCTTGGTATCCTACACTGGTGTCAACTGCTGGACTTTGACAGCATGAGATGGAATGACTTTAAGTTGTGCCAGGGGAGGTTCAGGTTGGAAATTAGGAAAAATTTCTTCTCAGAAAGAGTGATCAGGCGCTGGCACAGGCTGCCTAGGGTGATGGTGGAGTCACTGTCCCTGGAGGTGTTCAGGAACATGGAGGTGTGGCACTGGGGGATGTGGTCAGTGGGCATGGTGGGGGTGGGCTGAGGTTGGGCTGGATGATCTTGGAGGTCTTTTCCAACCTTAATGACTCTATGGTTCCTTGATCTGCTGTGTGGAGTGCCCAGAATGGCATACAGTGCTCTTTTGTGGCTATTTACGTGCTGAGTAGAGGGTATGGTGACTTTCTCAGATGTACCAGGTATCCTTTGCCTAATGTGGACCAGTCTAACGAAAGCCCCCATCACCTCTGGCTCAAGCTGGTCTGATCTGGCCCATGCTCAGTCAGTACGATCAGGTGAGGACCACACTGGTCATACTGGCCTTAGCCAAACTGCAGATTTTTGCATCACCAGAAACCTTTCTAGGGTCCTTTATGAGCACATTGAATGCTCTTATCCCAGGATCAACACAGCAAGCCCTATTATGATGCAAAAAATGTCTGTTTATTACCATGTATTTAAGATGGTTCCGTTTCTTTACAAGTCTTTTTCAGAAGCATCAAGTCAAAAGATTGAGGTTTGTGATATTCCCGCGGCGACAACTGACTCTTTCACTGAGGTCACAGATTTAAGATTCTTAATGTGAGTCGGCATCGCACTGGATTGCAAAGGGAAAAGCACTCTGGAACAGCTGACTTGCTGATGGCAGTGTGTGCATGCTCTCAGAAATTAAGCAGTTGGGGGCCTGACCAGTATTTGACTAGGATGCAGATTTTAAATCCCTGGTACAGAAAGCACAAGCCAATTAGTCATGCTTAAATACATGGGAGATTGCTGGAGCCCCGAGCCTGTATGAGCTGTAAGACTCAAGTCTGCCCTGCTAGTGAACCGATTTGCAGGGAAATAGGGGAGGAGACGTTTTCTCAAAGTGAAACATATATTCTTGGAGGATGTGATGTTTTAATGCAATTAAATAAATGGCAGATTAACCTCCATAGCCTTGATTAGCCTTATACTGGGATTCACAGGTGAAGCAAGTATGAAAAACACAAAGAAAACAGTCTACAGTTAAGGGGATTTGGAGTATATGACTTTCCATAGCAGCTCTTAATGTTTCCTGAGGTGCTATAGTAATAGTAAAGACAAACACAACTTTGGAATTGTGTCCCTCCTGACCCAACAAGGTCCGGGTCATCTTTCATTTACATGTCACTCAGCGCATCCTCCTGCTCGCCTGTGAATCCTAAATTCGATCTGATTTTAGTCTGATTACTTTCCCCTCCACTTGAGAGAATTAATTAATCTCCGGCTCTGCTCTGGGCTTTTTTCCCAGTCGATGAAAGGAGGAAGGAAAGGGTGGTGTATGTGTCATTAATCATCATTACATTCGTGGCTCTGGAATTAGCTTGCCGTGAAAGCCAACACTTGTACAGTAGAGGAGCTCTGCCACATCCCTGTACATCTGAACCTTTACAGACTTTTTCCGGAGAGAAGCAGAGGTTTGAGGGAGGAGTGACCCTCATGTGGATGTCACACAGTGGAGGGAAGCCAGAACCTCCTCGGTGTCAAAGGGGCTCTACAGTGGTGAAGAATCTCTATATGAATCGGTACAGCTCCGGAACTGTCAAGTCAACATTCAAGTCAAGCCAGAGCTTCATGTCACTGATTGCCATGGCCCATACCTCCATTGGCCAACTTCATACCCTCCATACCTCCCTTGGGTTGCCCAGCTTGCTGTCCAGTGCTGGCTCCATGTGCCATACATAAAATTTTCCATCCACTCTACACAGCACATGGCTTTGAGGTGCACGGGGAAGACAAGTGATTAAGAAGGCATTTTCCTGCAGCAAGCCTTGCCTTCCAGGCAGAGCTCATTTGCCTTCAACTCTCTCCCCCCCCCCCTTTTTTTTTTAATAAAATAGTACAAGGAGGTCTTCAAGGTTTACAGTGGTCTCTCCAAGTTTAAAAGTGTGTGCACTCATCTTGCCGTGAGTGCTGAGTACTTTTGGAGGGCGAGGGGAAAGGTCCCATCTCCTAGAGCCTGTTCTGTACGGCTCTTGGTGACAGTGTTATCCAGTTTCATTCACCGTCTGAATCATTAACAGGAGCAATGCACACAATGCATCAGAGCATCTTCCCCAAGCCTTCCTCTTCTCCTTCCTGATGCACTATATATTTGCCAGTGCAGTAGAAAATAGGTGACTGAGTCAGCCTGAGCTCCTGATCCTTGTGCCTCTTCTGTCTGCCTTTTGCTCCAGGCTTTGACAAATGAACGTCTGCTTTGCTTTACACAAAAGTGCTCTGCTTGTGCCATGAGCCAATGTGATGGTGATGGTGGGACCATGCTGGGGCAGGGGGTCTTAGGTCACACCTCGGAGGACCTTGTGTTTAAATGCCACTTAAAGCAATGCACAGCATCTGCCCAGGCACTGCTTTCCAGGATACAGCCCCCATCGGATGAATGTGACCCATCCGCATCAGCCTTTGATGTGCGACCTTGCAACCAGCCTTGTTAAAATGTATGCCTCTGAAATGAGCCCACCTTAACCAGGACGCAGCATTACACTGTCATTACTGATTGCACGTCTTGCTTTCTCTCTGTCTCCCTGTAAATAATGTATCTTAATAACCACGCACGCAGAGCAGGCTGCCTTTAACAGACATTGCCTAGAGTAGCCGTGCTGAGGAAGCACATTCACTCACGCTATGCCTCAAAGCTCTTCATTAGTACATCAGAAAAGGCCAGAAAAGCAATGCAAATATTCTGATCAGTGCTTTCAGAAGGATTTTCCATCCCTGACTGGGTTGGGAGTGTCTTCTTGCACACAACTCTGCTGCAGCCTTCCTCTGAGTCTGCCCAGCACCTTCAGGACCTATTACAGTCTTACAGAACAATGTGCCCACCACACCGCCTTCCCCTTTCCTCTTCTTTTCATCTAGCTGCAGTCTTTTAATCCTTCAGTCAAGCACAATGGGCTCAGAGCCAGCCCTGGACCAGGATCCATCTGCCTTTCCCCACAAACTACAGGGCTCAGCAAGTGCAAACCATCCCTGGCTGCAGGATTGCAGTGACCTCACCCCTGTGCCGAAGGCCAACTGCTGGCAAACAGAGAAGGTGCCCAGAGAAGCTGTGGATATCTCATCCATGGAAGTGTTCAAGGCCAGGTTGGATGGGGAACAACTGAGTCGAGCAGAAGCTGTCCTTGCCCATGGACAGGCGGGTGGAACTGGATGGGCTTTAAGGTCACTTCCAATCCATCCTCTGATTCTGTGACTCTATGACACTTTGCAAAGCGACCAGCTCCACCAGGGACATGCCCCAGAACCCAGCCAGGCCAATGCTACTCCACTCATGCTGATGAGCAGATCTGAAGCTGCACTTTGCAAAGCTCATGTTCTTCTTTGTACAAGATTTTTCCCCTGGAAAGCCCCTTGCTTGCACCGTGTGGATGACACCAGCTGAATTTGCCATGATTCAAGGTGTTATTACAATGAATGTGAGCTTGAATTAATAATGGCACTTTGAAGCCACTCTCTGTGCTTGCCTGAATCCCTCCCGCTGCACGACTGGCACTGTGCTGCCGAGGAACCGCATACACGCTGCTTCATTTTGCAGTAATAATAGCCTTACTCTAAGAGAGATAAACAGCGTGCAGAGGTTTTGCTGGCAAAACACAACTCCAAATGAACTGATAAAAATGGTTCACAAAAAGCTATTTCCAGCTACTCCGCCCAGCTGGAGCTGCCTCTCCTCCCTGCCTCTGAGGGCAGCTGTGGCCATTGCAGAGGGTGCATCCATGCAGGAGGTCAGTGTCCAGGGACAGGCTGCAGGGATGTGCTGGGAACATCACCAGAAGTCCTGCTCTGAGATACTTCCAACTCTGGAGCAGAGCCAGAGCCATTTACTCAGAATGTCCCAAGTCACTTTTGTGACAGATCCTCACACAAAGCAGTCACAGCAGCCCTTCCCCTGCTGCTGCTGCTGCTGCTCACTCACTCTCATCAAAATGCAGAGCATCCCTTACCTCTGGACAGCTTACAGTAAGCAGTTGTCAGACACTTCTATAATCCCAGGTATAATAAACCATCCCTGGCTGCCTGATGCCTGTATCTGTCATGTGAGCCAGCTGTGCGTGAGGACAACGCTTTGCATGCAGATTATTTAGCTGTCCTCCGTCTGATCCAAACAATCCCAACGCACAACCCGTAGCAACACCTCCTCCTTCTGGAATCTTGTTTTAGGACACTGGAGGGAGGGAGGGAGGGTTTACACTCACCAGGAGTATCCCATGAAGGACCACTTAGGATCAGCTGCAGTTATATGAAGCTCTGTGTGTGCAGATGCAGGACCACAGCCCTTCTGTCCCTTAGTATCAGCTGGAGTTCTGGTGGATCCCCAGATCTACTTCAAATCCCCTTCTCAGGCACGGCTTAAAAACCATTATTTCTATTTTGCAGATGATATGGCATTCTCATCTTCAGCTTTTGACATCTAAAATATCTGCAGCCTTTTCTAATGCCCAGAGGAGCTGAAGGTGTTCATCACCTGGGAGAGCAACAGCAGTTCACGGGCTGCAGCTCATGGCCTTCTCTCCAGAAAGGGGAATTTGCTGTCCATCTGCAAATCCAGCACGCTGCAGAGTTTGCATGGGGACCTCTGTAGGCAGCATAAACATGAGTGCATGTTTGCTCCAAAAGTAACACCTGCTATTTCATTATATCTGCTCACAATGTCAGAGGTGGATGTTGGTGGAACAGCAGTAGGGGTTGAAACTTCTCACCAATGTCCTGTTACACTTTGTAGCTGTGTGACAGATGGCAGCAGACAGTCAGACAGAACAGCACCTGACACAAGAGAGTGTATGAAGCGAAGGGCTATCATTGAATTCCTCCATG
Organism: Oreortyx pictus; assembly: GCA_036925125.1. Lineage (NCBI taxonomy): Eukaryota > Metazoa > Chordata > Aves > Galliformes > Odontophoridae > Oreortyx > Oreortyx pictus. Next base: position 5,861,745 of record JAUPFR010000024.1, on the reverse strand, counting down.
CAGAAACAATGGCACTCCTTGACATTCACTGTCTCTTGTGAATGTTTATGGAGAAGAGTAGATGTGAGCACAGTGAGGGGTGGGTGCAGCATTTCAGCAGCGGTGACAAGCCACATTCTGGATGGCCATGCAGATTCTGATGAGCACAGAGTGCAGGCTCTTCTTCATCACTGGCAAAAAAGATAGATAGTTAAGAGAGAGAGAGAGAGAGAGAGATGATGGTGGTGACCATATTGAAAAATAGCATTCTGTAGTTGAGAATGTGCTCTACCAAATAGTGTTATTGGGCTCTTTGTATTTGTTGCAATTTCCACGGAAATGAGTAGGAGGCATTACTTTCAGAGTGATTGGCTCTTATGTACAGAAGATGAATCTCTCCAGTATCTAGACTCAAATGCTCAGTTTCCTCATAATAAATCCTGTGCGATCCAAAAGAGATCCCCTCCTGCATCCCATGAGTCGCCCTGCATCCCTGGGTAGCAATTCTGCTTACTCTGAAAGGTGTCCTGGAGAACAGCTCGTGATGGGATTCCCAACAGGACAGGAGGACTGGTGGCTTTATAGGGGATGCCCTGAGTGGGAACTGGGAAAGGTCTGAGGCTTCTTGGCCTCCAGGTCTGCAGGCCACTATCATCCTACAACACCCTAGGCCTCAAGGACTTCAGGTCACGTTCTAGACCCTCAGAATCAGTAGTCTTGGATCCCACTTTATTTTTTTGTGTCCCTGAGCTCTTTGGGTTTCTGGAGATGAGCTGTCAGTATGCTCTTGGCTTCCCTGTGATGTGTCTGGAGTTAGGCCCAGGGCTTTGCTTGGTGTCCCCCTCCTGCCATTGTCTCTTTGTTCTTCTTCTCTGTGGGTATGCAGATAAACCTTTAGCACACATTGTTTATTGTATCTCTGTGTAAGATAGTTCTATCATATCCCCTTCAGCAGTCATGGAGTGAGACCACCACGGGCAGACCCTCTCCAGCATGCAGAACACGACAACAGGGTTGAGCAGATGCTGTCTCCACATTCAGGCTCAGCAGCATGATTTTGTTGTTGTAGAACCATAGAGTCATCAAGGTTGGAAAAGACCACTAAGATCATCCAGTCCAACCATCAACCGATCCCCACCATGCCCCCTTAACCATGACCCTCAATTCCACATTTCTTGACAACCTCCAGGGACAGTGGCACCACCACCTCCCCAGGCAGCCCAGGAGTGCCCTGTGTTTCCATGTGCATCTAATAGAAATTCTTTCTGAAGCCAAAACACCTGGAAATGCTCTTGGTGCCACATTCAGTAGGATGGCATGCAACATGCTCACACTCATCACCAAGTTGGATAACACTTTGCAAGGGTCTGAAGTGCAATTCCTTGCCCAGTTTGGGGGACACAGCTCTTCCTTGTGAAGCCTGTTTCCACTAGCCCTATCTATTGCCCTGCACTGCTTTAGTGTCTGCACACAGGGTTTTAAATTCAGGAAGACGACCTGTCTAGCACAACACAGGAATTGTCACTCACTCACTTGTCCAAAGACGGCCAGTGTGGATCTGACAGCAACAGGCAAAGGGAAAGAAAGGAGGAACTGTGTCCATGTCCCCACTGCACAGTCAAGGATGCTGAGGGACCAAAGCATGATGATGCAGTCAGCTAGCTACCATCAATCACAGGGCCTCAGCAGAGGCTTCTGAGTATTTAAATCATTAATTAAGATTAATGAAATGCGCTTATGCAGTTTATCTAAGTGCATGTTCCGAAACTGAAACCCAGTCATTAATTAGTGAGTGAGACAATCTGAAGAGCTCAGTACAATCCCCTCTTAAGCCCCAGTCAGGTACATCAGCATAGCTCCAGGCACAGGGATGTGGCCCTATCCAGGCAACACTTCACTATAACACAAGAGCTGATAACTGAGATGAGACACAGTCTGTTTCCCACCAACTTTCCAGATAGTTAATGCTTTTCACTTGAAAGTCCATCCTGTTCTGGGCCAGGAATGGGAGACACGACCTGTTAATCTTCTGGGACTCCATTTGGCTTTCCTCCTCCTCCTCAAAAAAAAAAAAAAAAAAAAAAAAAAAGATTAATTTGAAAAGCTTGGGGATTAGAGAAGAATTAGAGCTCCCTAGAAATCCCATTCCCTGATCTGCCCAACCCAAGGACCCCCAAACCAGCAAGCAGGAAGGCAGACACATCCCACTACAGGATCAATCAGAACTGTGAAGTATAACGTCCATTCCTTGCACTGCCACAGATGCACAGCTGGAGGATCTTGCATGTGACAGCTTATGCTCACCTCCTGGGTGACCATTTCTGGTGGAGGGTACAGGGCATGGGGCCATGTTGCCTTCTGTCTCCTGGTACAAACTCCCCCCTGTGTCTGGAGTTTAGAGATGAGTTTCAGGACATGTCTCACGGCCACTCTCTAGGGCATTTGAGAAAATAACGTAACAGAATGACTTTCTCCACAGTGCAATAAAACAGATAGGTTGGCAGTAAACTGCATCAATTACAGGGAACTCAGTAATTAATTAGAAGCCAGGAGTCTTCCCATCCCTCAGTGCAGCTCTGAAATTAAGAGCTGGAGTGAAGAATAACTTCCAGGCCAGACAGTCAGTGCTGGGGCCACACGATTGCCTCCCACGCAGAGACACACCGAAGAGTGCAATTGCCTCCTAGAAGATGTCAATCGATTTGCTTTTCAGTTGGCAACAAGGACACGGGTTTGACCTCTGCCTGCAGAGAGAGGGGAGAACATTTAGGTGATGACTGTGGGAGGGGATCCAAAACAGTTCATACAATTGTGAGTGGAAAAGCGTCTTCCTGAACTGGGAATGGGCTTTCTGCTCATTGGAAAGCAGCAGAAGTGGATGAGTAGGGGAGGGAGAAGAGCAGAGAGGCCACAGTCCCTACACATCCCTGCCCGGAAAACAGCATTCCTCACTCTGCCCTGCATGGATGCAGCTTGGCTGGGATATTCCTCAGCAAATCTGCTAAGCCAGAGCTTTGCTAATGGTGCCTGCACGGCAGCAGCCGGGGTCCTGACAGCCAGAAGCAAAGGCAATCAAAGCCTCCAAAGCAGCAATCAGACGCCCTCCAAATTGAGCAGACGTGAGAAGTGAGTTTGCAACTTCCGATCGATCCGGCAGCCAAGGTCGCTTAGAGAGAAGCTGAGTTCCTGGAGAAGCCACTGTGGTAAGCAAGCTGTAATAGGAATAAGCCGTAATAGTCTCCAGCCGGCATGGACCTCCAGCTGCCACTGACCCAGTTAACATGAACACTTGCCTGCAGGAAACTTCTACTCCATTTTTAAGGTATTATGTCAAGAAAGCCAGATCATGGCATAGAGAGGAGCCTGGGAAGGGCACATGTTATTCTGCTGTGTGTGCAGGACAGAGTGTGGGAGGCAGACGATTTGGAAAGGTGTGTCACACTGTCTAGCACATCCCTCAGAGCCTTGAGCTGAACACTAACCCTGACATTGACTCAAAGCCTAACCCAACCCTAAGCCTAACCCTAACCCTAAACCTCACCCTAACCCTAACTGTAACCCTAACCCTTACCTTCACCCTAACCCTAACCCTTACCCTAAACCCACAGAGGTGGGAGAGTTCTGTCCTTGTGGGGTTTTCAAGGTGTAGGTAGAGCCATTGGAATCTTGATCTAGTTGGGAATAGTCCTGCCATGAGCAAGGAGTTTGGCAGGGGATCTCAGAGGTCCTTTCATCGTCCCTAGTGGATTTCACAGTACTGCGCCTGGTGAACATCACTTATCTGCTAATTAGGCTTCAGTGCGAGGATGTCATGGGGTTAGGGTGGTATAACCCCAAATGTGACCAACACGACCAACCCTGGGCTTGGGGAGGCCCTGGCTCCTCAGCCCAGATGCAGTGCCTGCTGCCTGCAGGAAGGCTTTTCTCACTTACTGACCTTGAAATGGGCAGGACTCTGCCTTGAGTCTACCCACTGGATTTTGATGGATCCCTGAGTAGTGGCAAGAAGCCAAAAGTTGCCCACACAGTGGCAAGTAAATCACTTGGCAGCCCATACTCCTGTGTGTGCATACTTTTCAACATTCTAGGCCAACTAGCCCTCATTAGAGACCAGCACAAGAATTGCTTGGTTGCAAGCCAGCTCCCATCATTTCCCCAAAGCCTTTTTCTTTCTCTCTTCCCCCCTTCTCCTCTAGGGAAGCAGCCCCAGAGCAATGCCAGCGCTGCCAGGCACACCTCAGCACAGCAAAGCAGTACTCCTGTTGCATGCCTCAGGGCTCCTGGCATGCTGACAGCATAGCTCTGGGCACCCCGCTCTGATCCCATCTTATTTATGGCACATCCTTCCTGTCCTCTCCCAGCTATTATTGCCTGAAATGTTGTAATTTAGATTCTGGCTGTGTTTGATTGCAAACTCTTCCAATCTACAAATTTCAGTGACGAGTACTGGAGCAGCTCATTTACATGCCAAAGTGATCAATCTGCAACTGCTTGTTACACAAGCGAATAAATAAATAACAGAAACATTAAAGAACGAGAAACAATCAGCCATATTAACAAGGAGATGTCTAATAATGAAAAACTCTGACATCCATAACAGAGAACAAGGGGAGGAGGAATGGGACAAGCTTTCTCAGCATCGCCCAGGGCTGCTCAGCATTCATCTATCTCCTCTCATCCTGTGAGCCAACAGGGATGCGCATCAATGCCAGGAGACAGCAAGCAAGGGATGGAGCGTGAAATCCTGGCTTTTAAAGCCCATACCTGTCTTTGTCTCTTACACGTGCTCCATGTGAAGCATCTGTCATGGGAACGACACATCCCCTGGGACAGCAATTAACACATTTTAAACATGGAGTGTCAAATGCCCACGCAGCCTGATTTTCAGCTAGCATGTCAGGAAATCCTTCCAGGGCATCTGAACCACTCCGGCTTCTCATTTCATCCATCAAAACATGGGATGCCAAAGCCATCACATCTTGCAGGGTGTTTATCTGGTGGTCAGCAGGGTTGGGCACTTGGGCAGCAAAAAATCACAGCTTTCCAGTGCTCCGGGCTCTGTTCTTCGGGCACTGTGAAACCATCAGTGACTGCAGACACATGGATGCTCTGAGCTGTCCCGTCCCCACGGGCATGGTGGAAGCCTGGGATGCCAATGGGTGTGTGCATACCTGACAGCACTGATGATGTCCCACCTGCCTGCCTCTGTCACTGCCTCCCTCGCAGTGACAGGCGGGTGCTAGCTGCTTGATTTTCTTTTTTTCTGGCAGCTCCTGCCTGTCACTGCTCGGCACCACAGGGGATCCCCAGCGGGAAGGCAGCAGGGGAACATCTCTCCCTGTTTTCTGCTGTCAGGCAGCTGGTGTGTGGTTGCCAGCAGTGGGAAGACAGGAAGGAGGCTTTGCAGGGGTCATTTTTCTTCCATGAAGAGGTGCAAGGCTGGCACTGAGCTATCTTGCCTGGCAGCACTGGACAGGAGAGCAAGGAGGTGAAGGAGCCTGGGTGTCCTGAAAGGAGGGGGAAGGTTGCTCAGCCAAAGGCAGCAATGGGCACCTTGATGATATGGGTGCTCACTGGAGTGCTCTGCATCCCCCTGAACTCAGGGCTGTTTGCTTTGGGGCAAGATTTGGGGTCAGCCAGGGCTCTGAAGAGCACATACATCTCACACTGCTTCTCCCATAGGCACCCAGCTTTCCATCTCCCTTGGGCACGGACCCATTTCACGTCACCTGGGTTTTCCCGCTGTCATCCTATGCCACCTCCAGCCCTGGGTTTGGAGAAAGAGCTTTGAGCGGCGGATGACATCAAATGTCTGAGAGAGCACTGCCACCTGGTGGCACTCTGCCTGTGCTCAGCAGGCTCAGGGACCTGAGATAATGCATGGCCCAACATCAGCTTCCAGGAAATGCTGGAAATCCGTGGTCAGCCCCATAACTTCAGCATTTATGTGATGTCAAAGGACATGGGAAGAAGGACGCAGGAACAGCAAGACACAGCCATCCATCAAACCCGGACGAAATGATGGAGTGGACTCATTTTGGCTGTATATTAACAAAGGGTAATAGGGCAGAAATACAATTACTGTCCAGAAGTACCATTTTGAGGAAGGAAGGTCTTTTCAAGCTCACCTGTCATCTTTTCTTGACACGATTACAGGTCCAGTTGACAGAAGAACTGTGTTGATAGAATAAAATTGCTTTTTCTTCTGGGCATCTGATTTATTACAGGATTGACATTTTGATTAAAAATGTGTATTATATTGCATTAAGAGGGCGTATGAATTAAAGACCAGCTCAGTGACAGATCTCTGAAGGTAGCTATTAATGGAGATGTACTGATTAGCAAAGTTTTGTGTGCAAGGACTTCCATGGTTCATTTTCAAATAGAACTGATCAAGAGAAGAGGGGATAGGAGAAAGAGAGAGAGACAGAGAGAGAGAAAGAGAGAAAGTTCATATGGAAGGGACCTACGAAGATCATTGAGTCCACCTGTCAGACCACTAACCAGAAGTTAAAGAGCGTGATTAAGGGTATTATCCAAATACCTCTTGAACATTGACTCTTCCACAGTTTGTTCACCTTCATGTCAAAGAAATAACTCCTAATGTTCAATCTGAACCTTCTCTGGTTCAGCTTTGTGCCATTCCTGTGTATTCCACTGTGGCTGACCAGAGGCATCTCCTTTCCCCCTGTCAGGAAGTTGGCAGAGGGCAGTGAGGTTGCCTTTTGTCCTCCTTTTCTCCCAACTAAACAACCCAGTATCCCCAGGCTCTTTGTGTTGGTCATGACTTTCAGGCCTTCTACCAGCCTTACTGCCCTCTTATTCCAGCCAATTCCTTCAGCACTCTGGGGTGAATCCCAACAGGAATGATGGGCTAAGGAACATTCAGCAGATACAGCTGGTCCCATACTGTTTTGGTGAGCTCAGATGGAAAGTAACTGCTCCCCAGTAATTAGTCCTTCAATAAGTAGGTCCAGGCAGCCCAAGATATATCATTAATACAAAAACTGAGGAAGAAAAGGCACTGAATGCAACTGCCTCTTCATTACTTTTTATGTGAACATCTTTAGTCCAATGTTTTTCTTAGACCACCTACTTAAAAACATCTCTTTTTTTCTGATCTGAACGCACTGGCCAGTGTCATCTCAAGTTGAGCTTCATCTTTTTGTTTTCTCCCTGCCTCTCTGTACTCTCCCTGAGAAGCCAGACATCACTTCCAGAGGTCACATATTTTCCTTTTTTGTTCTAATTCCAGGAGCAGTCCCCTTTTCTGCCAGGTCACTTTTCTGCCCTGCTTCCTTGACTTGTGGTCCACTGAGATTACCTCCTCCTGGGCTTTTAAAAGGTACTTGTGGCAGGAAATTGTGCAGGTCTGAGTCAGGCCACATACATCTCCAGGGATTGCCCAGGTCTGGGTGGTGACACTTACCCTCAAGGGGACTGGGAGGCAACTGGGAAGCCACAGAAATGATGGCCCCCAAGCATGGTGGTTCTGAAACAAGGACATCAGGCACCCCAGCACCACACAGGGGGTGTTCCTTGCATAGCAGTGTCACCTCAGACTGTGCCGTGCCTGTGGGTTTCTCACATCTTTGTGTTTCCCTGTGCTGCAGGATTTCCCTCCGAGGGGTCAGCACTTTTGCTGAGCAGGCTGTTCCCTGACAATTACCAGCACAGCCAGGGTTGAGCACAGAAAAGGGAACCATGCGAACAAGCGAAACTTGGCACTTCTCTTCTGCAAAGTCTGTGCGTGCAATTCCAACCCCCCCAACCCTGCTCCCGAGGAAGAGCTGCCAGCAAACAGAGCAGACAGCTCCGACAGCTCTGTTCTCAGCCCAGCGAGGAGGTAAGTTGCCCTGAATAGATGGACACATAGAGCTCTTCCACCACCTCCCTCCAACCCTGGCTGCCTGTCCCCTTTTACAAGTGTCTGAAGTAGGAAAAGAGGGAGAAGATGATGCAGAGGGGCAAATTTGCCTTCTCTCCACCATGTGGACGTGGCTGTGTTCTGCAGGACTGTTCCAGGCTCTAGAAACATGTTCAGAACATGTCTCTTCTCTCCCATATCTGCATGCTGGGGATCTGCATCCCTCTTGCCTGGTTTTTTCTTTCCTCCTCCATCTTTTCCTGTTTTTCCTTATTCTGTTGTGTCTCTTTACACTCACTGAATGCATTTCATGTGTGCCTACTCATCCCCAAGATGTGCACCAAGCTTTTATGCCCTTCTCCATATCCCACAGCTCTTCCTTGGGCATGTCAGGGATTTTCAATAACCTTTCAGATTACGCAATGAAACAGCAATGAAATTATGCAGTGAAATATGCAATGAAATGTTATTTTCAACGTTATGCACCATGTGCATGTTTGTTGTGTGCTCACCTCCACCCCCAGACCGCTGTGCTGTGCTGTGCTTGCAGGGAGGCACGATGCAGCTCAGCCTTTGGCTGCTGACCAGCACCCTGGCAGCAGTGCTGGGCATGGAACTGCTGGAGGATGGGGTGTGTCGGGCACCAAACGGCAAGGATGGCTTCCCGGGGATCCCTGGCCTCGATGGGAGGCCAGGGCAGAAGGGTGACGTGGGAGATCCAGGTAAGAGGGAGCCAGGGATGTGGGAGAGCTGTGGGCATGCTGGCCTCAGCATGAATGGTGCCTCCCCACTGCCTTTCCCCAGGGAAATCGGCACCAAGGACAGGCATCCGAGGACTCAAAGGAGACAAAGGCGAATCGGGGCTTCCTGGCATCCCAGGGAACCGGGGCTACCACGGTCCACCAGGTCCTCCAGGGCTGCAGGGGAAGCCGGGGATGAAAGGGGCCAAGGGGAATGCTGGCAGCTTCCAGCAGCAGCCGCATCCTGCCTTCTCTGCTTCACGGATGTCCCCACCGTCCCGTGGCACCACGGTGGTGTTTGACAATGTCATCACCAACGAGGAGAACTCCTACAGCCCCCAGACTGGGGAGTTCACCTGCAGCATCCCCGGGATCTACTACTTCGCCTACCAAGTGATCTCCAACGGAGACCTCTGCCTGAGCATCACCAAGAACAGGGAGCGCATGGCCAGCTTCTGTGACAACAACAGCCGCAACATCCTGCAGGTGAACTCGGGCAGCAGCGTGCTGAGCCTGGCCGTGGGTGACCGGGTGTCTGTGAGCACCATCCCAACAAAGGGCAACATGATTTACCACGGCTCCGAGGCAGACAGCGTCTTCAGCGGCTTCATGCTGTTCCCGCACACGGGCTGATGGACCGCCAGCCCCCTGACTTGCCAGCCCAGACCTGAGCTGCTTAGCACCTGTGTGTGTGTGCCTGTGTGCCTTTGTCCCCTGGAGGGGATGGCCTCCAATCGAGCAGCAGAGGTCTCTCCTTTGCCTGCAGGAGCCAGGTAGGTCAGCCCGGTGCCTCCTGGAGGTCGAGGGCTGGCAGCCTCACGCTCAGATCTCATGCCGGAGGGGATCACTTGTCACTGTTTCTCAGTGTGAAATCACTGCATGCCACTGCTTTCGCATCTCTGACCACTGTCAGCGTGTCCATGGCACAAGGCCAGCGCCGCCTCTCACGTCCTCCCCATCGCTGCGAATAAACCTCTTCTTTCCTGATGGCTGTTGGGGTTTTCTTTTCCTATCTATGCACTTTTAGCCAACTGTCGATATCTTGGGCTGTCCCACGCTGTTGAAGGAGGGAAGCAAACCCAGCTTGTTTCTGGATAAGGACAGACCCCCAGCAGGGGGAGATCAGGGCATACAATCAGGACAACTTATGAGGAGGAACAGGGGGAATCTCTGGGAATAGCCTCTATCTTTCCCCTTTCCCCACTTGCAAGGAACAACATTCTGACATGGGATGCTGGGATCCCAGCACCAAGCAGGTGGAGAACTCAGCCTCAAGGAGCAGTAGTCCTTGAATCATCAGCATGAACTCCTCTTGCCCATGCAACAGCATCTCCCATCACAGCCAGGGGTCTCCTTGCACTAATCCTTTGTTGCACAAGTTGTTCTGTCTCTGTGGAGATGGTGTGAGGTTCTGCTCCTCACCCACTTGTTGTCTGCTCAGAAAATGAGATGAGGATGGGAAGAAGGAAGGCAACCCACAGTGAGCTAGTTCTCACGTTGTAGGGAGTGTTTGTGGTGCATCTCTTGCTTGTGGTTCACCCCACATCTGTCCTCTCAGCCTCTGCTACTGCAGTGATGAATCCTGGCACGAGCGCAGGTCTTGCTGTACAACAAGGAAAGTGCTCACTCAGAGAAAATGGCCAGGCAAGAGGATGTGAAACTCAGCTGGAGGGGCTGAGGTCCCCATGGGGACCTTTCCTAACTCTGTGACTTCCTCCAGGAGGGTGTTGCAGTGAGAGACCCGTGCTGTTTGGAGCCAGCAGCAGTGCTGGCAGCAGGCAGGGATCCACAGCGCTGGATCCTGTGCCAGAGGTAAGGGACATTGCAGGGCTCAGCTGCTTGGGGTGGGCTGCATGGGGATGAGGGTCCTACAGCATGTTCTGGGTGAGGTAAGAGGAGGAGGAGGCACTGTCAGCATGCCAGCTGCACGCATCTCATGCTGGGGGAAGACCAGTGCTCCTGGGCCAGGCACTGCCATGGGAGCCCCTCAGATTATGAGCTTTTGACCTTGATGGGCAGAGTCAGGGAAGTCAGGCTGCTGCTGGGGTAAGGGTGAGATGAGCTGGATGCAGGATGCAGTGTTCTGCAGTGGGGTGCATATATGCAGGGGACTTAGAATGCTGAACCAGGAGAGCTTGGGGATGGAAATAGGCACCACAAGACTGTCCACACTGAAAGCCGAGCATCCCGGTGCCATCAGGGGCTGCCCTGGGCTTGATGATGAGCCCTACTTCCACTCACCTGCCTCTCCAACATCTGACAGTTAGCATAGGAAGATGATGCTGATGGCACAGCCATCACAGCCAGGTGCTCCTGGAGCTGTGGACCTTGTAGCATGATGCCTCCTTTTCCCCATGTCCTGAAAGCTGCCCTACTGTGCCAACTCATCCCAGAACTTTCTTCCTTTTCTCTTTCCATGATCCAGAGCACCAAAATGTGGCAGAGTTTTAGGCAGCATTTGCATCTTGCCCTCATCCTCCTACTTCTGCATCTGGAGTCTGCAGCGACCAGCGATCCCCCTCACAGCTGCTATGGGGCTCCAGGCCTGCCAGGAATGCCGGGTGTGCCAGGCAGGGACGGCCGGGATGGGCTGAAGGGAGCCAAAGGCGAGCCAGGTGAGTGAGCACAGAGCCTGCCACGGCTGTGCTGCCTCAGTTTGCAGGCTGTGGAGAGCAATGTCCCCGCACTTGGAGACTTGCTCAGTGCTTCCAGACTACGCAGGCAGAGCAGATGGGAAGGTGACAGTGGGTTTCTCCCCATGCCCTTCTGCTGTGGCTGACTGTACTCCTCATCTCCCTACAGGCATTCCGGCCGTTCCTGCTACACAAGGTCCCAAGGGCATGAGGGGAGAGCCAGGCAGTCCTGGCCTGCGGGGAAAGATGGGCCCCGTCGGTCTTGCTGGTCCCCCTGGGGACCCGGGGGTGATGGGTCCTGCTGGTCAGCTGGGGCTGCCGGGCAGCTACAAGGGGATGCACCAGTCAGCGTTCTCAGTGACGAGACAGACTGGTGAGCACCCCATGAAGAACATCCCTGTGATCTTCAACAACGTCATCACCAACACCAACAACGACTACAGCACCAGTACAGGCAAGTTCACCAGCAAGATCTCTGGCCTCTACTACTTCGTCTTCCACACCTCAATGGATAGGAACCTCTGCGTCCTCCTATACAAGGACAGAGTCAAGAAGGCCAGCTTCTGTGACCACAAGACCAACAACATCCAGGTCACCTCTGGAGGGGTCCTCCTCCACCTGGAGGCTGGGAGTCAGGTCTGGCTGGAGGTGAATGATTACAACGGCATGGTGGGCACTGGTGAATCTGACAGCATCTTCTCAGGGTTCCTTCTCTTTCCAGACTAGAGGAGCACCAGGGCTCACCCAGCACACACAGCTCTGTGCTCTGTCCTGTCAATAAATCCTTCCCCAGTGTGCCTGGCTGAGCATCTTTATTTTCTGCCTTCCTGCAGGTGAAGCCCAAATGTGGCTATATGGATGTGGTGTGCACATAAGCCTGTGTATGTGTGAATTGTGCCTGCACAGCACCTGGACACCCCTGAGTCCTCTATTCCATTTGTAACCCCCATCTGTACAGCCCCCACCTGCACCAAAGGAATCAGGGGACTGTTCTCATGACCACATATACACAGTGCCCACAGAATGGGGTCTGAGACTCCTCCAGGAAAGGGTTCTGTTATTCCCTTTTCCATCCAACCAGATTCAGTTTGACCACAGAGAAAACCTCAGGACATCCTCATGGCCCCGTTCTCACCAGGGACTCTGCCCAACGAATTTCAGATCACAGCCAGAGGGCTCCACCACCTCCAACTGCGCAGGGTGCAGGCACCAGGGACAGAGATTTCATTGCTAGCTGGGAAGAAGTGGCCAAGGGGTGCCTGAGGGGGCTGAGTCGTGGGTTACCAGGGGGTTGGCACAGATGGGGAGAATAAAAACATCCCGGGGCTGAACAAAAGGAACACCCTCAAGGGAGACCATTTTTTCTGCAGTGCCAAAGCACAGTCTTGGCTGGAGGGGCTGGATGGATGTGGCTTTCTGACACAGCCCTGAGGTGCAAGGTGTGCTCTGTGCCAGAAAGAGGCCATGGTAGGGAAAGCGTAGGGGATCCACAAGGACAGACTGAAGGAGCTCATGGAGCTTTGGAGGCTGCAGAACTCACCAAAACCCAATGGAGATTCCTCCTGTACAGTATAAAGCAAGAGCTCATCTCTCCTGAATGTCCTGTGCTTCACTTCTGCAGAACATCAGCAGAAATTGGGGTTGGAAATGCTTGTGTAGCATGGTGAAATCATTTCCCATTCCCAGCCTGAGGTTCAGATTCAAGGTGATAGATGCTCAGGCCATGTCATATTCTCTGGGCTGGTGGCACCTCCCAGCACGGCTGGGTGTGCACAGGGAAGCCTGAAGGATGCCAGCAAAGAGCACACACCTTTCTGCAGCACTCCCTTCTCCCTGAATTTCCATGGAGCTGATGGGAGTGCTCCTCAGAGCAAGCACAGCTGAGCAAAGCACAGAGACCCTGCAGGGCAGGGCAGACATCTCCCCGCTTCCCAGGACCAGAGCTGTGCACCTTTGGGGCTCTGTGTTGCTGCTTCAGGACTTCACGTTCTGCTGAGCTGATATCATTCATAAGGGAAATGAAAGTGACACTGAAGAAAGGACTGGAGCTAAAGATATAAAAAGGGATGTGGCCAGATTCTTTCACAACTATCCTCGCAGCAAACTTCTGCTTCCCCTTAGGGTCATTTCCAAGCAGGGCACCCTGGTGTTTTGCTCTAATTCCCATTCAGTGCAACGAGAAGCTCAAGGTAGGAAGGCTGAGCCCCAGCTCCCTCCTGCAGGTAGGAGCACACAGGGGATCTGGGAGCACTAGCAGGACAGTCACCCCAATGCTGCTGGAGCTTCTTGGTAGCTGGGGCAGAACAGAAAGGAAGTGCTAGACTGGGGATGGAGGAGACCTATGGTTCAATCCTAACAACTTCTGCTCCACCTGAGGGAAGGGGAGAAGGAGACGGGGGCTGAGAGGGGCCCAGAGGTGTGACCATGGGACTGAGCACCATTCCTTCCATAGTATGGCTGGTTAGATACAGACATGCTCCTGGGGTGAATCGGGCATGTGGCAGGGAAAATAGGGAAGGCACAGACATTAGGAGGGCAGATCTGGGAATGTCTTTTCTATCTGCAAAGACTAAAGCTGCTCTTCAGACATGCCAGTGGAAAGCAAGATCTTGAAACTGCTCCGGCACAGTGATTTGGCTCTATACTTTGCAGTCATAAGGTGAGGTCCCAGAGGGTCTGATCCCTCCAAGACCACAGGGAGAGTGGATTTGGCTCCACAACAAAATATTTTCTTTCCTTCATGGTATCACTCAGAAGGGCATCTTCTTCCAGAGCAGCATAGAGAGGCTTCCCCACCCCTCCCACTGTCTGAAGCCATGCAGAACCTCAGCATCCTTCTGTGCCCCAGCAGGAAGACAAGATGCAGACCCTGTGGGTGATGTTGATCTGCGTCTCTGGAGGGCAGCTGGCAAGTGCTACGCTCTGTAAGACTTATGGCACCATCCCAGGCATCCCGGGGTCACCAGGCCAACCTGGCATCAACGGCAGAGATGGGGAGAACGGTCCAAAGGGCGAGCAAGGTAAGGAGGAAGCTATGGGTGTGGAAAACATAATCACTGGGAGCAGAAAGAGATGGTGCCAGGCACACGGTTGGAGGAAAGCAATCCAGCAGAAATCCCTTTACACAGTACTCTTTGTGGTGTTATCAGGAGTGGGTGATAGCCAGGGAACTAGATAAGATAAGAGGTAACGGCTGTAAGTTACCTGCTGTGCCAGGGGAGGTTCAGGTTGGATATCCGGACATTTTTCCTCTCACGGGCTGCCCAGGGAGGTGGTGGAGTCACTGTCCCTGGAGGTGTTGAAGAGCAGTGGAGATGTGGTACTGAGAGACACAGTGAGGAGAAAACACCATGATGGACCTGGGGAGGGCAGAGAGCAAGGGGAGCCATGCCAGCCAGGTGCGGGTCTCCTCTGTCCCACATATCAGCACAGGTATCGGTGGAATATTTTCCAGTGCCCCTCTGCAGACCCACAGGGCTCAGCTGTGACCTCAGTCCCTTCTCCTCCTCTTTTCTAGGTCCTCCTGGACACGTGGAGCATGATCAAGACATCGGTGAGAAGGGAGACCCAGGAGAACCAGGATATCCTGGGAAGGTTGGCCCCAGGGGGCCCCCAGGTTCGAAGGGGCTGCCAGGCCCCATGGGACCCCCTGGCCCCCAGGGAGACACCGGTGACTACAAGGTCACCCTCAAGTCCGCCTTCTCCGCCGCCAGGACCATCAGCATCTTCCCACGCCGGGAGCAGCCCATCCGCTTTGATCGCATCATCACCAACGAGAACAGACACTATGAGAACCGGTACGGCCGCTTCACCTGCCAGCTCCCTGGCATCTATTACTTTACCTACCACATCACGTCCAAGGGCAACCTTTGCCTCAGAATGAAGAAGGGACGGGGCGGCAGCAAGGGAGAGAAGGTGGTGACCTTCTGCGACTTCGTGCAAAGCAGCTACCAGGTCACCACGGGAGGTGTGGTGATCAGGTTGGCAGCTAACGAGTCCGTCTGGCTGGAGCCAACGGAGAAGAACTCCGTCGTGGGGATTGAAGGGGCTGACAGCATCTTCTCTGGGTTCCTGATCTTCCCTGATGCTTAGCCGCTGGCTGTCCCTGGTGAGAGGCAAGATCTCCCCTTGGAATGACTCTTAGCTCCAGATACGGTGCCCTAAGCGTGTTGTGTCCACATTAAATGACAGCTCCTTGTGCCGATGCTGAGTCCTAGAATTTGTCTCCTTCCTTACCTTTCAGCTTGGCCCTGGAGCTTTCCCAGGCCCTTGGTACAGTGTGGGAGGAGGAAAGGGAGAGCAGCTCATTACAGAGGAACCCAGGGAAACTCCCAATCTAGGGCTGGTGAGGCCAAGTCCCAATCCAGCATTGTCCCCACCACAGGCAGGTGGCACCAAGCTGTGGTGCGAGGAGTGCATGTGGGTTTCTTCGGATGTGGAAGAGGAGAGTTTTTGTGGAGTACAGGATTTTAAAGGGGTTAACGGAAAAGAAGGGGATAGGGGGTCTCCTATGGGAAGCTGTAGGAAAAATGGGTCAGCGTCTGACCCTCAAAACACTTGAATGGCAGCATACATGCACTGAGCCTCCTCCTGAACTCCATCAGGTCTGCAGGACAAAAGGAACTGAGGAGCTGTCAGCACACTGGAGGACAGGGCTGCCATTCAAAAAGACCAGGCAGGAGAAATGAGCTCTCAGGAACCTACTGACATTTAGCAAAGTCCTCCATCTGGCATGGGATGACTTCATGCAGAAGGACAAGCAGAGAGCGGGAGGAAGCTTTGCAGGGAAAGATTTGGGATGCTGATGGACAAGACGTTGAAACTTTCTGCCTTTCTGTATAATTGATATAATCCATTTGGATTTTTGAAAAGGTCTTTGTCAGAGCCCCTTTTCAAAACTGATGGCTGGCCTAACACCAGCAACAGCCAAAGGGTTCATGGGTCTTGGCTGTACCCAGAGAGGGTCAGTGCAGAGAACAGACATCTCTCAAGTGCAGCTCTGTGTTCATGCAATGGGAAAACAGCTGCAGAGGGCAATGCTTCCTCCCATGGGTGTCAGCCAGCACCAGCACAGCTCTCAGCAATGCCACCTCAGTAGTTAGCTTCTTTTTTTTTCCCTTCCCTTCCCTTCCCTTCCCTTCCCTTCCCTTCCCTTCCCTTCCCTTCCCTTCCCTTCCCTTCCCTTCCCTTCCCTTCCCCTCCCCTCCCCTCCCCTCCCCCTTCCTTATTTTTTCTGTTTTGTTTGATATGTTCTGTTTTGGTCTTTTTTGTTGTCATTTAAATGCCACCACAGCTAAAACTGGAGAAGCAGCATCTCCTCGTGGCCAAGCCAGAGCTTACACCGTGGAGCTTCACCAGGTGGTGCTGTGGCCCTCATCTACGGAATCAGACCTCCACCGAGGCCTGCTGTGTGCAGTCACCAGGTGCTCAGAAGATATCCCCTAAAAGCTGAGGCAGGTGGGGATTTTAGGTGATTTCAGAGCAGGCTTGTTAGGTACGCGTGTGTTTTGCTAAGCAGCAGTGGGATGCTTCGTCCTCTCAGTACTGGAGCTCGTATGGATTTGGTGAGCTGAGAGGAGGGAGTGGTAACCTGGAGCAGGTTAAGATGCTGTGCAGCATGCTGAGTGCCTATCAGTATTCATGGAAAGTGAAGCTAAGCTAGAGATCAAAGCGCTTCAGAGGGTGTGTTCAGAGTGGGAGTTGTGGCTGCACTGTAAGAATGAGCCAGGGACGTCGGTCCTGCACTCTGGTCGGGTGTCAACATCCTTAACAAACACTTTCACAGGTGTTGATTCATTTACCCTGAACCCAGCCAGTCCCAAGGGCCCTATAATCAAGGAGGCATGTGAGGTGTATAGCCGGCAGAGATGGCACAGGGGAGCAGTTCCCTTGAGACAGTGCCACTTCTGGCAGTGGTTTTCTTGGCAGCTCCACACAGACCATGTGCACAGAGCTACGCAGTGGAAATAGAGCATGCTTTCCCATTCAGGTCCCATTCCTAAATCTCACCTCAGTTATTTCTAGCAACATCACCCAGGCATGGAAACACTGCCCAGAAGAATCTGGAGGCCGTGCAGTGAAACCTCCCGTGCAAGCCTTGCACAACAGCTGTTCTCCCACCTAGGTAATGATATTGCCCCCTGGTCATGGTGATGCATTTTCCCTGCCAGAGTTGCCCTCATTTCCTTCCCCTCAGCCTCCCAGCACCAAGATAACAGATGCCCCATCCCTGGAGGAGTCCAAGGCTGGGTTGGATGGCAGGCTGACCTCATGGGTGGCAAACATCCCACAGCAGGGAGCTGGAAATGGATGGGCTTTAAGATTCCTTCCAACCTAAGCCATTTTATGACTCTATGAAAGACACTGATACCAAGCTGGTGGCTCCTCTCCACTGTCCCTCTGCCCTTGTGTATTAAGACGATGATTTTTTCTTTTCTTGCATTCTACCTTCCCATCCCAAAACCAAGCATGTGGAGAACCCTGCATGGGCTCAGCCCTGCACTGTACAGCTGTGATGTTGGTTGACTCCAGAGGTGTTACTGGGGAGGTTCACCAGATGGGACACAGAAAAATCAACTCTCATTAGGTGGGCATGGAGGCCCCACACAGTCATTTCACTGCCAGCAGGGCAGGACCCTGCAGCTGGACTCTGTGGGGCTCAGGCCCAGGTCTGCTGGGTACAGGACGAGGACTTGCAGCCTCAGTGAGTCTCCTGCAGGGAATGGATGAAGCACTCAGCAATCTGAGATGGGAGAGTGAGGACACACAGCAACTTCCATCCCGTATCTTATCTTGGGGTTTCTGATGAGTTTGTTTCCCTGGGCCTACTCTTTTATTTTTTAATTAAAATGAGAATTTGCCTAGAACAACACACGCTGGCTTGCCTCCCCTTTTCCCATCCCCTTTGTATGAGCCGGGAGCTGCAGACGCTCTGTTCTGGGCTGGCCACCAAGGGGTTAAGCCCTGCCTCCTTATGAGGAACAGCCTTCGCAGAGCTGCAGAAAGGCTCTTTCTTTCCCCAGCAGATCTCTGGGAATGAAAAGTCTGTGTTCCAGATATTAAATTACTCATAAAATAGTCGTCCTGTCCCCGAGGCGGCTCAGCAGCCCCCAGCCCCCGCCGCCCGCGCTGGCGGGCCGCTGATGTGCATCTGCATGTCACCTCCTGCTACAAGGTCAATCTCTCCAATTTAAAGCAGCAACGTCGGAAAGCAAACCAGATTTCAGCCAGAATTAGCTTCAAATGGAGCATTCAGGGCACCGGCGCTGGGGAGGGAGAGCAGGAGGGGAGGGACCGGAGCAGGGCTGTGGGGCAATATGATGGGGTCTACAAGGTCCTGTGGCATGGCGGGGAGGCTTGCTTGGCAGGGAGGGTACAGTGTAGAGGGGTATCGTCCATCCTCTTGGCTTGCAACAGGGATAGCAATGCCATCCCTAGGTTGCTTTGGGAGGCTGCAGCCCCAGAGCAGGCCTAGGTGACCTATAGACCACAGCTAGGCCCAGGTTTCCATGGGGATGCACGGGGACAGGTGCTTCAGCCCTTGTTTTGCAGAATGTGGCGGGAGTGTGAGGTGTGAGCTCAGCTCTGTGAGGCTGTGAGATAAGACTCGAGGCCCATCCTTGCCTATACACCCCCATGAGTCTGGGGGTGAGTGCTCATGTGTGTTAACACCCAGCGCACATAAAGGGCACATGCTGCAAAATGCAAGCCACGCAAATAAAGGAGATGCAAGAAAGAAGGGGACAGACTCCTCAGTAGGGTCTGTGGGGATGGGGCAAGGGGAATTGGGTTCCAGCTAAAAAAAGGGGAGATTTAGATTGGATGTAAGGAAGGAATTTTTTACAATAAGGGTGGTGAGGCACTGGTACAGGTTTTCCAAAGAGGCGGTGAATGCCACATCCCTGCAGACACAGGGCAGGCAGATGGGGCTCTGAGCACTGATGGAGCTGTGGGTGTCCCTTCTCATTGCAGGGGGTTGGATCAGACGGCCTTTGGGGGTCCCTCCCAACTCAAACCATTCTATGACTCTGTAAAAACAACACGCTTTCAGCATGCAGCACTACAGCAGAGCATGACCAGGCTGAGAAATCTACACTGAGACAGATCAGTCCAGCGTTCATCTGCCCACCCCCCCCCTCCCCATTGCCCTAAATCTTGCATTTACAGACAGAGAAAAAAAATCATGCAAGACAGCAAGGAGCCCGCTGCGCTGTGAGATGCTGCCATGTGCAGACTCGCGAGGGCTGCAAAGCCACAGGAAGGTCCCCAGGGAAATGTGTGCAGCACACATGGGCACATACCTGAAATACCCATCTGGTTTTCAAATAGGAATTATCTGCGAGGCTGCAGTTCTGGCTGACTCAGGGCTGAAGGCTGCAAAACAGCCCCCAGGCTGAGTGCGAGGAAAGCAGCCCCCAGGACTGAATGCTGCTGCCTAGCACTCCCTTCGTTCCCATTATGTGCCAGGAGAGCTTTTGTCTGGGGATACTGGCATGTGCAGTCACCAAGGAGATGGAGCAGCAGCAGGTCATCGGCACGCTTCCAGACGAGCTGGGAGGGATGCACGTTCCCGGATTCAGCTGCGTGCCTGCCTGACCTGCACCAGCAAGGGAATCCCCAGCACCCTCCAAGACCTGGGTTCTGCTCCCACAGGGATCTCCGAACTGCCATCCTCCTGCTGATGCCACCAGCTACCCATGGAGCAGCACGATCTCTTGAGATGCAGGAGGGACTGCATCAAATCATGGAATGGTTGGGCTGGGAGGAACTTTACCCCTGCCATGGGCTGGCTGCCTCTCATCAGCTCAGGCTGCCCAGGGCCCATCTATGGCCTTGTGCACCTCCAGGGATGGGGCACCCCCAGCTCTCTGGGCAGCAGTGCCAGGGCCTCACTACCTCTGAGTATAGAATTTCTTCCTAACATTTAACCTAAATCTCCTCTCTTTCAGATTACAGCCATTCCCCCACGTCCTATCACTATTAGACTGTGTATACATCAGTCTCCCTCCTGCCTGTAAGCTCCCCTCAGCTACTGGAAGGCAGCAGCGAGGTCTCCCCTCAGATACTTTCTGTCTCAATTTCCTGCCTCACCCCTTCTTCATTTTATTATTTTTTTTCCTAGTAAAATGCATTGTAAGAACATCAGAAGTGTCTGAATACTGTCTGCTTATGACCCCGAGGACCTGAACCAGAGCATTCAAGCGCCCTGAGCCCAGGAAGACAGATGAATCCCCCATTTATTATTATCACATTTTGCTTTTTGTGATTCTGAGTTTAATTTATTATTTCAAGGCAGCTTGTGTTGTTCTGGGTTTTGCTTCTGTTTTCCCTCCCAACATTAAAATGTGGATGCTGTCATAAAACTCCGATTTTCCAAACTTAGATTTTTTTTCTTGAATGTCCAAAGTCTTCCTTCAACGTTTTGCTGCGACATCACTTGTGCTAGGAGTGCTCAGAGAGGCTGAAGTAAAGGTCAGAGGAGACGGGCAGTGGCCCCCACGTTTCCTCCAGCAATCTGCAGCCACTGAAGATCAACTGCCAGGCAAAGACACCAGGTTCAGCTGTGAGGCTGCCTGCTCGTGGCATGGCACAATCGCCTGGCACAGCCCCACAGCACAGCCCGAGGGTTTTGGCAGAAGGTACAGATGCTCTGCCTCTGTGAAGAACCAGCAAATAAAATGGCACAGGCTGCCCGGGGAGGTGGTGGAGTCACCGTCCCTGGAGGTGTTCAAGAAGAGGGTGGATGTGGCACTGAGGGACATGGTCTAGAGAGGCTGATGATATTGAGAGATCTTGCCAGCCTTAACAATTACTCTACAGAGTGGATTTTCCAATTGGTATAGAATCACAGAATCATAGAATGGCTTAGTTTGGAAAGGGATCTTAAAGATCATGGAGCTCCTGTTCCCTGTTGTGTGCTGGTTGCCCCTGGTCACATCAGGCCACCCAGGGCCCCATCCAGCCTGGCCTAGTGAACCTCCAGGGACAGGGCACCCATGGGGCATCCATACAGTGAGCCTTGTATGATATGGTGACTCTTGCTGTCCCCTTAACACAGTTTGGTTAAAAAGCGAGTGGCCCAGGCTGTTACTTAGCTCCCCAGCCACCCCCAGCCAGGGGGCCAATACCCCTGGATATCACACCCTGGCTCAGGAAGCACAATCTCTGTACTGTCAGCATTTCTATGTCCCACAGGATGTGAGCAGTGAGCCCTGCCAGGACCGTGCATGCTTGAAGCCCATTAGCTTGGGCACGGTGCCCTCTGAGCACCTCCTTGTCCCCGAAGGTGTTTGAGAACCGTGGAGGTGTGCACTGAGGTCAGTGGTCACGGTGGGGATGTGTCATGGATGGGCTTGGTGAACTCAGAGGTCTTTTCCAACCAAAATGATTCTATGATGCATCCTTGCAGCCACTTTCGGTGTGCATGTTTAACTCTGCCTCTTGGTACTGCGAACGTTTCTCTGCTGAGTGAGACACGGTGTGTGCACTACGTTTGATTGGAAGTTTTCCTGATCTAGATGTCATAGAGTTCTTTGAGCAGCTGGCAAGCAACCAAGGGGCCGTGCTGAAGCTCAGAGTGGAGTGAGAATGACTGAACGTTTGTGCATATTTCCCCTTCCAGCCCAGACACACACCACTTCAGGGCCCTGTTCCATGCCCTGAAGACACAGACGGAGGCTGCACACGTTTCGGGGTGGACTGTTTGACATCCTTCATCTGCTGGGGCCATTGTGCAGCTTGTTTTTGCCTCCCCGCTAATCGGGGGCTGTCTGCTCTCTAAAAGGCCGGAACACAAAGGGCAAAATGCCTCAGCAGGAGATGACCGAGCTTGGGCCAGGAAAATCCAGCCGACATTTTCTTTCTTCCTCGGTTTTACCACTAGATGTCATAGGAAAGGCAACGATGTTCTCCAGACCCTCGTCCCCCACCTCCGCCTCGGTGGCCTTCGGAGTGCTTTGTCTGGCAGCGGAGCCCCTGGAGAACCCAACGCCTGGGATTCGGGGTTTCAATGGGTATTGAAATGCAACTGAAACCTTTTTCCCAGCGCCTGGCTAAGCCGCCTGCACGGACCCTCCCGGGAGGGAGCCGCACGTCACCCTTTCTCAAAAAGACGACGCCGTCACGCCGGGACCCGCTGCACCTACAGCAATATGGTCCCTTCAGACGAGTCGGACAAACAAGGCCTTTATAGGCACTTTCTTTTCTTCTGGAGTGGAAGGGAGAGAGCCGGGGGAGAACTCGGGGGCGTCCCACTGCAGCGGAGCAGCACACAAAGGCGTGCAATGAAAGGGGCACCAGCAAATCCTCTTATAGGGCCTTCGCTCCGTGAGCATTCACAGCCCCGGCCCCATCTGCTGGGGGGGATCCCCGAGCGCGGGGGGAGAGGGGCTCTCCCTGCCCTGCGCCGCCAAAGCAAGCAAAGTGCATTCAGGGAGTGAGAAAGGGATGAAAAGGAAGAAAAAGGCCGTGCCATGCCACTGCAGGGCCCGCGGTCAATGCGGCTCTGTGGATGCCACAGTGGGCGCAGGGAGGAGGCTGCGGATGGGGGAAGGGAGGCAGCTCCTGGGGGCTGTGTGAGCACTGATTCAGACCTCAGGATGAAGTGGGAGCACGGAGACCCGTCCTGTGGGCAATGGGCAGTGCCAGGGAATAAGAGTGGTACTGGTTCCCTGGGCACAGGGATTGCCTTCCAGCCATCCTGCAGGACCCTCTGTGACCCTAAGGGTGCCTCCGTGAGACTAAGGGTGCCTTGGTATTGCTGGGCTGGGGGTGGGGCTGCAGGTGAGTCAGATGGCCCCGTGGAGAGTCAGTGTGTTCATGATGCTATCTGGTCCCACATGTGTTGGGGCACTGTGACCCTGCTGGAAATTGACCCTCCCAGGAAATTAAGGAGACTGGTGGGGCTCTGGGCAGGTACGGGGTTATCCTGCATCACGCAGACCTCAGAAACTGGAGTGATGGCACTTCTGTCACACAGTTCCTGCTGTTGGTTAGTGGGTATGGCGGGGATGGGATGATGGTTGAACTTGGTGATCTCGGAGGTCTTTTCCAGCCTTGGTGGTTCTATGATTCCATCATTTTGTGTATGAGGTCAGAAGGACTACATCCTATCAGCCTTCTCACCATCACCGTGTAAAGAAGTTTTCTCAAAGCCAGCAGTTGTCAGGAGCAGAGGAACTGTGGGAACCACAGAGGGTGAGCAGCAGCATCGAGAGCACTCATGTAGAGTAAGAAAATCCCCGTGTCTATCAGGGAACTCTAGTTTGTTGGGGCTTTCAGCTTCTAAGAAGGCCAGGCAAAGCAAATGGGACTGTGTTCCTCTATAAGACAGGGGAAATCACGGGATACTTTTAGTCCAGTCTGTAGAAACCATCTGTCCCTCCCCAGAAACAGATGAGGAAGGTGGCTCAGTTAATAACACGTTATAATACAGTGATACCCAATTGTAGATGCTGCAGGACATCATATGTCCCATCTCCCATGGGTTCACACTTACTGGACCTCCTTTTTCCTGTCCATCCTGCATTCTCAACTCTCTTTGCATTGTGAATGGGTGAGCACAGGAATGTGCCTAACTGGGTCAGTCCGGACCAGGACATGATGTTCCCTCTCATATGGGCTGAGGATTGATTTAATTTCTGCAGATAAGGCAGTTTGTGTCTCTTTTCTAGCCTGGCTCAGGTCCAGTCCAGGGAGTGGTCCTTCCTCTTTGGTGGCCTGGAGCCAGTGCTCCAGGAGCTCTTCCAACTCCATCGTGATGCGGTTGGGTCATGCACTGAGAGAACATCTCTTTCCTGCAGCTGGGTGGAGATGTCAGGAAAGAGGGACAAAGTGCTGGAGAAACAAAGAGGATTGGGGTTCCCAGGCTTTTCTAGAGATGGTGGGGCAGGGAGGTGTGAGCATGAGTGGGGCTGAGGTCAGATTTGGACTGCTTTGTGCAGTCCTGGTCCCATCAGGCCCTCAGAGGCTTTCAAACATGGAAAATGGGCAAAAGTGTAGCAGTGACGCTACTTCCCACTTGTACTTCCCACCAGGGTAGCTCCAAAGCCCTCTGTAATCAGAGCTGCATTGCTACAGACATGTCCATTATCTTCAGAACACTGCTCTCTCTGCTGCATGCAGAAATGACTCATGAGCAAGTCAGGTAACTCCGGATGCCAAGGCAGTGATGAAGGTCAGACAGTCTGCGTGTGGCTCTCCAGGGTGAGAGAGTGTGAGACAGAGACAGCAGTGGACTGACAGTCATCACCGGTGATGGATAAACATCCTTCTGGAGGTCACTGTGTGTCAGCCACATCAGTCCGATACAAAGGACTGCACCACTGTGTCATGCTTACATGGCAAGGTCTTGGTGGCAGCTGCCCCACATCATGGGCATGCCATGGGAGAGACTCCACGAAGAGCAGAGAGTGGCCATGGAGGAGCAGCAGCTGACGGTGTTATGGACTGACCACAGCCATCACTCCCCTGTACCACTCAGGGAAAGGAGGTAGAAAAGGGTGGATGCTGGGGAAAGTGTTTTCAGTTTACTTTTAGTTTCTCACTGCTCTAGTCTGTTATCAGTTGGTAATAAATAACATTAATCTCCCTTCCTGGTGATTGTTGAGTGATCTCCCTGTCCTTATCTCAACCCACGAGCCTGTTTTCATCATATTTTCTCCCCTTGTTCTTTCAAGCAGCTCCACACTACTATCAGTAGACTTCAAGCTGTGGCTGATCTGGATGCATTTGGAAGAGCCAGCTGGAGCAGTTCTTCCACAGGTGGGAAAATACATTGCTTTTGTCCAGTCTAGCTACTCCAAAAACTGGGGGAGGCACATGGGAGTAAGAATGGGTGCAAGAACATTGCCAAGATCACTGCAATGGGTGCAGTGAAATGAAGGCATGACCACAGACTGTA
Organism: Oreortyx pictus; assembly: GCA_036925125.1. NCBI lineage: Eukaryota > Metazoa > Chordata > Aves > Galliformes > Odontophoridae > Oreortyx > Oreortyx pictus. Next base: position 5,836,626 of record JAUPFR010000024.1, on the reverse strand, counting down.
TCTTGTACTCAAAGAGAGAGATTGGAGCCCCAGGAGTATCCACCTTCTGCTTTTTTCTTCTACCACTGCTCTCAGAGAGAGGCATTCACTTCAACCTGGTCATTTCCTCTTGCCCCATCTAAGCCTGCACTGAATAGGCCAACAAAGACTGTACATTCCCATTTGTAGCAGCAGACCTCCCAGTGCCCAAAAGTACCTAAAACAGAGATGCACGCAGGCTGTTTCACTTCAGCTCAACTCACTTGACCCACACAGGTGTCTCTGCTGCAGAGGAGCCCTTCTTCTGGCAGTGGAAGAGTTCTTCCCCAAAATAAAGCAAAGTGCCTTGTGTCCAAGAGCTGCCTTCACTGCATTTCTCCCTCTACCATGCACAGTTGTGCTCTCAAGAAGAGCTGTGCAGACAGCGCTATGACCATAATGAGGTCACTGAGAGCTGAAGAAAGAGAAAAGAAGCATTTTCTTCTCTCTATCCCTTAGCGATTACGAGAGACATGAGTAAATAAATGTCCACTGAACCAGGAATCCCAGGGGATGAGCAGCATGCAAAGGGCTGCACCACCACTGCTGCCTTACAATCTTTCGCATGCACAGGGCTTTGCTGATGTTCAGGCAGCTCATGAGGAGTTGTAATCATCCTGATTTCCTCAACTCTGGATATCACAGAACTACTGTTGGATATTGTGTAACTACTGTTGGATATTGTGCAACTAGTGCTGGATATTGAATAACTATTGCTGGATATCGAAGAACTACTGTTGGATATTGTGCAACTACTGCTGGTTATTGAACAAGTACTGTTGGATACGGTGCAGCTATTGTTATATCCAACAACTATTCTTGGTAGTTCACATGGTGGTGCTAACTCTGGTGGAACAAGCAGGGGCAAGCATTGATCAGGGAGGGAATGACGGAAAAGAGGAATGCGTAGACATAGTCCTATTTTGGTGTATCTAGCTTTCAATTTCTGTCTCCATATCCCTTCATCGTGTCTTCCTAGGCAGTGAGGACTCATGATGCCACACAAAATATGACCACATGCTTATGAAGAATATAATCAAGAATTTATTTGCCTGTGCATGGAGGTGTCCAAGGAAGCTCCCTCACGGCTGCAGGACTGTGAGTACTTCGCTGGTGCTAATTCCTTGGAGAATGTGTTGATCAGATGCATCAGTGCCTAAAACTCACTGGATTGGTGCCCTACCCACAGGGAAGTCTTCTCTGGGGAGAACAGCACTAGGTGCTTCAGAGTGACGCAGTGTGGAGCATAAACCATTGCCAGAGTAAATTTCCTGCCTTGCAGCCTAGCAGATCTTAAGACACGGGGAAAAAGTCCAACACTCATCGCAGGTCAGTGCTGGTTTTTGGTTTTGCCTATGGCAGAAAAAAAAAAAAAAAAAGGTGGGAAAACTTATTTATTTCTGATTTTCCGAAGAGAAAACTGTGTGTCTTCAGCCTCCACCGAACACAGATACACTCCTGTAGATCCTGCAGAGTCAGCAAGTTCCCTGGGCAATCACACAGAGTGGGAAAGAATATTCTCAATGAAAAGGATTGAGATTGCACCAGAAGACCTGCAAAGCCCCCAGCCCCTTCATGCAGGCCAGCAAAGCCTCCTTGAGAGCAAAACATGATGATTACTTGCTATATTTGATCCAGCAGGATGCAGGAGGCTGAGAAAGGGCTGGCTGTGCTCACCAACACAGGCACATGGCGAGGATCTGAACAGGGTGCTTAAATCTGAGCCCTGCACTCTTGCTGGTTGCATGTATTCCTCATCCTGGCTCTCCTCCAGACTCAGCTCTGCTGGGAAGGGCAGCTTTCCTGAGCAACCCCCCCCCCCCCCCCCCCCCACCCCTTGCAGGATCTGAGCTTTGGGAGCCTGCAGGGCTGGGAACTGCTGCCTGCTCCCAATCTGCTGCCATCCCGTGCTCCAGCCCAGCTCCCTCTTGGCAGAGCTCCTCCAGCGCAGGGCTGCACTGTTTGCTTATCTAGCGCCGTGATTTAACACAGACGCAGGAACTCACACACTCTTTCCCAGTCTCCTTCAAATTACTTTATTGCTTCCTGTCAACTAGCCGAGCATATCCTGTTAATATACAATCCCCACGAGCAGTTTTCACAGCATAATCCCCCTTTGTCAGATAACGCAGCTCACCTCCCAGTGGATGGCCCCATTCTGGGCATCTTGGGATGCAGGATCCTGGGAGCAGGCAGTGAAGGAAACCTGCTCATGTCATTATGTTTAAAGATTTTGGAAAGTCATGTGGGAGCTTCCTGCAGCACCAGGCTCCCTGGAGGTGCTCAAGAAACATATACATGTGGCTCTGAGGGGCATGGTTAGTGGGCATGGTGGTTGGGGTTGGACTTCGTGCTCTTGGAGGTCTTGTCCAACCTTAATGACTCTATGAGTGGGCATGGGGGGGATGGACTGAGGGTTGGATGCAATGATCTTGGAGGTTTATTCCAGCCTTACTGATTCTGGGCTTCTGTGACTCCATACATTGCTGTGGGAGGATCTTGGAGCTGATGGTGTCCTACCATGTGCCATAGGGACTATGGAGCTCCCAGCAATGTCCAGCCAGCAGGATATCCACCAAAGGGGATTGTCTTGAGGGGTTGTGTTGCGTTCCTCCTCTATCTCAGATCCTCCATCCACCATGCTTGGATTCTACACTGACATCCTGGTGTTCAGCTATTGCGTTTGTAGGACATTCACTCTGCCTCTTTTTTGGCTTTGTCCCTAACCTTGCTGTCCAGCTGATGTGCCAGATCAGACTGTGTCACTGTTTTGTCCATGCTACAAGACTGAAGAGGTCCCTTTCAATGAAAAGCCCCGTGCTGGAGATATCTGAGCCTCCATAGTGTACGCTCCAAATATGCCCTTTCCATCATATTCCTGCTGTAGCATGATGAAAAGGAACACATGCAGCCATGTAGCACATCTGAAGCATCACACACAGCCTTATTTTTGTAGCTGTATTTTCCAGGTTTCTCCTTGGTCCTGGCCCTGGGACAGTTTATTTCACCGGAGTCACTCCTGGAAGCTGGGGACAAGGTTGTTAGTGATTGTTGGTTTACTGGCAGCTGGATCTGCCCTCGAGGCAGCCCCACAAAGTACTTGCGGTGCTCTACATGCTTAACACCTCGTTTGCTGGAGCATTTACTTAGAGAGCACAGTTTTGCTTGTCTGAAAAGAAGGAAAATCCTGTTTGACCGAGGAGAAACACAGATCACTTATCTGACATCTGAACAGCTAGTCCTGGAAATTGACTCCAAATTAAAAACCAGTTGAAAAGAACGATCTGTCCTGCCAGGTAAATCAGGGCTTAGTTCCTCTCTCGTTGAGCAACGTGTTCTGTGCAGAGCCAGCCCAGCACCCCTACATGTCCATGTCCTGAGTCTGGATGACTCTGGTTGCTCTGCCTCCTGCTCCATTGCTCCAGCACCCCACCATTGCTCATCTCTTGCAGCTCCAGCCCAGCACTGCTGCAGCAGCTCTTCCTCTTGGCAACCGCAGCCCTCCAGACAGAATGCAAACCATCTCAAGAAAAGAAAAAGCAAAGAGTTGTTTTAATTAAAATCAAATTAAAGACCTATCTGATCACAGCCTGGGGATGAGTAATGGGATACAGCAGCCTATGTCTCATGAGCTGAGCTTGGAGCAAACAGGGCCAGCAGCCAGTTGGCATGGCCGTGCTGGAGGTCCTGTCCATGCCGGTGCCAGGAAGTGTCAATGGGACAAACCCACTGCATCCACAGCATCTCCTGTGGGCCCAGAGGGGTTTTAATCACAGATAAGAGACAGTCTATGGATTTCCTGAGCGCAGAGCTTCCCATATTGAAGATGTCCCAACTCTTTTTTAGTTCCTATGGATTTCCTAGTGTCTTCTTGAATCCCTGTTTCAAGAACTTGTACAGTTTCCATCTGACACCCTGTGAACTTCTTGCATCCACAACATCCCCTGCCAAGGAGCTCCCCTGCCCATGCAGAGCATCACCTCCTCCTGAGCACCTATCTTTTCTTACCTGCACATGCACTTCATACGAGCTTTGTCTGATGGTCTTAGTTGTTGTGAGGTTGTGGTTGTTTTCCCCTTGTGTACTGCTCATCCTCTGCCACCTCCCTCCTCGACCCTATCCCTCTCACTTCTGAGTATGTTTGGAAGGATGGGTCCCAGCTCTGACCCTGCAGGACCTATTGGTGACCTCCTCCACCTACAGCACCCACTGCTTACTCCTACACTCTTTCACCATCTTTAACAAGTCAAAAAGACACAGAACATCCACTGATCCATTCCCAGAGAGGTGGTGGGTGCTCCATCCCTGCAGACACCCAAGGGCAGGCTGAAGGGCTCTGAGCGCTGACGGAGCTGTGGGCTTCCCTGCTCATTGCAGGGGGTTGGACCAGATGCCCTTTAAGGGTCCCTTCCAACTCAAACCATTCTATGATTCCATGACATGTGTTTGCCCTCTGCAACATATCCCAAGTACTTGTGAAGCAGGACTCCCCTCACAGAAGCCCCACAGTATCTTTCCTAGCAGACAACGCTTAGCCATTATCACATCCTCTGCCTCATACCTAGTCTTCCATGTCTTCCTGGGGCTTCCCATAAAAGCTGGTGTCACCTTAGCCTTCCCCAAGCCACCTGCTCCTCTCTGGTGCCAGGATAGGGTGGCAGGATAGGCTCTGCTTCACCTGCTGGTGCCATGGCAGTGTGTCAATGGAAGCAGAGTCACCTGAGTGCTGTCTTGCTGGCAGGTCCTTCGTGTCACCAGGGCAGCAGCCCAAAGAGCAGATGGATGGGCTGCTCCAAGCTCCATCCATCTTTGCTAATTGGGCAGTGTTTCCCCTCGCTCCTCGCCAGCCCCATTTCCTGCTGGCTCCTGCAAGTAAGTAAGTATTAGCCTGAAGAGCATGTGAATGAACTTGCCAGAGCCAGCATCTGTCTCACCTGCAAGACTTCTGTGGTCGATGGCTCCATGTCCAAGTGGAGGCTGGTGATAAGTTGTGTCCCCCAGGAGTCCATCTTGGGACCGGTGCTCTTTATTATCTTTATCAATGACATGGGCAGTGAGATTCAGAGCACCCTCAGCACTTTGCTGATGGCACCAAGCTGAGCGGTGCAGTTGACACGACAGAAGGAAGGGATGCTCAATAAAGCCAAGTGCACGGTGCTGCGCCCAGGTTGAGGCAATCCCAGGTATGTGTTCAGAGTGGGAGAACTCACTGAGAGCAGCACTGCAGAGAAGGACTTGGTTGGGTGTTCTGTTGGATGAAGAGATTGACATGAGCCAGCAGTGTGTGCTTGCAGCCAGAAGGCCAACTGTGGGTGCCCCATCCTTGGAGGTGCCCAAGGCCATGGATGGGGACCTGGGCAGCCTGAGCTGATGGGGGCACCCAGCCCATAGCAAGGGGTCGGAATTGGGTCTGCTTTAAGGTCCCTTCCAATCCAAGCTGTGACTTGATTCCATGATGGCTCCAGCTCAGTCACATTTTAACCAGAAAAACAGAGTGGAAATTCCCACAGCCAAAGAGACAATGAGATATGCCTGCTGTACAGCATGTGGCACTGCTCCTGCTCACTCCTGACCTTTTGTCTGCAGACCTTGGAGGGCTTTTGTCTGCACGCTGCGCACCTTGCTCCATGCCCTTGCATCTCCCTTCGCATGCTCCTCTTCAGAACAACCCAGACATGCTGCTTCCTTTTCATCCTCTGTCGTGAAAGAAGATGCGGTTCCTCCTTCAGCTCCTGCCCTCTCACAGTAATCACCTCTTAGCAGAAAAGAGCCATTTCACAACACGCTGTTGTCTTTGATCCTATGTTTGCTTTCTCATCAACCTACGCTATCTCAAGGTTTTGCTCATGAGTGCCCTGAACATAACACATACTATTACATTTTTTCATAGTATTCATAAGCATTTTGCAAAACTCCTGCTTTTAACACCAGCCATGACAAAAAACAGGTCGTTTTCTCCCCAGTTTCCTATTAAATGCCATTTCAGCATTTTCAATTTTGAGGATGTCACCCTGTAATTTTATAGTATTAACCAGAGACCTGAATTTGACTTTTCAGCTCTTCTACCTTCCTCTGAGCAACTTTGAAACTGTCTTCCAGAAGACTTCTGGGCTCTGGATGCCCTGTCACAGGATAGCATGGGTCAGACCCTTCTCTTTTACACATCTCTAGAAAGACATCTGTATAAGATGTCCGCCTCCTTTATATTAACTTTTCTGGGGGAAGGTTTGACATATCTGCAGCCCTCAAGGAGGTGACTTTCCAACCTTTATCCTTCCAAAGGTTTCTTTGTTAACAGCAAGCATGCAGCCACCATCAGGTGATTTCTGCAGCATTTCATATGAGGTTGATGTGGCTCTGCTTGTCACCATAATTCGGTGACAAATTAGCTGTTGAGCAAAATACCCAAAGTTTTCTGCCCGATTCCAGCTTTCTAAATCTGTTTTAAATGCTTCAAAAGTGCCTCTTCTCTTTAATTTGTTCCCATGGATACCATTCAGAAGTTCCATTCATTTTAGGCGTGCAACCCTCTTTAAATCTTTATCACAATCTACCAGTTGACTTCTGCTTCCTAAATTAGCTGAAGGCTCTAAAATCTACGGCAACAGCAACAGAAACGAAGGTACCTTTCGCTCGTTGCTGTCCGCAGCCACACTTTTCCTTCTGCAGGGATGATATCCCCTGGCTCTGTGCATCCCCGGGGTCCTGGTGTGGGATGTTGCTCGGTGACCCGCACCATCCTCTTGCCTTCCTCCCATTCTGCTCCTCCACCTCAGCTCCACTTCAGGTCCCAGGTAGCATCAAAGCTCACGGTGTACACGTATCATTTAACAACAGAGCAATGCTGGAGGAGTGCTGAAGGGAGCTGCTTCCTCCGTTAGGACCCCACAACAAGCCAAACGGGTTGAGCAAGAACAGCTTCCAGTGTCACATTTCAGCACAAGGCACTCAACGCCAGCTATCTGCGCAGAGCAAGCTCACAGCCCTATCTTGCTCAAGCTCTGCCAGAAGCTCACAGTGGGGTGGGGACCCAGCGCTCTGCTTGGATGGGCTCTGGAGTCCCCCAGATCCCCTAAATCTATGCCAGGAGCAGTGCTGCTTAACGTCCCCTTGCCATATAGGTCAGGGGATGGGGCAAGGGCAGCCCTGGTAGGTTGGGGTATCCCTGCTGCTCACAGCCTTCATCCCGAAGGACTGGCCTGGGCAGCAGAGCATTTATTAGAAGGAGGGGAGAGGGGAAGGCAAGGGAGGACAGTAGGCACCGGTTGGGGTCTTTTCCAATCTTAACCTTTCTGTGATTCTAAGACAGAGGGATCCATTCTTGGGATCAGGCTGCAGTCACACAGATCGACTTTCTGCAGTCACTCACCCTTCACTGAGGTCTATTGGGAACAGCTCCTGCATCCCTGACGAGCTTGGGAACACAGAGCAGGTGCTAAGCAGCGGCTGCTCGCCTTTGGGCAGCGCTGCTTCAGACCATTTATCATTCAGATAGGGGAAAAAGGGTTAAACACAGCCTGCCCCCCCCCCCCCCCCCCCCCAGCCAGCGGTACCTTTGGTTATCTGCAGCATGGCTGCAGGGCTACATGGTGCCTGTACATGTTCGAGGATCAAGAGTTAAGTGTTTGAATGATAAGTGATATCTTAAAAACATAAGTTTAGCAATGAGCCCTTGCCGACAATACTATACTATTAGTTAATAGGCAGAATTAACTCACTGGCCTGAGGCCAAGCCCGTCACAGCCAGAGCCAGAACAGCTGAAGCTGCTTTTCACTTGGGTTTTGCTTTTATGGGATTTGCTGCTGCAGGGAGACTCCGATTTCTGTACAAATATGCTGGCATTTCCCTCCTCCCAACCTGTCCCTGGGAGCTGCACGGAGCCCGAGGGATTCAGCCAGGAGCTGAGAGCTTTCCTGCTGCATGAGGGGATGTCAGCGAGGTGCCAGATCCCCATGGGGTGTCAGCGGGCAGATTTATGGCTCTAGGTGCTGCCGAGGTAACTCGTTCCCCATTCCAATTTAACATCCCCTTCCCTCTTAGGGACACGGTAGGGACGGTTGGACCATCCAGAGTTCTTTTCCAACCTTAACGATTCCGTATTTTGGATGAAGTAGCTCCGGATCCTGGAGGTCCAGCCCAAATCTCAGCGTGTAGGTGGTGCTGGCAGGGCTCACCCTGCCCAGTGGGGAGGAGGTGGCCTCATCCTTTCCCTCGGCGTCTCCCTCCCTCCCGCTGCACCTCTTTAACCCCGCAGACTGACACGGAGCCACCTCCTCCAGGTGCGATGAGCCAAAGGCTTCATGTGCAAATACAACCTGTTCTTCCTGCACCGGGAACTGTAAATGCTGCATGCAGTGAGTCACCATCAAACCCGCTTTAATGTCCTCTAGATGCCATCTCTTGTGGCTCTTGTCTGCCTGGGAACCATCTTCTGATAGAAGCTAACGCGTGCAATTGAAGTGGTGGCTGCCTCACTTCTGTAACCCCAGTGCTGCTGCTTTTCCCAGGCACGACTTTCTTTCTGCAGCAGGATTTCAGCATCCCGTGGGTGCAGCAGTCAGGGCAGAACCAATGAACCTTGCTCCCAAGGTGGGGAGGTCAGCTCCAAAAGACACGATGGCAGGGAGGAGAGCGTCAGCTCCTGTGGTCCGCGACCATCCCTTATGGAAGGCACTAAAATAGATTTGGGGTAGGATAAAGGGCATCAGAGGAAGCCTGGCAATACCACGGGATGGTATTCGGTGGCTTTCGCTAGTCCAAGTTTGGACTGCTGAGCCCCTGTGGGATGCAGGACAGGGGTAGGGGGCTGGTGGGACACCCCCAAAGGCCCTTCCTAGGGGCATGACAAGGACACGAGGTGGGAGCAGTGCTTGCAGCTCACAAGTGCCTCTGAAAAGCACCTTCAGGGACAAACTCATCTCCGAAGGAGAACATATGAGCTTCAGAAGCACTGCTGCAGTCAGACAATAAATCTGCGTGGTCTCCTCTCCAGCAGCAACGGCTTTGGGAATGCTCAGGAGCTGTAGGAGCTCCCAAAGGGGATCAGAGCTGACAGAGCCAGACTCAAAATGAGCTACCTGCATGGGGTCAGGGCACTCCAAGCTGCTGGTGCAGCAGGGTGATGAGCAGGAGCACGGTGAGACAAGCCCACTCCTTCCGTGCCTCTTGGTTCACGGATTGGGATCCCAGGCTCATGGGGAACTGAGGGCATTGGGCGTTGTGATGGAGAGGAGGAGCGGGGTCCCAGCGTGGAGATCCCCACGCGGTCCGAATGGGGCACGAAAGCAATTCTCAAGTTGGAAACGAAGGAATCTCTGCTCCCAGCTCACCTGGGTCGGTAACCCCAGGGGGTCAGAGCCGAGTTGAGCCTCCCACCACCACCAGCTCTTGTCGTCCCTCTGCAGCCATGCCCCTTCCACCGGTCGGACCTCTTTGTGCCTCCCCACGGGATACTCCACACCAGCCGCGTTTTCTGGGCTTTGTGGTGAGGACCGGTCAGGCACAGCCCAGCCTGGGAGCGATGCCGAGCACGGGGATGCCCCGAGATCGGGACGGCGCTGAGCTCGCAGGCGCCCAGCCGCAGCGGGGCGGAGGCCAGCGTGTCCGTGCCGCCCCCGACGGGAGCAGCGGGGCGGTGGGAAGGGCGGAGGCGGGGGCATCCCTCCGGCCCTCGGGGAGCTCCCCCCCCCCCCCCTCTTTTCTCCACCCCCCCCCCCCCCCCCTCCGGCTTTCGCAGCGCTCACTCAACCCCGAGAGGAAGATTTGGGCTGAAATCACGGCTTTCTCTGCATGATCGACAGCTCCGGGAGAAACCATCGTTCGGCGCAGGGGGAGCCGCCTCCCTCCTCTCCCCCCTTCCGCCGGCCCCGCACCTCCGCCGCTCCCCTCCGCCCCCCGCGCCGCCGCCGCTCCCCGCTCCTCCGCGCTCCGCCCGCCGCCCCCTCCGGCAGCGCGGCGCCCCCGGGGCGGGGAGGGCGGCGCGGGGCGCTCCCCCGCGCGGCGGCGGCGGTGGCTCGGCCCGGTCGGGGCGGCGGGGCCGGCGGTGCGCTCCGTGCCCGCGGCCGTGCCCGCGCCGGCGGCGGCCCCAGCCCCAGCGAGGGGCTCGGCTCTGCGCTCCGCCGCCTCCATGGAGCTCCGCCGCCGCTTCTGATGCCCGGCCCGGAGCGAAACATGGGGCCGCTGTGGTTCTGCTGTTTGCCCCTCGCCCTCCTGCCTCTGCTCGCCGCCGTGGAAGGTAAGGATAAGGATAAGGGGGCCTTTCCGGGGGCAGAACACCCTGTTTTTATTTTATTTTATTTTAATTTTTTAATGATCGTTGTTATTTCTTTTTGCGATTTTTTTTTTCTTTTTTTTTTTTCCCCCCTTTCGTTTATTATTTATTTATTTATTTATTCAATCGAGGGGTGGCACTCGGCCTTCCCCCACTCCCTCCACGCCGCACCCCTTCCTGGGGCTGGGGGGGGGGGGGGGGGAGGGGGGGCTGTGTTTGGGGGGAGGGGGGAGAAGGAGGGAAGGCGAAGTTTCGGGGAAGTGCTGCCCCAGGTGGAGCTTTCCCCCTCACCCCGGCCCTTCCCTTCCCTCCACCATCCCCGTACCGAGGAGGGCATCTCCCACCGAGCCTCCCGCTGGGAACCGCCGAGCCCTTCTCCTGGGGATGCTGGGGAGAGGCTTTGGGGTCCCCCTGAGCGAGGCCTCCTGTGACCTCCATCCGCTCCCCCATAGGGTTCCCCCCCGGGCTGAGACAAAGCAGAGGCAGCGGCAGGTGGGTGCGTGGCCGAGGGATGGATGTACGGCCGAGGGCTGGATTCCCATTATGGGCTGGCTGCGTGGTTGGAAGCCCTACGCCTTTTTCCCGTTTTGGGGTCCCAAACGTCGCATCCTGGCCACGCCTGCGGTGCTGCGGAGGTTGGGGGGCTCCGTGGGGCTGTGCCTTGCTGCTTCGTTGGGTGTGGAGGTGGTGGGAGACGTCCGGACGGTGTTTGTCTGGAGCAGTGGATGAGGCACCATTTATTAAGTTGGAGTTTTGGGAGATGACTCATGGGTTGGCCGGCTATACATCGTGATATTTACAATATGGGAGCTTGGCATAAATAGGACTATTTACGTTGCAGCAGAGAGCGCTAGCCAGCTATGCTATTCAAATGAGCATGGTATGGTTTTAATTAGGGGTTGGGGGGGGGGTGATGAGTGCATTTGTGGGAGCACATGTCCACGTGGGACGTGTGGCCTAAGCTGCCCGCGGCAGCCACGTTCACAGCGGTGCTGACACTCAGAGCCCTCAGCCGTGGTGGGGATGGGGGCCAAGAGCCCTGTGTGGGGATGTGGGACCCCATCAGGAGATGCTGGGCAGTATGGGGTCATCCTTTGCTTGGAAACAAGAGGAATGGATTGACCTTCCTACAGCCGTGTCTGCAGGGCTGGGTGTGCGGATCCTTGTTCCAACGGATGGGGAAGAGATGTCCGTGGGTGGGGAGGTCATCGAGGTGATGGACGTGAGATGCAGTCCCAGCGGTGGGGATGCTGTGAGGTGAGAGCTGAAGGTCCGGCGGCCATCTCCATCCAGGCCTTGACGTTCCTCACGTGAGGTTCATTGTGCTGTGCCCTTCTGCCATGCTGTGTGTGTCTTGGGGTTGTGCGAGCCGTGTCCCGGCCTTCCTCCCCTTCTGCCGACGTGGCAGGAGAGCGTGGACTGAGCTGCCTCGGGTGCCTGTCTGCTCTGTTCTTCCCTTTGGGAGCTGCCATTTCAGGCGCAGCATTCATCTTCTTCTCCTGATGCTCTGTGTCCTGTTGGTGCCAGCAGCGGCTCGGACCATGCGTGATGACCAAGGCCGTGGTGGCAATGTCAGTGTCACTATCTCCGGCACGTTCCCCACCGTGTCCATGGCCAACATGGGAAGGGTAGAGCTCATCCAGCTCTATCCTGATGATTTACCCAGGGAACCCTCCTCCTGAGCCCTGTTCTCAGCTCTGCTCCAGAGCTCCGCCGTAATGCTGGTAATTTCACTCGTCTCCTCCGTGCCTCAGTTTGCCTAATTACAAGGCGTAAAATAATCCGTGTGTCCCTCCCAAGGGAGCTGCGAGGTTTTGTTAATGAACATGACAAAGTGCTTTGGGATCCGTGGTTGAGAGCGCAGTGAGAGCGCAGCCTTAGTCAGCGCGCGCGTGTGTGTGCGCGGTGTTTATTTATCTACATGCTTTATATTTCTCTGTGTGCTATATATTCTCGTGCATTTAGCAGGCCTTAATTAGAAACAAAGCCGATAGGGAAGGAAATATAAACAGGAGCGTGCATGGAAATTGGAAGTTGATTACTCGCTGGCCGGCAGAGTGTGTGTCCCGGGTTCGGGAGGAGAGGCTGCTGGGGTAGAAACATCTCTGCTGAAAGGAAATGTGGAAAGAACATGAGGCATAAATCAATATGGAAAACGGGGAGGTGGATGACAACGTACATAAAGCAGAGGGTAAGAGTTGCGTGCAGTTGTTCAGGCCGTCGCAAGGTATCTCTCTGAGAAAGTTCAGGCTTACGGAAGGAAAGTTTTTTTTGGCTTGTTTTTTTTTTTTTTTTTTTCCCTTTTTTAAAAGAAATTCAAGAACAAAGGAGCGCTGGAGGGGTCTGGATCCCACACCACACCGTTGGTAACAGTGCTGCTATCGCTCACGGCCTTCTTTGTGCTGCTGCTCGCATGTGCTGCTTGCGTGGCACGGCGTATCTGGAGCGGGGATGCTTCCAAGGTATTTAGAGGCTGGGGAGGGGGGAGGTGAGGATGGGAGCTGTGCGTTTTAAAAATCACACGCCGGGGGAAAAAAAAAAAAAAAAAAAAAAAAAAAAAGATGAAGGCACTCTTCACCCCTCTTTGGAGTTAACTTTTCGTAAACCTGGCAAGTTTCCCGAGGGCTGGAGGAAAGCCAGCTCCGTGCCAAAAAATGTGGAAGGAGGAATGAGATGGCCCTCCTATCTGCCGGGGTATGGCCGGCCCCGGAGCGGGGCTGTGGGCTCTGAGGGCTGGGATGGGGGGTGGGCAGGGGTCCCGCTGCTGCTGCGAGCTGGAGGCAGGAGCTGCTCGTTTGTGCACAGTTGTCACAGAGTGTATTGTGTATGAGACACATCGTGCAGTTACTGCACGGCTTTCATGCGCTCGAGATACGGTGTGCTGTGTTCTGTGTGTGCTGTGGTGTTCAGGTGCAGTCTCCCCTCTCGTGCCCGTGTGGCCCTGGAGTGACCCGTGGCAGAGCTCTTCCACCTCCTCCTCCAGCCCCAGAGGCGGGGAAGCAATACCAATTAGCTGAGCGCTTCGTTTATCCGGTGCTGAGAGCAGGCTGGAAACAAACGTTGTAAAACTGCGCTGAGGTGTGGAGCGGAGACCTTGATTTTGGGTCTGTGATAGCTCTCTTTGTGCTCTGCCTTCCCCCAGGGCTCCATTTCCTGGGTTAATTTTTGACAAGGTGCATGCTGCATCCGTGGGGCAGTTGAGGGTAGACACTGGTGCCCAGTTCATATCCCCACGTAGTAGTTGAGGTTGCAGGGACTGCTTCTCCCATTCGCTCCCAGTCCCTGCTATAATTCAGATAGGCTGATCCAAGGCTGGACGGGGGGGAAGCTGGAGGGGGAAGTGCCTTGGGGACAGGGCTGTGAGAAGCCAGCCATGGGGGCATGGCTTGGAGTGGCACTGCTCCAGTGCCACCCATGTGCTGGGAGCGCTCTGGATGAGGACTTGGGGTGATGCAGGTGCTGCTGTGCCCCGTGGATGTTTCTAGGGGGTTCTCCTCCATAGTTGGGTGCGGGGGTCTTCTGTGCTGGAGGATCTGCCCGCACTCGTTGTTTGTGTACACATACCTGCAGCGGCTGTAAAGAAGGGTGGACACCGGTGTAACTGCAAAACCTGCTGGAGAAGCTGGGTAAATACCGGGTCCTCGGCTTTCTGCTTTTGTGTGAGCACAGCCGCGGCAGTGATAAATGAGTTGGAGTCCGCTGCTCCTGCCCTAACATGCACCCACAGCCCAGCCACGCCACGCTGGGCTCAGAGGTGGGTGCTTGGGCGTGAGCCTGGCTCGAAGAAAGTCAGATTTTACCAGAAAGACTCATTGAGCTCTCATCTTCCTCTGGCTCGCTGGAATGCAAGGGTGAAACATGGCTTGCCTGTTCCCTGCTGCGTGCAACAGGGAGATCCTCGAAGGCAAAAGTTCAGCGGTGAGATAAGGGGGGAAAGATGGGGCCTCCTGTGATAACGGGCTGACGTGTGCAGGACCTGGCACTCGCAGCAGGGACGTGGCTCTTCGGGGCTTGCAGAGATATATCAATACCAGGATGTTATATTGCTGTCAGGTGTCTGCCCTGGATGGGAGATGATTTGTGCCAGGGTGCGGGCACCGAAGCTGATCAGCATAGAGGTGAGGGGGTACGCAGGCATCACGCCGTGCTGTCAGCCCCTCTCTGGGTTTCCATGCTCGTGGATGAAGGAGCAGCGTTAGATCTCTGTTACCCCTCTGACCTCAGTCGTGGCACTGATTGCCAAATGTTAAGGGAGATTAAACAGGCTGCGAGGGCAGAAAACGCGGCTATAATTGCAGATGGTACTTGCCCGCGTTGGAACTGGATAAATGTCACAAAGGGGCGTTATTCAGAAATTACAGTTTTAGTGACTGTGAATAATTGCAGCTCTTCAGAGAGCCCACGAGAGGAGGATCTCTTGATGTAGTCCCGGCGCGGTGCGAGGCACAGGACTGGCTCTGTGGGAGCAGCTGTGCTGCAGCTCACTGCTGTCTCCAGGTGGGAAGGAGGAAGGGCTGGCGAGCTCCAGCAGTTTATGAAGCTTTATTAATTAGGTCTGGAAAATTACCTTCTTTTCACTTCAAGCCTTACCTTACTCAGGGGCGGGCGTCGCGTCTACAAAATCACAGCCAATATCACTGGAGGCAAAAGGATGTTCTGCAGAACGTGGAAGTGATGTCTAAAAGAGGAAAGCAGAAAAGCATATAAACTGTGGCATGGTGGATGTGAGCCTGTATATGGCAGGGTGAGAGGAGTTTTAAGAATAACTTGTGGGAAAAGAAAACACAAACAAACCCAAAACCAACAGAATTGAGAAATCGGACGGGGCAAAGTTAAAAATAATCAGAAAAGAGCATGCAGGAACGGCTTAAATTTCTCCCTTCAAAACAACCGTGTCTGGGGATGGAGGGTTTGCAAGGGGGCTGCCCCACTGCTAAAGTGTCGGCTGAGGAGGTCACGTTTTATAGAGTAAATGGGGAAAATGGATATTGGGGCTGGAGCAGACAGGGCATGCATGCTTTAAGGAGAGCTCCCTGGGTGATCTCGGTAGCTCCAGACTAGTAATTTCAGAGGAAGGGCTCTCTTATGGATTAAAATCTGCTTAAAGGAGGGGAAACAAAGAGTCATTTTTCCCAATGGATGGGGGTCAGCGTGAGGCTTGTGCTTTGCAATGTATTTATAAGTGTGCGAGAAAGGGGTGGGAACTCTATGGCAAGAAAGTTTGCAGATTATACGGAATTATTCAGGGGGGTTGGAACTGCATGCTCTTTAAGGTCCCCACCAACCCAAAGCATTCTGTGATAAAAACAACAGTTGTCTTTAAAATATTGTAAAAGAATCTCATGACACTGGATAACCGGGCTATAAAGTGGCAGATTATACGTAGTCAGCGATGAATGAAAAGGGATTCACATGGAAAAAATTACCCTAAACCCATGCATGCACAGTGGCAGTCTTTAAATTACTTATTAGCATTTTACGAAAGAGATCTTAAAGTCATTGTGGATGGCTCTTTGAAAGCATCGGCTCAGAAGAGGGAAACGCTGGGAAAGGACAGAGGTGGCCGTACAGTGGAGGTGGGTGGACCTGGGATGGGGTGTGTAACAGGCGGTGTTGCCTCTCGGCGTTGTGTTCTGAAGGGGCACTGAGAGGTGGAGATGCACATTGATCCTGGCGGAGCACCCTGCTGAAGGCGAAGCGTGAAATTGTAGAGTTGGAAAGGACCCTAAAGACCAACCGGGCCAACTCCCTTGCAGTGAACAGGGACACCACATCTCCATCGGGTGCTCTGACCTCGGCTGTCTCCAGGGATGGGGCATCACCGCCTCTTTGGGTGTGGAGGGGTTCGTGTTGCTCTGTTTTGCTCACTGCTATGATCTTGGGCCCTCCTGACCTCAGTGTGCAGGACCTGAGCCTTGCGCAGGGCCGGTCCTGCTGCTTGGGTCTCGCCCTTCTTGTTGGGGAACCTGGGGGTCTCTGAGAGGTTTTCTGTTTGGGTCTCGCTCTGCTTAGTGGGGTCTCTGAGAACCAGACCCCGAGGTCTTGAGTGCTGGGGTCTGGATGTGTTTTGCACCCCTTGTGCTGCATGCCCAGCTCTGCTTTTTTGGGCAGCCTGGGCAAGGCCTAAGGTGGTCTGGCAGACAACCCTTAGCACTTTTCTCCGCCCTGCTCCACGTGTCGGGGGCTGGGGCGTGTTGTGGGGTGCCGCAGCGAGGCCTGCTGCAGGAGGAGCCAGGCTGCAGCCCTCCGCCATGTGCAGGGCCGTGCTCTCAGGGTCAGAGCCTTCCTGCTCCCTGCAGGCCCCAGCCCCGTGGGCCGGGGGTAGCGAGGGCAGCCGGGCGTGCGAACGGCCCCGAGGTGGAGTGGACGGCGTGAGCAGCGCGGGCTCGTGCTCCGAGGGCCAGACAAAGGGAACAATGGGCTCGGCGGCCCCGTTCCTGGGCTGCTTGTGGCTGGCTGCCGAGCCCGTGGGGTGGGAGAGGAGGGGGCGGCTGTGGGGTGGGCAGTGAAGGGCTCGGCTTCCCTCTGCTCCCACGTGGGCTCTGAGGGTCTTCCCTGTGTGCCAGTGGAGCTCTTGTTTCAGGAAGGGGGAGAGCTGTCCAGAGCCTCTGTGACTTTGAATGATTTCAGCAGAGGGATGCAGGAGGGAGAAGGCATCTCCGTCCTCTGCAGCACTGATGCATGGGGGGGTCATAGGAAATGTATGCAAAGTTTACTGTCCTCAGACATCACTATATGGTCTTGGAGGTTCTTGTCATGCAGTCATAGAGTGGTTTGAGTTGGAATTCCCCAGCAGTGAGCAAGGACACTCACAGCTCCATTAGGTGCTCAGAGCCCCATCCAGCCTGAGCTTGGGTGTCCAGGGATGGGGTACCACCACCCCTCTGGGCAACTCGTGCCAGTGCCTCATCACCGTCACTGTAAAATCTTCTTCCTTATATCCTGTGTAAATCTTCCCTCTTTTAGTTGGAAACCACTTCCCCTTGTCCTGTCATACAGATCCTGCTGAAGAGTCTGTCCCTTCTTTCATAACAGCCCCTTTAGGTACTGACAGGACACTCGCAGCTTCCCCCAGAACCTTCTTCACTCCTGCCGAGCTTGTTTCTGTCTGGATCCACCATTCTCCACTCTCTCCAGGCATGGGACAGTGGCTGGTGCTACTAGGAAGGAGATGGCAGCTTTCTGCAACTGGGAATGGACAAGAATCATAGAAACATTAAGGTTGGAAAAGAGCTCTGAGATCATCCAGCCCAACCATCCACCTGCCACCAGTACTGCCCACTTAACCATGTCCTTAAGTACTACATCTCCACATTCCTTGAACACCTCTGGGGAAGGTGACCCCACACTTCCCTGGGCAGCTCGTTCTGCTGCGTGATTAATCTCTGAGAGAAGAAATTTTTTCTAATATCCAATCTGAACCTCCCCGGCACAACTTAAGTCTGTTCCTTCTTGTCTTATAGCTGTTACCTGGGAGAAGGAGCTGACCCCCACCTTGCCACAACCTCAGATTTCTCTTCTGAGAATTTGGCTTTCAAGCCTTTATCTCATGAGATGCATCCTATTCTTGCAAGCTCAGCTTTTGGGATAACAGAGCTTATACTTATTACAGCAGCTTTTTGGGATTATGCTAGTGAAAAAAGTTGCTTGTGTTTGTGTCCAGTGATGATTTCTGTGGTGGACTGTATGGGGTGGGGGTGACGTGAATCCCCAGTCTGACTGAGGAGGACCGCATGGTCCCAGATGGCAGAGGGGTGATTGCAGCAAGAGGGGAGAGCAGCTCAGGAGAGGTTTGTGCAGCGGTGTGAGCCTGCAGGCTGTGCACACCACATGCTTGGGTGTGAGATAGGCTGGAACACGTGAGGGGTCACATCTTGCTGTGTCGAGGTTACAGTCGCGTTTTATGATTTGCTTTGCTTGTAATCCTGTTTCCAGGCTCCACAACTGTAACTCGGAAACCTTTACTGCAAGCCTCACTTAATAAATCTTTGCCTTGTTTTACTTTTTAAGCCTGCCCTGGTATCAGGGGACAAAGCGAGCAGGGGAAATGCGTGAACTGGGGGCAGCGTGGATGGAATAAAACAAGGTGTAGGAGGTGGCTGGGTGCACTGCCTGCAGGGAGAGAGCGCTGGCCAGGCTGCAGAGAGTTAATTGAGGTATGCCAGCTTTGGGGAAAGCATTTCCTGCAGCCTGTCTCTCCTGCAGGATCCTGCACCCCACGAGCTGCTTGCTCTCCTCTCGAAGTGCAGGTGCTGGGTTTTGTGCCTGTTTGCAGCCTTTGTATGCACGCCCTGGCTTGCAGGCTGCATGCGTGCACACTGAGATAGCACCTGTGTGCTGAGTGCAGGCAGACACACAACTTGCTGAGCTGCAGGGGGAAATGCAGGCTGGTGATTTGTGCTTGTGGAGGGGGAGTGGAGAGTGGCTGGTGCTGCTCGGGGCACGGGAATGGCTGGCATGCACTAATGTCCTGGGGACAGAGCCTCACTCCTCTTACCTAGTTTGCAGCATGCGTGTAACCGGGATCTTTGGGGCTTCTTCTGTCCTCGTTGCATGTTAGCACTGCTGTGGAGGCTTGGAAAGGATAAACACAGAAGCGTGCTTGATGCTGTGTGGAAATCTCCTGACAGCAGACACATAGCAGAGCAGCAGGGGCACTGGCATGGGTTGCAGGAGCAGGCGGTGCCAGCTGCTCTGGAGGGGAAGGGGTGCACGTAGGGCTGCTGCTGTACATTCAGAGATGCTCCGAGTCCTGTGCCGTGTCCTCGGACAGATGCAGAGCAGTCGGGAGCAGGGTAGGCATAGGGAAGGTGCTAATTAGGATGTTGGCAGTGTTAGTAGGGGTTGGTGTCTGGCTAGTGGGAGGTGTTGCACAGGCAGTGCAGGGGCTGCTCTGTATCGCTCTCAGCATAAATCTCCAAGCAGCAAGTAGGTCCGTGGGTGGGACAGAGCCTGGGGCAGGTGGCCAGGTCTGCTCTGAGCATCCCCTCGTGGTGGGGAGATGCCTGTTTCAGGTCAGTGTGCTGCACTGCTGCACACCGTTTTTTTCCCCTGGCTCTTCACCTTCCTTCCACCAGGGCTGTAAGTAGAGATGGAGAGCAGAGAAGCTGCTAACGATGCTTTTTATTTATTAATTTATTTTTTTTTTCTTTTTCCCTGATGTCAGACTCTGTGCCTTCGGATTGAATAGCTGCCATGAGGTTTTGCTGTGACTGACACCTGTTCTGGCTGGAGAGCGACAGCTTTTGATAAACACAGATCCTCTGGAAGCACTGAGCTTGCTGGCAGCTGCTCCTGTTTGTCATCTGGGTCTCTGTGCTCAGGGCTGGCTGATGTGGCCCAGTGGGTTTGGGGCTGCAGGAGGTTTGGGAGTGGCTCTTTGGTGAAATAAGCAATGCCAAAGAGGGACCAGCAGAGCCAGTGCCTCCCAGGTGGGGTCTCATGCCAGAGGAAGCAAAGCGGGTCACCCCCAAGCAGAAGTCTTGCCTTGTAATTTGCATGGCCTAAATATGACCCGGGTTCCCTTTTGTGGGTGCTGAGCCCTTGGAAAAGCTGACCTGGCATTTTACCATGTGTCTGGGAGGTCCTTGGTGTGTGGGCTGTGCAGGGAAAAATTAAAAATGGGAATTCCTCGTCGGCTTGGGTGTCCTGCTGAGGTCAGCCCTGGGCGTGCCATCCATTGGCCTTGAGTTGCTTGGTGGCCGGAGGTGCTGAGAAGGGTCAGCCCCTTCTGTGGGTCTCCTGGCAGGGATTGTCAGCCCTCTGGATGAGCACGGTCCCCTCCTTCAGGCTCTCAATGTCTGGGTGTTGCCTTGCCTCTTGGCCGCATCTGGGCTTGGGCGTGTGGAGCGTGGGCAGCCCCAGATGTTTCAGGGCACTTCTGCTTTCCCCTCCTGTCTTTCCCTGTCAGAGGGCATCCCTGCTTCCTCAACCAGCGTGTCTGACAGCACCCAGCTCCTCTCCAGCACCGTGTGGGGCTCCGCAGCCGACAGGTTGTCCCTTGTCATCTCTCATTGTCATCCAGTGGGCTGAACGCACTGCATGGATTTCATCAAAGCTCCCATCTCCCTGCACAGGTTATGTCCGGGATTCTGGACTCAGTGAATTGCTAGGGGTATAAACCACACAGATGCTAATGGCATTGGGTGATAGCACTGGAAGAGCACTCGTGAGCCTCCTCCCATTGGCTGCAGGAGTGTACTGCAGGCTCATGCTGGACCGAAATTAAACTGCTGGCAAAGTCCCCTCCCACATAAAGGGACTGACTGCACACTGAGGGACATGACTCTTCTCTGAGGATGCTCAAGGCAGGGGTTCTGAGGTTGGGATGTCTTTCATCGTATTGTGATCAGGCAGAAAAAGGGTTTGAAATCAATGTGCTCTGGAGTTTGGACTCTGAAAGGCCGCGAGGCATAGCCATGGGTCAGCAGAAGCCTTGGGAGCCCCCTGGAGCAGGTGCATGCTTGGCCCTGTGGGCTGACCTTAGCTGGGTAGCACGAGTGCAGCCAAACTGACGGACAAGTCAGCAAAGCAAAAATAAGGTAAAGTCATTGTTCTGTAACAGTTCTATAACAATGAATCAAAACAAACACTGTGTAGGAACTGCCTGAAGATTCTGGCTTGGTGTCCACTGGTTCTTATGTGGTTCTGCTCCCTGAAATCCCACCCACTGAGACGGTCCCTACTCATCTGGTGTTCCTAAGGGACACGTGAAAGACCCAGTCTGTGTGTGTGATGGCAGACGGGTGTGAGCTGAGGGGTTCTTTCCCCCATTTTACTCAAAATGAAGCCTAACCAATAGTCGAATGTTGATGTTGGACCTGGTTGGTATCTTCGGTTGGAGGCTGTGTGCTGGGCCTGGGACTGCTGCTGGGAGAGGTGGATACGGAGCCTCTGCGACACTAGAGCACATATGTTTGCAAGAACCATTGCATCTCCTGTATCCAGCTTCTGGTACCCAGGATGATTCCTGGGGGAGATCATCCCTTGTACCACTCTGGACTGCAGCTTGAGATTGGCACAGTGACTGCCACACTGCTTTTATTTTGGTGTCTTGAGACAGCAGAAGCTGTCGGAGGTGTGAGCGGTGATGCTTGCAGCGGGAGCAGCCGTGTCACCGATACGGCAGCAGGGCCCAGCGGTCTTTAATGCTTGGAATAGTTTTCTCAGTTGCATTTGCAGGGCTCCGACAGGGATGAGACTTGCTGGTCTCCATGGTTTTATGTGCCATGGGACTGTGCCAACAGTTTAATCACAGCTGAACCCTCATAGAGCGGCATAAAAAATGTTGTAGTTGGGATTAGGTTACCCATCCTTCCTATAAAAGACTCTATAAACAGTCCATCAAGCCCAAGAATTCCTCTGTTGGCTGTGAGGTCCTTTGCTCTTAATGGGTCTGGCATTTGCTTTGACTAAGTCTTTTGGCGGGGGAGGGAGGAAACAGCAAGTTAGAGGAGCCCCCGAAGAGTGGCTTTTCTGCTTGCATTAGTGGGGGAACCCAACTGGGCTGACTTGGCAGAGGCGGTGTTGGATGTCAGTAGAGCTGGCTCGGGCTGCAGGGGGTAAGAGGCAGTGGTGACAAGCCCAGAAGGCACTGACAGCAGCAGCTGCTCCCTCCCCATTGCTAGGGGATTTTTCAGGATGGATTTGCCATTTGCTGGGGCACTGGGGAGTGCTGCCTCCCACCCACTTGGGGTGGGCAGGGTTCTGAGAATGTCCCTTTCTCATCTTCCAGCACATATCCAACCTTTATTCTTTTTTTTTTTTTTTTTTCTGCTCTACTTTGAATGAGCTCCCCAAAACTCTTGGAAACCCTAAAATAACAGGTTGAGCACTGAACGGTGTCTTTGTAGCATAGCAGTTCCAGTGTCACCCTTGTGTATGACTCCTGCCATTGAAGAGCCCACACTCAGTAGCACTTGGTGGAATGCATGTCGTGGAATTAACTGGTGGATATTAGGAATTCAGGTTGGATATTAGGAAGAATTTCAGCTCAGAAGGAGCGATCGGGCACTGGAACAGGCTGCCCTCCCTGGCAGAGGGGTCACCATCCCTGGAGGTGCTTAAGGAAAGGGTGGATGTGGTGTAGTGGGCAGTATTGGTGGTTGTGAAGTGGTTGGAATGAATGATTTTAGAGGTCTTTTCCAGTGCTAACGATTCTGTGGTTCTTACAGTGGTTACACTCCTGCTCTTGGAGCAGTGGAAGGGAAAGAAGAGTGGCCATTTCTTGAGTAGTGTCTTTACAGTTGTTTCTCAGTTCTGTGTCCACTTTTCCAGGTGATCGTGCAGGGGGAGCTCCTGTCCTGCTGTGCTGGAGCTGTGCAGGAGGTGCACGAGTTCTCCCTGGCTCCCTGTCCCTTTGTCACTTGGGCCACCTGGAGCTTTTCTTGTCTGGTTCTTACTTGTGCTGACCCCCAGCAGCAGTGGCTTCAGGGGTGTTTGCAGGACAAGCACAGCTTTTTGAGCATTTCCCAACACGCTTTATATTATTTATAGGGTCTTGCCCCTGCCCCAGCTTGCCTTAGAGGATGATTTGTTCAATTGGAATACTGGAACAGAAATAGTAATTGTAATGTAGGCTGCTAGGAAGACCCCCTCAGACAGCGTCCTGCAGAGGGCAATTCTATCCACCCATCTAGGAGGGCTATTTTAGATCTTCCTACACGTCCTCTGAGGCTCTTCTCTCTCTGTCATTCCTATCTGTAGAAAATTAACAACTCCATTAGAGCAGAAGCATTATTTTTCCATATGGCTAACATCAGGGGAGGTGAATCCCACATCCTTTACCTGAGGATGCTCTGCGAGTATGGGAGAGCAGTAGATATTTCAGCATGAGTTTCCCTCATCCCTCTCCAGCTGTAAGGTGAAAATGAATGTGAGGCGGCGGAGCTGGGAGCGGCTGTATGAAACCTGCCAGCTAATCAGCTCTTAATCCCTTCAGCACGTTTTTGGTGATCGGAGGAGTGCTGCTCTGCGTCCCCGTGCCACCGTCACGCCTCCTGGTTCAGCTCTCTGAAAGCCTCTACATGGTTACCCTTACCAATCAGACTTGTAATCTCAGTGAAGAATGAAATCAGATTTGTTTGACAAGGCGCGTTTCCTGTAGAAGTATGTTGACTGCTGCTAATTATACTCCTGTTCTTTAATTCTTTATGATTTGAATTACAGCAGCGTTTTCATTATTTTCCCAGAAGTGATTTCAGCCTGAGCGAGACCTTGAATGCTCACGGTTTCACTGCATTGTGATCACAGTGCATCTACTAAACTTGATCATAAAGTCATAGAATGCCCAAGGCTGGAAAAAAAACCTCTGAGATCATCCAGTCTGACATCCCCCTACCACCAGTGTTACCCACTAAACCATGTCCCTTTGTACCACATCTAAATGTTTATTGGAATCTCCAGGGACAGTGGCTCAGCTACCTTCCTGCACAGCCCATTCCAGTGTCCAGCCACTCTTTTGGAGAATAAATTTTTCCTAATATCCAACCTGATCCTTCCTTTGCACTGAGATGCTTCTGTATATTGTCTTTAAGGGCTCATCAGATTTCCTTAACTCTTCTCCCATCCGTCCTTCCATAGAATAACTTAGGTTGGAGGAGACCTTAAAGATCATCATGTTCAACGACTAGATCTTTCATCCTACTTGCTGGTTGCTGAAGCCTTTTGATTCTGTCCCTGTGAGGTGTGTCTGGTTTGTTAGGGTTTTCTCCCAGTTCCCATCTCTGCACTAAGGGGCATAGTGGGGTGGGCTGATGGTTGGATGGGGTAATTTTGGAGGTTTTTTCCAACCTTAATGATTCCATGAGTGGTTATGATGGAGTTGGGTCGATGGTTGGACGCAGTGATCTTAGAACTCTTTTCCTACCTTAATAACACTATGATTCTGTTACGATCTCAGCTACTTCAAGGTTGATTGTCCTCTACCTTGTGTTTTTGTGACACTCATGGGTCGGCATCATCTGTTCCTCACTCTGCCAAGTGGCCAAGACCTTTTGGAAGCCTCCTGCCTTCCTGAGCGCTTCTGAGCTTATCTCAGTTTCTTTTGGTCAAGGAGACACTGGGAGAATGGGACTGGAAATAACTGGGTAGGTTTGCTCCGCTGCCCAGTTTGTCATGCCAGCACTGGAGAAGGTGTGTGGAGATTTCTTGTGGTTTTCTTCCAATTAGAAGTTAATGACTAATCCCAGAATTTGATTTTTCAACCTATTGTCGAGAAGTCTTACAGGAATTTCATGTGACCATGGTTCCTTGGGCTTGTTTATGAATGTGTCATATCTGAAGTGTCCAGAAATGAAAATAAATGATGACTGTTGGCCTCTCATAGCCTTGTCTGTGTAGAAATGAGCTGAGCTGTGGTCCCGATGAATTTGTTCAGTTAGTGGCCAAAGGCTTAGTTATTTTCTGGGTGCTTCCAAATGGTGTGTGCAATTTTTAGAAGAATTGCAGTCAAACAATCCTTATGTTGTTAGCTATGTATGAGCTGAGGAATCCTTCTAATGGGAGGCAGCAGCCCTGTCCTCCTGAGAGGCTATAGAAATTGCATCCTACTTTTGTAATAAACACACAGGCTGGTTTGCTGTTGGACGTCCTTCACTAAGTGTAACAGAGAACTGCAGCACGTGAAGCTCTGGTTGTATGTAAGGCAAAAAAGTAAATGTTTCTCTTGCTTCTTGGTTGACTTTGCCTGGAAATTTTTTAAGATCTGGGAAATTATTGCAATTGGAGCTTCGGAGAAAGGCTTTTTGGATTTGGCCTGTCCTCCTTTTGGCCAATGCGGACTGTTCTGGGGCAGTTACTTGCTTCCAGTCCAATGATTCAGCCCTCTTTTCACATCATTATGAGGTATGAAATTGTAGACCTCAGGGTCTTTAATGTACTTTGTGCATTAAAATTATGTAATGAGCCTGTCCTCACCGATTGCAGGGCACGATATAGTGTAATGATGACAGATATTGACAGGTACCAGAGGCACCAGTGTTTCAAAGCAGTGTAGGAAGCAGAAATCTGGTGGTGAGAGCTGAATTGCTGACTCCGTGTCCATCATATATATTTGTTGGTTTCCCACCAGGGAGGACGTCTTGTGGTTTGGGGCTGTGAGGGTTCAGTTGGCTTGATGTGTTGCTGCTTAGCATCTTCTGAAATCATGCCCCATCCTTGGGTGTGCCCAGTGCCATGGATGGGGCCCTGGGGGCCTGATCTGGTGGTGGGCAACCAGCCCACGGCAGAGCATTGGAACTCAGTGTCTTTGAGGTCCCTTCCAACCTAGCCCACTTCATGATTTTGTTTCCACGAGCATACCATTAGGACGTGAGACTCTGCCTTATCCCTGCCTTGTTATCTTTGTGCATCTGCTGAATTTTTGCTCCGTAACACAGTGAAGAGAAAGCAATGCATTTTCTTTTTTTCTTTTTTCCACCATCTAAGTTGTAATACTAAACAGATGGGTGTTGTGGAGTAGGCAGAAGGGGTTGTGCTGTCTGTGGGACGGGGTTCCTACTTCTGTGGATTGTAAATGTGGAGATAGGTCTTAATGACGTGGGAGAGCATTTCACAGATGGTATTTCAAACCAAGCTTTCTGTGGACAAAATTCAGAACTGTGTGTTGTAGCTCGACTTGCCAGAAGAAGAGGACATCAGGGTGGCAAACTAGGATTTGGATGAGACAGTGGCTTGTATTGTTGTGTAGGAGCCATTATGCTGGAGAGGTGATTGGAAGCAGTGCTTGCTCACGTGGAAGACCCACGTTTTTTCAGCTCCATCAGCAAAACAAGACATCTCTGTCTTTGATCGGAGTAGGAAATGGTTTCCATATCTGTGTCCCCATCCCTGAGGCCCGAGTCACGATCAGGGTGTCCATAGATTTGTCAAGTCGAATCCTGGAAACATCTAGTGCTGGAGATCCCCCTCTTCTCCGGTGTTCCACCTGTCTGAGGAAGCAGTATCATAAATAATCTTTTAATAATCAACCTCAGCCTCTCAAGCTGCCCAGGAAGAGGTGAAGTCCCCATCCCTGGAGATGTTCAAGAACAGTGGAGATGTGGCACTGAGGGACATGGTTTATTGGGCACTGTAGGTGGACGGTTGGACTGGATCTCAGAGGTCCCTCCAACCTTTACTGTTCAATGATTCTAAGTCATGGTTTGTGTTTTTTAGAGGTCTCTGATGGGTCAGGGTGCTCATGGTGGAATCACCTGTTGTTTTATGGAATGAGAGCAGTAGTGACAGTTCTGGTTTTGATGGGATCACATGCCTTTTGTGCAGCAAGGCATTGATGAAAACTCTGTATTCCTTTTATTTCCTTTCAGCCTTTCCTTTAAGGAATTGCATATTTCTAAGAATGGTCAGATTCAGCTGCTCCCTCCATCCCTGCTCCCTCTCGGTGCACCGATCCCTCCCCATCAGCTGCAGTGGGGTTTTTTAATAGCCGTTACTCTGTGAAATCGGAAGGATTGCCGGCTGTGAAATACAAATGATATGTACTAAATGCTGTGTAATGGATTCCACTTGAATCATTTTGTGACTGTGTGTTTCTAATAAAAGGCTTTGGGAGCAAGGCGGGTTCTCTGGCTGGCAGCGGGGCTGAGCGGCAGAGCGGCTGGGTGCCATGGGCACTGGGGCCAGCTCTGAAATGCTGGGAACAAATGCCAAGGAATAAACACACAGCAGTGCCCTTTGCAGAGGGCTCGGTTTTGCCAGGGAAATGTGTGGTTTGGGGGAAAAGGGCAGCAGCAGGGCTGGCTTTTCATTATGATGGGACGTGGAACTATGCATGAGGGCATGCATTGTCTCCTTGTGCCTAGGTTGGTAGTAATCACCATAGAGTCACAGCATGGCTTAGGACCTTAAAGCCCACCCAGCCTTAACCTCATGCTGTGGGCTCGTTGCTGCCCACCAGGTTGCCCAGGGTCCCATCCATGGCCTTGGGCACCTCCAGGAATGGGGCACCCATAGTTCTCTGGGCAGCAGTGCCAGGGCCTCGCTGACTTCTGAGTACAGATTTTTCCTCCTAATATTTAACCTAAATGTCCCCTCTTTCAGTTTACAGCCATTCTCCCTTGTCCTCTCAATGAACAGGAGATGAAGGGGAGAGATTGTGCGGAGTCTTTAGCGTAGAACATGAATAGCACTTGGTGCTTTCAAACTGGGGGATGGGTATTTCACCCTAAGAGTTTTCACCAAGGTAAATAGGGTTCTCACGCCACCTATGTGTGCTCAGGAGCGTGCAGGAAGGTTCCCATGGTCTTCAGGAATGAGATCCCAACAGCAAGTTTGTCTAAGTCCCACTGAGTGCCTGGGAGCAGACCTTGGCTGTGGGGCAAGGGATGCTAACTGGGAGGTCTCTTTCCCCTAGTTGGTAAGAGCCGATCAGATCATAAGATCCTAGAATCATTAAGATCATGTATCCAACCATTAACCCGTGCCTCTGACCCTAAGCTGTTGCTTGTGAAAGCAGGACACATCATTGGGTGCTTTCTATGGGAAAAGGAGCCTACCTCTGGATGCTTGGGTTGCTTCTGGTGTCTGCATCTGAAGGAGAGTCAGGATGAAGGCACCCCACCCACAGCTGTGGCTCAAGGTATGGAAATCCTGCGTGCCGTTCGCCCTATCCAACAGATTAAGGAGTGCCTTCTGCCTTGTCTGCTGGTACTGGCCTGGAGGAAAGGTTGTTCATTGTGAAAGTCTGCTTAATTTAGCAGGGCAGGACTCTGTGGCTTGGAAGCTGGACTAATTCAGACTAGTAGAGGAGCATGTTTTTAATAACGTGTCTAATTAACTGTGCAGCAGCTCACCCAGGGATGCAGTCAATACGCTCTTGCTGGTAATCTGTAGATCAAAGGTGACTGATTTCTCGTAAACCCGTTTTGACCCCCACGGCTCTTCCCTCTGGCTAATACCATCCTGTCTGTGGCGTCCTTGGGCACGTGCTGGGCCGGAGGGCTGGGCAGGCAGTCCCTTTTCTGGCTTTGAAATGTGCGAGCCCGCAGCAGCAAAAGCCCATTCCTTTTGTTAGAGCTCTCCTGGCAGCGCTGGATGGCTGGGCTGGGCAGCACAGGGCTCCAACCTGGCACAAAGCGGAGCCAAGGAGGGCTTTCCACCCTGGGAAACTTCAGTGCGATATTGGATGCTTCCTTCTGGAAGGCTTTGTCTAAATAAACCCGGGGAAGCCCTTTGGCCCACGCTGGGCAGCGTCGGACCAGATGTTCGCGCTTCACCCGGCTGACCTCCGGATCGATGGAGCCGTGAACTGCTCTTTGTTCACCCGCCGCCGTGCCGGGACACCCGCTGCCGTGTCGATGACAACAGGCCTGGTCCAGACAGCCACCAGCCCTGCAGCTCCTGGAGGGCTCCTCAGCTCCCAGAGCCCGGTTTGGATGTCAGTCCCTGCTGGGGTGCAGCACCATCCATGTAATGAGTGCTGATGGGCTCTGCTTGCAGGAACGTCAACTGCTTTGCCACATTCCAGCTGCTGGTGGATGAGCAGCTCGGTGTGCTCTCCTATCACCTGTGCTTCTGTGATGGAAAATGTTGCTGCTTCCAGGGCTTTTGCTGAGCCAGCAGCACTGGGCAGTTCTCTAGGCAAGGCAGGGATGTCTCAATATGGAGCAGTTTTAGGGCTTTCTCACATGAGGGAACCCCGTTGGGCAAATCTGAAGGAAAAAAAAAGTTGTCAGTGGGGGAAGTCACTGAAGGTCAGATCATCTTGTTTGACTCTTGGCCAGTGATGCTGTGGTTGAAAACTGATGCCAGCAGCTGCCACTCCTGAGTAGCACGGCATGGCTGTGACCTGCAGGAGTACCCATCTCATACCACATCATCCCATCCCATGCTACGTCATGCCATCCCACCCATCCCATTCCATCCACACTTCCAGAACTTCTGCTTCTCCATAATCCCTTTGTAGGTGCTTTCCCAGTCTCCCCATCCCAGAGCTTTGTGACTCTCTCAGCTTTTGCTGGGGATGTGTGAGTGGGTGAGATCTGTATGGGATCCTTCCAGGGGGCATCTCCGTATGGGGACAAGTGGGAACCACTGCTTGAACCGGGGCATCTTTAAAGGGCGGTCTTAAAATCCATGTACTGTGAATCAGAACTGCGACAAGAGTTAATTATTTCCTCTGAGAGGAGTAAACGAAGGGTCAGCCAACAGATTTTTATTCGTCTCTAAATCTCCAGCAGTGTGAGCAGACTGAGGGCTGTGCTGGGGGGTAGCAGCAGCCCCAGGGCCTCTCCTCCGCAGGCAGGATGCAGCAGGAGGTGATGGAAGAACATGGTGTCCTTCTGTGGTGGGAGAGCTGCTTCCTGGAATCAAGGTGGTTTTCACTCACAGAGCCTTTTTCCACCTCAGCCTGGAGCAGACAGCACACAATAGTGGCTCGGAAGGGAGGGTTCCCAGCAGGATGGGTGGATTTCAGCGCCCTGTTACGGTGCCCATGTGGCAGCCTGTCCCAGCAGCCCTGCTGGGCTTGGGGGTGGCAGGAGGCTGGTGGCCACTTGGGCTCAAAGTCCAACAAGGGGGGAAAAATCCCATCCACACGAGCCCTCCACCCTACTGGTGTCCCCAGAGCACTGCCAAGGAGTGACTCATGGTCATGTCCTCTTCCTTTTGTGCTCCTTGGGGTTTGGTGCATCCCTGCACAGGAGATCCCCTCCCTCACACCTGTGGGATTCAAGGATCATGTGGAGTGCAGCAGCAAGGGGAGGACGGACTTTGCTGCTCCCTCATGTGTTTTCCTCCTGCAGACATTGATTTATAAGTCAGCTTCGTGCTGAGTAGGGAATTCGGGGGATGCTGCATGGAGACTTTTCGCCTGATTTCCCGTGTCAGGGCTGAGGATGCTGTCAGGTAACGCCTCGGTCGCTCTGCACACTAAATTTTGGGGGCATGTTGCTTTTACAACACTCAGACAGCAAGCACTGAGCGCTGCAAAGCTGCCGGTGTTTGGCCTTTGTTGGCCAGCCAGTTCTGCATGTGGGGAGGGAGCAGAGATGCAGATCCCACTGTGTTCCCTGTCAGGAACACTCAAGGGCTGCAGGCACGCTGCTTCCTTGCAGGGTTTGCATTGCTCTCAGTGCCAGGTCCTCCCTACCCAGTGCTGTTGTATTATCCTACCTCCTGGCTGCTCCACTGGTGCCTCAGGGTCTCTCATGCAGCAGCGTGAGGAGCCCGTGCCTTCCCCAAGCAGCTTTACACTCGAGCATCCCCGTGAGCTCTCTCTGATTTTGTTCACTTTTGATGTGTTTAAAAGCTCTGCTTTCTCTCCCCGACGTGGGATTCTTCATGGGTGCATTAACTTCCTTTAGTCTGCGTTTCAGAACTGCTAATTTACTGCTGCCAACTTCCCCCTATTTTTAATTTATACAATATGTTTATTTTTACTGCATTATTTTCTTTTATTCGAAGCCAAGGCAATTTTTAGTGAAGGATGCCTTCTCTCATGATGGCAGATTTATGAGATTTTTGGCAAAGCCTTTGTAAGCCAGCTCTAATTGCTCGCCGTTGTTTTTGTTTACATTTTTTCCCTAATCAATTTTTGCTAATAAACCCTTTCAACTTTTGGAGATTTCCCCCTTTGCACCTCTGAGTGTGTTCCTCATTGGTGGGTGCAAAAATCTGTTCCCCCATATGTGTAATCAGATTATGTTTGTCTGTACCTAGGCAACTGCTCATCTTCGGTTCATTGATCTGCTCATCTTCAGCTGTCAAAATGAGGTCTGCGCCGTGATTGCCCGCATTGATTGTGGTATTTTTATGTTGGAAACGAGTCTCCTTAAGTGTCAGTGTCTCCAGGAATATCTCCCAGCAGCAGCACGTGCTCTCCACCATCCCCACGGGAGGGCTCCTGCCTGATGCTGCTCCATAGGGCTGTTGGCTTCTTCTTGCAGGCGTGCAGTAACATCTCCAGAATGCTTTCCCTGCTTGTGCATTGGTCTGCAGCCCCCAGGTGCTCAGTGCAGCCCTTGCAGGGTATGGTAGCTTCACAGCAGTCCCACAGCTGATCCATGCCTGCTTTGGAGCTGCTGTTCTACTCTGTTCTCATGGACTGCTCTGCCAGGTGATGTCTCTGGACTGGCGCAGCACGCAGAGCTCCCATGGGCTGTGCTGTGTGTGGAGCATGGTTTCCCACTTGGGAAACTCATTTAGGAGTGGGGAGCAACGACAGGGCCTTTGTGGGGATTTCTACACGGGAAGACTGTCTGCCCACCCCATCCTCCTGGCTGTCTCCTGCTTGTGCAACAGTGGAGTCATAGAATAAAACCATAGACTCATGAAGGTGAGATCATCCGTCCAACACCTCCCCACCATGCCCACTGACCACATCCCTCAGTGCCACATCTCCATGTTCCTTGAGCCCCTCCAGGGTCTCCCCCACCTCCCGTGCCAATGCATCACCACTCTCTCAGAGAAGTTTCTCCTGATATCTCAGGAGCCTGGGGGAGGGTTAACCAGAATCTGCACAGTGGGCTGTGCTGACGGACGCAGCGCATCGCTTGGGCAGCAGCACCAGCCTCGTGCCATCCTCTGCCCCCTTGGTTCATCGAGCGTGTGGTGAAAGAGGAAGCCCCTCTCTGTGGTGAGCTATTGAAGATGGAGTTTTCCCAAGGGAGGAAACATTTGCAGCTCACTAAAAATACCCACCGCTAACAGCTGCCGTCTCCGACATCGCTTTATCTGCGGCGGAGATGCGGGGTTCACATTTCTGGCGTGGCTGCGCGCTATCCCCCGAGGACACCGATGCGGAGAGATGCTGCGTTAAATGCTGTCCTTGAGGGCTGCGAGAAACGAGTCAGCCTGGGAGCACTACAGCAGCTCCCTGCCAGGGATTTCAGGAATTCCTGCGTCAGTCCCATGGGCTGGGAGCCCAGTTCGAAGCCCCCCCGCTGCCAGGGCTGCCTGGGGCGGGGGCACGGTGCACCCCTCTGCAGCTCAGCGCAGCCGAGCCTACAGCTGGCTCCTCTGAAGCTGTTCCCACTTGGGGCTGCCAACCAGAAGCAAATTTACAGCCTGTCAGTAAAAACAGTGAAAAGTTGGGAAGACTTGGCTGGCAGGTGAGCACGCGGAGCCAAACACGCGGCGGAGAGCATCCCCCGCTCAGCCGTGTGCCCGGGCTTTTGGTGGAGGGGGATATGGAACAGCTTAGGACCCACTCCTTGTG
The DNA here is from genome assembly GCA_036925125.1 of Oreortyx pictus. Taxonomy (NCBI): domain Eukaryota; kingdom Metazoa; phylum Chordata; class Aves; order Galliformes; family Odontophoridae; genus Oreortyx; species Oreortyx pictus. The sequence continues at coordinate 5,804,181 of JAUPFR010000024.1, read as the reverse complement.
CGGTATGCCGGGCTCTGTGTGGAGGAGCCAGTGGGGCCAGGGGAGGGGGAGCATCTCCCCACAGCGTGTGGGTGCTCCGGCACAGTTCAGGTGCTGTTTGGTGCTCTGTGTTTGCTGGAGTTTGCTCCGTCCCTGCTCGCTGTGCTGCAGGCTCAGGTGAAGCGTGTGCATGAGGAATGCTGCAGAGCATTGCTCCTGATGCCCTTGCTTCCAGTTGCTGCTGCCAGGACAGAAAGTTTCTCCTTTCCCTACTCGCTGTGCATGCTCTGAAGCAGCTCATCCGTAACCTGGCTGCCTGCACAGCGCATCTCTGCACTGTTGTCACCTCCCTGCATCCACCCTGAGCTCTAAGGCACCCTGCCTGGTTGCAGGTGGCTGGCTGGAGCCGTAGGTGCTCAGATCCCACCAGCACAGCTCCTCCAGGCACTGCTTTGGGCATCCCTTGCGCTTTGCAAGGCTTGGTCATGAAAGGGGTTCACTCGGTTAGTGTGCTGGCTTTGCTGTGACACAGCATGGTCTAATGCTGTTCTTCAGTTCTCCTTTTCTGGGCCCTGGTGTGGCTTCCCTGCTCCCCTTGCACCCAGCATGGCTGTGCTCTGTGTGGCCCTGCCTTTACGAGCCAGGCACAGGGCCGTGCAGCACAGCTGCACATCGGTGCATGGTGGTGGGGCTTTTGCTGGAGCTTTGGCTGTGTTTGGAGATAATATCTTTCCCCTGTAAATGTTATTACCCTGTATGTGTTCGGGTGGGGGGGGAGGAGGGGTCACCATCTGTGTTTTCCAATAAAAGCAAATTAAAATTGAAGCCCATTAAGGACAGCTCGATTGGGATGCTGAGCAGGGCTCTGCAGCCTGCTGGGAATGAGTTGCTTCCAGCCTGTGCCACCATGCAGGGTGACAAAACCTCATTTTGTGCCGGTGGTGCTGGGAGGTGGGACGGGGATCGCTCTGTGCTCTGGGTGCGGTGGTTGGGGACGCTGCCTCATGGGGAAGAAGAGCAGGCCCAGGTCAAAAGCAGTGCCCCCAGCTCATGCTGCTCCTCTTAGTCCCATCAGTGCTCACTGCATCAGATCAAGAGGGAGCTTAGCAGGGAAAAAGGGTGGATGTCACGCAAAAGCCCTGCACATGCTGCTTAACTGGTGCTGCTGCTCAGTCTCTGGGCTTTTTCGGTGCATCTCTCATCTCCTGAGGTCACCCCACTGCTCTTTGCAGGCACAAATACTGGAGTGGCACAGGGGATCATGTGGGGCCTGGGGTGTTGTGGGGGAGCTGAGCTCCTTGTGCCTGGGTATTGCAGCCCTGCACCTGCAGCTTGTGCCAGCCAGCCTTGGGGCACAATGCAGGGAGCAGGTAATGATGGTGTAAAGATGCTCTTTCCATTCGTGCTGCAGCCAGGAGCCAGCCAGGGCATCCACTGCTGCACGTGAGCGAGCAGGACCAGTGGCCAAGGGCTTGGTCAGGCAAGGTGTCCTGCAGACAGTGGGGCTGGTGCGACTGCAAGAGGCCGAATCATTAGCGCTGACAGTAGCGGTGGCTGTTAAATGTCTGCATCTGTGCCTTCTCTGTGTGGCTACTGCATTCCCGGCAGCAGCAGGAGGGCCTCTGCTCGCTGGCATTTAGCATCTGCATTGTCTCTGCTCGCAGCCTGCCCTCGGCTGAACTCAGACCACCTACAAACGCCAGCTCCTCTCAGGGAAGACACTGCCAGCGAGGGCTGCGGTCCCTGGTGCTGCTGGAGCCGCTTTCTGGGGACTCTGATGCAGTTACCAGGTTTCTGCTGACTGCTGGGCCCAATGGTGGCAGGAAAGGAGGAGCACTGTGTGGGCAGCAATGGCTCTGGGCAGCCTGGCAGCCAGGCTGAGCGTGGTTGTCTCCCACAGCTAGCCTAACCTGCATCTTCAGCAGAGCCCTGAGCCTGAAAGATCCTAAAATTTGAGTTCCTTGAGGAGCTCCAGTCCCACTCAGTCTTCCCAGGTGCTGCAGCCAGACTGTATCCCTCCTGTAAGGTGGATGAGCTGGGCAGCCCCATCTGTCTGGCAGCATTACTTTGTATGGATGGGTTAATTACAGAGCAAGATGTGCTTGGGTGACCTGCAAGGACTGGGCTTGTCCCCTCTTTTAGAGGGGTTTCCTACTGGTGGCAGAGCAGCCAGCACCATGCGTGGCAGTGCCTGTGATGGCTGCTGCACACCGGTCCCTTTGGATGCTGGTGGCTGGAGAGGCAGTGGCCACGAGGCCTGGGAATACCTGCCCAGCATCAGTCAGCCCTGGTGTTTGTCCCCTGGGGATGAATCCCATTACACATACACACGCACAGACAGTGCATGAGGGACCAGAGAGCTGTGTGGGAGCGAGGAAAGCACAGCTCAGCCCAGAATGAAGTACCTGCCTGCTCCTGTGTTCTCACGCGCTGGGAGCGCTGGCACAACCCGCTCCTGCAGTGCACTATGGCTGCCCTTGGGGCGGCCTTCGGGGCTTCGTGCACAAGGCAGGATGCGGGCAGTCCCCATCCCAGCTCCGTCACTGCTTCGTCTCGCTCCCTATCAATCACTCTCCCTCTTGGAGTTTAAGTGGATCCCTGAGTGAAGTATCCAAAATATCCTGTAGCCGCCGGCTCACAATGCAGCGTGCTGTTACTGCGCCAGCGGGTCGGCCGGGGGGGATTGGGTTTCAGTTTGTTCCGCTGGCCATCGGCCAGGCAAAGCAAAGCTCGGTGCTGCAGGGAAAGGCCACTGGGTTTGCTCAGCCCCTCTTAGCTCTTGCTGGCAAAAATATTATAATAAGGCTCCAGTAAAGCGCAGGAGGCAGAGAGGGGCCTTTCAACTTCTGGAAGGATAAATAGATCTGCAGCGAGGGCTCTTTGGGGCGGGGGGACAGACGGGTTTCTCATTAACCGCCCCTCCTGCATAGGGATGCGGTGGCTGCGCGTGAGGCCGGGCTGGAACCGCTGCTTCAGGAGCATGTGTGCCTGCACGGAGGAATCCGATGTTCTGCAGTGCTCTGGGAGATGGTGACGAGGCAGTGTGACCTGTATCTGCCTCGACGTGGGATATCTGCTGCCAGCTCCTTTGCTCCATCAGTGAGGCCCGGGCAACTTGTTGCCTTTGCGCGTCCAGCACTGACCGTGGTTGATCCGATCCCAGGTCAGCCTCTAAGTTTGCACCCTGTGTTATTTGTAACTGGCAGGTTTCCTGCGCGGAGGGAGGGACCGATGTGAGAAGTGCAAAGGGAAAGGAAAAAGTTGTGGGTGGAAAAATGAGGGTGGAGGCTTCAGCTATCTGTGGGGCTATTTATTTGTCCAGCTGTTTCTTTATCTGCAACGAGTTTGGAGCCCGCAGATGCGAAGGATTTACCAGGACTTCTGAGAAACCCAGGTCCAGATGGTCTAAATTGGTCGGAATTGGCAAAACTCCATGGACGTTGTTTTTCCGGACACAGAGAAGTGTGTCTGCAGTGTGCACAGATCCTCTGTTAATCCCTCCCAGCCTCTCTGCCACCGTCCCTTGCTCCTGTCACTCTCCAGTCTCCACTCTCTGGTGGCCATGGTCACAGCCAGCTCCTGTTGCCATCACCAGTCTCAGATGGGAAAAGCCGGTGCAGCTGAGACCCCCATGCTTGCTTCGCTCGTGGCTGAACAGCAGGAAGGGCGTCAAGAAGTGCAGGAGCCTCTCTCCCAGGTCAGTGCCACTGACCACGAGCATCCCAGAGGCTGTGATGACAGTGGTGCATTTCTGCATGCAAAATATCCAAGCTGGAACCTACAGCGTGGCAGCCTGCAGACCCCGAGTTGCTCTCGTAGCAGCAGTGCCTCCCCTGGCTATGCCGGGCTGAGAGCTGCTTATTGAAAGCATCTTCAAAGTGAAAAGGACAGGCACTTATCTCCTAACCGTCCCGTGGGGAGCAGCGCGGTTTCTGGTGGGAGTCAGGCCAGAATTCCGTCTACTGGATTCGAGCAGCTGTAGATTTATTTAGAATGCTGTGGGTAGCATGTGAATCCGCAGATAAACACAGGGGAGGGAATAACACAAACAAAGATATCGAGAGAACGCTGTTCCAGCAAAAGCGTTTCACTGAGCTGTGGCTATCAGTGGCCGCCAGAGGTGGGATGGGGGCCAGGCACCCCCCCCCCCCACCTCCTGCTACTCCTGGGGGCTTAGCATTGCATCGTCACCATCACTGCTGAAGGTTTGCTGCTCTGTGCAGATGCCAGGGGTCCCACATGTGCTGCCAGACCTGGAGGATGGTGCTGTGAAAGGATCAGCTGTGACAGTGAGCGAAGCTGCTGGATTTGAAGTGGGGAGCTTCTCTCCGCTGTGTTTTGCAGAGTGATGGATTTTGGGGGGCTTCTCATGTCTCGTGTGGGTGTTTCACCCCATGTACAGCTGATGTCTTGGGACTCTGCCTGCCTGGCCTGAGATCAGGGAGGCCCTGCAGAGGGATCTGGACAGGCTGGATAGCTGGGCTGAGGCCAATGGGATGAAGTTCAACAAGACCAAGCGCCGGGTACTGCACTTCGGTCACAGCAGCCCCATGCAACACCACAGGCTTGGGCAGTGTGTCTGGAAGGCTGTGTAGAGGAAAAAGACCTGGGGTAATAGCTGCAGGACAAGAGGGAATGGCCTTATGTTGCTCCAGGGGAAGTTCAGATTGGATATTAGGAGAAATTTCTTCTCTGAAAGAGTGGTGATGCACTGGCACAGGCTGCCCAGGGAGGTGGTGGACTCAGCATCCTTGGAGGTGTTCAGGAAACATGTAGATGTGGTACTAAGGAACGTGGTTTGGTGGGGAGCTATTGGTGATAGGTGGACAGTTGGACTAGATGGTCTTAGAGGTCTTTTCCAACCTTCATGATTCTGTGACCCAGAGGTGCTGCCCACAGCTGCCTCTTGCTGTGGAGATCTGAACTGATCAGAGTCTGAGAGAGGCAGAGGGAAGACGCTGCAGATGAGAAATACAGTGGCTCATTGGACACCTCTCCTGGCTTTGTTTGCTCCCTTTGTATAGCAATAAGCAACTTCTCAAGGATGAGACAGTGAGCTTCTCTGGAGAGTTATATGGCCTCTTCACACTCACCTGGAGAGTGTGAGATGCTTTTGTCCAGGTAAACAGGTGAGGTAGCTCTATGGTAGCCCCATCCGTGAAGGTGCCCAGAGTCAGGTTGGCCCTGGGCAGAATGACCTAGTGGGGGGCAGCCAGCCCACAGCAGGGGTTGGGGCTGGGTGGGCCTTAAGGTCCCTTCCAACCCAAGCCAGGGTGTGATTCTGTGATGATTTAGGCAGTAGTGTGTGTTTTGAGGTCAAGCATCAATGAAGGAGCAAACACACCCCTACCCCTGAAATCCAACCTGGCTTCACATGCACATTCGCAGACAGTGCGGCTAATGAGGTTTGCTCTGATTCGTGGAGATCAGTTATTCGCGATTTTATGGAATTCAGGCGCTACTGCCAAATGCTAACATGTCAACTGATCTCCACATGCTTTCTGGACTTCGGCCAGGACAGCGATTTGCTGGAAAAGATGTGCAGAAAGTCACACAAAGGGATGTTACGGCCGTGTGCAGTGGGGGCTGCAGTCTTGGGGTCCACCCTACATGAAGAAGGACGAACAGGAGCCCCAAAGAGAGGGACCTGTTTTAGACCGAAAGAATACGGACTCTCAGTTACTCTGGTTACCTTGGGGAGGGCCAGGAGATGATTCATTTGCCACCCTTGAGCAGCACAAGAGGGAAAGGAGGTTTTGGATAACAGAGTCTGAAAGTAAAAGGAAATCTAATAACTGGCAGCTGAGCAGCATAAATTCAGTTTTAAAGTAAGAGAAGATATATATATTTTTTTGTATTGACCTTTAGAAAAATCTGCTTGAAACCTGCAGTTTTCTGCTCCTTGTTATTGTGTCATAATGGGTTGTCCTTGAGCCAGCTCGGGTAGAAGTGTGCTCCAGGGAGGTGGAATCTTCAAATCATTAAGGTTGGAAAAGATGTCTATAAGACCATCCAGTCCAACCCATCCCCACCGTGCCCACTGCCCACATCCCTCAGTGCCACATTTCCACATTGAACACCTCCAGGGATGGACCCCAGGGCAGCTGTGCCAACACCCCACCACTCATTCCAAGAAGAAATTGTTCGTAATACCCAACGTGAGCCTCCCCTAGAACAACTTATGGCCACGTGAAACTCTTCAGCAGAGGATAAGGGGCAGCGGTGAGGGCTGCAGGCAATGTGCTTCAGCACTGAGCTGGGCACATGTCCATTGCACCATGTTCTCATGGAAGAAAGTGCTTCAAAAATTGTTTTTATTTGGGGAATTACGCTGTCACAGAGTGCATCTTTCACATGGTAGTCACTGTCATTGATAGTTAAGACAAATCAACATAGCTAGTGTTGTTTTTATTTAAAGTAACTCAGCTCCTCGCTAGCACTGGGTGAAAAATGTTGTTCTCCCTCTAGATCAAAGTGCCACTGGTGTTTTAATGAAAAAGCTAGATACTTGGATAAAATAAACACTGTCATTAAGCCGTGTAAACAAACGCTCAGTTTAAAGAGAAATTTCATAAATCTGAATGACAACATTTTTGGAAGAGCTGTTTTCCAGAACTCTTCGTACTGGGAAAATTTGAAAGGAACTATTTTTTTTTTTTTTGCTTTTTTACTTCTGGAATAAAACCAAATTTTGAAATGCTGGTTTCCTGTGAACTGGAAACCGCTGGCTCTAAGCAGGAGTAAGTAACAACCCGCAGTCTGAAAATGATTTACTGCCAGAAGTAGGTGCAAGGAGCATATCTATGCCGAGGCACTTTTTGGCTTACTAATGGGAAAAGGGAGTTTACGTGGACTGAATAAAAGTCATTTTGCCATCTCTGGATCCAGCCTTATCTCTTTAAGTGATGGATCTGTGCAGTGCTAATCTTTTCTTACTTCATTTTTGTTCAAAGCAGTGAAAGTGGAGAAGGTGAAGATAATTCTGGGGTATTTGTGGCAGGATGCTTGGGCATTTAGTGGTCAGGAGCAGGACACAGTTATCATTAGGAACTCTCCATCCCTGCTCTGGCCATGGGAAGTGGCACTCTATTGGGTCTGTAGGCTGGTGAATGAAGAACTTGACTGTATTGGGGCTGTCTCTTGGGTCCGTAGGCTGGTTATTGGAGATATTGACTATATTGGGGCTTTCTGTTGGATCTGTAGGCTGGTGATGGGAGATCTTGGCTGTATTGGGGTGTCTGTTGGATCTGTAGGCTGGTGATGGGAGATCTTGACTGTATTGGGGTGTCTGTTGGATTTGTAGGCTGGTGATGGGAGGTCTTGACTGTATCAGTGCTGTCTGTTGGGCCTGCAGGCTGGTGGCTGGAGGCCTTGACTATATGGGGACTGTCTGTTGGGTCTGTAGGCTAGTGGGTGGAGGATCTGACTGTATTGGAGCTGTCTGTGAGTCTGTAGGATGTTTATTGGAGATCTTGTATATACTGGGGCTGTCTGTTGGGTCTGTAGGCTGATGGCTGGAGATCTTGACTGCATTGGCGCTGTCTGTTGGGTCTGTAGGCTGGTGATTGGAAATCTTGACTATATGGGAGCTGACTGTGGGTCTGTAGGCTGGTGATTGGAAATTTTGACTATATGGGAGCTGACTGTGGGTCTGTAGGATGTTTATTGGAGATCTTGTATATATTGGGGCTGTCTGTTGGGTCTGTAGGCCGATGGCTGGAGATCTTGACTATATGGGGGCTGTCTGTGGGTCTGTAGGCTGGTGATTGGAAATCTTGACTATATTAAGGCTGTCTGTTGGGTCTGTAGGCTGGTGGCTGGAGATCTTGACTATATCGGTGCTCTCCTGGTGAGTGAGCTGAAGCTGGGTGGGTGTACACCTTGTAAATAAGGTGCTTTTTCTTGCGAGCTGCAGAACCCTAAAAATAAACTCTTTCCTTGCCTGTTCTGTAGTAATTGGGAAGGCAGGGAAATTGAAGCTGCAAGATGGATTTCATGTTTGTGCCTTGCTTGTGCGTGCAGTGTGACCTTCCTGAGCCATCCTCTGCCGCTGTTCAGTGCTGATTAGCGATAGCAGCATCTGACCTATTTCTGCCCAAATTGCCTGGAAAATTGGCTTTAATGTTGGTTTAATTTTTAAGTATGGCAAGTCCTTGAAGTGCTTTTCCTTCCTATCTGCTGCTGCGTGGCCAAGGATGCTGCCTACCATGCAGAAGGCTGAGAAAGTGTCCCACTTCTGCAAGTGTAACTGGAAGGTGGTGGACTGACTCCTTGTTTTCCCTTCCTCCTGCAGAGACACTGATGGACTCCACAACGGCCACGGCAGAGCTGGGCTGGATGGTGCATCCTCCCTCAGGGGTGAGTTATCCTCTTGCTTTACAGGAGCTGGGTGCCCCATCTGGGGTCTGTGACTGGAAGCCAGCAAAGGTGGGAAAGTCACCTACTGAAGTGAAGTGCTTTGGCTGAATGAAAAGATGTGGGAGGAGTATAAAAACAGCGTCTCTGCACCCCTGGAAAAGAGAACAGTCACCTCTGCCCTCACCAGGTTTGCATGGGACATCAGGGTGCTTCAGAGCATCCCTCCCCTCTCTGCCTGCAGTGGCCAGAAGCAACTTAAGGGCACAGTGCCCCCTCCACCCCCCTTCCTGTGTGCCAGCAGCTAGTGCTGGGGTGGAGGTAGGGCTGGCAGGGTACCCTTGCAGTGCCCTGATCCAAGTCATGCCTGCTGGTCTAGCATCATGCTTGCCCTTGTGTTATGTGGCCAAAGCCAGCCTGACCCAAGCCTGGAGACTCTCCTTGTCCCCTTTTCCCTTTCCCATTTACCCTTTTCCCTTTTCCTTTATTCCTTTTCCTGTTTCCCATTTCCCTTATCCTCTTTCCCTTTTCTCCTTTCCCTTCTTCCCTTTTCCTCTTTCTCCATTTCCCCTTTTTCCCCCTTCCCCTATTCTCCTTTCCCTTTTCCTCTTCCCCTTTCCCATTTCCTTTTCCCATCTTCCTTTTCCCCTTTCCTCTTTCCCCTTTCCCTTTTCTTTTCTCCCTTTCACTTTCCTATTCCCCCTTCCTTTTTTCCTTATCCACTTTTCCTCTTTTCTTTCCCCTTTCCTTTTCTCCTTTTTCTCTTTTTGTTTTTCCCTTTCCCATTTCCCATTGCCCTTTTTCATTTTCCCTTGTTCCTCTTTCCCTTTCTGTGTTTCCTTTTCCCGTTTCCACTTTCTCTTTTCTCCTTTCCGCTTTCCCTTTTCTCCCCTTCTTTCCCTTTCTTTCTTTCTCTTTTCTTTCCCTTCTTCCCTGCACCCAGCCCCACCAAAGCACCAGGAGGGCCAGATGAAGACATTCCTGTAGGCCTCACCCTGGACCTGACAGCAAGCCCACTCCCTGAGCCAGCCTGGCATAAGAAAAGAAATGTCCGAGCAAAGCCTCTGTTGAGGAGATTAAACCCTGCAGGAGCAGCCTCCTCTGCCTGCCCAGATCTGGGATGCGGGGGCTCGGGCACCGGGCCCCCATCACCATGATAAAGCCCCGCGCCCGCCCCGCCAGCACCGGCCTGGCCGCCGAGGGGGGATGACAGGCACACAATGGGCAGGAGCAGAGGTCAAGTCTTTTTCTCTCCTCGCCCAGCCTTTCTTGTTTGCAGTTTTTCCATATGTAAAGCACGCCTTGCTCCCGGCTCGCCAGCCCTGCAGTAATGAGGCCTGGGCCTGCTGGAAGCCGTCTCTCCGTATTATTGTGCTGCCTTCTTCTTTTGAGTTCCCGGCATGTTAATTAGAGAGCGAGGAGAAAGGGAGAGGCTTCTAATTAAGCGTTGAGGAAGAACAGGGGCTGATGCACGGGAGTGACTTTCACTCCCAGCTGCGAGAAGGGAGCAAGGCCTTGTAGGGCCTGAGCAGCCCCAGCTCGTGGGGCAGGTGGATGGGTCCTGGTGGCCAACACAGTGCTGCTGGCATCAGGAGAGATCCAGGCAAAGCAGAGCCGTGTCAGAGGCAAGGCAGGGGGAGAAGCTGATTCCTTATGTCTTGTCTGTGATTCCTCCCCACTGGTGCCCTAAAAACTGGGGAAATCCTGCTTTTTTTTATTTTTAGCCACTAGTACACCAAATTTATTTATGGAAAACAAAGCAAATGCTCCCCTTGCATTTCGTGAGGATGCTCTCCTCTCCTTGCGATGGTAGCAGATTTGCAGCCACAGCCCATCAGAAGTGGTTGGAGCTGTTTGGGGATCTTCTCTGACAGCCTTCTGTTCAGCTGTTAGCCTTGGTATGCAAAGGACAATCTGTCTCTGCTCTCAGGAGCCTTCCTCTGCAGCCCTGAGTGCAGGGATGTGGTGACGGCAGGGCTGCACTGCGGACAGGTCCTGCACCCAGGGCACGATTACGCTGTGCACATTGGATTTTATGTCCGTGAGAAGCAGCTTGGCTTCCACTTGAGCAGGTTTATGAGCAAGCTCATGAAGAAGCATTCCAGTTGGACGGGTAACCTGGTGGTTCCCTTCCAGAGAGACCTCCTTAACCTTCCCCAGACCTGCCCTCCTCTATCCTCTCCACGCTGGAGTGGAGGGAGGCTCAAAGGGCACTGGGACAGGGGAATCCCATGTGCTTGCTCTCCTCTTGCTCTAGAGATGTTCATAGAATCATAGAATGATTGGCTTGGAAGAGACATTAAAGCCCACCCAGTTCCAACACCTGCCTGGAGTGGGTGCCCCCACCAGCTCAGGCTGCCCAGGGCACCTCCAGGGATAGAGCACCCACACTTTCTGGGCAGCACTGATTAAAAAATTTCCTCCTAACAGTTATCCTTAATCTTCTCTCTTTTAGTTTAAAACCACATCCCCTTGTCCTATCACTATCAGGCTGTATAAAAAGTTGATCTCCCTCCTGTTTATATGCTTGCTTTAAGTACTGGAAGGTGATGATGGAGGTATCTCCAGAGCATTCTCTTCCCCAGGCTGAACACTCCCAGCTCCCTCAACCAGGAGGTGTGCTCCTGCCCTCCGAGCATCATCCTGTTCCCTCACCTTCCTCCTCCTAAGCTATCCAGCAGCATATTGCCCTCAGCCACAGACATCTTGATGGATCCCTTTGGGCATATCCCATCTCTGACCTGCTCTGAGGTGTTCTCCCCCAACCTACAAAGAGCTGAGGGATCAGACAAAAGGACAGAGAGCTGAGGAGGGCCAGTCTGCAGCGGGTGCAGTTACTGGGACAGTGTTGTAGCTGCCCTCAACATCTTGGAAACTCCTCCTGAGCTGGGAGGAGCTGGGCTGAGCTTCCCACATAAAGTTTGGATAAGAACTTCAGTATCGTCCAGTCCAACCCCAACCCATCCCCACTGCTAACCATGTCCCCCAGTGCTATATCTACCCTTTCCTTGAACACCCCCAGGGACTGTGACTCCCCCACTCCCCGGGGCAGCCTGTGCCAAGCATTACCACTGCTTCTGACTGTCCTGCTGCCCCGCAGAGGGGCTTGGCTGTCCCGCTGGCACCCCGCACCTTGCATGGCACTCGGGCTGCAGCCTGGAAGGAGGTTTTACGGTCACGTTATAAAGCAGGGTCTGTCTGCCACGCTTGTAACCGTAGCGGCACCGGTGGGAATACATCTGCTGAAGGCATCGTGTTACTTAGCCGGGAGGCTCTGCAGCTCTGAGGAGGCCTCTGCAGGACCGTGCAGCCAACGGCCGAGAGCCCCTGCTAAAGACATTACTGCTGCAGATGGAGTGCGTGGCCCTGCCGTGCCCTGCCACACCCGGACCACGTGCAGGGAGGTTTTGCCGTGGGTCAGACCCCTCTGGAGGCACACAGGGTTAGGGTGATGTGATGGTACGGTGTGGCACGGCTTCTGCCAGGACGGCAGAGCAGGTGGGGACCCTGTGTTTAATGCTGTGAATGTCTGCTCAGCCCCGCTGACTTTTTGTGTCCTGTCCGCAGTGGGAAGAGGTGAGTGGATACGATGAGAATATGAACACCATCCGCACGTACCAGGTGTGCAACGTCTTTGAATCCAGCCAAAACAACTGGCTGCGGACCAAGTACATCCGGAGGCGAGGAGCGCACCGCATCCACGTGGAGATGAAATTCTCTGTTCGGGACTGCAGCAGCATCCCCAATGTCCCAGGCTCCTGTAAGGAGACTTTTAATCTCTATTACTACGAATCAGACTTTGACTCTGCCACCAAGACTTTTCCTAACTGGATGGAAAACCCTTGGATGAAGGTAGATACAATTGCTGCCGACGAGAGCTTCTCGCAGGTGGACCTTGGCGGGCGGGTGATGAAGATTAACACTGAGGTGCGCAGTTTCGGGCCCGTCTCCAAGAATGGTTTCTACCTGGCCTTCCAGGACTATGGGGGCTGCATGTCTTTGATTGCGGTCCGTGTCTTCTACCGCAAGTGTCCCCGTGTGATCCAGAACGGGGCGGTCTTCCAGGAAACCCTCTCGGGAGCGGAGAGCACGTCTCTGGTGGCGGCACGGGGGACATGCATCACCAATGCGGAGGAGGTGGATGTGCCAATCAAGCTGTACTGCAATGGGGACGGCGAGTGGCTGGTGCCCATCGGCCGCTGCATGTGCAGGCCGGGCTACGAGTCGGTGGAGAACGGGACCGTCTGCAGAGGTAACCCCTTCTCCTTGCTTCACGTGCTCATCTCGCTGCTGTGCTTGTGTTGCTGCTCTGGATTTTGAGGCTGTGATCTGCAAAGTAGGAGGGACCTCTCACAGGAGTTGGGTTCGCCTCTCTGTTGAAGGGGGTCCGCAGAGTGCAGGGGTGCAGTGCTGCCTTTTGTGCTCCCCAGAAGGGACACTCAGCCACAGAGCTGTGCCTCTGCTCTGCAGCCACCTCCCAGAATTCTGGGGCTGGGATGGAGCTGGAGAACAAGAGAAAGCACAGAGGGTCTGGAAGAAGAAGAGTTTCCTCCTTGGTTGCACAGAAGCTTATCTCTGGAGTGTGCTGGGTGGATGTGCTCAGAGGTGTTGGGGTTGTGGAGAAAGAGGTGAGGGAGTGGAAGAGCTGCAGAACAGGGCAAAAAGAGAAAAGCAGAGCACACTGCAGCATTTGGCAAACTGATTCTTCCCTCCCTGTCCCGGCTGAACATCAAAATCCCATTGCGGTTTTGATAGCATCGACACACTGAGCAGAGCTGGAATTTCTCTGAGATCAATTATAGATACGTCAGTAGGTACTGCAGTACTGTGCAGGGAAGGAGCTGCTTCTCCTCTCGGCTTGCTGCAAAAAGGGGTGTCTGGGCAGCACCAGGCGAGCATGGGGAAGGTGCAGGTGGGGGGAAATGGACATTGCAGAGAGGGGAACAGTCTGTGGCCATGCTTGGTTGTGACTGCAGGCTGAATGGCAGTGCTGGTTCCTCTGCCATTGCATCACCAGTCACAGCAGCCCAGTATCCATCTTGAGGATGCAAGGTTGACCTGGGGTTCTCCTGCAGGATCAGGCTCAGAGCGGGTTCCTTGAACACCATGGGCTCCAAGGAGTGCCTTGGTGCTGAGGGATGCCCCGGGTCCACAGCAGAAGAGGCTGGAACAGGGTCTTTCACAGGGGCAAGGGATGGGGGAGGACTACAAGTGGAGTCTTGAGGAGGACGTGAGAAGAAATTTCAAAATCTGAAAGCAGTGTAGGAGTTATGTGTTGAGGCCAAAGGAGCAGAGTGAAGCCTATTCCCTTTACTACATGGCTTCTCCTTGCAGCGCTCACTTGGAGGGGCGAGCACAGCTTGCTCACATGTCAATCTGCAGGTCCTGGTGTTTGCAGGGATGTTTGATATCCTTGCTTGAAGCTGCTGCTTACTGGGACGCCATGTGGCTCTTCTCTCTGCATTAGTGGGGACCAAGAGCTGCAGCGGGGCCAGGGCTGCTGAGCGTACTGCTGCAGCACGGCGTGCAGAGGGAGCCTGGCTAATCCCAGCTGGATGTTTTACTGTGCCCAAGTGGAGCATTCATAGCAACACAAGGAAGCCAAAATGCTTCATGTCAGCTTTTCCATCTTGAGTTTTTTTTGTGTTTTTTTTTTTTTTTTTTTTTTTTCACTCCTACCCTGCGCAGTGCTTTGCTCTGATACAGCTCCGGTTTCTCAGTTTGTGCTGCATCCCTGTGCCAGCCCAGCCAAGGGTCAGTCCCTTCGAGTGTCCATTGCCGGAACCCATTTCTATCATCCAGAAGAGAAGGGGGCTGAGGTGGAGGGGGAGAGCAGAAGGGCTGGCTCTCCTCTTTGTCTGCGCAGCAGCAGGATTTTGGGAGGTCCGGTACCTCAGCAGCTGTTTCTGCAGCCGGTGCTGGCGCGCACGCAGCCCCACGCTCCCCGCCGTCATCAATCACACGGTGGCCGGCAGCGCGCCGTCTCCGTGGGGCAGCTCTGACTGCAGGGCTGGATGGGCCCGGGGCTCTGCCGCCAAGTGGAAGGATTCCTCCGGTTCCTATGGGGCACGTGGGGGTCGGGAGAGCCACCACGCAGAGATGGCACGGCTGTCAGAGGGGATAGGGAGGGGGCTCATCACCCCGGCTGGGTTAACAATGCCCTTGGGGGGGGGGACGGACCTGTGGGCTGCAGTCCTGCATCTGTGCCCTGATGCTGTTGCACTTCTGCCCGCTGCCAGTCCCTGCTGCGTGGGCAGGGTGTGAGCCTCCTGGCTTGGGGGACTTGCTCACGCATATGGCCGGCAGGTTTTTTTTTTTCGTGTTTTGGGGGGTGGGAGGAAGTCTGGGCCCTTTTCCAGAAGCAAAACAAAAGCAAATCCAAACTGGCTCTCGAAGTGAAGTGCTCTCGCACGGCTCCATAGCCCCAACGGGACGTGTCAAGGATGGCCCACGGGTGCTGAGCTGCCAATGGGCCTCGGTGCACCCCAAGCAATGGGCAGCCCGGCCCCACGGCGCAGCTGAGAGCGCTGGAAGGAGTTGCTCATTTTCTCTGCTGGGCTTTTCATCTGGCTAATACAGCGCAAGCCTGCTCACGGCAGCGCACACAAGGGATATTTATGGAGGAAGTTCATGCATCTAACAGCTTAAGCTCCTTTAAGCTTGCAGCCCCAGCACAAAAGGATTTGGGGGCAGTTAACAATTCTGTGTGGTTAAGAGATTTTCATTTTGCTGGGCCCTGCTCGCCAATCCCGCCGGGCTCTGCGCTCCGCATTGCCCCTCTGCCGCACGCTGCCTGCCCTGCTCCATCCCGCTGTGCTGCCGGGGGCCCCGCACCGCCCAGCCCCGTCCTCCTGCTCCCATGCTTCACCTTCTCCTGCTCTCTGCCTGCATCTTTTTTTTCTCCATCCCCCTGTTCTTTGTCTGGCTTCCTCCCCCCTTCTCCCCCCTCCCGTCCCTCCCAAGCAGCATATTAAGCGCATTTCTGTCTCTGCCTCCTTTATTCATTGGCTCTGCTCCGCAACAGAGGAGGCAGAGCCATTGTGCTCCTTGCTCTCTCTCTTTAGCTGGACGGCAGTCGAGCACTGCCTTTGCCTGCTCAGGGATGGCAGCTGCTGAATTCTGCTTCCATCTCCAGCTTCTCCTCCAGCTTCAATGGACTTGTGGTGCGGTGGGCAGCCTCTTCTTCATTGAATTCATATAACATTGAGTACAGGGAGCCCTGCTCTTGCCGATGGTGCTGTCCTGAGGAAGATGATGGTGATGTAAGAGACCCGTAGCATCGTCTCTTAGGGCCACAGATGTTTCTGAGGAGGAGAGGAGCTACAGCAATAGCAAGGTGCCTTAATCCTGCTCCTTCCCTGGTGCGGAGAGCCGGGATGAAGGATATTGATGTCCTCACCCGGCTCCAGCACCCAGCCTGGCCAGCTCCACCAACCCCACAGCCCAGCTCCAGCACCAACTGAGCCTCAGACCAGCTCTCTAGGCAGGAGCACAGCCTTTGGGATTACTGCTGTACCCTGTACCCTGTTGGAGGCTGCAAAAGATTGGCTGGATTGGTTCTTGTAGGTGCGAGGCCTTCATGTGGGCTCCGTGAAGGGGATGTTCCCATTATGTTACGGTCACATCCTGCATGGACATGGTGTTTTGGTGATTAGCAGCTATTTATGGCGCTGTGCCCACTTTGGTTCTGGGCCTCCATGGATAGTGCTGGACCCAGCCAATAGATTGTAAGGCCCTAGGGTTAATTAAGTTCTTATAGGAAGCATTCCTGGTTGAGCTAGAGCAGATACAGCCAATTGTGATATAAATGTTTCCAGAGAAGGAGAATTATCTTAAATACTTCCAGTGGTGTTCCTGTCTCCATACCTGGCCCCTGCTGCCAGGCACTTGGACCTCAGTGAACTGTGTCCAGTCGGGCCTCTGTTCCCATCCTTTTGGATCCCACGTGGCTGTTTAAGAGTACTCCTTGACCCTCTGCCCTCTTTGTGCTAAGAGCTTTTTGGCTCTTCTCAGCCCTTCGTGCTCCTTCAGCCTTGCAGCTGGCAGAGCCTCCATCCCACGGATGAATGCAGTTGAGTGCTGGAGAGGGTGGCACCTCACTCCCCAACATTTCTCCGTGCCATCTTCACATTAACCATTTTAGCAGCGGTTTTTGACTGTATTCTTTTGCTCAGCTGGTAGCTGGGGCAGGATCTTGTCCTTTGCAGCAGAACCATGAGCAGAGAATCGCTGTGGCCTGCATCCTTTTCCCAGGAGGCACGATCTGACATGTGTTTGTACTAAAGTGCGCGTGGCTTGCTTGTGCCCATCCAGATTGCTGTGTGTCAGTAACCCATCATCTTCAGGATGTACCACGCTACAACTTCCATATCGTCAGCCAACTTTATTAGCAACACTTGGGGCTCTCTCCTGGGTCACTGATAAAAACGTTACGCGGCCCAGAGCTGTGAATCAAACCTGTTGGCTCCAGTAGAAACCGACCTGCTCTCTGTGCATTCCATGCTTAGATCTCAGACTGTAGTGGCATCAGCTAGCCAAGTTTTAATGCGTTGAATATGTGCCACAGTGTCTGCGGACCTTCTAATTTCTGAATCAAAATATCTTGCATTCCCAAAGGAAATGCTCTTCAGAAGTTTGGGTGCGTTGCATGAACGCTGTTACCTCTCCCAACCAATCTTGTAATTGCATCAAAAACCATCTGAGGCTAATTTGCCTTAATCTGTTTTCCATAAATACACATAGATTGGCACTGCTGTTACTGTGTTCCCTTAATCCTTCACTGACCAAATCCCATCGCTGGCACGTCGTTATTTGACTGGTACCAGTGTTGCAGTGGCAGTCCTAAAATAGGCCGAGCTGCCTCGTTTAACAAATAGCTTTTTCCTACATCTCTTAAACATTGCACTTTTTCATGGCATATGGAAAGTGAACATTTAACTGTCCAACGGTTCCTCAGCCAACTCTTCATAAACTTGTAGGTAGATGCTGTCCTGACATACTGATTTAACAATGTTTAACTTTAGTAGCTGCTATTTAACATCTTGAGTTACTGCTGGAATGGAAAGTATTTCACCATCCTCCTATAAGATGATTACGTCACCTGGCTTCTTCCCAAGTACAAAACAGAAATTTGTCTGCCTTTTCTACAAGGTTGTTGACAATTTGAATGCTCCCAGCCCGCAGTGGCTCCGTGTCATCATGGATGCTGCTCTTTGGGCTTCTCCCTCTCCTCCTTTTCCATCTGGAAAGCAAGAATCCAGTGTCTTTCTTTCCACTGCTTTCATTCTTCTCCCTCCTTGCTGACCTTTCCATGTCATGAATCCAGTCACAGCTGTGGTGGGGATTGTAGCTGCTGTTATTGACCACCCCAAGCCTGTTTGCTGCACCATTGGAGACAGTGCCAGCCTATGCTCTGTATATTCCTGGATCCCATTTGGGCTTCTGGAGACTGGAGTTGAGCTGTGGGAGCCAGGAGGGAAAGAAGGTGTCAGACAGGTGGGGCTGAGACTTTTGTTTTCTGGTGGTCCAGAGCCTCAGGAGATGCTGACCTGAAAAGGAGGCACACAGGGGGTTCAGCATGGGGCGTTGGCACCTCTCAGTGTCCTTTGTGCTAAGGAGGTGTTGGAAGAAGAGACAGGAATCTGAGATTCACTGTTGGAAGAAGGAATGGGTGGTTCTTGGCTACAGTGCTGGAAGAAGGGATGGATGGTTCTCAGGTCTAGTGTTGGAAGAAAGGATGGATATCTAAGGTTCTAGTGTTGGAAGAAAGGATGGGTAGTTCTCAAGTCCAGTGCTGGAAGAAGGGATGGATGGTTCTCAGGTCCAGCAAAACCTTCTGGGAGCCATCCCTGGGGTTCTCAGAGAGGTGAGGTTGAGTTGTGCAGAGCACTCATCTTTCTCAGCTTGTGCTTCCCCCTGTCTGCTCCTGCACGACCCATGCTTTTGCTTCTCAACCAATACAAGAGTAAAATCACATTGGACACCTCCACGTGCGCAATCTGTGCCCAGGGGCTGGAACCCCATTGTAAAACAGGGATTTTCATGGAGCTCACATCTGTGCAGATGAGAAAATTTCCCCTGACTTATTTTTGCACATGAAGCAGCATTTTGGATCAAGTACTACATTCCTCTTCTTGCTACACCCATGTGAGCTGGGAATAACTGCCCTGACTCCTCCAGAGAGCTGAATTTCTTCCTGCTTTTCCTCGCTTGCCCTCATAGGCCTCCTATTTTTATTTTTATTTTTATTTTTTTTCTGAGAAAACTGGTAAACATTAATAGGAACTGGAATAAATAGCTGGGATTCTGGCCCAGGCTTCCAGGACTTAACTCACTGTTACCATAAAATGAATGGAAGATGTCTTAAGCAGTGGTTTTTAGCTTGAAAGGGGGAGCTGAGAGATCCAAGGGTGTAAAGGGGTATTTTCCTGTGAGTGATGAATCTTCGTGAGGAAAGCAGAAGGATATTCTTTATTGTCTATAATATAGGGAAGATTGGGGAAAAAAGATGCTGCTGTTGAGCGTAACGTTTTTCATTTGAAAATGTTCTGAGTTGGGCCAAAATTGAGGGATTATTTTTAACTTCTAATTTTGGGAAATACCCTCAGACAGAGAGCCACTTCTTTAAAGTTGGTACGATGTCAGATGAACGCTTTGTGAGAGAACAGTTACTTTACTTTAGCTACACAAGGTAAAAGAAATACTGAAAATTTAATCTAGAAGCCATGATTAGCTTAATTAGCTCCAGGGAAACTCTTTATTGTTCCCCATATGCCTTAGCAATGTAGTATATCACTGGAAAGTATGCATAAAAGTCCCCATAAAGGTTAGGAAATGGAATCAAAGTGTTTCATAGCTAACACGATTGCTGTGTTTACGTAGACCGAACTTCAAACGATGTGAAATTAGTTTTTGGCCAAGCGAAACACACGCTTCTGCGTGCTGTGCTTTTTGGAGGAGCCCTGGGTTTCGGTGACACCGACCAACAGCACTCTGTCCTTGTGTGAGTGGGAGTTATGATTGAGGCAGCGTTGGGATGGAGCAGCGTGAAGGTCACAGTGCAAAGCAGCAGAGGGCTGTGAGCGTGGTGCGTCAGAGCCGTCCCCACATCACCTTTGTTGTTCCTTGATGTTTGGGGAGCTGGTGTCTAAGAAAAGAAAAGGAGAAAATGAAAGAGCTTGAAGGGTGTTAAAAAGTGAGCAAAAAGGAAGGAAGGGCTGCGGGATCTGGCCACCAGGTGCTGCGAGGCGGGACTGCAGAGCGGTGCCATATGCTTTGGGTGAGCTGTGAGAGCTTTGGAAGTACATTTGTGTAGCGTGAATAACCTGAAAGAGTAATATCCACAGAAAGTAATGAGGTGGATGGTAATGAGGTGGATGGTATATTTTGCTTGGCTTATCTGGGTGGTAAACATGCAACCAGTAAATAAAGGCTCACCTTTGCAGATAGCAGATAGTCAGGGCTCACTCAAAACTCCACAGGGGAGAGATCTCCAACAAGAGATCCTTCCCCAGTGGTGGTCAGCCCTTAAATGGGGTCTGGGAGAGGTGGAGCCAGACTCCACCCATTCTGGTCACTCAGGTGCATTGCCTTCACCTGTGCCCCTGCGGCTAACTCAGTGCTCACCTCAAGTGATCCATCAGTGGTTCAGGCTGTGATTCAACAGTTCCTACACAGTTTGCCAGCAGAAGAGGCCCTGAACCAGCACCTTAGACCTCTGCACTGGGAAGCTTCAGCAGAAGCCCTTCCCCAGGTGTACAGCAGCCCCAGTGCCTGCCTGGTCTTCAAAGACAGAGCTGTTCTTCGTTTGGTGGGTTAAAATGACACTAGCCGAGGTGTAAGCATCATCCTGGGGTCCTTGGAGGTAATGTGGGATTGTGGATTTAGGTCAGTTTACCTCCAGTTTACCTCAAAGTAAATGTGCATTAGCTTTGCTCCTGATACCACAACTGGAGTCTTCGCAAAAACCCAGTTCTCATGGTTTCAGCTGGCCAAAGGAGCTCTTGCAGCCTGTGCAGAACAGAGAACAGCTCGGAAGCTTTGTTTGCATCCAGGTGGCACCACACTGTGTTTGCAATGCAGGCAAAGCTGCACGCTACTGTGGTGCAGCATTACAATAGGTTGGATATTAGGAGGAAAAAATCTCGGAAGAGAGGTGATGCATTGAAACAGGCTGCCCAGAGGGGTGGGGGGGGGAATCACCATCCCTGGAGGCATTCATGAGCTGTGGGGATGTGGCACTGGGGGACGTGGTCAGTGGGCACAGTGGAGGTGGGTTGGGGGCTGTTGTCACACGACAGAAGCTTGTTTTGCACGTTGTCACATTTGGAGATCGTGGAAATCCTGTGGTCCAGAAGACAGTTTTTAAGTCTGAAAGCAAAGCTAGCAATTTCTGCTCAAAACAACGGTGATCCTGGGAGCACTGTGCTTGTTACACCTGCAGCTGTGACAGGAGGCAGGAGTAGTGAGTGGTATATTGACGCACGGTAAAAGCTCAATTCATCTCAAACTGCCAAAAATGCGCAAACCCTCAAGATTATTCAGGATTAAAGTGGAGCCCATAAACTGGAGTAACGTGGGTGCTTCTCTCCCAAGTGACAGTTCTCCCAGTCCGGATGGCTTTTGAAAAGATCGCAGTGACTTCTGAAGCGGCTGCAGCAACAGATAATATTTGTCAAACAGCAAACAGCACACTCCATTAAATGCACAATATCTGCCTTTTTATGGCATCAGCTCTCCAGGAGGTTTTCTGCAGAGATGAGGAAGTGGTCTGTGCAGCGTCACAGACATGTTTGCTTTCAGACAGCAGCCCGTGGTTTCCATCACACTATTCCACCTTTCTCCCCCGTCCTTTATGAGAGAACACAGCATCTGCACCATCCTGGGCTGTGCAGATTCTGGATTGTGGCTGAAGTACTCACGTGTGGGGGAGCACCTAGGGGCAGGCTGGGCATAAGGCATTGTTTGGCATCACATCCTTAAGCAGGGATCTCAGCAGGCTTCATGCTGATCTGTCTTGAGGCATTTTGGTGTCAATGGAAACCTCTTTTTGGGAGCACTGCCACTCTTCCCTTTTTCCTTGTCCCTCCAGCCTTGTGCCCCACTGACAGTTTTCCAGACATGATAAAGAGCATTGCTCTGGCAAATTACCTGCCCATTTGTTCTGGTGCTTAAGTGTGCTGTCTTACAGATGGCTCAGGAGCCTACAGCACAGTGCTTGGTTTGCAGGGAGGTGTAACGAGGGAAAAGGCAATGCCTTCAGGCTGCCGAGCCAAGCGAGATGCTGGAGCTGCTCTAGTGTACCAGCCAGCACCCGGAGGATCCCCAGAGCTGAAGGCATAAATGCACAAGAGGGTTTGAGTCTGAAGACCTTTCCTGGTAACGCCCTGTGGAGCAGGACAAATTAATTCTGCCCCTTCTGGTGTGTACGTGCAGCCCTCCTTAATAAATCAGGAACGGGGAAAACAGGATTAGTTGAAACATTTGGGGAATGACTCACACCCAGATAGGCTTCTCATTCTCTGTTACCTGCTGCGTACCCCAATTACAGACTAAAAAATGCCTTAATTTACCACTGCATTGCCTTTGCAGAGCTACCTGCAGTCCACAGTGTGCCTCATGGTGTGCGCTGCCTCACCACCCTTCCTCTCGTATGGAGGAGCCTGTAATTTTCAGTCACCTTCACAAGTACAGTGGTTATGCCATTACCATCACTTACGTCAGCTCCATCATTGATCCGTGCTGTAATGTCGGTGTTTTACTTTCAATTTACACCCTGGGAGTGGACCTGTGGCACCGACTGGAGAATACGAGAGGTGGTGGCTGTTTGTAGGGAAAATGTCTCCAGACTTCCTCGGCCATGATCTTCCAGCTGCTGCTAAGCAAATCCTTGCCTGAGCACCTGCAAAAGGTCCGTGGCACTGCAAATGGCAGGGCGGCCCTGCTCACCTCCATTTATTTCTTACACCGCTTGTTCTGATTTCTAAAGAGGATTAGGAGGGCTGGAAGAGGAACTTCATCGTGTCACTGCTTAATCGTGTTGTCACCACGAGTGTGGTTAATTTGCAAATAGAGTGACAAACTTAAGTGTATGTATCTTCAGGATACCCTATAATTAGAACTGGTCGGGTTTTTTTTTCTTCTTCTTGCTTTTGGAAAGGTTTTTTGCTGTCTAGCTCAGATGGAACCGATCCCAGTTTGTTTTTGTTTCTCTTGAATCAGAGCGCTGCTGCTCTTTCCAGGATTTCCCAGGCAGAAATACATGCATGGGGACCATGTGTGTGACTTTGTCTAGGATCCATCAAGGCCTCTATGTGTGCACATCACACGCAGACTGTGCATGCTCAAAGGCTTTGATGATATTTGGGGTGCAGCTGATGCTACACACCTCGTCAGGGACCTCAACAGGGGTTTGCCCACATGCAGAGCCTGACTTTCTGGAGCTCCTGGCTGCAAGGCAACTGTCCCCACGTCTGTCTCTACAAAGCTGCTTTCCCTCCTAGAGTTGTTCCTCTTCCCTTAATAAGCTTCATGAAATCCCTGCCAGCGTGTTGCTGGTTGGACTTGATGATCTTAGAGGTCTTTTCCAATCAATAATGATTCTATGGATCTGCTGCTCCAGCAGCGTGGGAAGGACAGCAGTGCATGGGAAGGTGACCAGTGCTGGTGGGGTTTGAAGATTAACGAGTGCAAGTGCCAGATTCTTCACCCGGGATGGTGCAACCCTGGCTCTGTGTACAGATTGGAGAACGAGAAGCTGGAGAGAAGGAGGGGATGTGGGGGCTGATGGCAAGCTGAATGTCCACACACTCCTGGGCTGAGGTCCCTGGTGTTGTAGACCCTAGAGTAGAGGAGGTGGAGGAGAGGCCCCATGGCGGCCCGCAGCTCCTCATGCCCCTCACATGGAGCAGAGGGGCAGTGCTGAGCTCAGCTCTCTGGTGACAGCAACAGAGCCCAAGGGAATGGAATGGGGCTGTGTCTGGGGAGGGTCTTGGGTTCAGGAAAGGCTTTGCCCCAGCGCTGGGGCTCTGCCAGCAGGACACGCCTGACCTGCAGCCCAGCCGTGTGCGCACACTTGTGGGGGAGCGAGATGGGGTTTCCATGGAAACCAGAGCCATGGTTTGCTGCACACCGTGCTGGAAGGCCAAAAGCAAACGTGTGGCGGGGGGAGGAGGCGGCGTATTGTGGGCAGCAGGCCCTCCCTTGGCACCCTCACCCCATGCACTGGGGCCAGAGTCCCTGAGCTACCACACCAGCTTGCTAACAAGGAGGATTAATTAACCTGGGGGCACCTTCAGGCAGATGCTGGCTCCCGAGGCGGGCACATGTGGCTCAGGTCAGCACAAAGCGCCGGAGCTGTTGGTCTGGGGATACATCATCCTGCTCCACGGTGCTGGGTAGCATTGCCACCCGTGTCCATGCTGTCACACACCACGTTGGAACCCGTGGGCCTGGTTGTGGCTGCAGCAATGCTGAGTGCCGGAGCTGCTCGCAGACTGGAAATGTCTTTTGTCAAAGCTTGAGATGCCTCCAACCTCCTTTAATTAAAGACAATTACTGCTTTCAGCCCCTCTTCACAGCTCGGCTGGGTTGTTTGCAAACACACAGCTGCAGGAGTCTTTGTGCCCCTCTCTGAGTCCCGCTTCCCTGGAGACACGCAGAGGTTTGGTGATTGCCAGCACTGCGGCTAGCGAGCAGCTGAAGGGAAGGATGCTCCCAGGCAGGAAGAGAAACTGAGGTGCACATGGAAAGCTCTGCAGGGCAGCCCATGGCATCACTGCCTTGTGCATGTCCAGCCTTCCAAGCAGTGCAAGGTGCAGCAAGAGGGGCTTCTGCCATAGGAGTGAAGAGGAACAAAGGAAGAGTGCCTAACAATGGAGGGCTGCAGCAGAGGCATCTCTTGCAGAGATGGGACTGAGCAGGCAGTGGCTGTGAGCTCTCTGTGTGTCCTTGTGAATAGTGCTCTGCAAAGTTAGCAGTGACTTTGCATCCTGGTCTGAAGAGGCTGCTTTGCCTCGCTGCAGGAACTGAACCAGGCAGGCCAAATTTGTGCTTTCTTGCCTGTACGGCGCTCGGAGAAAACGTGAAACCTCCTGCAACCAATAACCCCTCTTTCTGTGCTTGAATAACTCGGAGGCAGCCAAGTCAGGGCTGGCGAGAGAACAAGCAACATCCACTGCAACCCTCTGGGATGCTGTTTCCAAAAATACGAGCCTCAGCACGGTGGCTGTGCGTGAAGCTGTCTCGTAGCCCCGGCTCTCCTATGGATCTTGCATTGTTCTGCAGAGAAGCATCCGACCCAGATGCTGCGGCCAAGGGCATGGCTTCTCCGTTTTCAGGTGCTAATGGTCTCCTCCGGGAGGAATCAGAGCAGGAGTTCCTTAGCAGGCAGGGCACTGCGTGCCTTTGAAGCGTTTGGTTGTTAAATCCATCGCTGGGGCCTGAATGGTAAGTGCTCAGAATTCAGGCTCAGGGGAGCCAAGATCCTTTTTGAGCTACTAACAGTCTGACACTGCTCTGTCTTCTCAAATTCATTTTGCAGCTCCGATTCCCTGGTGAACACTAATCACTGGGCTGAGCATGGAGGGAAACATTCCCCACAAATGGGAAGCCCAGAAGCTGTTTCTCTTTAAACAGGCTCTCTGTGGACATCTTTGATCTGTTTTGGGGTGGCTTCTGAATGAACAGAAGGCTCCTGAAGGCCAGCAGGAGAAATGGCGATGAAGGGTTAGAGCAGCCTCCTACAGCAGGTTTAATGCACATACAGATGCCGTGCTGTGGATTTAGCTCAGTGGGGGATGCATAGGGTCAGACACCTGTTGCATGAAAGAAGGCTTCAGAGCCAATCTGAAGTTGCTTATGCTCCTGTGGCTGCAGCATTGATGTGCGTGGGATGCTGGACACAGTCCATGGTCCTTAGTGCAGGTGTTCCCTCTGTCATGGGAGGCTGTGATTGTCCTTAGCCCGTAGCTGTGGCTCAGCACAGTGAGGTATGTGACAGATCCTGTTGGTCTGTGCCGAGCAGACACATCCGGGAAGTGTCTGCCAGAGAGTTTCCCATGCACTGTGCCTTCAGATCTTTCCAGAAGCATCTTGGTTTTTTTATCAGTTTGCAAACATCTCTACTGTTGAGACAGCAAGAGAAACAAGGCACGGATGGAGTGCTGCTTCCTCCTGTCTTCTGGCACGCAGTTGGTATTCTCAGTGCCCATGCTGTCTAGTGGCTGTAAGTTATGCGGTTTAATGATGTGCTGTGTTAAAAAATACATCCTTTGTTTTATGCATGAGGCTTTATTTTATTTTATTTTTGACACCGTATTCTTACACTGTAAAAAATGGAAAGCAGCCCTTTCCCGTTCGTGCCTGCTATGTTATGGGTGGCTTTATGTCCCTCCCCGAGTTGTCTCTGTGCAAACAGAAGGTCCTCATCTGGGATACTCACCATATGGAAGCTACTCCGGATCCCTAATCCATTTCATCATCTTCCTCATGATCTTGGCTAAGGGTGAGCACCCCTGCAAACACTGTTCAAACTGTGGCTCCATGCAATGGCTTAATAGGATTCCTATTTTAGACTGCGTTTCTTTCTTAATAATTCCTTACATTTTGTCTCTCTTTTTTTTTTTTTTTGATGATGGATGGGCTTTGAAGTGATGTTTTCAGAGAATTATCTCTAGTGCTGCCGAGATCTCCTCCCTGCATGTTAATAGCTAATTTAGTGCCCATCATTGTGTTTGTATAATTAGGGCTCTTTTTCCCCAAGTGCATTAGTTTCCTTTTGTCACCACTGAATTTCATTTGTCATATTATCTCCAACCCACTCTTTGAGAGCGGCTTTAGCTCCGCTAAACCTGGCTGATGCAGAGAGGTCACGAGACAGTGCTGCCTCACTGTCCCTGCCCAGGTGGGTGACTCCTTGTTCCAGCACCCCATGAGCAACATCCTCAGCATCTGCTCTCCTGCCCTGTGCTGTGTGTGTGCTAGTGGAGGTGTTGCTCATGCATTATGCAGTGGCTGGTGGGTTTGAACTCTGGATGCTGCTAGAGATGCTAGAGATGCTGGGATTTTTTGTCTGGACGGTGTTTTCTTGCATTTTGTGAGGCTGCTCAGGGAACTTGTGGATGCCCCATCCCTGGAGGTGCCCACGATCAGGTTATATGGGCCTTGGGCAGCCTGATCTGGTGCTTACTTTAGTGGTTGGCAACCCTGCCTGCAGCTGGGGACTTGCAAATGGATAATCCTTGAGGTCCCTTCTGAGCCAAGCTGTTCTGTGATTTTGTGCTGCTTGGACTAACAGGGCTGCTCAGCTCGTGGCTGGAGCTGGGCAAGAGAGACTTCAGCGAGGTGGAGGGAGTGGAGTGGATCTGATCAAAGCTACAGCTCTGTGCAGGACAATGAAAAGAGAACGGAGCCAGGGCTCCACTGGTGGTGCCAGATTGTATGAGAAGGGACAACAACCATAAAGCTTGGAAGAAGAAGCTTCTTCTGGGAAGAAGCAGTTCCCTGCAGAGGCTGAATGTTGCCGTCCACTGTCCATCCCTGCAAGACTTCACTGCACACAGCTACAGATCCTCTGGTTTACGTTTGAGTATAGCCCTGTGGTGAGCAGGAGAGGCCAAAGAGGTCCCTGATACCCCAAAAAATCCTGCCCTGTGACATACAGCATGCAAGGACCAGCTGCAAGCTGCTGCCCCTAACAGCTGGTTCTACTCTCCACGGCTCAAGAGGGATATGAGGAATAGACCTGTAGAGTGCTGCAGAGAAATACAAGCGTGGTCCTGAGAGCCCTGAAAAATGCCCTTCCATGAGAGACTGAATGAGCTCAATATGTTTCGCTTCTCGAAAAGAAGATTAAGAGGTGAAATGATTACCAAAAGGAAATACCAGACTCTAAAGAGCTTTTTAATCTAGCGGAGAAAGGCATCGCAAGAACCAGGAGGGTTAAACCGAAGCCAGACAAATTAAAAAATTAGGCATGTGTTTCTAAGTGATTAACCACTAGAGCAGGCTAATGAGAAAAGAGGGACTTCTCCATGTTTTGGAGTATGTTAAACAAGATGGTTCATTTTCTGGGCACTTGGCCTTTGCTGAAGACAAGCACTTGGGTTCCGCAAAGTGCCCCTGGGTGGAAGTTGGGAACTCCACTGAGCACAGCTTGTGGTCCCCAGGAGCATCACAAGTCACAGAAGGGTCTGTTGGCCCCGGGGTTGTGCCTGCAAGAGCCACGAGTCTCCTTTGGACATGTCGTCTGCTGTAATTTGCCATGAGCAGAGTCCACAGCACCCACTGAGAGTGTGTAACCTCTCACGGCCGAGCTCACGGTGAGCCACCAGCCCGCGGCTCATTGAGGCTGCTCCGCTTTCATTAACCAGATTAGCTGCTTTAATCTGCTGAAAGTGAAAGGCAGTCCTGCTCAGGAAGGCCACGGAGGGGGTCTTTCTGGTGAGAGGTGAGGGCAAGCTGTGGGGCTGCGTGGAGGCAGCTGGGAGCCAGCTGGCTGCAGAGGGACCGCTTCCCAGCGCCCTGGGCTGCCCTTCCTGCACGCCCTTTGTGGGGCTGGATTTCTCCCCTCTCCTCCCACCTGTTCTCCAACCCTTTTCTTTGTACAGATGGAAGAGCGAGAGAGGGATTATGCTGTTCCTGTGCTGTCCCCTGATCGATCGCCCTATTGTGGAGGCACGTGACCACGCATATACGCGTTGCCTGAGCGTGTTTGTATAAACACACATCCACCCTTCATTTTTGGGGGCTTTTTTTTTAATTTTTTTTTTTTTTTTTTTTTTTTTGCACGAAGAAATGTGTCATCCCATGAGTTTGCAGTCCTGAAAAGGAGGCTGTGGGAACAAGCCTGGCCTCCTGGCCCTCACCAGCAGTGCAACAACCCTTCGGTGACGCTGGGAGACATCCAGCATCTATCCCTGACCCCACAGCTCTGGGGTCTGCCAGGCAGTGTGACTCTCCAGCTGAAGAACTGGGAGAGCTCCCTGGCCCTGCTTTAAACAGGTCAAGTGACAGGGTCCCTCCATTGTTGGGTCAGTTATTCTGATCCTTCTGCCACCTCATGGGATGGGGAGCACCTTTCCTGTGGACACCAGGATGCAAAGTCGGGATGCAGAAGCCAAAATCCCAGCCCTAAGCTGCAGGCACTCCACCTGCCATTCCCACTCTGCATTTTATTTCTTGGTGCTCTGCAGCTTTTTGCCCAAGGAGAAAAGGATCTTGCAAATTATTTACCCCAAGGGATCTGTGGGAGCTGTTTAAGCCGACAAATGCTGCCTTCTCCCCAGCTGTGCCATGCAACTCAGTATGCTCATGAATTTCCCCTCCCCTAAGTGCAGGAAGGGGCTGACAGATGTTAACACACAATCAGGGTCTCAGGAGAGAGGAATTAAAGCCACACTGGACCCTTGGAAGACACACATTAGTGTCAGAAATTTCTAATCAATCAGCTCAGAGCCTCCTGGGGTCAGAAGCCTCTTTGAAACCCAAACGGGGAATGGTTCCTAATGGGTTTTATTTTGATTGCTATAAATTGATTAGCGCTAAGATAAACAAGTTTTGTTTCCCTCTGAAAGCTCTGAATACACTCTCGGGGAGGAAAAGTGGCGGAGTCTGATTGCTTCCCATTAGGACGTCTTTGCTTTGCTCCTGCCCCACCACCAGTTTGCACCAGGCATTGTTTTTTCTGCAGAGGTGATGGATGCATCGTGCTGAGAGGCTCTGGCAGAGCTGGAGAAGGATGCAGGTTAGAAGAGAAAGTGTGAGCATCCTCATTGCTTTTCCAGGGTGAGAAGTGAGACACAGCTTGGCCTTGGAGGGAAAGCGTGCACGGTGAAGGTGTCACTGTGCTTGGAGCTTGGGTGGCTGCGTGGTGTTTGAGCTGTTTCAGCCTGGCACCTGTGATGCATTTGGGAAACACTTTGCGTGGATCATCACTCTGCTCTCCCTGCAGGGCTGCACTGAAAGCTGGGGAAGGAAGGAGGTTGGTGCTGGATTTTGCAGGACCTGGGTGCATCCAGCCCCCATGGACAGTGTCAGTGACTGGTGTCATGCTGCTGAATGGGAGCAGCCCAAGAGGCACTGATGGGCCCCAGTGTGCTCCATACAGCGTGTCTGTGCTCCCTCCATCCCATGTCTGCTCCCTGCAGCTTCTCTCTTCACCTTACAGCCTTTGTCTTCACCCTATAGCTTGCCTGTGCTCCCTGCTGCATTCTGTGTATGTTACTTATAGCCTAGTGTATGCTTGCTAGAAATTATATGCTCCCTACAGCTTGTGCAGCTCCCTACACCTTTCCCTCCATGCAGCTCATCCACACTCCCTACAAACCATTGTGTATGCTCCCTACACTCCCATGTGTGTGTTCAGCTCAACGTGTACTTCCTACAGCCTGCATATGTGCTCTCTGCAGTCTGGTTGTGCTGCCTACAGCTCTGTTTGTGTTTTCTACAGCCTGTTTGTGCTCCCTACAACCTGTTTGTGGTCCCTACAGCCTGCATGTGCTTCCTGCACCCCTGACGTTGCTCTGCACTGGTCCATTAGTGTTCCCTGAACCCTGTGTGTTCACCTTACAGTGCTCCTGTGCTCCCTTCAGCACTGTGTGCGTGCTCCCTGCAGTCCCAGGGTATTCCTTATATTTCATGTTTTCTCTCTGCAGTATTCTGTGTGCTACCTTACTGACTCAATTTTGCTGCCTATCCCTTTGCATGTGCTCTTTGCTGCCCTGTTTTCTCCTTACATCCCACGCATGTTCCCTACATTCTGCTCCTTTATATCCCTGTGTGTGCTCTGTGTCTGTCCCTACACCCACATCCAGATCCTGCATGCTCCTTAGAACCATGTGTGTTCCCCATAGACTTGTGTGTGCTCACTTCTGTGCACCTTAAAGACCTCTGTGTATTCCCTGCAGTCCCATATGTGCTCCTTGGAGAGCAGCTCTTTGTTCCTATCCTAAAGCTGATGGAAAGGCACACCAAGCAGCTCGGTTTTTTGTCTTGGCTTTGCTCATATGCCTTCAGTCCTGTGTCTATCCCAGCCAGAAGCACAGTGGTGAGACGGGGGCAGTGGGGCCAGTGCCACACGGCTGCGCAGTGAAGCCCAGGAGATAACACAGTTCATATTTCTGTACTGAACAGGGAGCTGACATTAATGAACAGCTAATTAACAACGCAGGGCTTGATGGTTGCAGTGTCAGCGTCCCTAATTAGTCTCACACTAATCTGCTTTAATTAACTGTCCCTGTCGCAGTTTTAATTTAATTTTCAGCTCTAGACCAGAGATTGCAGTCCTGTGACTGGATTCCAGTATACCACAGCACTGTCTGTGGTGGGACAGCCCATCAGGGCAGCAGTGGTGGCCCAGCACAGCCACAGGGGAAAAGCACATCAGTAGGTGCCCCTGTGCTCTTCCATATGCTGCTTTGCCCACATCTCCCTTCTTTTATGGCATAATAAGCTGCTGGCCCTTCCCCATCTTGGTGCAGCCATGGTGTTGGCCATGTTGTATGGAGGAGTCTGTAAGCATTGTGCGAGATCTCCTTGAGACTTGCGTGCTAGCAGGGGCAGGTGGAGGACAGCCCCCACAGGACCGGCTCAGCTGGCACTGCTCCTTCCTTGGCCAATAGGTATGGAGCACAAGTATTTCCTATGTGGACCCAATAGTTAACCCAATTCCTTGGTGCTGTTTCCAAGCCATAGCGTGCATTGTGCTAGGGTGAAGGGTACAGATGTGTCAGGATGTGATGTTTGGGGTTTTACACTCCATTTGTGAGGACTGCACCAGGAACAGGCTTGGAAATGCTGCAGCCCGGTTCTGCTTTCCCATCTCTTGCTCCACCTTCACCAGGCAGGGCACAAATCTTTTCAAACACCATCATCTCAGGGGCCGTGTTCATCTGTGAGGAGCTGAAGCTTTGGCATCATCCCTGAGAGCTGCACACTCATGGGTTTTGGATGAACAGGGCCCTGCCATCTGTCCTGCTTGCAGATTTGCCTGGAATTGCTCCAGATGCCTTGAGCCTTGAGGAAAACCCTTCTCCAACCACAGCCCCTTCTCCAAACATCCCAGCTGCTTCCCACCTAGGAAAGCGTGGTTGCTTTCCTGTTTGCCCAGTGTGGCACTCAGTACCAAGGACCACTTCTTGCAGGTTGCAGCTGGGAGGATGGTCACCCTCACCAGCAAACTGAGTGTCACTGGTCCCACTCTGCAAAGTAACCAGTAACCCAAGCTCCCTGTGAGTGGAACACCACCATACAAGGAGTGTCAGGGGAACTGGTTGATACCATTCCTTCCACTGACTGCCTCTGCCAGCAGTGCCATCGTCTTTATAATGTCAGCATCAAGCTAAGCATCTCTTACCCTTGAAAATCATATGCTGCTGTATTATGAGTTTGTCTGGTCCCCTGAAACAGTCCCTCTGTGAGTGGCTTAATAAACTTCAGCATTTGCATCATGGAGTTTTCTTTGGCTGACTGCTAAAGCTCCTGGGTGCAGTTATCTAATCCTGGCTGGCACTGGGGGCTGATGGCAGATATTCCTCCTACTTTCAGGACGAATGGAAAATTTTAAGGAATCGTTGGTTGTGCAGTGATCCTTCTCTCTGCACACACAGTGGTGTTCATTATATACCCCTCTCCTTTTGTGTCAGAACGGAGAATTTCTTTCCCAGGTCCATCTACTTCTGTACGAAATGTGGTGGAGAAAAGCTTTCAAGTGTGGAAGGTGCGTTTTGATGGAGACAGATGAAACCCTCCCATGTAAGGGGAATATGAGCTGTTGAAAATTGCCTCTTCGCAACTGTGTTTTCTCCCCAAATTCTGCAGACTTGGCCTCAGGTTGCCATACAGCGCTCCTCCTGATGGATATAGGCAGATCATTATTCAGAGCTGTTTTTCCTACATCAGAGCATCCTTACAGAGGAAGTTACCAGCCAAATAGGAATCAGGGGACCTCGGGTTCAGCCTCTTTCTGCTCATTGATGTTGATCCCTTGTACCCATCAGTACTGCATGAAACTCCTACCAGAGTGATGCACTGAGCATAGCGTTAGTGCCAGCAGTGGAGATTCTCATTAAAACCAAGCCATTTGGTTTCTGCTTCACCTCTCCACTGCTGTTCACGACCCAAAGTAGCCAGCAGTTTGATTGTTGTTTTTTTTTCTTAATTATTTTCCAGCTTTTGCACCAGGTGTGCCAAAGGTCCCATTGAGTTCTGCGTCTCCAAGCCATTGCCGTGGCTTGTTTGGAATGCGAAGATTTTCTCCTTGTTTTCCCTTCAAAAATTCCTGTTTATTGAAGTTAACTTCAAAGGGGGAAGGAATATTTCTCCTCTGTGATAGTTTCCTGTTCTGTTTCTTGGTTGTAATAAGAACTTTATCTCCTCCTGGGTTTGATTGAAAGGGGATTTCTGGGTGCAAACTTGATTAATATTCTCAATTCCACACAGTGGATGATAATGTAGTTGCTGCAGTAGTCAAAGGGGATGAGATGGAGTCAAATTGCTTTGGCTCATTTGGTGTTTTTTTATTTCCTGGGCATTCCTCTAGGAAGGAATAGGACTGGGAAGTATTTGAGAGAGGAAAGCATTTTGGGGAGGAATCTCTGGTTTCTCCAAACGGTGCAATTGTGTGTTGGCTTCCAAACCCACTGTGGCAGAGGAGGAACAATAGTTTGGTGATCTTGGAGGTTACTTCCAGCCTTAGCAGTTCTGTGAGTGGGCATTGTGAGGATGAGTTGATAGTTAGACTAGGTGATCTTGGAGGTCTTTTCCAGCCTTAATGGTTCTGTGATGTAACTGTTAGTGGGCATGGTGGGGAGGGTTTGATAGTTGGATCTTGGAGGTCTTTTCCAGCCTTAATGATTCTGCGACATGGGTTAGTGGGCATGGTAGGGATGGGTTGATGGTTGGACTGGATGGTCTTGGAGGTCTTTTCCAGCCTTAATGATTCTGTGACATGATTTAGTAGGCATGGTGGGGATGGGTTGATGGTTGGACTGTGTGAACTTGGAGGTTTCCTCCAGCCTTAATGATTCTCTGATTCTGTGACATGGGTTAGTGGGAATGGTGGGAATGGGTTGATAGTTGCACTAGATGATCTTGGAGGTCTTTCCCAATTGTAATGATTCTGTGGTTTTGCAAAATATCTATCAAATGTGGGGAGAGAGCTCTCCTAGTGAGGTTTTTTTTTTGCCTTGCTGATCTCTCTCTTGCACTGATCAGCAGTAGCCTACGTGCACACAGCTGCCTGTTACTGCAGAAGCCACTGTGCTCCCATGCCCTGCCTGTCCTCTGCACGTGGGGAAAAACTGACACGTGATTGTGTGCTGCAGATGCCGTGATGACGCACGGAGACAAGAGAGCTTGGGGGCTGGGGGGTGCGAGGAGGGGGTGCTCGAGTAGCTTTAATCCTGCCATTTCCAAACATTCCAGCACTCAAGCCAGCAACGCTTTAAAAAAAATCACCCCTCCCCATCGTGAATCTTCCCTATTAGAATACATTGTGTGTTTCATTTCATCTGTAGGGCTCAGATAGCAGGCTGACTGCTCCTAAATAATGCTTGGGACAGACAGACAGACTGTATAAACACAAATGGATGCAGCAATAAGACACTGGAGTTCCAGCTCTACCCTCTCTCCGTGACTCACTGTCGCCCTTGCTTTCCCAGCCCTGGCTCAAAGCTGATACAGCCCATGCAGGGGAGGCTGTCTGTAAATCCTTCTCTCCTTGCAGCAGGGCTTTCAGCTGAGCCACAGCTTTTCTGCAGATCGAGTGATTTGAGGCACAGTGAGTTGGCTTTTTTTTTTTTTTTTTTTTTGTTCCCTCTGCAGACTGAATACCTGGAGGTTCAAAGCTTGTTGCATCAGAGGAAGGGCAAACTTGGCAATCAGCCTCATTGCTGTTTGGGACTGTTGGTTGTGCAGGTCTACTTGGGGCGTGTTTCTTGAGCACCTGGTGAGCTCTGTCCCCATGGTGTCCCCTTGCAGTCCCCTTCTGTGTGTGCACTCAGGGGCCAGAAGTGTGCCTGTTTGGACGCGTGTGAATCAGAGGTGGCAGGGACAGCTGGACATTGCAACAGAGCTGAGGTTCCGTGGTCTGCAAGGTGACAGCTCCTAGGGGCCCTGCTTCACAGAAAAGCACTGCTGTTTGAGTTAGCAAGCCTGTAGCTTTAAGAAAAGTGAAAACCCGAGTTCGCTCCCTGAGTTGTGCCTACAAATGACTGTTTGACCTCTGTGCTCTTGTTAGAAGTGGCTCTTTTTGCCTTCAGGCCGGCAGCATGTCTGCGTAATCCCATTCGCTGTGCATGCATCCCTGCAGCCAGGAAGCGGTGGTCCATTGAGCAGAGGGCAGGAGGAGCATTTGGGGGCTTGGAATACAAAAGTGTGGGTGGTGGTGGGCTGCTGCATTGACAGGAGAGCGTGTCAGCTCCTCGGGAAGAGCACAGTGCTCCAGGAGGATCTCACCGTGTCAGTTTGCTGCATCATTTCAGCTCAGGCTGACAGTGCGCCCACACTGCAGGTTTGGTGCTTCATAAATATGTAAGCAGCCTGTAAGGTGTTTTGGAAAGCAGAGGTGATGCCGTGCTGCTGCCCTGGGCAGTGTGACCTCCCTTCCCAACTCACTGCGGGCTGGAAAATTAACTGTGGACCTACACCGTCAGTGATTTCAACCACCATAAGTAACCCTTGTTAATCAGCCCTTATGCCAGCTCCACTCAGCGCCGGCTGCTGACAAAGAACAATGTTGTCATCTGGAAAGCGGTGCTGGCATTGAACCAGCTGGCTGGGCTGGAAGCTTGTCTAAACTGGGTGCTAAGCCGCGTTAAAACGGAACGATGAAACGTGCCCACGCCAAGCTTTCCCGGCCACCTCCACCTGGAAAAGATCCTCGTGCCCCAGGAAACGCTCCTCTGGGATCTGTAGGGTGGGAGGGCACTGCTGTGTCCAGGCGGAGCAGTGTGGAAGTGGTGCCACCAGAACTCCTATAGGGTTTTGAATTAAGGAGGGATGCCCCTCGGAGTCTCTGGTTTTGGGACTCGTGACCCTAAACCTGCTCCTCTTGGCTCAGCCCTCCATGGACTCACCGCTGTGTGGAAGGTCCACTGGAAGGGCTCTC
Source organism: Oreortyx pictus (assembly GCA_036925125.1). Taxonomy (NCBI): domain Eukaryota; kingdom Metazoa; phylum Chordata; class Aves; order Galliformes; family Odontophoridae; genus Oreortyx; species Oreortyx pictus. The sequence goes on along the minus strand of JAUPFR010000024.1, from coordinate 5,768,741 downwards.
GTCCAGGAAAATCTCCCTTTTTTACTTTCATGTTTCCTTTAGGATTAAAGCCACTCTCCTTGGGCTCTAAACATGGAATGTTTGTCAAGTTTATGAGCGCTTTTAGAGAGGCTTTTAGAGAGTGCATCCTCTAGCTTCTTTTATAGGGCTGAGATAAGATTATCTTTGTTTTAACACCAATTAAAGCAGGAAGGGTTTATGGGATTAGGGGTTTTCCATCAGTGCAACTTTGATGTCACCACTTGCTTGCTCAGTTTGCTTCTTCCTTGTGTTAAAAGGCTGGGAGCCGTTCCCGTAATGGTTAACATACCACCCTCTCCAGGCAGAGCTCTCCCAGGCAGAAGCTTTGGGAAACATTTAAACAAGACCAAACAAAGTAACAGAATGTGAAAGTCCTAAATTCTTCTGGAGACCACTTGGAGGAAGCGGGCTCGCTGCTTGAACAACCGGTCTTTCAGTACATAGCACGGCAGTGTTTACAACTGGTGAGAAAGAACATGCTTTCTGCTTTCTGAAAAGCGTGTTTTTCAGTACTAAGGTAAAATAAATCGCTGTCATATAAAGGAGTCTACAGCAGAAGCTAAACAACCCTACAGTTTTGCAGGCAGAGGATGGAGCGTGCACCAGCTCATACTCTGCACTGCGTAGAACATGGGGGTGAATAAGGAGAACATGACATTTGGTACATCTGCTAGCACCTAACTGCACAGAAACAACGTTGTGGTTTGGCACCTTGTCTGGCTTCGGCTGGCATCGCTCCATACAGATCACCCCATGGATCCTGGGGCAATGCTGTTTTCCAGCACCTCGAGCTCTGGGTTCTTAGATGCATGGCAAGCTGCTGAGATAAGGTTTTGGGGTTAAAACTGCTCACCTGTGGGCAGCGTATGAATTACCCACTGCGCTGGGGCTGGGAGCAGTCCTAGTCCAGCAGTGTCCAACCTTCCTGCCCTGGTGGACTTTGGAGAGGCATTTGGACATGAATCATAGGATGGTTTGAGTTGGAAGGGACCTTTAAAGGCCATCTGGTCCAACTCCTCTGCGTTAAACACCCACAGCTCCATCAGGTGCTCAGAGCAATAATATGCTTGAACTTTTGGTTACCTGAAGCAGTCAGGCACAGTTGGATTTGATATTTTTGTACGTCCCTTTCACCGCTGACTGCTGACCTCATATGTACAGATATGTCCTTAAATGCTCTTCAGGCCATCTGCAAAAGCAAGGGCATCCGAAGTGCTTCTGATCTGTAAACTCTCAGCTGAATGTCAGCTTCATGCAGGAAAACTTGCCTCTGCAAGTGACCTGCGAATGTCTTTGGGACTGCCAGCTGCCCTTGGTGAACATACAGCTCCTGAAAGGTCTGGGGCTCAAGTCCCTTGGTTGGGATCATAGAATGGCTTAGCTTGGAGGGGACCTTGAAGATCGTACATTTCCAGCCCCCTGCCGTGGGTCGGTGCCCCCCACCAGCTCAGGCTGCTCAGAGCCACATCCATGACCTTGGGCACCTCCAGAGATAGGGCACCCACAGCTCTGGGCAGCAGTGCCAGAACCTCATTGCCCTCTGAGCAGAGAAGACTCTTCCTGGATGCCTGCTCTAGCAGTCTGTGGTCCTTGCCTCCCATAATCTGAAGCTACTGAGAATACCCTGTTCCCTTGTGCTCAGGCAGGGATGGAGAGCTTTCCATTTCTCTTTAAGAACCCCCGTGACAGGTCAGGGATGCTGAACCATGAGCAGCAGGTAAGAAATTCCAAGCATTTCTCCCTGACAGCTAAATTCCCATCACAACTGATGGATGTGCCTCCCAGAGCAGGGGGGCTTGCAGGTGTGCATGCCCACAGGTGTGGTGGTCTAGCCAGATGCGTGAACTCCTCACAGTGCTTGCAGGGAGATGACCTTGTGAACTCTGCAGGAGGGATTTACTGGCAAGATCCTGGCGTGAAGGCTGTGCGACGCAAGGATTTGGCACTGGGACAGAGCTGCAGGGCTTTGGATGAGGGTGCTCCCTCCCTAAGGTTATCCTTGGGAGCGTGCTGTTGCTCTTGTAGGAGAGCAGGGGGCTGTAAGTGCCCAGGCTCTGCAGCATGAACAGCAACAGAGGTGTCAAGAAAACTGAGTTTCTTGTCCATCCCCTTCTCTTGGTCGTTGGATCCTGTTTTAGGATAGCCTGGCTAAAAGGTTGGGGGATTTTGTCCCTTGCAGGGCCTTCCAGTGGTGCTTTTCAAACAGGGCATCACTCTACCCTGCCTGGTCCTCTCCATACCTCTGTGACACCCCAGCCCTAAGGTCCCATCACAGCTCCATGCTGACTCAGTGGTGGCTGTGCACACACCCACAGAGCTGGTACATCCCACTTGCAGGCTGTGCATGCTCAGTACCGTCCCAGTGCATCTCACGTGGCCCCAGGAGTGGCTGCAAACAGGGCTTAGAAACTGAGGGTGCTGGGTTGATCCATGTTCCTCTTCAACCAAGCACGCAGGGGTGAGCTGCAGGCATGCTGTGTGCAGTGGGGAAGTCCTTGCTGGAGACACTTCTAAGGGATAAGCTGGGATAAGGACGAGGTGGCTCAGGGGGTGATGCTGGGGAGCAGTATCTCAGTAAGATATAAGTTTCAGAGCACCTTCTCCAGGGAGGCAGGAGCAGCAGTGCTGTGTGCTGAGGGGGTCAAGTGGTCCATTCCAGTCCCCTTCTAAAGCTGTTAGCAATGGGAAGATGCTTTTCCAGGCCTGCGCGGTCAACTTCTCTTTCTGTCTTATGGAGAATGAATGGGTTTATCAGGAACATTTGCATTGTGCATTCTTACTTTACTGACAACTCTTTAATTCACATCGCAGAGGTCGGCTGAGCTCTGCGTTCCTCTTCAGTTAATCTCATTTAACCCCGTTTTCCCTCCTGCATTTCTATCCTCTGCTCTCCAAATGCTGTCACTGTCGTTGGCAGTGACAGCACCTGGCAATGGGATTAATTGCTTATCTCCAGGATGAGGTAACAGTGTGGGCTGCTAATTACATTTATCAGGAGGGAAATTGAAGGAATTGCCCAAGGGAAGGCTGTCCCACAAAGGATGAGTGTTGAGAGCTGGGCCTCCAGGTCCAAGATCCTGTCTTTTTCAGAGCTAGCAGCCAACTCTAATGCCAAGTGCAAGAGATATTTGTGTCTGTGTTGTTAGGAAAAGGCATGGTTCATGAAAGGTATAAAGGATAAAACTCCAAAATGCTCAGGCAAAAGGCTATTCCTTACAGGAGGTAATCATAAATAGCCCACACCCACTGTGAGCAGTGGACACTTGGAGTGCTGGTGGAGGGGACTCTGCTTTCATGCCCTGTCCTTTAGGGCTGACTCTCCTCTTTTTCCCTGTTGCACTCACACTGGTTGACCCAGGAGCACTGTGCAGGAGGCAGGAGATGGCAGAGACCTCACAGCTCGGGCCTACAGAGTCATCCTGGCCTCCACCCCACAGCAAGATGAGGGGCAGCAGGAAGATAAGGCCAGGGATGTAAAAGTCAGAGTCTCGCTCAAGTGGAAGAGGGTTGCCAGGAGATAAAATGGGCAAAGAGAGCTGAGGAGCAGTGTTTCTCAGAACCAGTACCGTGGGTTTAAAGTGCTGTACTGCCATTCGGTGATTTACTGTCTCTCAGCTTGATTTCAGAATGCTGCAGAGAAGTCACACCAAAATGTTCTCATTTTGCAGGGTTATTTTGTCCCATATCCATGTGGGGAGGAGGAAAATTGCCAGAAGTGCTGGCCATGCTTTGAGGGCATGTGAAAGGAGTTCTAGCAACCCAGCTTGGTCAGACTGGAGTAATAATGTATGTTGCTTTTATTGTGTGTCAGAAACGGTTTTCTCATTGGAAACCCGAGAAAATCTTGAAGGAAAGGGTTGAAAACTGAGAAAATTATTGTTTGTTTGTTTGCAAATTAAAAATAGGTACTTCTCTGTAATAGCTGTTGCTATTGGGCAACCTAGTGGTTGGCAACCCTGCCCATGACAGGGAGTTGAAAATGGATCATCTTCAAGATCCCCTCCAACCCAAGCCGTTCTGTGATCCCACAATACGATTCAATCCTGAGCGTATGTTTTTCCTGGGCTGTTTTTCTGCTCTGCCTCGTCCCTGAAAGCCTGGGTGGTGAATTGAAGTAGAAGTTTGTTTAACTCATTTCAGTGCAGAAACCACCCGCCACCCCCCCAGGCACTTCATGCCGCACAAGAAATTAACAGTGGTGGAAAGTCACAACGAGGGGTAGACACCAAGAGCCATGCTGATAAATGGTTGTAGCTGAGCTTTTGCATTGGCACTGGTGCTCTGCTGAGTTGGAAAGGGCCTTCTGTTGCTGTAGGCTTTGCAATGGTATTTTTAGCCATATGCACGATATCTGTTATTATTGTATTTCAAATTGGGGTCCAGCCTTGACTGCCCATCCGCTGCAAGGCACTACGTGCTCCCATGAGCACATCATGTCTGGCTGAACGTGTGTTGTTTGAGTGGCTGTTGCTAATGATGCATCCTTGTTGGTGAGTGGCTAGACCCCAGCACGCTGCTGCTGGAGTGACTGAGCTCTGGGCGTGGTGATGGCATGATAAGCAGTGGCATAAACAAGAATAAACTAATGGAGGCTCTCGCATGACTGTAAAATTCTTAGGAAGGGTCAGCCCTGCATTGTAGAGGTCGGTTCCAGCTCCAGTAGGAGGGAAGATCTCCACCCTAAAAGGCTTTACTAAAAAATAAACAGCCCAGCTCATGCCATCCTCTTTGGGAGACTGTGGACCTTTGGTCTGGCTTGGTACAGCCACTCTGAACTTCTTCCATGATAGCATATAAGAGTCCCCTTTGCAGTCCTAACACTTACTGGGCAGACCCTGTTTCTGCATTCATGGTTGGGAGCACAACAAGGGAGACCTACATAGGGTCCCCATCTCAGCCTGCCTTTTCAGGGCCTTCAGACCAGCTGCCCTTCCTCCACTTTGTTTATTTCAAGTTGTCAGGATTTGGCTTTGGATGCTGCAAGGCCCCAAAGTGCATTTTCCAGCAGCACTGCCAAGCTCTGGGCATCCTCGCCAGCCCTCCTTCCTCACAACTCACCGCTGCTCTTGGTTCTCTTCCAGGCTGCCCATCAGGGACCTTCAAGGCCAGCCAAGGGGATGAAGGATGCGTCCATTGTCCAATTAACAGCCGGACGACTTCGGAAGGGGCCACGAACTGCGTGTGCCGAAACGGATATTACCGGGCAGATGCTGACCCTGTCGACATGCCATGCACCAGTATGTGGGCTCCAGGCAACTGGGGAGGGGTGGCACAGAGCTGGGGAAGAAGGCATACATCAGCCAAAGCAGTTAGGGTGACTTCAATGGAGGCCTGTGTAGCTCTAGGGGGCTGCACCTGGATGCAGAGGCCTGGGTGTAGGCACTCAGGAGTTTAGTGCAAGGGCCAGAAATCAGAAAAAATACAAAAAAAATGTCAGGTGAATTTTGTCATGGACGCTGTGTGGTCAGATTAGCAGGGATGGGGCTGAGTTAAGAAGGTAGGTTTGGTTCCCACTCCTGCCTTTGGCTGTTCAGCTTCCTGCACGTATCCCTGTGACACCAAGAGAGTCACAGAATCATAGAATGGCTTGGGTTGGAAGGGACCATAAAGCCATCTAGATCCCCTGCTCTGGGCAGGTTGCCCCCCACCACATCAGGTTGCCCAGGGCTCCATCCAACCTGGCCTTGGGTACCACTAGGCCTGGGGCATCCACAGCTCTCTGGGCAGCCTGGCCTCCATAATTAGCAATATATTCTTCCTAATATCTAAATCTAAATCAGTTTAAAACCGTTCCCTCATGACCTATCGCTATCAGACCATGTAAAAAGACAATCTCCCTCCTGTTGGTAAGCTCCTTTAAGGACTGGGATGCCAGTCTCCATGGAGTTTTCCCTTCTGCAGCCTGAGCAGGCCAAGCTCCCTCAACCCTTTTTCACAGGAGAGGTGCGTCTTCATTGCTGAACCCCGCTCTGCTCACACAGACCTGCTTCTCAAGCTTGTCAAGGTCAAGCAAGAGAAGCATCTGGGCTCAGCACAGGGCGAGTCCTTGCTGGGGATGGGTTCCCGCAGCAGAGCCCTCGTTCTTACACCTTTCTCTCTATTCCCTCCATAGCCATCCCATCTGCCCCCCAGGCCGTGATCTCCAGCGTGAACGAAACCTCCCTGATGCTGGAATGGACCCCACCACGAGACTCGGGGGGTCGGGAGGATCTGGTGTACAACATCATCTGCAAGAGCTGTGGGTCGGGCCGTGGGGCATGCACACGCTGTGGGGACAACGTGCAGTTTGCTCCACGCCAGCTGGGCCTGACGGAGCCTCGCATCTACATCAGCGACCTACTGGCCCACACGCAGTACACCTTCGAGATCCAGGCGGTGAACGGGGTCACAGACCAAAGTCCCTTCTCCCCGCAGTTTGCATCAGTGAATATCACCACCAACCAGGCTGGTAAGAGGCCCCGTCTGCAGTCAGACCCGTGTGGGATGGGGAGGTGGGGGTTAGGGTCTGAACCCGTGTGCTGGATGAAGATCTGTGAAATGAGCCGGGGTTGAAGGGGAGGCAGAGTGGGGTGAGATGTGGCGTGGTGTCTCTTGTTTGGTGGTAAGCAGGTGCAGTGGCTTGGCAATTCAGGGACAAATCATAGGATCACAGAATGGCTGGGTTGGAAGGGAACTTAAAGGCCCCCAACTCCAGCCCTTACCATGGGCTGGTTCCACTGCTGCATCAGGCTGCCCAGGGCCACATCCAGCCTGGCCTTGAGCCACAGATGGGGCACCCTCAGCTCTCTGGACAATCTCTGAGTACCAAGAATTTCCTCCTGACATCTAACCTAAATTTCCCCTCTTTCAGTTTTAAAACATTCCCCCTTGTTCTGTCACTATCTGCCCACGTAGAGAGTCAGTTTCCCTCCTGTGTAGAAGCGCAACCAGAGGGAATCCCAAGCCTCAAATACAAAAAATGTCCCCTATTTCAGTGTGCCCCAAGACAGAGCTGACAGTTCAGCCAGCACAGCAGACCAACTCATGTCACTGTGCTCTGGTGTCTCAGCATTTCCCTCTGGCATTGGACCTGTAAGCATTTTTTTGGTGCCAGCAGGCACACGCACCATAGGTGCCTTTAATCCTGCTTGCTGGCAGCGTTGCAGACACAGCAGCAGCTCGCAGTGCTGCTGGCAGCCCCTGTTGGTGCTCCTGGTTCCTGCGGAGAGAAGGTAATACCAGCTCGAGTGTTTTGACACAAGCTGTCATCTCTGCTCCAACTGCAGAGAAAGCGTAACCTCTGGCCCAAGCACCAGAACAGGCCCTGAAAACAGAGGAAAGCTGTAGAGATGGGAGGCTGCGAGCCAGCTGTACAGGGTTGCTGCCTGGAAAGCTGCTCCAGGTCCTGTACTGCTGCAAGCCACCTGCCACACTCACGAGCCCCTCTCTGCTCTGCTTGGTGAAGAGGACAACATAGCAGAGCTGTAGTGGTTTCCCTTTGGGTTGTTAGCTTCTGTGCTGGCCCAGGGGGCTGTTCACCTCCAGTTATATCGGGGAAGGAGATGTGTTGGGGTTGCTGGCAGTGCTGTGTCCTAGGAGAGCTGCAGGTGGCAGCTGTGCTAGTGGCTGGGTGGCCTGGAGACCCTGCTCTCCCTGTCCTGCCTGGAAGCCATCTGGAGCTGGAGCACCTCTTGGGGCCAGGCCCGAGCTTAATCCTATTGCACGGTGGAAGCACACCAATATAGTGTGAGGAGGCAAGCAAGTGGTTGGTCTGAACACTGCAGGCTGTGTGCAAGGAGTGTGAATGTTCCCCAGGGCTCCTGGACATGGCAAGACCTTCAAGGCTAAACGAGATGGGTGTGCACTGTTGCATTGCATTGCCTGGAGGCTGTGTTGTGTGCTTGCTGCAGGTACAAGTGGTGGCACTGGGTGATGGTAAAGCAGTGGTGGTGCAGATGGGCATCACTTGGTTGTGCACATGGAGTGCTGAGAGAGGCAACTTGCAGAAATATTTCAGTCACCCGTGAACCATCTTGGTGAAAAGCAGAGAGCTGAGTTGAAGGCGAATCCTCTTGCAGTCCCCTGATCATCCTCCTCCTTGTTTGATACTCCTTCATTATCAGGACTCACACTTCTCAGCCTGTGTGATGTCTCCCTTAATGTATCTATTCATTAGCACTGAACAGTAACTGTCTGCTTGCTAATTCCTCTGTAATTAGAGGTTCTGAATTCTTCAGCTTACACTGCCTGGCAGCCTTGGTGTAGATCATTAGCAGTTGGTAACAGAAGCTGCACACACAAAGGCAGAGCTGGGACAGGAGAATGGAGGGTGTTGTATTAGGAGGAGAATGCATGGAGGGAGTGGAGCGTTGAGCCTGGGAGCTGGTGGCTGCAGTATGGAGCAGTGTCAGGTGGGTGTTAGGGAATGGATCCTCACCAGAGGGCAGTGGGCACAGTCCTGAGCTGCTGGAGCTCAGGGAGCACTGGGACATGGCTCTCAGCCAGAGGGATTGGGTTTCCAGCTCAGGATCTTCTGTGATTGCATTGAAATTCGGCAGCGTCTTTAACCTTCAAATATCATAAATTCTTCAGCATCCCAGAGTAAGGATGCTACAAGAGAGTGGGAAAACGATCCGTGTAGAGTGGCCAGAGTGCAACTACTGAGTGTGACCGGAGGAGTGCAGCTGGTGTCTGCGACAGCATGAGGACAGTTGACCCTAAATCAAATCAAATAGATGTCAGAGAAGATAACACACCGTTCACCTTCCAGTTCTCCCAGAGAATCACAAAATCCCAGAATGCCTTAACGTTGGAGGGGACCTTAAAGCTCCTGCCATGGGCAGACCTTCCAGCTCCTGCCATGGGCTGGGTGCCCCCCACCAGCTCAAGCTGCCCAGGGCCCATCCATAGCCTCAGGCACCTCCAGGGATACAACATCCACAACTTCTCTGGGCATACTGTGCCGGAACCTCATCACCCTGTGAAAGACAGTTCATCATTTTCATATCCCTCTCCAATGATTAATTACTGCCATCATTTATAATACACACCTTATTTCTGGTACGGATTTCACTAACAGTCTGCATCAACCACATCTTTTGCTGTTGTCCTGCGTTAGTTAGGATATTCCTCCTCATGTGAAGACCCAGTAGGTAGCTTCTCTCAAGGGAAAATAAGAGGCAATTAGACCTTTTTTGTGCTGTGATTTTCCAGAACATGGGTCTCCCTTTAGCTCTTTGTGTACACGTTCATATTTTGTGTTAATTAGATATTGTAGCTGGTCAAAGCGCTGCTACAAACGAACTGCTTTCCTTTCTGTACTGTTTTCTCACTGTTTGCTTTACACATCCAGGGACTGTGCAGCCTCACTTGGCTGTGCTGGGAGCTCTTAACATCCTTGGTGGTCTCTCTGGTCTTGGTCCCTTCAGGTTCTGCTTCCATGGATGCCTCTCTGCAAGACCTACGATTGGGTTTCCAGTTCCGAGCATAACCTTGCTGTTGTTTTCATGGGCTTAGCCATCAAGCTGTGATCTATTGCTGTACAGAGATGTTGTTTCTGTGTCTGTGGCTTTTTCTGAGTCCTGGAAAACTCCATCTTTCTGTTAACTTCTCCCAGGACTACGTCACCCTCCTGAGAAGATGTCTTTCATGATTTCTAGCCTGTATCTGTGGCTCATTCCCCTTGCCGCATCTTCTATCCCTGATGAGAAGAGCTTGCTTCCACCCTTTAACTGTTCTTCAGGCAGTTGTGACTAAGATTAGATTCACCCTTACCACCTTCATTAGCAGACTAGACCAGAAAATTATGAAGGACCAGCATCAGAACAAAGAAATTAAAAGAGCTTGGAAAAGCCCTTTCCACCACATCCCTGCTCCCCAATCAACTAACTCAACGGATTTACCCATTCCAGCAAACCCTGTATGATCCCATCTCCTTTAAGGCCAGGTTGTATTTTCTCTTTGCTCTTTCTCAGCAGACTTCTTCATGACTCCCTAAGCTGTGTTTTTCCCAATGGCTCATCCTCTGCTTTCCTGCCTGTTGCACCCAGCAGCCACATGGTACCTCTCTCCTACAGCTCTGTCCAGGTCTTCCCATCCACCCCTGTCTTATAAGACCTTGATGCCTAAAAGAAAACAAACGTGCCATGCAGATATAGGGTGCCACAAAAAAAAAAAAACCAACAACAAACCCTTTTCTCAGCCATTCTAGAACCAGAGATCTGTGCCAAGAGGGTGAGCTGAGAGGGGACCTGAGAGGCGTGCCAGCATCCCAGGAGGGAAGGAGCAGGAGAGAAGCCAGGGGTCAAGGAGCTGAGCATGGCCCAATGCTTGGGATAATGACACTTGACTAATTGAGAACCGTGCCATGTGTCAGCCCTCTCACTTTGTGACAACACACCACTCCTGCTTGCTAATTCATGGCATTCTGTGGGGAGGGTTGGTGAGGGGGATAATCTTGGTGCTGGGAGGATTTTCGGTCTCTGTTCATGCTGTGGGTGAGCTGAGTGCCTGGGAAACTGGGGAAAGGAAAGGGCTCCTTGGGCAGGGAAACTTTAAACAGTGGATGGGAAGAGCAGATCTTGGTGTCAGGCTGTGGCTGCTGCTCACTGAGAAGGGAGGAGGAAGAACAGATTTGCAGATTACACCACTTCAAGACCTCCCAGTGTCTGGGGAAACAAGAACATCCGGATTTTTGGGAACGTGTCCCTTTTGTGAGGGATTCTTGTGTCACACAGAATAAGAAGGGAGGATTTGTTCCAGGCTCTTGGCTGCAAACAGAGCCCAAATGAGCTATAAACAGACACTGGGATAGGTAATACAGTGTGACACCAGCTCATATGTGGCATAGGAAACTGATATTCATTCCCAATAAACTGATCAGGAGAAGCATCTGCAGCAGCAGGGTTGAGTGACCCATCTTCTCTGTTTCTGAGGCTGCCGATGACTTACTCTGATGATGTATGTCATGACACAAGTCCTTTGGCCTGGGAGATGTACAGCTCACACCTGTGCTCTAGGTTTGTGCCAGACACCATTAAGGTGTAAAATTCGCTTGTAGCCGTGATTCATGAGCTTCTCCTCCTGGTTTTGCCCTGAACTGGCTGCAGCTTGGAAGAGATTTCTCTGTCTGAAACAACAACCTAGGAAAGCATGTGCAGAAATCACTTCTGAGAGCTGGAATCAGCCTTTCAGCTCTTAAAATGAGTCTATTTCTTTTTGTGTTCCAGTATAAATATAAAAGCCAGGACGCTGTAGCATCCCAGCATCTTGCTTCTCTCATCCAACCACCCAGCTGTGGCAGGACTGCGGCCAGCAGTCAGGACAGATATAGCTTTGGCTGGATAATTCTTGGTAATTACCAAGGCAGAGGTCTCCCCACATCTCCAATAACCTGTCCTAGGGCTGCACAACCCTCTTGGGGAGGAAGCTTTTTCTCATGTCCAGCCTGGATCTCCCAAGCTGTGATCTGTGGATGCTGTCCTGCATTACACTGAGATTCAGATGTTCAGGCCCAGAGGTGTTATAGATTGCCCTGTCTACCTGTTAACCTCACATTCAGCCCTGTGTTTGACTGAAGCATCTTTGAGAAAGGCATCCAGCCTTTACTTTAGACATCAAGATGCTGTTTGGTGCCACTGGGACCAAATGTTGGAGACAGCTGAGTAGGACCCAAGGGTAAACCACGAAAAGGAGACAACTCCATGTAACACCTCATGAAAAAAGGATCACGTGCAAGACTGGACTGTATTCAGTAAGGTAGGTTCAGCAGCTGCACTGAAGTCTCATTACCATTTGAAAAAGCTGGGTGAAACTTGGTTGGACTGGATGACCTTAGAGGTCTTTTCCAAACCTGTGATTCATATGGTCTGTGCATGGTTCATATGGTCTGTTCATATGGTTCTGTGATTCATATGGTCGTTGAGTGTACTTCTGGCTGCCTGCATTCAAGAGAGCTGAGCTGTGCTGGTGTTAGGTACATGGGAAGGCTGGTCAGGTGAGCAGGACACAGGAGAACCCATCTTCAGGAGTGGAGACCTAAAAGGCATTGTGTATTTCATCTTGGTGAGGGGGATGCAATTGCTGTCATTGGGTGTAGTAGGATGGAGGGACACCAAGAGAGACACAAAGAGAGAAGTGCTATTAAAACAAGACAAAAGCAGATGGTACAGACTGGCTAGTGATGGACTTTGGGTGGGGAAGCCAGAGCAGAAGTCTTTGTGCCTGTGTGATGGCAGGGATGTAAAGCAGGAATGTATCTGCTGAGCGACTGTAGGGTTACTTCTTCTTCTGTGGGAGACCTGATGTCCCAGCTTACTGCCTTGCTGCATACCTTGGGCTGGCTGAGGGCTCTGCAGCAGCTGGCCATGAGCACCTGGGAGAGCCCCAGCCATGCCCAAATCCCCTCTGCTCTGCCCATTGGAGACTGCCTGGAGCCAGGGCTCCCAGATGGCAGGAGGTTTGCCAGCTGCTGGCACTTCAGGACTCCTCTTTCTGCTTGTGTGGTGGGCAGTTAGGGGGATGCTGGCAAGGCAGGGTATAAGCTGCATGGCTCGAGCTTTCCTAGCAGATGCTCTTCTCCCGCTACCAGCTCTGTGGGCTCCTCCACCTGCTGACTTCCAGATTTCCCTGTTGCATAAATTACTTCGTGATTTTGAGGATCGTTTTTTCCCACACCAGCCTGGGGCTTCAGAAACCTTTTTCAGAGCATCTGGAGCTGACTCTGTGTGGAAGACAAAAAAACACCCATGATAGATGCGGGTGGAAAATCCCCTTCGGTGAATCAACTCCTCCCTTCCTCCCTGCAGGGCACTGCCGTCCCTGCTGCGTGTGAGCCAACAGAGTGGCTCAGGTGCTCACCTTTTGCTTATGTGTTCAGGAGGGGTGATTTATCTTTACTGCTGCACTTGGCAAACGATCTGCAGTGCTAATGGCCTTGTTTGCGCACGAGGCACTGAGTGCCAGCGTTTGGGCAGGTGGAGCTGCCAGAAGCAGGTACGTGATGCTGCAGAGACACAGGAGAGACCCAGGGAGAGGTGCCACGAACAGAAATGGCAGGGTCACGGTGTTGGAACAGTGATAAAATAATCCTGATAGTTTCAGAATTTCCCAGCACACAGCGGAAGGCAGTGAAGTCTCAAATTAGCCAGAGCCAGTGGGTGGAAGGGGATGCAGTGCAGCAGGCATCCTTCTTCCAAGCTTTTATCAGGAAAAATTGCTCTGGTCAATTTTTCATGTTTGCAGTTTCCAAAATGGGTGTATTTCTAAGAACATTTTAGGTTGCCATTAGGCACTTTCTAAGAAAATAGCACGTCATGGTAAATTTGGGGAACGAGTTGAAGATGTGGCTTCTGCCAGCTTTCTTGCTTCTTGCCAGCCCTGAGCTGATGCCTTGGTCTGGAACAGATGAGATTTCCATGTGGAGGTGGGGACAAACCTGGTGCTGGGTGACCCCAAGCCCACTCCCATGGCTGTATCTGGATGCTGAGGTTCTCCTGAGTGCCAGTGGAGCATCTCCTCTCCATGCTGAGAGCAAAGTCCAGCCCTTCTGCATAGGCAGGTTGGCAGCGTGCAAGTGAAGGCAGCAAACTCGGTTAAACAAAGAGCATAAGGACAGCCAGAAACGTTCTTCTGCCTGAGCCACGTGGCTGGGCTTGTGGCGTTCGGAGCTGCTTTCAAGGCTGCAACCTACACCAAATCTAGGTTGATTTAGCTGTGGCCTGAGCCAGGAACTGGAACCTTGGTGTCAGCAGCAGGAACTGCACTGAGGATAAGGGGACTGATGCTCAGGGGTGGTAAGAAGGCAGTTACTGCTGGGAACCATGTGGGCTTGGGACATCTCAGGACAAGCAGGGAGTGCTGGTCTGGGTCATGTTCCCCATGAGTGGGATGCTGGTGCAAGACATTCAGGTCTGTGGAGTTGCAGAGTGAGTTGTCCTGGCTTTTCACCCTGTCCCCTTTAGGACTGTGAAATCATTAAGGTTGGAAAAGACCCCTAAGATCATCCAGCCCACTCTCACCATGCCCACTGACCACATCCCTCAGTGCCACACCTCCACATTCCTTGAACACCTCCAGGGACAGTAACTCCCCCATGTCCCTGGGCAGCCTGTGCCACTGCCTGACCACTCTTTCCGAGAAGATTTTCCTAATATCCAACCTGCCTGACCTCCTGGAAGTTTCCCAGTCATGCACAAGGACAGGACATGAGGCTATTTCTGCACTCTCGAAGGGGATCATCCTCGGACGTAATCTCTGCCCCACAGAGAGGCAGGCATGTGTGTCTGAGCTGCCCAGAGCTCTGTACTGTGCCTTTCTTTCCAACTTTTTTTTCAGGCACTGTGGAGCCTGGATCCCAGCCTAGATGTCACCAGGCCCCGTGACTTCGGGCTTGGGGAAGCCCGTGCTCCATGACTGATCACAGCACATCCTCCTTGCCGCACAGCATCACTCTTTAGTCTCACCAGAGAGAGCAACTTTCTCTCCATCTCCCCGTTTTCTGCCCTGTCCCTTGGCCTCCGGACTCGCTGGTGCCTTGCAGCATCATGCTGCATTTCCCTACCACTCCGTCTTCAGCTGGAGGTCACGCAGTTAATCCTGACCCCAGATCACAGCCGCTCCTGCGAGCGGGTAATTGAAAATGCCAGAATTCCCCACTGACCCTCTTATAATAAAAGCAGTTCCCCATCCAGTAACCTGACACTTCAGGGACCGAGATCTGTCAGAAGGGCTCCAAGGAGATGCTGGAAAACTCCCAGCTGTTCACCTCTTTTTTCCCCAGGGTAATTTCAAAGTGCTGCTGGGGAGAGGCTGTGGGTCAGGTTGGCTTTGCTCTCTCTCTGTCGTGTTTTCCAGAGCAAATGTTGACTCTGTCTGACATGACATGGGTTAGTGGTATTAAAGTGATCAGAGATAGTGGTTTTGCTGCCTGTAACCTGACTCTTCCAGCTAATCCAGAGGAGGAATGGAGGCCCTTTGATTATACCGGGATCTCAATAGCCCTGACCCATGGACAGGCAAGGAGTGAAAGACTGAGCTTGCAGGGCTGGCAGGTGAAGGAGACAAGGGGCTAGGTGCAAAACTGGGGGCAGATTGCTTTTGGCAGCATTACAAATGCATAGACAGGTCATGAACAAGAAGCTGTGCAAAGGGCCTGATGTCCCATGGCATTCCAAAGCCTGGAGCTACATGATCCTACCCAGTTCCCCATCAAACTGCCAGGGAGCATTGCAGAAGGTGCTGCCTGGGGCATCCGAGGCTTTGGTTCCCTGCTTGGGACTGATGTAGTGTCTAGCACAGTTTTATTGCATTTACATCAGCAACCTCTCAGTCTGCACAGTGTGACTTTCAGTGGCTGTTGAGTCCCAGGTCAGGACCTGACGTAGAAATTGGGCCTCTGTAATCTAAGAGTGGAAGAATAGGATGCCTGTATCCATAGCGAGTCCCTAAAGATGGGGTGGACCAACACATCTGAGGGAGCAGCCTGTGTTATAGGGCGATAGCTTGTGCTGCTCAATGCCTGCAGGGAAGAAGCCTGGAAGACCTGATGCACTGTCCTGCCTTTATTCTTACTCTCTCAGTGCCGAAAAGGTAGAGGTGGGTTAGAGAAGGAGGTCACATTTGAGTATTTAAAAAGTAGGGATGGGAGAGTCTGGGAGAAAGATAACTTCATATAATCACTGAGTAGAAGGAGCAAGGCACCCAGCAGCTGTCCTTAGGACTCCTGGTCATGTTTAAGCAGACTGACAAAACCTAGTGCTCTGGAGATAAGTGTGGGGGAAGCACGTGGGCTTCCTAAGAATGCCTCTAAACTACAACTCAAAGGCATAAAACCGAAGAGGAAAATAGGCCTATCTATTGCTCATTCGTCCAATCCAGTTCTTCACTGTGTGACGCCCTCCTGCTGCTTTTTGTCACTTTTATCATAATGAATTGCCCTAAGGTTGACACAGCAGTTTCACCAATTACACTAATTTTGATGCATCTGGGGTCTCTCACCCTGCTCCCAGCAGGACAGAAGGGTTTGTAGGGAATGCCGAGACAGCCTGTGTCCTGAGGTGCTTGGTTTAAAGTCAAGATGGTCTTTTCCTAAGGCACTCAGGGCTCCAAAAGTCATGGCCTTGTGTCCATGTTAGAGGTAAGATTGTGCTCCCTTCAATGGGATTGCCATTGAGAAAGGCAGTAGAATAAAAAATCTGACTGCAGGCAGACATGTTGGAGGGCAGATCTCAGTCTGATGGCTGTGCCCTCCTTTCCCTCAGCATAATGTGAATAACAAGAAGAAAATTGAAGGTGCACAACACAAAGGGAGCACCAGCCCTGCAAAAACCATGTGGGAACTGGTCTGAGTCGAAGAACTGTTGACTTGGTCACACTCTGAGGAATATCCTAAGGGAGGGGGTGCTGCTGACTGTTAGTGGCTGTGAGATCTGTTTTGAGATTTAGATTTGAAAACAAGCTTAACAAAAGATTGGAAAGGTTTCAGAGAGGAGTTATCAGATTGATATGTGGGCTGATAAATCTGTGAGACACACAAGAAACCCAGTCTACTTAGGTTATAAAAGATGAAAAGAAAACGTTTTCATGATTTTTCTATTCAATTTCATGTGGACAAAGCTCAGTTTCTTGACTCCTCCTTAGTTTTGCTAGGAAAAGCAGGAAGCATCCAGCAGTTGGAAGCTGAAGTCCATAAATTTCAGCCTGAAAGTAGAATGTGCATTTTATAACGTGGCAAGTAACCACAAGGGAAGCCTCCCAAGAGGCTTGATGGGCTCGTCCTAATTTGCAGACTTCAAAGAAAACTGGATGTCTGTCTGTAATATACACACACAGTCAACCACAGATGTTGCAGCTATGCTGAATCAGAATCATCCAGGTTGGAAAAGACCTCTAAGATCACCAAGTCCAACTGTCAGCCCACCCCCACCATGCTTCCAACCACTTCCTTCAGTGCCACATCTCCCCATTCCTTGAACACCTCCAGGGTGACCCCACCACCTCCGTGGGCAGCCTGTGCCAGTGTCCAACCACTCTTTTGGAGGAGTTTTTCCTAATACCCAACCTGTTCTCACTGCTTGGCTTCTATCACAAGTCTTGTGCAGATGCTCAGACCTGGGTGTTGTTAGAGTAACTTTTTCCAATTTTTTGTGAAATTGATGTGTTCCTATGCAATCTCATCAAACTGTCCTGGGTTTTGTGGTCAGTGTGACCAGGAATTGCTGCACTTGAAAGTGTTTCTTTCTCCCAAGAAAGTACACATTTCTTTCACTCTTGTCTTCCCTCCTTTCCTTCTCTCCACTAGAGACTGTTTAAGTTGCCATTGAGGCTGGTGGGTCTGAAACTCTCTGCTTCCTTGCCCATGGAGGTATTAGCCTGCATGCCAGCTCCACCAGAAGGAGACCTGGGATATGCTTTCAAGCAAGGATGTGAACCTTTAAAAAGAGATCTGTGGTCAAATTAAAAAAGGGTCCATTTCCAGAGGCAATAATAATTTCTTTATTATCTGGAAATACATGCTGAGCTCCAGAGGTAGCACGTGACTCAGCCATGCCTCTCTTGTAGTCATTGGAGACCTCATCAGCAATATCCAGGAGCTCGGATGTGGATATCCCCATGGTAGGAGAGAGACTCAGCTTTAAGTTTAGGTATCATTATTTGAGCCTCTCAGCAGAAATCCAGAGATTCATAGAATCGTGACGGTTGGAAAAGACCTCTGAGATCATTGAGTCTAACCAGCAAGAGGGAATAACAGTGCTAGCTCCCATGGAGAAATCTAGAGCTGTCAGAGATCATAGAGTCATTTGTGTGGGAAGGGACCCTTGAAGGCCACCTAGTCCAACTATCCCACAGTGAACACAGCTAGATCAGGTTGCTCAGAGTCTTACCCAGCCCCACCTTTTGTCTCATGGTCAAAGACAAGATGTTCATCCTTCTTTACTCAGAGAATGCTAGCCCAGCACCTGGGGTAAGTGCACTGCATGGCCAAGAATTGTCTGTTTCTTTAACAGAAATAAGCTCATCAATAAAGCCCAAGATGAGAAATCCATCAGCAAGCAAACATCTTTCAGCTTTCACAAATGAGAAGGCACCTGAGCCTTCTGCTTCATTTCTCTCCCCAGTATGGTCTCTTGAGCTTCAGCTGTACACAAGTAAGGTACCCAGCTAGTTATCTTGGCAAGAAACACTGCCCTGGGAGATACCAGAGCACTTCCCATTGACAAGTTTAGTCTACAGCATGGCTGTGGTGAAGTAGAAGAGAGAAGGAGGCCTTTTCTTGCCCATTCCCCCTTTGCTAACTTTGAGTACTCATGCAGAATGTCTTTTCAGACTGACTTTGACAGTGGCAAGACTGCAAGACAGAGAAGTAAAGACTGTCGGCCCTGAGAGGTAATGGATGCCCCATCCCTGCATGTGCCCAAGGCCAGGCTGGATGGAGCCCTGGGCAGCCTGATCTGGTGGGGGCAACCAGCCCACGGGAGGGGTTGGAACTGGATCCAACCTAAGGACTCTTCCAAGCTAAGCTGTGCTATGATTCTCTGCTGTTGAAGCTCCTTGCTTGTTTGTATCTTTGGTACTTCCCTTGCCAGAGCATATGATGGCTTTACATTTCCACCCCAGCAGGTCTTTGGCTTGCCATGGGAAATGCGGAGCTCACCCTTGGGCTGACAACCATGGTAACATCCCTTGCATTCCTCTTGTGCTTCTGCACAGAGAGATCACAATGTGAGAGATTTTGCTGCATCTCCTCCCCACACACTGCAGATTTGTTACAGCAGGAGACAGGTCATCTGCCTTTTTACATCAGGGGATTTTCATTAAGCAGGTTTTACACTCCAGCAGTAGTTTTGGCATGGTTTATTTCTCCAGCCACGGGGCTCCTCTAAGAGGAATCCAAAGAATCTGAGGCCGTACCAGATAACGAGGATGTAGGAAAGTGTCTTTCAAGGACTTGCATCATTCATTTTACCTTCAAGTAGTGTGGGGCTCGAGGGTTTCAGTCAAGGAAAAGCATCCCTTTTCCACAGCAGCAGCAATTCAAATGCCTTCCATGAGCAAGGGAGAACCAGTGGCAAAGGGAGTGTCCCTGGTGCTGGGCACTGACCTGGAAATGGTCACCAAAGCTGTCTTTCTTTTGTCACGAGGCAACAAAGAGGACTCACTGCTCCTGGAACAAGGTGACCGGTCCCACAGTGCCAGGTTAAGTGCTGCCATGGAATCTTTGCCATTAATGGCCCAGCTGTGCTCTGGATAGTCCTGGAAAGAGCTTTGCACAAAGCAAGCTGAAAGAACAAAGACTTTATTTTGTCTTCTCTTTTTCACAGTTCGTTATGTGTTTGCTTTGAAATACTCAACAACCTAAGGGAAGATTACAGCTTATTCAGAAACAACAGTTCAGGGAAGTCAGCTTAGATATTTTGCAGTTTTTGCCATCTTTGCCCAGCAGTGTCCCTCATGTGTCAGAAAGTGTCCGTCTCTTACAGTTTTTTTCTGTAGTTTGTCACTTCATCATGTCCCATATCAGCAAAGCTCTCTGTATGCTGTGGTTGAGACCGGTCACAAAGGTGCTTGGTGCTTGTGTTAGAGCCTCATCACACCTTGTGATGAGGTTATCACTGGGTAGCACTATCCCAGATTGTGCTTTTTTCATCTCTTTCCCTTTAAGCTGTTCCTCTGTATGCTTTAAATACTTCTGGAAAGATACTCAGAGAGCCTGTGGGGTCTCCAGGCTTGGATGTATTTGGATGTCAGTTGGGCATGGACCTTAAGCAAAGTGATGCGACTTTGAAAGTACTCAGCATTGAGCAGCTAGTGGGACTAGAACCCTCCAGAGGTCACTTCTGACCTAAATCTTTCTGTGATTTCATTATTGAGCATTTCCCTGATGTCTCTGACGACAAGAGCAGTTGCTGAGGATCATAGAATGGATTGAGTTGAAAGGGATCCTTAAAGGACACCTGGTCCAACACCCCTGCAGTGAGCAGGGGCACCCACAGCTCCATCAGTGCTCAGAGCCCTGTCCTGGTGTTCAGGACTGTTGGGTCAGGTTGCCCACCAGGTTGCCCAAAGAAGTGGTGGATGCCCCATCCCGGCAGACAGCCAAGGTCAGGATGGAGCTCTGAGCACCCGATGGAGCAGTGGGTGTCCCTGCTTTATTGCAGGGAAATTGGACCAGATGGCCTTTAAGGGTCTCTTCAAACTCAATCCATTCTGTGATTCCCAAAGCACCCACAGGCTGAGTGTTCATCTCAGTGCAAAGCCAGTCAGTGCTGCAGGGCCATCTGTAGTTTGGTCTCATATCCCTTCCAAAGCCTTTCTCTGCAGAGGGAAATGTTCTTTCTTGGAGATGGCAGGTGCCCTATGAGATGCGTGCTGATGAAGTAACAGCAAGTTCTGGCAAGAGCTAACAGGCTCCGGAAATGTTACCTGTGTCTTATCTTAGCACCAGCGTGAGAAATTGGTCCCAGGAATGTGTAAATATGGGCCCTGAAGGAGTGGGACTGGGACAATAAGGAGGGATTGGGGTTGCTGAGAGTTGCCCAGTAGAGCTGCAGCTCCACACGGTGGTCCCTGCCCCACCTGCTGTTAGCACAGCTCCCTGCCTGCCCCTTCTCCCACAGCACAGACTGTGCAGTGTTCCTACCTGGCCATAGACAACACCAGGGCAGTGCAAGGGGTGGACAGCTGCCTGGATTGTCCGAGGAGCTGCTGGAAGGTCCCATTGTGCTCAGTGGGACAAGCAGCGTCTGTGGGTGTGCTATTTCCAGGGCATTCTGACTCGGCAGAAGACTCACCATTGTCAGCATGTCAGGTCAGGTTTGTGTTGCATGCTCAGGCTGCTGTATGCACCTCCCTTGATTGGCATGTGCAACTTGCAGACCCAGCACACTAAGCAGGAGAGAAGCTGCTTGCTTCCTGCGTCTGCTTGTGCCTTATAAAGCCTCTCTATGCAAATGTCAAAGTACAAAACCCCCTACTTCCCCATGGCAAGCAGGGAGGATTATATATTATTGGGCTGGTAGCACTTTTCCAGGAGAACAAGGCTGTGTTTGCTCCAACCCTGCGCTCATTCTGCCTCAGAATGAATGATCTCTTTCCAGTTTTCTTGCCAAAGATGCTGCCCTGTGTGGTTTCTAATTATGTGAGCAGTGAAAACCTGAACTAATGTCTTCAAAAGGCAAAAAACCAGGATCTCCAGACCCCTGGAGAGCCCTGCCACTGCTGGAAGCAAGTTCAGTAGCTCCAAACGGCAAAAAATTACAGCTGCCTGCCTCCAGCCAGGGGATGTGGTCGTGTCCATGCAAGCACCTGATTGAGGCTTCTCTCTTTCTCTTCCAGCTCCTTCAGCTGTGTCCATCATGCACCAGGTCAGCCGCACTGTGGACAGCATTACCCTCTCATGGTCTCAGCCTGACCAGCCCAACGGAGTCATCCTGGATTATGAGCTGCAATATTATGAGAAGGTACTGCAATTACCTTGACGGGGATTGGCTGCAAGATTTGGGGAGAGGAGTTGATGCAAAGGGCGTGCACTGACTACTGCATTTGGCTCACCAGTGTGCGTGGCGTTGGCTGCCAATGTTTTGCAGCAAAGCAATGGTTGCAGCTCAGTGCTTAAGCAGCGTAATTGTGTTGGTCTTTCAGGAGGAGCTTCTCCTTCCTTCGTCTCTCCATCACTTACGTCAGGTGGACTCATTGCAGGGAGAGCCATGCCACCAGCAGCCAGGTTCAGGGTCTTTTCCTTTCTGTTAGTGGGGAGTGGAGGCTGTAGGGTTGTCACATAGTGTGTTATGCCAGGATGGATCATGCTAGCTCACTGTCCAATCTTGGTGATTTTGTGTCAGTGCATTTGCACCGAAGATGAGTTTGTACCTGTGTGCAGCCGCCTCAACCCCTTTACCTGGGTGTTATTCCAGGGGGAAGCTGCTCCAGATCCCCATGGAAGGAACATGTTGCACTACCAACTTAAGGCAAGGCTCATGTGAAAGAATCCCATAGCTCTGACTCTTCCATCCCCTCTTCCACTTCCTCCCAGTGGAGGAGTGCTGTCCTGTGGGTCTGCCAAGGGATATAAGACTGCACCAATGCTGGTCTCAGGACATGCTAAGCTCTGCATGACTGCTGAACTTCCTCCAAGCTACCCAATGGAGATGGGGATTGGAAAGCAGATTTCTCCTTCCAGGAATCTGCCCCTTTGCCTAAGAGCTTATAAACTATATGTTAAAAAAATGCAAACTAACTAATTAAAAAGCTTTATGATTAAATGGAACTGAAAATATTTTCCCAGCAGTTGCCGGAAGAAATGATTAATCCCCCCCCCACTGCCTGCCTGTGACCTATTTTCTCATCACCAAGAGCCAGGGGGAGAACAGGGAGGCGGGAGGAGCTTCTTCGTAGCCTGTTAAATAGGTCCTGACCTATATTGCATAAATCACAGCCTTTTATTTGACCCTTGGAGATGATCCCAGAATACATAGCAAGATGGATGAGAAGGTAACAAGACACATCTGGAAAGTGAGAAGGGTCCTTTCCCCAGGGACACTCAGAATGATCTCAGGCAGTTCATTCTACCAATCTTATTTTCTCTTAGTGTCATCCTCTTTCTTTTTTTCCTTCAGTTTTGTGGGAGAGGCTTGACTAAAGGGGAAGGTGCTGTTCATGGCCTGTCTTGGCAGCCAGCAACAAGGTGTTCATCTGCTTTCCCCTGTTGTCAAAGATTTGGAGAAAGTCTGTCCCTGATCCCAAGGACAGGTGGTCCAAGCCACAATAGGCAATGGCTTTTATGGCAAAAGACTTTCAAGGGGCACTAGCACAGGCAGAGGGGGCAACCCAACCACTGCAGAGCTCTTTCTTCCTGGGCTTTGAACCTCTTGGTACATTTTTTTGTATCCTTTTTTTTACTTACAAGTGGGACACTTGATCATATACCTGTCAGGGATTGGAAAAGTTAATGGTTGGACTGAATGATCTTCATGGTCTTCTCCAACCTTGATGATTGTTTGATTCTGTACTTGCGAGATGCCCCCAGACCCAGTTGCTCAGTGGTGTTACCCAGAAGAGTATGGAGATGTGGGCCCCAAAGATCTATCCCCAGAGTAGCCAGAATTGACCCTCTTACCACATCCGTGCATCCCTCCTTATGCACTTGATCCCGTGGGGGCTGAAATTCAGATTTGTGTTATTTTTTGGCATCCAGCCTTGGACTAGCTTTGTACGTGTGACTCTGTTTGCTTCAGGAACCACAACAGATTGCTGCTGTGCAGATGCAGAGAGGAACTGTCTGCCAAATTAAGTTGGTTGACATTTTTCTTTGCTTTTTTTTTTTGGCTGATAAAACATGACTTTTTAGAAACCATTTCTGCAAATCCTTCGGGCGTTTCACAGACCATGCATGTTTCAAGAAACTCTTTGTTGATCAGACTTCAGTTTCAGAATAGATTTGGCTCAGAGGGAGAGGAACCAGATAAGGACACAAAATGAAGTCTATCAGGAAGTTAGAAGTACATTATTTCCAAACTCAAAGTGAAATCATCTGGAAAAGCCCTGCAAAAGTGAGGTAGGAGAAACAGCAAAGGAACATAGACTTTAAACCACCTGGACATGCTGGAGAAGCTCAGAAGGGTGAACGAAGAGGAGTGTTTGAAGGGAACCAGCAAGCTGCTGAAGGGATGATGTCTGAGCAGTATGAAGAAGGGAAAGAGAAGATTTATTAAGGGATTATCCAAGCCATTTTTAAGTCTGTGCCTTGTTGGGCTTGAGGGAAAGTGCTACAGAGGTGCGAGGAGTGTGATTAAAATGCAGTCATCCTCTGCCTGGTTCCATCCATGAGTTTGTGGAAACATGAATGCTCTTTCCTTGCACAAGGGGATTAGAGAACATAGGAATGAGTGTACCTTCCTCAGCCATCCATTTCCTAGCCTATAAACCATCCTGTAAGCATATCTGTGGCATTCAACTTAAAATCCTCCAGGATGATGAGTCTGGGGAGGAGGTACTCTCAAACAGTTGGACAGATGATTTTAAAACAATCGTAGTGTTAATGCCATCCAAGGGCCTGGGAGGTTTCATCCGAGCCCTTAGGCAGTAAAAATGAAAACACTTCTGACCTACTCTTCTTCTTGCCTTCCTGGGAAAGATCCAAGGGAATTCTGAGGCCTTTTCACACAAACAAGGCCATCAGTTTTTTGTGACCTCATTTTTTCTTGATCTTTGTTGTCATTCTATCCATAATTGAGTTTATTGAGTGCACCAGAACCCCTAAGTCCTTCTCCACAAGGCTGCTGTCTATGAGTGACTCTCCCCCTCTGTACACATACTTGGGATTGCCCCAATACAATTGCAGCAGCTCACACTTGGCCTTGTTGAACCTCAGTTAGGTTCTTTTGGGCCCACTTCTGGAGCCTGTCCAGATCCATTTGGATGATGTTCCTTCATTCTGTTTTATCAACTTGATTTTCATGGTCCAGTTGTGTGAATGGTCCCACCAGTGTTTCCACGATAGCAATTAGGTCATAGTTTTCTAGTTGAACCATGGCTTTCAGCTCTTCCTGTTAATTTCCCACGCTGTGCATGCATTGGTGTAGACAGAAACCCTTCTGTTGATACAGCTCAGGATGCAGTTGGCCTTCTAGGCCAGATCTTGCTCTGATCTACCTCCTGGTAGCATGAAACAAGAAGAAATCCCTCCCTGCCACCCATTGGAGTTTCACAACTGAAAAGTCCCTCACCCACAGATCCCACTTGATGGGATTATGCAAACTCTATCTGTGTGACTTCTTTCTACCAGTCCCTGCCTGAAGTCTCAAGAGAAGTGAGGCACCTCACCTCACTGGTGATCCTGGTCTTGGTGGGCTTGCTGAGCCCCCTTGCAGCGACTTGAAGGCAGCAGTTCTCAATGACTCACTTGTAAACTCGCCAGGGTTTTTAGGGTTCTGTTCCAACTAGTGATCCCGCCAAAGCAACCTCACCTTCCCAATGGGAGGTGCTACTGAAAAGGATGAATTGGGTGAATAATCACACAAAAAGGGTGGGACAGAAATCTGGAATTTCTGTACTTCCTAGCAATGCAGTGCCTGATTCTGGAGCGATGTCCAGTGCCTAGACTCTCTTTTCTGATGACAGATGTGTATTTTCTTGGCAGAACCTGAGTGAGTTAAATTCAACAACAGTGAAGAGCCCCACCAACACTGTGACAGTGCAAAACCTCAAAGCTGGCACCATCTATGTCTTCCAAGTGCGAGCACGCACCGTGGCTGGGTATGGCCGGTATAGTGGCAAGATGTACTTCCAGACCATGACTGAAGGTGAGTCTTCAGTTGCCTCTGTATAAACATGAAACAAGGTCTAGAGATCCTTGAACAGGATGGAAGTGCACTGGTTGCACTGCTTGTCCCCTCCCCAATGATCCCATCAAGGGTGAGTTGGTAAGTCACATGGATTTATTCAACCTGGCAAGCACTGGAGATAGATATAGGTACTTGATATTCCATGCAGGGAATCATATAGTCTAGGCCAATTTCTGCCAAGCTTTTCTGGCATGGGCACCTGCCTTTTCAGTTGGATTTAAATGAAATGGAATTTATGATGTTCATCTGCAGAGCTGTTGATGACAAATGTGCTTTGGGTCTCTACTTCATACGTTTGTGCAGCTAAATAAAACAAGCCAAGCCAGTTTTCTAGCCTTGAGGCCAAGTAGCAAGGCACAGCATGCATCCACAGAACTAAACACTCCCACCCAAAGAGGATAGCTCCGTCCAGCCTTCCTGCTTGAGAACATCCTGTCAGAGCCAATGTGAGACATGCTCTGGACATAGCTAACCCAAACAAAAACCATGCCAAGAAGAACCACAGTAGTAGCCATGCAAATGTAGGCCATCCTTGACGAACGTATTGTCAACCCATTCCCTCTTCCTTCCAGCTGAGTACCAGACCAGTGTCCAGGAGAAGCTGCCACTCATCATTGGCTCCTCTGCGGCAGGACTGGTGTTTCTCATTGCTGTTGTTGTCATCATTATTGTGTGCAACAGGTAGGTCAGTCTGAGAGCACCAGGACTGGGTACCATAAAGCCCTGTGTGCCGGGGCTGTGCAAAGGGAGGGCAGCTAGAGATGGAGGATGGCCTGGAGTAGAAGTTGGAGAGGATGGAGATGGGAGTGTTAAGTGTTCAGGAGTTGGGACTCAGTGGGCAGTCACAGACATGGGTGGATGGTCGGACTAGGTGATCTTAATGATCTTTCCAACCTTAATGATTCTGTGATCCTTATGAATCCTTCCAATTTGCAATGGTCTACGATTCTACAAAGTGGGGGAAAGAGATACCTCTCAGTGCATTTCGCAGCCTCAGCTGAGCTGTGCACGGTGCTCAGGACTCCCTTTCTTTCCAGAAGACGGGGCTTTGAACGTGCCGACTCTGAGTACACTGACAAGCTGCAGCACTATACCAGTGGCCACAGTACGTACCGTGGTCCCCCGCCAGGCCTGGGGGTCCGCTCTCTCTTCGGTTTGTGTTCCTGTTCACTCATTCCTTGCGTTGTACGGGCAGGGCTCAGGGTCTTTAGCCAGGCAGATTTGTGCACGTGAAGACAAGAGGATCGTTGTGTTAGCCAGGGCTCCCAGAAGTATGGCCAGATCCTTCTTTAGAAAGCTTCTCTCTAAAGCGAAGCTTTTCCAGGAAACTGCTGAAGGGATCTGGGCTGCATGTTTGGCTTACGTCTGCATGCCCTCCACTTCTTCCCCCCATCCCTGTTCAGTGCAGGGGAGTTGGACTGGATGGTTTTCAGAGGTCCCTTCCCATTCTAAGGATTCTGTGATTCTCTGACCTCACTGTGCACCTGCTGAAGCCTGCCCCCTGTTCCCCACACCCTAGACAATGGCTGTAGCAGCCTTGTGCATTCTGAACCAACATATTGCATCCCCCAGAACCCAAGTTTGGCATTTGTTCCCTGGATCACCCACTTGCATCATCTAGATCCCCCACCTGTCCTCTGTGGTCTCTGCCATGCTTGGTAGATTTTGTGCTGTGGTTACTGACAGTGAATCAGGCACCCATGCATGCTCAACGAATCTCTGCAACAGAAACCCTTCCACGTGCCCCCAAAACCTCAACCTCTCCTGTTGTACATCCCCTGTCACCATCCCTTGTCTTGCTGCTCAGATTCTTGAGCTTTTCCCAGTTTGAGGGCAGCAGAGTGATCCTCCCCCAACTTGCCTGCTTCCCATGGAGCACTGTCCCCTTCAGGAGCTGGCATGGTGCCTTTGCCATTGACCATCCCACTACTTCCAGAATCCCAGAAAATATGATCTATGTTTTAACATACACATTTATGTTTTGCATTGTGTCTGTATGTATTATAGGTTTTTTTTGTATCTGTAGGGTTCTATATCTATATATGGAGATTTAGATTGGATATAAGGAAGAAGTTTTTTACAGTGATGATGATGAGGCACTGGTACAGGTTGCCCAAAGAGCATCCAAGGTCAGACTGGAGGGGCTCTGAGCACCTGATGGAGCCGTGGGTGTCATTGCAGGGGGTACAGACTAGATTTAGGGTCCCTTCCACCTCAGAATGATTCTGCATAACAGACACAGTACACAACATGCCCTCTCTTGCAGCCTGTCTCTTTGACATCCTCACGCACTGCAAGGCACTCCCTCACAGCCAACATTCCTGCTTCCAGCCTCCCTACGCACCCTGCCTCACCCTCATTCTCCTCACCAGCCCTTGGCTGCATGCCCTCTAAAATGCCTTTTTCCTTCCTAGCTAGAGATTCTGCTTTGTTCCAATCTTGGTTG
Source organism: Oreortyx pictus (assembly GCA_036925125.1). NCBI lineage: Eukaryota > Metazoa > Chordata > Aves > Galliformes > Odontophoridae > Oreortyx > Oreortyx pictus. The sequence continues at coordinate 5,740,955 of JAUPFR010000024.1, read as the reverse complement.
TTATGTACATCATGTTATATTTGCAGCTTCGGGTTGTTTGCACTTTGTTACTTTACAGACTTTGGGCTTTGTTCAAAAAATGGTTGTGCCTGGAGATGATCAGTAATATTTTGGCACGGGGCTCACTGGTGTTCCTGCTCTTACCTTGGAAACATTTTCCACAAGGCAGAGCACTGAATGGTGACTCCATGCCAGAACAGCATTGTGCTGGCTGCGTTGCTATAACTTACCACTAAAAATGACACTCTTCAAGAAAGATTATGTAAATGCAGCTCTCAGTTGTTTGTCAATCCTCGTTGCATGTGTAAACATACGTTCTCACTTTCTGCCGGGGTCTGCTGTGCAACATGACAGCTTCAGGCTGGGATGGCATTAATAGCTGTGCCTTCGCAACTGTCACAATAGGCGAGGTGCCACCAGATACAGACAGACTGATAACAGGCCTGGGGTGCCTTTTAGCCACATCACTCAAGACACCAACCCAAAGCATAGTCCCTACTCTGTTTCCCAGCAGCAATTGCTGTAGAGAGGCTACAGCTTATGCTTAGCAGGTTGCCAAGGTGTGGGGAGCCTGGAGCCTTAGCATTGCAGCATCTCACCTGTATGAGACTGACCACCATCCTACATCCTACATCTGGACCTGGGGGTTGTGCCTCTATTTCTGTGGTCTCTGCTTTACAAACATTCCCAGTCTGGGGAATGGCCAGAGCCCAGAATTGTGGTCTAGAGCTGTCCTAGACTGTAGGTAGCAGTCAGAACAGGGGACAGACTGGACACGCTGTCCTGATTGCGTTGCCCCTGGAAGGGCCACAGAATCTCTGATGGAGGGCTCAGCCTGGCTTATGGCTGTACAGCAGTGCCAGGCACCTTGGAGCCACCCATGTAGAAGAGAACCAAGAGCAGCGTGCATCTCAAGGCAACCCTCACCATCTCCAGGATTAGGTCCTGCACTACCTGAGGTGCACTACCCAGGTGTTCTCCTCTGCTTTCCCATGCATCTGATGTGATGGAAGCAGGATGCAGGGAAGGCCAGCAGAGCTGAGCAGCTCCCTGCTTGCACTAACCCCCTGCGTACACATGCATTAGTTTGCACAGAAACATGCACACACACAAATGTACTCTCACACGTGTATGCATATGTGGGTGTACATGCAGTCATGGGCAGACAGTCCCATGTGGATACGCACAACCCCACATACACACACAAATAGGTTTCTCTTGATGTCAACTTCTGGTCACTCCGTTTGTGTCTGTCTGACTCTCTCCCTCACCTTTACGCAGTGACTCCAGGGATGAAGATTTACATCGATCCGTTTACCTACGAGGATCCCAATGAGGCTGTCAGGGAATTTGCGAAAGAAATCGATATCTCCTGTGTGAAAATCGAGCAGGTGATTGGGGCAGGTAGGTGAGCTGGGAATGTTGGCTGTGTCCAACAGCACGGTCTTGATGAGGATTTAGCTTTACGTGTACCAGAAGTAACGTGATTAGGTTTTATGCTGAACTACAGCGTTCGTGGACTGGCAGGAACATAGTGGATGCTGGAGCACGTCCAGTGTGTCCATAGTGCCTCATGCTCCTCACCAAAGGATGAGTTCTCCTGGAGTTCACTGCTGGAACCCCAAGGAGTGGGGTCTCTCAGCAGTTAGGCAGAGCTCTGAAAGGCCAATGAGCCCAACCTATTTCTCTCTGTTCACAGGGGAGTTTGGTGAGGTGTGCAGTGGGCATCTCAAGCTTCCTGGCAAAAGAGAGATCTTTGTGGCCATCAAGACCCTGAAGTCTGGTTACACGGAGAAGCAGAGGCGGGACTTCCTGAGTGAAGCCAGCATCATGGGGCAGTTTGACCACCCCAACGTCATCCACCTGGAGGGGGTGGTGACCAAGAGTTCCCCAGTCATGATCATTACAGAGTTCATGGAGAATGGCTCGTTGGACTCCTTCTTGAGGGTATGATATCCCAGGGTCAGAGGAGGACTGGAGGGGGAGATTCCATCCCTGTGCCAGTGTAACTCCTCCTTCATTGCCCACTGGGGAGGTCTGTGGCCTAAGGAGAAGTGGTGGGATGAGGGCTGTCATCTTGTGTGTATTCAAGATTGAAACAAGCCTTACTGTTTTGTTTTTGTACAGTTACATAAATCAGAGGTCCAGGTTAAAATAAAAAGGAAGTTTTCTCAAGTAATTTGCTGTTCTTTCACTTTCTATGTAGTAGAACTAGTAGACCTATCTAGGTCAGGTCATCCTGTTCAGGTCGAAATGGTATTGGATGGAGTTGGGCTTGTATATGTTGAGCCAGGAGTTGATCAGTGATCCTTGTGGTCTCTAACAGCTCAGAGTGATTCTGTGTGTGTTTGTACCCTTGTACTAGAGTAGCATTGCTCGTTTCAGAGCAGCTCCTCCTTTACAGACATGGAGGTGAGTTCTGCCAGATCTTTTACACAGCAGGGCTTCACCTCCAGCTGCTGTGTCTAAATATTTACAGGTCTGAGTCTGAAATGAATAATTCACTGTGTGGAATGGATGTTGAATTCACTTGCTTAATAGAAATAGATTGCCCCTTCCGAACCCTTCTGTGCAAGGTGTGGCAGATCTGTCACCTTTGGATGTCAGCAGCCATCAGTAGTGGTGCCTGTAGGGCGTGTGAGGGTGACTTCCAGCTCTCAGCTCTCCCCTCTCTTTCTTTGAGAGGGAACTTGTGGTGCTTGTGGCATAGCTGTGTCTTGACATGTGGTATAAACAAAAGGCAACTGACTGTTTGCCCACTCACGGCGGGCTGTGGATTTGCACCTCTCACGTGGATTCTTTCCTTTTTTCCCTAAGCAAAACGATGGGCAGTTCACAGTGATCCAGCTGGTGGGCATGTTGCGTGGCATCGCAGCTGGCATGAAGTATCTGGCTGATATGAACTACGTACACCGGGACCTGGCTGCCCGCAACATCCTGGTCAACAGCAACCTGGTCTGCAAGGTGTCTGACTTCGGCCTCTCCCGTTTCCTGGAGGATGATACTTCTGATCCCACTTACACCAGTGCACTGGTAAAGCCACTTTTCCACAGCAGGAGGGGTGGGTGGGGAAGGAAGGACTGAGGGACAAGTCTCCTGTTGATGTTAAGAACGCTTTTCTCAGGGTACCAACAATGTGCCAAGTGGGAAATACCAATCAAATGAATGAAGGAAGGTCTTCTCTTGCAAGTTTGTGCCCAGTTTTTATTCCAGTAGCTGTTACAGTCATAGCCATGGAGACCTTCTGCGAACAGGAGTACTTGAAGACTTTCTTGATGCAGTAAGACTGCAGGCAGTAGTTTTCCTTGATACCGTCTTTTGCAGAGGCAGAGAGCATCACCCCAGTGAGATAGCTATGAGAGGTGTTCTTGGAAATAACTGTTGATAGGGCTGGGGCATGATCTGTAGGAAATGATCTCTCCCAGATCTTGTGGAGCTGCCAGTGAGAAGATGTCTAGCAAATTGTAACAATGGCTAAACCTAAACCTAAAACTTTTATTTTTATTTTTTTTATTCTGCTTCTGAGATGGATGACAGCAAAAGGATGGGAAGGGGATTCAAAGAGAATCGGTTTGATTTTTTCCAATTTCACAGTCGTTCATTTTTCTACAAGAATACTGCCAGCACAGTGGACATTTTGACATGCCAAGGATTACTATAGCTGTAGGCAGGTGGAAGGAGCTGGGCTTGTTTAATATGGCAAAAAGAAAGCTGAGTGGCCCCCTAAAAGTGACCTGTAGTACTTGAAGAGCTGCGAGAAGGAAGTCAGAGCTAAACTGTTTTTATTCGTGAAACCAATTAATATGATATGATGTAAACAAGGGGCAATGGACAGAATTGCAGCTTGGGGCATTCAAGTTGAATTATAGGAAAAGCTGCTTCCCTGGGGGGTTGGTGCAGCCCCAGGCAGGCCACCAGACAGATGGGGGAGATCATCAACCCTGAAGGTTGCCAAGAGCTGGCTGGACAAAGTCATTCCCATCCTAATGACAGGGATAGTTCTGAGGTTCTTCTAGGATTTTATTGCTATACCAGACAAAAATATTTTGGACTCATCTCTTTCACCTGCTCTATCTTTTTGTGGTGCTATCCTCTCTGAGTTGCTTTTTTTTCCCCTGCAGGGTGGGAAGATTCCGATACGGTGGACAGCACCTGAGGCAATTCAGTACCGAAAATTCACATCAGCCAGTGATGTGTGGAGCTATGGAATTGTCATGTGGGAGGTGATGTCGTATGGCGAGCGGCCTTACTGGGATATGACCAATCAAGATGTGAGTTGTTAAGAAACCAGGAGCAGGAACACTGAAAGCAAGAGCAGATTGCAGTGCGAAGGCGTGGTTGTATCTAGACACAGCCTGTGGCGTGTCCAGAACCTTCTCTGTCATGGGAGAGGTGCCCACGGTCAACATCTTCCAGGGTTCTTGTTATACTGTCTCTTTGATGAGCTGTCCTTCATGCTTTCTAGGCCTCAGATACCCTCAGGATAAAACATCAAGGTAGACCCTTTAGTTTGCAGAAGGCTTGCCTACCTCTCTTCTGCAAGCCTGGATATGAAAACCTTTTTGTCACAGCATCTTCCTGACCTCCAGTTTGTTTCAGAACTGCCTCTGGGCAGTAAGTTAGGACCCTCTCTACTGCCACCTCTATCTCTGTCATTCTACAGGCTCTTCAGTCTTTGGGCTTCCCACCTGGCCCTCACAACTCCTCCCACCCCAGTGACAAACTAGATGTTTTTCAGGTCAATACAACTCCATCCACACCATGTCAGGGTCAGAGAAGGGCAAATCCCTCCTCAGTGCCTGGTGGGGAATTTGTTGAAAGAGTCCCCAGTGGCTGAAGCATTGCTATTCATGGCCTTTTCCCAGCATACCAATAAAATCTTTACATCAGTTCTGTGTGCCAAAGAGAAGGATGTTAAGTGCTAGGCCTTTCTCAGAAAGGCCACTTCCCATTCACATTTGTGTTTCATTACCCCTTTCAGTTTCAAGCATTTACTGTAGACAGCTCACTGCCCTTCTCCCTGCCTTGGCATCCTGCCGTGCACTTGGCACTCTGCTGTCCCACACCCGTGTCATTGTGCTCTCCCTTGTGTCTCTTGCCTTGCAGCTTCCTCCCTCCATCACGCAGCTGGTGGGGATGTCAGAGCCCATGCCCATCTCCTCAGCACAGCTTGCTGCATGCTGGCTGCTCCTCTGCCTCGCCAGCCTCTTCTCTCCTTTCTTGTGCCGCAGGACATCGTGCCCCAGAAGATGTCACCACTTAATTGCTGCTGATGCTCCCTGCGAATTAGCACATGGCAGACACTCGCTGCAGTTTAGCCTCCTGACCCCAGGGTGTGAGAGTCTGAGGAAGCAAGGGAAAGGAAAAGGGATGGAGAGTGCAGGCTGTGCCCCCTCGCGGGATGTAACTGCTGGCTGCAAGGCGGGCAGCAGTTTGGGAAGTCATTCAGTCAGTGGCAGAGCCAAGTGCTTGATGGCTGCGTGGACTCTCCCCAGTCCTTCCCCAGGAGGGTGTCTTGGGTAGCTCATCAGAGGAGATTTCGGTCCTAAGAAACATGCTAGACAAAGCTGTGGTGTCTGTAATCAAGGAGTGAAGTAGAGTAGAGTCAAGAGTGAACTAGAGTAACAGAGAGCTGAGGTTGCTCTTGACTAAGATGCCCTCTGCGTGTGCTATTTCCATGCAAGACCATGTATTTTCCCAGGTGCTGTGGTGCAGCAGGGAGACACCAAAGAGGCATCAGGCAAAGCCGTCTTGTCACCATGACAATCACCCTTAGGAGCTAATAAAAGGATCATTAAGAAGTAAACGAGTGCCACTTTGGCCCAGTCCTCAATTCAGGGATGAAGATGTTATTGCCACTCCGTTGATTTCTCTTCCTCTTGTTGCAGGTGATAAATGCTATTGAACAGGACTATCGGCTGCCACCCCCCATGGATTGTCCAAATGCTCTGCACCAGCTAATGCTTGACTGTTGGCAGAAGGATCGGAACCACAGACCCAAATTTGGACAGATTGTCAACACTTTAGACAAAATGATCCGAAATCCCAATAGTCTGAAAGCCATGGCACCTCTCTCCTCTGGGTATGCATACTACCTTACTGTGGTCTTTTAGCTTCTGTTTGCAGAGGAGTTGTTGTTTGTGGCCTGGTAGGCACCATCCTTGCATCTCTCCTGGGTCGCTGTTTTCTGTTTGCTCCTTTATAGAGGATCAGTAAAAGATGTCAAGGTCACTCGTGTCCCTCTCCACTGTACTGAGTAATGCTGCTCCACATCGTTCCAGCTGACAGAGGGTGCAGAAATACGTGTGCTTACTTGCTGTTGCTTGTTGTAATCATTCTCTCTTTCTTGTTTCAGGGTTAACCTCCCTCTACTTGACCGCACAATCCCAGATTATACCAGCTTCAACACTGTGGATGAATGGCTGGATGCCATCAAGATGAGCCAGTACAAGGAGAGCTTTGCCAGTGCTGGCTTCACCACCTTTGATATAGTATCTCAGATGACTGTAGAGTAAGTGCCCAGGCTTCTAGTCCCAAAGCACAAGGAAAAATAGTTGAACAACAACTGATCACTAATTGAATTTATTTTCTTTTCGTATTGTCTTACAGAACTTGTTACCTTGTAGACCCACTTCTGGTCTGTTCATTTTCTGCAGAGCTGTCTGTGTTCTGCAGACAGCCTTGTGTCCAGACTTTGTCTATCTATTGCTCTGTATCTGCAGCATTCTGTCTCATGTTCTCACACTGCATATCTCCACTGTGAAAATGAAAACTGCCATTAGTTTTTCCCAAACCCCTCCATGGAACAAATGGAGATTTCATGATGGCATCAGGCACTTCTCCAACCACTGTAGTGCACTTCAGGACTCCACAGTCCTCTTGTATATATGGCTTTTTGGCGAAGGAGACAAACGTGCTACAGAAAAAATTCTGGTTAGGAAAGGCCTCTGGAAGTCCACATGGTTTTACTTTGTTCTGAATTGTCCTGTATGCACAAAAAACTTTCCTCAGTGGCAAAATGTTAGCAAGTTCTTCAGAGGAAGCAGGCAGCTGAAATCCATTTGTGGTAGTTTTTGAAGTCCCTTGGGGCTAACTGGGGCTTTGATGCCTCTCGGGAAAGATTTGTAGTTGGTTGCAGTTAGCTTTAGAAACCCTTGCCAGGAAAGCACCAAGCATTAAAGCCATCTGTAAGTGCTGTGATGTTTCCATGCCTGGTAACCAGGAAGGTTTCTTGGAATTGATGCCTAATTTCACACTTTAAAACTATCACTCAATCAGAATGCATTCGCACAAACAGCCAAACTGATCTTTTTTGGCTTTTTGCTCTTACTTGCTGCCAGGAAATCCACATGGCAGTTCTGACTGTTTCAGTGTATCCACGGTACAGCCCCAGAGCCATGGGGGTGATTTTGGCACTGTGTAGGTTGTGTTCCTACTACAGGAAGAGAGCCCTTAAAATCTGAAGGATAACAAAGGAGAACTTTGACCAAACTGGGACTTCAGACCCTCATCACAACCCAACCCTGCCAAATTTGGTGGGTTCTATGCAATATATATTTTACAGGTATTGCAGCCAGGTTAGTGAAGTCAGCATTTTTCTTGGATGTGCTCAGTGTCCATTAAATGCTACTTTTCCCAATACCTTAGCACATCCCTCACAATATCTTCCAAGTCCTCTCTGTGTGCCTTCAGTGTGATCACAGGGGTGCCCTCAGCACATTCCCGTGTTCCCATCAGTTTTGACAAACCTCATTTCCACATTTCTCACCTGGTTGGTTGGACAGAATAATAGAGATGATCGTCCAAGTCCTTTCTCCTTGGAAAATCTTTCTACAACATTACTTGACACCACTTTCCAAGGAATGTTGGTCTTTGCAGAAGTAGCTGATCATGTGTCAGTGGAACTGAACTGCCATAAGTCCCTCTTTTCTTGAAACTGGGATAGCCAGCAAAGTTTTAAATGTTTACTGGAAACTACTTCAGTGTACCAAATGCAGGTGGTTTCAACACTGATCTACTTGAACCTAATGAGGTTCAACAAGGTCAAGGGCAAGGTGTTGCACTTAGGTCAGGGCAATCCTGGGTATGAGTACAGACGGAGAGCGGAACTCATTGAGAGCATCCCTGTGGAGAAGGACTTGGGGGTCCTGAGGGATGAAAAGCTGGATGTGAGCCAAAGTAAAGACTTGTTTTTTTTATTTCTAATCAGAGTAAAAGACAAATTGCCAGACTCTTCAATGGAGAATATTCTCTTTTCCTAGCTCAGCTTATTTGGTAGCACGGAGAAAAAGAGCAATAAGGCAGGTAGTCACTGTGAAGGGCACAGACCTGGTGCCAGAGTTGTGTAGTGCACTAACAGGTTTCCAGTTGCTTTGCTGAGCAGAAATTGGAGTGGCAGCAAAGCTGTGGCTTGAGTGCTCACTCTCCCACCATTCTCAGAGGCTGAAGGCTGCTTCAGCAGTGCTCTGCAGCCAGAACATGTCAATCTGTGGCAGAGATCCATCCTCAGCTTTCCTTCTCATGCTACTTTTGTTTGACCAGAAAGAGACAAGGTGTGGAGCAAGCACTAAAGCAAAGACAAGCTCATTTGCCACTTGTTCTAAAGGATTTTCTCCCACATTTCCTTGGAGTTCCTGTTTGCTCTGTTTTGCCCACTGATGCCCACTCTTACAATAAAGTTATGTTCCTAACACTGAAGGAAAGAGAAAAGACAACTGAAAATCCTTAAAGTAAGACATGAGTGGCATCTTACGAATGCCATCCATTCTCTGATAGGAAGATTCATGACTGAAATTTATCTACCAGCTGGGAGATGAGTAGCAAACTCAGTTGGAGTGATCACAGATAGCACTAATGCAGAGTAACACTTGTGCTCTTGGTGTGAGCTTTATCTTCCCCAGATGCCTAATATCCATCAAAAACAGCAGCAGTGCAAAAATCAGATTGCCATGCTTTAGCAAAGAGGATAAGTAGCAAAAGTGTATCACTTCATGGCCTCATCAGAGCAGTGTGGTAGATATAGTATGTAGGGACGTGGTAGGGTGGGCACTATTGGTGGATGATAGTACTGGATGATCTTAGAGGACTTTTCCAACCTGAATGATTGTGTGATAATGCAGGAGTAACAAGTGCACTCGTCATGTTTACTGAGGGAGTAACATTAGTCTATCACCTTCTGTCTGTCCATCTCCAAGGATGGAAAAATAGGTTTCTGCTTCCTATCTCAACAAAACAGGAGAGAGAATCCAAGCTTGCAGGAACCCAAACAATAAAAGGATTGAATTCCTATGGCTTTTCCAAGACCAGCTCACATACAAGCAGTGAGCAGAGCATTGCATTGGTACTCAGTATTGAGGTTTCCAGTGCTTCGGGGGTGCTGCAGTTATACTGAAAATGCAAATACTGTGAGGTTCAACCAGGAGAAGAAAAGGCAGAAGAGTGGAGGATTCACCTAGCTCTCACTCATCCATTGCATTTGTGGAATACGTGCTACAGATGCAGTCTGGAGATAACAGCTCTCAGTGTAGCACACTCCAAGGGGATGCTCAGGCACGGCCTTGTTCTGATGAGCTTTGTGATCTTTGCTGATGTTAATGTGGTGTTTGTTTCTTTCCTCCCAAAGGGACATTCTACGAGTTGGGGTCACTTTAGCAGGACACCAGAAGAAAATTCTGAACAGTATCCAGGTGATGAGAGCACAGATGAACCAAATTCAGTCTGTGGAGGTTTGATAGCGACATGTCCTCGTGCTCCACTTCCTTGAGGCCCTGCTCCCCTCTGCCCCTGTGTGTCTGAGCTCCAGTTCTTGAGTGTTCTGCGTGGATCAGAGACAGGCAGCTGCTCTGAGGATCATGGCAACAGGAAGAAATGCCCTATCGTCGTCAACGAGAAGTCACCAAGAGGTGAAACAATGGAAAACAATGGAAAAAGGGAACAAGAAAAGACAGCTATTTTGAAAACATACAAACAGTGAATTATTTTTAAATAGTAATAAAGCAATTGCAGTCTTGAAAAGGGCTCCAAGACCAATGGGAGTCTCCAAAGGAAGAGAATAGAGCAGCTTCATCTATTTCCTCTTGCACAAGGGTTGCTGCAGCTGGGCCCAGACACCTCTGGAGTAATGAGACTTTCCAAGAAGATGAATGCAAAGAATGGACACGAGAAGCACTTCTCTTGCTCACATGGGATGGCAGCTCTGGGAATGCCCAGCAGTCCTTCCTGAAAGCCCTGTTGGCAAATCGAAGAGGAGAGCTGAAGCTCTTTGGTGCTGTGGAACAAAGTGCATCTCAGAAATTGTTGGACTTCTACAAAAGCTGAAGACATTCTTTTTTTTTTTTTAAACAAGTAAACTGATACTAGAAGAGGCTGTTTCCGTCAAATGAGAAGGAATCTGTAACACTGGGGCGGGGGGTGGGGAATGGGGGAAATCAGTCCTTTTTACATCTCTTTATTTTCTCTTGTCATGGAACAGTTTTGTGAGTGACAGTTTCCTAAGGGTCCGTCCATCCACCCTCCAATGGCATCATTGTTTCATACATATCATATGCACAAGACTTATAGTGATGTCCTCACTCGATGCCAATGATCTTTCCCCAGAAGACTTCCCAAGTACAGTATGTAGTAGATTTTGATTACAAATGCTGATGTGTACCTTTATTTTTCGGTTGTCATTGTTGGGAAATTCGTCCTTTTACCTTCCTTTGTTAACACCAATTGGTGAGTTTGGAGTTGGAATTTTTTTGGTCAATTGGGGTTTGTTTGTTTTTTTAACGAAAAGGAAACGACATTTCCAAGCATCATATCATTCAAGAACTTAAATCCTTTCGTTGCGGAAGGAGAAAGTGCTTATTGACAATATGCCAGGAGAAAAAGTTTTTTATATGCACATTTCCTCATGTTTGCTTGTTTGTTATTTTGCAATTCGTTTCAGCCTGACAGGTGCTTCCGACTGTTGGGTTTCCTGTTGTCTACCGAGATGAAATGACCGCCTGCTCAGTTCAGGGTTGTGATGAGGGAAAGATGGGAGGGTAGTTGTGTTTTGAGTGGGAATGATGGCTGTTGGAGCCCCTTGGAGATGTTGGCTGGTGCACATGGTTTCTAGCTGCAGGGTTGTGGATGCTTCATACTGTAACCAAGCTCTGTGGTGGTGCTTTGTGCCCTTTGGACACACAGTCCCTTCGTTAGGCAATGCCCAGTTAGCTCTGAGCATCATCTCAGCCTGCTGCCTCTAGGAGAACATAGGTGAGCAAACAAAGAGTCCAGGTGTCTGTAGGAGAATGCCACGGTTGAAGCTCAGTGGCCAGTTGGTGGGTTTATAAATAACTGAAATAAATACTTTAGTTACTGGACAGCTCTTTGGTATGTGTAAATACCACCAGACAAGTGCAGGGCGAATACAAATTATAAGAATGGGATTGTTCTCCCCATTCAGCACCACCTCATGCCTTCTGAAACATACCTACCAGCCCCCATGGTAGGGTTCATCTGCCCACGTGTGGCATATTTGCACACATCTGAACCTCTGTTGATAAACCCTCTTCTGCCACTGCTGTGTCCTTCGTAGAGTCCTGAGCTCACGTTCGGCAGCATGGGGTGTTGGAAGGCATGTTCACTGGGAGCTGACTGCTGTATTGTCCAGGAGCTGAATCCAAGAGGAAAGCTGTACATGGAACTCCCAAACTGTCTAGACCTCTGTGGCCAGACATCCTCTTTCTAGATAAGTGGCCATTTATAAAGTACTCAGCATTTTCTGCTTTCAGATCAGATCAGATGGGGAAGCACATATAAGTGGCAGCAGAGCATTCCCTGCAAGTGAGTTACTTCTCTGCTAGCTCCTTTACTTGCCCTACTGCCTCCTTTGGGGCAGAATCTGATACAGAGGGAGTTTGGAGTGAGTGGACAACAGGTGTTGCATGCAGGTAGGACCTGGACACTTCAGCTGTCCTATATGCAGTGTGTTTTGTGTGTGTATCTAGCTGATGGGATGCTTTGAATGTCCTTGAATTCAAAAAGCACTACTCCAGATCATGAAATGTACACAGTTTTAAAGAGCAGGATGCAAAAACTGACGGTGTCAACTAAACATTGCATTTTCAGGGGGCACAAAAAGAAAGAAGAATCTTCTCCTTGCCACCTGTCCCATGGAACTGCTCACGTGGGGGTGTCTGTTTTGCACTGTAGCAGCTGTACCTTAACAAGGAGTGGTTGTCAGCTCCCAGAGGCATGGCTTTCCCAAAGGCATGGCTTTCCCAAAGGTCTTGAAGCTGTTTGGTGACAGTTGGGGCTGAGGGAAGTAAGGTGCCATGCCAACCCATCTAGCCACAGCCAACCAACTACTTTATGTACAAGGGAGCTTTGCAGGACAAGGAGAGCTGTCTGACTCGCAAACTCACCAGCAAATTCCTATGGGGCAGCCACGTGGAAGGAGCACGTGCCGCCCTTCAGTTGTCTTTTCTCAGACAGCTCTTGGGTTGTTCTGTGCCATCGGTGCATGTGTGCTTATACCACGGAGGAGCAGTGGCCAAGCAGTGTCCTTTCAGCCAGTCAGGCTTGGAAGGACACTTCAGGTTATTTGTCTCAGTGCATTGAATCTCCTCACCGAACTGCATTAAACACATCTACCTACCAGACCCAACCCACTGTGAAAGAAGGGAGCACACAGAGCTCGGTGCCACAGCAGCTGTCTGCAGGATAGCGAAAGCACATCCTTATCTCCTCCTCTGACCAAAAAAATCACATGGTGTCAGTACTACAGCAGTACCCTCCCATCTATTTATATCAGGCATTGCTGCGACATCTGTCTGTGTTTGTACAGGACTAATGGAGAATGAGATCTAAAATGGAAATGATCCATAAAACACTGCAATTTTCTGCATCCCTACAGCTTTCCAGGGAGGATGAGGAACCGAGTTCCTGTTAAGTACTTTGGTTGTAAATTATTCTGGTGCATGCTCCAGTGGACAGCATAGTCACTGAAGTGACTTTAATGTTTTTACTTCATGGGTATCAAATGTACTGCTATGAAATATGAGTTTAATGGCAAAATTCAACAAACAACAAGGGGAAAACGGGGAAAAGTCACTTGCTAACATTTACACTGTGATATAGTTGTGCATATGCATGTGTGCATGTGTGAATACTTAACAAAACTCATCACCATGTTATTTTTCAGGCAGTTTGTTGCAATTTTCAGATTTTCCCTCCATCTTTCAAGCTACCTCCAAGACCTACTCTTCTCCTCAACTGTTGCCCATTGCCATCTGCTGCCGAGGTCATGTGTCTTGTGATGGCATCCAGTAGAAGAGCTGAGTAGGAAGCTAAGTTAAAAATATGTTAGCTGGCCAAGTTCAAATCACACAGAACATCATGAATATGTGGATAGAAAGGTAAAGGATTCTCCCACAATACTGTAATTTATGGGTCACTTTCAGCCCTCTACCTGGAATTAACAGCAAAGGGAAAAATAAAAAGAACAATGAACTTACAAGGCACGGCACTGCCACGAACTACTCACCAGCTGTGGGGACAGAGGCACAGGGCACTACAGACTGCACTCCCCCTCCACAGATTATCTTCCTTTCTCCCCTAAGGTCCCAGAATTTCATGAACTTGATGTAGATTGGCAGCTTGCAGCAGATGAGGATCTGTTAGTTATCATCTGGCTTCTTCTCTCCATTGTATTGTCATTACCATGCAGTAGGTTTCATTCTCTCCGCAGGGTCCGGGTCAGTGTTGCTGTCTGGCAGTTTTGCAGCATTACTTTAGTATTATATTTCAACGACAGAGCATTTTATCCCTCAACTCTATGGCAGCCACTGTGCAGAGCCATCCTCTTGGTGTTGTTGGACCAGTTAGCATCAGAGCTTGTACTCTGCTGCATCATTAACAGCTACATCCTCTAGTAATGCAATAAATCTTTGTCTGTCTTGGTTTTATGAATCCAAAACACATGGAGAATATATTTTAGTCCATATTTTCTTCATCTTCCTTTCCATGTGTCTAACTCAAGGATGATTTATTGTAGGTCTTTTCCATCTTAACATTTAAAAAGTTCTTCACATATAGGATTCAGCATTCTGCCCTTCAGAGTTCTAAGAACAACTGATGTAGCATCAGCTTCATTGTCACAGTCTGTGGCAGTTACTCAATGCAAATAAAAACACCCTAAAATTTGTCTTCTTTGCTGTGTTCCACTCCAGTCTCTTAGTGAAAAGTGTTTGGAGTGCTTTCAGCTCTAGGATCAACAGCCTTTACGCCCAGCAATTAAACTGTATTTTATCTTGGGTGATCCTCAGTGTTCAAACAGGCCTCAACGATCCTTATGGGTCCCTTCCAACTTGGGATATTCTGTGATTCTGATACATCCTCAGAACTGCAGCCATCTTGCCTTGCATTATGCACATACAGCCACATTCTGTGTTGTTTCTTCAACCCGTGACTTGAGCAGCAGTGCCATCTGCTTACGATGATGGTTCCACCGTGTTCACAATTCAGTGCACTTCTGCCACTGGCTTTTCATGAGCACTGACCACAAAAATTATCTTCTGTGCTGCTGATTTCATTTTGTTATTGCTGAGAGCTACTGGAGTTCTCCTACTATGCAAAAAAAAAAAAAAAAACATACATATATTTCTTTTTTGCTTCAGACACATTTTGGCCTCATCTTTAGAATTCTTCAGGATGAGTCATCTCCGGGATAATTTTGCTTCTTGTAACCATTGAACCCATCCCAGAAAGAGGACACCACTGCTGTCCGTGTGTACTTCCAAAGTCCTCCATGAAAACTCCCTGCATCATACAAATACTTCCTGGAATTTGATTTACTGCTGTACCTCTGTGTTATTTCTGCACTCTCAAATGTTAGCTGCAGAGATTTTGGACTAGAAAGTGAGATGTCATCTCTGCCCTTTGTCTTTGTATTCTCCACTGTCCTACAAATGACTCAGCAGCTTCTCACCCTTGTTCTCAGTTCTGTAGGAGATTTGCAGTTCTCTGCAGCCCTGTGCTTTGTGGGATAGCTGCCACACACACGTAATATGGTCTGATCCCTGACTCATTTCTCCTCTGGCAGTTGGATGTTCACAGTTTCCTGTTTCCTGACTGCCATTCAGAGCACCACAGGATTTGTGTCCCTCATCTTTTCCAGGAAATTCATTCTGCTTTTGTGAAAGAAAATAAAGAAATAAATAAAAGAAAAAAGAAAAGAGAAACAAAAAGAAAACAGAAGATACTTGTTTGATCCTTTTCCAGTTGTATATTTCAGGAATTTTTCAATTGTTTTAACTGTAGCTTCTACCTCTACCTCCAGGGTCAGTCTTCAGCTCCTGCTCAAAGAGAAAGCACGACAGTCAAATACTTCTTTCCCCCCAAATTATCCTTTTTCTGTGCTGCCTACTCATTGGCCCCAGTCTGTGGTCATCAAGCTGGCTTAAGAGTTTGGGAGTCAGCACCATACCCCATCTGAACAGTTCCTCAGGTGTGGTGGACACCATCCTGGGGCTGGTGGTCTGGCAAATGCACACTCTTGCTTGGCTTTTGCTTTTGGAGAATGAGTGCAGAGACTCTTGATTGCTAACAAATGCTGGCACTCATGAGAGTGTTGTGAGCCCAAAGATGTCTCATGTACTGAATTCTCAAAGGGAGGAAACTAAGAGATGCAGAAAAGGGCTGTGGGAACAGCCAAAAGTATTTGGAGGTAATAAATTTTGAATTTAGGTCTGACTGAGGTAAATGATGATAAGAAATTTCATGCCATTAAATAAGGAAAGATGTGGTAAAGGTGAGTAAGAAGGAGCCACTATTTCTCAGAATAAACATGCTGATGAAGTGAAATATTCTATGACATAAGTCACAATGATTGAATGCTGGAACTCACTGCTGCAGGATGTTGATGGTAAGACTTAGATTCAAAGTATGACAAATTTATATAAGTAATGTTTGTATTAGCCTCCTCAACACAAAAAAGTGTTAGGCTGGAGGGGACCTTGGGCAGCCTCATCTGGTGGGGGCAACCATCACTCAGCAGAGTGTTGGAATCTCTGCATTGGATATTGGCTCAGCCTGCATGAGCAGTGTGCTAGTTGCATGCTTATCCAGTCATGAGTCCAAATGGACTCGCACACGTTGCCTCGAGGATGAAAATTCAGGAAAGGAGACTGGGACAGGTTCTAAAACAGGCAAAGAGGTATCAGTGTAATGTAGTCATTCAGGGCTGGGCTTTGTGCGTGCAGTGAAATCCCAGAGGCATCCAAGAGCACACACTGAGTGCTGGGGCTCCCAGGACAATGTGCAAACAGGTGCTGAGTGCAGAGTTCAGTTGTTGAGTGCTGACCCAGTTCTGAAGCTGAATTTGTTCTCTGTGTCCTGAGGACAACTTAGCTCCCAACAAAACTCATGTCACTTAGGATACTTTGGTAGCATAAATAAAAGTTATTATGATTTATTTCCCTCTTCAGTATAGCCTGCAGACTCCTGCAAGCTATAGGAGATGAGGAAAGGCACACAGTGCTTGGTGCTCTTGTATTGCCTTCAGATCTGCCTCATCTCCAGTATAACTCTGATCTTTCTTCAGGAAACCATCGGCTTCTGGCTGATGGTTTTATAATTTCTCTTATAAGCAACTCACCATAAGGGCTTGGAGTTTTCTTTTACGCTGTTCAACAGTGAAAGGAAGCGAGCGACCCAGCTCACCCTTCCCTGGATCAACCATGTGCAGAATGGACAGACACTGGGGCCAACCAGGGACTGGAGGTTTGCATCTGTTCCTTCACTTGTGGATATATAGACACTTCATCAGAAGGTGCTCTGCTCAATGCCTTCTTCTTGTGACTTCATCTGTTCTGCACACTGTGATCCTTACATTCCTTTTCCATCATATTGCTTGTCCCCTGGCATCAGCGCACTCTGCTCTGCATGCTTTCCTTGTCCTCTGTCCCTTTCCCAGTACAGGAGGGCTGGATAGATTGCATAGGTTTGGGTCATCATCAAGGATTCCCTTTGTTGGACCAGGCTCAGCACATCTCTGCAGTAAACATGCATCCATCTACTTCTGATGAAAACATCCCACTCTCCCTGTCCTCCTTGGAAACATCATCTTCTTCACATCCCAGATCTTCCTGGAGGAAGGAGGAGAAATTTATATAAAACTGAGGCAAGAGTGCTGGGATCATTGGCCATCCTTTCCATGGAACAGTTCAAGGCCCAGCACGACCTCTTAGGGCAGGTAAATGAGTATACACATCAGTCTGAGCCTGAGAATTTTCTACCAGGCTTTCAAAAAATGGTCATGCCCTCAGTGGGCAATTCTCTAGGACTGAAACCCACTCCTAAAGTCTCTCACAGGACTCTATTTACATGTTGCCTTATGTTAAAGGAAACCTTCGATTGATATGGAGCGATGCACAGCTCAGCTGTAGGGTTGCTTTTCTTCTGTTTGTTTGTCCAAAATTAGCTCAACAGAGAAAAACCCTTTTAAAGTTTTGTGAGAGTGTCCAATTGGTTGATGCCAGGGCAAAAAAGGTAGAACTTTCTGGAGAAATGATTGGGGTGCCCCAGGTAAACCTGTGCTGGGTTTGACTTGATGATCTTAACGGTCTTCTGCAGATCTGTTAGGCTTGTAGTGTTTGGTTAATGATTTGACTTGATGATCTTCAGAGTCTTTTCCTAAATGACTGTGTTCTATTCAGTGATCCCCACTCACTTAGCCAAGCTGTGCTCTGGGTATGACACAGGGGAGTGTAACTGGGACCTGAGACTTCTATTCAAGATGAGGTGGGCTCAGATAGTCAAAATACCCTCTGAAGCCCCAGATATCTTGTATCTATGGGCCGCTGAGGAGCTGAAGAGCTAACATAGCTGCCTGTGTTTCTATTTTTTAGGGAGGACCTGTCCTAGCTCAACAGTCAAACAGGTTGGCAATGCAAAGGAGAAAGTAAGAGGGTCTTGGAGGGAAGCCTGAGGTGAAGTCTGAGAGATGAGATTTGTGGCGGAATATGACTGTGATGTAGGGAAGTTTGTAGGGAGATTTTGCCAGGCTCTGAACTCCTCACGACTTGGAAGGATCTAACAGTTTAGGATGGGGGAATTATGTGTACCGTTCAACCACCCCAAACCAAGCATGTCTAGTCAACACCACATCTTAACCATCTCCCCAAGTCCAAGGATCCATCAGCTGGGCTCCAGGGGCATCCCCAAGCCTGGTTTCCTACTGTTCATCATCCTGTGTGTTGGCCATGGCCCTGCGGACAATGTAACAATTTTCATAACAGTATTTGTATTTTTTTAATTGTGAATGGGGAGATAGTGTGCAGGTCCTTGTTACACAGGGATGTGTCTTCCATTCAGATCAGGGCTTCCCCTGGCTTCGTCAGATGTCTTATCGATGTTACTGAGAAAAATAAAGAAAGAAATAAATCAGATGTATTTATAAAGGAAACAGAAACCCGCTGCTCCAATGCCTTTGTAGGAGTATTTTTAACAAAACATTTTTTCAAAATAAATGTGAATTGTAAAGTTTGAAGCATTTGCTTGTGGCTTTCTTTTCTAGGTGCTCTGTCAAACTTTCAGCCTTCCCAAGAACTCTGCTTTAGTGTAAATACAGATAAACCTAAGGGTTATTGATCTCTTAGGAAAAAAACATGCCCAGAATGGGCTGTCCAAAGCTGTGAGTGGTCCAATCCTGGAGGTGCCCGAGGCCATGGATGGGCCCTGGGCAGCCTGAGCTGGTGGGGGGCAGCCAGCCCATGGCAGGGGTTGGAATTGGGTGGGTTTTGTGGTCCCTTCCAACCCAACCATTCTGTGGTTTTATGATATGATTTACAGTAGAGCACTATGGAGGGGAGTAACACACTCCAAATATGAAACTGGTCTCACCTGTTCTTCATCCAGGCTGCTTACTTGCATTCAGAGCAAACCATTAACAAGAAATCTCAGTTGGATAGATCTTGTGTTTAAACTTGATCTTCCTAAGCTGTAAGCTTTCCCTTTTCTGACCCACAAAAGGGAACTTTCCAGGATAATACTGTTCTTGCCTTCTGTCATCCATTCTCCAAGTAACTGGTTGCTATTTGAAAGCCAGCTGCTACAAAACGAGCAGTGAAATGCATAGCTCAAGTTCCCCTCTACTTTCAACAAACAACATCCCAAAGTCTTCCCCCAAAGCTTCTCTGCTGCATTCCATGGAGACTGAGTGGTTCAGATTTCCCTCCCATCACATTGATGCAAGCCATGCATAAGTCAGTGAGCATTAGTGAGGAAGGGCTCGATGAGAAACTGCTGTGCAGTCAGAATCTACCACTAGAGCTGTGACTTCCAAAAGGGATAGCTACCCAAAGAATGACATTAGAGGGAGATCTGCCACTATATCTCAGCTCTCCCTGCAGATGTGGCCTAATTAGGGAAAATTTCTTCTCAGGAGGAGTGGTGATGCTCTGGCACAGCTGCCCAGGGAGGTGGCGGGGTCACCTTCCCTGGAGATGTTCCATGTGGAGATGTGGCACTTGGGGATGTGGTCATGGGGCATGGAGGGATGGGTTGGGGTTGGACTGGATGATCTTAGCAGTCTTTCCAACCTTAGTGATTCTATGATTCTACTGTTCAAACGAGCCCTCAACACATCTTAATTCTTGTGATGGTCTTAGGCATGCTTCCCTGAAAGGACCACATACAGTTGGTTAAATGCTTATTGGGTTTCTTAAGAGCATCCGTACATCTGCATTAAAACTGCTGTGGTTGATGCTCTCTGCGACAGTAAATTGCCAGGTCAAGGTCATCACAGCCTCATTCAGGATCACACCTTCTTTGTGCAAAAGGCATTGTGTAGGAGGCTTGGCACGAGCTTTGAGGCTGCAGAAATATCTGGTAGGAATCCCCAGACTGAGTTACCATAAAGGATTTCTCTTTAGCTCACAGATATATCATATCTGCTCTGAATATTTTATGCCTGTTTGTCTGCTTCACTCCTGTAAATTTTTTATGGATTATTTCTTTACGTTTTTGTATCAGGATCCCTTTAATTTACTGCTGACAGCAGTGATTCCTGTGCTGTTTGGCTGATGAATATCCTTTCTGATATAATGTTTGTGTCTGACACTGCTTTACAGCATGCATGAAATTTTAATTTCTCTTTGCTCAGCTCCAGGTTTGCTTTCTCCCTTGGCACAATTCAGTGAAGCCTTTGTAGTTCTGCTCACTCACAGATGCATTCATTTCTCTTTCCCATTTAATTTCCCGTTTGTCTGTGTGCCTCTGTCAGGTTTTCCCCTTATCTGGTGCTAGCCAGAGCTCTGAAAAAAATTACTTCTGCCATTTTTTGAATGTGCCAGTGCCATAAATGTATAAAATATGATATTTTGAGCTTGTATCCCAGGTATGCTGCTTTCTTTCCCTGGCTTTTCCTGATCTGGAATCTTTCCCGTAATCATAGAATCACAGAACCATTAAGGTTGTAAAAGATATCTAAGACCATCCAGTCCAGCCCCAACCCATCCCCACCATGTCCAGTAACTACGTCCCTCAGTGCCACATCTATAATGGTTGCTCATCCTCCAAGTATTTAGATACAGCCCCGATTATTTGATACACGGTGAGGCATTTTTCTTAAGGCATTTTTTCCATTGTCTGCACAGCTTCTTTGCATATTCATCTCCCTCTTCTATACATCTTTATTTTTGTTCCACAATTTTGAGGCCATTTTGCCTCGTAGCTTTGTGTTTTCTCTGCTTTCCTCTAGATCACCTCCACTTTGTACATCCTGTGCTTACCAGTTTTGTTCATACTTCTGCCGGCAGTATAATTGTGTAAGCCTTGGTTGTTCTCAACAAGGCTCCACTGAACCTTTAAGTAGAAGAACGTGATAAAAACGTTGACATTTCAGGTCATTTCAGGGATGACTGCAGCACAGAGTAACGTATGTTCCCACAGCAACACAGCATTGTGTGACATTCTAGGACAGAGCAAAGGGGTAGGAGGACAGAGCTGATGGTGGTCTCCAAGGAGTGGCAGCCCATAAAGGATGTATCAAGCCATTCAGTTTTACCATAGAATCATAGAAACAGAGAATGTTTGTGTTGGAAGGGACCTCAAAGCCCACCCAGCACAAGCCCTGCCATGGGCTGGGTGCCCCCCACCAGCTCAGGCCGCCCAGGGCCCATCCATGGCCTTGGGCACCTGCAGGGATGGGGAATCCACAGCTCTGTGGGCAGCAGTGTCAGTGCCCCACTATTGCTGGGATATGTTCCTGGGGGAAGAATAAAAGGACCCTGGAAGTTGTGCCTCCTCCGAGACCTCAACTCACAGCTCTTGCCACAGGTCTTCAGGAGATGTATATATAAAGAGACACCATGTTCTCCTCTCAACTGTTATCTGACTAGACAGAATGATCTCCTTTAACCCTCTTCTGTCCAAACCTTCACTGACAATTAGTGCTGAATTTGGGCTGTTTTGAAATTATTTTTTGTACTTTTTGTTTTGTTCATGTTTTTCCCTTTAGTCCATTTTATTCCCATCTTTGAATTTCCACCCAAGCTATTTCTATTATTATTTCCCATTTCTCTACTTTTTGTTCATTTTGTTTGTTTCTTGTTTTGTTTCTCCCCATGTCTCAAATCTCTCCTTTCCACTGTTGACTTATATATGTTTAAATAAGTGTGGTTTTGCATTTCACCCTTTTTCCTCGATGCCATATTTTGTTAAACATTGGAATGTATACAGAAGGAGCTTTGCTGTGACTGCAATGGAGAAATTCATCAATGTAGAAAATGCAGTGCTGCCGAGGTGAAGACCCAGGCTGACTACCAGCACAATGAAAAATAATACTGCAGTTATTTTGATTTGTGGATATAACCAAATTAAAAGGGTGTTCTAGGTCAATTGTCTAAATAAATGACCACAGTAAAACAACATCCCAGCTAAGCAGAGCAGGACATGTACAGAACTGCCATGTTCATGCTAGTGAGGATGTTATTCACAAGAAGTTCTATAGCTGTAACTGCTAGGGGAAGATTTTCAGAGAGATCAATATATGCTCTCTTTCATTTTCTCTATTAATTTGATATTAATAACATGTGTACACATATATGTTTATGTTTATTGTGTGCCTACATAATCGTTCAGCCCTGTTGGCAGTTAGTTCTCCATGAATATAAACCAAAATCCAGCAATTCTGATCAACTGCAATACACGAGAAAAAGAAGTGTGAATAATTTATATAGAGTAAATAATGCCATAAATCCAGGTATTGCGGAAATTACAACAGACTGTTATAGATAAAACATCCTCTGCACCTTGGTAACAATCAGCAAATCTCAGTGAACTGTAATAAATACATATGGACAGCACAACACAGTGTAATGAAACAGGAAGATGAACCAAGATGGAAAAGCCCCTTTGTATAGGTTGAAACATCTTTTTTCAATGTTTATCAGGAGGGGAGGAAGGCTAATCAATAAATAATTTCTTTCACTGGAAAGATATAAAATTTGTTTGTTTTGTTGATATATGGAGAAGAAGTGCATTTTCACTTCTTTTCAATAAACAGAAGTTGTTCCAAAAGACCCAAAGATGGAAAACAATTATTTATCCACTTTCTACACCAAACCTCGGTTTTCTTTCTCTTGTATTTACATCTTCCCATGATTATCTTTTTTTCATTATCTATCATTCTTATGATTCTCAGAATGTCACCCGGGTATCACACCCAACTTCACAGATGTGCTATTTGCCCTTCTCCAGTAGCATTAATGCAGATTATTGAAATGGATGATAGCTGCACAATCTGCCATTATCAACACAATGCTCAGGCTAATTGTGGTCTCTTGATCATCCAACATGATTTCTAATCTCATACCACATCCTCATATCAACACATTGATAGTCCTACAGAGACTAGTGCTGGTAGATATTCCCATCTCCTCTACAGATACTGTCCCACTGAAAGACACTGAACTACTTTTTTTGAAGCAACCACAAATTGTGGAAGTCTCATACCTTTTAAGCAAGATTTTCAGAGTTTTTTTGCCTTTACTATTCCCCTGCCGACCAGTTAAAATTTGGCTATACTTATAGCTTGTTCCAACAACAAGGAATATATTAGCATCAGTGGGACAATAAAGTATTTTTACCAACTCAGGTAGATTCTTTGGTCTTGATCTTGAAGGTCTGTTCCAACCAAAATGGTTCTGAGATTCCAAGAACATGTAGACATTTACTGCAGAAATAGGAAATGTGTATCATCACTTTTCCCAGTGCAAAACTTGTCTGTGGCCTACATTCCACTGTGCTTTCTCCAGCCTCACTGTCATTACCACTGGTAACTATTATCTCTACCTGTCTGAGATGTCTATGTTGTTGTGGGCCATACTGCAGAATTATCTTCCATGAGTCCTCAGAGACTCTCCCACCAGAAGGCAACTTTATTACTTTTTAGACTGATTTTTTCATAGAATCATAGAATCATTAAGGTTGGAAAAGATCTCTAAGTTCACCCAGTTCAACCATCCATCTACCACCAATACTGCCCACTTGACCACGTCCCTCAGTGCCATATCTCCACATTCCTTGAACACCTCCAGGGATAGTGACTCCCCCACTTCCCTGGGTAGCCTTTTCCAGAGCATCACCACTCTTTTGGAGCAGTTTTTCCCAATATCTAACCTGAAAATACTTACTTTTCTACTTACAGAAATGAAAGTGCTCCAGATACATATATTTCCATAAGCATTGGTAATGGCAACTACTTGGCAGCTGTAGGTTCCCATTAGACGGAATGTTTGAGCAAGTGGGTTATCTGCTTTCTTTTGCATGTTCTATCAGAAGACCTTTCACCAGCATCTGCCTTACACAAAGTATACGCCCCCACTGCTCTGTTTAAAGGAAAAGCTTGGTAATTTCAGTGGCAATTTTTCCATCCAACTTCCATTGGGAAAAACATATCAGGAAAAAAAAAAAATCAAGGTCACAGGAGAGCTTGCCAATTCAAACTGCTCAGTGGCCTGGATTTATGATTTTTTTTTCTTTTCCAATTAAACTCACGTTCCCTAAGTGGGGATTTCACACCCCTCGTGTTAAGTAAATTGGTGTCTGGATTTTTATGAGCTTTGGCAGGAAAAAGTAGCCAGTGAACCAAGAAAAATACAGAGCTTTTGGATGGAGGCACCCAGGATTTCAGGCTTACATCTGAACCAAAGGAATGACTGTGAGAAGTCCTTTGATGAGTGAAGACAATCATTTTGATGCAATTTATAATTAAATATTGTTGTGTATCTCCGTTCTTCCAGAACCTCCTCCTGCCATTGGAGTTTCATTTGCTTTATTTATGCATCGGTGATGTATTCTGAATGCCTCTCTCACGTTGATGGATATTACACTTGATGTTTTTCCTTATGTCCCTTTGGTGGTGCAAATGTGAGAAAGGGCAATGAACTTTCAGTGACTCTCTTGTATAACTAAAAAAAAAAGATTTCTCCGTCGGGTTCAAGAGTTCAGCGCGTCAAGAGAAATCAACTTCTTGGCGCAAGGGGCGGGAGAAATTTGGGGAGGGTTTCGTCTTATAGCCAAAGATAATTACTCTGGGATGCAAATTTGGTACTTTGTACCAACAGCGGCTTTCAAACGCCCATGTTGATAAATAATTTGTTGTGTTTTTATTAACCTCCGTGACCCAACGGAGTGAGTTTGCCATGCTGCAAGCTGCTTACATGAAGGACAAAAAGCTCTTGGCGCGCCATTTGTTGTGGTAATAGCGCCTCAGGGTCCCTCAGTCTCCGCTTCGCTGAGGTTGGTAGAGTTGAAAAAACAAGATCTTTCTCTTGACAGCTGGGAGAATGATGGGAAGGAAACATGGAGAAAGAGCAAAGCAAAAAATCCCAACGATTTCAACCCTCTTCACAAATTCTTGCTGAACTTGGCACTTGGGTCTATCCAATTGCAAACTTTCTCTGGCGTACACTCATCTGGAGGACTGTGAAAGCCAAAATCAAATGTGTTGGCAACAATAATTTGTTCTGGAAAGCAACCATTAGACACCTACTGTGCTTGGGAAACACAAAACAAAACAATCAGCCGCCGAAGAAACAAAACGAAAGCAAAAAACGCTACAGCCACCACAAAAATAGCCATCAGCACCCAAACCCAACAACTTCAATGCAGCCAGCAAGAATAGCTTTTTGTAACAAATGACTTCTCTGGCTCATCAAGGATACAAGGAAAAACCCAAAAAACCTGAGCAGGCTCTTCAAAACAACACAGTATTTTCTCTATGAAAATTTATCTTTCTGAAATCAGGCTCTGATCACCTGATGGAGTGGTGGGTATCCGTGTTCATTGCAGGGGAGCTGAACCAGATGGTCTTTAAGGGTTTCTTCCAACTCAAAAATTCTATGATTCTATGATTTTAAGTTTCTGTGGAATCTCAACTTCTAGAGACAAC
This sequence comes from Oreortyx pictus, assembly GCA_036925125.1. Taxonomy (NCBI): domain Eukaryota; kingdom Metazoa; phylum Chordata; class Aves; order Galliformes; family Odontophoridae; genus Oreortyx; species Oreortyx pictus. The sequence continues at coordinate 5,715,532 of JAUPFR010000024.1, read as the reverse complement.
CATCTGCCTCTGCAGCAAGTTGCTAGGAGTGAGACTTACTGAGTCAAACACATACTCATATGTATGTTTGCAGACATGCATGTGTTCATATACACATACACATCTTTTAAATATAACGTTTTAGCATTTAAGTAGTGTTCTCATCTTGTTCAGGCCAATACCTGATCCATAACAACCCACAGTCATTATGAATCAGCTTAAATCCCTTGTCTGACAGTGATGGATGTTTTCAGCCTTCTTGAAAATTCATGAAATTTCCTGCAGGATTTGAATCTGAATGCTTGCAGACTTTGTTGTACTTGAAGACAAGGCAAACTACATCCTGAGCAACACCAACAGGATTGTGTCAAGCAAATAAAGGGAAATTAGTTTTCTTTCTGGTCAGTGTCAGTGAGGACAAATATTACTTCTTGTGGCTGTTTTTGGGTCTTACAAATAGGTTTGTGGCCATTTTAAAACAGACAGGTAGAAGGCAGAGAGAAACCAGTTCGTGGTGAAGAAGACAGATCTGGGTCACACGGCTCACAAGGAAAGGTGGAGAGTAGTGTTGGGTGATCCAGCTGAAGGTGAAGAAAGTTGTGCTGGTGATCCAGGTGAAAGCAAAGAGATATGTGTTGGGTTATCCAGGTGAAGAGGGACTTTAAGAAAGATCTAATTGCAGAATCACAGAATCACAGGAGTTACAAGGCACCTCTGACATGGGGCAACAGACAAGAGTTGCCGATTGGGAGGTTCGGTTTGGGCATCAGCAAAAATACAGGTTTGTGACAGTACCACAGGAATGGAGTCACACTTCCTCTATGACACTCAAAGTCTTGTGTTTGATCATAACAAGCCTCCCTTGACTGCTCAGGAATAGGGCTGGTTGGAGAAACTGTGCTCCTTAGGGGTCCTCATTCCTTCCCTTAATATTAATCTTCTGGCAACAATGTCCAGTGGATTGTCTGTAGCTGCCAGTACCCAGCATTTCAGGAGAAAAAAATGATGACATGTTGCTTTTCTGCTTCTTGGTGAGGCTTCTTTTGGAGAAGAGCTGGAAAATCTGACTGCTGCAGTGAGCATCAAATCATCTTGTCCATTAACCTTCTGAATTAAATTCAGCAGGAATTTGCTGATGCTCACATTGCTGGAGGTGGAGGAGCTTTTCTCTCTGCAAGGTAAGGTAGCTTTTAGGTATCATTATTTTTTGGAGTGTTTTTCCTGTGCTGCTGAGTACAACACTTTATGAAGGCTGTTGAATCATAGAATCACAGAATCACAGAATCATTAAGGTTGGAAGAGACCCCTAAGATTTTCTAATCCAACCATCTACCTGCCACCAATATTGTCCACTAAACCATGTCTCTAAGTGACCCATCTCCATGTGTCTTGATCACCTCCACAACCTCTCTGGGCAGCTCATTCCAGCGCCCAACCACTCTGTCAGAGAAGTTCTGTCTTATATTCAACCTGCATCTCCCCTGGTGCAACTTGAGGCCATTCCCTCTCAATACATGTTGAGAAAAAGTTCAGGAAAGCTCAAACACATGACTTTCCTTACAACAATTAGCCATAAAAATTCAGATGAATTAGTGTCTTTGGGACTTGTATTCCACTGGACTGCTCCCCTTGGATTGACTTGGGAGAGGAATCATTTCCATCTGAGCACAATGTTGTGTTTCTTCTACAGTGAAATCCATCCGACCTGCACCCTTCCATGTGAGACAGGCTGCCCAGGGAGGTGGTGGAGTCATCATCCCTGGAGGTGTAGAAGAAAAGGTCAGATACTCACTGAGGGCTGTGGTCTAGAGTGGTCACAGACATGGGTTTGTGTTTGGACTTGACCTTAGTGGCCTTTCCAAACTTAATGATTCTGTGATTCTGAGGGATGGCTCCTGACCACAGACTCACACCCTCCTCTGAGATAACCACTTGTACCAATTCTTTGCCATGTAGGAAAAAACTTCAACATCTCCACAAAACATTTGTTTCTTCATCTAAATTTTCATGGAAATATTGAGTGAGAAGTAACAAAACTTTGGATGTCAGAGGACTATTTATACAGGATGCTCTGTGCTGATGTGGAGGTATGTCATGAGTATTTGTGTAACAACAAGTGATAGCTGGAGACAGTTTTTTCTTGAATCCCTGGCACATACAGAAAAGTTACTTCTTGGAAAATATCTTGAGCTGCTGACAGCAATGCACTGGTTCAGTGAAGCAGCAGATTGTCTCTGTTTGGAAAGTGGGAACATCACTCCCAGCACTTGCTAAGACATTCACAAAACGAGCCTGCTTGTCTCTATAAACTGAGCTTTGAAGTGTGTTTTGGCTACAGTATGAATCAGATGCATGGGATGTGAGTGCCAGCAAAGGAGATGAAGCTTACATTTTCAAAAGGGTGACTGTGGCAACTGACTTACTGTTGGAAAAGGGAAAAAGAAGATAAAAAATAAGATTATGTGATCTATTTTTGCGGCCTACAGCATGGAAGATCAGCAGGCAGTTTCAGAGCAATCTTTGTTATTTGTTGTTTGGGGCCCAGCTCTGTCTCTGGTCATTTTTTTTCTTCTTGGTTAGTGCTCCGTGACTGATGAGGATCTCAGTAAAACACAAATTGATTTGCTTGGTTTTCATGGTCACCTCTGGACTGTAATTATTCAGGCAGGAAAAATTAATTAGTCCAGTGTGGGCCGACTGCTGCTCTCCAAGCACTGCTGAATCTTAATTGGAGAGCTCCAGAGAAAGGTGCTGATTCACAGTGTTGCACGATAGGGTGGGGATTTTTCCAGAGAAAGTGGGTGAGGGGCAAAGGGGGCTGAAGGTCGAGATGAGGTGTGTTTTGTATTCCATCTTGAAGTGCTGTACCTTCTTCTCTCTGCTTAGCTGTGCTAATGAGCCATTAAATCCACTTGCCTCTTCATAACAGCAACTAAAACTGAAAAGATAAGTCTTACATCATTATGCTATATCCACAGATCTTATAATCATAGAACAATAGTATCATTAAGGTTGGAAAAGACCTCTAAGACCACTCAGTCCAATCCCAACCCATCTCCACCATGCCCACTGACCACGTCCCTCAGTGCCACATCTCCAGAGTTATTGAACACCTCTACAGACAGTGACTCCTTTAATTTCCTTGGCAGCCTGTTCCAGTGCATTAACACTATTTTAGAAAAGAAATTTTCCCTAATATCCAGCTGGAACCTCCTGTGGTGCAACTTGAGGCCATACCCTTCCAACTATTGCAGGTATGCAATATTCACTAGGGAAAATTGAGAGAGTTGAACAGGTTTTTCTCAGCAGATCAGCCCTACTCATGGACTTGATAAGTAAATGAAGTTAGTTTTCTTTGCACTCTGGCCTTATTTGCCACATAGAAGAAAAGGAATTATCTGTAGTTAGTCATCTGAACTACAAACATACTGTATTAGAATGAAGGCTAAGACTACATCTGGATGCCAGTTTCAATGACTGCAGTTCAAAACTCCACCAAAGCCTCAGATCTTATGATTTCTTGCTGCTTTTCATCTAACAAATTTCCCTGTCTCTTCTTCTTTTGTCCAGGACAAAGGAAAGAAAATGAGGGACATTTACAGTGCAGAATAATCCTGACAACACAGGGAAATGCACTGAAGAAACTCAGTACATTCTGATAGACACCGATACACCATACTGAGCCTCCTAGGTAAGGATAATTATTCCAGTAAGTATTGGGCAGGAAAAGTCTAACTTGGCAACAATACTGTAGAAGATGACTGGGAGGCAATAATGGATCATGAGGCAAACATGAGTCATGCATAACACATTACTGTTGAAAGAGAAAATAGGAACATATATGTATACATATTTTTATATATATAGAACTACCATTTTTTAATCATGTGCAGTAAATTTTTATTACGCTCAGTACTGGTAGGGTCATTGTGGGAGTACTATTGGGAAATCACATTTCAAGAAAGAGGTAGATGAATTGGACAGAAGGGGAAACGGATTTGAGACATTTGTCCAGACAAAGAGCTGATATGGGGACATATGAAAAGAATGAGGGAATAAATTTGTTTTCCATCTCTCTTGTGGATAGGGTAGAAACTACTGGGTTTAATTTGCCTGACAAGATTTAGGTCACAGTCACCTGGGAGACAGTGGACTATTTTGAAGAACACACAAGACAAAACTTCTATCAGTAGTGATGTGTCATTTCTCACATATAGAAGTGGAGCGATGGACTAGGGGACTCCACAGACTCATTTTCAGGCCCATTTCCCATGCTTTCACGGTAGTTTTCTAGCTTGTAGGTTCAAGTGATGAACCCCAGGGCTGGCTTTGAGCTTGGTTCTTTGTAAGTATTTATTATACAGGTGCTTGCTTTTGCCAGTGACCTTCACCTTTATTTCTGTTCTACAGGACAATTTTCCAGGAAAGTTGGAGCTACTGGGGCATCATCCCTGTAATTAAACCATTTTCTTGTGAAGGTGGGTGCCTCAGGATTCAATCTGACAGAGATGTGCCCTTTTCCTATGTCACCACAATGCATTTCAGCCACCATGTTGACCTCAGTTCTGCATAGGCTTGAGTGAGTACTTGGAACTTATATATTAAAAGTTCTTTTCATTCTATATCATTTGTGCAAAATGAAACTTTATTGGAAAAAAATTACAATTTAAATGCTCAGGTTTTAACAAACCTACTAATATCTAAAACCGATATTTTAATCATAATGATGATCATAATGATAAACATCTATCAACTTATTTAATTGCTGTGTTTGTTGAGCAGCTCAGCCCTTTGTTGAGACACTCTAGGAATATGTGTCTGCCTTGTATTATCAAATATCACTTCCCTCTGAACCATTTCAATCAACAGAGTTATCTCATTCCTCTGTCAGTGCTGGTAGAACCTCCTAACTTTATGTCACCTGCAAATCTCAAAGCTCATTCCTAATGTTTAGTCTTCAGTCATCACGACCATACTGAACTAATCCAACTTCAAAGTCATCTCTTTCCATTGGTTGGGTCTCCCTTTCAGCTTACATTTCTCCATTAGTCTACACTTCTTTAGCAGCTATGCTTTCAGAAACTGTTTCTGAGTGTCAACGCAGGTAATGCCTTCTTTTCTGATAATTCTCTCTTCAGCATGAGCTGTTGCAAACTCACTTTGTTCACTTTCAACTCCAGAACCCAAATTTGTGTCTGATGTCTCAGAAGTTCACAGAAATTGAGTCTGATCTCTTGTGTAAGGGAGCACATATCCTACAAAAGAAAGTTAATAAATTATTATGAAACAACTCAGATTTGATTAAGTACCTTGCAAATTTCACATTTTTTTTTCTACTTTTCCGATTTACCTATTCTTGCCAAAAACCTTTGCGTAGTATTGGTGTCAAACTAACAGGCCTGCACTTGTCTGGATCACTCTTTATCCTCTTCCGGACAGAGGAATTACGTTTGCTACCCTCTCTTTCTGAGGACTAACCATGATTTGCATAATTATACACTACACTTTATACACTGTCCCTACTTGACTTTTTGTTCTGTTCCCCCTGGTTTCTGTGGCTTAAGTACTATTTACTCTTGTTGTTTGATTTCCTATGTGAAATAGGTTCCCAGTCCTTCTTACTTTATTTTTAGACTTCGCATTTTCTGAAATATACCTCTTTTCACTGCTCTCTCTCTTTTGAATTTTGAATTTTAAGTAACCGTGCCTTCTCTGCACTCAAATCCCAGAACTGCTTAGTCAGACTCAATAATTCATATCTTTAGATTTTAAAGTTTGATTTTCTAAGCCTCCAAGCCTTTATTCTAGACCTGGTTTTGTCCATCTTGAAATGTGAAATGAGAAAAGACAGCTCATAACACTTTATTCAAATTTTACTACATTTAATGCCATACGGGAGCTAGGGCTAAAATGATTTTATACTTTCCCACTTTTGTGAAGAAATCCATCAACTAAAATACCCGAGCCAACATAAGTGGTAATTATCTTTCAATCCATTGCTGAAAGTTAAAGTCTCCCATAATTCCCATTATTGTGTAGGAGTCTGATGGCTGAAGAGAGACTAATCACTACTGTGTGGGAGTCAGGGCCAAAGGGCAGGATGGCAAGACTGCCTTTTTCTTAAGGAACCCACTTTGATTTGGATCAACCCACTCTTTTGCTGTGCCATGGAATTTCATTTCTCTACCCTCTGCTTCATGCTAACACAAAGCACCATCTTATTCCATCCATCTGCTCTGGTTTCCAGCCTCCTTAAGGTTCATCAGTAGCTGCATGAACTCATGCCTTTGGATCGCCCTTTTGATCTTGACACGTCGTAACTGTTTTGGTTCTGATACATCATCTCAAAGTTTGCCCAACAGTTAAGTCTTCTTCTCACTGTTCTCCATCACTTTAAGTAGACTGTATTGGATTCACTTTTTGGCATTGTCTCTTGCTCTGGCAGGTTTCTCAGTCCATACAACCAGTCTTCAATAGAAGTGACTGGGCCTTGTCCCACCCCTGTATAATTCTGGAAATCAGCCATTCTCTCTGCTTAGTAAAGGGAATGGATTCCCTTCACCTTTTTGCAAAAGCACTGCAGTCTTTTGCCATCTTCTCAATTTTATGGTATGAGTTTTTCCTTCCAATGAAGGGTAGATATATGAATGTTGTCAACAATTTAGAAACATGACAATGGAAATGAGATTTTGATGCAGAATGGATTTAAAAAATGTTCACCTTTTCCAGTGACAATTGTGAAAAAAAATTGGAGACTAAAATTTAGAAATTGTGTCCATGGAATTAGAAGAAATATTATTTTTCTGGAGTTGGAAGTGTTTTTCATTCGTTCAGTTGAGCAGGCAGAGCACTGGATACCTGCACGCACTCAACTCACGGTTGATACCCAATATGACCTATAGGAAGCTCTGCTTATCCCTGTCCCTCTGTTTCTCCTTCCATTCTGTCCTGTCTGTTCATATTACCAGCTCTCAAATTGCTCCTGATATGTGTAGGCACAGCACCCAGCACAGCTTTGTTCCAGGCTCCAGCAGGACCTTTAGGCACTACCATCCTACGAACAAATAACAATGATAGTGAGTGTAATTACAATCATCAAACCACTCCAGCTCTGCATCATTAGCCATGCCCTGAGCTAAATAACTTTTTAATCAGCCTGATATGTCATCTGTGGCTTTCTTCACTGTCACTGGAAATCCAGCAAACTCTGCCCTTCATGTTTTTTGATTAGACAGAGGGTTCGCAATGGCAGGCGTCCATTTCTCTGTGCAGGAAGCAGTGAGACCTTTCATCTTTTCACAGAATATTGCACCATCGTGCCATGTATTAAGCTAATATCTAAGCACCATGAATCACAGCATGTCTTCAAATACAAAACAGTAAAAAAATAAAATAGTACAAAAGATAAATATAGGAAATAATTCATGCAGAATCGTAAGTCAAACTTCAAGAAACCTCCAAATCTTCCTTCCAGAAGAGTTTAGTTACCTCAGAGACTAGGGTATTGGTAAAGTCTGCCAGGATAATAGTACTGACCATAAAATAACAAAAGACCGTGGTGAGTGTGGCAGGCACATGATGCTGAAGTCAGAAGAAGTAAGAAGACATTTCAGCCCACTCGGCCACCAGTGAAAGCTTCACACCAAGTCAGGTGAGCCCTCCTTTCAAGATATCCATTCCTTCTCCTCGTTTCTCTGATGGCTTCCTCCAGAATGGGGTTGTTTGTTAAGGGTTTAGAGATTGTAGCAATCCAGAAAGTTGTGGTATTCGCAGGACAGACCATAAAAAAAAATGTGAGAAGATCTCCCTTATTGTATGTGTGTGTTTGAGATGAGTTTCTTGGTTGTTTTGTTTGTTTGTTTGTTTGTTTCTGGTGGGGGAAGAAGACCAAGAAAATCCATCTGAAAGCTATAGACAATTCAAAGCCCTGTCACAAGAGACATCTGGAAATCTGGCAATTCCTATATTTTAAATTTGCATTTTGGATTGACACTATAATTAACATTTTTAAATATTTAATCAAGGACTGTAAAAAACAACACTGACTTCCTGAAAAATGCTTTTCCTATCTCTGCTACCCCATGGAAAAAAAAAAAAAGGAAAACAAAAAACTTCCATTAGATTTCTCTGTTTTGTGTCTTTCAGTGGAACCAGATATTAATCCAATGAATCATTTTCCTTAATCATATACCTATTTCTTTTTCTCATCAGTCTTTTATGAAGAACCTTATCAGAAGCATTGCAACAATCCAAGCAAATTGCATGCACTTAGGTCATCTTGCTCTTCAATTGTATTAAGTTTTTCAGGTTAACAAGACATGCTTTTCCCTTCAGAAACCATGATGGTTTGACACAATCAAGCTACACTGCATTCATCTAAACGCTGAATTATTTGATTCTTAATTAGACTGTTTCTCTGAGACCAGTGTTTCTGACTCCAGTGGGCAATTTTCTAATCTTTTCAGTAATTGTTACTAGTACAGATGTAAAGTCCACTGCAAACACTGGAAAAACAGCCTCAGGATCTCCTTTAAAATCTGTGCAGCTATCCGGTTTTTCTATGATTCTTCCTGTAGACTGGACAACTGCTCTTAACATGTTCTTCCCCTACTTAACTCCAGCTGCCGCTTTTGTTAGCACACACTGTCATGCAAAGTCATTCAAAGTATGATTTCCAAGATTGATGGACAAAATTCATGGCACTTCCAACTGCTCTGTGGATGACATCTGTCTTTCTTTCTCTATCCAGTCATTCTCTGATAGACTATACGTCCTACATAGGACATAAGGGGGTGAAGCAGCCAATGACCTTAGAAACAAAGCATAAAAAATAACTTCAAATAGTTGGACACTGAATAAGAGAATCATTAAGGTTGGAAAGACCACTAAGACTATCCAGTCCAACCATCAACCCATCACCACTGTACCACTAAACCATGTCGCTCAGTGTGAGAGCAACACTGGACTGGAGCTCTAAGGACTGCATCTAGAGATGTCTTTTATGTTTATCACACAGTTGTGGAGATGGCTCCATTGGCTTTGTCTTGCTTTTTTCACGTTTTTCATGTTTTCATCTCTGAAGATGAACCCTCTGCTGGGCAGAAAGGAGGAGATGTGATTCAGAAATACAGTAAGTACAAGTACTTCATTCTTCCATCAGATGAAAGCACTCACTGTTCTCAATTGAATTGGTTTTGTGGAGTGGGAAAGGCAGCATTTTCTGAAAGAGCAGTTGGGCACTGGCACAGGCTGCCCAGGGCAGTGGAAGTGTTCAAAGAACACGGAGATGTGGAACTGAGGGATGTGGTTGGTGGGCAAAACTGGTAGGATGGTGGATGGTTGGACTGGATGATCTCACAGGTCTTTTCCAATCTCGTTGATTCTATGATTGCTGGAGTCATTTTTTATCCACCACTTTTCCGTTGCTTTATGTTCTTTAACTACTGCATATTTCACAGTTTTATGAGTATTTTTTTCCCTTTGTCTTCTCTCACCCAGCACTGACTGTATTGTTACTTGTGCATGTCCAGACTAAGTAGCTTTCTCCATTCCCTCTGTTTCTTCCCTGTGTCTCGTCTCCCTTCCCTGCAGCTGGACAGCATTGCCTTGATCAGTGAAGTGGCAACATGTCCCTTACACCATAAACTGCTGAAATTACAGCTATGGCTATGGAGCACAGCTGCAGACTAACAGCAGACCACCAATCACTCACATTTCTAAACTGCTTGTCGCAGTTCTTCAGTGTGTAACTGTGATGCTGCCTAGAGCAATCTCATCTCTTAGGCATCCACCCATTTTTTCTCTTCCCAGACCCTCAAGGTATCCTAGTCAAGCCTCCTCCCATCATCTTGCCCCATCTGTTTGTCCCACATTCCTCTTTCCTCGGGACCCATCTTTTCTTTTTAGCAATCCTAGCTCCCACTGCTTGACTCCCCACCTCCCAGTTGGCTACAGCTGAACTGCTGAAAAAGATATAAATAAGAGAAAAAGACAGTGAAGAAGACACCTAAAAATCTCTAAAAAGCAGGCATTTGAAAGAATAGACACTTGATAAATGGAGTTGAGATCAACATGGAAAAATCTGCAGTTACAGAAATTCCAGTAGTGACACAGATCCAACATGAGATGGTATTGCTTCACTGAGAAGTAAAGGTGCCAAAAGTATGTGTGTGTGTGTCTGTTTTGTTGTGTATTTGGGAAGAACAGGTTAACGAACACTGTGCGTTCAATTAGGTGATTTCTTTGTTGTTGGTAAAGGGAATTGTGAGCATGTAATGGACTTCATTAGGGAACCAATTTTGAATGACTGGCCCAGGGGGTAGAAAAAATTACAGCATGTGATATAACTAAAATCAAAATGATATTTATGGTTCTAAAGCCATTAGGCATTTCAAAGTCTACTTATCCAATGAAGAATATGTTAGAGTTTCTGCTGAACGTAATACATGGCTCAGTTCCAGGACCAGAGGTCCAACATTACAGCTGAGACTTGATGTGGGTGAAACACAAGTTGAAGCGGCAATGATGTAATGATGATAAGACCCTCACAGAAAGCAATATTTGGCAAAGAAAACCTAGTAAAAACCTTTTATTTTTTTTTATGTGGTAAAACGGTATGGACATCCACAGAGAAAACAGTTTGCCTCCCCTTCCAAAGGATAACTTCACTCCAAGCACATCTTCCACCTGTTGTTATCACTGCAGGTTATTCATTCACTGAGGAAACATGCAGCAGGGCTGTGCTCTGTATATACCAGCTCCTCTCTCCCTCTCCTTTCTTCTTACGTTTGCTCTGCTGTGGATCCACCACAGACTGCATTCTTTGTCAAGAATATTCATCTATCCTGGCAAGTGTTCTCCAAATCCTGCCAGGAACATCTTCTCCACAATGAAGCACCTCCTTCTCCTCCTCCTCTGACGGTTCCCTCCATTGTTATTTATTTATTTATTTTTGTTCTCTCCACCCCTCTCCTAATATTTTCTGCTCTTTCCTAAACCTGCTTTGAAAGAGGCACCCTACCTTAGCTTGTCATCTGAGTTTTGGCCTACGATGAGTCTGTCACTGTGTCCAGCACAGGGCAGCCTCTGAAGTTTTCCCACAGAGGGCTCTCCTGCATCACTCCCTTGCTGCAAAAATCTTCATGCAAATGCTCAGTATCTTTTAAAAGAGACTGTTTTTCAAAACACAGAGTGGAAAAAATGTTCCTTTACATGCTTCTGCATTACAGCCTCAGAATAATAGAATCATAGAATATCCTGAACTGGAAGGGATCACAGGGATCATCAAGTCCTGTAGGCACAGAGAACATAAGGGTGTTCTTGAGTCACTGGATTGAGTCCCATTCACAAATTTTCCCAAGTCCATTACAAAGAATCACGGAATCATAGAATCATTTGAGTTGGAAGAGAAACTTAAGGATCAAGTAGTCCAAATCCCCTGCAATGAAGAGGGACACCTACAGCGTGATCAGGTGCTCAGAGACCTGTCCAGCCTGACCTTGGGTGTCTCCAGGGATTGTGCATTCACCACCTCTCTGAGCAACCTGTGCCGGTGCCTCACCACCCTGACTGTAAAAAAACTTCTTCATATCCAATCTAAATCTCCCCTCTGTAAGTATGAAACCATTTCCCCTTGTCCTGTCACAACAGACCCTGATAAAGAGTCTGTCCCCTTCTTTCATACTCAGCCATCCTTTGTAAAGCCTATAGTAAAGCTAGGTCATGACATGAATTTAAAGTATAATATGGTGATTCGGATCTGTCTGTTGTTCCCTACTTCTCCCTGTATTGCAAGAAAAATCAACAGACTGCCAACTTTCAGGTGCAATGAGATAATTTTCTCTGCTGAAGATCTTGAGCTGCTGCTGTCTAGAAATAAGCAGTGCCATTCCCTCCTCCCCATGCTGGTTCTTCCCCACCAAACTTAGGCATAATCTACAAAAACAAAAAAAAGGAGCCAGCCAAAACCCAGCTAAGGAAGGCAGTGGTGCAGACTGTGGGAAGCCTGTGTTCAAATCTCTCTTCTCCCTGAGGCTCTGAACCTGTATTCTACCACAAGCTGTTTGCTGCCATATGGCTGAGAGGAGGGAGGGAGAACATCTCTCTTGCTCTTTCCATTTATTGTTGACATACAATGCTGCCGTTATAAAGCCTCAAACAGTGAGATACATAGAGGGCTCCTCTCACATTGTCTCTATGCCCTAAGGGGAACAGCTTCAATTTGATAGATGCCTCACCACGAATCCGAAGTTTTAAAGCTTTGTGGATCTGTCCCTTCAGACAGGTGGGAAGTTTGCTCCATCACCCAATGTAAACTAGTGCTGTGCTAATCTAGTGAGTGAGAAAGAATGAAACCCTCTGCTAGAGAACTTAACACTTCAGATCAGCCCTATGCTTGCAGAAGGATCCTGAGACCTCCTAATTCCTATATTCCTATACGCACTCTCACCATGCCACAGTTCTACCATCTTCAGGCCAACATCCTGATCCAAATCTGGTGCAGCTATGGATGCTCCGACCATGCCTGGGAGGTGGACCTATCCGTGGTACCGGAGACCAGCTCATACGAACTCCATCCATACCATCTGCAGGAACTCATAGAATCATTAAGGTTGGAAAAGATCTCTAAGATCATCTAGTCCAACTCCTTTCAATGGGAACTTGCATGATATAACAACAGTATCCCATGATGGAAGGACAAAGCTTGTCTGATCCCTGAGATACAGGCACCATTTATGAAATGAGCAAAAGGGATCTGCTTTTGCCCTGATATGCAAGAAATCACTGCCCCTGAAAATCTGATTACTATGCTTTGATGACTTCATCACCGTTTTTGTACTGCTTTGTATGCAAGAAACGGGAAAGAAAAACTGCTCTGACCTGCCCCAGGCACACTGCGATCTGGTGGCAGAGCACAGCCATGCCAGCATGCAGGAAAACTGCGTGATCCCCACAGTGCCTGGATGCAACGTGCGTTTCCATGCACACACCCTGACGCCAGCAGGCGGTCAGTCCCCAGCTCAGCTCTCTGTTCCTTGATTTTGCTTTAATGGCTCCTCTGAGACGCTGCCTCGGTGCTGTGAGTTTATGAATGTGACATATCATTCAATATCATCTACCATAAGCCATTCTGTTACCATAGCAACTGCCTCCTTAGCCTGGTTCCTGGGGCTCCTCGGGTCTGCTTGATATTCACCTTGACACCTTTGGTGAAGGCCTGGGGGTGCACACGAAGTGTGAAAACACCTGGTGCCTACTGGGCAAAGTAAGTCCTCCCCCAAGGGATGTGCACGTGGCACTGTCTCCAAGACAGGGGCTCTCACCCCTCTGACTAAAGATGTCTGATAAGGGCAAAGAATTAGGCTTAATAGCAGTGAGATGCCTAATCAGACAATTTTTCAAGAGATAATGCAGTGATAATGGTGAATACATTTGTATCCAGCCATTACCCAGCTTTTTGTGAAAGGTCTCATTGACTGCATCACGGGCTCTTCTGCTCCATCCCAGCACACCAGCTGTCTCTCCAGCACACCTACATATGGGCAATTTTGGTTTGGATGTGTCCCCACTGGAGATTTTCATAGGTCTGTTCCAAAAGCCCATCACAAACCGAGCGGGGGGCAGAAATTCACAGCTGCTGAAAGGCAGCATCTGTACTCAGCACTGGCGAGGCCACTCCTTGAGTTCAGTTTTGGACCTCTCACTACAAGAAGACACTGAGGAATAGGAGTGGGTCCAGAGAAGGGCAAAGGAGCTGTGAAGGGTCTGGAGTAAATTGGGACTTATGGGGACTGGCTGAGGGAAATGGGATCATTCCATCTGGAGCAGAGGAGGCTCAGGAGAGACCTCATCATTCACTACAACTCCTGAAAGGAGGCTGTGGTGAGATGAGGGTCAGCCTCTGCTCTCAGGTAACAGAGACAGGACGAGAGGTGATGGCTTCAAGTTGTGCCAGGGGAGGTTCAGGTTGGATATTAGGAATAATTTATTCTCAGAAAGAGTAGTGATGCACTGGCACAGGCTGCTCAGGAGGTGGTGGAGTCATCGCCCCTGGAGTGTTCAAGCACTGTGGAGGTGTGGCACTGAGCAGCGTGGTTAGTGGGCATGGTGGAGACGCGTTGGGGTTGGACTTGATGATCCTATAGGACTTTTTCCAACCTTAACAATTCTAAGATTCTATGATAATTCTGTAAGGAAGAGTTTGTGCTGTTAGAAACATCTCCTGAAAGGATCGCTGATCTCCTGTTTACCCTTCATTTGATATTCAATTAGATGGGAGGACTTCAAAGAAAGGAAGCAAACTGCACAGAATCTATAGCAGGTCACAGCAGCAGTAGGCTCCTGCTAGTTGCTGCAGCAAGAGAATGGGTGCTGGGAGAGGAAAATTGTAAGCAATGTGCCTAAGATCTGGGGATGCCCTGTGCTGCCTTTACAGTTGTGAGCTCCTCCTATGATGTTTGTACTACTGCAAAGGCTTTCAGCTAGCTAGGAAACAATCAAAGAAAGGTGGTGGTTTTTTGTTTGTTTTTATCAGGAGATTTTGTAGTCTATTTGAACGTCTCATGCTTTGATACTGCTCTCATTAGGAAGATGTCTTAAGGCAGAAGTGCCTCCTTTGCTCTGTAGCTCTACCATTGGGGAGAGGCCAGGTTCAAACCTGTTTTCCAGCTTGGGAGAAAGGAATGCTGGCTTTTACACATATTTCACTATTCCCAAGAGTGTGTTCCTTTACCAGTGAACTGCAAATTCCCAAGTCCAAAGCAGTAACAAGGGGACTCTGTAGGCCAGACCCATGGCAACAACCCACTGAGCTCAGTTCTGCTTTCTGGTCCCTGTGTCTCTAACTCCACTCAGCCTTCACATGACACTGGGCACATTGTAGACATTTTCCCTCAGTTCCTAGCTGAGATCTGTGGTGAGAAGCTCACACAATCTGTCCACGTCTTGCCTGTTCTCCATTTGTGCTTACGTATTTTGCACGGCAGGAGCACCATGACAACCTTTACAGCAGAGTGCTAGAACCATTGAGTCATAGAGCACCTCCAGTTCAGGAACCCATAAGGATCACTGAGCCCCACTCCTAAATCATCAAATCATACTCCTAAGTGTGTGAGTATTTCCCCTCACTCATCAGAGCAGCTTTCAGATCTGTATTGGGGTATCCCAAACAGCCCCTCTGGTGCCTTTTCACAGGAGCGTGTTCTTCCCATTTCTACAATACAGAAATGACACTGAAGCTGTCTCCTCCTTTACCTAAACTTTAATGAGCAGTCAATACAAGCCCCAGAGTGGCTCTGAGCTCTAGCAACAGAGAGATACCACAAAGCAAGGGTCTAAATGCAGGCAAACATGAATTTTGCAACCAAAGGCAGGACTGAGAAAGCTGTTTTTTTTTCTCTCCATCTTACATGAAGAAGGGAAGGCCAAGATGGGGTGGGGAATTCCTGCTGCAGTGTCTTGATACTTTGAAATAATTTGTGCACATCTGAGAACATTTAATCTTCTCTAATACCTAAAGATTATCAAAAGAAGTTGTCAGGTTTTATGGTAGAGATTGAATGGGGAAGGGAAGCAGAATGTTAATACTAAGATATCTTTCCTGTCTGGACTGGTTTAACCTGTGATAAGATGTGAGGTTAGGATGTACTGTCGCAGTGCTTGATCTCAGTCCAAGACAAGTTTTGAGCAATTGCTCAAGGGCATATTTGAGCAAACAGAGCTGTTCTGGATTCAGGCCAGCTTCTGGGACTGGATTTGAAGAGCCATAGTCTATGTATCTACAGACAAGTTCAACAAAATGCTGGAGGAATTTTGTCATGGGAATATGATCAGAAAAGGCAATAACCCCTTCCCTACTCTCTGTAAGTTTCTAGACACTCTTCTGTTCTCATCACTCTCCATATAGCTAATCTGTGCCAGGAACACCTGGGTACTGTTCAGGGGAGGAATACAAGCAACATTACATTTTGCAGGAAATATGCTGATCGCCTGGCACTTTCACTTGCCTGTATTTGTGTGAGAAATGACCATGAAAGGCTTGTGCTATCCTTACAATGTGCTATAGGAAGCAACTCCTAGCAATATAAGAATCCAATTCCATTCAAGAAACCAAAAACCTCCAGCTACAGATGTTCCAAGTGAGGTATATAGCTGAAACAGGTACAAAGAGGAGCTGTGAGGATGGTACCTGCACAGGCCAATGTATGCGATCTGCCTCACTCCTTGTATTTGAGATTTACGCAGTCATGAAAGGATGGAAAAGCCCTCAGGGGACCTCTAGTCCACCTTCCTGATCCAAGGAGGGCTAAATTCAAAGTAAAACCAGACTGCTTGTAGCTTTGTGCAGTCAAGTTTTTAAAATCTCCTAGGGCTGAGATTTTTGACCAAGCCTTTGTTATACATCCCTGCTTAGTCATGCCAAACAAACTCAATTCTCTCAACACCCCTCAGTATTTTAGCCACTGGACTTTGCAGAGTTTGTTGACATCTTCATTGTACTGGAGTGCCGTCAAACTGTCCACAGTTTTCTAGATGCAACCCTAAGAGTGCTGAGAAGAGGGTAATGAGCCCCATCCCATCTGTGTTCTTGCTAATACAGCCCCATTTGGGGTGTAGATGCTCTGTGAGTTGGTGTACAAGGGAGAAAATCACAGATGGATCAAAAAAGGCTAAGGATGAATTCACAGATCATAAGTTTAGATTGGGAAGCGTAAGGCACAGTGAAAGTAGGAATCTGGGGAAAACGTTCAGTTTCAAGTTGAGAGTGAAGAGTGAAAAGCTAAAGAATAAGGATGGCAACATCTTAAGATACCTGACTGGAAGTGTGAGGCACCCTGAACAAGATGTCCTTGTCTGGGTTGCCACGGATGAGTGGGTGTTGACAGGAATTATTGACAGGTATCCCAATGTCTTAACACAGAATGCCATACCTGGTTTGGGCCAGATTACTCACACCTTTCAAACCCAAAGTGGAAGGCCTAGGATAGATCAAACCCATGTCAGGTTCCCGTGGGCTCAGAATTTCACTGTCCCAAATTCAGGAGATTTGGGGTTTTAAAAATATTCTCTGAGCCCATGAGTTGGAAGACTAAGGCAAGAAAAATGAAATGGATATTCCATAGGAAACTGTTTGGACAGTTTCCCAGTTGCAGATTTGAGAATCAGAGGTGGGGGGAAATAGCAGGAGAGTAAAAGAATCAAAGGAATATCTCCAAAGCTATACTTTTTAAAAAATAAAAAACATTTAATTTACCCACATGCATTTCTCTTGGCATGTTCCTTCCACTGCTTTGATAAGAAAGACAATAAAGAAATGTCATGGAAGAAAGGAAGAAATTTCCTTCCCCTCCCCCAATAACCTGTTTCCTTTGTCTATTTTCCCAAAATGAAAAGATTAAAAAAAAAAAAAAAGGAAAGAAAGAAAGAAAAGAAAGTAAAAAAGCTGAAACTGTTTCTGTGATTTAACAAGGCCAAGGCCATTGTGGAATATATTAAAGAAACTGCAGAAACCAAGGGCTTCCTTTGATGTAGAGCCTTTGAAAAACCAAAGCTGTGAGAAACAGCCCTGACCCATACATGTCCCAATGAAGGGAAGAATATGACTTGTCACACCGAAGACAGGTTTAGGTCTCTGTCTGTCAAAATCATGTGAAGGTGCCCTGTTCAAGTATGGTTTTGCTGACACTTGGTGTTGAATTGGCTTGTGCGCAAGGCCTGATTTAATCCAGCCAGAGTCCTGGGGCAAACAGAATGTCAGGGCTGAGAAGTGAGAAAGAAAGGCTGGGGGAGGATTCTGCTTGGTGACCGCAAGGTGTGAGAGGAGTGGAGAGATGGATGAGCCCCCTTTTCCCTCCATAGTATGTCCAGGAAGTAGGATGGGTTTATTGGTGTGTGTAAGAGGCAAAGAACTCTAACAGAGCAAGCTGAACATGTACAGCAACAGAGATGCTTGTTCTTCTCAGCAGTGAAGTGCTGAAAGTTCATCTCTTGTCTCCCATAAGGTATCCAGAGAGCACACTGCAACCCAGTGCTCACCAGAGCACTGCCACGTGAAATGGGCCATGCCCATGGATATGCTCATGACAGGAGGTGGTTCAGAAACTCCAGGCACAATGTCACAATCAGCTAAATACACTGTGCCCCTCAGATGCTCCTGATGTCAGGTAAGACCAAAAGGTTAAGTTGTTTGTAGCCTGGTGGAACACATAGTACTGAGGGGGATTGTACACATCGCATGCTAGGGGTTCTCCAGCCATTGAAATGGTGAGAGTAGGGCTGAAAGCAAAGCGTGAACTAGGTGTGAGGCCAAGGTAAACATCAACTGAGGCAAAAACAGTGTTTCTGTCAGATCCGTCTACCAAGTCTCCCAAGTTTTCATTTTAAAGCTGAGGAGCCCTGTCCTTATAGAAAGAGATTTCTTCACTGAAATGTGATGATCTATCTATATTTAGCTAAAATACAAGTTTGAAGGAAAGAACACATCTCTTAATCAAAACATCAGGACAGATCTTTTTGACTGAATTTCTACAAACAAACCAACAAACAACTAACACATTTGACAGTGGTAGAGGAAGTACGGTTTGTCTACTTTGCACTGCTTATGAAAAATCTGAGTGAAGACCCAAGTCAGGCAAAATGTTTCCCCAAATAATTCTTGAGACATTTTACCACAACCCCCTGTATGGAAAGATTAGATGTACTTGCTGGAAATGCTCCGTCCTCTCTATAGGTGAAGCTGTCACAAATTTCTGCTGCAATGTGTCAGAGCAAAGCATCACAGAGTCGTTTGAGTTGGAAGGTACCCTTTAAGGTCCCCTTGTCCAACTCCCATTGGAGAAGATTTCAGAGACTCTACATTTTCTCTGACTCTGTGTCCACACCTTATGGGAATAGCATGACTTAAAGCTGGTGCGTCATACCCACTAAATCGACAAATGGTTGAAGTTGGAAGGGACCTCTGGAGGTAATCTTGTCCAACTCCACACCTTCCTCTATCAGGTCACCTAGAGGCAACTGCTCAGGATCATGCCCAGACAGTGTCTGAGTGCTTCCACGAATGGAGACTGTACAACTCCCCTGGATGACCTGTGCAGTCTCCAGTTAAAAATCCAAATCCCTCATTGCTGGCAGTGAAAAACTATACATGGAAATGTCAAATGTACTGTCATCTGTGGTGGTGAGCATTTAAAGTGATGAACGGAGCACAGTGTGTTAGATTCAATCTGTAGGTACTTAACTGATAAGAGTAGCCCCTTATGAAGTCATAAGCACAATAATCCAATTGCAGTCAGCTCCAGGACTGTGTGTGTGACATCAGGGTCAGAGCTTCCAACTCACAGCTCAGTGCTGTGAGCTGTGGGCTTTGGGTATCTGTTAGCACCAAGGTGATGGAGATAAGTGGAGATAACAGCAGGGAAAAAATGTAACATAAAGACATCCCCAGGAGTCTCAGCCCAATGACAGATAAGATCAAAGTGCAGGAGAATGCCTGAAAGTGAAATGTGTTAGAAAGTAAAGACCTTAATTACAGTGACCATTTCTAACCCTACTATTTTTAGTAGCTTAGTTGCTAAAATACTACATTGAGTAGAGGTTGGTGCTGATGACTGCACAAGCAGGCTTTGCAAGAAGGAAGCAAGCAGGAGCACTGACAATCCAGATGCACCGTTGTACACCTCTGCAGCAATAAATAAATAAATAAATAAATAAATAAATAAATAAATAAATAAATAAAAAGAAAAACCTTATTCATTCATTCTGGTCTGAAAGTCCCCCTGGACCTACATGTTTGTAGAGGAAGAGTGTGTTGCAGGGTCTCTACATGCAAGTATTTCAGAGAAACACACACTGGTAGATTTCACTGGTAGATTAGGAGCAGGAATCCACAAGGGAAATTTGTTGAGAGAGCTGCCTGATTTGCAAGCACTTACGCAGACCTTAGTGATGCCTCCAGCACTGACTTTAACTTGCAGTTAGATTATTCAGGGACAAGCAGGGCTGGAACCATTATTAAGAAGTTTGACTTGTTTCTTGCACATGATTTGGGAGTTAGATCTGACATACATTACACTAACATTGTGAACTGCATGTCCCAGTCACGGAGCCAACACAACCAACCAGAGTGACCCTGAGGAGTTGGTTCATTTTACAGTAAGGGCAGTGAGGTACTGGCACAGGTTACCCAGAGAGGTGGTGGAGCCCCATCCCTGCAGACACCCAAGGTCAGGCTGGATGGGGCTCTGAGCACTGATGGAGCTGTGGGTGTCCCCATTCATTGCAGGAGTGCGGGACCAGATGGCCTTCAATGGTTCCTTCCAACTCAAACCATTCTATGATTCTGTAAGCGTTTCATGAACCAATAAATAGGAAAGTCACTTTCCATGGGATTATTACACGTCTCTTCTTGTCATTCTTCTGTTAGCTGTTTGTTGTCAGCCTCACTTACCAGAGTATTCTTCTTGTCAAAGTGAAACCAAAGAATTCATCTTTGTCATATTCAGACAACACTGTACTGAGCTTTACCCATGAAAAGTAAATCATTTATGTGAAGTGCCAATCTCTGCCTCAATCACGTAGAGACATGACCTTCATGCTGTGCCATGAAAAGGTCCACAGTGTGGTCTGACTGTTCAACACCTCTCCATTCACAGAAAGAAGCGGTGTTTCGGTAAGTACTAATTTTGATAACGAGTTTACAAATTACCAAAAGCTGAAGTCCAGTGTTAGAAAAATCTCTGTATCTCACCAATCCTTCATTGTGTTCCCCATGAGACCAGAGCTTCCCACATCCCCTCCATCCTTGCTTTCTTCAGTGCTACTCAGGGGGAATGGATGTGTTAGGCAGCTTCAGGCTCTACATACACACGCTGAATTATTTATGAGGTACCTTACACATTCTTGCTGAGTACCTTTTAGAGAGTATGCTTATAAATATGTTAACTCCTTACATCTTTGAGACATCTGACACTGAATCCTTTCCCTTTTCTTTGCTCTTTAGGGCTCACTCATGCTAACATAAGTCAGGATAAAAAATGTATTTCTTTAAAAAATAACTGTAAATGACCTAAGGCAACCTGGGTTTAAATTTGCTGCCACAAGAAGAAAGCCTAGAATTATGTCATCCTACTGTCTGCGGCACACCATTTATCCAACTACTTGCTCTACTTTTGTTTAAGTCTACTGCTTGCAAACATGCACTTGAAAATGGTTCCCTATGAGAAATGGCTTGATGAATTTGTTGGTTTATAAGAAAGGTTTGCTATATGAGATGGCTCCTGTCTAAATATTTTCACTTCACTGCGAGACAGATTTTGTCAAACCACACAGCATTTCTAAGCTCTGTGCTGAATATTAGTGATCACGCAGGACAGGTATACAACCAGAATGAGACAAGCTCTATACAAGAAGCAGATTCAGGCCTACAAAAGTACTTAAAATTAAATGAAGATTTAAAAGGGCCTAAACAAGAGGAAGGGTATCTATAATTAAAACTATTCATGAATACTTGTGAAAAGACAATGTACAATTACAGTGAAGCAGAAAGGAAGCGCGAGAAGTTGAAGAACCAGGGAACAGTAGAAAGCTGGATGAGTTGAGTAGAGTTTGATGATTGGGCTGGATGATCTTAGTGATCTTCCCAACCTTAAATGATTCTGTGAGTCCTCTGGTAAATCAAATCACACTGTTAAAATTCACACAGGTTTCAAGCTGGCCTCATATCTTCAATTACTTGTTTGGACAGTAATTCAGACCACGACAAAATGCTTGCAACCAGCTCCTCCTCTAAGCTGACTTGGAAGCAAGAAGAAAAATAGCCTCCACCTGATCAGTCAGTTGGTCCATGGAGAGCATGTGAATTAAGCTACAGGTTGGATGTCTCAGGACAGAGTTCATACACATATATTATTTTTATCCTGCTTTCTGCTTCAGTCACTATGATAACTGCTGAATGTGATCTATTGACCATTCTCCTTCTGTTCTAAAGGGATCTGTTCCTCCTGCTGCTGCAGCTCACCACGTTGATTTTCACTCTGGAGGGAACTGTATCCTCTCCTTTCACTGGATCTGAGTCAAAGGATCAAGATAGCTCTGAGTGACAGATAAAACTGGTGCTTTCTCATATTCAGAGACAAAGACTGTCATGAAGACAAATGTCACTAGTAGCTCCCCAGTAAAGTAGGGTAGCGTCTGCTGAAAGACTATGGACAATGTCTTTGTATGACAAAGACAACATTACCTATGATTTTAAAAACAAGTATTTTTGGGCTGAAGCGTGAAGGGGAGGCATTTAAGGAGACTTTCACTGCACAGAGATGCAGCTAGAACTAACATGATTGACAGTCTCTGATTGACTTTCTCTTCCAGCCGTCTCAGTGATCTTCATCCTTTTCACATTTGTGGGAAATTTTAGAAGCAAAGGTCTGACGGATTTTATAGGACTCAGCTGTTCACAATGTTATCATACCCCATGAGGTGTGAGTTCCAGATCCTAGACAGCTTCTTTTTCACTAGCAGAACACTGTATCTTGTTCCAGCTTCTAGCAGTGGTGGAGAGTGCAATCAGAGATGATCTCATGAATGCATGTCAGGGTACAAGATATACCTCTTGCCACTCAGCACAGAGAATGATGGCCATTGTGTTGAACCAGGAATTAGCTTATTCTCCTTAGCTTTTCTTTTCAGTAATCAGGAGGATATTGCTTATACACTGATTGGTCTCTGCTGTTGTGCATCTGCTGTACACAGAATTTCAGTACCCCGAAGAAGGTAAGGCATGGTTAAAGTCCCAGGCATGATTTTGGGTAAAATGCACCAGTTTGTCCCAGTACAATGTTAAACTGTACAGTACACTAAGTTCTGGATTCCATCTGGTTTTTAATCATATGAAGTAGAGAACAGCAGGAAGCAAAACTTGATCTGACCAACAATTTTACCATATTGTTACTGCTGACTTTTTCTACCATCCAACAGGTTCCATGCCCTTTCTGTATTACCAAAACAAAGGCAAAACTTACAGGATTGTGCAGGAAGGAGGGTCCCAAGAATAAATCTCCAGTGATGGACACTGTGAATGCAGGTAACACTGTGAGGGATGCGGTTAGTGGGTATGGAGAGGATGGGGACTAGGTGATGTTGGATCTTAGTGGTCTCTTCCAACCTTAATGACTCTATGATTCTAAGATTAAAGGCAAACCCCTCGTGCCTGGTGACTTGGGGTGAGCAAACCAAGGTCTTTGAAGAATAGAAGCATTGCAAATGCTTTGGGAAATGCAATTTTCACACAGACCCAGTTCTTTACTCTGTGCTGACAGGTATCTTCAGGCCAGACAGCTTGGCCTTTTTCTAACCTCCTGGGAGGCCCTGGGCCTGCTCACCTCTGCTTCTCATGGAAAACATCTGCAGAAATTCATATTTCTTGATATTTGCATGCAAGCTGCAACAAGTACCCTGTGGTTCAGGGAACAGAGACAGAGCCTTTTGTGGAGGAAATATGTCTATTCACTCATGCAAAATTGCCCCAGGGAGCATCATATCTTTGCAAGAATGCAAAAGGCTCTTTTCTGCAATCTAGTGCAAAGCCTGGGAAGGAGCTTAGTGTATGATGAAAGTGAAGGAATTGGTGTACCAGTTTTAAGGAATCAGAAAGGGATTTGATTTAACTTCCAAGTAATTTGAGTCTTCCCACTTGCATTCTCAGATGAGTCTTTACAAACAGCAAAACAGATATGTCCAGCTTGTCTCAACAGCACTTGTGTGTAAGATGGAAGAAAAAGGATGGCAGCTATTGTACCATTAAAAGCTGAGTCACAGAAACATGGAATGGCTTGGATTGGAAGGAACCTCAAAGCTCACCTGGTTCCAAACCCCTGCCATGGCCAGGGTTGTTAACCACTAGATCAAGCACTAGATCAAGTTGCCCAGGGCCCCATCCAGCCTGGCCTCAAACACCTCCAGGGTTGGGGCATCCACAGCCTCTCTGAATCATGATGTCCTCTTGACTGACGAGGAAGTGTTTTTTTGGACAGTCATTTTATACCATCCAGGTGTCAATATTTTGAACTTCTGCAGAATTTTGCCTGCATCACCCTCTCTAAATCTTACATAAAACTGCTTTCTGTTTCCTGTGCTTCTTTAATTTCTGGGTTCTCGTGGATCTAGACTCTCTGTTGTTGTAGCAGGAGGATAAATTGCAGTGTATGGCTGCAAGATCTACTGGGTCTTCTGAACAGTCATTTGAGCCACAATCTTTGTGCAAATTGACACTTCCATGTTTTACTGTTGTCTGCCACGTTCTTTCAATCACCATGAGCTTACCTGAAGACAACTCATACAACTCTTTGTGTAAAGCCAAGAGAGATACCATAAACGATAGCATTTGAAAGTATTTAAGACCAATCCTTCGTTTTCTAGGCTGACATATGAATCTTCAGAGAAGTCCCTATGGGGAGCTAGTTGCATGGCTGAGTTACATGAGATTACTCCAGTTCTCAGTGACTGTAGTGAAGAACTTTGACAAAGGCTTTTGAAAGACTAAGTAAATTGCATCCTTCACAACTGGTTTGCTGACACAGTCAAAGCAGGCAGAGGAACACAATTTTCCCTTAAAGAGGACATGCTGAGTTCTATGTCTTATGTGCTATAACCAGTAATGAAAGTTGAGTCTGTGCACACATGCAGGCTTGTTTAACCCTTCCTGATACACTGTCTGCTGTGAGATGCAGAAAAGACACTAGGAGGGAAGACACCAGCTTGCTAACAGCCTGAATAACTTCTGCCAGTGAAACAGGTGAAAAGCAATAGATTAGAATGAAACAAAGGAAAACGTCTGATTCCAAATAGAAGGAAGAAGAGATTTTATGCACAGAGTGTGGCTACAAATAGTGTTCTTTTCTTAGAGATCACATTTACAGTTTGTCCTCTTAGAGTCTTAAAAACAGCTGAAAAACTAGATAATTAACGGCTATCTGGGTTGAAAAACTAATTCTCAGCATCTGTTAAATACTGTTTTAAGCTTAAGCTTGCAGAGCTAAAATACAGCTATATTTATCAGTTCTTAGAAATGTCTCTGCTATTCTTTAGCTGCTCAGTTGGTTTAATTAAGGTCAAAGATATTTCTCCATCACACAGGTGGCTGGTGTTACGGCTTCCTGAGCATCATATCCTGCCTGTAACATATGCTATGTTAGTACCGTCAGCAAAAGCTTCCTGTTCCCCTTGCTTGGATCTCATCCTGTTAAAAAATGTACTTGTTCACTCCCTTCCATGGTGAGTTGCTAAAGAGATTTTCCCTTCCAACTTTACATCTTTCAGAGTGTCCCCAGTTCATCCTCAGTCTAAGGCGATGGAATAATCTGACTTCTGCAGGAGTGTGAGTTTCCCAAATGACAGCCTCTGCAGAACAGCCTGTGCAAAGCCCCCTTTTAACAGAAGAAAGACCTGATTTTGGGCACCAAACCTCTTTCTGTTGGCATCTAATTATATGCCAAGCTTAGAATAATCTTTGGGTTTCTCTTAGGGGTTGGATTTTGTGATTTGGGCACTTGGTTAAATTTGTGCTTTGTGGTTAATAGTGACTTTTTAGTGCACAAACAGAGACATGGTTTATTGGGCATGGGGGTGATGAGCTTCTCGTTGAACTAGATGATCTTAGAGGTCTTTTCCAACCTTAATGATTCTCTGGTTCTACGAAATAAGCATGTATTTCACCTATGTCTATTAAAAGAAATCCAGGGAATGTCTGTATCTTAGCATGAAACCAGGCTTCTATAAAGAGGAAAGTGAAGATATTCTTCCCCTCTATCACACTCACTATGAATAGTGCCACTGAAGTACATTTCCCCTTAGGCTGTTAATCATCGTTAGTTAAATATGCCATGTGCTTGGAATGGCTTCTGCCTTTTCCCTTTAATCATTGGATGTGAATCAGTACACAGGCACACTGTAAAGCACATGCTACCTTGCACTCAGTACCCGGCTCTGGGATGGCAAGCAACTGTGATGCTGCCTAGGTAGAGAAAATAAACCCACACAGGAATGCATTCAAGCTTCCAAACATTGTGGTACCACAAGTCTCACAAAACACAACTGTATGCCTGGGGGAAGGTATCATGATAAACTATCACAAATAATGTGAAGAGGTAGTGATCTCAGGATGTAGTCAGACTCAAGTCAAGGGTTCATGCCACTAGTGAGGAGGTTTTTGGAGTGGTTAAGCAGTGAATACGGGATGGAAGGCACTGGAGGTACCATAGAATAGAAGACTGGGTACTCTGCAGCTAGTACAATGCAACAACATTTTCAGTTAAAGGCCATAGTAATGGACCAACATCTCAAAAAGCAGTAATCAGTGGGTTGACATCTCAGTGACTTTCAGTATTAGTCCACAAAATCATGGCCCAGGTACTGGCCTCATACAGTTCAATACCTTTCGTATGCTTTCTGGAAGATGACTTGAGTGCACTGTCACCAAATTTGTAGACAACACTAAATACAAGGAAATAGCCAGCACATAGATAGCAGAGCTTCAGTCCAAAGGCACAAAAAACTCCAGGCCTGGGCCAGAATTATCCTCATGAAATTTTGCAATTAGGAGAATCAAGTCTGTACCCGGGGCAAGATAAACCTGGACATCGGAAAAGGCTGGGAAACAATCAGTTATCCCTGTCAAGAACGACCAGAAGGTGGCAGATGACAAACGGAACACGAGTCAACAGTGCACTCTCATGGCAAACAGGTGAAACCACAAACTGAGCAACATTAGGACTGTGACACACAGTCACAGGAAGAGTTATGTATCATATCCATCTATCCAGTGGTTATACTGTCAGATTTTGGATACTCCGTTTATGTAGGTCCATTCCCCACAGTCTCTCCCTCCAACGAGAAGTGAAAAATAAACAAGGTCTGGCAGAGGGTGACTAAGGTATCAGAGTTCCCAGATACAGGTCTTTGGGACTGCAAACGCAGGTAGATGGAGCTGATCATGTCCTAGAGGGACCTCTTAGACTTTTCCCTCTAATAATTTTCCCAAATTGTCTGATTTTCCCCAGTCCCACACTGCTCCATGCAGAACTGACATTCCCTGTCTGTGTGATCTTGCATACAATTCCCCTAACAGTGTAGCAAATGCCTATTAGAATAATTTTCATCAACGTATGTACGTGTGAAATTCTGCTTACACGATTTTTTTTTTCACCAAACATTTTTGAGAAAGTGCTCAAAATCTGTATACGAAAGGG
This sequence comes from Oreortyx pictus, assembly GCA_036925125.1. Classification (NCBI taxonomy): domain Eukaryota; kingdom Metazoa; phylum Chordata; class Aves; order Galliformes; family Odontophoridae; genus Oreortyx; species Oreortyx pictus. Next base: position 5,688,317 of record JAUPFR010000024.1, on the reverse strand, counting down.
ATGAAAAACAGGGTATCAGATTAGAATAAGAACAACCAGTGGTTTTACACTGGGTAGTCAGTGCCACAGTTTGGGATGTGACATGCTTAAAGTGACTTTACCAGTTTTGATTATACATACAACAGAAATAGATGACTGTTGGCTAAGGATGGAAAGGGGCATGCAGAAGGGAAGAAAGAAAATAAATCTACTCGCAGCTTAAAAATGAGTATCACGCATTGTGAGAAAAACTGAAAACCTTACTCATTGTGACTAAGCTATATTTTACTTGTTCTTGTAAGGCACCACAGTGAAGGAATGCAAACTGAGAGGCAATGTATGCAAATTCAATATTAGTACATTCCATCAATCTCTTGGCAAGTTACCCGGTGCCTCTCTGTGCCTTAGTGACCATATATTACTAAGCAGTGGATTAAAAGAGAGTCACGATGTAAATGTTACAGTACATTACAGCAAGGATCCACAGCTTTGAGGCAGGAGTTGAGCTCCTGTGGATAGAAGGTCGAGTGTCAGACAGTACTGACAGACTAAATTTATACCGAAGATGTGTCTACATTTCTACTCCTCTTTTCTTGCTCCAAAACAAAAAGCATAGCCTCACTTTGTCTATGGACAGCATGGAACAGAACACATACACAGGAGAGAAGAACAACTGGGGAGATTAATTCTTACATTGGTTGTTGCAGCTCCTCCTTCTATTAATTTTGCCCCACATGAACAGAAATGTTCTATATTTTGGTTTCTCCAGACCCACTCAAATGTGAAACTATTATTTACTGTTGTTTATAAAATAGTAAGCAAACTCCTTGGCTCATTTTCTGTTAAATATATCGGCATGCATTTAAAAGCTACACAGATAAAGATGAGGCACATCCATTTAATGCATGCAATCAGTTGTTGAAAGATGTTGTCCAGAGAGGTTGTGCAGCCCTTGGCCTTGTAGGTTTTCTAGGCATGATAAGAAAAGGGCCTGAAAAAACCCATCTGACCTCACAGATGACTCTTGTTGGAGCAAGAGGTCTGAGCAGAGATCTCCTGAGGTCCATTCCAACCCAGCTTATCTTACGAATTTGTGAACAGGCAAAATGTGCTTACAGCTGCCAGTGCCTGTTTCGAAGGCACGTCTCCCAAGGCCTCAAAGCTTTAGCACCCTAGCATTCCTCTGTCACAAACTAATGGAAAATCATTTAAATAAATCCCATTAGACCCTAAAATCACCCCCAATTCACCCCCAAACCTCAGCAGGATTATGACACTGAATTTTAACAACCCTAGTTCTGCAGACATACTGCCCTTCGAATGGCACTCATATGCATTCATCTAGCTTGGGTAGCACAAACACGAACCACAATCTTGAAAATAAACTTATGATGCTGCTCAGTTGCAAATGTAGGCAAGAATGTGAAGGCGAAAGCCAGGTTCTCCTTGTGGCCCATTCATTCATGGCTTGGAAAAAAATATTTTTACATCTGCCCCTTCTTGGAAATGTGTGAAAGTGTCCAAATCAAGAACCACAAGTATTGCTGTTCTTATCCTGAACCTTACAATCTATGTAAGTCATACAAGGGACTGAAAGTCAGCAAATAGGAGACCAGAGCCAATAACGCTGCAGATACAATCCAAATAAGCCTATTTCAAGAGGAGACAGAATTCCAAAAGTATCATTTATTTTCACACTTTATTTTTGTCTTTGTTCAAAATTTCACGGCTTTCATTTAATCCCTCAGCTAATTTCTTTCCTAGGGTAGATTCTTGGACCCCTTTCCCTTTACATCTCCTCTCTTTCCCTCTCCTCTCCTTTTCAGTATTCTTTCTTTTTGCTTTTCCTAGCATTTCCTTTCATGACAGAATCCAACTATCCTGTGTTCATTCTTTGTTTCTTTCATTTTCTAACCACTGAGTATCTCACTGATCTGAAATAAACATCTCAGTTAACTTTACTGATCTTGCCAAGAGGATATATCCAAGGTTCTGAAGTGACACATGATTTCAGACCAGAGCTTGTAGTAAGTCCTAGATGTAAGATTTGTTCAGAGCTGCCAGAAAGTCTGCAAAGAGCTGACCACAGTGGTTGAAAAAGACCTAAAGTGATTTTGCAATAGATGCTGAGTCCACAGCATGGCTCCTCTATCTTCTGTACTCAGTTTGCTATGTGATTAACATTTCTATCACGTGCTATCATGGCCATACATCAGAGCTGCATGGAATTCTGATGTGAGGCAAGATTTCCACAACTGCAGCTGCAGGTTAGCATGCAAACTGCATATACCTGGGCACTTTCCTGTGCTGTGTAATCTAGGGAACCAGATTTAGCAGAGGGATGGACAGGATTTGCAGAGGTTCCTTCCAACCTCAATGATTTCTGTGTTTGTGTCAATGATTCTGTGATCCTATCATCCTGAGTCAACCAATGAAAAGAAGACCACAGCTCAGAAGAGCAAGCCAGTAGCACAGGCATCCTTGTGCTGTTACACGATCTACTGAAGTTTATTCAGTCTTGTTGAAGCCAAACCATTTCGCATGATGGATTCTGCAAGACAGTCTTTCAGCTGATCTTTTAGAAGGTGCAGTGATGTGGCAGCTGAGTGCAAACAGGAGGTATTACTTTACAGACATTATCTACAGATAATGCTGCCCAGGATGCTGCTGGCCTTTGGGGCTGCAAGTGTGCACAGCTCATTCCCAAGTCCTTCACTGCAGAACTGTTCTCACTCGGTACACATCATTAGGATTGCCCTGAATCGAGCACAGCTCGATGATGGACCTCATTTGGGTCACATACACCCGATTCTCGATCCCACCCACATCCCTCTGGATGGCATCCCTTCCTTCTGTCGCGTCAGCTGCACTGCGCAGCTTCGTGCCTTCAGCTTCTCTGTGCAACAGGCAGAAGATAGATGGGAGCAGCTCCCACCATTCACAGCACGACGCCCTCCCATGGCAATGAGAAGCCTGGCACGTAGGTGACGTGGGCAGTGGGGCCCTGCAGCCCCTCTGTGACACGACTGAGGTCACAATGGGACACCACGCCTGGCCCTGATTCCTGCCCTGCCCCACAGCTCCCAGCACACACTTCCCCGAGAGGTGGAGGTGAGCCCAGACGCGGTTTGCTGCTCTCGGCAGCGCTCTTCTCTCGGCAGCTGCCGAGAAGGCGAAGGCAAGCAGTGCCATATTTCTGGGTGTGTTTGCTGACTGCAGAGGAGGAGTGCAGGAGCACGGTGGTAAGCACATGTGGACGCTTCCCTCTGTTGGAATTGGGCTCTGGGCAGTGTCTCTGGGCAGGACACGGCAGCACGCGCGGATGTGGAGAGGGAGCCTGGGCTGTGTTCTGGGGAGGTTGGCTGCCCTTGTGAGCAGCAGTGGCTTTCTTGATGGGGATCCCCTCTCACTTCTGTGTCCTCCTTGCAGATCACAAGCCTGACGCCCCTGAACTGAGCCCGCATAGGGACACCTGCTGGTAAAATGCCTGGGAAGAGGTTATTTTTGAACCCGAGGTGAGGATCTTTGCTACTGAAGCCCCACATTGACCAAACGAGCCACTTGTCAGCCCCCTTGGTCGAGCCGCGCATCCATGCTCAGGCTCTCATTGCCAGGCCTGGTTTCCTCCTGAGCCTCTGTGCCAGGACTGTGTCTGAGGAGCTCTTCTCTGTGAAGCCCATGGCCACTGCAGCTTCTCTTTTCTTTGTTTGCAGTTTTCTGCCCAAGGAAGAGGTTCCAGACTTTGTACTGGAAGATATTGCTGAGCAACAAGGTACCGTGCTACCACCATGTAGGCGTAACACAGAGAAGCAGGAACGTGATGCCGCGCCTCTGCTGGCACAGTTCTGCTGCCACTGGTTCACCACCATGACTGTATGACCCAGGTCACCTCCTTTCCCAAAGCGGACTCATGGGAGCAATGGGCGCACGAACTGCTGAGCGATCAGCAGGGCCATATGAAATGGAGGGCTGGGAACAAGTGGTGGTCGGAGAGCGTGGAGACACTCCATGGAAGCCTGAGCTTCCATGGGATGAGGAGTTATGCCAGAGTGCCGCAGCAGGTGCATGCACACCTGGCATGGCTGTTCTGTGGTCAGTGTGCCAGAGATGCAGCTGTTGACTTTCCCTCTTTTGTACTTCCAGAGGAGCGGGAGAGCCAGTTTCTGCGTGGCTGTTTACATCCCATTGCAACAAGTTACCTTGACCTGTTGGCCAAGGAAGGCACTTCAGCGGGGACTAGAATGTGAGAGTTTGGGGAACTGACGGAGTGACACCCTGAGCTCCCGTTTGTCTGCGCGGAGCCCTTGTCTGGGCCCGGGCATGCTGGGCTCCCTGCAGGCTCCTGCTGCTCTCCAACAAGTTCCCTGTGTTGTTTGCAGTGTGCTGCCGCCGATTGGGAAGAGCTGGGCACAGAAAGGCCCAGAGAGGAAAGAGAGGGAGCGAGAAGAACTCAAGCTCCCTGCTCTGCAGGACCTTCAGGGAACACCACAGGTACATCCAATGGCAAGATGGGTCAAGAAACACAGAGCAATGGAGAGGGAGTCCTAGGAGAGCCCTCCACACGGGCTCCATGTGCCTCTATTTCCCATGCAGGAAAAGCAGCGTTGCACAGTGCCCCGAATGCAGCAGCGCTTGCCCCCGCTGGGTAGCACCACGCAGGTGATGGAGAAAACACAGGCAGGAAAAGTGTTCTGCAAGAAGAGTAGCGAGGGGATTCCTTGCCACCTTCCAAAAGCAGAGAAGGGAAGGACACTGCCCCCTCTACTGGACATGGAAGCCCCCTAGTAAGTGTGTAGCAGCTCACAGCAAAGCTTAGCAGAGGCGAGCAGCTGAGAGAAACCAGCAGTGGGGTCAGGGGAGCCTGAAGCTCATCCCACTATGACGGGGTGCTGGGGCTCAAAGGAAGTGCGTGTGCAGGGGTGGGAGAGGGCAGGCAGCAGGACATGGATCATCTCTAACTGGGTGCGAGCATTAATTTGCCTCTGCTTTTGCAGTGCCCCATCTCTCCGGGCCAGACAAGTCCTGGCAAACCTGGAGTCATACAAGGTGTGCCGGGACGGCTGGAGGAAGAAGGTGGAGCAAAACTGGCTCCATTCTGAGGAAACCAAGGAATTTCAAAGGTATCTGCAGCAGCAGAATGATTTTCTTGCAGTTGCCAATGTCTCCCAGGCCCTGACAGCAGAGCTGGGAGGGACTGCCTTTCCCTCAGAGCCTAGTGCCATGGAGTGCAGATGCTCCTGAGGCCGTGTCCTGGAGCCAGATCTGCCTTCCAGGCCTGGAGATGTGGGCAGGCAGAACGAGTGGACGGCTTCTGCTGGGACTTGGCTCTGCCCTTCCCCTCCAGACAGACCATCCCTCTCCTGGCACAGTACAGACACTCAGGCATCTTGCCTGGAGAGCCCGTAACTGCCTGGTCCCAGGTCCCAGGTCCCAGCCATGAGCTGATGAGCTGCATGTGTGTCATGGCCATGCAGCTAGGCCTGCTGACCCTGCCAACGGTGAGCAGGATGTCTCTGCCCTCTTCCCTGTCATTCTGAGTGCACATCTGTGCTTCTCCCCTCACAGCGTTGTGAAGAAGATGGAGCTCCATGAGGCCAAAAGAAGACGCAAGGCCAAATGAGACAGCAGCACATGGGAACAGAGACCACGTGAGAGAACAGCACACAGGCGCAGTGCGGTCAATTCATACCATGCTCTCTTACACCATGACAGAAAACAACGATGTCCCAGGGATGGCGGCACCAGGGCTGAGCAGAGGCGCTGGGATTACTAACACAACAACACATCATCAGTAGGGTAAAAATAACCCGACTCACGATGGTCTAAACCCAGCTCACGTTCCCTATTAGTGGGTGAACAATCCGACGCTTGGTGAATTCAGCTTCACAGCGATAGGAAGAGCCAGCATCGAAAGATCAGAAAGCGACGTTACTATGAACGCTTGGCCGCCAGAAGCCAGTTATCCCTGTGGTAACTTTGCTGACACCTCCTGCTTCAAACCCAAAAAATCAGCAGGATCGTGAGGTTCTGCTTTCATGGTCTGTATGTGTACTGAAAATCAAGATCAAGCGTCCTTTTGCCCTTCTGTGGCAGCTGCTCAGCCTTGCTACCCATGCTGCCTCTGTTTCAACAGCAAAGCAGAGACTTTCCCTGTACGAGAAGTTCCAAATAAAGATCCTTGGAGCTTCTTTACATTGGGAGTCATCGTCACTTGTCTTGCGGCATGTTCACCTGCAGGGCTTTGCAAAGGGCGGTCTGCTAGGTCCCGTGAGTGTAGTACTGAAGTACAAGGAAGCACTGACTCCCTTGAGGGAATCTAGGCCTTGCAGAGAGATCTTTACCAATTGGAGAGCCTGGCCATCTCCAACCACATCAACTGTATCAAGTGCACGTGCTGAATTCTGCACGTAGGATGGGGCAACCCTGGCTCTGTGTACAGACTGGGCAACAAGAGGCTGGGGAGCAGCCCCCCAGAAAGGGAAGTGGGGGCTCTGGCTGGTGGCAAGTCCCTTGGGTTGTAGATCCCAGAGCAGAGGAGGTAGAGGGGAGGCCCCATGGCAGCCTGCAGCTCCTTCATGGTGGCTTACACCTCCTCATGGCAGCCTGCAGCTCCCTCCCCTCAGAGCGGAGGGGCAGAGTAGAGCTGTCCTTTCAGAAACTCTGCACTACTGTGGGTATTTCAGGTGTTGTACTTCCTTCAGGAATATTCATCTATCTGGCACAGATCCTCCATGGGCTGTAGCACTGCCATGCATCACTTCCTCCTATTGCGACTTCTGTGCTTCTCTTTTGTGCCTCCCTCTCTTTACTCCTCTTTCCACATGTTGTTTTCTGTCCTTTCTTAAATATGCTTTCACAGAGGTATTACCAGCTTCATACACATCCAGCTGTGCCTTGCGGTGTCCATTATGGAACCAGCTCAGGGCAAGCTCTGTGGGCTACAGAAATCACCTTTGTAGCCAATCACTTCCAAAACAAATACGGGACAGGAGGTGATGGCCTCAAGAGGTGATGTCCTCAGGAGATGAGATGAGATAGCTGGGTTCCTCTTTCTTTTGTACTCAGTTTGCTAAGTGCTTAACATTTTTACCTCGTGCTATCATGGGCATACAGCAGAGCTGCATGGAATTCTGATGTGAGGCAAGATTTCCACAACTGCAGCTCCAGGTCAGCACGCAAAATGCATGTACCTGGGCACTTTCCTGTGCTGTGTACTCCAAAGAACCTGGTTTAGCAGAGGGGTGGACTGGATTTGCAGAGGTTCCTTCCAACCTCAATGATTCTGTGTTTGTGTCAATGATTCTGTGATCCTGTCATTCTGAGTCAAGCAAGGAAGAGCTGACCTGCGAGGAAGAGTACCTGCGAGGTACTGGCAAGTACCTGCAGTAGACAGCTTCTAACACGGTCAGCTCAGTTACTGGCTTTGGTTTTCGGTCGCCAGCTGGATTAAACTCAAGAAACCACCACTCCCTGGGCCCGGCCCTCCAGCCAGTTCCTTACCCAGCCTAGAGTGCACCTGTCCAAGCTATTGGCTGCAGCTCCTGCAGGAGAATACTGTGGGAGTCAGTGACAAAGGTTTTGCTGAAGTCTGGGTAGACCACATCAACAGCCCTTCCCTCATCCACCAGACGGGTCACTAGATCACAGAAGGAGATCTGGTTGGTCAAGCAGGACCTGCTCTTCGTGAACGCATGCTGGCTAGGCATGATCCCCGGGTTGTTCCGCACAGGCAGCGTCGTCTCCCTCAAGACAGTCTGCTCCATAACCTTCTCTGGCACCGAGGTCAGGCTAACGGGCCTGCAGTTCCCCGGATCCTCCTTACAACCCTTCTCGTAGCTGGGAGTCATAGTGGCAAGCCCCCCGTCTTCAGGGACCTCACCAGTCAACAAGGAGTGCTGACAGATGATGGAAAGCGGCTCTGCCATCACCTCTGCCAATTCCCTCAGCACTCTCAGGTAACTCCCATGCGGCCCCGTGAACTTGTGACAATCCAGTTGGAGGAGTAGGTCTGTGACCGTATCCTCCTGAATTGTGGGGGGTTTTGTCTGCTCCCCCACCAAGACCACCAGCTCAGAGAGTGGAGTACCTTGAGGATAACTGGTCTGACTTTCCAAGAATGATGTAAAGAAGGCATACAGAACCTCTGCCTTTTCCTAATGCTCAGTGGTCACATTCCCAATCTCATCCAGTAAAGAATGGAGATTCTCCTTGGTCCTCTTACTGCTGATACGATTGTAAAAGAGTTTCTCATTCCTTTTCAACCCAGCAGCTAGGTTGAGTGCAGGCTGGGCTTTTGCCTTTCTGATTTTCTCTCTGCATATCTTAACAACTTTATATTGTTTCTGAGTGGCCCATCCCTTCCTCCACAGGAACGAACCTCCTTCTTTGTCATTGACTGACAGCAGCTGCTGAAACCAAACGTTCAACGTTTGACTCTTACAGGCTTTGTCACTCCCAAAATGAAGAAATCTGTGAGAGTTGCATGAATTCTACTCTCTATGGGCTGTATGAAGGAAGGGCTGGAATCCCTACTTGGAAATGTCGCTTATGCTCCTCTTGACTGGGAACTGCAAATGCAAAAGCTGCTGGAGTTCAAAGCACTATCAGGGCTGCCATTGCATGGACCTGCACACTTTACTGGTAGGTGCTGTGAGACAAGCAGACCAATAGATCCCTCTTCCATTTGGTCCCAGGACCAGCTGCCAAGACAGACTGCTAACGACTGAGACCATCTCATTACATAATACGGCCAGCCCAGGGGAACAACACAAATGGCTGCTTTGAACGTCAACCTTCACGTATGGGAACGAGAGCCTGAGTCTCTCTCGCAGATGTTTATTGGATCTCTGCTGGCTGCCAAAGGAGCTGTGGGTGAATAGGGAGTGCAGAAACATCTGGGTACTGACACCTGAAAGAATCACAGAGTTGTAGGGGTTGGAAGGGACCTCCAGAGACTGAGTCCAACCCCCTGCCAAAGCAGCTCCCAGCCCAGGTTGCACAGGTAGGCATCCAGGTGGGTCCTGAACATCTCCAGAGAAGGAGATTCCACCACCTCTGTGTGCAGGCTGTGCCAGTGCTCTGTCACTGCACTGTGAAGAAGTTCCCACGCACATTTGTGTGGAACTTCCTATGCTTCAGTTGGTGGCCATTTCCCCTTGCCCTATCGCCACACACTGCTGAGAAGAGTCCAGCCTCGTCCCTTTGACGCCCTTAGATATTAATAGATTTGCATCAGATTCCCTCTGTGTCTTCTTTATTCAAGGCAGAACAGAAGCGGGTCTCTCAGCCTTTCCTCATAAGGGAGGTGTTCCACGCGCTTTATGATCTCCGTGGCCACCCACTGGACTCTCTCCAGAAGATCCCTGTCTTTTTTACATCAGGGAGCCCAGAACTGGACACAATACTCCAGGGAAGGCCTGTCCAGGGTGGGGTAGAGGGGGAGGATCACCTCCCTCTATTTGCTGACCATGCTCTTTGTAATGCAACCCAGGATCCCATGGCCTTCTTGGGCACAAGGGCACGCGGCAGGCTCACGGACAGCCTGTCATCCATCAGGACACACAGGTCCCTTCACCTCAGAGCTCCTCTCCAGCAGCTCACTCCCCTTTTTAATCCGCATACAGTTCCTTTACGCCACACTCTCCATCCTGTCCAGGTCTCGCTGGATGGTAGCACAGCCTTCTGGTGTGTCAGCATCTCCTCCTAGCTTTGACTCATCAGCAAACCTGCTGAGGGTGGACTCTATCCCCTCTTCAAGGTCACTGATGAAGATGTTGACCAGGACCGGACTCTGCACCGACCCTTAAGGAACTCTGCTAAGTACAGGCCTCCAACCTGGAACTGAGGTTCCACCCATTACAGCCATCAGAGCTCTGACAGTCAGTTCTCAACCCACCTCACCATCCACACATCGATTCCACACTGCCTCAGCATTTTTGTAAGGATGCTGTGGGAGACAGTGTCAAATCCCTTGCTGAAATCAAGGTAGACCACATCCACTGCTCTCCCCCCATCCACCCATCCTGTAGTGACATGCACACAGAGCATGGGTATCCAACTGAGTGAAGAGGAACTCTTGGGCTGCAGGCCACTCCGAAAGTAACGGGTACAACTTGGGTTGTCCTAGATGATCTTTGTGGTGTTGCCAGCCTTACTGGTTCTCTCCTAAGGCCCATTTAGATACTGACAGGCTGCTCTCAGGACTCCCCGGAGCCTCCTCCTCGCCAGGATGATCAGTCCCAGTTCTCAGCCTGTCCTCACAGAGAGTTGTACCATCCTCTGGCCTCTGAGACATGTCCCTGTGCATTTCTGGGCAGTACATGAACCTTCTGACCTGCTACGGCACGTTGCGGTGAGGCGGAACACACACACTGCAACTCAGCGGTTAACGAAAACCGCTGGATTAAAATCAGGACATTGCTGTGGAGGACTGGCTTCAGGAAGGTGGTCATGTTTGCTTACCTTCGGATCACTGAGAACAAAACAGCACGACTCGATCACTGGATTCGAGAAGTGGTGCACCGTTGACTGGGCAGCGATGAGGGAGTAAGTTTGCGGTGGAACCTGGTGGCCCTGGTATTTGTGCGAAACGAGCAACTAATTGGACACTGCTTATCTTGCAAGCATAGAGCAAGAACCACTGCTTAGCAATTATTGTAAAAATAGCATGTATTCAGGGGTATTGAAGTATTGTAACCTGCACAATAAAGGTGGCTCAGCTGCATAATCATACTGATGTCTCTCTGAGTCCTTGCATCGACATCTTAAGAAGATCGTTCTGACATGGCCGTGGTTCATCCTCCTGGGGTCACCGCAACATCTGGTGCCCAAACAGGGACCCTGAAGCCAGTGCTGAGCTTGGGACGTGAGGAAGGTGACCGGTGCTTCACAGACGGTTGGCACCGCAGCGTTCTAGACGACGTAAGTGTTGCGGTAGCTAGAAGCGGGGTCGCAACCTGCCCTCTGTGCCACCATGAGTACGAAGCTGCAGAGAAAACTGCTTCTAAGTATTCCCTCTAAGAGAGGCAAGCAGGTATCTCCAATAGGGCATTTTGGAGCTGGAAAAACTGGCCCCCCCCAAAAAATGGACATTTAGCAGATGTTGCACAGATATTCAGTGTCTCTGAATGGCGTGAGATTGGAGATCGTATGTGGTATGCAGTTACAGAAGAGAAAAAGGAAGGAAAACAAAATTGCTAGGTCCAACCTGGCGGGCCATTATCAATAGCTTGAAGAAAATGCAGGCAGCACGCCAGGTTGCAGCGGCAGCTGTCCAAGCCCTGTCTGTTCCCTCCGATCTGACTACATCTCCAGCGACTACATTAAACCTGTTAGAATTTCCATCACCAGGCTTAGGGCATCCCGTTTGTTCAACAGCAGCCCAAGTAAAAGCGGCATTGGAATCCTCTTCCATAAAGGGCAGAGAGAGATCTCGGTCTGGTGAAATGACTGGTACTGAACAAGTAGAGGCAGCAATCCAACTTTTGTTTAGTTTACTCTCTAAGAGAGGTGTATCTAGCAGCATTGAGAAGGTCCGGGACTGCGGCACCAGCTGACTGAACTGCAGAGAGGTGGTTTCGTGCGCGCCAGCACCATTCTGCAGGACAGAAGGTGAGCAGTCGGGAACTGTGGGGAGTGCCCTAATGAAGGAGCAACGAGTACATCTCGAAGCATTACAGACAATTTTAAAGTTTCAGAATCTGTCTGTATCTAGCTCAGCTATTTCTCTTAAATTGACAAGTAAAAATGTCCCCGGGTTTATGATAACTGGGTTTTCTTTTGATGAGGAGCTTTGGGACAAAACTGGCATAGCACACTGGGAGGCTGCTACTAAAGACAAAATGGCCGCCAAACTTTTCCCCGTGTGGCGCCAGATTTCGGAAGCGCTCGAACTAACTCGACAAGAAAGGGCAAATTCTTCCGACTGTTCCCCAGGCCCCCTCCACCCCCGCCGCCGCCCCTCGGCACGGGAAGCAGCTCCTGCCGGCACTCGAACCGCGATTCCAACCTCACCCCCGCCCGGGGAGCAGGGAACTCGACACCGCCCCCGACGATCTCCGCTCCCCTGCCGCCCTCCACGCCGGCCATGTCACCTACTGCGGCCTGCGTGTAACTTGGATACAGATGAGGTCGAACCAGAACCGGAGGATGTTTCGGATCCTAATTTAGTAGATCCGGAAGACAAATCGAACTTTTTCCCTCCTGATGATAACTTGAAGGGGACGGGAGACAGAAATGTCGTTGCACCCACAGTGTACTGCGGTGCTTTAAAGCAGCGCGGACTGCTGTCCCGACTCGATCTAGGGATAGCTCAGAAAAATGAAGTGTTACAATTGTGGGGAATCCGGTCATGTACAAAAGGACTGTAAAAAGTTTAGGCAAGCTTGTGCTTTTCTGCTTCAACCTTGTCCCCGATGTGGGAAGGGGCTACACTGGGCGAGAGTCTGACGCCCTCAGTTCCCTGTTGCTGCACGGCCCTCTGATCTGTGGGAAACGGGAAAATGAGCGCGAGCCCGCGCGCTATGACAACAAATACGGTCCCGATTCAGCCGGCCCCTGCCTGGGCAGCTCACTGAGACCAGCTACTGCTGGCAGCGCAGGAGTGGATGTGGCCACCACCCGGTCAGTGATGCTGACCTATACCAACGTGACTCTTATCCCAGCAGTGGTCACGGGTCCCCTCAGTAATGGGAACAGTGCTCTCTTGTTAGGACGTTCTGTTACACGGATGGGACTTTCACCGGGAGTTACAGATGCTGACATTTAACCAACAAAGCCTTGCTCAAACATATCATTGGACTGTTTTAACACAAAGAACGCTTAATAGTCCAACAATAGGTCAACTGACTGTAACAAATGCATTACAACCAGTATCTCTTGTAATAATATCAAATTCCTATCAGCCGTATAGCTTGTTATGTCAGTGGGACACCTTAAAAAAAGATCCTCTCATTATCCTGGAATGGGTATTCCTACCGCATACCTTTTCAGAAACCATTCTGTCCCTTACTAGAAGTGTTTTACTTTCACACGTTCCAATTCCTAATTCTGTTACTGTATTTATAGATGGCTCTGGCAAGACACAGCAAGCAGTGATTCTCTGGCGTGCAACTGCTGTATGATGGCAGTCAGAGGAGCATATCATCGATGGGTCACCTCAAGTTGTAGAGCTTGATGCAATGATTTGAGCCTTTCAGATTTTTGCAGATCAATGATTAATGTAATATCTAATTCTTTGTATGTTGCAGGTATCATTCAGTGAATTGAAGGATCTTTTCTTAAGGAAGTTAACAACCCTCTTTTCTTTGCACAGCTCAGGCAAATTTTGCACTAAACATATGTCACTCATGATCATGAATTTGGCCGTCTCAAATACGTGCATGATAACAGAGCTGTATAATAAGAAAAAAAAAAACAAACCTCCCCCACAAAAAAAAATAACAGGGGGCGGAAAAATATGGGAGACGCCACAGTAAAGGTTATATAAGACTTTGCTTTTGCTTGTGCAGAATTTTTTGAATCGTGATCGCACAGATAAACCTCAAGTAGACTGTCATTTTGGGACCTCCCCAGTGCTCAAGGAATGGCCGATGGTTAACATTCAGAATATGGCCATAAGGCATTGGGAATGTCCCTTACCAATGATAACTTTGGGTCGTGAATATCCATGTGTTTCCTCAGGCATGAGCTGTATATGGATTCCAGTGTGATACATTCGACCTCCTCTCAAGGCAGAAAATAGCATCCAGCCTTCATAATAACTGGGACTGTGTATTTCGTACTTATTGTTTTGTCAATTGTTGTATTTGTTGATAACTTATGTATGCCATAGTATATGAAGAGAAAACAGCTGGATTAGCCACTGGACGGTATCTCAGTAATAACACTGGTCATGGTATGACAAAAATGGGTGATTTTTCTGTGTTACCAATGTAGCCTTAAGAATTAGAATTATTAGGTATTATTTAGGTTGTTGTGTGCTGCTTTTTCTATTTTTAGTGGTTGATTAAATTTAAAAATGAACAGGATTTGATGTTTCCACTGCTGGAATCCATGGAAATGACCTTTTTAGTTTAGTTTTATCCTTTCATCATTGGTTATGATGTTATTAGCCTATCAATTAGCCTTTTCTTAGCTTGTCAAGACAAAGCCTGGAAAGGAATCCCAGACAAAAGGATGACCCTGTACTACTGAGTGATTTACTCTTTCACACACTAATCAGAATTTTAAAAATATGACTATGCATCACTCGAGACAAAGGCACACGCTATCTTACTTCGATTCTACATATGATTCTAATAGAGAATGCCTGAATATTGCCCAGCAGATATTTTAGTTCACTGATTCTTTCAATTGTAACCTACATCAGGGACCTAAAGGCCCCTGACAGAAGAATGATCTTGCGAAGGAACAAAGTATTCTGATAGTTTTAATGCAACTGATATTTATGACTATAAGTATTTTTTAAAGAGAGCTGACCTGAGTAGTTTATTCTGTTTTGCAAGCAGGTGTTCCACTTGGGCTCTGTATCACACACTGGCCGTGCGGATGCAGTGTACAAATGGAAAAAACTCTGCAGACCCTGAGAAGAGTAAAAGCAGGAGAGAATCTGTGATGGGTGTGAGAGGAAAAGTGCACCTTGAAGCAGGGGATGCCCTGCTGGCACTGCCTATCGCATCCACTGCCAGCATGTTCCTCTGTCTCTCCTCTCTGTCGAATTTCCATTTCTCAAGGGTCAGTAGCTAATAATGCACTTGTTTAGGGAGTTTCTGCTTCGTGCTCACACTTATCTAAAATGGATGTCTGTGTGTGTGTGAGTGTATGTTAACTAAAACTCTAACCCTCTGTGTTGCTCCAAATGCATAATTTGTTTGCCTCTGCTCCTGAGACATCCCGTCTCTCAGATCCAGACATACCCTGAAACAGCACCACTCAAGCTTTAGCAACAGTCACCAAGTTAGGATGTTAGCTGGCAAAGGAAAGCAGTACCACTAGTGATTCTCCAGAAGGCTTGCCCACTGATGTTGATTCTATCTGACAGGCAACTTTACAAAGTTGTGCCACCGCTAATCTTCCATTATTAACCAAAGGTATGATTGTGAGGATTTTAAGGGCACGTGTTATGTGAATCCTAGGGAACATTAAAAAATCACTATATTAGAGTATGTAAAAATCAAAGATTCTTCCTGATCAGTTACTGATTCATACAGAATGGGACCCTCAGAGACTCTTTTTTAGGTTGCAGGAACTTAAGCCGTAGGTGAAACATATGTTTGTTCTTTTGTTAGTAAGTTTAATAGTATTTCTTGTCATAATGATATGATTGCCTTGCATCTTTTCTTACATTCAGCGTGTTAACTATTGAAGCGCTGACTAAGTTGTGATAATCTAAATTACCCTTTCAGTGCTGTTATAAAGTGTTAGACCAAATGAAGAAAGCTGTAAATCAGGTGGTCGGGATGCTTTGTACAAGGTGTGATTACGTTATTTATGCAATTTGTGTTATGATTTTGTAGTAGATTAATATTTGGAATTGTAAAACGCTTCCTGTCCAAACTAACTTCTGCTGTTCTGTTAACGCAAAAAGAAAAAGGGGGAATTGTGGAGGACTGGCTTAGGGAAGGAGGTCGTGTGTGCTTTCCTTCGGAGCACTGAGAACAAAACAGCACGACTCGATCACTGGATTCGAGAAGTGGTGCACAGTTGACTGGGCAACGATGAGGGAGTAAGTTTGCGGTGGAACCAGGTTGCCCTGCTATGTTTGCGAAAAGAGCAACTAATTGGACACTGCATATCTTGCAAGGATAGAGCAAGAACAACTGCTTAGCAATTATTGTAAAAATAGCATGTATTCAGGGGTATTGAAGTATTGTAACCTGCACAATAAAGGTGGCTCAGCCGCATAATCATACTGATGTCTCTCTGAGTCCTTGCATCGGCATCTTAAGAAGATCGTTCAGACGCGGCTGTGGTTCATCCAGCTGGGGTCACCACAACACACTGCCACCAAAAATCCCCGCTGTCAGCCTTCCGTGGAAGGAAGGAGGTGGTCTGCAGCTGCCCTGCGAGAAAGGGAAGGGCCATTTCATCCCGTCACCTGCTGCTGGCCTATTGACAATACCCACAGGAGGGCAGGGGAGGCCTCTGCCGCCTCAGCCTCCAGCAGCCTGGCAAGGGAGGCCACCCCAGGGCCACCTCTTCCAGGTGGGGCCCGGGCTGCCCACACGGCCACGTCAGTGCGAGGGAAAAGCTCTGTGCGGCTGTGCTGCCCGCCAGAGGCCTCACATAGCCCTCCCTCCAGCCCATCCCCACGTTAGGCCCCGCTGTGGAGATGCAGGCCGAGTCGTCATGGCGCTGCATGGCCCCACAGTGCAGGCACGGTGCTCCACACGGCCTGCTTGGAGATCAGCCATTTCCAGCGTCCCGCCGTGGGCTGCCTGCCCCCACCAGCTCAGGCTGCCCAGGGCCCCGTACACGGTGACTGGTGGCTCTGCCAGGAACTCACCGCCCTCGGAGTAAAGGCTTTCTTCAACGTCTGACCTAAATTACCCTTCTTTCACTTTAAAGCCACTGCCTCTTGTCCCATCACTGTTAGAACGCGCAAAAAGTCACTCTCCTTCTTGGTTGTAAGTTCCCTTTATATACTGAAAGCTTGCAACGGGATGTCCCTGGTGGAGCCTTCTCTTCTCCAGGCAGACCGAGCCCAGCTCTCTCAGCCCTTTTCTGTAGCAGAGGTGCTAAAACCCTGCGAGCTACATTGTGGCCCTTCCCCCAGGCCCACTGCGACAGCCCCAGACCGCTCCTGGGCTGGGAGCCTGAGGCTGGATGCACAAGTGCAGATGGGGCCTCAAGAGGGCACAGTGCAGGTGGACGATCCCCTCTCAGCCTGCTACGACCTCGCATCACATCCCTCTGGATGGCATCCCTTCCTTCCGTCGCGTCAGCTGCACCGCTCAGCTTGTGCCATCAGCAAAGTGCTCAGGGTGCTCTCGATCCCTCTGTCTGCATCACTCATAAACATATTAAAGAACACCAAACCCAGGACGGACCCCTGGGGTCCACCACTGGTCACCAGCCCCATGTCCCACAGCAACCACTGTTGCCATGTCCAGACCGATGACCCACGCTCAAGAGGATCTCTCGGTCGTGCAAGTTGGGAGCACAAACAAACATTGCCAGGCCGTTGGGTCTGTGTGGGTTTTCAACGCTGTTAATCTACCCTGTCAGTTCGGCAAAAGCCTTTCCAGTGCCTGCAGGGCTGAGCTGAGGTTCCATGGCAGATCTGCATGATGCTTTGGCTTTGTCTGTGCAGCTGGCACAGGGTGGCCGGGAGAAGCTCCCACCATGCACAGCACAGCCCCCTCCCATGGCAACGAGAAGCCTGGCACGGGGGTGACAGGCGTCCCTCTGTGACACGGATGAGGTCACAGTGGGACACCACGCCTGGCCCTGATTCCTGCCCTGCCCCACAGCTCCCAGCACACACTTCCCCGAGAGGTGGAGGTGAGCCCAGACGCGGTTTGCTGCTCTCGGCAGCGCTCTTCTCTCGGCAGCTGCCGAGAAGGCGAAGGCAAGCAGTGCCATATTTCTGGGTGTGTTTGCTGACTGCAGAGGAGGAGTGCAGGAGCACGGTGGTAAGCACATGTGGACGCTTCCCTCTGTTGGAATTGGGCTCTGGGCAGTGTCTCTGGGCAGGACACGGCAGCACGCGCAGATGTGGAGAGGGAGCCTGGGCTGTGTTCTGGGGAGGTTGGCTGCCCTTGTGAGCAGCAGTGGCTTTCTTGATGGGGATCCCCTCTCACTTCTGTGTCCTCCTTGCAGATCACAAGCCTGACGCCCCTGAACTGAGCCCACATAGGGACATCTGCTGGTAAAATGCCTAGGAGGAGGTTATTTTTGTACCCAAGGTGAGGATCTTTGCTACTGAAGCCCCACATTGACCAAACGAGCCACTTGTCAGCCCCCTTGGTCGAGCCGCGCATCCATGCTCAGGCTCTCATTGCCAGGCCAGGTTTCCTCCTGAGCCTCTGTGCCAGGACTGTGTCTGAGGAGCTCTTCTCTGTGAAGCCCATGGCCACTGCAGCTTCTCTTTTCTTTGTTTGCAGTTTTCTGCCCAAGGATGAGGTTCCAGACTTTGTACTGGAAGATATTGCTGAGCAACAAGGTACCGTGCTACCACCATGTAGGCGTAACACAGAGAAGCAGGAATGTGTTGCCGCACCTCTGCTGGCACAGTTCTGCTGCCACAGGTTCACCACCATGACTGTATGACCCAGGTCACCTCCTTTCCCAAAGCGGACCCATGGGAGCAATATGTGCTGGAACTGCTGAGGGCTCAGCAGGGCCATATGAAACGGAGGGCTGGGAACGAGTGGTGGTGGGAGAGCGTGGAGACACTCCATGGCAGCCTGAGCTTCCATGGGATGAAGGGTTATGCCAGAGTGCAGCAGCAGATGCATGCACACCTGGCATGGCTGTTCTGTGGTCAGTGCGCCAGAGGTGCAGCTGTTGACTTTCCTTGTTTTGTACTTCCAGAGGAGCAGGAGCGCCGGTTTCTCAGTGCTCGTTTTCCTCCCATTGTGACAAGTGACCTTGACCTGTTGGCCAAAGATGGGACTTCAGCGGGGACTAGAATGTGAGAGTTTTGGGAACTGACAGAGTGACACCCTGAGCTCCCGTTTGTCTGCGCGGAGCCCTTGTCTGGGCCCAGGCATGCTGGGCTCCCTGCAGGCTCCTGCTGCTCTCCAACAAGTTCCCTGTGTTGTTTGCAGTGCGCTGCCACCGACTGGGAAGAGCCGGGCACAGAGAGGCCCAGAGAGGAAAGAGAGGGAGCGAAAAGTCAAGCTCCCTACTCTGAAGGGCCGGAAGGGAACACCACAGGTACATCCAATGGCAAGATGGGTCAAGAAACACAGAGCAATGGAGAGGGAGTCCTAGGAGAGCCCTCCACACGAGTTCATCCCCTCGTTTCATTGTGTCCTTTGCTATCCTCCTGTGAGGGGCTCCCTCTGTTTCCACTTGCTCTTCATGCTTTTGCCCATACTCTGGGGATGAGAAGTTGTCCACACAAGCCAAATGTCAGAAAATGGGCTGTGCTGTGGACAGGACTCCCTTTTGCACCTCACAAAGCTGTGGCCTGCTCTGCTCACCGTGGAGCTTGAGATGGGCTCTTCCAGCCTGAATTTCATTGATGGGTGCGTGATTCTGGCAGCTTAAAAGTGAGATCCCATGTGCCTCTATTTCCCATGTAGGAAAAGCAGCGTTGCACAGTGCCCCGAATGCAGCAGCACTTCCCCCAGCTGAGGAGTACCATGCAGGGAACTAAGAAACCACAGGCTGGAAAAGAGTCCTGCAAGAAGACAAACAAGGAAAAGATGGCTTGCCACCCTCCCAAAGTAGAGAAGGGGAGGACACTTCCCCCTCCACTGGAGATTGAAGAAGCCTTGTAAGTGTGCAGCAGCTCACAGCAAAGCTTAGCAGAGGCGAGCAGCTGAGGGAAACCAACAATGGGGTCAGGGGAGTCTGAAGCTCATCCCACTATGACGGGGTGCTGGGGCTCAAAGGAAGTGTGTGTGCAGGGGTGGGAGAGGGCAGGAACTTGGGCAGGAAGCGTCTCAGAGTGGGTGCAAGCAGGAATTTCTCTCTGCCTTTGCAGTGCCCCATCAATTCGGGCCAAACGTGTCCTGGCAATCCTGGAGTCGTACAAGGTGTGCCGGGATGGCTGGAGGAAGAAGGTAGAGCAAAACTGGCTCCTTCGTGACAGACCCAAGGAATATCAAAGGTATCTGCAGCAGCAGAATGATTTCCCTGCAGTGGCCAGTACCTCCCAGGCCCTGACAGCAGAGCTGGGAGGGACTGCCTTTCCCTCAGAGCCTGGTGCCATGGAGTGCAGATGCTCCTGAGGCCGTGTCCTGGAGCCAGATCTGCCTTCCAGGCCTGGAGATGTGGGCAGGCAGAACGAGTGGACGGCTTCTGCTGGGACTTGGCTCTGCCCTTCCCCTCCAGACAGACCATCCCTCTCCTGGCACAGTACAGACACTCAGGCATCTTGCCTGGAGAGCCCGTAACTGCCTGGTCCCAGGTCCCAGGTCCCAGCCATGAGCTGATGAGCTGCATGTGTGTCATGGCCATGCAGCTAGGCCTGCTGACCCTGCCAACGGTGAGCAGGATGTCTCTGCCCTCTTCCCTGTCATTCTGAGTGCACATCTGTGCTTCTCCCCTCACAGTTTTGTGAAGAAGATGGAGCTCCACGAGGCCAAAGGAAGACGCAAGGCCAAATGAGACAGCAGCACATGGGAACAGAGACCACGTGAGACAACAGCACACAGGCGCAGTGCGGTCAATTCATACCATGCTCTCTTACACCATGACAGAGAACAACGATGTCCCAGGGATGGCAGCACCAGGGCTGAGCAGAGGCGCTGGGATTACTAACACAACAACACATCATCAGTAGGGTAAAAATAACCCGACTCACGATGGTCTAAACCCAGCTCACATTCCCTATTAGTGGGTGAACAATCCGACGCTTGGTGAATTCAGCTTCACAGCGATAGGAAGAGCCAGCATCGAAAGATCAGAAAGCGACGTTACTATGAACGCTTGGCCGCCAGAAGCCAGTTATCTCTGTGGTAACTTTGCTGACACCTCCTGCTTCAAACCCAAAAAATCAGAAGGATCGTGAGGTTTTGCTTTCATGGTCTGTGTGTGTACTGAAAATCAAGATCAAGCGTCCTTTTGCCCTTCTGTGGCAGCTGCCCAGCCTTGCTACCCGTGCTGCCTCTGTTTCAACAGCAAAGCAGAGACTTCCCCTGTACGAGAAGTTCCAAATAAAGATCCTTGGAGCTTCTTTACATTGGGAGTCATCGTCACTTGTCTTGCGGCATGTTCACCTGCAGGGCTTTGCAAAGGGCGGTCTGCTAGGTCCCATGAGTGTAGTACTGAAGTACGAGGAAGCGCTGACTCCCTTGAGGGAATCTAGGCCTTGCAGAGAGATCTTTACCAATTGGAGAGCCTGGCCATCTCCAACCACATCAACTGTATCAAGTGCACGTGCTGAATTCTGCACGTAGGATGGGGCAACCCTGGCTCTGTGTACAGACTGGGCAACAAGAGGCTGGGGAGCAGCCCCCCAGAAAGGGAAGTGGGGGCTCTGGCTGGTGGCAAGCCCCTTGGGTTGTAGATCCCAGAGCAGAGGAGGTGGAGGGGAGGCCCCATGGCAGCCTGCAGCTCCTTCATGGTGGCTTACACCTCCTCATGGCAGCCTGCAGCTCCCTCCCCTCAGAGCGGAGGGGCAGAGTAGAGCTGTCCTTTCAGAAACTCTGCACTACTGTGAGTATTTCAGGTGTTGTACTTCCTTCAGGAATTTTGTTTCTCCCTCTCTTTACTACTCTTTCCACGTGTTCTGCCCATTCTTAAATACGTTTTCACAGAGGTATTACCAGCTTCTTAGAAGCTCCAGGCATGCGGTGTCCATTATGGAACCAGCTCAGGGCAAGCTCTGTGGGCTACAGAAATCACCTTTGTAGCCAATCACTTCCAAAACAAATACGGGACAGGAGGTGATGGCCTCAAGAGGTGATGTCCTCAGGAGATGAGATGAGATAGCTGGGTTCCTCTTTCTTTTGTACTCAGTTTGCTAAGTGCTTAACATTTTTACCACGTGCTATCATGGGCATACAGCAGAGCCGCATGGAATTCTGATGTGAGGCAAGATTTCCGCAACTGCAGGTCCAGGTCAGCACGCAAACTGCATGTACCTGGGCACTTTCCTGTGCTGTGTACTCCAAAGAACCTGGTTTAGCAGAGGGATGGACTGGATTTGCAGAGGTTCCTTCCAACCTCAATGATTCTGTGTTTGTGTCAATGATTCTGTGATCCTGTCATTCTGAGTCAAGCAAGGAAGAGCTGACCACCGCTCAGGAGAAGAGGACGCCACTACTACACGTTCCCTTGTGCTGTTACATGATCTACTGAAGCTTATACTACCTTGTTTAGACAACCCATTTGGCATGTCTGGATTCCACAAGACCACTTCTTTAATAATTTTACATTGTAGGGCAAATAACACCCAAAATGAGCACCCAAAAGAAATAAAGCCAAAGATGGTATATTTTTGATGGGCTTAAGTAGATGATGTACAGATGGTTAATAAGAAAAGAGTGGCTCACCTTTGAAGATGGTCGAGGCTCGCCAATAACTCCACTTGGGAGGGATCTCCAACCAGAGATCCTTCCCTGGTGGTGGTCAGCCCTTAAATGGGGTCTTGGGGGAGGTGGAGTCAAACTCCACCCCTTCCAATCACACTCACTTGTGCCCCTGCGGCTGACTCAGTGCTCGCCTCAGGTGATCAATCAGTGGTTCAGGCCGTAATTCAACAGGTCCCATACACTCCACCCCTTCACGACATGAACCACTGATTAAGGAACTATAGGGTGAGCCCTCCTTAATACAGAGACCCAATACATCGCGACGCTTTACATAATAACCCATCGCGATGCATATCAATGTAATCTGGGATGAGTGATGATCAGCGTATGGCTCTTGTTCTTCCTTGGGCCAGTGCTTGGTGGTGTCTACTGGAAGCATGCGGTCACGTTGAGCAGGTCCGTCCTACTCTTCATCAGTCCCGGGTAGACCATCACCGGATGTTGCACGTGATCTTATAGCAACTCTGGAACACTGCAGCATCATTTGGTTCCCTCCGGTGACTCATAGACTCACGGGGAGTAATACAGATGTTTCAAAGGTACCAAGAGGGGGAGGACCGCCCTCCAGGGTAAGATACAGGCCGTATTCCTGTCTTGGGTCAACACTTCAGCTTGTACAGGGGCATGCCCTGGCCGCCTGTACCAAACCTTTTGCCCAGATGTCTGTGGCTGCACGATTATATCAGGCACCAAAGGGGGTGTCCTGATCTGCCACAGAAACATGATAGGGGTTCCTTTAGCAAGAAGGGCTGGAGTGTTGACCACAATATCAGTAGGCCATGTACCAATTACCGGAGGGACTACTGAACCCCCCACCTCCAATAATCTCCCCCAACGTGCAAGTAGGCCACAACATCGTGGTCCTACCTGCACCTTCCAAGGCCATCTTATTTTATTGGTGCCTGGTTTCAGGTTCTCAGGGGCAGGGAGCAGAAGATTGTTCTCACGGCCGGTCTGAGGTCTTACCTCATTATCTGTACCTGTAATTTGGATCCAAAGTGGGGAGGCCCATGTTGTTTGCAATATTTTCAAGGCACTGGGTCTGCCATCTGGGTCTTTCATTCAGATCTCGCAGGGTTTCGTGGAGTCTCTTCGTCCACCCCTGCAGAGACTGAGAGTCTGTCTTCAGGGCAGCCTTGAGAATACCGTTATAACGCTCAATCAGGCCTGCCCCCGTTGGATTGTATGGCAGGTGGAATCGCCACTCGATATTGTTCTCTTCTGCCCAGCGTTGTATCATTGCACCCGTGAAATGAGTCCCTTGGTCGCTCTCAATGACTTGTGGTGTGCCGTAGGCAGCCATCAATCTCGTGAGCGCCTTGATGGTATATGCCTGGTTGGCTTTTGGTACTGGATAGGCCTGCATTAGCCCACTCGCGGTGTCAACACAGGTTAGGGCATATCTCGCCCCCTCAGATCGAGGGAGGGGCCCAATATAATCAACCTGCCACCGCTGTAGAGGATTGTGTCCTCTAGCAAGATGGGCTGTTGTTTCAGGCAACGACCTCGGTCTCATTCTGGAGCAGGCATCACAGTCTCGGCATGCTTGAGCTACGTCTGATAGTTGTATGGGCAGTCCCCATACTTTGGCAGCTGCCCACATGGTCTTCTGTCCAGCATGCCGCAGCTTTTGCTGCAACCAGTAGGCAATGTTCTCAGATGGTGAGTTCTCAACCCATCTAACTCGGGCCAGTGTGTCAGCTTCATCATTTCCTAGTGACTCTAGGGGTTGGTGACCAGAAACATGGTAGACACGTACAGTTCTGTGTTTGACTGTATTCCATATATCGAACCACAAATCTTTGCCCCAGATCGGTCGGGAGTGGATAGTCCAGTCCTGGGTAGCCCACTGTGCGATCCAAAGAGTGAGCCCCCGGTATGCAGCCCAACTATCTGTGCAGATATTCAGGATACCGTCACCGGGTTCTTTGGTTATAACCATCTACACGGCCCGCAGCTCTGCCCACTGACTGCTTTGACCATCCCCCTCTTCAAACCATATTGTATCTGTAGCAGGGTGGTATGCTACTGCTCTCCACTTACTTGGGTTGCCCTTGCTGGACCCATCCGTGTACCAGACATCTTCAGGAATGGGATATTTTCCTTCCTGGACAGGACTCTTCTCCGGCGTAGCAACCAAGGTTTGTTTTGGTGCATCACTGTGCTACGTCACTGGGCCTAGAATCTTTTGGAGTTCTTCTTTCAACGGTGAGGAAGACAGACTACTCCTCTGGCTGAGATAGGCGACCCATCGTGCCACCGTCTGTGCCTGGGCCACCCCTGTCTTAGGAAGGTGGGTCAGATCTCTTACCCACCCCTGAATTGGAAGAGTGGTCTTAACGATGACTTCGGCCGTCTGGGTTATTGGCTCTACTGCTTGTAATGCAGTATAGGCAGCCAATAGCTGTTTTTCAATCATACTATATCTTTCTTCTGCTCCGTGCCAGACCTGAGACCAAAATCCAATGGGGGTCCGAACAGAACTCTGGCGTTGCCACAGGCCCCAGCCAAAACCATCCTGAGTAACATGAACATCCAGTTCAGCTGGGAGGGTAGGATCGAATATACCCAATGCCTGGGCTTGTTTCACCGCCTGTTTTGCTTGCTGGAAAGCATCCTGTTCTGTTCTCCCCCAGTCCCATGATTGGCCCTTTTTTGTGAGTCTATACAAAGGTCTCAGCAGCTGCGCCAAATGAGGTATAAAGGAACGCCAGTATCCCAATATACCTAGAAATTCCTGCAGCTGCTTTGGTGTTGTAGGGACTGGGAATGCCTGAACCTTATCTATGATGGCACTGGGTAGCACTTTGCTCTTTCCTGACCAGACTACCCCCAGAAATTTTACAGACAGGCCTGGACCTTGCACCTTTTGAGGATTGATAGCCCATCCTCTTTCATTTAGGTAGGAGGTTAATGAATCTGCTGCCTCTCCTACTGCTTCCAGTGAGTCGGATGTTAACAGGAGATATCAATGTAGTGGTATAGGTTGACATTATTATTAGGTTTCCTCCAATTAGCTAGGTTACGCGCCACCAAGTTATGACATTATGTTGGTGAGTGCATGTACCCCTGTGGCAGGACCTGAAAGATCCACTGCCTGCCTCCCCATGTGAACGCAAATTGATCTTGTGATTCTTTGGCAGTCGGGATACTAAAAAATGCATTTGCCAAATCCAGGACACAATGGTAGGTCTTGATTTCCCTACTAAGTGTGTCCATTATGGAAGCAATATTGGGTACAGCCGCATGGATGGGCGGTGTGACCTTATTTAATTCCCTATAATCTACCGTCATTCTCCATGTTCCATCCGACTTCCGCACTGGCCATATGGGGGAATTATATGGACTATGTGCAGGTCTTATAATACCTACTTTTTCTAGTTCCTGCACCGTTTTTGATATTTCTTCCTGCCCCCCCCCCCGGGAGTCTATACTGCCTTACATTAGTAATCCAGCGTGGTTTCGGCAAACAAATGGGCCCATGTTTCGCATGGCCCCTCAATACTGTCTGTATCGCTCGGATACTAATGTACCTCTGTCGAAGTCTGAACTCTCCCACAGTCGTCTGGAGAGCCAGACCCCATAAAATGTCTATGCCCAAGATGTATTCTGGGATTGGGGCAATTGACACTTTATACTCCCGGGGTGGGAGACGCCCAACCCCCAATTTCAGCCATGTTTGGGTGACTGGAATGGTCTGTCCCCCAAACCCACCAATCATCACTCTACTGCCCTTAAACTTTGTTGGGTCTCCATATATAATTGATGTTTCTGCACCAGTGTCTACTAGAACCATCACCTTTTGAACATTCTTCTCTGACCAAAATATGTCTAATTCTACATAGGGCCTCCGGTCACATCTGGAGGCCCTAAGGGGACCAAAGTCCTTCGTTACTCCATGAAGTTGGCTAAATCTAAGTCTTTTACCGCAGGTGGTTCAGGCATTGTATCCCGTGACACCTGTGGATGTTTCTTCCTTCTATTTGGGACTATAAAGTCAGACAAATTCCAGGTTGTTGTTGGTGCTGCCTGTATTATTCATACTCCCGATTTTCTGGGAGTACTCTGAAATTTTTGATCGTTTCTAAGTTGTTTCCAGAGTTGTAACAAAACATGGTTGGATTGCCCATCGATTTTAGCAAAGGCAACCCCGGCCCGTATAAGATCATTGAACATGGTCTTCCGGGATACCCGTATGGGGCCCGATCGGGGTATCCGTGGGACAGGCTTAGTTTTAATCGGGAAGGCCTCAGCTTCTTCTACCATACGGACATTGCGCCTAGTTCTTATGCGCTCCGTTTCCCCAAGGTCTGCCACCAACTGGGCTGCCTGTTGGATGATAGCCTCTGAAGCCACCAAGGGGTTTAGTATGGAGACCAAAGTCCCATAAAGGTGAGAGGGGGCTTGCTGTAGTATTAGGTCTCGCATACCTGCTGTAAATTTTTCCGTATCAGGACTTTCAAAGGTCTCTGAATACATAGCCTCTCTCATACCCAGTTCCTGGATGTATGTTTGGAGGTCCTCCATAGACGACCATAAACCGGTATTGAGTGGAATGTCAGATTTGTTAGGCCACATTAAGCGGCATGCTGCCATCAACCAATCTATAATAGAATGATTCTCATTAGTATAGTGGATGGCAGCATATAACCTTTGCCTCAGGGCTGGGTGTATAGTTATAGATGCCAGTTTTGACATCTCTGTCCCACTGACTGACACGCTTTCAGCTCCTGCATCCCATAACCTCAGGAGCCATGATGGTACGTTTTCTCTTGGTTTTTGATGGAACCGTCGTACTAGGTCCATCAACTCATTTGCTGTATACGGGCGAGCTGTCACATGCAAGCATGTTTCAGCAGGGGGCCATTGGTCAGGAGGCACTCCCGCTGGTCTATCTTGCACTTTTTTTGTTTTTTGAGTTATGATTGGTCAGATCTCAAATGGATCCTCCAGAGATGGAGCTTCGAGATCCGATTTAGAAATCTTTTTTTCTGAAACATCCAGGCCCTCTGCTTCAGGGACCTGGGTGTCCTCCACTGATATGGTACGTATTTGTCTTGTTGGCACATCTAGTCCAGGTTTTTTGGCTACTAATGTGCCCAACTGTTGTTCCAACTTTTCAATTCGATCTCTTAACAATTAATTTTCAGATTCTATGTTTGTATTTGTTATTTCCATTTTATGTAATGCCATTATTAGAGGCCAAGCCACAGCAGAAGCAGCTAGCCGACTTTCTTTTGTAACCAGTATGTCATCATCTAGACCTTGAAAATAATCTGTCAGCTGGGCTGGAGAAGGAGAAACATTCCCTGTAACCTGCAGGGTTCCCCACTTTTCAATAACAGTGGCAAGACCACAATAGGAGGACCCCATAAATCCTGGAATTTGACAGGAATTGTTTGGTCTAGGGGAGTAACGTTCTCCCCCCCGCCCCATTTGAAAACGTTCCAAGTGAAAGACATGGTTAATTATTGTGTGTGTATATATATATATATATATATATGTTAAGCCTGCCTGGCTCACCAATTGTAGGGCAAATAACAGCCAAAAATAGCACCCAAAAGAAATAGTGCCAAAGATGGTATACTTTTGATGGGCTTAAGAAGACGATATACAAACGATTAATAAGGAAAGAGTGGCTCAACTCTGAAGACAGTCAAGGCTCACCAATAACTCCTCTAGGGAGGGATCTCCAGCCAGAGAACCCACTCTGGTGGTGGTCAGCCCTTAAATGGGGTCTTGGGAAAGGTGGAGTCAAACTCCACCCCTTCCAATCACACTCACTTGTGCCCCTGCAGCTGACTCAGTGCTTGCCTCAGGTGATCAATCAGTGGTTCAGGCCGTAATTCAACATTTCCCATACACACATCTAAAGCATTTCTCCGAGGCCGCAGTTTTAACAGCTCCAGTGATGTGGCAGCTGAGTGTAAGCAGGACTATTACTTCACCTTCCGTTCTTCCACAGGTGCTCAGCAAACACCTTGGTGGGCCTGGGCTCTCCTAGAGAGTGTTTACTAGTTGAAACAACTTGCAGAAGGGCTGACAAGCATCTGAGCTGCTGTAAGAGCAGGAATATGGATAGGTGCCATGAGTGGGGGTGGTGAGATAGAGACCAAAAGTTCCGCCAAACAAACACTGCTGATGGCGCTCCCATACTACTCTGGAAACCAGAAAGGCTCATCAGCCCAACGAGAGGACCAATTGAGCCCTATATGCTACAGGGTGACAAACACATCAGTGAACTCTTTTCATGTCCACTTCTGTTCCCTGGACAATTCCGTGTGTCTTCAGGGAAGAACAGCTGACTCGGACCTGGTCAGGACAGAGTACTCCTCCCATAGAGAAACTTTCTCTTGAACAAAACTAATTTGGCTTTATGCTCACCACCAACGGCCTTCTGATCACCTTTCAGTCAGTTCAGCCCCACGCGAGCTATCCAAAGACAGTTGTACGGAATTGGCAAGTACCTCGCAGTAGACAGCTTCTAACACGGTCAGCTCAGTTACTGGCTTTGGTTTTCGGTCGCCAGCTGGATTAAACTCAAGAAACCACCACTCCCTGGGCCCGGCCCTCCAGCCAGTTCCTTACCCTTTAGCCTTACCCTTACTTCTTAGCCTAGAGTGCACCTGTCCAAGCTATTGGCTCCAGCTCCTGCAGGAGAATACTGTGGGAGTCAGTGACAAAGGTTTTGCTGAAGTCTGGGTAGACCACATCAACAGCCCTTCCCTCATCCACCAGACGGGTCACTAGATCACAGAAGGAGATCAGGTTGGTCAAGCAGGACCTGCTCTTCGTGAACGCATGCTGGCTAGGCATGATCCCCGGGTTGTTCCGCACAGGCAGCGTCGTCTCCCTCAAGACAGTCTGCTCCATAACCTTCTCTGGCACCGAGGTCAGGCTAACGGGCCTGCAGTTCCCCGGATCCTCCTTACAACCCTTCTTGTAGCTGGGAGTCATAGTGGCAAGAACAACCAGTGGTTTTACACTGGGTAGTCAGTGCCACAGTTTGGGATGTGACATGCTTAAAGTGACTTTACCAGTTTTGATTATACATACAACAGAAATAGATGACTGTTGGCTAAGGATGGAAAGGGGCATGCAGAAGGGAAGAAAGAAAATAAATCTACTCGCAGCTTAAAAATGAGTATCACGCATTGTGAGAAAAACTGAAAACCTTACTCATTGTGACTAAGCTATATTTTACTTGTTCTTGTAAGGCACCACAGTGAAGGAATGCAAACTGAGAGGCAATGTATGCAAATTCAATATTAGTACATTCCATCAATCTCTTGGCAAGTTACCCGGTGCCTCTCTGTGCCTTAGTGACCATATATTACTAAGCAGTGGATTAAAAGAGAGTCACGATGTAAATGTTACAGTACATTACAGCAAGGATCCACAGCTTTGAGGCAGGAGTTGAGCTCCTGTGGATAGAAGGTCGAGTGTCAGACAGTACTGACAGACTAAATTTATACCGAAGATGTGTCTACATTTCTACTCCTCTTTTCTTGCTCCAAAACAAAAAGCATAGCCTCACTTTGTCTATGGACAGCATGGAACAGAACACATACACAGGAGAGAAGAACAACTGGGGAGATTAATTCTTACATTGGTTGTTGCAGCTCCTCCTTCTATTAATTTTGCCCCACATGAACAGAAATGTTCTATATTTTGGTTTCTCCAGACCCACTCAAATGTGAAACTATTATTTACTGTTGTTTATAAAATAGTAAGCAAACTCCTTGGCTCATTTTCTGTTAAATATATCGGCATGCATTTAAAAGCTACACAGATAAAGATGAGGCACATCCATTTAATGCATGCAATCAGTTGTTGAAAGATGTTGTCCAGAGAGGTTGTGCAGCCCTTGGCCTTGTAGGTTTTCTAGGCATGATAAGAAAAGGGCCTGAAAAAACCCATCTGACCTCACAGATGACTCTTGTTGGAGCAAGAGGTCTGAGCAGAGATCTCCTGAGGTCCATTCTAACCCAGCTTATCTTATGAATTTGTGAACAGGCAAAATGTGCTTACAGCTGCCAGTGCCTGTTTCGAAGGCACGTCTCCCAAGGCCTCAAAGCTTTAGCACCCTAGCATTCCTCTGTCACAAACTAATGGAAAATCATTTAAATAAATCCCATTAGACCCTAAAATCACCCCCAATTCACCCCCAAACCTCAGCAGGATTATGACACTGAATTTTAACAACCCTAGTTCTGCAGACATACTGCCCTTCGAATGGCACTCATATGCATTCATCTAGCTTGGGTAGCACAAACACGAACCACAATCTTGAAAATAAACTTATGATGCTGCTCAGTTGCAAATGTAGGCAAGAATGTGAAGGCGAAAGCCAGGTTCTCCTTGTGGCCCATTCATTCATGGCTTGGAAAAAAATATTTTTACATCTGCCCCTTCTTGGAAATGTGTGAAAGTGTCCAAATCAAGAACCACAAGTATTGCTGTTCTTATCCTGAACCTTACAATCTATGTAAGTCATACAAGGGACTGAAAGTCAGCAAATAGGAGACCAGAGCCAATAACGCTGCAGATACAATCCAAATAAGCCTATTTCAAGAGGAGACAGAATTCCAAAAATATCATTTATTTTCACACTTTATTTTTGTCTTTGTTCAAAATTTCACGGCTTTCATTTAATCCCTCAGCTAATTTCTTTCCTAGGGTAGATTCTTGGACCCCTTTCCCTTTACATCTCCCCTCTTTCCCTCTCCTCTCCTTTTCAGTATTCTTTCTTTTTGCTT
Organism: Oreortyx pictus; assembly: GCA_036925125.1. Lineage (NCBI taxonomy): Eukaryota > Metazoa > Chordata > Aves > Galliformes > Odontophoridae > Oreortyx > Oreortyx pictus. The sequence goes on along the minus strand of JAUPFR010000024.1, from coordinate 5,657,371 downwards.
TTCCTAGCATTTCCTTTCATGACAGAATCCAACTATCCTGTGTTCATTCTCTGTTTCTTTCATTTTCTAACCACTGAGTATCTCACTGATCTGAAATAAACATCTCAGTTAACTTTACTGATCTTGCCAAGAGGATATATCCAAGGTTCTGAAGTGACACATGATTTCAGACCAGAGCTTGTAGTAAGTCCTAGATGTAAGATTTGTTCAGAGCTGCCAGAAAGTCTGCAAAGAGCTGACCACAGTGGTTGAAAAAGACCTAAAGTGATTTTGCAATAGATGCTGAGTCCACAGCATGGCTCCTCTATCTTCTGTACTCAGTTTGCTATGTGATTAACATTTCTATCACGTGCTATCATGGCCATACATCAGAGCTGCATGGAATTCTGATGTGAGGCAAGATTTCCACAACTGCAGCTCCAGGTTAGCATGCAAACTGCATATACCTGGGTGCTTTCCTGTGCTGTGTAATCTAGGGAACCTGATTTAGCAGAGGGGTGGACTGGATTTGCAGTGAAGTTTGAAGATTTCCTTCCAGCCTCAATGATTTCTGTGTTTGTGTCAATGATTCTGTGATCCTATCATTCTGAGTCAACCAATGAAAAGAAGACCACAGCTCAGAAGAGCAAGCCAGTAGCACAGGTATCCTTGTGCTGTTACACGATCTACTGAAGTTTATTCAGTCTTGTTGAAGCCAAACCATTTGGCATGATGGATTCTGCAAGACAGTCTTTCAGCTGATCTTTTAGAAGGTGCAGTGATGTGGCAGCTGAGTGCAAACAGGAGGTATTACTTTACAGCCATTATCTACAGATAATGCTGCCCAGGATGCTGCTGGCCTTTGGGGCTGCAAGTGTGCACAGCTCATTCCCAAGTCCTTCACTGCAGAACTGTTCTCATGCAGTACACATCGTTAGGATTGCCCCGAATCGAGCACAGCACCCTGCACTGGACTGTGATGGAACTCATTTGGGTCACATACACCTGATTCTCGATCCCACCCACATCCCTGTGGATGGCATCCCTTCCTTCTGTCACGTCAGCTGCACTGCGCAGCTTCGTGCCTTCAGCTTCTCTGTGCAACAGGCAGAAGATAGATGGGAGCAGCTCCCACCATTCACAGCACGACGCCCCCCCATGGCAATGAGAAGCCTGGCACGTAGGTGACGTGGGCAGTGGGGCCCTGCAGCCCCTCTGTGACACGACTGAGGTCACAATGGGACACCACGCCTGGCCCTGATTCCTGCCCTGCCCCACAGCTCCCAGCACACACTTCCCCGAGAGGTGGAGGTGAGCCCAGACGCGGTTTGCTGCTCTCGGCAGCGCTCTTCTCTCGGCAGCTGCTCTGCAGCGAGGAGGTGAAGGCGAAGGCAAGCAGTGCCATATATTCTGGGTGTGTTTGCTGACTGCAGAGGAGGAGTGCAGGAGCACGGTGGTAAGCACATGTGGACGCTTCCCTCTGTTGGAATTGGGCTCTGGGCAGTGTCTCTGGGCAGGACACGGCAGCACGCGCAGATGTGGAGAGGGAGCCTGGGCTGTGTTCTGGGGAGGTTGGCTGCCCTTGTGAGCAGCAGTGGCTTTCTTGATGGGGATCCCCTCTCACTTCTGTGTCCTCCTTGCAGATCACAAGCCTGACGCCCCTGAACTGAGCCCGCATAGGGACACCTGCTGGTAAAATGCCTGGGAAGAGGTTATTTTTGAACCCAAGGTGAGGATCTTTGCTACTGAAGCCCCACATTGACCAAACGAGCCACTTGTCAGCCCCCTTGGTCGAGCCGTGAATCCATGCTCAGGCTCTCATTGCCAGGCCTGGTTTCCTCCTGAGCCTCTGTGCCAGGACTGTGTCTAAGGAGCTCTTCTCTGTGAAGCCCATGGCCACTGCAGCTTCTCTTTTCTTTGTTTGCAGTTTTCTGCCCAAGGATGAGGTTCCAGACTTTGTACTGGAAGATGTTGCTGAGCAACAAGGTACCGTGCTACCACCATGTAGGCGCAACACAGAGAAGCAGGAACGTGTTGCCGCGCCTCTGCTGGCACAGTTCTGCTGCCACAGGTTCACCACCATGACTGTATGATCCAGGTCACCTCCTTTCCCAAAGCGGACTCATGGGAGCAATGGGCGCACGAACTGCTGAGCGATCAGCAGGGCCATATGAAATGGAGGGCTGGGAACGAGTGGTGGTCGGAGAGCGTGGAGACACTCCATGGAAGCCTGAGCTTCCATGGGATGAAGGGTTACGCCAGAGTGCAGCAGCAGATGCATGCACACCTGGCATGGCTGTTCTGTGGTCAGTGTGCCAGAGATGCAGCCGTTGACTTTCCCTCTTTTGTACTTCCAGAGGAGCGGGAGAGCCAGTTTCTGCGTGGCTGTTTACATCCCATTGCAACAAGTTACCTTGACCTGTTGGCCAAGGAAGGCACTTCAGCGGGGACTAGAATGTGAGAGTTTGGGGAACTGATGGAGTGACACCCTGAGCTCCCGTTTGTCTGCGCGGAGCCCTTGTCTGGGCCCGGGCATGCTGGGCTCCCTGCAGGCTCCTGCTGCTCTCCAACAAGTTCCCTGTGTTGTTTGCAGTGTGCTGCCGCCGATTGGGAAGAGCTGGGCACAGAGAGGCCCAGAGAGGAAAGAGAGGGAGCGAGAAGAACTCAAGCTCCCTGCTCTGCAGGACCTTCAGGGAACACCACAGGTACATCCAATGGCAAGATGGGTCAAGAAACACAGAGCAATGGAGAGGGAGTCCTCCACACGGGCTCCATGTGCCTCTATTTCCCATGCAGGAAAAGCAGCGTTGCACAGTGCCCCGACTGCAGCAGCGCTTGCCCCCGCTGAGAAGCACCACGCAGGTGATGGAGAAAACAAAGGCAGGAAAAGTGTTCTGCAAGAAGAGTAGCGAGGGGATTCCTTGCCACCTTCCAAAAGCAGAGAATGGGAGGACACTGCCCCCTCTACTGGACATGGAAGCCCCCTAGTAAGTGTGCAGCAGCTCACAGCAAAGCTTAGCAGAGGCGAGCAGCTGAGAGAAACCATCAGTGGGGTCAGGGGAGCCTGAAGCTCATCCCACTATGACAGAGTGCTGGGGCTCAAAGGAAGTGTGTGTGCAGGGGTGGGAGAGGGCAGGCAGCGGGACATGGATCATCTCTAACTGGGTGCGAGCATTAATTTGCCTCTGCTTTTGCAGTGCCCCATCTCTCCGGGCCAGACAAGTGCTGGCAAACCTGGAGTCATACAAGGTGTGCCGGGACAGCTGGAGGAAGAAGGTGGAGCAAAACTGGCTCCATTCTGAGGAAACCAAGGAATTTCAAAGGTATCTGCAGCAACAGAATGATTTTCTTGCAGTTGCCAGTACCTCCCAGGCCCTGACAGCAGAGCTGGGAGGGACTGCCTTTCCCTCAGAGCCTGGTGCCATGGAGTGCAGATGCTCCTGAGGCCGTGTCCTGGAGCCAGATCTGCCTTCCAGGCCTGGAGATGTGGGCAGGCAGAACGGGTGGACGGCTTCTGCTGGGACTTGGCTCTGCCCTTCCCCTCCAGACAGACCATCCCTCTCCTGGCACAGTACAGACACTCAGGCATCTTGCCTGGAGAGCCCGTAACTGCCTGGTCCCAGGTCCCAGGTCCCAGCCATGAGCTGATGAGCTGCATGTGTGTCATGGCCATGCAGCTAGGCCTGCTGACCCTGCCAACGGTGAGCAGGATGTCTCTGCCCTCTTCCCTGTCATTCTGAGTGCACATCTGTGCTTCTCCCCTCACAGCGTTGTGAAGAAGATGGAGCTCCATGAGGCCAAAGGAAGACGTAAGGCCAAATGAGACAGCAGCACATGGGAACAGAGACCATGTGAGAGAACAGCACACAGGCGCAGTGCGGCCAATTCATACCATGCCCTCTTACACCATGACAGAGAACAACAATGTCCCAGGGATGGCAGCACCAGGGCTGAGCAGAGGCGCTGGGATTACTAACACAACAACACATCATCAGTAGGGTAAAAATAACCCGACTCACGATGGTCTAAACCCAGCTCATGTTCCCTATTAGTGGGTGAACAATCCAACGCTTGGTGAATTCAGCTTCACAGCGACAGGAAGAGCCAGCATCGAAAGATCAGAAAGCGACGTTACTATGAACGCTTGGCCGCCAGAAGCCAGTTATCCCTGTGGTAACTTTGCTGACACCTCCTGCTTCAAACCCAAAAAATCAGCAGGATCGTGAGGTTCTGCTTTCCTGGTCTGTATGTGTACTGAAAATCAAGATCAAGCGTCCTTTTGCCCTTCTGTGGAAGCTGCCCAGCCTTGCTACCCGTGCTGCCTCTGTTTCAACAGCAAAGCAGAGACTTCCCCTGTACGAGAAGTTCCAAATAAAGATCCTTGGAGCTTCTTTACATTGGGAGTCATCGTCACTTGCCTTGCGGCATGTTCACCTGCAGGGCTTTGCAAAGGGCGGTCTGCTACGTCCTGTGAGTGTAGTACTGAAGTACGAGGAAGCACTGACTCCCTTGAGGGAATCTAGGCCTTGCAGAGAGATCTTTACCAATTGGAGAGCCTGGCCATCTCCAACCACATCAACTGTATCAAGTGCACGTGCTGAATTCTGCACGTAGGATGGGGCAACCCTGGCTCTGTGTACAGACTGGGCAACAAGAGGCTGGGGAGCAGCCCCCCAGAAAGGGAAGTGGGGGCTCTGGCTGGTGGCAAGTCCCTTGGGTTGTAGATCCCAGAGCAGAGGAGGTGGAGGGGAGGCCCCATGGCAGCCTGCAGCTCCTTCATGGTGGCTTACACCTCCTCATGGCAGCCTGCAGCTCCCTCCCCTCAGAGCGGAGGGGCAGAGTAGAGCTGTCCTTTCAGAAACTCTGCACTACTGTGGGTATTTCAGGTGTTGTACTTCCTTCAGGAATATTCATCTATCTGGCACAGATCCTCCATGGGCTGTAGCACTGCCATGCATCACTTCCTCCTATTGCGACTTCTGTGCTTCTCTTTTGTGCCTCCCTCTCTTTACTCCTCTTTCCACATGTTGTTTTCTGTCCTTTCTTAAATATGCTTTCACAGAGGTATTACCAGCTTCATACACATCCAGCTGTGCCTTGCGGTGTCCATTATGGAACCAGCTCAGGGCAAGCTCTGTGGGCTACAGAAATCACCTTTGTAGCCAATCACTTCCAAAACAAATACGGGACAGGAGGTGATGGCCTCAAGAGGTGATGTCCTCAGGAGATGAGATGAGATAGCTGGGTTCCTCTTTCTTTTGTACTCAGTTTGCTAAGTGCTTAACATTTTTACCTCGTGCTATCATGGGCATACAGCAGAGCTGCATGGAATTCTGATGTGAGGCAAGATTTCCACAACTGCATCTCCAGGTCAGCACGCAAAATGCATGTACCTGGGCACTTTCCTGTGCTGTGTACTCCAAAGAACCTGGTTTAGCAGAGGGGTGAACTGGATTTGCAGAGGTTCCTTCCAACCTCAATGATTCTGTGTTTGTGTCAATGATTCTGTGATCCTGTCATTCTGAGTCAAGCAAGGAAGAGCTGACCTGCGAGGAAGAGTACCTGCGAGGTACTGGCAAGTACCTGCAGTAGACAGCTTCTAACACGGTCAGCTCAGTTACTGGCTTTGGTTTTCGGTCGCAGCTGGATTAAACTCAAGAAACCACCACTCCCTGGGCCCGGCCCTCCAGCCAGTTCCTTACCCTTTAGCCTTACCCTTACTTCTTAGCCTAGAGTGCACCTGTCCAAGCTATTGGCTCCAGCTCCTGCAGGAGAATACTGTGGGAGTCAGTGACAAAGGTTTTGCTGAAGTCTGGGTAGACCACATCAACAGCCCTTCCCTCATCCACCAGACGGGTCACTAGATCACAGAAGGAGATCAAGTTGGTCAAGCAGGATCTGCTCTTCGTGAACGCATGCTGGCTAGGCATGATCCCCGGGTTGTTCCACACAGGCAGCGTCGTCTCCCTCAAGACAGTCTGCTCCATAACCTTCTCTGGCACCGAGGTCAGGCTAACGGGCCTGCAGTTCCCTGGATCCTCTTTACAACCCTTCTCGTAGCTGGGAGTCATAGTGGCAAGCCCCCCGTCTTCAAGGACCTCACCAGTCAACAAGGAGTGCTGACAGATGATGGAAAGCGGCTCTGCCATCACCTCTGCCAATTCCCTCAGCACTCTCAGGTAACTCCCATGCGGCCCCGTGAACTTGTGACAGTCCAGTTGGAGGAGTAGGTCTGTGACCGTATCCTCCTGAATTGTGGGGGGTTTTGTCTGCTCCCCCACCAAGACCACCAGCTCAGAGAGTGGAGTACCTTGAGGATAACTGGTCTGACTTTCCAAGAATGATGTAAAGAAGGCATACAAAACCTCTGCCTTTTCCTAATGCTCAGTGGTCACATTCCCAATCTCATCCAGTAAAGAATGGAGATTCTCCTTGGACCTCTTACTGCTGATACGTTTGTAAAAGAGTTTCTCATTCCTTTTCAACCCAGCAGCTAAGTTGAGTGCAGGCTGGGCTTTTGCCTTTCTGATTTTCTCTCTGCATATCTTAACAACTTTATATTGTTTCTGAGTGGCCCATCCCTTCCTCCACAGGAACGAACCTCCTTCTTTGTCATTTACTGACAGCAGCTGCTGAAACCAAATGTTCAACGTTTGACTCTTACAGGCTTTGTCACTCCCAAAATGAAGAAATCTGTGAGAGTTGCATGAATTCTACTCTCTATGGGCTGTATGAAGGAAGGGCTGGAATCCCTACTTGGAAATGTCGCTTATGCTCCTCTTGACTGGGAACTGCAAATGCAAAAGCTGCTGGAGTTCAAAGCACTATCAGGGCTGTTATTGCATGGACCTGCACACTTTACTGGTAGGTGCTGTGAGACAAGCAGACCAATAGATCCCTCTTCCATTTGGTCCCAGGACCAGCTGCCAAGACAGACTGCTAACAACTGAGACCATCTCATTACATAATACGGCCAGCCCAGGGGAACAACACAAATGGCTGCTTTGAACGTCAACCTTCACGTATGGGAACGAGAGCCTGAGTCTCTCTCGCAGATGTTTATTGGATCTCTGCTGGCTGCCAAAGGAGCTGTGGGTGAATAGGGAGTGCAGAAACATCCGGGTACTGACACCTGAAAGAATCACAGAGTTGTAGGGGTTGGAAGGGACCTCCAGAGACTGAGTCCAACCCCCTGCCAAAGCAGCTCCCAGCCCAGGTTGCACAGGTAGGCATCCAGGTGGGTCCTGAACATCTCCAGAGAAGGAGACTCCACCACCTCTGTGTGCAGGCTGTGCCAGTGCTCCGTCACTGCACTGTGAAGAAGTTCCCACGCACATTTGTGTGGAACTTCCTATGCTTCAGTTGGTGGCCATTTCCCCTTGCCCTATCGCCACACACTGCTGAGAAGAGTCCGGCCTTGTCCCTTTGACGTCCTTAGATGTTAATAGATTTGCATCAGATTCCCTCTGTGTCTTCTTTATTCAAGGCAGAACAGAAGCGGGTCTCTCAGCCTTTCCTCATAAGGGAGGTGTTCCACGCGCTTTATGATCTCCGTGGCCACCCACTGGACTCTATCCAGAAGATCCCTGTCTTTTTTACATCAGGGAGCCCAGAACTGGACACAATACTCCAGGGGAGGCCTGTCCAGGGTGGGGTAGAGGGGGAGGATCACCTCCCTCTATTTGCTGACCATGCTCTTTGTAATGCAACCCAGGATCCCATGGCCTTCTTGGGCACAAGGGCACGCGGCAGGCTCACAGACAGCCTGTCATCCATCAGGACACACAGGTCCCTTCACCTCAGAGCTCCTCTCCAGCAGCTCACTCCCCTTGTTAATCCGCATACAGTTCCTTTATGCCACACTCTCCATCCTGTCCAGGTCTCGCTGGATGGTAGCACAGCCTTCTGGTGTGTCAGCATCTCCTCCTAGCTTTGACTCATCAGCAAACCTGCTGAGGGTGGACTCTATCCCCTCTTCAAGGTCACTGATGAAGATGTTGACCAGGACCGGACTCTGCACCGACCCTTAAGGAACTCTGCTAAGTACAGGCCTCCAACCTGGAACTGAGGTTCCACCCATTACAGCCATCAGAGCTCTGACAGTCAGTTCTCAACCCACCTCACCATCCACACATCGATTCCACACTGCCTCAGCTTTTTTGTAAGGATGCTGTGGGAGACAGTGTCAAATCCCTTGCTGAAATCAAGGTAGACCACATCCACTGCTCTCCCCCCATCCACCCATCCTGTAGTGACATGCACACAGAGCATGGGTATCCAACTGAGTGAAGAGGAACTCTTGGGCTGCAGGCCACTCCGAAAGTAACGGGTACGACTTGGGTTGTCCTAGATGATCTTTGTGGCCTTGCCAGCCTTACTGGTTCTCTCCTAAGGCCCATTTAGATACTGACAGGCTGCTCTCAGGACTCCCCGGAGCCTCCTCCTTGCCAGGATGATCAGTCCCAGTTCTCAGCCTGTCCTCACAGAGAGTTGTACCATCCTCTGACCTCTGAGACATGTCCCTGTGCATTTCTGGGCAGTACATGAACCTCCTGACCTGCTGCGGCACTTTGCGGTGAGGCGGAACACACACACTGCAACTCAGCGGTTAACGAAAACCGCTGGATTAAAATCAGGACATTGTCACCAAAAATCCCCACTGTTAGCCTTCCGTGGAAGGAAGGAGGTGGTCTGCAGCTGCCCTGCGAGAAAGGGAAGGGCCATTTCATCCCGTCACCTGCTGCTGGCCTATTGACAATACCCACAGGAGGGCAGGGGAGGCCTCTGCCGCCTCAGCCTCCAGCAGCCTGGCAAGGGAGGCCACCCCAGGGCCACCTCTTCCAGGTGGGGCCCGGGCTGCCCACACGGCCACGTCAGTGCGAGGGAAAAGCTCTGTGCGGCTGTGCTGCCCGCCAGAGGCCTCACATAGCCCTCCCTCCAGCCCATCCCCACGTTAGGCCCCGCTGTGGAGATGCAGGCCGAGTCGTCATGGCGCTGCATGGCCCCACAGTGCAGGCACGGTGCTCCACACGGCCTGCTTGGAGATCAGCCATTTCCAGCGTCCCGCCGTGGGCTGCCTGCCCCCACCAGCTCAGGCTGCCCAGGGCCCCGTACACGGTGACTGGTGGCTCTGCCAGGAACTCACCGCCCTCGGAGTAAAGGCTTTCTTCAACGTCTGACCTAAATTACCCTTCTTTCACTTTAAAGCCACTGCCTCTTGTCCCATCACTGTTAGAACGCGCAAAAAGTCACTCTCCTTCTTGGTTGTAAGTTCCCTTTATATACTGAAAGCTTGCAACGGGATGTCCCTGGTGGAGCCTTCTCTTCTCCAGGCAGACCGAGCCCAGCTCTCTCAGCCCTTTTCTGTAGCAGAGGTGCTAAAACCCTGCGAGCTACATTGTGGCCCTTCCCCCAGGCCCACTGCGACAGCCCCAGACCGCTCCTGGGCTGGGAGCCTGAGGCTGGATGCACAAGTGCAGATGGGGCCTCAAGAGGGCACAGTGCAGGTGGACGATCCCCTCTCAGCCTGCTACGACCTCGCATCACATCCCTCTGGATGGCATCCCTTCCTTCCGTCGCGTCAGCTGCACCGCTCAGCTTGTGCCATCAGCAAAGTGCTCAGGGTGCTCTCGATCCCTCTGTCTGCATCACTCATAAACATATTAAAGAACACCAAACCCAGGACGGACCCCTGGGGTCCACCACTGGTCACCAGCCCCATGTCCCACAGCAACCACTGTTGCCATGTCCAGACCGATGACCCACGCTCAAGAGGATCTCTCGGTCGTGCAAGTTGGGAGCACAAACAAACATTGCCAGGCCGTTGGGTCTGTGTGGATTTTCAACGCTGTTAATCTACGCTATCAGTTCGGCAAAAGCCTTTCCAGTGCCTGCAGGGCTGAGCTGAGGTTCCATGGCAGATCTGCATGATGCTTTGGCTTTGTCTGTGCAGCTGGCACAGGGTGGCCGGGAGAAGCTCCCACCATGCACAGCACAGCCCCCTCCCATGGCAACGAGAAGCCTGGCACGGGGGTGACAGGCGTCCCTCTGTGACACGGATGAGGTCACAGTGGGACACCACGCCTGGCCCTGATTCCTGCCCTGCCCCACAGCTCCCAGCTCACACTTCCCCGAGAGGTGGAGGTGAGCCCAGACGCGGTTTGCTGCTCTCGGCAGCGCTCTTCTCTCGGCAGCTGCCGAGAAGGCGAAGGCAAGCAGTGCCATATTTCTGGGTGTGTTTGCTGACTGCAGAGGAGGAGTGCAGGAGCACGGTGGTAAGCACATGTGGACGCTTCCCTCTGTTGGAATTGGGCTCTGGGCAGTGTCTCTGGGCAGGACACGGCAGCACGCGCAGATGTGGAGAGGGAGCCTGGGCTGTGTTCTGGGGAGGTTGGCTGCCCTTGTGAGCAGCAGTGGCTTTCTTGATGGGGATCCCCTCTCACTTCTGTGTCCTCCTTGCAGATCACAAGCCCGACGCCCCTGAATTGAGCCCGCATAGGGACATCTGCTGGTAAAATGCCTGGGAAGAGGTTATTTTTGAACCCGAGGTGAGGATCTTTGCTACTGAAGCCCCACATTGACCAAACGAGCCACTTGTCAGCCCCCTTGGTCGAGCCGCGCATCCATGCTCAGGCTCTCATTGCCAGGCCTGGTTTCCTCCTGAGCCTCTGTGCCAGGACTGTGTCTGAGGAGCTCTTCTCTGTGAAGCCCATGGCCACTGCAGCTTCTCTTTTCTTTGTTTGCAGTTTTCTGCCCAAGGATGAGGTTCCAGACTTTGTACTGGAAGATGTTGCTGAGCAGCAAGGTACCGTGCTACCACCATGTAGGCGTAACACAGAGAAGCAGGAACGTGTTGCCGCGCCTCTGCTGGCACAGTTCTGCTGCCACAGGTTCACCACCATGACTGTATGACCCAGGTCACCTCCTTTCCCAAAGTGGACCCATGGGAGCAATATGTGCTGGAACTGCTGAGGGCTCAGCAGGGCCGTATGAAACGGAGGGCTGGGAACGAGTGGTGGTCGGAGAGCGTGGAGACACTCCATGGAAGCCTGAGCTTCCATGGGATGAAGGGTTATGCCAGAGTGCAGCAGCAGATGCATGCACACCTGGCAGTTCTGCGGTCAGTGTATCAGATGTGCAGCTGTTGACTTTCCCTGTTTTGTTCTTCCAGAGCAGCGGAAGCGCCGGTTTCTCAGTGCTCGTTTTCCTCCCATTGTGACAAGTGACCTTGACCTGTTGGCCAAGGAAGGCACTTCAGCAGGGACTAGAATGTGAGAGTTTGGGGAACTGACGGAGTGACACCCTGAGCTCCTGTTTGTCTGCGCGGAGCCCTTGTCTGGGCCCGGGCATGCTGGGCTCCCTGCAGGCTCCTGCTGCTCGCCAACAAGTTCCCTGTGTTGTTTGCAGTGTGCTGCCGCCGATTGGGAAGAGCTGGGCACAGAAAGGCCCAGAGAGGAAAGAGAGGGAGCGAGAAGAACTCAAGCTCCCTGCTCTGCAGGGCCAGCAGGGAACACCACAGGTACATCCAATGGCAAGATGGGTCAAGAAACATAGAGCAATGGAGAGGGAGTCCTAGGAGAGCCCTCCACACGGGCTCCATGTGCCTCTATTTCCCATGCAGGAAAAGCAGCGTTGCACAGTGCCCCGAATGCAGCAGCGCTTGCCCCCGCTGAGAAGCACCACGCAGGTGATGGAGAAAACACAGGCAGGAAAAGTGTCCTGCAAGAAGAGTTGCGAGGGGATTCCTTGCCACCTTCCAAAAATAGAGAAGGGGAGGACATTGCTCCCTCCGCTGCACATGGAAGCCCGCTAGTAAGTGTGCAGCAGCTCACAGCAAAGCTTAGCAGAGGCGAGCAGCTGAGAGATACCAGCAGTGGGTTCAGGGGAGCCTGAAGCTCATCCCACTATGACGGGGTGCTGGGGCTCAAAGGAAGTGTGTGTGCAGGGGTGGGAGAGGGCAGACAGTGGGACATGGATCATCTCTAACTGGTTGCGAGCATTAATTTGTCTCTGCTTTTGCAGTGCCCCGTCTCTCCGGGCCAGACAAGTGCTGGCAAACCTGGAGTCATACAAGGTGTGCCGGGACGGCTGGAGGAAGAAGGTGGAGCAAAACTGGCTCCATCCTGAGGAAACCAAGGAATATCAAAGGTATTTGCAGCAACAGAATGATTTTCTTGCAGTTGCCAATGTCTCCCAGGCCCTGACAGCAGAGCTGGGAGGGACTGCCTTTCCCTCAGAGCCTGGTGCCATGGAGTGCAGATGCTCCTGAGGCCATGTCCTGGAGCCAGATCTGCCTTCCAGGCCTGGAGATGTGGGCAGGCAGAACGGGTGGACGGCTTCTGCTGGGACTTGGCTCTGCCCTTCCCCTCCAGACAGACCATCCCTCTCCTGGCACAGTACAGACACTCAGGCATCTTGCCTGGAGAGCCCGTAACTGCCTGGTCCCAGGTCCCAGGTCCCAGCCATGAGCTGATGAGCTGCATGTGTGTCATGGCCATGCAGCTAGGCCTGCTGACCCTGCCAACGGTGAGCAGGATGTCTCTGCCCTCTTCCCTGTCATTCTGAGTGCACATCTGTGCTTCTCCCCTCACAGTTTTGTGAAGAAGATGGAGCTCCACGAGGCCAAAGGAAGACGCAAGGCCCAATGAGACAGCAGCACATGGGAACAGAGACCACGTGAGAGAACAGCACACAGGCGCAGTGCGGTCAATTCATAACATGCTCTCTTACACCATGACAGAGAACAACGATGTCCCAGGGATGGCAGCACCAGGGCTGAGCAGAGGCGCTGGGATTACTAACACAACAACACATCATCAGTAGGGTAAAAATAACCCGACTCACGATGGTCTAAACCCAGCTCACGTTCCCTATTAGTGGGTGAACAATCCGACGCTTGGTGAATTCAGCTTCACAGCGATAGGAAGAGCCAGCATCGAAAGATCAGAAAGCGACGTTACTATGAACGCTTGGCCGCCAGAAGCCAGTTATCCCTGTGGTAACTTTGCTGACACCTCCTGCTTCAAACCCAAAAAATCAGCAGGATCGTGAGGTTTTGCTTTCCTGGTCTGTGTGTGTACTGAAAATCAAGATCAAGCGTCCTTTTGCCCTTCTGTGGCAGCTGCCCAGCCTTGCTACCCATGCTGCCTCTGTTTCAACAGCAAAGCAGAGACTTTCCCTGTACGAGAAGTTCCAAATAAAGATCCTTGGAGCTTCTTTACATTGGGAGTCATCGTCACTTGTCTTGCGGCATGTTCACCTGCAGGGCTTTGCAAAGGGCGGTCTGCTAGGTCCCGTGAGTGTCGTACTGAAGTACGAGGAAGCACTGACTCCCTTGAGGGAATCTAGGCCTTGCAGAGAGATCTTTACCAATTGGAGAGCCTGGCCATCTCCAACCACATCAACTGTATCAAGTGCACGTGCTGAATTCTGCACGTAGGATGGGGCAACCCTGGCTCTGTGTACAGACTGGGCAACAAGAGGCTGGGGAGCAGCCCCCCAGAAAGGGAAATGGGGGCTCTGGCTGGTGGCAAGTCCCTTGGGTTGTAGATCCCAGAGCAGAGGAGGTGGAGGGGAGGCCCCATGGCAGCCTGCAGCTCCTTCATGGTGGCTTACACCTCCTCATGGCAGCCTGCAGCTCCCTCCCCTCAGAGCGGAGGGGCAGAGTAGAGCTGTCCTTTCAGAAACTCTGCACTACTGTGGGTATTTCAGGTGTTGTACTTCCTTCAGGAATATTCATCTATCTGGCACAGATCCTCCATGGGCTGTAGCACTGCCATGCATCACTTCCTCCTATTGCGACTTCTGTGCTTCTCTTTTGTGCCTCCCTCTCTTTACTCCCTCTTTCCACGTGTTGTTTTCTGTCCTTTCTTAAATATGCTTTCACAGAGGTATTACCAGCTTCATACACAGCTCCAGCTGTGCCTTGCAGTGTCTCTTTTGGAACCAGCACTGGGCAAGTCCTTGCTAGCAAGTTCATAGATTCATAGATTCATTAGGTTGGAAAGGACCTACAAGATCATCTAGTCCAACCATCCTCACATCACCATCCCTACCCATCAAGCTACTAAATCAAATCCCTTAGCACCTCATCTAAACGCTTCTTGAACAGCGCTAGGGACGGTGCCTCAACCACCTCCCTTGGCAGGCCATTCCAGTGTCGGACCACTCTCTCAGAGAAAAAATTTTTCCTCAAATCTAATCTAAATCTTCCCCGGCACAACTTGTGGCCATTCCCTCTTGTCCTGTCATTAGTTACCTGGGAGAAGAGGCTGACCCCCTCCTCACCACAGCCTCCCTTCAGGAAGTGGTAGAGTGCAATGAGGTCTCCTCTAAGCCTCATTTTCTCCAGACTAAACAATCCCAGCTCCCTCAGCCGCTCCTCGTAAGACTTGTGCTCCAGACCCCTCACCAGTTTTGTTGCCCTTCTCTGAACACGCTCCAGTGCCTCGATGTCTTTCTTGTAGTGAGGGGCCCAACACTGAACACAGTACTCGAGGTGCGGCCGCACCAGAGCTGAGTACAGGGGGATGATCACCTCCCTGCTCCTGCTGGCCACACTATTCCTAATACAGGCCAGGATGCCATTGGCCTTCTTGGCCACCTGGGCACACTGCCGGCTCATGTTGAGCCGAGCATCAACCAACACCCCCAGGTCCTTTTCCTCTATACACTCCTCAAGCCATTCTGCCCCAAGCCTATAGCATTGCATGGGGTTATTGTGACCAAAGTGCAGGACCCGGCACTTGGCCTTATTGAACCTCATCCCATTGACCTCAGCCCAACTGTCCAGCCTATCCAGATCCCGCTGAAGGGCCTCCCCACCCTCAGGCAGATCGACACATCCTCCCAACTTGGTGTCATCCGCAAACTTACTGAGGGTACACTCAATCCCCTCATCCAGGTCATCAATAAAGATATTAAACAGTATGGGCCCCAATACCGACCCCTGGGGGACACCACTCGTGACAGGACGCCAGCTGGACTTGACTCCATTAACCACTACCCGCTGGGCACGGCCCTCTAGCCAATTCTCAACCCATAGAAGAGTGAACCTGTCCACACCACGGGCTGCCAGTTTCCCCAGGAGAATACTGTGGGAGACCGTGTCAAAGGCTTTGCTGAAGTCCAGGTAGACTACATCAACAGCCTTTCCCTCATCTACCAGTCTGGTCACCCAGTCGTAGAAGGAGATGAGGTTGGACAAGCACGACCTGCCCTTTGTGAACCCGTGCTGGCTGGGTCTGATCCCCTGACTGCCATGCACGTTCCGTGTGATCTCCCTCAAGATCAATTGCTCCACAACTTTCCCTGATACTGAGGTCAGGCTGACAGGCCTGTAGTTCCCCGGATCTTCCTTACGGCCTTTCTTGTAGATGGGAGTCACATCGGCAAGCCTCCAATCTTGTGGGACCTCTCCAGATGACCAGGAATGCTGATAGATGGCAGAAAGCGGCTTGGCTATCACCTCTGCCAGCTCCCTCAGCACCCTTGGGTGGATCCCATCTGGCCCCATGGACTTGTGGCAGTTCAGATGGAGGAGCAGGTCTCTGACTGTCTCTGCTGGGATCACAGGGGGTGTATGATGCGCTTTGTCCCAGACTTCCGGGTCAGGGCGAAAAGTATCCTGAGGATAACTGGTCTGTCTATTAAAGACAGACGTGAAGAAGGCATTGAGAACCTCAGCCTTTTCCTTATCCTCTGTGGTTACATTCCCTGACGCATCAAGTAAAGTAGGGAAATTCTCCTTGGTTCTTCTTTTACTGTTAGTATATTTATAAAAGGATTTTTTGTTCTCCTTTACTGCAGTAGCCAATCTAAGTTCAAGCAGGGCTTTTGCATTTCTAACTTCCTGCCTGCAAATCTTGGCAAGTTCCCTGTAGTCTCCCCAAGTAGCCTGTCCAATCTTCCAGAGGACATAGACTCTCTTTTTCTCCCGGAGTCTCAACAGAAGATCCCGGTTCATCCACACTGGCCTTTTTCCCCTCTGGCTTGACTTACGGGACTCAGGGACAGCCTGCACCTGTGCCTTTAAGATTTCCGTCTTGAGGAGGACCCAGGCTTCCTGAACCCCTTTACACCTCAGGAGCGAGTCCCAAGGGACCCTTGCAACAAGCATCCTGAACAGGTCAAAGTTTGCCCTCTGGAAGTCCAAGGTAGCAGTTTTGCTAGTCACCCTCTTGACGTCACCAAGAATAGCAAACTCTACCATTTCATGGTCACTCTGGCCAAGACAATCCCCAACCTTCACATCTCCTACTAATCCTTCTCTGTTAGTGAAGAGCAGGTCTAGCAGGGCACCTCCCCTGGTAGGTTCTTGCACCAGCTGTGTCAGGAAGCAATCTTCCACACACTCCAGAAATCTCATGGACTGCTTCCTCTGCGCGGTATTATATTTCCAGCATATATCAGGGAAGTTGAAGTCCCCCATGAGAACTAGTGCTGGCCATCGTGCAACATCTACTAGTTGCTTGTAGAACACTTCATCTATCTCTTCATCTTGGATAGGCGGTCTATAACAGAGCCCCACCACGATGTCACTCCTACAGACCATCCCCCTGATCCTTACCCACAGACACTCCACTTGGTCATTTCCAACCTCAAGCTCTTCAACATCAAGACACTCTTTGATATAAAGAGCTATGCCACCACCCTTTTTTCCCCGCCTATCCCTTCTGAAGAGCTTGTAGCCATCCATCCCAGTACTCCAGTCATGGGAGGGGTCCCACCATGTTTCCGTAAGAGCAACAAGGTCATAGTTAGCCTGCCTTACAATGGTTTCAAGCTCTTCTTGTTTGTTGCCCATGCTGCGTGCGTTGGTGTAGATGCACTTCAGCTGAGACATTTGCCTCACCCTTTGTTCCAGCACAGGTCCCCTGGGCTCTTTACTGGAGAGCCCTGTTATATCCCCTACCCCCATCACAGCTAGTTTAAAGCTCTCTCAATGAGTCCAGCTAGCTCCTGGGCTAGAATTCGTTTCCCCCTTTGGGACAGGTGCATTCCATCAGCGGATAACAGGCCAGGAGCTGAGTAAACTGCCCCGTGGTCAAAAAACCCAAAGTGTCTGTCTCTACACCAGCCTCTCAGCCAATTATTCATCACCTGTGTTTTCCTAGCCCTTTCCGTGTCCTTCACCGCCCCAGAAGGTATGGAAGCAATAATACCACTTGTGCTCCCACACCTTGAACTAATTGTCCTAGACCCCTGAAATATCTTTTCATAGTTTGTAGGCTTCTTTGAGTTATTTCACTGCTGCCTGCTTGAACTATGAGCAACGGATAGTAGTCATTGGGGTGTATCAGATCTGGGAGTCTTCTAGTTATGTCTTGGAGCCGAACCCAGGGAGAAAGCACACTTCCCTACAGCACGGGTCTGGTCTGCAAATGGGGCCCTCAGTACCTCTGAGAAGGGAGCAACCCTTCCTCGCTACCAAAGTCTTGCTGCGTATTCCCAGTAGAAATTTGCAAATTCTAGTGCCCGCATTTTGGTAGGGAAATGAGGATGAGACAGGAACTCAAAAAGGAGAATACTGAGATTCTGGAGGAAAGAAATCCACGAGGGTCCAGTGGGATGCTGCAGATGGAAGGAGTTCTGGGGGATGTGCTATATCGTGGTGCTGACCGCACAGACCCTTTGCAGAGATCTGCACTGCAGTTCAGGAGTTGGGGAGGCCTAAAAAGCCTTTGGAGAGCAGGTTGATACAGTTCATTCCCTGAGATGTAACTGCTCTCCTGGGTGCTTCCAGGTCAAAGCTATGTGTGGAGTGACCTTCACGCCTGGGACCATGTCACTTTGCTGTAGCAGGTATTCTGAAAGACAACATCTTTCATGAGCAGTCAGCTCTGTGCAGAGCGCCTTCAAAAGGCTGAGGAAGGGAAACTGATGGTTGCCATTGCAGTTGCTGTTCTCTGGGCAAGAAGGAAGCTCTAAGAGAGCAGCCCGTGGCAAAGACTGCTCTAAAACGCCAGAAAATGGAGGTGCAGAGTGTGAGATGGATGAGAAGAGGATGAGGTACATGGGCAAGAAGGCTTTTGAGGTGTGAAAGGAACACACAGCTACAGCACAGAGGTGCAGTGGTTAGCTGCAAGGAGAGCATATCAAAATGCGAGCTTCTTTGTGGCCCTCCCCCCAGGCCCACTGCAACAGCCCCACATCCCTCCAGTGCTGGGAACCCCTGGCTGGACACACAAGTGCAGATGGGGCCTCAGGAGGGCAGAGTGCAGGAGGAGAAGCCCCTCTCAGCTAGCTGCCAGACTGCAGCTGATGCAGCCCAGGATGCTGTTGGCCTTTGGGGCTACAAGGGTGCACAGCTGGTTCATGTCCACCAGGACATGCAGTCCTCCTCTGCAGGGCTGTTCTCCCACTCTGTAAACATCGTTGGGACTGCCCCAACTCGAGCAAAGCACACTGCACCTGTCCACGATGGATCTCATTTGGGTCACACGCACCCACACACTTCTTGAGCACACCCACATCCCTCTGGATGGCATCCCTTCCTTCTGTCGCGTCAGCTGCACCGCTCAGCTTGTGCCATCAGCAAAGTGCTCAGGGTGCTCTCGATCCCTCTGTCTGCATCACTCATAAACATATTAAAGAACACCAAACCCAGGACGGACCCCTGGGGTCCACCACTGGTCACCAGCCCCATGTCCCACAGCAACCACTGTTGCCATGTCCAGACCGATGACCCACGCTCAAGAGGATCTCTCGGTCGTGCAAGTTGGGAGCACAAACAAACATTGCCAGGCCGTTGGGTCTGTGTGGGTTTTCAACGCTGTTAATCTACCCTGTCAGTTCGGCAAAAGCCTTTCCAGTGCCTGCAGGGCTGAGCTGAGGTTCCATGGCAGATCTGCATGATGCTTTGGCTTTGTCTGTGCAGCTGGCACAGGGTGGCCGGGAGAAGCTCCCACCATGCACAGCACAGCCCCCTCCCATGGCAACGAGAAGCCTGGCACGGGGGTGACAGGCGTCCCTCTGTGACACGGATGAGGTCACAGTGGGACACCACGCCTGGCCCTGATTCCTGCCCTGCCCCACAGCTCCCAGCACACACTTCCCCGAGAGGTGGAGGTGAGCCCAGGCGCGGTTTGCTGCTCTCGGCAGCGCTCTTCTCTCGGCAGCTGCCGAGAAGGCGAAGGCAAGCAGTGCCATATTTCTGGGTGTGTTTGCTGACTGCAGAGGAGGAGTGCAGGAGCACGGTGGTAAGCACATGTGGACGCTTCCCTCTGTTGGAATTGGGCTCTGGGCAGTGTCTCTGGGCAGGACACGGCAGCACGCGCAGATGTGGAGAGGGAGCCTGGGCTGTGTTCTGGGGAGGTTGGCTGCCCTTGTGAGCAGCAGTGGCTTTCTTGATGGGGATCCCCTCTCACTTCTGTGTCCTCCTTGCAGATCACAAGCCCGACGCCCTTGAACTGAGCCCGCATAGGGACGTCTGCTTGTAAAATGCCTGGAAAGAGGTTATTTTTCTACCCGAGGTGAGGATCTTTGCTACGGAAGCCCCACATTGACCAAACGAGCCACTTGTCAGCCCCCTTGGTCGAGCCGCGCATCCATGCTCAGGCTCTCATTGCCAGGCCTGGTTTCCTCCTGAGCCTCTGTGCCAGGACTGTGTCTGAGGAGCTCTTCTCTGTGAAGCCCATGGCCACTGCAGCGTCTCTGGGGAGCAGGGGTCTGCACGAGCAGTCCCTGGGATAGGGGTCCTCTTTCCATTCCAACCTCTGTGTGATGTTCACCCACTCTGAGGAACGACCAAACTCCATCAAGCTTCTTCCTCTCGCTCCCTTTCCTTTAGACAAGATATAAAAGGGTGAACAAGCAACAAAGTAATGCTAAAATGTTCACACTTTACATCCAAGTTTTGTTTCCAAATACATCCTGGTTGTATATTCTGCTTCACAAAACTGAAGGCAAGACAGCAGCTCTACTCTTGTGTAGCTGTTTGAGCATCTTAGTCCCAGAGTCTGCAGAGGACTATACCTGTTCCTTCTTGTAACCGCTGCCTATTATTTATTTGCAGTTTTCTGCCCATGGGTGAGGTGCTAGACTTTCTACTGGAAGATCTTGATGAGCAAGAAGGTACCGTGCTATCATGTAGATGGAACATAGAGAAGCAGGAACGTGTTGCCGCGCCTCTGCCGGCACAGTTCTGATGCCACAGGTTCACCACCACGACTGTATGACCCAGGCCACCTCCTTTCCCAATGGGGAACCATGGGAGCAATATGTGCTGGAACTGCTGAGGGATCAGCAGGGCCATATGAAATGGAGGGCTGGGAACAAGTGGTGGTGGGAGAGCGTGGAGACACTCCATGGACACCTGAGCTTCCATGGGATGAGTGCTTACACCAGAGAGCAGCAGCAGATGCATGCACACCTGGCATGGCTGTTCTGTGGTCAGTGTGCCAGAGATGCAGCTGTTGACTTTCCTTGTTTTGTAGTTCCAGAGGAGCTTGAGCACTGGTTTCTCAGTGGCTGTTTTCCTTCCACCGCAACAAGTGACCTTGACCTACTGGCAGAAGAAGGGACTTCAGCGAAAACTAGAATGTGAGAACTTTGGGAACTGACAGAGTGACACCCTGAGCTCCCGTTTGTCTGCGCGGAGCCCTTGTCTGGGCCCGGGCATGCTGGGCTCCCTGCAGGCTCCTGCTGCTCGCCAACAAGTTCCCTGTGTTGTTTGCAGTGTGCTGCCATCGAACGGGAAGAGCCGGGCACAGAGAGGCCGAGAGAGGAAAGAGAGGGAGCGAGAAGAACTCAAGCTCCCTCCTCTGAAGGGCCAGCAGGGAACACCACAGGTACATCCAATGGCAAGATGGGTCAAGAAACACAGAGCAATGGAGAGGGAGCCCTAGGAGAGCCCTCCACACGGGCTCCATGTGCCTCTATTTCCCATGCAGGAAAAGCAGCGTTGCTCAGTGCCCCGACTGCAGCAGCGCTTGCCCCCGCTGAGGAGCACCACCACGCAGGTGATGGAGAACACAAAGGCAGGAAAAGTGTCCTGTAAGAAGAAAAGCGAGGGGATTCCTTGCCACCTTCCAAAAATAGAGTAGGGGAGGACACTGCCCCCTCCACTGGAGATCGAATCAGCCTTGTAAGTGTGCAGCAGCTCACAGCAAAGCTTAGCAGAGGCGAGCAGCTGAGGGAAACCAACAGTGGGGTCAGGGGAGTCTGAAGCTCATCCCACTATGACGGGGTGCTGGGGCTCAAAGGAAGTGTGTGTGCAGGGGTGGGAGAGGGCAGGCTCTGGGGCACGAAGCGTTTCGGAGTATGAGCAGGAATTTCTCTCTGCTGTTGCCCTGCCCCATCACTACGGTCCGGACAAGTCCTGGCAATCCTGGAGTCATACAAGGTGTGCCGGGACGGCTGGAGGAAGAAGGTAGAGGAAAACTAGGTCCATTCTGAGGGAACCAAGCAATATAAAAAGTATCTGCAGCAGCAGAATGGTTTCCCTGCAGTGGCCAGTACCTCCCAGGCCCTGACAGCAGAGCTGGGAGGGACTGCCTTTCCCTCAGAGCCTGGTGCCATGGAGTGCAGATGCTCCTGAGGCCGTGTTCTGGAGCCAGATCTGCCTTCCAGGCGTGGAGATGTGGGCAGGCAGAACGGGTGGACGGCTTCTGCTGGGACTTGGCTCTGCCCTTCCCCTCCAGACAGACCATCCCTCTCCTGGCACAGTACAGACACTCAGGCATCTTGCCTGGAGAGCCCGTAACTGCCTGGTCCCAGGTCCCAGGTCCCAGCCATGAGCTGATGAGCTGCATGTGTGTCATGGCCATGCAGCTAGGCCTGCTGACCCTGCCAACGGTGAGCAGGATGTCTCTGCCCTCTTCCCTGTCATTCTGAGTGCACATCTGTGCTTCTCCCCTCCCAGTGTTGTGAAGAAGATGGAGCTCCATGAGGCCAAAGAAGAACTCAAGGCTGTGTGGGGCAAAGAGAACACGGGAGAAAACAGCACAGGCGCAGTGCGGCCAATTCATACTGTGCCCTTTTCCACCATGACAGTGAACAACGACGGCCCAGGGCCTACCTTGCTACCCACGCTGCCTCTGTTTCAACAGCAAAGCAGAACCTTTCCCTGTATAATATGTTCCAAATAAAGTTCCTTGGAGATTCTTCACACTGGGAGTCATCGTCACTTGCCTTGCGGCATGTTCACCTGCAGGGCTTTGCAAAGGGCGGTCTGCTAGGTCCCGTGAGTGTCGTACTGAAGTACGAGGAAGCACTGACTCCCTTGAGGGAATCTAGGCCTTGCAGAGAGATCTTTACCAATTGGAGAGCCTGGCCATCTCCAACCACATCAACTGTATCAAGTGCACGTGCTGAATTCTGCACGTAGGATGGGGCAACCCTGGCTCTGTGTACAGACTGGGCAACAAGAGGCTGGGGAGCAGCCCCCCAGAAAGGGAAGTGGGGGCTCTGGCTGGTGGCAAGTCCCTTGGGTTGTAGATCCCAGAGCAGAGGAGGTGGAGGGGAGGCCCCATGGCAGCCTGCAGCTCCTTCATGGTGGCTTACACCTCCTCATGGCAGCCTGCAGCTCCCTCCCCTCAGAGCGGAGGGGCAGAGTAGAGCTGTCCTTTCAGAAACTCTGCACTACTGTGGGTATTTCAGGTGTTGTACTTCCTTCAGGAATATTCATCTATCTGGCACAGGTCCTCCATGGGCTGTAGCACTGCCATGCATCACTTCCTCCTATTGCGACTTCTGTGCTTCTCTTTTGTGCCTCCCTCTCTTTACTCCTCTTTCCACGTGTTGTTTTCTGTCCTTTCTTAAATATGCTTTCACAGAGGTGTCACCAGCTTCATACACAGCTCCAGCTGTGCCTTGCAGTGTCTCTTTTGGAACCAGCACTGGGCAAGTCCTTGCTAGCAAGTTCCCTCGCTACCAAAGTCTTGCTGCGTATTCCCAGTAGAAATTTGCAAATTCCAGTGCCCGCATTTTGGTAGGGAAATGAGGATGAGACAGGAACTCAAAAAGGAGAATACTGAGATTCTGGAGGAAAGAAATCCACGAGGGTCCAGTGGGATGCTGCAGATGGAAGGAGTTCTGGGGGATGTGCTATATCGTGGTGCTGACCGCACAGACCCTTTGCAGAGATCTGCACTGCAGTTCAGGAGTTGGGGAGGCCTAAAAAGCCTTTGGAGAGCAGGTTGATACAGTTCATTCCCTGAGATGTAACTGCTCTCCTGGGTGCTTCCAGGTCAAAGCTATGTGTGGAGTGACCTTCACGCCTGGGACCATGTCACTTTGCTGTAGCAGGTATTCTGAAAGACAACATCTTTCATGAGCAGTCAGCTCTGTGCAGAGCGCCTTCAAAAGGCTGAGGAAGGGAAACTGATGGTTGCCATTGCAGTTGCTGTTCTCTGGGCAAGAAGGAAGCTCTAAGAGAGCAGCCCGTGGCAAAGACTGCTCTAAAACGCCAGAAAATGGAGGTGCAGAGTGTGAGATGGATGAGAAGAGGATGAGGTACATGGGCAAGAAGGCTTTTGAGGTGTGAAAGGAACACACAGCTACAGCACAGAGGTGCAGTGGTTAGCTGCAAGGAGAGCATATCAAAATGCGAGCTTCTTTGTGGCCCTCCCCCCAGGCCCACTGCAACAGCCCCACATCCCTCCAGTGCTGGGAACCCCTGGCTGGACACACAAGTGCAGATGGGGCCTCAGGAGGGCAGAGTGCAGGAGGAGAAGCCCCTCTCAGCTAGCTGCCAGACTGCAGCTGATGCAGCCCAGGATGCTGTTGGCCTTTGGGGCTACAAGGGTGCACAGCTGGTTCATGTCCACCAGGACATGCAGTCCTCCTCTGCAGGGCTGTTCTCCCACTCTGTAAACATCGTTGGGACTGCCCCAACTCGAGCAAAGCACACTGCACCTGTCCACGATGGATCTCATTTGGGTCACACGCACCCACACACTTCTTGAGCACACCCACATCCCTCTGGATGGCATCCCTTCCTTCTGTCGCGTCAGCTGCACCGCTCAGCTTGTGCCATCAGCAAAGTGCTCAGGGTGCTCTCGATCCCTCTGTCTGCATCACTCATAAACATATTAAAGAACACCAAACCCAGGACGGACCCCTGGGGTCCACCACTGGTCACCAGCCCCATGTCCCACAGCAACCACTGTTGCCATGTCCAGACCGATGACCCACGCTCAAGAGGATCTCTCGGTCGTGCAAGTTGGGAGCACAAACAAACATTGCCAGGCTGTTGGGTCTGTGTGGGTTTTCAACGCTGTTAATCTACGCTATCAGTTCGGCAAAAGCCTTTCCAGTGCCTGCAGGGCTGAGCTGAGGTTCCATGGCAGATCTGCATGATGCTTTGGCTTTGTCTGTGCAGCTGGCACAGGGTGGCCGGGAGAAGCTCCCACCATGCACAGCACAGCCCCCTCCCATGGCAACGAGAAGCCTGGCACGGGGGTGACAGGCGTCCCTCTGTGACACGGATGAGGTCACAGTGGGACACCACGCCTGGCCCTGATTCCTGCCCTGCCCCACAGCTCCCAGCACACACTTCCCCGAGAGGTGGAGGTGGTTTGCTGCTCTCGGCAGCGCTCTTCTCTCGGCAGCTGCCGAGAAGGCGAAGGCAAGCAGTGCCATATTTCTGGGTGTGTTTGCTGACTGCAGAGGAGGAGTGCAGGAGCACGGTGGTAAGCACATGTGGACGCTTCCCTCTGTTGGAATTGGGCTCTGGGCAGTGTCTCTGGGCAGGACACGGCAGCACGCGCAGATGTGGAGAGGGAGCCTGGGCTGTGTTCTGGGGAGGTTGGCTGCCCTTGTGAGCAGCAGTGGCTTTCTTGATGGGGATCCCCTCTCACTTCTGTGTCCTCCTTGCAGATCACAAGCCCGACGCCCTTGAACTGAGCCCGCATAGGGACGTCTGCTTGTAAAATGCCTGGAAAGAGGTTATTTTTCTACCCGAGGTGAGGATCTTTGCTACGGAAGCCCCACATTGACCAAACGAGCCACTTGTCAGCCCCCTTGGTCGAGCCGCGCATCCATGCTCAGGCTCTCATTGCCAGGCCTGGTTTCCTCCTGAGCCTCTGTGCCAGGACTGTGTCTGAGGAGCTCTTCTCTGTGAAGCCCATGGCCACTGCAGCGTCTCTGGGGAGCAGGGGTCTGCACGAGCAGTCCCTGGGATAGGGGTCCTCTTTCCATTCCAACCTCTGTGTGATGTTCACCCACTCTGAGGAACGACCAAACTCCATCAAGCTTCTTCCTCTCGCTCCCTTTCCTTTAGACAAGATATAAAAGGGTGAACAAGCAACAAAGTAATGCTAAAATGTTCACACTTTACATCCAAGTTTTGTTTCCAAATACATCCTGGTTGTATATTCTGCTTCACAAAACTGAAGGCAAGACAGCAGCTCTACTCTTGTGTAGCTGTTTGAGCATCTTAGTCCCAGAGTCTGCAGAGGACTATACCTGTTCCTTCTTGTAACCGCTGCCTATTATTTATTTGCAGTTTTCTGCCCATGGGTGAGGTGCTAGACTTTCTACTGGAAGATCTTGATGAGCAAGAAGGTACCGTGCTATCATGTAGATGGAACATAGAGAAGCAGGAACGTGTTGCCGCGCCTCTGCCGGCACAGTTCTGATGCCACAGGTTCACCACCACGACTGTATGACCCAGGCCACCTCCTTTCCCAATGGGGAACCATGGGAGCAATATGTGCTGGAACTGCTGAGGGATCAGCAGGGCCATATGAAATGGAGGGCTGGGAACAAGTGGTGGTGGGAGAGCGTGGAGACACTCCATGGACACCTGAGCTTCCATGGGATGAGTGCTTACACCAGAGAGCAGCAGCAGATGCATGCACACCTGGCATGGCTGTTCTGTGGTCAGTGTGCCAGAGATGCAGCTGTTGACTTTCCTTGTTTTGTAGTTCCAGAGGAGCTTGAGCACTGGTTTCTCAGTGGCTGTTTTCCTTCCACCGCAACAAGTGACCTTGACCTACTGGCAGAAGAAGGGACTTCAGCGAAAACTAGAATGTGAGAACTTTGGGAACTGACAGAGTGACACCCTGAGCTCCCGTTTGTCTGCGCGGAGCCCTTGTCTGGGCCCGGGCATGCTGGGCTCCCTGCAGGCTCCTGCTGCTCGCCAACAAGTTCCCTGTGTTGTTTGCAGTGTGCTGCCATCGAACGGGAAGAGCCGGGCACAGAGAGGCCGAGAGAGGAAAGAGAGGGAGCGAGAAGAACTCAAGCTCCCTCCTCTGAAGGGCCAGCAGGGAACACCACAGGTACATCCAATGGCAAGATGGGTCAAGAAACACAGAGCAATGGAGAGGGAGCCCTAGGAGAGCCCTCCACACGGGCTCCATGTGCCTCTATTTCCCATGCAGGAAAAGCAGCGTTGCTCAGTGCCCCGACTGCAGCAGCGCTTGCCCCCGCTGAGGAGCACCACCACGCAGGTGATGGAGAACACAAAGGCAGGAAAAGTGTCCTGTAAGAAGAAAAGCGAGGGGATTCCTTGCCACCTTCCAAAAATAGAGTAGGGGAGGACACTGCCCCCTCCACTGGAGATCGAATCAGCCTTGTAAGTGTGCAGCAGCTCACAGCAAAGCTTAGCAGAGGCGAGCAGCTGAGGGAAACCAACAGTGGGGTCAGGGGAGTCTGAAGCTCATCCCACTATGACGGGGTGCTGGGGCTCAAAGGAAGTGTGTGTGCAGGGGTGGGAGAGGGCAGGCTCTGGGGCACGAAGCGTTTCGGAGTATGAGCAGGAATTTCTCTCTGCTGTTGCCCTGCCCCATCACTACGGTCCGGACAAGTCCTGGCAATCCTGGAGTCATACAAGGTGTGCCGGGACGGCTGGAGGAAGAAGGTAGAGGAAAACTAGGTCCATTCTGAGGGAACCAAGCAATATAAAAAGTATCTGCAGCAGCAGAATGGTTTCCCTGCAGTGGCCAGTACCTCCCAGGCCCTGACAGCAGAGCTGGGAGGGACTGCCTTTCCCTCAGAGCCTGGTGCCATGGAGTGCAGATGCTCCTGAGGCCGTGTTCTGGAGCCAGATCTGCCTTCCAGGCGTGGAGATGTGGGCAGGCAGAACGGGTGGACGGCTTCTGCTGGGACTTGGCTCTGCCCTTCCCCTCCAGACAGACCATCCCTCTCCTGGCACAGTACAGACACTCAGGCATCTTGCCTGGAGAGCCCGTAACTGCCTGGTCCCAGGTCCCAGGTCCCAGCCATGAGCTGATGAGCTGCATGTGTGTCATGGCCATGCAGCTAGGCCTGCTGACCCTGCCAACGGTGAGCAGGATGTCTCTGCCCTCTTCCCTGTCATTCTGAGTGCACATCTGTGCTTCTCCCCTCCCAGTGTTGTGAAGAAGATGGAGCTCCATGAGGCCAAAGAAGAACTCAAGGCTGTGTGGGGCAAAGAGAACACGGGAGAAAACAGCACAGGCGCAGTGCGGCCAATTCATACTGTGCCCTTTTCCACCATGACAGTGAACAACGACGGCCCAGGGCCTACCTTGCTACCCACGCTGCCTCTGTTTCAACAGCAAAGCAGAACCTTTCCCTGTATAATATGTTCCAAATAAAGTTCCTTGGAGATTCTTCACACTGGGAGTCATCGTCACTTGCCTTGCGGCATGTTCACCTGCAGGGCTTTGCAAAGGGCGGTCTGCTAGGTCCCGTGAGTGTCGTACTGAAGTACGAGGAAGCACTGACTCCCTTGAGGGAATCTAGGCCTTGCAGAGAGATCTTTACCAATTGGAGAGCCTGGCCATCTCCAACCACATCAACTGTATCAAGTGCACGTGCTGAATTCTGCACGTAGGATGGGGCAACCCTGGCTCTGTGTACAGACTGGGCAACAAGAGGCTGGGGAGCAGCCCCCCAGAAAGGGAAGTGGGGGCTCTGGCTGGTGGCAAGTCCCTTGGGTTGTAGATCCCAGAGCAGAGGAGGTGGAGGGGAGGCCCCATGGCAGCCTGCAGCTCCTTCATGGTGGCTTACACCTCCTCATGGCAGCCTGCAGCTCCCTCCCCTCAGAGCGGAGGGGCAGAGTAGAGCTGTCCTTTCAGAAACTCTGCACTACTGTGGGTATTTCAGGTGTTGTACTTCCTTCAGGAATATTCATCTATCTGGCACAGGTCCTCCATGGGCTGTAGCACTGCCATGCATCACTTCCTCCTATTGCGACTTCTGTGCTTCTCTTTTGTGCCTCCCTCTCTTTACTCCTCTTTCCACGTGTTGTTTTCTGTCCTTTCTTAAATATGCTTTCACAGAGGTGTCACCAGCTTCATACACAGCTCCAGCTGTGCCTTGCAGTGTCTCTTTTGGAACCAGCACTGGGCAAGTCCTTGCTAGCAAGTTCCCTCGCTACCAAAGTCTTGCTGCGTATTCCCAGTAGAAATTTGCAAATTCCAGTGCCCGCATTTTGGTAGGGAAATGAGGATGAGACAGGAACTCAAAAAGGAGAATACTGAGATTCTGGAGGAAAGAAATCCACGAGGGTCCAGTGGGATGCTGCAGATGGAAGGAGTTCTGGGGGATGTGCTATATCGTGGTGCTGACCGCACAGACCCTTTGCAGAGATCTGCACTGCAGTTCAGGAGTTGGGGAGGCCTAAAAAGCCTTTGGAGAGCAGGTTGATACAGTTCATTCCCTGAGATGTAACTGCTCTCCTGGGTGCTTCCAGGTCAAAGCTATGTGTGGAGTGACCTTCACGCCTGGGACCATGTCACTTTGCTGTAGCAGGTATTCTGAAAGACAACATCTTTCATGAGCAGTCAGCTCTGTGCAGAGCGCCTTCAAAAGGCTGAGGAAGGGAAACTGATGGTTGCCATTGCAGTTGCTGTTCTCTGGGCAAGAAGGAAGCTCTAAGAGAGCAGCCCGTGGCAAAGACTGCTCTAAAACGCCAGAAAATGGAGGTGCAGAGTGTGAGATGGATGAGAAGAGGATGAGGTACATGGGCAAGAAGGCTTTTGAGGTGTGAAAGGAACACACAGCTACAGCACAGAGGTGCAGTGGTTAGCTGCAAGGAGAGCATATCAAAATGCGAGCTTCTTTGTGGCCCTCCCCCCAGGCCCACTGCAACAGCCCCACATCCCTCCAGTGCTGGGAACCCCTGGCTGGACACACAAGTGCAGATGGGGCCTCAGGAGGGCAGAGTGCAGGAGGAGAAGCCCCTCTCAGCTAGCTGCCAGACTGCAGCTGATGCAGCCCAGGATGCTGTTGGCCTTTGGGGCTACAAGGGTGCACAGCTGGTTCATGTCCACCAGGACATGCAGTCCTCCTCTGCAGGGCTGTTCTCCCACTCTGTAAACATCGTTGGGACTGCCCCAACTCGAGCAAAGCACACTGCACCTGTCCACGATGGATCTCATTTGGGTCACACGCACCCACACACTTCTTGAGCACACCCACATCCCTCTGGATGGCATCCCTTCCTTCTGTCGCGTCAGCTGCACCGCTCAGCTTGTGCCATCAGCAAAGTGCTCAGGGTGCTCTCGATCCCTCTGTCTGCATCACTCATAAACATATTAAAGAACACCAAACCCAGGACGGACCCCTGGGGTCCACCACTGGTCACCAGCCCCATGTCCCACAGCAACCACTGTTGCCATGTCCAGACCGATGACCCACGCTCAAGAGGATCTCTCGGTCGTGCAAGTTGGGAGCACAAACAAACATTGCCAGGCCGTTGGGTCTGTGTGGGTTTTCAACGCTGTTAATCTACCCTGTCAGTTCGGCAAAAGCCTTTCCAGTGCCTGCAGGGCTGAGCTGAGGTTCCATGGCAGATCTGCATGATGCTTTGGCTTTGTCTGTGCAGCTGGCACAGGGTGGCCGGGAGAAGCTCCCACCATGCACAGCACAGCCCCCTCCCATGGCAACGAGAAGCCTGGCACGGGGGTGACAGGCGTCCCTCTGTGACACGGATGAGGTCACAGTGGGACACCACGCCTGGCCCTGATTCCTGCCCTGCCCCACAGCTCCCAGCACACACTTCCCCGAGAGGTGGAGGTGAGCCCAGGCGCGGTTTGCTGCTCTCGGCAGCGCTCTTCTCTCGGCAGCTGCCGAGAAGGCGAAGGCAAGCAGTGCCATATTTCTGGGTGTGTTTGCTGACTGCAGAGGAGGAGTGCAGGAGCACGGTGGTAAGCACATGTGGACGCTTCCCTCTGTTGGAATTGGGCTCTGGGCAGTGTCTCTGGGCAGGACACGGCAGCACGCGCAGATGTGGAGAGGGAGCCTGGGCTGTGTTCTGGGGAGGTTGGCTGCCCTTGTGAGCAGCAGTGGCTTTCTTGATGGGGATCCCCTCTCACTTCTGTGTCCTCCTTGCAGATCACAAGCCCGACGCCCTTGAACTGAGCCCGCATAGGGACGTCTGCTTGTAAAATGCCTGGAAAGAGGTTATTTTTCTACCCGAGGTGAGGATCTTTGCTACGGAAGCCCCACATTGACCAAACGAGCCACTTGTCAGCCCCCTTGGTCGAGCCGCGCATCCATGCTCAGGCTCTCATTGCCAGGCCTGGTTTCCTCCTGAGCCTCTGTGCCAGGACTGTGTCTGAGGAGCTCTTCTCTGTGAAGCCCATGGCCACTGCAGCGTCTCTGGGGAGCAGGGGTCTGCACGAGCAGTCCCTGGGATAGGGGTCCTCTTTCCATTCCAACCTCTGTGTGATGTTCACCCACTCTGAGGAACGACCAAACTCCATCAAGCTTCTTCCTCTCGCTCCCTTTCCTTTAGACAAGATATAAAAGGGTGAACAAGCAACAAAGTAATGCTAAAATGTTCACACTTTACATCCAAGTTTTGTTTCCAAATACATCCTGGTTGTATATTCTGCTTCACAAAACTGAAGGCAAGACAGCAGCTCTACTCTTGTGTAGCTGTTTGAGCATCTTAGTCCCAGAGTCTGCAGAGGACTATACCTGTTCCTTCTTGTAACCGCTGCCTATTATTTATTTGCAGTTTTCTGCCCATGGGTGAGGTGCTAGACTTTCTACTGGAAGATCTTGATGAGCAAGAAGGTACCGTGCTATCATGTAGATGGAACATAGAGAAGCAGGAACGTGTTGCCGCGCCTCTGCCGGCACAGTTCTGATGCCACAGGTTCACCACCACGACTGTATGACCCAGGCCACCTCCTTTCCCAATGGGGAACCATGGGAGCAATATGTGCTGGAACTGCTGAGGGATCAGCAGGGCCATATGAAATGGAGGGCTGGGAACAAGTGGTGGTGGGAGAGCGTGGAGACACTCCATGGACACCTGAGCTTCCATGGGATGAGTGCTTACACCAGAGAGCAGCAGCAGATGCATGCACACCTGGCATGGCTGTTCTGTGGTCAGTGTGCCAGAGATGCAGCTGTTGACTTTCCTTGTTTTGTAGTTCCAGAGGAGCTTGAGCACTGGTTTCTCAGTGGCTGTTTTCCTTCCACCGCAACAAGTGACCTTGACCTACTGGCAGAAGAAGGGACTTCAGCGAAAACTAGAATGTGAGAACTTTGGGAACTGACAGAGTGACACCCTGAGCTCCCGTTTGTCTGCGCGGAGCCCTTGTCTGGGCCCGGGCATGCTGGGCTCCCTGCAGGCTCCTGCTGCTCGCCAACAAGTTCCCTGTGTTGTTTGCAGTGTGCTGCCATCGAACGGGAAGAGCCGGGCACAGAGAGGCCGAGAGAGGAAAGAGAGGGAGCGAGAAGAACTCAAGCTCCCTCCTCTGAAGGGCCAGCAGGGAACACCACAGGTACATCCAATGGCAAGATGGGTCAAGAAACACAGAGCAATGGAGAGGGAGCCCTAGGAGAGCCCTCCACACGGGCTCCATGTGCCTCTATTTCCCATGCAGGAAAAGCAGCGTTGCTCAGTGCCCCGACTGCAGCAGCGCTTGCCCCCGCTGAGGAGCACCACCACGCAGGTGATGGAGAACACAAAGGCAGGAAAAGTGTCCTGTAAGAAGAAAAGCGAGGGGATTCCTTGCCACCTTCCAAAAATAGAGTAGGGGAGGACACTGCCCCCTCCACTGGAGATCGAATCAGCCTTGTAAGTGTGCAGCAGCTCACAGCAAAGCTTAGCAGAGGCGAGCAGCTGAGGGAAACCAACAGTGGGGTCAGGGGAGTCTGAAGCTCATCCCACTATGACGGGGTGCTGGGGCTCAAAGGAAGTGTGTGTGCAGGGGTGGGAGAGGGCAGGCTCTGGGGCACGAAGCGTTTCGGAGTATGAGCAGGAATTTCTCTCTGCTGTTGCCCTGCCCCATCACTACGGTCCGGACAAGTCCTGGCAATCCTGGAGTCATACAAGGTGTGCCGGGACGGCTGGAGGAAGAAGGTAGAGGAAAACTAGGTCCATTCTGAGGGAACCAAGCAATATAAAAAGTATCTGCAGCAGCAGAATGGTTTCCCTGCAGTGGCCAGTACCTCCCAGGCCCTGACAGCAGAGCTGGGAGGGACTGCCTTTCCCTCAGAGCCTGGTGCCATGGAGTGCAGATGCTCCTGAGGCCGTGTCCTGGAGCCAGATCTGCCTTCCAGGCCTGGAGATGTGGGCAGGCAGAACGGGTGGACGGCTTCTGCTGGGACTTGGCTCTGCCCTTCCCCTCCAGACAGACCATCCCTCTCCTGGCACAGTACAGACACTCAGGCATCTTGCCTGGAGAGCCCGTAACTGCCTGGTCCCAGGTCCCAGGTCCCAGCCATGAGCTGATGAGCTGCATGTGTGTCATGGCCATGCAGCTAGGCCTGCTGACCCTGCCAACGGTGAGCAGGATGTCTCTGCCCTCTTCCCTGTCATTCTGAGTGCACATCTGTGCTTCTCCCCTCCCAGTGTTGTGAAGAAGATGGAGCTCCATGAGGCCAAAGAAGAACTCAAGGCTGTGTGGGGCAAAGAGAACACGGGAGAAAACAGCACAGGCGCAGTGCGGCCAATTCATACTGTGCCCTTTTCCACCATGACAGTGAACAACGACGGCCCAGGGCCTACCTTGCTACCCACGCTGCCTCTGTTTCAACAGCAAAGCAGAACCTTTCCCTGTATAATATGTTCCAAATAAAGTTCCTTGGAGATTCTTCACACTGGGAGTCATCGTCACTTGCCTTGCGGCATGTTCACCTGCAGGGCTTTGCAAAGGGCGGTCTGCTAGGTCCCGTGAGTGTCGTACTGAAGTACGAGGAAGCACTGACTCCCTTGAGGGAATCTAGGCCTTGCAGAGAGATCTTTACCAATTGGAGAGCCTGGCCATCTCCAACCACATCAACTGTATCAAGTGCACGTGCTGAATTCTGCACGTAGGATGGGGCAACCCTGGCTCTGTGTACAGACTGGGCAACAAGAGGCTGGGGAGCAGCCCCCCAGAAAGGGAAGTGGGGGCTCTGGCTGGTGGCAAGTCCCTTGGGTTGTAGATCCCAGAGCAGAGGAGGTGGAGGGGAGGCCCCATGGCAGCCTGCAGCTCCTTCATGGTGGCTTACACCTCCTCATGGCAGCCTGCAGCTCCCTCCCCTCAGAGCGGAGGGGCAGAGTAGAGCTGTCCTTTCAGAAACTCTGCACTACTGTGGGTATTTCAGGTGTTGTACTTCCTTCAGGAATATTCATCTATCTGGCACAGGTCCTCCATGGGCTGTAGCACTGCCATGCATCACTTCCTCCTATTGCGACTTCTGTGCTTCTCTTTTGTGCCTCCCTCTCTTTACTCCTCTTTCCACGTGTTGTTTTCTGTCCTTTCTTAAATATGCTTTCACAGAGGTGTCACCAGCTTCATACACAGCTCCAGCTGTGCCTTGCAGTGTCTCTTTTGGAACCAGCACTGGGCAAGTCCTTGCTAGCAAGTTCCCTCGCTACCAAAGTCTTGCTGCGTATTCCCAGTAGAAATTTGCAAATTCCAGTGCCCGCATTTTGGTAGGGAAATGAGGATGAGACAGGAACTCAAAAAGGAGAATACTGAGATTCTGGAGGAAAGAAATCCACGAGGGTCCAGTGGGATGCTGCAGATGGAAGGAGTTCTGGGGGATGTGCTATATCGTGGTGCTGACCGCACAGACCCTTTGCAGAGATCTGCACTGCAGTTCAGGAGTTGGGGAGGCCTAAAAAGCCTTTGGAGAGCAGGTTGATACAGTTCATTCCCTGAGATGTAACTGCTCTCCTGGGTGCTTCCAGGTCAAAGCTATGTGTGGAGTGACCTTCACGCCTGGGACCATGTCACTTTGCTGTAGCAGGTATTCTGAAAGACAACATCTTTCATGAGCAGTCAGCTCTGTGCAGAGCGCCTTCAAAAGGCTGAGGAAGGGAAACTGATGGTTGCCATTGCAGTTGCTGTTCTCTGGGCAAGAAGGAAGCTCTAAGAGAGCAGCCCGTGGCAAAGACTGCTCTAAAACGCCAGAAAATGGAGGTGCAGAGTGTGAGATGGATGAGAAGAGGATGAGGTACATGGGCAAGAAGGCTTTTGAGGTGTGAAAGGAACACACAGCTACAGCACAGAGGTGCAGTGGTTAGCTGCAAGGAGAGCATATCAAAATGCGAGCTTCTTTGTGGCCCTCCCCCCAGGCCCACTGCAACAGCCCCACATCCCTCCAGTGCTGGGAACCCCTGGCTGGACACACAAGTGCAGATGGGGCCTCAGGAGGGCAGAGTGCAGGAGGAGAAGCCCCTCTCAGCTAGCTGCCAGACTGCAGCTGATGCAGCCCAGGATGCTGTTGGCCTTTGGGGCTACAAGGGTGCACAGCTGGTTCATGTCCACCAGGACATGCAGTCCTCCTCTGCAGGGCTGTTCTCCCACTCTGTAAACATCGTTGGGACTGCCCCAACTCGAGCAAAGCACACTGCACCTGTCCACGATGGATCTCATTTGGGTCACACGCACCCACACACTTCTTGAGCACACCCACATCCCTCTGGATGGCATCCCTTCCTTCTGTCGCGTCAGCTGCACCGCTCAGCTTGTGCCATCAGCAAAGTGCTCAGGGTGCTCTCGATCCCTCTGTCTGCATCACTCATAAACATATTAAAGAACACCAAACCCAGGACGGACCCCTGGGGTCCACCACTGGTCACCAGCCCCATGTCCCACAGCAACCACTGTTGCCATGTCCAGACCGATGACCCACGCTCAAGAGGATCTCTCGGTCGTGCAAGTTGGGAGCACAAACAAACATTGCCAGGCCGTTGGGTCTGTGTGGGTTTTCAACGCTGTTAATCTACCCTGTCAGTTCGGCAAAAGCCTTTCCAGTGCCTGCAGGGCTGAGCTGAGGTTCCATGGCAGATCTGCATGATGCTTTGGCTTTGTCTGTGCAGCTGGCACAGGGTGGCCGGGAGAAGCTCCCACCATGCACAGCACAGCCCCCTCCCATGGCAACGAGAAGCCTGGCACGGGGGTGACAGGCGTCCCTC
Source organism: Oreortyx pictus (assembly GCA_036925125.1). Taxonomy (NCBI): domain Eukaryota; kingdom Metazoa; phylum Chordata; class Aves; order Galliformes; family Odontophoridae; genus Oreortyx; species Oreortyx pictus. Next base: position 5,622,096 of record JAUPFR010000024.1, on the reverse strand, counting down.
TGTGACACGGATGAGGTCACAGTGGGACACCACGCCTGGCCCTGATTCCTGCCCTGCCCCACAGCTCCCAGCACACACTTCCCCGAGAGGTGGAGGTGGTTTGCTGCTCTCGGCAGCGCTCTTCTCTCGGCAGCTGCCGAGAAGGCGAAGGCAAGCAGTGCCATATTTCTGGGTGTGTTTGCTGACTGCAGAGGAGGAGTGCAGGAGCACGGTGGTAAGCACATGTGGACGCTTCCCTCTGTTGGAATTGGGCTCTGGGCAGTGTCTCTGGGCAGGACACGGCAGCACGCGCAGATGTGGAGAGGGAGCCTGGGCTGTGTTCTGGGGAGGTTGGCTGCCCTTGTGAGCAGCAGTGGCTTTCTTGATGGGGATCCCCTCTCACTTCTGTGTCCTCCTTGCAGATCACAAGCCCGACGCCCTTGAACTGAGCCCGCATAGGGACGTCTGCTTGTAAAATGCCTGGAAAGAGGTTATTTTTCTACCCGAGGTGAGGATCTTTGCTACGGAAGCCCCACATTGACCAAACGAGCCACTTGTCAGCCCCCTTGGTCGAGCCGCGCATCCATGCTCAGGCTCTCATTGCCAGGCCTGGTTTCCTCCTGAGCCTCTGTGCCAGGACTGTGTCTGAGGAGCTCTTCTCTGTGAAGCCCATGGCCACTGCAGCGTCTCTGGGGAGCAGGGGTCTGCACGAGCAGTCCCTGGGATAGGGGTCCTCTTTCCATTCCAACCTCTGTGTGATGTTCACCCACTCTGAGGAACGACCAAACTCCATCAAGCTTCTTCCTCTCGCTCCCTTTCCTTTAGACAAGATATAAAAGGGTGAACAAGCAACAAAGTAATGCTAAAATGTTCACACTTTACATCCAAGTTTTGTTTCCAAATACATCCTGGTTGTATATTCTGCTTCACAAAACTGAAGGCAAGACAGCAGCTCTACTCTTGTGTAGCTGTTTGAGCATCTTAGTCCCAGAGTCTGCAGAGGACTATACCTGTTCCTTCTTGTAACCGCTGCCTATTATTTATTTGCAGTTTTCTGCCCATGGGTGAGGTGCTAGACTTTCTACTGGAAGATCTTGATGAGCAAGAAGGTACCGTGCTATCATGTAGATGGAACATAGAGAAGCAGGAACGTGTTGCCGCGCCTCTGCCGGCACAGTTCTGATGCCACAGGTTCACCACCACGACTGTATGACCCAGGCCACCTCCTTTCCCAATGGGGAACCATGGGAGCAATATGTGCTGGAACTGCTGAGGGATCAGCAGGGCCATATGAAATGGAGGGCTGGGAACAAGTGGTGGTGGGAGAGCGTGGAGACACTCCATGGACACCTGAGCTTCCATGGGATGAGTGCTTACACCAGAGAGCAGCAGCAGATGCATGCACACCTGGCATGGCTGTTCTGTGGTCAGTGTGCCAGAGATGCAGCTGTTGACTTTCCTTGTTTTGTAGTTCCAGAGGAGCTTGAGCACTGGTTTCTCAGTGGCTGTTTTCCTTCCACCGCAACAAGTGACCTTGACCTACTGGCAGAAGAAGGGACTTCAGCGAAAACTAGAATGTGAGAACTTTGGGAACTGACAGAGTGACACCCTGAGCTCCCGTTTGTCTGCGCGGAGCCCTTGTCTGGGCCCGGGCATGCTGGGCTCCCTGCAGGCTCCTGCTGCTCGCCAACAAGTTCCCTGTGTTGTTTGCAGTGTGCTGCCATCGAACGGGAAGAGCCGGGCACAGAGAGGCCGAGAGAGGAAAGAGAGGGAGCGAGAAGAACTCAAGCTCCCTCCTCTGAAGGGCCAGCAGGGAACACCACAGGTACATCCAATGGCAAGATGGGTCAAGAAACACAGAGCAATGGAGAGGGAGCCCTAGGAGAGCCCTCCACACGGGCTCCATGTGCCTCTATTTCCCATGCAGGAAAAGCAGCGTTGCTCAGTGCCCCGACTGCAGCAGCGCTTGCCCCCGCTGAGGAGCACCACCACGCAGGTGATGGAGAACACAAAGGCAGGAAAAGTGTCCTGTAAGAAGAAAAGCGAGGGGATTCCTTGCCACCTTCCAAAAATAGAGTAGGGGAGGACACTGCCCCCTCCACTGGAGATCGAATCAGCCTTGTAAGTGTGCAGCAGCTCACAGCAAAGCTTAGCAGAGGCGAGCAGCTGAGGGAAACCAACAGTGGGGTCAGGGGAGTCTGAAGCTCATCCCACTATGACGGGGTGCTGGGGCTCAAAGGAAGTGTGTGTGCAGGGGTGGGAGAGGGCAGGCTCTGGGGCACGAAGCGTTTCGGAGTATGAGCAGGAATTTCTCTCTGCTGTTGCCCTGCCCCATCACTACGGTCCGGACAAGTCCTGGCAATCCTGGAGTCATACAAGGTGTGCCGGGACGGCTGGAGGAAGAAGGTAGAGGAAAACTAGGTCCATTCTGAGGGAACCAAGCAATATAAAAAGTATCTGCAGCAGCAGAATGGTTTCCCTGCAGTGGCCAGTACCTCCCAGGCCCTGACAGCAGAGCTGGGAGGGACTGCCTTTCCCTCAGAGCCTGGTGCCATGGAGTGCAGATGCTCCTGAGGCCGTGTCCTGGAGCCAGATCTGCCTTCCAGGCGTGGAGATGTGGGCAGGCAGAACGGGTGGACGGCTTCTGCTGGGACTTGGCTCTGCCCTTCCCCTCCAGACAGACCATCCCTCTCCTGGCACAGTACAGACACTCAGGCATCTTGCCTGGAGAGCCCGTAACTGCCTGGTCCCAGGTCCCAGGTCCCAGCCATGAGCTGATGAGCTGCATGTGTGTCATGGCCATGCAGCTAGGCCTGCTGACCCTGCCAACGGTGAGCAGGATGTCTCTGCCCTCTTCCCTGTCATTCTGAGTGCACATCTGTGCTTCTCCCCTCCCAGTGTTGTGAAGAAGATGGAGCTCCATGAGGCCAAAGAAGAACTCAAGGCTGTGTGGGGCAAAGAGAACACGGGAGAAAACAGCACAGGCGCAGTGCGGCCAATTCATACTGTGCCCTTTTCCACCATGACAGTGAACAACGACGGCCCAGGGCCTACCTTGCTACCCACGCTGCCTCTGTTTCAACAGCAAAGCAGAACCTTTCCCTGTATAATATGTTCCAAATAAAGTTCCTTGGAGATTCTTCACACTGGGAGTCATCGTCACTTGCCTTGCGGCATGTTCACCTGCAGGGCTTTGCAAAGGGCGGTCTGCTAGGTCCCGTGAGTGTCGTACTGAAGTACGAGGAAGCACTGTTTCCCTTGAGGGAATCTAGGCCTTGCAGAGAGATCTTTACCAATTGGAGAGCCTGGCCATCTCCAACCACATCAACTGTATCAAGTGCACGTGCTGAATTCTGCACGTAGGATGGGGCAACCCTGGCTCTGTGTACAGACTGGGCAACAAGAGGCTGGGGAGCAGCCCCCCAGAAAGGGAAATGGGGGCTCTGGCTGGTGGCAAGTCCCTTGGGTTGTAGATCCCAGAGCAGAGGAGGTGGAGGGGAGGCCCCATGGCAGCCTGCAGCTCCTTCATGGTGGCTTACACCTCCTCATGGCAGCCTGCAGCTCCCTCCCCTCAGAGCGGAGGGGCAGAGTAGAGCTGTCCTTTCAGAAACTCTGCACTACTGTGGGTATTTCAGGTGTTGTACTTCCTTCAGGAATATTCATCTATCTGGCACAGGTCCTCCATGGGCTGTAGCACTGCCATGCATCACTTCCTCCTATTGCGACTTCTGTGCTTCTCTTTTGTGCCTCCCTCTCTTTACTCCTCTTTCCACGTGTTGTTTTCTGTCCTTTCTTAAATATGCTTTCACAGAGGTGTCACCAGCTTCATACACAGCTCCAGCTGTGCCTTGCAGTGTCTCTTTTGGAACCAGCACTGGGCAAGTCCTTGCTAGCAAGTTCCCTCGCTACCAAAGTCTTGCTGCGTATTCCCAGTAGAAATTTGCAAATTCCAGTGCCCGCATTTTGGTAGGGAAATGAGGATGAGACAGGAACTCAAAAAGGAGAATACTGAGATTCTGGAGGAAAGAAATCCACGAGGGTCCAGTGGGATGCTGCAGATGGAAGGAGTTCTGGGGGATGTGCTATATCGTGGTGCTGACCGCACAGACCCTTTGCAGAGATCTGCACTGCAGTTCAGGAGTTGGGGAGGCCTAAAAAGCCTTTGGAGAGCAGGTTGATACAGTTCATTCCCTGAGATGTAACTGCTCTCCTGGGTGCTTCCAGGTCAAAGCTATGTGTGGAGTGACCTTCACGCCTGGGACCATGTCACTTTGCTGTAGCAGGTATTCTGAAAGACAACATCTTTCATGAGCAGTCAGCTCTGTGCAGAGCGCCTTCAAAAGGCTGAGGAAGGGAAACTGATGGTTGCCATTGCAGTTGCTGTTCTCTGGGCAAGAAGGAAGCTCTAAGAGAGCAGCCCGTGGCAAAGACTGCTCTAAAACGCCAGAAAATGGAGGTGCAGAGTGTGAGATGGATGAGAAGAGGATGAGGTACATGGGCAAGAAGGCTTTTGAGGTGTGAAAGGAACACACAGCTACAGCACAGAGGTGCAGTGGTTAGCTGCAAGGAGAGCATATCAAAATGCGAGCTTCTTTGTGGCCCTCCCCCCAGGCCCACTGCAACAGCCCCACATCCCTCCAGTGCTGGGAACCCCTGGCTGGACACACAAGTGCAGATGGGGCCTCAGGAGGGCAGAGTGCAGGAGGAGAAGCCCCTCTCAGCTAGCTGCCAGACTGCAGCTGATGCAGCCCAGGATGCTGTTGGCCTTTGGGGCTACAAGGGTGCACAGCTGGTTCATGTCCACCAGGACATGCAGTCCTCCTCTGCAGGGCTGTTCTCCCACTCTGTAAACATCGTTGGGACTGCCCCAACTCGAGCAAAGCACACTGCACCTGTCCACGATGGATCTCATTTGGGTCACACGCACCCACACACTTCTTGAGCACACCCACATCCCTCTGGATGGCATCCCTTCCTTCTGTCGCGTCAGCTGCACCGCTCAGCTTGTGCCATCAGCAAAGTGCTCAGGGTGCTCTCGATCCCTCTGTCTGCATCACTCATAAACATATTAAAGAACACCAAACCCAGGACGGACCCCTGGGGTCCACCACTGGTCACCAGCCCCATGTCCCACAGCAACCACTGTTGCCATGTCCAGACCGATGACCCACGCTCAAGAGGATCTCTCGGTCGTGCAAGTTGGGAGCACAAACAAACATTGCCAGGCCGTTGGGTCTGTGTGGGTTTTCAACGCTGTTAATCTACCCTGTCAGTTCGGCAAAAGCCTTTCCAGTGCCTGCAGGGCTGAGCTGAGGTTCCATGGCAGATCTGCATGATGCTTTGGCTTTGTCTGTGCAGCTGGCACAGGGTGGCCGGGAGAAGCTCCCACCATGCACAGCACAGCCCCCTCCCATGGCAACGAGAAGCCTGGCACGGGGGTGACAGGCGTCCCTCTGTGACACGGATGAGGTCACAGTGGGACACCACGCCTGGCCCTGATTCCTGCCCTGCCCCACAGCTCCCAGCACACACTTCCCCGAGAGGTGGAGGTGGTTTGCTGCTCTCGGCAGCGCTCTTCTCTCGGCAGCTGCCGAGAAGGCGAAGGCAAGCAGTGCCATATTTCTGGGTGTGTTTGCTGACTGCAGAGGAGGAGTGCAGGAGCACGGTGGTAAGCACATGTGGACGCTTCCCTCTGTTGGAATTGGGCTCTGGGCAGTGTCTCTGGGCAGGACACGGCAGCACGCGCAGATGTGGAGAGGGAGCCTGGGCTGTGTTCTGGGGAGGTTGGCTGCCCTTGTGAGCAGCAGTGGCTTTCTTGATGGGGATCCCCTCTCACTTCTGTGTCCTCCTTGCAGATCACAAGCCCGACGCCCTTGAACTGAGCCCGCATAGGGACGTCTGCTTGTAAAATGCCTGGAAAGAGGTTATTTTTCTACCCGAGGTGAGGATCTTTGCTACGGAAGCCCCACATTGACCAAACGAGCCACTTGTCAGCCCCCTTGGTCGAGCCGCGCATCCATGCTCAGGCTCTCATTGCCAGGCCTGGTTTCCTCCTGAGCCTCTGTGCCAGGACTGTGTCTGAGGAGCTCTTCTCTGTGAAGCCCATGGCCACTGCAGCGTCTCTGGGGAGCAGGGGTCTGCACGAGCAGTCCCTGGGATAGGGGTCCTCTTTCCATTCCAACCTCTGTGTGATGTTCACCCACTCTGAGGAACGACCAAACTCCATCAAGCTTCTTCCTCTCGCTCCCTTTCCTTTAGACAAGATATAAAAGGGTGAACAAGCAACAAAGTAATGCTAAAATGTTCACACTTTACATCCAAGTTTTGTTTCCAAATACATCCTGGTTGTATATTCTGCTTCACAAAACTGAAGGCAAGACAGCAGCTCTACTCTTGTGTAGCTGTTTGAGCATCTTAGTCCCAGAGTCTGCAGAGGACTATACCTGTTCCTTCTTGTAACCGCTGCCTATTATTTATTTGCAGTTTTCTGCCCATGGGTGAGGTGCTAGACTTTCTACTGGAAGATCTTGATGAGCAAGAAGGTACCGTGCTATCATGTAGATGGAACATAGAGAAGCAGGAACGTGTTGCCGCGCCTCTGCCGGCACAGTTCTGATGCCACAGGTTCACCACCACGACTGTATGACCCAGGCCACCTCCTTTCCCAATGGGGAACCATGGGAGCAATATGTGCTGGAACTGCTGAGGGATCAGCAGGGCCATATGAAATGGAGGGCTGGGAACAAGTGGTGGTGGGAGAGCGTGGAGACACTCCATGGACACCTGAGCTTCCATGGGATGAGTGCTTACACCAGAGAGCAGCAGCAGATGCATGCACACCTGGCATGGCTGTTCTGTGGTCAGTGTGCCAGAGATGCAGCTGTTGACTTTCCTTGTTTTGTAGTTCCAGAGGAGCTTGAGCACTGGTTTCTCAGTGGCTGTTTTCCTTCCACCGCAACAAGTGACCTTGACCTACTGGCAGAAGAAGGGACTTCAGCGAAAACTAGAATGTGAGAACTTTGGGAACTGACAGAGTGACACCCTGAGCTCCCGTTTGTCTGCGCGGAGCCCTTGTCTGGGCCCGGGCATGCTGGGCTCCCTGCAGGCTCCTGCTGCTCGCCAACAAGTTCCCTGTGTTGTTTGCAGTGTGCTGCCATCGAACGGGAAGAGCCGGGCACAGAGAGGCCGAGAGAGGAAAGAGAGGGAGCGAGAAGAACTCAAGCTCCCTCCTCTGAAGGGCCAGCAGGGAACACCACAGGTACATCCAATGGCAAGATGGGTCAAGAAACACAGAGCAATGGAGAGGGAGCCCTAGGAGAGCCCTCCACACGGGCTCCATGTGCCTCTATTTCCCATGCAGGAAAAGCAGCGTTGCTCAGTGCCCCGACTGCAGCAGCGCTTGCCCCCGCTGAGGAGCACCACCACGCAGGTGATGGAGAACACAAAGGCAGGAAAAGTGTCCTGTAAGAAGAAAAGCGAGGGGATTCCTTGCCACCTTCCAAAAATAGAGTAGGGGAGGACACTGCCCCCTCCACTGGAGATCGAATCAGCCTTGTAAGTGTGCAGCAGCTCACAGCAAAGCTTAGCAGAGGCGAGCAGCTGAGGGAAACCAACAGTGGGGTCAGGGGAGTCTGAAGCTCATCCCACTATGACGGGGTGCTGGGGCTCAAAGGAAGTGTGTGTGCAGGGGTGGGAGAGGGCAGGCTCTGGGGCACGAAGCGTTTCGGAGTATGAGCAGGAATTTCTCTCTGCTGTTGCCCTGCCCCATCACTACGGTCCGGACAAGTCCTGGCAATCCTGGAGTCATACAAGGTGTGCCGGGACGGCTGGAGGAAGAAGGTAGAGGAAAACTAGGTCCATTCTGAGGGAACCAAGCAATATAAAAAGTATCTGCAGCAGCAGAATGGTTTCCCTGCAGTGGCCAGTACCTCCCAGGCCCTGACAGCAGAGCTGGGAGGGACTGCCTTTCCCTCAGAGCCTGGTGCCATGGAGTGCAGATGCTCCTGAGGCCGTGTCCTGGAGCCAGATCTGCCTTCCAGGCGTGGAGATGTGGGCAGGCAGAACGGGTGGACGGCTTCTGCTGGGACTTGGCTCTGCCCTTCCCCTCCAGACAGACCATCCCTCTCCTGGCACAGTACAGACACTCAGGCATCTTGCCTGGAGAGCCCGTAACTGCCTGGTCCCAGGTCCCAGGTCCCAGCCATGAGCTGATGAGCTGCATGTGTGTCATGGCCATGCAGCTAGGCCTGCTGACCCTGCCAACGGTGAGCAGGATGTCTCTGCCCTCTTCCCTGTCATTCTGAGTGCACATCTGTGCTTCTCCCCTCCCAGTGTTGTGAAGAAGATGGAGCTCCATGAGGCCAAAGAAGAACTCAAGGCTGTGTGGGGCAAAGAGAACACGGGAGAAAACAGCACAGGCGCAGTGCGGCCAATTCATACTGTGCCCTTTTCCACCATGACAGTGAACAACGACGGCCCAGGGCCTACCTTGCTACCCACGCTGCCTCTGTTTCAACAGCAAAGCAGAACCTTTCCCTGTATAATATGTTCCAAATAAAGTTCCTTGGAGATTCTTCACACTGGGAGTCATCGTCACTTGCCTTGCGGCATGTTCACCTGCAGGGCTTTGCAAAGGGCGGTCTGCTAGGTCCCGTGAGTGTCGTACTGAAGTACGAGGAAGCACTGTTTCCCTTGAGGGAATCTAGGCCTTGCAGAGAGATCTTTACCAATTGGAGAGCCTGGCCATCTCCAACCACATCAACTGTATCAAGTGCACGTGCTGAATTCTGCACGTAGGATGGGGCAACCCTGGCTCTGTGTACAGACTGGGCAACAAGAGGCTGGGGAGCAGCCCCCCAGAAAGGGAAATGGGGGCTCTGGCTGGTGGCAAGTCCCTTGGGTTGTAGATCCCAGAGCAGAGGAGGTGGAGGGGAGGCCCCATGGCAGCCTGCAGCTCCTTCATGGTGGCTTACACCTCCTCATGGCAGCCTGCAGCTCCCTCCCCTCAGAGCGGAGGGGCAGAGTAGAGCTGTCCTTTCAGAAACTCTGCACTACTGTGGGTATTTCAGGTGTTGTACTTCCTTCAGGAATATTCATCTATCTGGCACAGGTCCTCCATGGGCTGTAGCACTGCCATGCATCACTTCCTCCTATTGCGACTTCTGTGCTTCTCTTTTGTGCCTCCCTCTCTTTACTCCTCTTTCCACGTGTTGTTTTCTGTCCTTTCTTAAATATGCTTTCACAGAGGTGTCACCAGCTTCATACACAGCTCCAGCTGTGCCTTGCAGTGTCTCTTTTGGAACCAGCACTGGGCAAGTCCTTGCTAGCAAGTTCCCTCGCTACCAAAGTCTTGCTGCGTATTCCCAGTAGAAATTTGCAAATTCCAGTGCCCGCATTTTGGTAGGGAAATGAGGATGAGACAGGAACTCAAAAAGGAGAATACTGAGATTCTGGAGGAAAGAAATCCACGAGGGTCCAGTGGGATGCTGCAGATGGAAGGAGTTCTGGGGGATGTGCTATATCGTGGTGCTGACCGCACAGACCCTTTGCAGAGATCTGCACTGCAGTTCAGGAGTTGGGGAGGCCTAAAAAGCCTTTGGAGAGCAGGTTGATACAGTTCATTCCCTGAGATGTAACTGCTCTCCTGGGTGCTTCCAGGTCAAAGCTATGTGTGGAGTGACCTTCACGCCTGGGACCATGTCACTTTGCTGTAGCAGGTATTCTGAAAGACAACATCTTTCATGAGCAGTCAGCTCTGTGCAGAGCGCCTTCAAAAGGCTGAGGAAGGGAAACTGATGGTTGCCATTGCAGTTGCTGTTCTCTGGGCAAGAAGGAAGCTCTAAGAGAGCAGCCCGTGGCAAAGACTGCTCTAAAACGCCAGAAAATGGAGGTGCAGAGTGTGAGATGGATGAGAAGAGGATGAGGTACATGGGCAAGAAGGCTTTTGAGGTGTGAAAGGAACACACAGCTACAGCACAGAGGTGCAGTGGTTAGCTGCAAGGAGAGCATATCAAAATGCGAGCTTCTTTGTGGCCCTCCCCCCAGGCCCACTGCAACAGCCCCACATCCCTCCAGTGCTGGGAACCCCTGGCTGGACACACAAGTGCAGATGGGGCCTCAGGAGGGCAGAGTGCAGGAGGAGAAGCCCCTCTCAGCTAGCTGCCAGACTGCAGCTGATGCAGCCCAGGATGCTGTTGGCCTTTGGGGCTACAAGGGTGCACAGCTGGTTCATGTCCACCAGGACATGCAGTCCTCCTCTGCAGGGCTGTTCTCCCACTCTGTAAACATCGTTGGGACTGCCCCAACTCGAGCAAAGCACACTGCACCTGTCCACGATGGATCTCATTTGGGTCACACGCACCCACACACTTCTTGAGCACACCCACATCCCTCTGGATGGCATCCCTTCCTTCTGTCGCGTCAGCTGCACCGCTCAGCTTGTGCCATCAGCAAAGTGCTCAGGGTGCTCTCGATCCCTCTGTCTGCATCACTCATAAACATATTAAAGAACACCAAACCCAGGACGGACCCCTGGGGTCCACCACTGGTCACCAGCCCCATGTCCCACAGCAACCACTGTTGCCATGTCCAGACCGATGACCCACGCTCAAGAGGATCTCTCGGTCGTGCAAGTTGGGAGCACAAACAAACATTGCCAGGCCGTTGGGTCTGTGTGGGTTTTCAACGCTGTTAATCTACCCTGTCAGTTCGGCAAAAGCCTTTCCAGTGCCTGCAGGGCTGAGCTGAGGTTCCATGGCAGATCTGCATGATGCTTTGGCTTTGTCTGTGCAGCTGGCACAGGGTGGCCGGGAGAAGCTCCCACCATGCACAGCACAGCCCCCTCCCATGGCAACGAGAAGCCTGGCACGGGGGTGACAGGCGTCCCTCTGTGACACGGATGAGGTCACAGTGGGACACCACGCCTGGCCCTGATTCCTGCCCTGCCCCACAGCTCCCAGCACACACTTCCCCGAGAGGTGGAGGTGAGCCCAGACGCGGTTTGCTGCTCTCGGCAGCGCTCTTCTCTCGGCAGCTGCCGAGAAGGCGAAGGCAAGCAGTGCCATATTTCTGGGTGTGTTTGCTGACTGCAGAGGAGGAGTGCAGGAGCACGGTGGTAAGCACATGTGGACGCTTCCCTCTGTTGGAATTGGGCTCTGGGCAGTGTCTCTGGGCAGGACACGGCAGCACGCGCAGATGTGGAGAGGGAGCCTGGGCTGTGTTCTGGGGAGGTTGGCTGCCCTTGTGAGCAGCAGTGGCTTTCTTGATGGGGATCCCCTCTCACTTCTGTGTCCTCCTTGCAGATCACAAGCCCGACGCCCTTGAACTGAGCCCGCATAGGGACGTCTGCTTGTAAAATGCCTGGAAAGAGGTTATTTTTCTACCCGAGGTGAGGATCTTTGCTACGGAAGCCCCACATTGACCAAACGAGCCACTTGTCAGCCCCCTTGGTCGAGCCGCGCATCCATGCTCAGGCTCTCATTGCCAGGCCTGGTTTCCTCCTGAGCCTCTGTGCCAGGACTGTGTCTGAGGAGCTCTTCTCTGTGAAGCCCATGGCCACTGCAGCGTCTCTGGGGAGCAGGGGTCTGCACGAGCAGTCCCTGGGATAGGGGTCCTCTTTCCATTCCAACCTCTGTGTGATGTTCACCCACTCTGAGGAACGACCAAACTCCATCAAGCTTCTTCCTCTCGCTCCCTTTCCTTTAGACAAGATATAAAAGGGTGAACAAGCAACAAAGTAATGCTAAAATGTTCACACTTTACATCCAAGTTTTGTTTCCAAATACATCCTGGTTGTATATTCTGCTTCACAAAACTGAAGGCAAGACAGCAGCTCTACTCTTGTGTAGCTGTTTGAGCATCTTAGTCCCAGAGTCTGCAGAGGACTATACCTGTTCCTTCTTGTAACCGCTGCCTATTATTTATTTGCAGTTTTCTGCCCATGGGTGAGGTGCTAGACTTTCTACTGGAAGATCTTGATGAGCAAGAAGGTACCGTGCTATCATGTAGATGGAACATAGAGAAGCAGGAACGTGTTGCCGCGCCTCTGCCGGCACAGTTCTGATGCCACAGGTTCACCACCACGACTGTATGACCCAGGCCACCTCCTTTCCCAATGGGGAACCATGGGAGCAATATGTGCTGGAACTGCTGAGGGATCAGCAGGGCCATATGAAATGGAGGGCTGGGAACAAGTGGTGGTGGGAGAGCGTGGAGACACTCCATGGACACCTGAGCTTCCATGGGATGAGTGCTTACACCAGAGAGCAGCAGCAGATGCATGCACACCTGGCATGGCTGTTCTGTGGTCAGTGTGCCAGAGATGCAGCTGTTGACTTTCCTTGTTTTGTAGTTCCAGAGGAGCTTGAGCACTGGTTTCTCAGTGGCTGTTTTCCTTCCACCGCAACAAGTGACCTTGACCTACTGGCAGAAGAAGGGACTTCAGCGAAAACTAGAATGTGAGAACTTTGGGAACTGACAGAGTGACACCCTGAGCTCCCGTTTGTCTGCGCGGAGCCCTTGTCTGGGCCCGGGCATGCTGGGCTCCCTGCAGGCTCCTGCTGCTCGCCAACAAGTTCCCTGTGTTGTTTGCAGTGTGCTGCCATCGAACGGGAAGAGCCGGGCACAGAGAGGCCGAGAGAGGAAAGAGAGGGAGCGAGAAGAACTCAAGCTCCCTCCTCTGAAGGGCCAGCAGGGAACACCACAGGTACATCCAATGGCAAGATGGGTCAAGAAACACAGAGCAATGGAGAGGGAGCCCTAGGAGAGCCCTCCACACGGGCTCCATGTGCCTCTATTTCCCATGCAGGAAAAGCAGCGTTGCTCAGTGCCCCGACTGCAGCAGCGCTTGCCCCCGCTGAGGAGCACCACCACGCAGGTGATGGAGAACACAAAGGCAGGAAAAGTGTCCTGTAAGAAGAAAAGCGAGGGGATTCCTTGCCACCTTCCAAAAATAGAGTAGGGGAGGACACTGCCCCCTCCACTGGAGATCGAATCAGCCTTGTAAGTGTGCAGCAGCTCACAGCAAAGCTTAGCAGAGGCGAGCAGCTGAGGGAAACCAACAGTGGGGTCAGGGGAGTCTGAAGCTCATCCCACTATGACGGGGTGCTGGGGCTCAAAGGAAGTGTGTGTGCAGGGGTGGGAGAGGGCAGGCTCTGGGGCACGAAGCGTTTCGGAGTATGAGCAGGAATTTCTCTCTGCTGTTGCCCTGCCCCATCACTACGGTCCGGACAAGTCCTGGCAATCCTGGAGTCATACAAGGTGTGCCGGGACGGCTGGAGGAAGAAGGTAGAGGAAAACTAGGTCCATTCTGAGGGAACCAAGCAATATAAAAAGTATCTGCAGCAGCAGAATGGTTTCCCTGCAGTGGCCAGTACCTCCCAGGCCCTGACAGCAGAGCTGGGAGGGACTGCCTTTCCCTCAGAGCCTGGTGCCATGGAGTGCAGATGCTCCTGAGGCCGTGTTCTGGAGCCAGATCTGCCTTCCAGGCGTGGAGATGTGGGCAGGCAGAACGGGTGGACGGCTTCTGCTGGGACTTGGCTCTGCCCTTCCCCTCCAGACAGACCATCCCTCTCCTGGCACAGTACAGACACTCAGGCATCTTGCCTGGAGAGCCCGTAACTGCCTGGTCCCAGGTCCCAGGTCCCAGCCATGAGCTGATGAGCTGCATGTGTGTCATGGCCATGCAGCTAGGCCTGCTGACCCTGCCAACGGTGAGCAGGATGTCTCTGCCCTCTTCCCTGTCATTCTGAGTGCACATCTGTGCTTCTCCCCTCCCAGTGTTGTGAAGAAGATGGAGCTCCATGAGGCCAAAGAAGAACTCAAGGCTGTGTGGGGCAAAGAGAACACGGGAGAAAACAGCACAGGCGCAGTGCGGCCAATTCATACTGTGCCCTTTTCCACCATGACAGTGAACAACGACGGCCCAGGGCCTACCTTGCTACCCACGCTGCCTCTGTTTCAACAGCAAAGCAGAACCTTTCCCTGTATAATATGTTCCAAATAAAGTTCCTTGGAGATTCTTCACACTGGGAGTCATCGTCACTTGCCTTGCGGCATGTTCACCTGCAGGGCTTTGCAAAGGGCGGTCTGCTAGGTCCCGTGAGTGTCGTACTGAAGTACGAGGAAGCACTGACTCCCTTGAGGGAATCTAGGCCTTGCAGAGAGATCTTTACCAATTGGAGAGCCTGGCCATCTCCAACCACATCAACTGTATCAAGTGCACGTGCTGAATTCTGCACGTAGGATGGGGCAACCCTGGCTCTGTGTACAGACTGGGCAACAAGAGGCTGGGGAGCAGCCCCCCAGAAAGGGAAGTGGGGGCTCTGGCTGGTGGCAAGTCCCTTGGGTTGTAGATCCCAGAGCAGAGGAGGTGGAGGGGAGGCCCCATGGCAGCCTGCAGCTCCTTCATGGTGGCTTACACCTCCTCATGGCAGCCTGCAGCTCCCTCCCCTCAGAGCGGAGGGGCAGAGTAGAGCTGTCCTTTCAGAAACTCTGCACTACTGTGGGTATTTCAGGTGTTGTACTTCCTTCAGGAATATTCATCTATCTGGCACAGGTCCTCCATGGGCTGTAGCACTGCCATGCATCACTTCCTCCTATTGCGACTTCTGTGCTTCTCTTTTGTGCCTCCCTCTCTTTACTCCTCTTTCCACGTGTTGTTTTCTGTCCTTTCTTAAATATGCTTTCACAGAGGTGTCACCAGCTTCATACACAGCTCCAGCTGTGCCTTGCAGTGTCTCTTTTGGAACCAGCACTGGGCAAGTCCTTGCTAGCAAGTTCCCTCGCTACCAAAGTCTTGCTGCGTATTCCCAGTAGAAATTTGCAAATTCCAGTGCCCGCATTTTGGTAGGGAAATGAGGATGAGACAGGAACTCAAAAAGGAGAATACTGAGATTCTGGAGGAAAGAAATCCACGAGGGTCCAGTGGGATGCTGCAGATGGAAGGAGTTCTGGGGGATGTGCTATATCGTGGTGCTGACCGCACAGACCCTTTGCAGAGATCTGCACTGCAGTTCAGGAGTTGGGGAGGCCTAAAAAGCCTTTGGAGAGCAGGTTGATACAGTTCATTCCCTGAGATGTAACTGCTCTCCTGGGTGCTTCCAGGTCAAAGCTATGTGTGGAGTGACCTTCACGCCTGGGACCATGTCACTTTGCTGTAGCAGGTATTCTGAAAGACAACATCTTTCATGAGCAGTCAGCTCTGTGCAGAGCGCCTTCAAAAGGCTGAGGAAGGGAAACTGATGGTTGCCATTGCAGTTGCTGTTCTCTGGGCAAGAAGGAAGCTCTAAGAGAGCAGCCCGTGGCAAAGACTGCTCTAAAACGCCAGAAAATGGAGGTGCAGAGTGTGAGATGGATGAGAAGAGGATGAGGTACATGGGCAAGAAGGCTTTTGAGGTGTGAAAGGAACACACAGCTACAGCACAGAGGTGCAGTGGTTAGCTGCAAGGAGAGCATATCAAAATGCGAGCTTCTTTGTGGCCCTCCCCCCAGGCCCACTGCAACAGCCCCACATCCCTCCAGTGCTGGGAACCCCTGGCTGGACACACAAGTGCAGATGGGGCCTCAGGAGGGCAGAGTGCAGGAGGAGAAGCCCCTCTCAGCTAGCTGCCAGACTGCAGCTGATGCAGCCCAGGATGCTGTTGGCCTTTGGGGCTACAAGGGTGCACAGCTGGTTCATGTCCACCAGGACATGCAGTCCTCCTCTGCAGGGCTGTTCTCCCACTCTGTAAACATCGTTGGGACTGCCCCAACTCGAGCAAAGCACACTGCACCTGTCCACGATGGATCTCATTTGGGTCACACGCACCCACACACTTCTTGAGCACACCCACATCCCTCTGGATGGCATCCCTTCCTTCTGTCGCGTCAGCTGCACCGCTCAGCTTGTGCCATCAGCAAAGTGCTCAGGGTGCTCTCGATCCCTCTGTCTGCATCACTCATAAACATATTAAAGAACACCAAACCCAGGACGGACCCCTGGGGTCCACCACTGGTCACCAGCCCCATGTCCCACAGCAACCACTGTTGCCATGTCCAGACCGATGACCCACGCTCAAGAGGATCTCTCGGTCGTGCAAGTTGGGAGCACAAACAAACATTGCCAGGCTGTTGGGTCTGTGTGGGTTTTCAACGCTGTTAATCTACGCTATCAGTTCGGCAAAAGCCTTTCCAGTGCCTGCAGGGCTGAGCTGAGGTTCCATGGCAGATCTGCATGATGCTTTGGCTTTGTCTGTGCAGCTGGCACAGGGTGGCCGGGAGAAGCTCCCACCATGCACAGCACAGCCCCCTCCCATGGCAACGAGAAGCCTGGCACGGGGGTGACAGGCGTCCCTCTGTGACACGGATGAGGTCACAGTGGGACACCACGCCTGGCCCTGATTCCTGCCCTGCCCCACAGCTCCCAGCACACACTTCCCCGAGAGGTGGAGGTGAGCCCAGACGCGGTTTGCTGCTCTCGGCAGCGCTCTTCTCTCGGCAGCTGCCGAGAAGGCGAAGGCAAGCAGTGCCATATTTCTGGGTGTGTTTGCTGACTGCAGAGGAGGAGTGCAGGAGCACGGTGGTAAGCACATGTGGACGCTTCCCTCTGTTGGAATTGGGCTCTGGGCAGTGTCTCTGGGCAGGACACGGCAGCACGCGCAGATGTGGAGAGGGAGCCTGGGCTGTGTTCTGGGGAGGTTGGCTGCCCTTGTGAGCAGCAGTGGCTTTCTTGATGGGGATCCCCTCTCACTTCTGTGTCCTCCTTGCAGATCACAAGCCCGACGCCCTTGAACTGAGCCCGCATAGGGACGTCTGCTTGTAAAATGCCTGGAAAGAGGTTATTTTTCTACCCGAGGTGAGGATCTTTGCTACGGAAGCCCCACATTGACCAAACGAGCCACTTGTCAGCCCCCTTGGTCGAGCCGCGCATCCATGCTCAGGCTCTCATTGCCAGGCCTGGTTTCCTCCTGAGCCTCTGTGCCAGGACTGTGTCTGAGGAGCTCTTCTCTGTGAAGCCCATGGCCACTGCAGCGTCTCTGGGGAGCAGGGGTCTGCACGAGCAGTCCCTGGGATAGGGGTCCTCTTTCCATTCCAACCTCTGTGTGATGTTCACCCACTCTGAGGAACGACCAAACTCCATCAAGCTTCTTCCTCTCGCTCCCTTTCCTTTAGACAAGATATAAAAGGGTGAACAAGCAACAAAGTAATGCTAAAATGTTCACACTTTACATCCAAGTTTTGTTTCCAAATACATCCTGGTTGTATATTCTGCTTCACAAAACTGAAGGCAAGACAGCAGCTCTACTCTTGTGTAGCTGTTTGAGCATCTTAGTCCCAGAGTCTGCAGAGGACTATACCTGTTCCTTCTTGTAACCGCTGCCTATTATTTATTTGCAGTTTTCTGCCCATGGGTGAGGTGCTAGACTTTCTACTGGAAGATCTTGATGAGCAAGAAGGTACCGTGCTATCATGTAGATGGAACATAGAGAAGCAGGAACGTGTTGCCGCGCCTCTGCCGGCACAGTTCTGATGCCACAGGTTCACCACCACGACTGTATGACCCAGGCCACCTCCTTTCCCAATGGGGAACCATGGGAGCAATATGTGCTGGAACTGCTGAGGGATCAGCAGGGCCATATGAAATGGAGGGCTGGGAACAAGTGGTGGTGGGAGAGCGTGGAGACACTCCATGGACACCTGAGCTTCCATGGGATGAGTGCTTACACCAGAGAGCAGCAGCAGATGCATGCACACCTGGCATGGCTGTTCTGTGGTCAGTGTGCCAGAGATGCAGCTGTTGACTTTCCTTGTTTTGTAGTTCCAGAGGAGCTTGAGCACTGGTTTCTCAGTGGCTGTTTTCCTTCCACCGCAACAAGTGACCTTGACCTACTGGCAGAAGAAGGGACTTCAGCGAAAACTAGAATGTGAGAACTTTGGGAACTGACAGAGTGACACCCTGAGCTCCCGTTTGTCTGCGCGGAGCCCTTGTCTGGGCCCGGGCATGCTGGGCTCCCTGCAGGCTCCTGCTGCTCGCCAACAAGTTCCCTGTGTTGTTTGCAGTGTGCTGCCATCGAACGGGAAGAGCCGGGCACAGAGAGGCCGAGAGAGGAAAGAGAGGGAGCGAGAAGAACTCAAGCTCCCTCCTCTGAAGGGCCAGCAGGGAACACCACAGGTACATCCAATGGCAAGATGAGTCAAGAAACACAGAGCAATGGAGAGGGAGCCCTAGGAGAGCCCTCCACACGGGCTCCATGTGCCTCTATTTCCCATGCAGGAAAAGCAGCGTTGCTCAGTGCCCCGACTGCAGCAGCGCTTGCCCCCGCTGAGGAGCACCACCACGCAGGTGATGGAGAACACAAAGGCAGGAAAAGTGTCCTGTAAGAAGAAAAGCGAGGGGATTCCTTGCCACCTTCCAAAAATAGAGTAGGGGAGGACACTGCCCTCTCCACTGGAGATCGAATCAGCCTTGTAAGTGTGCAGCAGCTCACAGCAAAGCTTAGCAGAGGCGAGCAGCTGAGGGAAACCAACAGTGGGGTCAGGGGAGTCTGAAGCTCATCCCACTATGACGGGGTGCTGGGGCTCAAAGGAAGTGTGTGTGCAGGGGTGGGAGAGGGCAGGCTCTGGGGCACGAAGCGTTTCGGAGTATGAGCAGGAATTTCTCTCTGCTGTTGCCCTGCCCCATCACTACGGTCCGGACAAGTCCTGGCAATCCTGGAGTCATACAAGGTGTGCCGGGACGGCTGGAGGAAGAAGGTAGAGGAAAACTAGGTCCATTCTGAGGGAACCAAGCAATATAAAAAGTATCTGCAGCAGCAGAATGGTTTCCCTGCAGTGGCCAGTACCTCCCAGGCCCTGACAGCAGAGCTGGGAGGGACTGCCTTTCCCTCAGAGCCTGGTGCCATGGAGTGCAGATGCTCCTGAGGCCGTGTCCTGGAGCCAGATCTGCCTTCCAGGCCTGGAGATGTGGGCAGGCAGAACGGGTGGACGGCTTCTGCTGGGACTTGGCTCTGCCCTTCCCCTCCAGACAGACCATCCCTCTCCTGGCACAGTACAGACACTCAGGCATCTTGCCTGGAGAGCCCGTAACTGCCTGGTCCCAGGTCCCAGGTCCCAGCCATGAGCTGATGAGCTGCATGTGTGTCACGGCCATGCAGCTAGGCCTGCTGACCCTGCCAACGGTGAGCAGGATGTCTCTGCCCTCTTCCCTGTCATTCTGAGTGCACATCTGTGCTTCTCCCCTCACAGTGTTGTGAAGAAGATGGAGCTCCATGAGGCCAAAGAAGAACTCAAGGCTGTGTGGGGCAAAGAGAACACGGGAGAAAACAGCACAGGCGCAGTGCGGCCAATTCATACTGTGCCCTTTTCCACCATGACAGTGAACAACGACGGCCCAGGGCCTACCTTGCTACCCACGCTGCCTCTGTTTCAACAGCAAAGCAGAACCTTTCCCTGTATAATATGTTCCAAATAAAGTTCCTTGGAGATTCTTCACGCTGGGAGTCATCGTCACTTGTCTTGCGGCATGTTCACCTGCAGGGCTTTGCAAAGGGCGGTCTGCTAGGTCCCGTGAGTGTAGTACTGAAGTACGAGGAAGCACTGACTCCCTTGAGGGAATCTAGGCCTTGCAGAGAGATCTTTACCAATTGGAGAGCCTGGCCATCTCCAACCACATCAACTGTATCAAGTGCACGTGCTGAATTCTGCACGTAGGATGGGGCAACCCTGGCTCTGTGTACAGACTGGGCAACAAGAGGCTGGGGAGCAGCCCCCCAGAAAGGGAAGTGGGGGCTCTGGCTGGTGGCAAGTCCCTTGGGTTGTAGATCCCAGAGCAGAGGAGGTGGAGGGGAGGCCCCATGGCAGCCTGCAGCTCCTTCATGGTGGCTTACACCTCCTCATGGCAGCCTGCAGCTCCCTCCCCTCAGAGCGGAGGGGCAGAGTAGAGCTGTCCTTTCAGAAACTCTGCACTACTGTGGGTATTTCAGGTGTTGTACTTCCTTCAGGAATATTCATCTATCTGGCACAGATCCTCCATGGGCTGTAGCACTGCCATGCATCACTTCCTCCTATTGCGACTTCTGTGCTTCTCTTTTGTGCCTCCCTCTCTTTACTCCTCTTTCCACGTGTTGTTTTCTGTCCTTTCTTAAATATGCTTTCACAGAGGTGTTACCAGCTTCATACACAGCTCCAGCTGTGCCTTGCAGTGTCTCTTTTGGAACCAGCACTGGGCAAGTCCTTGCTAGCAAGTTCCCTCGCTACCAAAGTCTTGCTGCGTATTCCCAGTAGAAATTTGCAAATTCCAGTGCCCGCATTTTGGTAGGGAAATGAGGATGAGACAGGAACTCAAAAAGGAGAATACTGAGATTCTGGAGGAAAGAAATCCACGAGGGTCCAGTGGGATGCTGCAGATGGAAGGAGTTCTGGGGGATGTGCTATATCGTGGTGCTGACCGCACAGACCCTTTGCAGAGATCTGCACTGCAGTTCAGGAGTTGGGGAGGCCTAAAAAGCCTTTGGAGAGCAGGTTGATACAGTTCATTCCCTGAGATGTAACTGCTCTCCTGGGTGCTTCCAGGTCAAAGCTATGTGTGGAGTGACCTTCACGCCTGGGACCATGTCACTTTGCTGTAGCAGGTATTCTGAAAGACAACATCTTTCATGAGCAGTCAGTTCTGTGCAGAGCGCCTTCAAAAGGCTGAGGAAGGGAAACTGATGGTTGCCATTGCAGTTGCTGTTCTCTGGGCAAGAAGGAAGCTCTAAGAGAGCAGCCCGTGGCAAAGACTGCTCTAAAACGCCAGAAAATGGAGGTGCAGAGTGTGAGATGGATGAGAAGAGGATGAGGTACATGGGCAAGAAGGCTTTTGAGGTGTGAAAGGAACACACAGCTACAGCACAGAGGTGCAGTGGTTAGCTGCAAGGAGAGCATATCAAAATGCGAGCTTCTTTGTGGCCCTCCCCCCAGGCCCACTGCAACAGCCCCACATCCCTCCAGTGCTGGGAACCCCTGGCTGGACACACAAGTGCAGATGGGGCCTCAGGAGGGCAGAGTGCAGGAGGAGAAGCCCCTCTCAGCTAGCTGCCAGACTGCAGCTGATGCAGCCCAGGATGCTGTTGGCCTTTGGGGCTACAAGGGTGCACAGCTGGTTCATGTCCACCAGGACATGCAGTCCTCCTCTGCAGGGCTGTTCTCCCACTCTGTAAACATCGTTGGGACTGCCCCAACTCGAGCAAAGCACACTGCACCTGTCCACGATGGATCTCATTTGGGTCACACGCACCCACACACTTCTTGAGCACACCCACATCCCTCTGGATGGCATCCCTTCCTTCTGTCGCGTCAGCTGCACCGCTCAGCTTGTGCCATCAGCAAAGTGCTCAGGGTGCTCTCGATCCCTCTGTCTGCATCACTCATAAACATATTAAAGAACACCAAACCCAGGACGGACCCCTGGGGTCCACCACTGGTCACCAGCCCCATGTCCCACAGCAACCACTGTTGCCATGTCCAGACCGATGACCCACGCTCAAGAGGATCTCTCGGTCGTGCAAGTTGGGAGCACAAACAAACATTGCCAGGCCGTTGGGTCTGTGTGGGTTTTCAACGCTGTTAATCTACCCTGTCAGTTCGGCAAAAGCCTTTCCAGTGCCTGCAGGGCTGAGCTGAGGTTCCATGGCAGATCTGCATGATGCTTTGGCTTTGTCTGTGCAGCTGGCACAGGGTGGCCGGGAGAAGCTCCCACCATGCACAGCACAGCCCCCTCCCATGGCAACGAGAAGCCTGGCACGGGGGTGACAGGCGTCCCTCTGTGACACGGATGAGGTCACAGTGGGACACCACGCCTGGCCCTGATTCCTGCCCTGCCCCACAGCTCCCAGCACACACTTCCCCGAGAGGTGGAGGTGAGCCCAGGCGCGGTTTGCTGCTCTCGGCAGCGCTCTTCTCTCGGCAGCTGCCGAGAAGGCGAAGGCAAGCAGTGCCATATTTCTGGGTGTGTTTGCTGACTGCAGAGGAGGAGTGCAGGAGCACGGTGGTAAGCACATGTGGACGCTTCCCTCTGTTGGAACTGGGCTCTGGGCAGTGTCTCTGGGCAGGACACGGCAGCACGCGCAGATGTGGAGAGGGAGCCTGGGCTGTGTTCTGGGGAGGTTGGCTGCCCTTGTGAGCAGCAGTGGCTTTCTTGATGGGGATCCCCTCTCACTTCTGTGTCCTCCTTGCAGATCACAAGCCCGACGCCCTTGAACTGAGCCCGCATAGGGACGTCTGCTTGTAAAATGCCTGGAAAGAGGTTATTTTTCTACCCGAGGTGAGGATCTTTGCTACGGAAGCCCCACATTGACCAAACGAGCCACTTGTCAGCCCCCTTGGTCGAGCCGCGCATCCATGCTCAGGCTCTCATTGCCAGGCCTGGTTTCCTCCTGAGCCTCTGTGCCAGGACTGTGTCTGAGGAGCTCTCCTCTGTGAAGCCCATGGCCACTGCAGCGTCTCTGGGGAGCAGGGGTCTGCACGAGCAGTCCCTGGGATAGGGGTCCTCTTTCCATTCCAACCTCTGTGTGATGTTCACCCACTCTGAGGAACGACCAAACTCCATCAAGCTTCTTCCTCTCGCTCCCTTTCCTTTAGACAAGATATAAAAGGGTGAACAAGCAACAAAGTAATGCTAAAATGTTCACACTTTACATCCAAGTTTTGTTTCCAAATACATCCTGGTTGTATATTCTGCTTCACAAAACTGAAGGCAAGACAGCAGCTCTACTCTTGTGTAGCTGTTTGAGCATCTTAGTCCCAGAGTCTGCAGAGGACTATACCTGTTCCTTCTTGTAACCGCTGCCTATTATTTATTTGCAGTTTTCTGCCCATGGGTGAGGTGCTAGACTTTCTACTGG
Organism: Oreortyx pictus; assembly: GCA_036925125.1. Taxonomy (NCBI): domain Eukaryota; kingdom Metazoa; phylum Chordata; class Aves; order Galliformes; family Odontophoridae; genus Oreortyx; species Oreortyx pictus. Next base: position 5,599,261 of record JAUPFR010000024.1, on the reverse strand, counting down.
AAGATCTTGATGAGCAAGAAGGTACCGTGCTATCATGTAGATGGAACATAGAGAAGCAGGAACGTGTTGCCGCGCCTCTGCCGGCACAGTTCTGATGCCACAGGTTCACCACCACGACTGTATGACCCAGGCCACCTCCTTTCCCAATGGGGAACCATGGGAGCAATATGTGCTGGAACTGCTGAGGGATCAGCAGGGCCATATGAAATGGAGGGCTGGGAACAAGTGGTGGTGGGAGAGCGTGGAGACACTCCATGGACACCTGAGCTTCCATGGGATGAGTGCTTACACCAGAGAGCAGCAGCAGATGCATGCACACCTGGCATGGCTGTTCTGTGGTCAGTGTGCCAGAGATGCAGCTGTTGACTTTCCTTGTTTTGTAGTTCCAGAGGAGCTTGAGCACTGGTTTCTCAGTGGCTGTTTTCCTTCCACCGCAACAAGTGACCTTGACCTACTGGCAGAAGAAGGGACTTCAGCGAAAACTAGAATGTGAGAACTTTGGGAACTGACAGAGTGACACCCTGAGCTCCCGTTTGTCTGCGCGGAGCCCTTGTCTGGGCCCGGGCATGCTGGGCTCCCTGCAGGCTCCTGCTGCTCGCCAACAAGTTCCCTGTGTTGTTTGCAGTGTGCTGCCATCGAACGGGAAGAGCCGGGCACAGAGAGGCCGAGAGAGGAAAGAGAGGGAGCGAGAAGAACTCAAGCTCCCTCCTCTGAAGGGCCAGCAGGGAACACCACAGGTACATCCAATGGCAAGATGGGTCAAGAAACACAGAGCAATGGAGAGGGAGCCCTAGGAGAGCCCTCCACACGGGCTCCATGTGCCTCTATTTCCCATGCAGGAAAAGCAGCGTTGCTCAGTGCCCCGACTGCAGCAGCGCTTGCCCCCGCTGAGGAGCACCACCACGCAGGTGATGGAGAACACAAAGGCAGGAAAAGTGTCCTGTAAGAAGAAAAGCGAGGGGATTCCTTGCCACCTTCCAAAAATAGAGTAGGGGAGGACACTGCCCCCTCCACTGGAGATCGAATCAGCCTTGTAAGTGTGCAGCAGCTCACAGCAAAGCTTAGCAGAGGCGAGCAGCTGAGGGAAACCAACAGTGGGGTCAGGGGAGTCTGAAGCTCATCCCACTATGACGGGGTGCTGGGGCTCAAAGGAAGTGTGTGTGCAGGGGTGGGAGAGGGCAGGCTCTGGGGCACGAAGCGTTTCGGAGTATGAGCAGGAATTTCTCTCTGCTGTTGCCCTGCCCCATCACTACGGTCCGGACAAGTCCTGGCAATCCTGGAGTCATACAAGGTGTGCCGGGACGGCTGGAGGAAGAAGGTAGAGGAAAACTAGGTCCATTCTGAGGGAACCAAGCAATATAAAAAGTATCTGCAGCAGCAGAATGGTTTCCCTGCAGTGGCCAGTACCTCCCAGGCCCTGACAGCAGAGCTGGGAGGGACTGCCTTTCCCTCAGAGCCTGGTGCCATGGAGTGCAGATGCTCCTGAGGCCGTGTCCTGGAGCCAGATCTGCCTTCCAGGCCTGGAGATGTGGGCAGGCAGAACGGGTGGACGGCTTCTGCTGGGACTTGGCTCTGCCCTTCCCCTCCAGACAGACCATCCCTCTCCTGGCACAGTACAGACACTCAGGCATCTTGCCTGGAGAGCCCGTAACTGCCTGGTCCCAGGTCCCAGGTCCCAGCCATGAGCTGATGAGCTGCATGTGTGTCACGGCCATGCAGCTAGGCCTGCTGACCCTGCCAACGGTGAGCAGGATGTCTCTGCCCTCTTCCCTGTCATTCTGAGTGCACATCTGTGCTTCTCCCCTCACAGTGTTGTGAAGAAGATGGAGCTCCATGAGGCCAAAGAAGAACTCAAGGCTGTGTGGGGCAAAGAGAACACGGGAGAAAACAGCACAGGCGCAGTGCGGCCAATTCATACTGTGCCCTTTTCCACCATGACAGTGAACAACGACGGCCCAGGGCCTACCTTGCTACCCACGCTGCCTCTGTTTCAACAGCAAAGCAGAACCTTTCCCTGTATAATATGTTCCAAATAAAGTTCCTTGGAGATTCTTCACGCTGGGAGTCATCGTCACTTGTCTTGCGGCATGTTCACCTGCAGGGCTTTGCAAAGGGCGGTCTGCTAGGTCCCGTGAGTGTAGTACTGAAGTACGAGGAAGCACTGACTCCCTTGAGGGAATCTAGGCCTTGCAGAGAGATCTTTACCAATTGGAGAGCCTGGCCATCTCCAACCACATCAACTGTATCAAGTGCACGTGCTGAATTCTGCACGTAGGATGGGGCAACCCTGGCTCTGTGTACAGACTGGGCAACAAGAGGCTGGGGAGCAGCCCCCCAGAAAGGGAAGTGGGGGCTCTGGCTGGTGGCAAGTCCCTTGGGTTGTAGATCCCAGAGCAGAGGAGGTGGAGGGGAGGCCCCATGGCAGCCTGCAGCTCCTTCATGGTGGCTTACACCTCCTCATGGCAGCCTGCAGCTCCCTCCCCTCAGAGCGGAGGGGCAGAGTAGAGCTGTCCTTTCAGAAACTCTGCACTACTGTGGGTATTTCAGGTGTTGTACTTCCTTCAGGAATATTCATCTATCTGGCACAGATCCTCCATGGGCTGTAGCACTGCCATGCATCACTTCCTCCTATTGCGACTTCTGTGCTTCTCTTTTGTGCCTCCCTCTCTTTACTCCTCTTTCCACGTGTTGTTTTCTGTCCTTTCTTAAATATGCTTTCACAGAGGTGTTACCAGCTTCATACACAGCTCCAGCTGTGCCTTGCAGTGTCTCTTTTGGAACCAGCACTGGGCAAGTCCTTGCTAGCAAGTTCCCTCGCTACCAAAGTCTTGCTGCGTATTCCCAGTAGAAATTTGCAAATTCCAGTGCCCGCATTTTGGTAGGGAAATGAGGATGAGACAGGAACTCAAAAAGGAGAATACTGAGATTCTGGAGGAAAGAAATCCACGAGGGTCCAGTGGGATGCTGCAGATGGAAGGAGTTCTGGGGGATGTGCTATATCGTGGTGCTGACCGCACAGACCCTTTGCAGAGATCTGCACTGCAGTTCAGGAGTTGGGGAGGCCTAAAAAGCCTTTGGAGAGCAGGTTGATACAGTTCATTCCCTGAGATGTAACTGCTCTCCTGGGTGCTTCCAGGTCAAAGCTATGTGTGGAGTGACCTTCACGCCTGGGACCATGTCACTTTGCTGTAGCAGGTATTCTGAAAGACAACATCTTTCATGAGCAGTCAGTTCTGTGCAGAGCGCCTTCAAAAGGCTGAGGAAGGGAAACTGATGGTTGCCATTGCAGTTGCTGTTCTCTGGGCAAGAAGGAAGCTCTAAGAGAGCAGCCCGTGGCAAAGACTGCTCTAAAACGCCAGAAAATGGAGGTGCAGAGTGTGAGATGGATGAGAAGAGGATGAGGTACATGGGCAAGAAGGCTTTTGAGGTGTGAAAGGAACACACAGCTACAGCACAGAGGTGCAGTGGTTAGCTGCAAGGAGAGCATATCAAAATGCGAGCTTCTTTGTGGCCCTCCCCCCAGGCCCACTGCAACAGCCCCACATCCCTCCAGTGCTGGGAACCCCTGGCTGGACACACAAGTGCAGATGGGGCCTCAGGAGGGCAGAGTGCAGGAGGAGAAGCCCCTCTCAGCTAGCTGCCAGACTGCAGCTGATGCAGCCCAGGATGCTGTTGGCCTTTGGGGCTACAAGGGTGCACAGCTGGTTCATGTCCACCAGGACATGCAGTCCTCCTCTGCAGGGCTGTTCTCCCACTCTGTAAACATCGTTGGGACTGCCCCAACTCGAGCAAAGCACACTGCACCTGTCCACGATGGATCTCATTTGGGTCACACGCACCCACACACTTCTTGAGCACACCCACATCCCTCTGGATGGCATCCCTTCCTTCTGTCGCGTCAGCTGCACCGCTCAGCTTGTGCCATCAGCAAAGTGCTCAGGGTGCTCTCGATCCCTCTGTCTGCATCACTCATAAACATATTAAAGAACACCAAACCCAGGACGGACCCCTGGGGTCCACCACTGGTCACCAGCCCCATGTCCCACAGCAACCACTGTTGCCATGTCCAGACCGATGACCCACGCTCAAGAGGATCTCTCGGTCGTGCAAGTTGGGAGCACAAACAAACATTGCCAGGCTGTTGGGTCTGTGTGGGTTTTCAACGCTGTTAATCTACGCTATCAGTTCGGCAAAAGCCTTTCCAGTGCCTGCAGGGCTGAGCTGAGGTTCCATGGCAGATCTGCATGATGCTTTGGCTTTGTCTGTGCAGCTGGCACAGGGTGGCCGGGAGAAGCTCCCACCATGCACAGCACAGCCCCCTCCCATGGCAACGAGAAGCCTGGCACGGGGGTGACAGGCGTCCCTCTGTGACACGGATGAGGTCACAGTGGGACACCACGCCTGGCCCTGATTCCTGCCCTGCCCCACAGCTCCCAGCACACACTTCCCCGAGAGGTGGAGGTGAGCCCAGACGCGGTTTGCTGCTCTCGGCAGCGCTCTTCTCTCGGCAGCTGCCGAGAAGGCGAAGGCAAGCAGTGCCATATTTCTGGGTGTGTTTGCTGACTGCAGAGGAGGAGTGCAGGAGCACGGTGGTAAGCACATGTGGACGCTTCCCTCTGTTGGAATTGGGCTCTGGGCAGTGTCTCTGGGCAGGACACGGCAGCACGCGCAGATGTGGAGAGGGAGCCTGGGCTGTGTTCTGGGGAGGTTGGCTGCCCTTGTGAGCAGCAGTGGCTTTCTTGATGGGGATCCCCTCTCACTTCTGTGTCCTCCTTGCAGATCACAAGCCCGACGCCCTTGAACTGAGCCCGCATAGGGACGTCTGCTTGTAAAATGCCTGGAAAGAGGTTATTTTTCTACCCGAGGTGAGGATCTTTGCTACGGAAGCCCCACATTGACCAAACGAGCCACTTGTCAGCCCCCTTGGTCGAGCCGCGCATCCATGCTCAGGCTCTCATTGCCAGGCCTGGTTTCCTCCTGAGCCTCTGTGCCAGGACTGTGTCTGAGGAGCTCTTCTCTGTGAAGCCCATGGCCACTGCAGCGTCTCTGGGGAGCAGGGGTCTGCACGAGCAGTCCCTGGGATAGGGGTCCTCTTTCCATTCCAACCTCTGTGTGATGTTCACCCACTCTGAGGAACGACCAAACTCCATCAAGCTTCTTCCTCTCGCTCCCTTTCCTTTAGACAAGATATAAAAGGGTGAACAAGCAACAAAGTAATGCTAAAATGTTCACACTTTACATCCAAGTTTTGTTTCCAAATACATCCTGGTTGTATATTCTGCTTCACAAAACTGAAGGCAAGACAGCAGCTCTACTCTTGTGTAGCTGTTTGAGCATCTTAGTCCCAGAGTCTGCAGAGGACTATACCTGTTCCTTCTTGTAACCGCTGCCTATTATTTATTTGCAGTTTTCTGCCCATGGGTGAGGTGCTAGACTTTCTACTGGAAGATCTTGATGAGCAAGAAGGTACCGTGCTATCATGTAGATGGAACATAGAGAAGCAGGAACGTGTTGCCGCGCCTCTGCCGGCACAGTTCTGATGCCACAGGTTCACCACCACGACTGTATGACCCAGGCCACCTCCTTTCCCAATGGGGAACCATGGGAGCAATATGTGCTGGAACTGCTGAGGGATCAGCAGGGCCATATGAAATGGAGGGCTGGGAACAAGTGGTGGTGGGAGAGCGTGGAGACACTCCATGGACACCTGAGCTTCCATGGGATGAGTGCTTACACCAGAGAGCAGCAGCAGATGCATGCACACCTGGCATGGCTGTTCTGTGGTCAGTGTGCCAGAGATGCAGCTGTTGACTTTCCTTGTTTTGTAGTTCCAGAGGAGCTTGAGCACTGGTTTCTCAGTGGCTGTTTTCCTTCCACCGCAACAAGTGACCTTGACCTACTGGCAGAAGAAGGGACTTCAGCGAAAACTAGAATGTGAGAACTTTGGGAACTGACAGAGTGACACCCTGAGCTCCCGTTTGTCTGCGCGGAGCCCTTGTCTGGGCCCGGGCATGCTGGGCTCCCTGCAGGCTCCTGCTGCTCGCCAACAAGTTCCCTGTGTTGTTTGCAGTGTGCTGCCATCGAACGGGAAGAGCCGGGCACAGAGAGGCCGAGAGAGGAAAGAGAGGGAGCGAGAAGAACTCAAGCTCCCTCCTCTGAAGGGCCAGCAGGGAACACCACAGGTACATCCAATGGCAAGATGGGTCAAGAAACACAGAGCAATGGAGAGGGAGCCCTAGGAGAGCCCTCCACACGGGCTCCATGTGCCTCTATTTCCCATGCAGGAAAAGCAGCGTTGCTCAGTGCCCCGACTGCAGCAGCGCTTGCCCCCGCTGAGGAGCACCACCACGCAGGTGATGGAGAACACAAAGGCAGGAAAAGTGTCCTGTAAGAAGAAAAGCGAGGGGATTCCTTGCCACCTTCCAAAAATAGAGTAGGGGAGGACACTGCCCCCTCCACTGGAGATCGAATCAGCCTTGTAAGTGTGCAGCAGCTCACAGCAAAGCTTAGCAGAGGCGAGCAGCTGAGGGAAACCAACAGTGGGGTCAGGGGAGTCTGAAGCTCATCCCACTATGACGGGGTGCTGGGGCTCAAAGGAAGTGTGTGTGCAGGGGTGGGAGAGGGCAGGCTCTGGGGCACGAAGCGTTTTGGAGTATGAGCAGGAATTTCTCTCTGCTGTTGCCCTGCCCCATCACTACGGTCCGGACAAGTCCTGGCAATCCTGGAGTCATACAAGGTGTGCCGGGACGGCTGGAGGAAGAAGGTAGAGGAAAACTAGGTCCATTCTGAGGGAACCAAGCAATATAAAAAGTATCTGCAGCAGCAGAATGGTTTCCCTGCAGTGGCCAGTACCTCCCAGGCCCTGACAGCAGAGCTGGGAGGGACTGCCTTTCCCTCAGAGCCTGGTGCCATGGAGTGCAGATGCTCCTGAGGCCGTGTCCTGGAGCCAGATCTGCCTTCCAGGCCTGGAGATGTGGGCAGGCAGAACGGGTGGACGGCTTCTGCTGGGACTTGGCTCTGCCCTTCCCCTCCAGACAGACCATCCCTCTCCTGGCACAGTACAGACACTCAGGCATCTTGCCTGGAGAGCCCGTAACTGCCTGGTCCCAGGTCCCAGGTCCCAGCCATGAGCTGATGAGCTGCATGTGTGTCACGGCCATGCAGCTAGGCCTGCTGACCCTGCCAACGGTGAGCAGGATGTCTCTGCCCTCTTCCCTGTCATTCTGAGTGCACATCTGTGCTTCTCCCCTCACAGTGTTGTGAAGAAGATGGAGCTCCATGAGGCCAAAGAAGAACTCAAGGCTGTGTGGGGCAAAGAGAACACGGGAGAAAACAGCACAGGCGCAGTGCGGCCAATTCATACTGTGCCCTTTTCCACCATGACAGTGAACAACGACGGCCCAGGGCCTACCTTGCTACCCACGCTGCCTCTGTTTCAACAGCAAAGCAGAACCTTTCCCTGTATAATATGTTCCAAATAAAGTTCCTTGGAGATTCTTCACACTGGGAGTCATCGTCACTTGTCTTGCGGCATGTTCACCTGCAGGGCTTTGCAAAGGGCGGTCTGCTAGGTCCCGTGAGTGTCGTACTGAAGTACGAGGAAGCACTGACTCCCTTGAGGGAATCTAGGCCTTGCAGAGAGATCTTTACCGATTGGAGAGCCTGGCCATCTCCAACCACATCATCTGTATCAAGTGCACGTGCTGAATTCTGCACGTAGGATGGGGCAACCCTGGCTCTGTGTACAGACTGGGCAACAAGAGGCTGGGGAGCAGCCCCCCAGAAAGGGAAGTGGGGGCTCTGGCTGGTGGCAAGTCCCTTGGGTTGTAGATCCCAGAGCAGAGGAGGTGGAGGGGAGGCCCCATGGCAGCCTGCAGCTTTTTCATGACTGGCTTGCAGCTCCCTTCCATGAGCTATTGCACACAGCAATAGCTGCACTGTCTGCCACAGCACAGAGGTGCAGTGTTTATCTGTACTGAGAGCAAATCAGAAAGACAGGGCTTTCAGCAAGGGCAGAGTATGTATAAGCTTTTGTTATTTCTTTTTTTCCTTCCATTCTACTTCCTCCTGAGGTTTCTTTTAGGTGGGATCCTTCTCTGAGACAGGGTTAGGCCATCCAGTTTCTGGCAGGGAATAAAAGAGCTTGGAAGATGAAGTCACAAGATGTTTCTGATTCAGGAAACACTGATGCTTCGTCATGGCTCACGGCATGCAGATCGTTTTTGTTCAGTAGAAGCACAGAGCCCATGGTTCTCAGAGAGAGGGTCAAGATATATGGGAACAGTGGGTGAATTACTCCCAATCACATTGTGTTGGAGATTGTACATCTGATTTATTTTTTTTTTAGTGATTTGAGGTTGGATAAACAGGAGTCATATAATGTCTTGGGTTGGAAGGGATCATCTAATTCCTGAGTGTAACATGTTAAGATTGTGTATTACCTACATGTGTACTTTTCTTCGGCTTTGATGGAAGATCTTGGACATACTGGGAAGGAAAGTGTGAGGAGGTTGATCAGAGTGAGAGATAGAAACAGGATGTCCCAGAAGTGGCAGTCAACAAAACTATGAGTTTCATCCACTGCAATTAGGGTTGTTTGCAGCCCTGACCAGCAAACTTGGATGAAATTCTGGGTCACAGGCACAGAGCTCATTGTATTCCATGTGAATATTCTGGGCAGCATCAGAGTCTGGGCAACTACCAGAGATAATGAAACGAATCATAGAATATCCCAAGTAGAAGAGTTATTTAAGGATCATTAAGTCTAACTCCTCTTGAAGCAATGGTGTTGAAGAGAACATCCTCATCTATGAACATCTGAAGAAAACAACAAGGTGACAGAACCCTTGAGGTTATTTCCAGCATGGACTTGGAGCATAAATGAAACGTGACTTTTCCTTCCTCATCAGAGAGCATTTATAATGTACTTTTACATGGTAATGGCGGTGCATTGCTCACAGAGTGTAACTACTTCCCCCCCACCCCTCCACCTCACTTTTCTAGTCCCATTTTTCCACCCTGCTATGCTGTGTGAGTCCTGAAATCATCGGTAATACTCCCTTTTGGCTGCAGCTTTGGACAGATGCTGCATTGCTTGAGGAGGGGTGAAGCACGGCCAATAAATAATCTGTGCTCAGAGAGGCTGATTGCTGGGATTAGTGCTTCAGATGTTCTTAACATCTGCAACTCCAGGACAGTCCCAAATTCATCAGCACTGGAACCTGGAAGGCAGCAGCAAGGCTGGTAAGAGCTCTCACCATGGTTGTTCGTTTGTTGGGTTTTTTTTGCTGTGGATGGTTAGGAAGGCAAAAGGGAGCTTTCTTGAGGGAAGTGACAGCCATGCTGATACCTCAACACTTCCAAATATCTGTGATAGTGTTTCTTGTCTGTGTTTGCGATTCCCAAGACGGAGGAGGGGCTTCAGGTACTTAGGGACTGGATATATAGAGGGAGCAAGGCTGAGAAGGTGGAACACAGCAAGGACCCTTCTGAGCAGGCATGATGGAATGGGTCAGTCCTGAAGGTTTCAGAGCTCCACCCAGAGAAGAAAAGCCTCGTTGCTCTGTACAACTCCCTGAAAGGAGGTTGTGGCGAGGTGAGAGTCAGCATCTTCTTCCAGGTAGCAGATATAGGACAGGAGGTGATGACCTCAACTTGTGCCAGGGGAGGTTCAGGTTGGATATTAGGAAAAAATTATTCTCAGAAAGAGTGATCAAACACTGGCACAGGCTGCCCAGGGTGATGGTGGAGTCACTGTCCCCGGAGGTGTTCAGGAACCTGGAGGTGTGGCAATGAGGGACGTGGTCAGTGGGCATAGTGGGGGTGGGTTGGAGTCAGACTGGATGATCTTAGTGGTCTTTTCCAACCCTAATATTCTGTGTTTCTCCCTGCATTCAGGAGGTGGGATGAGGGTGCTTGTGGGTGGTGATAAGTCCCAGAGCTTGATTCCAGCTCTTGCTTTGAATATATGGTCTCACTAAACAGGAACTGGGAAAGGCATTACTGAGGGCTGGACTTTGGGACATTGGTTTATCTCCCTGTACATATCTGTTCAACCTTGCTGCTCTGAGTTTTGTTACTCCATGTTAGCAGAAGAGCTTTCCCTGTTTTGACTTCCATCCTGGTTCCTACTCCTATTTTATTTTATTTTTTTAATTTTCCTGCACTAATATCTTTATTATTATAATTATTATTTTTTTCCCTTTATCAGAGGAATTTATGAGCCTTTTGTTTATGGAGACAGACAGCACAAGGGATGAGAAGAGAATTCTCAGCAGCCATGGAAGGGTTACAGCTGCGGGTAAGGCTCAGTTCATGCAAATCACAACCTCTCACTTTTCCTCCACAGCCTCCAGCAGCTATCAGGAAGGAAAACACCAGCCACATCCATATATAGCCCTCCTGTTAGCTGGGAATGACTCTTGGCTATCAGTGCAGGGGAACTCCAGAAGGCTGTGCAGGATTAAGCACAGAGCATGCTTAAAGCTTCTCCACCTCCCCTTCCTGGCCTCACTACCCCCTCCCAAACCTGTCCAGGGACGGCTGACTAGAGGCACACAGAGGCTGCCCATCTCATGAGTTAATCGCCTCCTGTTCAGATGTCAGAAGGAGATGAAGCTGCTATAAATAGATGGTGAAGCCCTCATGCTTTCAGCTGTGATTCACACACGTGGCAGAGAAGCATTAGGGAGAATTAACATTCAGTCTCTCAGGCACTTTCCTGAGAGCAAATTCCATTCTGTCCCTGCCACTTAATCTCCTTGGCTGGGGGAGATCAGCAGCACTTTTCTGGAGGGCCTGAATAGGTGAAATGGACAGGGAAACTTGGAGCAGAACCATCAGGGAGGGAAGACCACTCATCTGGAGTTACTGAGAAGCACCCTGCTGTGACAAGCTGCTACATTTAGGAGCATGGCGAGGAACTCTGCTCCACTTTACTGGGGCTGAGATCAGACACCCTGGATTTGTTATGGCAGGCACACACTGAGATGCCTGACAATGTCCTCTGGGACTGAGACAGCTTCTGCTGATGGTATGTGAGGGATTGGGTGAGCTTGGGGAGAGGGCAGAATGGTGTACCTTGGTGTCTATGTGAAACTCCCACTCCTTCCCCTCCATCATGAGCTCAGTGAAAAGACAAAGTGTGCAGAAGCTGAGTGCACTGGTTCCCATGTGTTTGTGTTTATTCCTATGTGCCTAAGTACTTGGTAGCCTCCCCCACCCTGCCTTGCTTTGTCTGTGCTACTAGCAGTGTAGGTTATTGAGTAACGTAATTGAGATGAAGAAACCGTCCTTGGACTCAAGGATTAGGATTCAGCATCAGCATCTTTGGGTCCTCAGTGGTCTGGAGAGTTTGGGGTTTGTGAGATGTGTCCAGTGTATGTATCTGAAAATCTTTTCTGTTCGCTGAACTCCTAGAGATGCAGGTTTCAGTTTCTCAGTGCGTCAGGGAAGGTAGTCTGAGAAACTGTGGGTTAATGGCTCAGTCACGTTATTATGATGGAGCTAAGAAAAATCAAGTGCAAAGAAAGCCTTATACCACTCCTTGCTGCAAAGCCAGGCTAAATGGGGACCTGGGCAGCCTGATTTGGGTGGGGGTCAACCAGCCCACGGCAGGGGGCTGGAACTGGACAGGCTTTAAGGACCCCTCCAACCTAAGCTATTGTATGGTTCTGTAATCTCATTGTAGCTCTAGGGAATGTCTGTCAATATAAACTGAAGCCTGCCATTGTGGGGATGATTAAAGATAACTCGATGCATGGGCTTTTCCTCAGTGCCTACCAAGGCACTACATGAGACTGTTTATATATAAATAAATGGTGCCCCAACACCGTTCTCCTCTCTAGGAACATGGGACTTAGTCTAACAGAAACAATACAGGCTGCATGTTTGCTGTGTTAGGTTCAGGCTCGAGAGTGGGTCTGCAGTTAGCTGTATCTTAAGCCATCTTAATGATATTATGGAAGAATCTGGAGCATTTTTCACCTTCAGAAATCGTGCGTGTCAGAAATAAATGTGGCATCTTTCTGTTTTCGTACAGAAAGTATGTCAGATTTGCAGCCCAGAATTGCAACCTAGAGTTTCAGCAGGGATATGGGATGAATTGTTATGTGGCCACAAAGCCATGTGCAAGTATGGAAGTGACTGTGCAGGTTATGTTGTGACAAGACTTAGTTGATTGCAGAAGTTCTTGCATTCCTGGAGGTGCTCAAGACCAGGATAGATGGGGCCCTGGGAAACCAGATCTGGTGAGGGGCAACCAGCTCATGAGAAGGGATTGGAATAAGATGGGCTTTAAAGGTCTCTTCAAGCCCAGGTCATCTTATGAACTATCCTGTAACTTAAAAAGGGGGAAAAGGGCCATGTGGAAATCTATAGGGATTATTTTAGTCTGCCTTTACAACAGTTGTGTCCAGACAACCTGGAACAGCTTTGTAGTGTGGACTGAATGCAAACTGCAGGCTGTATGTTATAGAACATTCATTGCCAAACATTCTGAAGCACTCTGTTTATTTTGTATAATCAGTGAGAGAGCAGAGCTCATGCTTATGGACCTAATCATTGGTCATCTGTTCCTTATTTCTCTATAATGTTTTATGTAGTTGTATTACCAACCTGGATGGCCTCCAGTGTTGAGAGATCTGCATCAACCCAAAACATTAGCTAGTTTTCTGAAACATAGCCTCTGTAAATGTCAAGCTTGCAGATGGTACATGATATAATAAGAACTGCAGGTGCAAAATAGAAGGGCAGTACATGGTGAAAAGTTCCATCATTCATTTAGAAAAGCGGGATCTGCTCAGACTGGCAGCTGCCATGAACAGATGCTGGACTCTGGGGTTGGAAAGTATATCCAGGAATAAGCTGTGGTGGTTGAAAAGGGATGAAATGAGAGCTATAAAAGAATTCTTTGAGCCTGGGCTGGTAAGACTCATTTCCAGGAAGGACAAAAGGCAAGCTCTCAGTGTATGAATGATGTTCTTCCACGAGAACCAGTAAGATGAGGAGATGTTATGTCTTGCAGTGAAAGATGAGAAACCATTTAATTATGGTTCTGATTTTTTCAGTGTCTAGAATGGGCAGCTAGGTCACCAGAGTTTTAAAATTAGTCCCTGTCCCTGTACTGTCTGTGTGTGCCTCTTTCACCTATCTGATATCCATGCAAGTTTGTTTTTCCCTTTCTTTTACTCCCTGAGATCATATCTTTTGTGCTTACAGCAAGCATCTGGCAGTCGTGGCCTCCTCAAGCTCTCTGTTATGGAAGTGAAGTGGATTCATGTGTTGGTCATCTTCTTCTTCCTGTTGTCTGTCGCTATGACAGGCTGCTTCCTGTGGCAGTACAGCCTCCCCAAGGTGGAGCCCAGTGAGTAGACAGCCTTAAGCTTGATCAGTAAATGTCTTTCTCCCCTTGTGGACATCTTTCCCCAAAGAGCTGACGGCACTCAAATTTACCACGTTACTGGTGCAAGAGCACAAAAAATTGAGTTGTTCTTCTGGTGTCCAAAGGAGCTTGCATGTGAGAGAAAATTGAGGTGGGGAGGAACACCTTCAGCTCATGACAGATTTGCCAATATTTTCACAGAAAATTTGCCAATAATTTCACAGAATCTCCAAATCATTTATGTTGGAAAAATGTTCTAAGGTCATTGAGTCCAGGTGCTAACGCAGCGCTGCCAAGTCTACCATTAAACCAAGTCCCTTTGTGACACACCCATACATCTCTTAAATACCTCCAGGAACGGTGACTCAGCTACTTCACTGGGCAACCTGTTCCAGTGCCCTTTCAGTGAATTTTTTTTTTCTGAATATCGAATCTAATCCTCCCCAGCACAACTTCCGTCCATTTCTTCATGTTCTACCACTCGTTACTTGGGAGAGAAACTGACCACCCCCACCTCACTATGACATCCTTTGAAGTAGTTATAGAGAGCAGCGATATCTCTCCTGAGCATTCTTTTCTATAGGCTAACTTTATTCACCACAACTCTTTGGGCCCAGCCATCCAGCCACTTCTTCACCCAGTGCAGTGTATACCCATCCAAGCCAGGAGCAGCCAGTTTCTCCAAGAAAATGCTCTGGGAAACTGACAAAAAAGTCTTGGTAGAAAAAATCCATAGCCTTTCACTCATCCACTCAGCAGATCATCTTCTCATGGAAGGAGATCAAGTTGGTCAAACAGGATGTGCCCTTCATAAACCCATGGCAAATGGGCTGATCACCTGTTAGCCATGTATGTGTTGCATGGTGGCATCCAAGATGATCTGTTCTGTAACATTCCCCAGCACCGAAGTCAAACTGACAGGCATGCAGTTCTCCAGGGCCTCATTCTGGCCCATCTTTAACACAGATTAGTTTTGATATATCAAGAGAATAGACACTTTATTTCACATTCCTACGGGTTTGCTTCCTTTGCTATTCCTGTAATCTTAGATCTTTGAACTGACATCAGTTCCCAGTTCACATTGGAATTCCCTTATATTGATTTATTGTAAACTCAATGGACAGACTCAAGACACTGTATGTGCAAAGTTGTAATATACACAGTGAGCTGGATCAGAGTTTTAGCCCAAAGGGTCACCAGAAAATCAAAAGTGAGGGTGACAGATGTACCTCATAGACAGTGAAAGATTTCAGACATACTCTTTTTGCAGAATATCTGAGGCTGCCTGTAGGCTCTTGTACATCTGTTCCCAGTCAGCTCAAAGCATCTGTACTGCTATTCATCTTCTCATCTGTATTTCTAATGCTTCATTCTCAGAGAAGCATGAGGAGCTTACAGAGCAGAGGAGCGATGTTTCAGAGCCCCCTGGGATCAGCTGGGAAAGCAGTGTCTCCAAGTAGAATGGGTTACCATGTCACACTGAATCTTTGCTTGCCCTCCAATTTTAAGACATGTCTCTGGAATATGTAGGATACAGCTAATTCAGAGAACAGTTGGTTGTGCAGTGTATGTATTCCATCAACCACTGTTACCATGAATTTCAGTTGGCACTCACAATTCACTTCTGTGTCCATTTTCTGAGGTTACAATATGCAGAGGACTACTTTCCTCTTGAAACCAAACACGGATCTTCCCCTATACATTGGCAGTGCACTCTCACCACGTCTGCATCCACTGACAAGTATGCTCTACAGTCTTCTGTAGTCCCAGTCTTTTACTCTCCTATTCCAGGTTACAGAGTCAGTTGGAGCCTAGTAGAGGGCAATATTGGTGATTGGCAGACAGCTGGACTGGATGACCTTAGAGGTCTTTTCCAAATTCAATGATTCTGTTGCAGCTCCTGTTTGTCACATGAGCTATATCACATTGAAACGAACAATAACAGAGCACCGTGCTCTCTTCAAGTTCTGTATTATCTGAGATAGAATCAGTTCAAGATTCTCTCTATGTCTGTGCTGAAGTGTCCTTCAGCTTTGGACAATACAATCAAGAAATCTAGTGCTGACTGCCAGATGAGGATGAAGTTTGTCGGTGTATCTTCTCAAGTCACGTATATTGTCTGTGAAATGTTTTTCCAGACCCATCTGTGATGGAAGTAAGATCAGAAGCTGTGCAGATGTGCCCACGCTACCCTGAACCAGTACCACTGGACCACCCAATCCCCATTTTGAAGGACGCATTGGAGAAGGTCTGTGAGAAGGGAACTGGGGAGATGAAGTTCAAGTTTGCTGTTCTGAAGGAGCCATTATGCATTTTGCCTCTGAGCATCATTGAGCAAAACTTTGGGGCCAGAGGAAATCACGTGAATCTACAAATAAGCCACATTCTGACAAGACACCGAAAGTTTTATACACCTTAATCATAAAATACAAACTTTCCTTTGTCTCTTTTCCCAGACTTCAGAGTCTTTGCTCAAGTAATCGTAATACAGAAGCTGTTTCACAGCTGTGAACACAATTCTTACTTTTCTTTGAATGTTATCCTATTCTGGCATACTTGTAGAGATGCAGGAAATCAGAATTCTAGACAGTATTTAGGATGCAAGTGGTGAAACTATTCCAATTTCACAAATGATACAGGGCACAGAGAACCTGAACACTATGTACATAGAAAGACAAAGGTATTGGAAGGGATCTTAGGCATTGTCACGTAAAGACTGTAAAGATCTGTACCTTCAGATCCTCTCAGGCTCTGCCTAGGTCTATGGACACTTGAACTCACATTTAAGATCCCACCTCAGCTGAGATCTCTTCTTAATGGAACAGGAGATCCTTGGTTCAGACTCAGCATCCACCTCCTGATAGCCAGTATATTGGAACTGTCCATCGCTCCCAGTGGGGCTGGGGTTGCACATTCACTAATGCGAGTGCTTTGAAAAGCAAGGTGGGGAGGGCAGGAAGCCCCATTTGCAGTTCTAGAGTGTTCAGTGTCACACTGGAAGATGTCCCCAGAGTAGTGTTCAGAACTGGTCTCAGCTCTGAAGCCTGTCTGAGCTTCAGACCTTCCCTGGGATGCTCTGGCTTTTTTGTCCATCTGCAGCTTGAGTTGGTGTGATACTTTACTTGGCTACCACATCCATGATAGTGTATGAGGTCACGGAGCAAGGTGGTTATGTCCACTGCTGGCTATCAGTGTACCTTACCCACTCATCCAGAGAGGAGGTTCTAAAAACATGATTTGGCTTGGCCCTTCTTGTCTCAAACACTGATCTTGGGAGGCCATTTCTCTTGTCTTCATAATTTTATGCAAAAGATAACTTGTGTAATGATGAAATCATAGAATTATTAAGGTTGGAAAAGACCACTAAGATTGCCAAATCCAATCCCAACCCACTCCCACCATGCCCATTAACTGTGTCTCTCAGTGCCACATCTCCATGTTTCTTGAACACCTCCAGGGATGGGGACTCCACCACTTCCCTGGGCAGCCCCTTCCAATACCTCACCACTCTTCCTGAGAATTAATTTTTTGCTAATAGCCAACCTAAGTATAGCTTTGAGAAAGTCAAAAGAGCAATACATTCTGCCTGTGGGGGGACCACAGTGGCTAATTGAGTCTGTATAAACCTGGAAGAACAGGAGGAGAGAGAAATCACAGCCCTCAGTGTGTTCAGTGCTGTTTCTCAGTTTGCTGTTTAAACAGGACTGACTGTCTGCATATAGTACTGCTGTTACATGTTGCATATACATTACAAGACTCTTCATTTGGTAATTCATCGTTTCCTATTATTGCAAGGCACTGGGATAGGCTGCCCAGGGAGGTGGTGGAGTCACCAACCCTGGAGGTATTCAACGAACATTTGGACGTTGTGTTCAGGAACATAATTTAAGGAGAACTATTGGTGATAGGTGGGTGGTTGGGCTGGATGGTCTTGTAGGTCTTTTCCAACCTTGGTGATCTGTGATTCTATGATTTTGTCATTCTCCAGGTAGACATGATGCTGCGCCAAAAGATTCATAACTCTGGTCTCCCTGCCATGTCTGCCATCGTTATCTACAATGACACTGTGCTCTGGACAGGCAACTTCGGAAAGAAGAACGCTTCAGATCCCTTCTCAGTGGTGCCCAATGAGTACACTATTTACAGGTGAGACAGATGTACTGAAGGCATGAGGGCTAGAACTGAATGGTTACACAGAGGGGGAAGGAAGGGAAAGTCACATCTTTGGGAACAGAACCACTGTCACAAACTCTCTTTTCTTGCCCCGGGCCCTGTGTATTCTGAAGAAACTTCTGGGTCAACCCTGAATCTTTGAGAACTAATGCTATCGCTAGTCACTAAATTATATGCTTGTAATTCTCTGAATTGCTTTCATTTTTTCCTCTCTTTTTTTGTTGTTATTCATTTCTGTTGATTTGGCTTGGTTTTAGTTTGATCTGACTTTAAGTGGAGTAACAGTGAACATCCTGAAGAGCTACAAAAGGTTCTGCTCCTCACATAGGAAAGTCTCTGTTCTTTGAGGAGGTCTAGGGCATAAATCTCAACACTGAAAGCTAAAACGTGTTTTGTGAACAGTGAGGACACGGTGCCTTACATAAATATATATTTATATATATATATGTATTTTCTTATGTATATAAATATATAAGAAAAACAACAGGATTTTGGAAGACTACATTCTGAATGTATAAAGTAGGCCTGCATACTTATTCACTCTCCAAGTGAAGCCAAGGCCATATGGGCTATTGTGTTTTAGATGAAGACAGAATAAAGCTCTTAGTGTGTGGTAAAAACCATCACAAAAAGAAAACAATAAGTATTTGCTTTCTTTGAAGACCTACTTTCAGTGATTAATAACTGTGCTGTACATGAAACACATGGTCTGCAAGCTATCAAATGTTATCTGTAGAGTAAACAACTCTGAAAAGTTTCAGCAGCTGTGATTAACTTACCACCCCCTGCCCCCTTTAACCTATCATACCTGCATAGAGGAACCCTCACTATTTCCTCCAGAAGACCTTTTCCAAATTTCACTGTTTGAAAGCCACCTGAATACCAAATCTGAATACGAAATGCAGATAAATGACTTAAAATGCCAATAAATGACGTGCAGTTTACTATGATGTTTAGTAAGGAACAATTTACAAAATATGTCATCTCATGAATACTGAGTGAATAAAGTTCTGTAGTCAGCTGCACTGTTGGGATTGCTTTTAATCATTTGAACAGCCTTTAAGATATTTTTTTGGCCAAAACACATTTGAAGAACTCATTACTCAGTGCAGACTACTGAACACTGTGTAGCAGTCCATGAAGGCCTCAGTTAAGGATATTAACCCAAGCTGCTTTCCTGCCTGTTAACCATTCAATTCTGGGTTAACCAGAGGTACTGTATGCAAAGCTGCAGGTAGCGGGTCAGTTTGGTGATCTCATGTACTGAGCATCTAACTTTTTGATTTGTTGGTTTCTTAATACTTACTTTTTATAAACATCTATTCCTGCTCAGAATTGCCAGTGTCTCGAAGATCTTTCCCACCCTTATGCTGTACAAGATGTGGGAGGAAGGGAAAGTCACATCTCTGGATGACCCTTTGGAACGTTACGCCCAGAACTTTGCTATTAAAAACCCCTTGGGAAGATTCAAGGAATCAGAACAGAGATATACAGCAGATGGGCTGATCTTTTTGGAAAAAGGTTCAATAGCACTTAAGCCATCACCTGTTACCTTGCGGAGAATGGCCAGCCAGCTCTCAGGTGAGACAGCACTGCTCACTCTCTGCCTACCATCTGAAAGAGGCCACAGAGAGAACAGATTGTATGCCAGGAATAAGAAAGTCTGCTCTTGATGCCATTTACCAGCATGGGCTCTGCACCTCTGCACTTCCCAGTGATAAATGGAAAGTCTTCTCCAGGCCACTTGCTCGGAAAGGGGCCAAGCAGTACTGTGGGCTGGGGAATTGTTTTTCCCATGCAAGGTGAATATATGTGCCTTTCAACACAGTAGCCTGACCTGAAACCACTTTCAAATTGCATAACTGTTTTTGTACTCCAGCCCAGAGTGCTCTCATTTTTCTGAGAAGTAGAGGTGAGGGTCAAAGTGGCACCAAACCTCTTTGCTTTGAATAGACAGACCTTGATTTTGGAGCTAAATATAGCTGTCAGCGTGCTTCCTGATCTGGGATTCCTGAGCTATTAATAGCTTTGTACTTGCTGGCAGAAGACTATTAATCTGCTGCTACTTTCATACTTGTGTAACTCTTCTGTTATGGTAGGAGGAGCTCACAGGACTCAGGAGATCTTTAACCTCTTTGAAATAGAGCTGCTAATACTCAAAGTGGGGATTCCAGAATTTACTGCCAATGAGACCATACTGAGATTTCCTGCAGCACTCCCGTTACACTTTGCATTATTCCAGTTCAGAAATAATAACCCAAATTAGAATCTTTGATTAAAATCACCTGTAGGCCAATTGCAATAGTATAGAGCAGAGAATCACCTGAAGCCAGCCCATAGTGGGGTATGTCCTGAAAATACTTATAGGAAGCATATGTCAAAAGTGTACCTGGTGGTAGAATAATTGCTTGTAATGTATAATGTAATGTTGCTTCTCTCTCTGTCTTGATTTTTATCTCCAGCTTCCCCAACATATTCATGTACAGCACACCATCAGGGCACACTGACCCACTTGGATACTGACATTCTAATAGCTGCAGAAGCCCATTTGCAAAAGCTCATGTGAAAATCAAATGCACTTTGAGGTCACCAGTTGTATTTCCTGGCTGTAAAAATAAAACAAAACAAAAAAGAAGAGGTTCTGCTTAATCAGCATCAAAGCCACGATGTGATGCTGAGGGACATAGTTTAATGGGCACGGTGGTGATGGTTGGACTAGATGATCTTAGTGGTCTTTTCCAATCTTAATGATCCTGTGATGCTATACTGTAACGTGTTTCTTCCAGTAGAAACTGATCTGTTAGTACAACCTGGGCTTTTCGAAATCATGTATTGCAAAAGTAACTCTGAAGATATTTTTCCTCTGCATTTTATGGTCACATTGCTAGAGGAAAGTTCTGGCTTTTTAAGACTGTGTTTTTTGACAGGTGTATGACTGACAGTTTGAGATGTCATTGTACATTATTGACAGTGTGCTTGTCCCATCAATTAGCAGTCCTGACAGTCCATGGCTCTGGATGTTCTGTCACACTTACACGTTCTCTGGATTACCATTTCCTGTGAACCTCAAGAGGGGCACTGCACTGCTGACGTGCTGCTGGTTGAGCTCTCCTAACAGTGCAGAATTTTCTTTGCTGTGACTGTGCCAAGTGGGAACTGAAGAAGCCCATTATCTGCTGGGATATGCTAAATGCATCTCTTATCTAGTCATTACGATGCACAAATAACCCTGGAATAGAAGCAGAAAAAGAGCTTTTGTTCCAGTTCAAATCCCAGAGTCAAGCCAATTCAGAAAAACAAGTCCTGCTGCCACAAAAGAATAGGGCCTCATTCAGCACTGCCATAATTAAGCACATGCTCACTGAGCAGATGATTGCAAGTCATTTTTATGTCATGTATCCTTCCTGATTTTCTCTTAGCTTCTGAGTTAAAATCAACTGTAAACTGCAAAAATTATTTATTAGATGCAATCCAAATGTTATGCAGGTTCTGGGATTTTGGTGAGCCATAGACTGTGCAAAGAAACTGTAACATTTAAGAAAGTCCTCATAAAATATTTTTGGAGAATTTATGTTTAGAGACTTTTCATGCAAATTCCAAAACAGCACCATACTACTGACAGTGAAGAAAATTAACTCCCACCCAGCAAGACCAGGACACTGGACCACAGCTTGTGACAAATTGTTGAATGTTTCTCCTCCGTGTACAGGTCTCCCCAGGAGACTGCGGTCTACCAGCCTGCTGTGGAAGGGCAATACACAAGAAGCTCTGGCTCTCCTGAAGGATGATGTCTTGGTGGCTGATCCTGGAACCAGGTCAGATATTTTCACTTAAGAGCTTTTGGGTTGAGTCCATGACCAATAGAAAAAGACAGCTATTCCTAGAGGGAGCTTCAGCTCATCAATCTACAGATAGGAAGGTGAGGCATTGGCACAGGTTGCGCAGAGAGATGCTGACTGCCCCAACCCTGAGACGTTCAGGTCAGGCTGGATAGGGCTCTGAGCACTGATGGAGCTGTGGTTGTCTCTGTTCATCGGAGGGAGTTGGACCAGGTGGCATTTAAGGGTCTCTTCCAACTCAAACCATTCTATGAGTGTATGTTTTTAAATACACCTGTCTTAGGTTAGAAAGAAATAGTTTTGGAGGTGCTAGGATTTTTTTGTGGGGCTTTTTTTTTTTTTTTTTTTTTTTTTGGATGAGTAAGAAGCCTAGATGGGCCAAATAAATTGCTGTACTTAGGTCCAATGAACCTTCAGCTGTCAAAGTTGCAGCTTTACAGCAGTGATCAGGGAGATTAACCTAGTCAATTTAAACCACTGTTTATTTTCATAGAATCATAGAATATCTTGAATTGGAAGGGACCTCAAAGCTGACCTGCCATGGGCAGAGTTGCCAGCCACCCACTACATCAGATACCAGATCAGGCTAACCAGGGCCCCATCCAGCCTGGCCTTGAACACCTCCAGGGATGGGGCATCCACTTCTTTGGGCAGCCCATGCCAGCACCCCACCACTTTCTTAATGAAAAACTTCCCCCTGACATCTAATCTAAATCTTCCCTCCTTTAGTTTAAAGCCATTCCTTTTTGTCCTGTCAAAAAGTCTTTCTGAAAGTTATGCTATATCTGTAGAAATCTCCATTTCTCTAAATCAGATGCTTGCTGCAATTTGTGTAGTGTTAAGTCTGTTACCTGAACCTCAATCAAACACTAAAAAACATGAACAAGATTCACTGGACAGTGAGTGAGGGAAAAGATTTAGACTAATTGGGAAAAAATCTTCAAAAAGTCTTCAGATTTTTTTTTTAATTATATTCTCAAATCATTTGCTTTGAGCTGCTGAAGACTCGTGATGACATAAAGTATGTAATCTTAGAAAATTGGCTTATGGGCTGGGTTCAAAGGGTTATAGTAAATGAGGTTACATCAGGCTGGCAGTCAGTTGCTACGGGGGGTTTCCCCAGGGCCCCATTTTGGGCCCAGTTCTCTTTAGTAAAGAGAACTCAAATGGAAACTAAGAAAGTTTGTGGATGATTCTGAATTAGGAGGAACTGTTGACTGCCTCAACGGAAGAGGGATCTTGTCAAATGAGGGGGTTTGGACACCACTCTTGAGTTTGGATTTTGGGTGGCCCTGTGTGGAGCCAGGAGTTGGAGTCAGTGATCATTGTGGGTCCCTTTTATTTCAGCATATTCTCTGATTCTACTGTAATACATTTTTCTTGAAATGGTGAACTTCACTCAATTTCAGACATAACTTTTTAGTCCAACGTGGATTTATTCCTATGGTAAATTCTATGTCACGAGAAAATTTGCTGGAATTGTTTAAAGTAGTACCAAATGTATGACCTCAGTGAGCCTCAGTAAGATGTGTGTCTTCACAGAGTTGAAGAACTATCAAATATGTTAAAAACGTGATTTCTGAAAAAGTGTTTGAAAGAAAATTACCCATTCATATCTTTATGTCATTAAACTTAATTCAAGTGCAGAGACTCAGTGCCCTTTATGGATATTAAAGGCTTACATTTTGATGCCTTTAATCACTCAACATTACTGGATTCCGCTTTTGAGACTTTTAAGTACTTTTTAAGTGCTTTTACTGTCTTAAGATAGCTTAGGTCCTGAAGTTATTGCATCGTGTTAAATCTCCAGAGACTCATCTGGGATTTTGAGACCTTTAAAGTATGAACCTGTATCTCTTGCCTCTGCTCTTGAAAAGAATGAACACATTCTTTTAGTGAAAAATGATGAATGATAAGTCAGAATATGCAAATATACGTTTTCAGCTGAAGTTTTCTGTCTTTGGCCTTCTTTTTGTACGTGACAGTTAAACAGCTCAACTGATGTGCACATAAGAAATTTATTTCTCCTGAATTAAGAAGAAATTAAGACATTAACACTGTATCACAGCCTCATCACTGCTCTCCCTTTGTCATGTGATCTGATAAAATTAGCATCTTTTCCCAGAGGTGAGAGACCTAGCCACTGGTTTTTGCAAAGTCATATCCACACTGTGTCCCTGAAGTAATGCAGGACTTTCTAGGGTCCCTTCCAACTCAAATGATCCTATGGTTCTGTATTTCTTTCTTTTCAGATGCCACTACAGCAATTTGGCCTTCTCACTGATGGCACACGTGCTTGCTGACCATGCAGCTGATGGACAATACCAGCGATGGATCTCGGAGAACATTCTAGACCGCTTGGGCATGGAGGACACTGGCTTTGACATCACACCACCCATCCGCTCCCAGATGGCGGTGGGTTTCTATAGCAGCCAGCAGCCAGCCCCTCTCTACGACCTCGGCTGGTACAGACCTTCTGGCCAGATGTACTCTACAGCTGCTGACCTTGCCAAGCTGGCAATGGTCTTTTTAGGCACCTATCACCGTCGTCTCTTAGAGCCTGACACCGTGAAGACAATGCTGACACCTCTGTTTAAGTGCTCCACTGAATACTTTGCCAACAAGACTGGCACGCCCTGGGAGATTAACGAGCAGTTGGGATATGATGTCATTAGGAAGGATGGAGACCTTGATGGCTATTCAGCTACTTTCTCACTGATCCCCAAGCTCCGCCTGAGCTTCATTGTATTGATGGCTGGGCCCAGGCCTCAGGGTGGAGATCTTGTGACCCAGACATACGACTATCTCATTACTGCCATGGAGACTGCCTTCAGAGAAGCAGAAAAAACACTGACTCCTCCCCCAAGTCCAGTCCCTTTTGTTGGCTATTATACCTATTCCAACCTGACTTTCTATGAGATCAAAGTTGGACGCGGTGGGGTGCTGGTCATGCAGCAGTTTGGACCTCATGCTGAAGAGCTGATCCCTGAGAAATACCGGACAATCAAACTCCACCATCTGGAAGATCGTGTCTTCCAAGTTGTTTTTGACAAGGAGTTCCCGTGTGTTCTGCACCTGGGTTCTGCTTCCATCTCACTGGAGACCCAGAATGGGCAGCTCTTTAATTTTTATCCATTTGATCGCAAGGGTTTGTCTCCTGGCTTTGATGCACCGGGGCTGAACACATACAACGTGGTGCGTGTACTTCGTAAACCTGTATTCTATAGCTAAATGTCCCCTCTCCTTTTCTGACTGTTCCTGGAAGGTGGTTCCAAATCTGCATCTTTCCAGACTCTCCTTCTATGTGGCTTGTTGGATGCCATTTCAATGGGAAATATACTGGAAAATGGCTACTGTTTCCAAATAATATATCATGTCTCACTCCTGAAATGACTGCAATGGTTTGCCATCGCTGTCACTTCACGGCAGGTTGGTTAGCAATGGGGGAAACCTACAGAAACAACAGGTAGAAATGAGGTAGATGAAAAAATCCCAGCTTTCAGGTCTTCACAACTAAAATGCCTGCATAATGATCATTGTGGCGACTGATACCATCAAAGGGCTCAGGAGTTCCTGTGTCTCTTTCAGGGCTGTTGATGAGCCCACCTCCCATGATCAAGATTTTTTTCACTGGGTTTGCTCAAAAATGGCACCAACACGATACCAAGCTCTGCTTGTGTTAACTGGAAAGTGGGATTCCATTTCTTTCCAGGTTCACATCAAGTAAACTGTGAAAAGAGCTGAAAGCAGTATGGTTTTGTTTTAGCGCCATGGATTTCTGCAAAAGCTGTGGCCACACTATGGATTTTGTAGCAATTAAGTGTTAAAGATGAAGCATACTCCTGTGAGCAGGGTCATATGAACACATACTGGTACATTCCAGGTGGAATCAGGTTTGTTACTGTCTCAGTGTGCAGTGTGAGTGTGTTATTTAAGCATATGAGTGTGGTATTTCAGTATAAGAACGTATGGAAATGTGTATGAGTATTTGGGGCACAATATCTGTGTAAATAAATACCCATTGTGTTTATGCACTCGAGTGTGGATGGGGACTGAAAACACATTCCTCTGGGGAGTAGGATAGATGCACATTTAGGACAGATGTATCTCTAAGCATTCTGCAAAGCAACAAATTCATTCTTTCCTCCTTTACTGTTACCACTCCATGCCAAGGTAGTCAGGATTGATGGTGTATATTAATAGTCAGTTATCATATCATTAATAGCCAATACCATATCACTGTGATGGCAGTGGAATCAGACACCATGCTTGTCGGACAGAGCAACTACTGCTGACTGGGAAGTCTTGAGTCCTGCAATATACCTTCAGGTTCAGGAGAGTGTTGTAATTGGAGCATGAAAAAATAAACAAGCAAAAAATCGGAAAAGGACAACCTTATTTTAAGTAGCCTAACTGCAAAGTGTGCTAATAGCTGTATATACCTGCAAGAAGTGCAAAATTTAGGCATACTAGCACAATCAAAGACTTTTCAAACTGTATATTCTTCCATACCATCACTGGTATGAAGCTGGGTCCTCTTGCAGAGTGACCTTCTCCTGTTTGCTCAGTCTTGAAAGTGGATGTCTCTTAGGGATGGGAAAGTAAATCTACCTGCGTCTTGTCCCCCCCGTTGTCTCTCCCTGATTTTATTCTGTGTGCAGTTCCTCAGCTTTCATTTCAAGCAGAGATACCATCACTAAAGGCCTGCAAACCTAATTGGCAAATTTGGTTCCCTGCCTTTTTTCAGACAATTTCAGTTCCTTGGTAAACTATGGAATAATGTAAGCCTTGCTTACAATCAGTCATGGTTGCTGCTCTATGGGTTTCTTCTGGACTTTGTAAGCAATACCTTGTACATCCTCTTATGGTTTAGTATTTAATCTGGGCTACAGAAACAGTAAACTCAATGCAAATTCTTCCTGTGGGCCAGTTCTATGTGATTGTGCCCAGAGATAAGGATGCAAACATGATGCAATGTTGTTTTATTTCCTGTAGAGATGCCTAAACTATGTCTTGCCATGCCTGATGTAACAGAGACTCTTCTTCTTGCTTTGGAACAAAGAGAAGTGATCATTTTCACATCAGCTATCATTAAATGCCTCTGACTGATTATACCACACTCCCACAAACCCTCCAAAGCAAGTGCCATGAGCTTACAGTGGTGGAAGCAACCACTGGAATGCTGAAAACATATCTCACGTCCCACAACACTTCCCAAAACACTATCCTGGGCCTTGGCAAGCAAGTCTTATGGTGACATGGCACCCCAGAGGGAATGGAGTCCAGCAATGAGACTTCTGAAACAGCCTCATAGCCATAGTTGTATTGCACATCATTTGTTTTGTATATTCTTTTACCATCATTATTATTATTATTTTCCCTTCTTTTTCTGTCCTATTAAACAACCTTTGTCTAAACCCATGAGTTTTATCTTTTTTTTTTTTTTTTTTCCAGTTCTCTCCCCTGTCCCACTGCGGGGGATTGAGGGAACGTCTGTGTGATGCTTGTCTGCCTGTTGGGTTAAACCACGACAGCTCACAAACTCTGTCTATCTAACACTGAGCTGAAGTCAATGCCCCTTTTCACCCCACCCTTGGAAGCTCTTTGGGACTGTTCCCCACTCTTGGATATTCTTTTCAAGGTGGGAACTAAGAATTTGAGAATTTAGGTCCATCCAGTTCTCAGTATTGAAGGAAGCACTGGGAAACATTCACCATGTCCGTGCCCCATCCATGGAGGTGTTCAAGGCCAGGCTGGATAGGACCCTGGGCAGCCTGAGCTGGTGGGGGGCAACCAGCCCATGGCAGAGGTTGGAGCCATCCTCCAGCCTAAGCCACTCTGTGTTTCTATGATAAGATTCTGTGTTCATTTCCTTACTCTGGGATTCAAGTTCATCAGTGCAGACCGGAACAAAAAGCTTCACCTTCTTCCCTGATAGACAGGTTTATGCCTTTTCAGTACCTTTCCCACATCCTTTTCTCTTCGTGATTCATGTCATGTTCTTGAAATGCCATTCAGGCATTTGCAGGAGTGGAACTGCGAATAGTAATTTGTATTAGATGAATTTTATACCAAATTCAAGAATAAACTGTTTTGATTGTATCTAAGGCTCTTTCGCTGGTTCCTGATTATTTGTCTTTATGTTCATATGGATATAGGATAAATGATGATAAAAAAAAGACATTTTCCTAAAATTTCCTAATTAAAAAAAAAAAAAAGAAGAGCAGTAAAAATACCAAAATCCTGCATAATATAGCAGATTTATTACTAATCCTGAATTGCTGACAAAGTAATTTCTGTAGTTCAGATTTCTGGCAATGTGGCTGACACTAAATACATCAATTTTGTGCATGAATCATCCCATTTTAGGACATCTTGCTTTTGGGCCTCCCTTCCTACTCCCAGATCCCCATAGTATTTCACAGTCGGGTTCAAGATCCTATGGGAGAGAAGTGAGGAAGCATAACTTTAAATGAGTATTTTGCAAATGGATGTAAATCTGGAAATTCACATAAATAGGTGTAAATATATGTCTTGAAGACTTTATCTCTGTCAAGGACATTTCACACACATGCAGAGGGAAAGATAATGCTAGGAAATCTTTGTCAGAACATTAGCGTGCATCAACTCCGTGAACTCCAGCCATAAAGCTCAGGGTCAGTGAAGGAGGAAAAGTGTGCAAAGAGTACTCGATTATCAACCATCTTCTGGCTAGAGGCCGTGAAGAAGGGCTCCTCTGCCATGTAGCAAAGTTGTGTGTCCCACAGATCTACAGAGGAACTGATGGTGTCCAACACCTGTAGATTTGAAGGTTCAGGTTGGATATTGGAACCATTTATTCTCAGGAAGAGTGGTGAGGCATTGGCACAGGCTGCTCAGGGAGATGGTGGAGTCACTGTGCCTGGAGGTGTTCAGTAAACATAGAAATGTACTTGGGGACGTGATCAGTGGCCATGGTGGGGCTGGGTTGGGGTTAAGTGTATGATCTTGGAGGTCATAGAACCATAGAATCAGTAAGGTTGGAAAAGAGCTCTAACCATCCACATATGTCCAATATTGCCCACTAAACCTCATTCCTAAGCACTACATCTATGCTTTCCTTCAGGTCTTTTCCAGCTTTAATGATTCTATTATTCTAATGCATTCTTTAATGTGTACAGTGAACCACCCTGGCTCAAGTCTATCTTAAACTGATGCTTAAAGTGATGAGCTCCCCAATTGTCTATGGGAATTCTCCTAAGGAAAAATAACTTTTCTGATCTTCTGTTGTACAGCAGAGTCAAGCACCTGCATGATACTTGTTCCTCACATGGCTACTAACCCCAAAATTAAGAATAGTAGTCCTAGATGGAGTGTTCCAGTGCAGTGGGAATGTGTGTTTTGTGTAACCCCACAAAGATGAAACTAAAACTGTAACCAAGCCTCCATGGTACAAGAGCTTTATGAAGCCTGGATATGGAATGAATCATCACGACTGTGACTTACAGCTTCATTTTTTGGGTTAAACATAAAATAAATGTGCAAAATCCCAGCCTACTGAGAGACTGCTGTTCTACTCTACAGGCTCAGTGACACGGGGATTGTGATGTACAGTGTCAGTGAATTTCAACTAACAGGGTTGGGAATTGTGCAAGGGGAGGGGAATGATATCATGAACCCCTCTTTTTGAGGATTATATTCACTTCAGACCACGTGTGGATCCAGGTTTGTCTGGGAATTACCACAGCTTCCAAGCAGGGTGACAGGTGACGCAAATCATTATGCAGAGAGCTGGACCTGGAGTGCTGCCCCCACTAATCCCCCCAGCACAGCACAGCTGGGATTTTGCACAGGCAATTCCAGTGAAAGCTGCAGGCTTGCAAACACTGTGCTACTTCAGCAAGGAGTGATATGCACTGAAGAAATTACATGGTGTACAGCAAAGATAAAGATGGAAATCCACTGTGCAATCACTGTTATTCTGTGGCCAAAATCAGAAAGTTGTCCCAAGAGTTATACGGTGACATGAACGAGGCCATTCACTATTTGGGTACATTCTCCAATATTCAAGCAGTGAAGTCCCATCAAGTCTGTTGTTTTGGTTTTGTACAGCTGCAAACTTGAATCCAGTCACAGGATCCTGTCCCATCTTTGTTTGTTAGAACAAACCTGAAAGTTGGGTCTAAGAATCCTCCTGGTTTCCAAACTGTTGCCTATTACCTTGTAAAACAGAAAAGGTCACACAGTATCAGCCCTCCACTTTTGTGTACAATATCTTTGTGGTTCACATGTGTGTTCTATTTCAGACAACACACTCTTCTTCTACAGACATTTTCTGCACTGAAAAATAAGACCAAAAAGACCATTCTTTTACAATGCTCCTGAACAACTTGCCTGTAGCTGTCCCAGTCCTAAATACTGAACGTGACAATCTCCAGACCTGCCTTGCAGCCTCAGTGATTCTGTGTTTTTGTGACTCTGTGACATGGTCCTTGAAATCTAATGACCTCAAAGAACATAATCACACTAGGTCAGGATTATATGCAATGAAATCTTGAAAACCTACAAGGAAGGGATCCTGCTCTCTGGTAACCGGTACCAAGGATACTCCATCCTCTTCAGATAGTCAGTCCAAAGACCGTTCTGACTGTCTCAAAACACACTCCTTCCAAATCACATTTGATTACAACACCTTTGTTTGAGAGCTACTCATTCATAACACTTTACTGAGTGTGCTTTTCTCCAATCACTCATACAAGGATGCTGTAATTATTCTTTGATGAGATAATTGTTTCAGAACATGTACAATAAAACCAACTTGTCCAGTTGAGGTTACACTGGACAGACATTCAAATATATCTTTCGTGGTCATTCAGACAGTCACAGACATAGACACCCAAACAGTCTTCCCACTTTGAAGTGGAAGTCTGATAACTACACAGCTAGATAAGGGTGTTCTGTTTGTTTTGAGAGCTGAATTATTTTCTCAGGGATAAAATACTACACAATGTGTGAGTTTGCTTTTAAAGATAGCATAAGTTGGCAGCAGAGCCACAGAAATGCTTCCCATCACTTTTGGCAAGATTTGAAGCAGTCTGAAGTGTTTTAACATCTTTTCTTCCCTGGTGTTGAGTGGATTGTTCGGATGTATTGTATTCACTTTGAATTTGATTTATTGCACATGTAACAACATCCCATAGTTAATTTGAACCCTCCCCAATTGCTCTTTGCTCTTTTAATCTGAGCTCTGCTTTAATAAGGCTTTAATGAAGGGTTTTGTTGGAAAATTCACTCTACACCTGGGATATCAACTGACAAACACTGCAGTCTTGCATACAAATAAAATGCCAGCCAGTAAGAAAGCCAGGAGGAAGGTAAGAGCCTACTAATTCTTTACAGGTGTACCAGTAATCAAATTCCAGATTTCAGCCATTTAAGAGACCCCTTTCAGAAGGGCTAAAGGCCCTACAAGAAGCATAGTGATCCTGAAGTGCAGAGCTTGTGGTGGTTGCCTTTCCAGTCTCCACCTCGTGCCATCTCTTCTCACAAAAAAAAAAAAAAAAAAAGCAGCACATTCTCTCACCTCCTTCTACTCTGAATCTGGTTTTCTAGCTTCACTATTTCAACAACACTACTGCAGAGATTAAAAGAAGAATGTAAGCAATAGTTCTGCCATCCAGAACAATTTTCAAGACTTATCACAGCTCCCTGGGTTGAACTTCGATTTTCTAAGTCAACTGAAGTACAAAGAATGGAAACATTTAAATTTTTAATTTTCCTGGTCTTTTTCTTTTTGTGCAAGTTCATCCTCCTTCAGGAGGTCATCGCAGGGATCTGAGGGGAGAATGTAATGCTATTTATTTAACTCGATAGAAACAGGAGAAATTTCAGTTTATAAATTTAGTAGAAAACCATGAAGAACCTCGCTGATTTCTAACAGGTGTGACTCTGTGTAGGCACATAAGGTTTGCCAACTCCCAGCCTGGATAATCTCACAGACTGGAAGGGATGAAAGGTCAGCCACCATATAGTTAGATATGTAGAAGTGAGCATCGACTGACTGAATAAATCCTTTTGCATAGCTTCATGTGATGGATGAGCCTCCTGTCCATGCAAAACTATACCATAAGCAAAGACAGCCTGGAGCAACAGTGCAAAACCACAGAAGGAAAGAGGATTGGGTCTGTTCTGGCTTAGCTGAGATACTTTTCTTCAGAGGAGCTCAGTGTTGTGTTTTATATTTGAGCTTTCCTGGAAATTGTTCAACATCTGTCCACATATGGGAAGTAGTGAAAGAATTCCTTATTTTGCTTTTCCTTTTTATACTCAACAGAAAGAGCTGTGTAGTGAACAGCATCAGTTATCTTTTCACTTTGTCTCTATCTTTCTTTATGCTGAGAGTTGTCTAATCAAAGTAATGGAATAATGAATTAGTTCAAGAATAAATGAATGATCGATTATTCTATTATAATTTCATTATAATTAATTATATTTAATTATAATTAATTATAATTGATATAATCAATTATAATAGATGATCAAAACCATTCTGTGGGTCTCATCACACAGTCTTGAAGGTGTATTCATGTGTTGAGGCCCAAAGCACTCAGACAGCCAAGAATGAAATTTCTGAAAGCAACTTCCATTGAATCATAAAAGTCATAGAATCAAGGAATCATAAAATCATAGACTCCTGGAACCATGGAATCATAGAATCACAATATCCTGAGTTGGAAGGCACCCACAAGGATCACCAGGTCCAACTCCTGGCTTCTCACAGGAGTGTGGAACGCTCATAGTGTCAATACAACAAAAATCATAAAACCATGACACATAGTTCTGGACAACCATATATCCTTTCCAGGCATTTGATAACTTACAGCTTTTACCCACACCAGGGCCTGTTGAACTGGTGGGTGTGCCGACACATGGTCACTCTATTGGTTTTTCAGAATAACTGCCTCACGTGTATCTACGACATTTCACATGTGCTCATCATTCCTTTAAAAAGTAGTGATTTTATAATTAAGAATTCTGTATCACAGCTGTAAAAGTCCACTTCCAACACAGTGAGATAAACAAGACTCCTCATAATTGCAGTTTTCTGCATTACTGTGATGCCAGAACTTGGGGAAGGCACGTTGTGTCTGAGCTCCCTGCTGTGGGGAGAAGGCCATTAACCTCATTTCCAGCAGAGACCAATTTCTGCCAAAGAAAGAGAGAAGGCTAATGCCATTCCAGCCTACTAACTGTTTAATGCTGTTCAACCTTTTTTTCTGACCCTTCTTCTCATATTTCCCTTACATAACATCATCATCTGACACCTTCAAGCTAATGTGCATGCAAACTTCTATCTCCCCATGAAGGAAGACCTCTCCTCTGCTGCAGGATGAATTATGTACGCTCTCAGAACACCTTTTACTGCAGGGATATCTGAAAGAAGATGGGAAAGTTTTTAAGCTAAAAGAAGACATAGACCTCAGGTTCAAATAAAGTATAGAAAGCATCTTCCTAATCAGAAAATCCAATGGCTGCTCTGAAAGTTATGCCTCTTATTTTGTGATGATGACCCACAACGTAAGAGGCAAATGTTGGTGGTATTGTTGAAGGGGTTGAACATTCCCACTACTATTCCACTACATTTTGTCGCTGTGTGACAGGTGGAAGCAGAAAGACAGTCTGACAAAACAACGTCTGCCATGGAAGTGTACATGAAGCAAAAGTGTGTCACTGAATTCTTCCATGCAGAATGAATGGCATCCATAAACACTTGTTGAGTGTTTATGAAGACCAAAGAGTGGATGTGAGCACAGTGACGGGTGGGTGATACATTTCATAGCTAATGTTGGTGCCTGTGTTGAAAAACAGCTTTTTGTAGCTGAGAATTTACTCTGCCAATCAGTGTTATTGTGCTCTTTCTACCATTTGTAGTTTCCACAGAAATAAGTAGGAGGCATTACTTTCGGAGTAGTCCACATGCATTTTGGTGTTTGTTCCCGCCAATCAGTTCCCAGCAGAAAAACTTCCAAGCAAAAGCCAGCTTCAGTTGTACCTGAAACGTGCACATTGCAGCTTGAAAATGCCAAACACAATAGGGGTTCTGGAGGTGACTCAACGGCTTACACAGGATCACAGGCAAGTAATGGTGAATTCCTAAAATGCTTTAAGAAATTCCTGGGCAGAGCTAATACGTAACAATAAAAGTCCTTCAGACAGGAATTCAGGGTCATAGACAGATTAATGCTCTTGGTTTGCACTAATTCAGCTTTCACAGCAATTTTGGAAATAGTGAAATAGTTTGGATTCTTGATCCGGTGCGTGTGTGAGACTTTTTTTCATACATGCTCTTTATTTGCAAGGCTGGTAATATATATGAAAAAGGAGATAGAAGGCTTTTGTTAAAATGAAAGGAAAGCAATCTATATGCCTGGAAGGAAAAGATTTTTGCATCATTCTGTATGTGCCTTTAGTTTCTGACATTCTGAAAAAGTCTTGAATTGATCACGAGTGCAGGGACGATAACGTGTGTAACAGTACATGCAAACTCCTCCCACAGACAAAAGCCAAACAAACATAGCACTTAAAAAGCAGCATGATGAAGCAACCAAGTTAGATCTGAACTCTTTTGCACAAAGATACAACTGAATAACTACAGTTATCATTCCAGATAAACTCTTTATAAGCAGTGCAGATTATAGGTTTTATTCTTCCTCCATTCTGCTGCCATCAGAGGGCAGAGTTCAGGTTTTTGTTGCCTTACAAGCTCTGTATTTTTTAAAAACTTATTTTTGTCGAGTTTTACTGTGTGTAGGTACAAGTGTGCGTTCCTTGTCTCACCATTCAAAGATCTGAAATATCAATCTAGCTTACTTTTAGAGTCACAGAATCACTAAGGTTGGTAAGGAGTTCTAAGATCAGCCAGCCAACCCCAACCCCACCCCATTTCCACCATTCACAACAGTGCCACATCTCCACATCAAGGGATGGTGACCCCATCACCTCCCTGGGAATCCTGTGTCAGTGCATCTCCAGTCTTTCTGAGGGGAAATTGTTCCTAACGTCCAACCTGAACCTTCCCTGGTGTGAGATAAGACCATCACCTCTCGCCCTATTGCTGTTTCCTGGGAGTAGAGGCCAACCCCCTTTTTGCATTAACCTCCTTTCAGGAGTTGTAAAGAGCAGTGAAGTTGTAAATCTGTAAGGTTTTGATCGTTTGTATCATACATAATCAAATGCTTAATTTTTTCTCTCTGCTTGAACAGCTATCACCTAGCAAAATGACAATAGGAGTGCTCCCTGCTATCATTAGGGCTCTTCTGCCATCTCCTGGGCAGAAGGCACAAAGCTCCTTTTGCAGGGGAACGTTTTAGTAAACTCAAAAGTTACAGATGGGATTTGAATGTTCATTTCTGCCCTGTTGTTAAGGAAACAAATAACAGCAACAAAACTAACAGCAAAGAAGCATGCGATCTGCTACATAGGAAGAGACGGAATGGCCTCAAGTTGTGCCAGGGGAGGTTCAAATTGGATATCAGGAAAAACTTCTCTGAAAGAGCGATGATGCAGTGGCACAGGCTGCTCAGGAAGGTGGTAAAGTCACCATCCCTGGAGGCATTCAAGAGCCATGGAGATGTGGCTCTGATGGACATGGTCAGTGGGTATGGTAGGATGGGTTGGGGTTGGGCTGGATGATCTTAGAGGTCTTCTCCAACCATAACGATTCTATGATTCTATGATCATTTTTATACAAAGAATTTCTAAGACTTGAAATAATATTTCCATTTAGTAGTTGTTGGGCTCAAGGATAAAAGAAAGTTACACTATTAATGGTTCAGCTAGTTTTACAGGCAGAGTTTTCAACCAAACAGAATGTGCATTATAGTCTGGTCAAAATATGGCACTAATCCATCAGCATGAGGGAGTGAATTCTGATGGAAATATTGGAAGTGGTGCATTTTCCTCTGTAACTCCAACTCTGTAACATCAGCATTCCCAGCACCAGACATGATGTTTAATATGGCAGTCTTGAGAAAATCCCTGAATTGCTTACAAACCAATTTAATCAATCTGGACAAAAATATGACTGTGTAGGGGAATTTTCTGCTCCAAGCTCTAAGCCTGGCATATCCTTGCTTGTGCTAACATATTAGTAAAGTTTGGAAAATGTTTAAAGTGACTTCAGGTGTGAGTGATGTTGCTGGCCAGATCCTTCAGCTCTTACTAGGTCAACACTGACATGCACTTTGGTAAATGCCCAGTTGGGCATCTGTGCTTAGGATGACCCATATAAATGCTTTTCATATTTCTAAATCTTAGCTTAACTAGGAGCAAAGGGTAAGACTCAGAGAACCTTCTAAAACTTTTCTACTGCACCAGCTACAAATGAGCAAAATACATTAAGCTCCTGTCCAGCTCTGAGTAAGCAAGGACAAAGCCAATAAAACCTACTGCAAAAAGAGACCCCTTCTGTCTTTTGTGTCCCTTTGTGGGATCCTCTGCTGAAATCTTTGTGCAGTCGCAATGAACCCACACCCCACTTCCAGGACCTTCATTAGTGCTGTAGTATCCAAGACACATCTCTCCCCAAAATAGGCCAGGTCTGCCTCATAGAAGTCTTTATAAATGGTCTACGTGTGAAAGCACATGGGACATGCAAAGGCTGATCGAAACTGAAGTTGCTTAAGTTACAAACAGAGATATCTGAGGCAGAGAGTCCCTAAGTTCAGCGGTAACCATGACAAAGAAAACTCATATCACCCAGTTGACAAACCCTAGACAGACTCAGAAGCAAACAGAAGTACAACTGTTCCTGAGATAGTAGGGATACAGAGATACAGAGAAAAATGAAATGCTTGCTCCCAAGCACAGGAGATCACTGTTAATCTTTAACAGTTGTTAATTGTATTTGCCTCATTAGTTTGACAAGCTGATACACCAACCAGCTGTATTTGTTCACCAGTCTGGAGTTACTGTGATCTGCACGTGTATGACTTGTATCGTTGAGATATCAACACACATAATCACAAATTATTATCACAAATAGCTTGTTTCAGTGATCTGTGTGAATACTATGCTAGGTTCATTATCCTGAAATTTTGCAAGCCTGATGAATTCAGGTGAATTCAACTTCAATTTCAAATTTTGAAGATTCATGGAATACAACATATAACCCACTGCCCATTATGTATGGAATTGAACATTAAAATATCTCTTCTTATCTTCATCTGTATCTTCTCAGACTTTGAACAATAAATCATCTCATGGTACAGCATCAGTAGACAAAGGAAGAGCAACTGTTGTCAACTAGCTGGATTTCCTCCAGCATGGTCCTGCAACACATCCTTATCTCAGAGTCAGAGGCACATGAATTTGAAGTGTGAAGTATTTATTGGATAAGGAATTGGTTGGATGGTCTCAGCCAGAGGGTCAACAGCTCCATGTCCAGGTGGAGGCCAGTGATGAGTGGTGTCCTTCAGCAGTCTATTCTGGGACCAGTGCTCGTTAACACTTTTATCAATCACATACACTGGGATTGAGACCACCCTCAGCATTTTGCTGATGGCACCAAGCTGAGTGGTGCAATTGATACAACAGAAGGAAGGGATGCCATCCAGAAGGACCTGGACAGGCTTGAGAAGTGGTCCCAAGCAAACTGAATGGAGTTCAACAAGGCCAAGTGAAGAGTGCAACCACAGGCATATGTACAAACTGGGAGAAGAAGTAAGAGCAGCCAGCCAAGGATGGATGTTCTGGTGGAGGAAAAGCTGTCATGATCCATCAGCATGTGTTTGCAGCCTGGAAATCCAATTGTACCCTGGGCTGCATCAACAGAGTGGTGGCAGCGGAGAGGGAGGGGACTGTCCTGCTCTGATCTGCCTCCATGAGACTCCCTCATGGAGTGCTGCGTCCAGGCCTGAGGCCCCTGCACAAGAATGAAATGGCTTGTGTTGTAATTTCAGAGCATGTAAAATTCCCTAAGATTAAAGCAAAGGGAAGATGCATTGTAGCTGCTCATGGGCAATCAGTTCATCTGGTTATGGATGCTATTGCAGCTATTTCATTGAATTATAGCATCACAGCACCATAGAATCATAGAATCACAGAACCATAGAATCACAGAATCATACAGTCATAAAATTGTAAATCATTACTCCTTTTCCTATAGCTCACTCTCTGACAAACTTTCCTGTCTTTCCTGTAGGCCCCCTTTAAACACTGGAAGGTCACTTTAATTTCTCCCGTGAGCCTTCTCTTCTCTAGGCTAAGTAAACTCAACTTTCTTTGTCTTTATTCATAGAAGATCATATGTTCTCTGCTCTAGCCAATATCTGTTCCCCCATAGTAGACAACATACCTCACGTTTTCACCAGCCATCCTTTCACTATGAACAGGTTTCAAGAGTTAAAATGAAACTTATCACAGCCATTCTCAGCAGCTCACTAGAAATTTACAGTTTCTGGCTAAGACTTGAAGATGGTGAATACTCCAAGTTTTTCTCTTTTTTTTTTTTTTTCTTTTACCTTTCTCTCTTCATCTGTTGGTCTTAATAAGAGATGTTATCTCAGTGAAAATCTCGTTTTGATGGTATGTGAATAGACAGGGCGTAAAACAGTTTTCCAAATACCATTAATCACAAAACATCTTCTATAAGTTCTATTGCTGATTATTATTAAATGCCAGAGGCTCCCTGAATGAATCTGAGACAGCAGGTGGATAGGAATGAGCAGGCAATGGTAAAGTCAGGAGTAAGTAACCATTTAAGCTGTAGTTCCATTGAAGAAAACCAGAAAATCAAGTCTAAGTATGGGAAGAAAGAGAAAGAAATCACCTAAAGCTCAGGGCACTGTCTGTGGCTGGAGGGTATGCTTTGACCAAGGTCACAGAAACTTATTTGCATGACTGTTTTTGCTAATGCTGTTTAGAATGGGACAGAATAACATTTCAGAGGTTGTCTGTTATTATTCTGTCATGTGCTGAGAAAATCTTTAACCTGGACGCAGATAAGGAGATTGTTTTGAACAACAAACAGAGTTTTATTACTCAATATGGTTAGAGTCAGGATAAGAACAATGAAAGGTGTGTATCTCTCCCCACCCATAAAGACAGTCCAGAGGAATAAATGCTGTCAGGTTCACTAGGGACCCCCTGGCCTTGCTTCTCACCAAGAGAGGGCAGAAGGACCAGCACCATCAGCTGAATCCCAGCTCTTATCTGCAGATAACTCTTTTTTTCTTGACAGATTCCAGCAGCCTCACCTGTCTGGAGAGATATCTTTAGTTATGGCTCCTTCACTTTCATTGCCATCATCCTTTGCTTTATGCAAACATTGTCTTGCTCTCTCCCATCATCCTTCATCCATGAAGAACCTCACTAAGTTAAGTATCCCTTTTCTACCATCAGTCAGGTAACCTGAGGACAACGGCTGTCCGTTTGCAATCAACAGGGGCTGACCTTACACCCCTGGTGCTGAGATGAGTGGTGGTGGTGGTGATGTCCTTCCCCTTTTAACTCTTATCAAGGCAATGCAACAGCAGTAGCAAGGCAAGTTCTTTGGAGTCTTGCAAAGTTCCAAAAGCTACAAGCCAGTCAACTTTACCTCACCCCCAGGAAAGATTATTGAGCAAATCTCCATACAATCCATTTCTAACCACATAGAGGAAAATAAATTAAAAACTAGCAGTGATTTACTAAAGGCAGGTCGCTGCAATTGCCTTCTATGATGACTGGTTCTATGGACAAGGGAAGAGCATGTGGACATTTCATACTTGCTTAGCAAGGCCTTAGGTATGGTGACCCTAAACATTTTTAGACCTAAAGTGATGACATACAGACTGCATGAAAGATCTATAAGGCAGGTGGAAAATTCATTTGGCTGTCCAATTCAAAAGATAAGTGGAAAAAAGTTCAAGCTACAGCCAGTCACTCAGGGTCCAGTACTGGAGGCAACATCATGCAATGTCTGCTATAATAATCTGAACAATGGAACAGAGTGCGCTCACAATAAATATGTAGGTTATACCAGATGGGTCTGGGAAAGCAGTCAATAAGCTGGAATTAGAGCAGTGGTGTTTCTGGGAGAGTGAAGACTCTCTCCATTGACTCTTGTGAGATGGTACCTGAATATTATGTCCAACTGAAGACTTCTCAATATAGGGAAGGTACTAATGCACTGGAGGAAGTCCAGCTGAAGACCACCAAGACTAATGGGACTAATTGGGGAGCAGTTAAGGGAACTGGATTTGTTCAGCCTGGGGAAGAGTAGTCATTGCTACCTGAAAATACCTACTGGCCTGGTGGGGAGAAGACAGAACTAGACTCTACTCAGCCAGGGGTAGGTTAAGAGGCAATAGGCACAAACTGGAAAATCGAAACTTCAACTCAATTAAAGAAACGTGTTTTTTGCCATG
The DNA here is from genome assembly GCA_036925125.1 of Oreortyx pictus. Taxonomy (NCBI): domain Eukaryota; kingdom Metazoa; phylum Chordata; class Aves; order Galliformes; family Odontophoridae; genus Oreortyx; species Oreortyx pictus. Next base: position 5,559,482 of record JAUPFR010000024.1, on the reverse strand, counting down.
AAAATTATCAAATTGTGCAACAAAGACCCAAAAGGATTTCCAGCCTTGGAGGTGATCAGTACTCAACTGAAGAAGTTTCTGAGCAACTGGCTTTGTCCAGACCTGCTTTGATCAGGAGATTGGAGTAGACAGGGACTATCTGTGGTCTTCTCTTGCCTACAAAATTTTGTGGCTTAATGTACCAATGTCTGTGGAGTTACTACAGTAGTGGAGAAGTGACTCATATTGAGTGGCTTGAGTCTGTTATATGCAGATGTCTGGTCCCAGGATATTGTGGTAAAATATTAACTTTTGAGGTACATAAATAGAAAAATTAGAGCAACTTCCAGGCCTGCGATTGTCAGCCTTCCCACGCTCATCAGCTCTCTCAAGAGTTTGCTGCTTGTTATATTTATTACACTAACTAATCTCCCTGTGGTTATGAGACTTAACACGAGCTCATTGCTAAAGACAGGACAATTCTTGTTATAATGGCACAATTTTAATACATGCAGGAGTGTAACAAGCAGATTTCTTTACTTTCCAACTTCGGTCTCTGTCTTTGATATAACTTCAGTTAAGGAGGAAGGATTCCCTTTCTGCTCTTTACTAGGAAACGTTTACTTGGAGTCTCCTTAACGGGAAATTTTGAGCAGATTTCCCACAAAGGAGAGGATAAGATTTCCCTCTAGTGGCTAAATGAGAGAAAGGTAAACTGAAAAAAAAAAAAAGGTCTGTAAAGTTTACTGCTGACATTACTACAGCCATTGCTTTTTCCTTCGTCTTCTCATCCCTTCAGAAATAAATAATAACAATAATAAAAGAATGTAAAAGTAACTCCATCTAAAGGATATTCTTACTCTTCAGCTCTGCATATGCACTTGCCTAACAGTCCCATAAGTTCTAACACAGTTCACCATCATATTTTGTGAGTAGCTGATTTGATCATCTCTAATTGCTCATGTTCACAGCATGTGGACACGAAAGACATGATCAACTGGGACACCAGATGGACACGAGTCAACAAGGTCATAGCGTGGTACAAATGGCAGTCACAGTTTTGAATATGAAGAATAATGGCCTGCGGAGCACATGGATTAACCTTTACATTCATTAGAAAATGTGATCCAGCTAGTATTACTCCAGCAAGAATCATGTGTCCTTGGAGAAATAGATACACAATGAGGGTGAGGATGAAAGCAGCCCCTGCATTTGCAGGATGGTGATTAAAATAAATTGACCTGATCTCTGTTTCTGTGCTGAACAGAACTGGAAATAGTGGGTGTAAACTGCAGCAAAGGGATAGAATCATAGAATCATTGAGGCTATAAAAGATCTCTAAGATCATCAAGTCCATCAGTCAACCCATTCCACCATGCCCACTCATGGAATCATTAAGATTGGAAAAGATCTCCATGATCATCCAGTACAGCCATCAACCCATCAGCACCACTGATGACAGATAAATGAGAAAGCTTTTAAATAGCAGATATAGTGAAGCTTTGGGTTTTTCTTAGAAAGTTGTGGACTTCCCTTTCTTGTAGGGATTTAAGTAAGTTAGACATGTCAGAAATGATTCAGAAAGAGTTGCTTCTGCTTTGGAAGACAAATGTAGATACACTGCTCACTGTAAATCTGTGTGGATCAATAGTTGGGTGAACTATTCTGGGTTCACATGGGCATATCCTTCTGGAAGACAGCATGCATCATGGTAACCCTTGCATTTCCCTATTTCTCCCCTTTCATTCCTAATGAAGTAGATCAAGTAATAAGATATAATGTTAGATCTGCGCAATACTAAAGAGATCTCCGAAGTTAGACCAATGGATCGATGTGTCTGGTTATTTGGTTCCATGCTGATGTTTTACCTCCCAGTAAAAATCCCTTCCTTAAGCTTAAGGAAGCTTTAGATGGCCTTTAAAGGTCCCATCCACTCCAACCATTCTATGAACCTATGATATTGCCTGACTGGGTGCAGCAAGCAGCCTTTGCCCACATCAGCCCATAAAGCTTCACAGTAAATGAGAATGTGTTGCTATGTGGCTCTACGTGGCTGCTTGCCAGTTTTGAGCTTCAAGTGATCAGCCAGCCTCAGGAAACAGGATCTGTAATTACCTCTACTTTAGAGTAAGAAAACATCATTTGTACCATAAATTCTTTGAGGTAGGGCTTGTATCTCTTGGATTTTATTTAATCCCAAGAATGCTGATGCTTTACAAACAGAGACTGGCTTCACTGTGTTTAAGCATTAATCTGTGCAGTTTCTTTTCAAATCCAGCTATATTCTGACATCCTGTATTCACAAATATCACATGCTGCATGCTTCCTTAATGATACTCTAGTCTCTAAGTGATTTAACTGCTGTTAATGTAAAATCATCCCCTCTTATTCTCTTATCCATCCTTTTTCCCCATGCTTATTCCTCTTCAAACCCCTGAACATCCTACAGTAAGTTTAATGAGTTACTGGTATTCTCATCCCTTGCATCCCATAACATGTCTCATACCTTAATTACAGGAAGAAGGGAAAATTTATATCCAGTAGTTACTTTCTCTCTTTCAAGGTAGGTTTCATCAGCTCCCTCTCTTTACCAAGTCACCTGTTGTGTAGAGCATGCATACAATGAAGCATCATCTGTTAAAGTCATAATGTATTCATCTTCTATTACCAACCTTCTTACTCTGTTGTTCCATTTTCCCTATATTGGCTGCAAAATGCTACCATTTTGAGTCAAATGTGTGAAAAAAATAAACGAATGGTTTACTGGAGAGCCTGTGTTGGACTGCCAATCATTTCACCTTTACAGTGACTTGGGGGTACATTAGCAGACTTCCAAAAAAGCAATCCTGGTAAATGAAGTAAAACCAACATCACACAGACTCTGAAAAAGGCAAGGAATGCAGCCTGGAGGGAGTGGCAGACATAGAGTTTCAACAGAATGTTATTTGAAAGTCAAGGTCACAATTATAAACTTCTGTAAAATTATAAACTTCATAAAAGTCACATTCAGTATTCTCACTGAGTTTTTGCAGTTACAAACAGATTGACAGACAAGTCCCATGAAGGATACAATTCAAAGCTGAATCCTTGAGTAGGCCAGACAATACATAAATTGTTTCTAGAGCAAAACCAACTTTATCATGACTAAATAACACAAAAAGACACAGGATGGGCTCTATTCAGGGCTGGAAGGCTAATTAAAATTAGAGGAAACTGGGTGTACAGCTACTTCAGTGAACATATCAGCCATGTATTCTGCTGGAGATATTCATTTACAGGACATTTTTGGATATGCATACCAACTTTCACGCAGGTGCAGTGCAATGAATGAGGAAATCAATTTTGCTGTGTTTGTTTAACGTGGACATAATCTCCTCTACAAAGGTCCATGTCTACCCAAATGTGCAGAAATTTCATCACTCTAGATCTTCAATTGGGTCAACTTTTTCTGGAGTTAGAAATGGGACCCCAAGTTTAAAAGGTGACTGATGTTTCTAAATGGACAGTGAGAGACCGTAAGAATGTGTCTTTAGGAAGTCAGGCCAAAAAGATGGTATTTTATTAAATAACAAGTTCCATTGAGTTTTTTTCCTTGATACTTCATTCCTTCTTCAGAATGTTTTACGTAATCTGAAGATATGTGCCTGAATACTTCTGTTTGTTAAGGGACAGGTAGCACTGAGGTTGCCCAAAGTTTCAGGCTGCAGCACTGCACTGGCTCCTTCCAAACTTCCCCAGGTAGAAGGTACTCCCTTCATAAATCCCCTCTGAACTAAATGAAGAAGCATGGTTTCTTTTCCAGGCACAGGAAGGACAAGAAAATCATCAGGAGTAGTCAGCATGGATTAACCTAGAGGAAAACACATCTGATCAACTCAATGATGATGAAATGTTCAGCTTGATGGATAAGGAGTGAGCAGTGCATGTTGTCTTCCTGGATTTTGGTAAGGTGTATTCTGCTCTCCAAAAGATCCTCCTAGAGAAGCTGTTGGTGTATGAATTGGAAGAGGATGAAAACTGCCTGAATGGCCTGGCCCAAAGTTCAGTGGATAAGCCTGGATGGACTATGAATGAGTTGACCTTGAGATCAACCCACACATTACCTGGGTTGGACATCCACCACTGGACATCTATGGAGATCAGTTGCCTGGGCTAAAGGAACTGAATCACAGTCAAACATGGGTGCCTATGTGCTAAGAGGCACCAAAATGCACTCTGGATATTATTTAGAGCAGATGAATGCCAAAAGGAGTGCCAGGAATCAGTGCATCTCCTCATTCACAGGAATAGGAAGAAGGAAGATCCTGGTAATTGTAGGCCAGTCAGCCTCACCTCTGTCCCTGGAAAGGTGATGGAACAGCTTGTTCTGGATGCCATCTCCAGACAATTGGAAGAAAAGGAGGTTATCAGGAGTAGCCAGCATGGGTTCACCAAGGGGAGGTCATGCTTGACCAATCTGGTGGCCTTCTGTGATGTTGTCACTGGCTGGGTGGATGGGGGGAGGGCAGTGGATGTAGTCTACCTTAATTTCAGCAAGGCATTTGATACTGTCCCCCATGACATCCTTATAACAAAGCTAAGGAAGTGAGTGGACAGTGAACTGGGTTGAGAATTGGCTGACTGGCAGAGCACAGAGGGTTGTCGTTGGCAGTGCAGAGTCCAGTTGGAGGTCTGTGACCAGCGGCGTCCCCCAGGAGTCCGTGCTGGGTCCGGTCTTGTTCAATATCTCCATCAATGACCTTGATGAGGGGATAGTGGCCACCCTCAGCAAGTTTGCTGATGATGCGAAGTTGGGAGGATTGGCTGACTGAAGGCTGTGCTGACATTCAGCAAGATCTGGACAGGCTGGAGAGCTGGGCAGTCAGAAACCAGATGAAATTTAACAAAAGCAAGTGTAGAGTCTTGCACCTAGGGTGGAATAATTGCATGCACCAGTACAGGCTGGGGAATGAGCTGCTGGAGAGGAGCTCTGTAGAAAGGGACCTGGGTGTCCTGGTGGACGACAGGTTGACCATGAGGCAGCAGTGTGCTCTTGTGGCCAAGAGGGCCAATGGCATTCTGGGGTGCATTAAAAAGAGCGTGGTCAGCAGGTCAAGGGAGGTAATTCTCCCCCTCTCCTCTGCCCTGGTGAGGCCTCATCTGGAATACTGTGTCCAGTTCTGGGTTTCCCAGTATAAAAAAGACAGGGATCTCTTGGAAAGAGTCCAGCGGAGGGCCAAAAAGATGGTTAAGGGTCTGGAGGATCTCCCCTATGAAGAAAGGCAGAATGAACTGGGTCTGTTTAGCCTTGAGAAAAGAAGACTGAGAGGGGACCTGATCCAGGCTTATAAACATCTGAGGTGTGGGGGACAAAGTGGCGAGGCCAGGCACTTTTCAGCAGTGTGTGGAGACAGGACAAGGGGGAACAGCCAGAAACTGCAGCACATGAGGTTCTGCACGAATGTGTGCAAGAACTTCTTTACGGTGAGGGTAATGGAGCACTGGAACAGGCTGCCCAGGGGGGTGGTGGAATCTCCTTCTCTGGAGATATTCAAGACCCGCCTGGACGCCTACCTGTGTGACCTGGTGTAGGGAACCTGCTTTGGCAGTGGGGTTGGACTCGATGATCTCTTGAGGTCCCTTCCAACCCCTATGATTCTATGATTCTACGATAGGGAAGCTGAAAAGATGCTGAGCTGATCAAATTATATCTCAATACAGATGAATATATCTCTATAAAGATAGAAAACAAACGAACAAACAAAAAATTGTTTGGATCATCAAATCTGATTCCAGGGTCTGGAAATAAAATATCCCAGGAATATACTGAATGTGTTCAGAAAAATATCACACAAAAAATCTAGATAATCTTCAGAAGAGCTAAGACTATATCTACCTAGACCTCAGACTCTAGTGGTTTGTTTTTTTTTTTTTTTGCTCACAATCCATGGCATACAAAATACTTCATGTAAATAATTTTTTCTGTGTCATTGGTTTTATAGACTTTTTATTGCTCATAAACTAAACCACGTCATCACTGGTGCTCTATTTCACCTTTGTTAAAATATTACCCAAAGGACAGCCACACCTTTGTGTGTTCAGTGTTTGCTGAACACTCATTTCGGGTCCTTTCATTCCAATGATTGCTAGGAGTGAGAATACAACCTAGATTATCCGTAAGCCAGTTTCACCAAAATTGCTTGCAATTGTTTCACATTTTGCCAAGCACTGACATTGAAATGTCCTTTACTTAGAAAAAATTTCATTTGAAACAGGAAAAAAAAAAGGGGGGGGGGGGCGGGGGGGGATTATACAAGTCAGCAGTTCACCCATATTAAGCAAAGAACTTTAAGAAATTCTTTTCCGCCTTCAAATTTTGACCGATTAGGAATTAAGGAAATGCTTTTACTAGAAATATGACATTTTCTTTTCTGTTTCCCTCAAATTTTGCTGAGAAGTGGCAAAAGTAAAGACTTCCAGGGAAAAAGTCACAGACTTTCTGCAATGTAGGAAGAAAAGTGCAAACATGGACAAGATAATGTCCATGACAAGAAGATGTAAAGTGAGGAAAAAGCAAACAGACACAAAATGTCAGGAGAGGAGGGATACAGGAATGAGACTCAAGGCTAATGTGATTGGGGAATGACTGATGGGAATATATTTTGAATAGGATATAAGGTGTTCAGATAAGAACACTGTTAGAACTAGAGGAAAGAGAAAACAATGGAAAATATGTAAAAAATCTAAGCTAGGAAGAGGGAAAGGAAGGGAAAAGAGGGAGAGGAGAGGAGAGGAGAGGAGAGGAGAGGAGAGGAGAGGAGAGGAGAGGAGAGGAGAGGAGAGGAGAGGAGAGGAGAGGAGAGGAGAGGAGAGGAGAGGAGAGGAGAGGAGAGGAGAGGAGAGGAGAGGAGAGGAGAGGAGAGGAGAGGAGAGGAGAGGAGAGGAGAGGAGAGGAGAGGAGAGGAGAGGAGAGGAGAGGAGAGGAGAGGAGAGGAGAGGAGAGGAGAGGAGAGGAGAGGAGAGGAGAGGAGAGGAGAGGAGACAGAAGAAGAGAAAGAAAAGGGAAGGGAAGGGAAGGGAAGGGAAGGGAAGGGAAGGGAAGGGAAAAGTATAACAGTATAGTTCACTTGGAAGGGACCTACAAACCAACTGCCTGAGCACTTCAGGGCCAACCAAAATTGCTTATTTCCATCCACTCACTGACATGAGTAGAATAGAAAACTGAGGGAAAGGACGAGGCCATATTTTGGGAAAGCCGACACAAATCTTTGCATACTGTAATATTGAGAAAAGGGAAAATCCCAGGGTAATAAAGATTCCTGGCAATTGCAGAATCACAGGTGGACATCATAATGCTGAATTACAGAGTAATAAAATGACAGGGGACGTCAGAGCCAGTAAGTATAAAGTGATGAACATAGCGAACAGTAATAATGCAGCAAGTTTTTGAACTAACCAGTGCTTTAAGAAGACACTTTGGAATTACATTGTTTACTGAATACATCAACTGAGTGCTCAAAGGCTGGGAAAAAAAAACATACTGTGTTAGAAGTTGCTAGTGAAGGAGTGGAGGACTCAGAAAGAACATAATTGTACCACTGCATAAATTCCAAGAACACTACATCTTAATTTGCATTGCATCAAAGGCAGAACCAAGAAAACCACCTGGCAACATTTTACATAGCTGTAGATTGCTCACTCTCCCCTGACCAGACCGTGGAACCACCAGGTTCAGTCATCTGTTCAAGTCATGACCCCAAGTATTTAGTTCCTGCTCAGCTAGCACATAACTAGTCACACATGCTAGCTTACTCATATCAGTGAGTGAACAGAATACTCCAACAATTTTGGTTGGCCCTAAACCTCTCAGGCAGTTGGTTTGTAGGTCCCTTCCAACTGAACTATACTATTATACTATTCTTCTCTTTTCTCCTTTCTCTCTTCCAATCCCATCCCATTTATTCTAAACACTTCTCTGCCATGAATGAGAAAAAAAGAGACTTGTCTTCTAGGACAGCTATTGTGTATTAATCCCTTTTCTGATTCCAAATTACTTCCTGTTCTCCAGGTCATTCCTTTTGGAAACTAGCTGTACTTTGAATACAGTGACCTTCACCAACTTTCTTTTTGGTTATTTAAAACAATTTGATGGCAGAATCTTCAAACTCATATAAAAGGTAATTCTCTGTGTAAAGTACAGTTCCACTGTGATCTGTCTATATGAAGTTCAGAAGACTTCATTTCTACAGAAAACACGTAGATCTCAGAAAGTTTTGGATGAACTCTTTGGAGATCTTGACAACCCAGAAGATAAAGACGGACCCTGCTGCCCCTTACTATTTCCTTTTACTAGGAGCTATATAAGAGAGAAAAGAAGGTTCCCAGATCTTATATTTATGGAAGAATCTCTGATCCAAGAACCAAGGAAGGTGTGTCCAAGCTCTCTTCAAAGGAAAAATAGTGTGTTTTGTCCTTCTGGACTATGGTGAGAAATGGAGTCACCACAGTCACTAATCCTGAAATATTCATCTCATGTTCTCTCTATGGGTTTTGATCCTTAGCCTCCTTTAATTCACTATACCCTGAATTGTCTCAAGCTCTCAATACTATATTTAACAATAGGAATGTTCCAGCATCTAGAAGAAGTGCAGAAAGTTCCTGTTTACTTTTTTTAAAACTGCAATCTGCATCACCAGATTGGGCTGTTCACCTTTCGTACAGTTGTGTGGAACATGTTCTAATGAACATACCTTTGCACTGCTTAATGTGAACACTGTCTGTTGTGCTCACCACAAATACCTATAAGTTATCCCAAGTAGTACAAAAAGATGTCACCAAAAAAATGTATTGTAGTGTTGCCTATTTCCTTCCCAAGGCACAGGAAAATTCTGATGAAAAAAAAAAAACAAACCTGTGTGGCATTCACTTTGATTTGGCCTGCATGGAAATCTGATGGTAACTGTTAGGGAAATCTGGAGATTGCTGCAGTCCAATCCTGTCCAGAATGCCTGCTGCTGGTGTATTTTGGCTGCATGACATCTATTTGCCATCAACGACACACTGGAATGCATATCAAATAAGAGAATGTGCCCGACAAGGATAAAGGACAAAGAATTTATCTGTTCAGAGACAATTATTAAAAGATTATTGCATCAATATTCGTGTTATATTCTTCTCTAAGTCCAGTCTGCAGTGTGTTGTGCATGCTTATTACAGCAATATCTAAATATGATGTGTTGTTCTTTTTAACAAGAGCCCTGAGCCAAGAGTTGATTGAAGATAAGGGGAGAAAGATATGAACATCAAGCTGACATCTACAGTATCATTAGTGATTAAACATTAATAGAAAGTGCCTGCAGATGATCCATTCTTTCAAACAGAAGAGCCTGGAGATGTCAGAAGTAGTCATGCTGGACTGCACTGGCTAGATACATTCCTACAACTTGATTCCCCATCTGCAATGGATGGTGAAATGTTCCTGTAAGGAATAGGCTGTTCTCCACAATTTGTCCAAAATGTTATCTGTTACTGAACAGAAAGAGGAAGATGGAGAAGAGCGCACACTTCTATTATCTTAGCAGTATGCATGCGTGAGTAAGAAATATGCTGGAACAAATCCAAGCTGTATTTATCAGCTGCAGACTTTGAAATCCACTCCTTAATCTCCCTCTGTGACCTTCTGGCCTTGAAGAAAAAGCCTGTACAAAAGTTAACACACAATATGACACTCATTATGCATAGGTAATAAAAGTATAATTGCTTATTGAATTTCAAAATGCTTCTATTACCGCTGACTTTACTAGATTTCAGAATTACATGATCACAAAATCATTAAGGTTGGGATCTACAAGCCCAAGCCCAATCCACCCCCACCATGACCACATCCTTCAGTGCCACAACTCCACAGTTCTTGAATATCTCCAGGGACAGTGACTCCCCCACCTCTCTGGGCAGCCTGTGCCAAGTACCGCCACTCTTTCTGAGAATAAATTGTTTCTAATATCCAATCTGAACCTCCCTTGGCACAATTTAATGCCACAAAAGGGTTTCTTTCCTGTGTCATATTCCCTTCCCTCAAGAGATGATATTTATTACTGTAATTTAAGCATTCTAATAAGGAAGATTTCAACAAGTCACTTATTCATCTGGAAAAAAAAAAGGAGATGAAGAGAGTTCCCAGTTCTCACTGTGAAGGGATTTTAGATTGAGATAGCTTGTACATGTCTACATGTGTTTAATCCTTTCACTCACCTGTTGCTCTAGGCTAGACAGAAGCAAATCATTAAATAACCTCAGTCATTATATTCACCAACTTAACTACAATTGTTAAGAACACATTCTTCCAAGATCACATCTGTCTTCCTCCCCAGGGCTTGGAGAAGTTCACAGAATCATAGAGTCATTAAGGTTGGAAAAGACCTCTAAGATCACCAAGCCCAATCATGGTTCTAGGTGAGCATCCATGCTGCTCAGGCCAGCAGCAATGGGCAATTTTATATTCTATTTTTTTTACCATCCCTTGGGTGCTTTATTGCAGATTTGTTTTCACATGCAGAACACTCTGTCCATCATGCAAAACTCCTGCATCATATCCTTGCACATAAAATGAGCAAAGCAACAAGCACGAGCATCTCCAGTCAGGCACATTTTTTCACATGGGTTTACTGTTCCACTCTCCTGAATTTACACAAGAAGTAGTATTTTAATAGCTGTTTTATTGCTCCTTGCTTTTTATGGGAACACTTTTTATGTATTTGTCTAGTAACACCTTCACCATTTTGCTTCATAAAATGCAGACAACAGAGAGAAAGGAATTAAACTGGATACAAACTATGCTGAAAAAAAAAAATCTGTAATCATTCTCTCTCTTAGTTCGCTTCTCGAACCCGTAACTACAATACAGATCAAGAAGCACCTCCAACTGATACAGGAGCCCACGTGTGAATGAAGCATCTGAAAGCACATTTTTAACAGGATGAGGTGTGTGAATATGCAGTCTGTGTATGATTATATATCATACTTAATGTGTACACTAGGCTGCATATTTTCATAAATAACATGCTGCAGAAACAGTGTTTGAGGTTGGAAGGGACCTCTGGAGGTCACCTGTTCCATCCTCCCTGCTCTAGTCATGGCCACACAAATCAGCATCCACATGGTGTTTGAATGCCTCCAAGGATGGAGACTCCACAACTCCTTCTGGCAACGTGTCCCAATTTTCAGTTACCTTCACAGTGAAAAAGCACTTCCTGATGTTCAGACAAAGCCTCTGGTGTTTCACTTTGTGCACAGTGCCTTTTAGCCTGCCACGAGGCACCACAGAAAAGAGCCTGGCTCCATCTTCTCTGCAGCCCGCCTTCAGGTATTTAGATCCATGGATGACATTCCTCCTAATCCTCTCCAGGCTGTGCAGTCCCAGCTCTCTCATCCTCTCCTCACAGGAAAATCCTATGCTTTTGGTCATCTTGCTGGCCATACGTCGGGCACCTTCCAGTAAGTCCACATCTCTCCTGCACTGGGAAGCCCTTCTCCTTGTGGAACCTGATGAGATTCTTGCTGGCACACCTGTGTTCACAAACAATGAAGAATTTAGCCGAAGACCCAGCCTGCAGACCACATCTCCAAAGGTTAACAAGTCAGGTTGGCCAACAAAAACATTTTTTTTTTTAATCAGAAATCTTTGATTTTCAGACAATTGTACTCAGAGCAGCCCTCAGCTGAATGTCTGTCTGAGTCTCAAGTGCTCCAACTGTACCTTAGGAATCTTCCTGGGGGAAATTTTTACTGATCCATTTAAGTATCAATTTCCATACCTGCCTGAGCTAGCTTGTATCCAGCACCTTGAGCTCTTTATAGAGCAGATACATTTGGGAGCATAATAAAAAGAATGTGCCTCCTCACCTTTGCCAGATAGTATGGACCCTCTAGGCAGTGTGCTTGTTCCTGTGTGGCCCTCACCAGAGAACAAGTGAACTTGGTTCTGATTCTAGACTTGATAGAGTTAGATGCCTGAGCTACATACTGAAGCAAAAAATGTTTTCTTGGGAAGGACACTGAAACAAATACCCCTATTTTCCCCTTCTAATGTACTTCCTGATTTCAGCTGGGACAGAGTTTGTTTTCTTTGCAGTGTGTGGTATGACGGTGTGTCTTGGATTTAGGAGAAAAGCAGTGTTGTTAACACACTGATGTCTTAGTTGTGAACAACAGAGTCAAGGACATTTCAGCTTCTTGGATTGTCCTGCCAGTGAGGATGCTGGGGAGGGACACAAGAAGCTGGGAGGGAACAGAACCAGGACAGAACCAGAACTGGCCAAAGGGATATTCCATACCATAAGAAATCATGCAGAGCTACAAAACTGTGAAGAGGTGGATGGAGGACATAGGTGAGCAGGTGGTGAGGAATTGCATTGTGTACCAATGCAATTGTTTTAAAATGTGTGTGTATATATATATATATATATATATAATTGCTATCATTATCAAAATATATATATTTACTACCATTTTTCCCTTCATTTTCTATGTTAATAAATGGGCTTTATCTCAGCCTACAGATTTTACCATTCCTTTCTTCAATTATCTTTCCCATCTCAATGGAAGAGGGGAGTGAAGTAATGACTGTGTAGTGCGTAGTTGCCTGCTGAGTTAAGCAACAATACTACCTTCAGAGGCTGTTCAGTAAAGGCAGGTGGCTCAGAAGACAACCCATGTTACAGTCCTCCTGATTCATTAGGTTCCCATTTTCAGCAATAGGCCTCGAAAGTATTTGGACCGCCACTCCTTTCAGCATTGAACATGCTTCCATAACCCCAAGCCTGAATGACTACTTGAATTAATGAACACACAGTAAGTATTTATGATACCAGAGGAAGCATATGGTGAATCACATCTTAACCTGTAAGGTTTAGTTTGAAAAGCACTAATTAGAAACAAAAATACTCCACTTCTCACAGCTGAATGAAAGACAGAAGTAATCTAACAGAAAATTGACTATGTGTCATGACAATGTAAATCATTATTTTTATCTTCAGATAAAGAACATCGGTTTATTATTCATTCAGAAGAAAACTCAGTCAATGGGACATGACGATTACTTGTAATTGTTATCACATTGTAACTAGGGGGCAGGAAATGAAGGGACAGTGTAGTCTGTAAATGATAGCAGGTGGCAATCCTGACTTCAACAAAGAAAATGAAGCATTATAAAGCTCAGTTTATCTTGCCTCTTAGGAAAACAGAGGGTCATTTACCAGAAGAAAGGGAAGAGTTTATAAGAGCTCAGAGGTGTTTCCGACTCACTGCAACAATCAGAGCCTGCTACATGTCACACAATTCTCTTCTGAAATCTTTAATATAGCCAAAGTAAATAAGTTCGTGAGCAACCTTCTGAGAAGGAAATGATAGGAATATATGACGTGGTGAACACTGGATACACAGGAACCAGACAAACAAATGAAGAATTTTATGAATCTCTGTGAGCCATCGAAGTAATTCAAAACTGCTGATGCACCAGCTCTCCAATTTGCAATGTAGTTCTGTGTGTCTTTGGTCTCTAAGAGGTTTCAGTAGTCTGATAACTGAAAGTCAAAGTCTGATTGAATTTTCTTGAGACACTCGTGTAACTGTTGCTGCTAAGAACTGGCTGAATTAGGTGAAGTTTCATTAGCAGATCAAGAGAGGTGTTCCTTCCACTCTACTCATCTTTGGTGAGGCCGCATCTGGAGTGCTGGATCCAATTCTGAGCTCCCCAGTACACGAGAGACATGGACATACTGGAAATTGTTCAAGGCAGGGCCACCAAAGTGATCAAAAGACTGAAGCATTTTTCCTGTGAGAAGTTGAGAGAGCTGGGACTGTTCAGCCTGGAGAAGAGGAAGCTTGGTAGGAATGTCACCTAAATACCTGAAGAGACAGCATAAAGCAGATGGAGCCAGATCCCTTTCATTGGTGCCCAGTGACAGGCTAAAAGACAATGGGCAAAAACTGAAACACGTGAGCATCAAGAAACGTTTATCCAAAATGTGGGTGATGGAGCACTAGGACATGTTGCTCAGTTAAGTGGTGGAGCCTCCTCCTTGGAGATTTTCAGAAGATGTCTGGATATGGTCTTGGGCAACTTGTTCTACACTGTCCAAAATGAGCACAACCCTCGGACCACATAACTTCCAGAGGTCCTTTCCAACCTCAACTATTGTGTGATTCTGTGAGTATCAGGTTAGCAAGTCAGTGTGCTAACCCGATAAAGGGACACAAGATTTGTAAGTCACTGTAAGAACTTTTCTGAAGGTCCCTGGTCCAGCCCTTTCACTCAGTGTGAACACTAGGAGAGTATCAGTAGGGTGACCTTGGTTCTGTTCTTTTTGCCAATGTGTCTTTATTTCAGAATGAATAACCTGCCCTCTCTGCCTGAGCCATACTAAGCTGCTGTGCTAAGACTTAGTGATTTGCCACGTTAGTTCTAAGAGAAAATGCAAAGTCACTTTCCTATATCCAAAGAAATAACTTTAGGTTGAAAATAAAACCAAGAACAATTCTGAGTCAGAAAATGCAGTTACCCAGCGGTGTCAATTTCAAGGCAGCAGTAAGATGCTTAGTGTGAGATTCTTTTTGGCATTTACTCTTGGATATTTTTGTTCTGGAGTACTCAACACCTTGGATGTGAACAGTCTTCAAACAGACACACAGCACTGACACTCCTCTGAGAACCTAATGGCTGAATTGAGGCCCCTAAATATATAAAATGGAGGCTTAACAACTGAAAAAAAATTAAAAACTCCGAAGTAGTTATATACTATCATGATCCATATAAGGACCACAAATGGAATAGCAAATTATTTTAACTTCAGGACAACATTAACAAGTTATCTTTCACTCTAGTGGACATTCAGACATGGAAGAGCTTATAAAGGAGATAAGGAAGTAGGCACACCATCAGAGAAGGAGAAAAAAAGCCAAACCAAACCAAACAACAACCAAATTGTCTCTATTGTCTTTATTTCATGTACAGTAGCATACAAACATTGGTAGATCGTTTCTTCACAAATTGCCACTCAAAAACAGAAACATAGGGCTATGCTTTCCTTTCTAAGGGACTTTCTTTCTCCTAAACAGAGCTTAATAAACATCTGTCAAAGGAAGGGAACTTCTGTACAACCACGAACAAAGGATTACTAGCTCTTGTGCTCTTCTACATCTGTTCTGTAAATTGGCATTAAATATTAGTACAAGTAACAGATGGAGAATTTCCTAGCTATTAAAGTGTTGCTAAACACTTATAACTTGTCCCCAAGTTACATGCTGCAGCTCTGTTAAAATCAAACACATACCATGTCTAGACCTACAGGCACAGACCAACCAACTGGATAGCGTGGGTTGGAAAAGATTACAACCCTATGCTGCTTACGTGTATATGTGTACTGGAAGCCAGATCACAAGAGATTTAGATATTAAAAGTCTAGAGGAGACTACTCAGTTTGACTCATCGTGTTCCAATCCAGTTAAATACTGGAAATTGAAACACTGAGTCCAGGGTATTTTCACTCCAGTCAAGCATGAGACAGCTCACGTAGACAGATGCACAACTCAGGCATGGCTCAAGGCAAGACAGCACTCAGTGTGAGCCTCTTTCTTCGTGGTTCCTCAGCTTCTCAGATGAAGTTTAGTCCTCCTGGTGCCAGAACTGCACTGCTGGTATTACTTGATCTCACTACTTCAAAATTACCCTTAGAATGTCTACATGAGCTAACAGCTTCAGTTTGACTGCAGTGAAGACGGAGCCTAAACAGTGATTTGTGAGGGTATGTGATCTTGCAATAGAAATGCACAAACTTCCTAGCTTGGCACACTGTCTTTGGATTGTTTTGTCCTTATTCAAAAGCAACCAGAGCAGGCAGCATTGGCACAGATTTCACATAAATCAGCATCACTGGCAACCAAGTCTGTTAGGGAAAAAAAAGACTGTTTTAGTGACAAGGCAAAGGGATTTATTGGAGAGCAGAGCCTTAAACCACGTGGTGGAAAACTTTTTTCTGTTACTGTTCCATGATTTTTTGTGCACACTGAAGTTATTGGTGGTATAAGAAAAACGACGTCTTGAGAAAATTTTGCTAAAGAAATTAAATCAATTCTGAATTCAATGGAGAAACAAGGGGAACGTGGAGGCAAAGAACAACAGGACATCTTATGAGAGGGTGACAAGGATGTGGCCTTAGATCTTGTGAAGTGGCTTGTAAAACCACAACCTCAGTTATACTGGTGCTACTTCCTAAGTTTTCCATGGTATTGGTAAACACAGCACAATAAATCAAAAAAGCACATAGTGTAGGAGCCTCTTCAAGAATCACTACATGTGCTTTGGAGACAGGTAATGCTGAAGGCTGATTCACTTCATCGACATCTCACACCTCTTTTAAGGAACCTGGAAATACATCTCCAGTAGGAGGAAGCTTTTTCACGACTACAACAGACTGCTCTGTACAGGCTAAAACTAAGAACTACGGGAATTTTCTGGTGGGCCCACACCTGTCATATCCTTGCAAAAGGGATAGAAGAGGGATAGCATGCAACTATGCAACATGGACTACATACACAGCCTCTGGAAAATCACATCTGCATCTTCTCTTTTACACACAGGTTGGAATTCCTCAGGGAGATCTTTATCTTGACATGGAGAATAGTTAGCCTTTGAAGCCTTTGAAGCCACCATGTGCGGCTTAATGACTGTGTTCTCATCCATAAGCTCCTTCAGCTTCTTCACAGACTCAAGGGAGAATTTCACGTTGCCATCCTACGTAGACAGAAGGAAAAAAAAGGGACACCAGAGAGTCAGACCTCGGGCAAATGCACTCCATTTTGACTGAACTCTACCGAACTGTGACCTTTCCCCAAAAACTGTACTACAGGGAAAACCTATACTATAACAATGAGACCTGGCCTGCATAGTCAGGGTTTGGTTGAGCATCATAGTGGATGGAAGCAGAGCTCATACATTTCTCACTCCTGTGAGACAGACTCACAGCATCCAGTGTAGGAAGACAACTGAATCTATGTGAATGGGGATTTATTTTGTTCACTCATTCTTGTAATATACCAGCACAGAACTTTGAATCTTGGTTGTCATGTGCAATGCTCAAAACTCAGAAGAGGATGAATCCCATCCCCACAAGATGTGGCAAGCTTCCATGTACTTACAATTTGTCTACACAGTGATTGAGAACTACTGAATGTGGTACCTCTAACTGAAAGATCGCACCAAGGCTTTGGAAGGCCAGAAGAGTATTCTGGAAAGTCTTACTCCATACTTGAGATTGTTAGACCCCATACATCTGTAATGTCAGTTTCCTCACAGTTTCAAGTGAATCACACTATTGAGATCATTAACTTAAACAGCAAGAGTTGCAATTGTTTAAGGTAAGTACACAGAAGTCCATAGAAGTCTGAAGAGAATTAAACAGTCAGTAGGATGTTCAAGTAGCATCTACACATCCAAAGAAATGAAGTGAACTGTGTCTGCTGTGGCATGAGACTAAATATTGACGTTTGTTTCAAGGTCTCATTAGCTGGATGTTGAACTGTGTGGGTGTCTTTGGGTGATGGTGGTGCTTAAAGAATAATAATAAATAAGCTACTATGCACATGCACTTATTTAACAAAGTGAAACTATTTTCTACTTCCGATTGATTTGTGATTTTTCTCAGAATAATTTGTCAGATTGGTTGCCAGTCAAAAATTAACTATTCCTGCAAAGGCACAGTTTCTAAATTCATCTACTGGTTGAAGACTTTAAAAGCATGAAACAGAAACAAGAAAAGACAGGATTTCCACCAGTACAGTTCCAGAGAAACTATAAACAGTTGAAGTGAGCTTCATTTGGTCCTCTGTGCATTGGATTTCTTTACTTATTGTCACTTCTCAGTAGGAAAGAACCCTGAGACACGTTTATGTCCTGGTGACAAATCAAGCCAACAAACCAACCAACCAACCAAATAAACAAGCAAAAAAAACCAATATACCACCACCACCTTAGAGAAGAAAGGTGTACTAGAGGGAACACAACATGTGCAGCATCTTCCCTCCAAAGTGAAAATGCAAAGCGATCTGCTGAACTGGCAGATTTTAACACAGTTCCTCTCTGTAGGTTTTTTTTCTGGTTTTACACACTTAGTAAATCATCACCTTCCAATTCATGCTACAGAGTTTTAAGTTTGTGCAAGAGAATGTTCAGATAGTGATATTCAGCCTTTAAAAACACTCCATGAACTTCCCTTGTGGCTTTCAGAACGTTTTGTTAAATTAATAACTCCTATGACTTATTACAGAAGAGGAAAGAAAAATCTTGTGAAGAATTTTAGAAAATAAGTATATAAAGTAACTTTGTTCAAGAAGTAATTAGTCGGACCTCAGGGAAATCAAGCAGTCCAAGAGAAAGGAGCGCATCACACACAGTACACTGCATGTTTTTTAAGGTCTTATCAAAGGCAGATAAAATACGAAAGTAGTGATTAATGAGATAAAGATTCCAACTGCAAAGAAGAACTAAAACTTCAGAGCTGAATTTTCTACGTTTTTCTACCCATCCAGAAGCAGTTATTCTCAGTTAGCTATCTACTAAAGTCCCAAGTGGAAAACTATTGGTTTTTTTTTTGTTTTTTTTTTCCCCTTTTAAATAGTAAACTATCTGTTTTATCAGGAGACTCTTAGTGTTAATGAATGGTTTGAAAGAAAAGAGGAGGTGAAACCTGCACAGGGATAAGAGTCAATTGTTTAAGAAATATCTGCCCTCTTGGAACACTATGGAAGTTACTTATACTGTATTCAAAGTGAAATCTCCCAAACTATTCCCAGAGATCAATGCAGACAATTCTAACACACTCTCATGTACAGACAGAAGTGATGATACTTACCAACATGCCTCCACATTGCATGTAATGCCAATCATAGGTTCTGTGTGGTAGTTCTGTATTCTTTGGAGTATTTGGTATTAGTTTCCTGTAATATCTTATCTATCATAGAGTCATTAAGGTTGGAAAAGACCACTAAGATCATCTAGTCCAACCAACAACCCATCCCCACAAGTCCATAAATATTCATTTAATATCACCACTAACCCATTACTATTCCTTGGGATCAAACCAGTCATTTCTTTCACCTTATTTATATATGTGACAACTTTGTAGGCTCCATCACACAAGTTCATGGATCATTTTCATCAAGAACTTCATGCCTAGAAACAGGCACAGCATGATGCTTTCCCCCCAGTTCAAGTAACTTCACAACCTATGGAATTCTTTAGAAAAGAAAACTCTGGAAATACTCCCAGTAGGATTTTCAGTGTGAAGTGATAGGGCTGCAAAAGTTTTACGTTAGAAACACCTGAAACATTTTACAGAGAGAAAAACTGAACCACAGGGAGATGATGTCAAAGCAAAGCAAAAATCCAGCTTCATTAATTGAGATCAAGACTCCTTTTTTAGTTACAACTCTTCACATCAGTACATTGCTGAGCTTGCAATACTAACAAGATAAACAGTAGAAAACTCACCTGGACATAGACTGCCTGGGAGCCATGCACCAATAAAAGGAGTGCAAGGACTGTGAAAGACAGCAAGGCTCTCATAGCACCGGCAAAGAACAGCCTCTTCTAACCTGAATAGATTTTCTCTTGTTTTGGTATTTCACTGTCTTTCGTGTCTCTCAGATTTTCTCTTCGTATCCAGACAGCCTAGTTGGCAGAGCTCTATCTCCCCAGTGCAAGAGAAGCTTTATAAAGCCTTTACACGGCAATTCCTTGGTAATTCATTAACCTAAACTTCTTATTGACATACAATAAACCCTCAGTAGTGTAGAGTTATCAGCTCCTTGGCTGACGATTCCAGTCACACCCAGGCAAATCCTTCTGTTTATGACACTCTCCCACTTTCAGAAACTGACCATGAAGGTACGCAAAACATTTTTCCTACAACAAATAAACAGTCAAGATTGGTCTTGGCTCAAATGCAACACTCGAAACTAGGCCTCCACGTGGGGAATATACTCAGGTTTCCACCCACTTCTCTGTGGCTTTCAGTCCTACCTAGAAACATGATAATAGCACGAGGATGGAAAAGAGTAAACACATCTCACTCTGCTCAGTTTTGCCTGTCAAGATCAGATCCTGACATCCAACCTGACCCTCCTCTGACGCAGCTCCATGCCATTCCCTTGGGCACCATCACTGTCACCAGAGAGTAGAGCTCAGCACTGTCCCTCTGCTCTCTGTGTGGAGCTGCAGGATGCCATGAGGAGCTGCAGGATGCCATGAGGAGCTGTAGGATGTCATGAGGCCTCCCCTCAGCTATCCCTTTCTCTGTGCTGAACAAACCAAGGGATCTCAGCTCCTTCTCCTACGTCTTCACAGAGTTGTAGGGGTTGGAAGGGACCCCTAGAGCACTGAGTCCAACCCCCTGCCGAAGCAGCTCCCAGCCCAGGTTGCACAGGTAGGTGTCCAGGCGGGTCCTGGACGTCTCCAGAGAAGGAGACTCCATCACCTCTCTGTGCAGCTCCAGTGCTCCGTCACTGCACTGTGCAGAAGTTCCCACGCACATTTGTGTGGAACTTCCTATGCTTCAGTTTGTGGCCATTTCCCGTTGTCCTATTGCCACACACTGCAGAGAAGAGTCCAGCCTCGTCCCTTTGCTGCCCGCAAAGATATTTATAGACGTGGTCCAGGTCTCTCAGCATTTCCTCATAAGAGAAGTGTTCCACGCGCTCTATCATCTTTGTAGCCCTCTGCTGGACTCTCCAGGAGATCCCTGTCTTTTTTGTACCGGGGAGCCCAGAACTGGACACAATACTCCAGGTGAGGTTTCACCAGGGCAGAGCAGAGGGGGAGGATCACCTCCCTCGACCTGCTGGCCACGCTCTTTGTAATGCAGCCCAGGATCCCCTTGGCCTTCTTGGCCATCAGAGCACACTGCTGGCTCATGCCCAAACTGCCTTTCCCTCTAGAACAGATTTGTAGACCCGCTGGAGCAATTAAAGCTGGAAAGGTGGTAAATTTTACCATTCAAAACTGTTTCAGCATCATCAGTGGTACCACTATGGATTTACCTTCCACTGGATGTTGGATTTGCAACCCCCCCCCCCCCCCCATTTCACTTGGGCCCCTGACTGTCATTTTGCCTCCTTATGCATTTCATCTCCTTTAGAGCTGAAGCTTGCAAGCATCCAAGCTGATCATCCCCATACAACCCCACAACTCAGCCATGCGCGTGCGCGGTAACGCTCTGCTCGCCTCTGTGTCCGCGCGCATGCGTAGTACCCCGTGGAGGACCTAATACCATAGAATCTGGCAGCGCAGAGCGGCTCGAAACGACCGCCGGGCGGTTAAGAGGAGAATGCGCTGACACGCATGCGCAGAGCTGTGTCTGCAGTGGCGGCTTTTACTCAGGGGGCGGCAGCGGAGCGCCGCAGTGGTGCTCGGTCTGTGTGTGTGTGATCCGTCCCTGAGCTGCAGGGTGTCCCAGAGACCTCGCAGCGTGCCTTAAAGGCCTCCCCGTGCACTCTGAGGCATCCCAAAGTGTTCCCGTTGCACCTCAGTGTGCCCTGGGGCAGCGCCCTGTCAGCGTCACCGTCCCCTGTTGCAATGCTGTGGGCTGTCCTGCAGCAGGTGGGAGAGGAGCGTACCCCACGTCTGTGCCGGTCTGTCAGAGCCTGACCCTGCAACAGCTGTGACATCCTCACGTTTTCCCTCCTGTGACAACTTCCAAATGTTTTCCCATCTCTTGCACGCAGCGCTGGAGCTGCGCTGGGTTGTGTGGGATCAGACAGATCCGGCACCTCTGTCCCCGCAGAGTAAACTTGAGGTCGTAAGCCTACAGGATCAGATTGTCTGCAGAAACAACCAGCAGGGTGAGAGAGTCCTTCTAACCCTTTACTGGTTCATGTTCCAGACTCGTGTCGTCTCCGTGCACTGGAAGTTTCAACAGTCATCTAATAAGATTGGAATTCGCCTTAATTAGCTTCCGGACAGATTATTATTATCTGGTGATAATTCCATCCCTGAGCCGGTTTTAGATACTTTCTGGATCTGAATGAGCCAAATAAAGCTGGTGGCTTTAAGGGTATGGTTATTTACAGCCCCCACCTCAGTGCCAGGGGCAGTGTGTTAAGCTGTGCTCTCCCAATACCTCCTAGCAGACTTGACTCTTCCTGCTCCACAGTTCTCATGTTTGATCGATTTATGGAACTTAGTGCTGCCTGACAGAGCTGGGAACTGTCTGCAGGAACAAAACCAAAGGCTGGATTGCAGATCCAGATGAAAGACAGCTGCTTCATTATAATGATAATAGCAATTATCCAAATAAGCACATGCCTAGCAAGGGTTAAAATGATCAGTCATTCATCACTACTAACCTGTAATGGCCAGAGCAAGCATCTCTTTCCACAGTGATTGAGAGAGCAAGATGATTTTGGTCTGTGAATCCCCTTTTGCCTTTATGTGCTGGAACAACAAATGCTCTCAGTAAGGAGTGTTCAGATCTATTTATTGTCTACAGCTATCTGCATGTTTCTGCTTACAGAAAGAGTGCGTGGCTCTCTGGGTTCCCTTTTTCCAGATGAATAGGTGAGTTTACACAGTATAGAATCCTGAGGAGCAGTATGATAGGGAGCAAGAGAATATTTGAGGGGTGGAAGATGGGATCCGAAAGAATGCCTACTTCATACAAAGGCCCAGTGAAGGGTTGTGTGGGCTGAAAACATATCTGCTTCATAACAGGGCTCTTGCATTTGCCAAACTGCTGTTTGACATTCTGCTTTACCTGTTGCTTTCTGCAGAAAAATTACACTCTTGAGCCAGGAAATAGTAATGAAGGAAGTCAGGAGAGGCAGAGTGCACAATTCCAGCTGTCATGGGAGTGTTTCCTTCTGCTTGTTTGGTCAAACAGCAAGACAGAGATAGTGGGAACAGGAGAAGCACAGTGACACACCAAGATTATTCCTTTCTATACCACTGCTTGTTGTTATTCTTCATTTACAGCCTCATAGAACCCATTCTAGAGCTGAAATGAACTCTGTGGTGTATTTACTTTGCTTTTTCATTTTGGCCTTTGGTATTTTTCCAAGGAAGCAGTAATGGAGAGAGTCTGGGTTGAATCATGGATGTCCCTTGGAAACTTCTACTACTTTCAAATGGAGCCCCTCCAGGAAACTTGTGCCTGTTGTTTTCCATAAGTTTCTCAAGAGCAGCATGGGGGGTGTGGATTGATTTTGATGACGGGCAGTGTACAACAGGCTGTTCCTTAACCTGCCCACTGCTGTTCTCTGTAGGATTCCAGTCTATGGTGATAATTTTACCACCAAAGGAGTTAGGAACACGTGTAGTTTGTTCTTGTCCAGGTTTGGGGGCACAGAGGTTGCTACACCTGTTGGTTTTTATTAGTTAAATGTATGTTGAAGTTTACAAATAAATGCCAGGGCCCAGGTGGAACAGATGAGATGTGACTAAGTTCTTGGATGATTGATAATGAGCAGAGACTGGAAAATCGATTGTGTTAATTCCTGGCTTGTCACCACAACGGAGAATTAATGAGAAAATCTATCTAACATAATGGTATTTACATATTATACAGAACGTGATAAAATTGTCCTCAAGTGCTACTTGCCATCACAGTTATAGGATTATTGTAGATGCAGAGGCAGGAGCAGAAATCTGCAAGCACAAAAACTCCTTCCCAAACAACAAACAGGCAATGACACTGACCAATGAGGAGGGCTGAAGAAAAATCAGGAAAGCAGGGAGGGATGTAAGACTCCTGTGGAAATCTCTGAAGCTCTCAGTAACTCCTCTGCAGCACAGAGACCATGCAAACCTGTTCGAATGAGAGAGGAATACTGGTCTTGATCAGGAGTGACAGAAAAGCAAATCCATCTCCCCAGCTGCCTCCTGTCCGCTGGAGTTAATCCAGCCAAGACAGCATCAGTGTAATTGATGGTGTATTGCTATATAAGTCATCCATAAACCCTGTGTGCTCAGAACACCTGCATCTCTCATGCTTTTCTTGTCAGCCTTCGTCTCCTCGCTGTTGTGCTTCATATATCCTCCTGGCCTCCAGTCTACATGTAAGTGTGCTGAGTGTTTAAAATCCCAGCTGCTCCCAGGGCTGCTGAGAGAGGAGGAAAGGGAGATGTTAGAAAGAAAGCAGCTCTAAATCTCTTCAGTGTTTTCTCTCTGGAGATTTTGTTCAGGCTTTTTTTCTTCTGTCAAGATCTTGGTTTCAGTGGAAAATTTTGGAAGAGAATGATAAAAAGTTCTCAATTCTTACAGGCAGAGAGCTACAGAAACAGGAGTCAGAGGAATGGACCAGGCCTCAGTTGCTCCCAGAGCTGAGAGCTGCTGAATCTTGAGCTGTATTTTATAGCCTAGAGCTCCCAATTTGTAAATGTGTGTGGTTTTTGTTTTTTTTTCCCTGTGCTGGAAACATAGGAGAATTTCTACATGGTGTTGGTTACCTTCTTTATGTTGTGTTATCCTGAGGCTTTCTACAAGGGCCCATCTCAAAGTTTCATTGCCTTTCTTTGTATTAGCCAGATGCTACCACAAGCAAGAGTTGTAAGAAGCCTCTTTCTACTATCTTCTGCTTTGCAGAAAAAGAGAGACAGATTTTTCAGTTTCCAAGCTGGTTTAGCAGTGTTTCCCAAGTTGTTCACTCTATCTATAGACTTGGAAATCTAGGCTGGGTGCAGTAGGAGTCTGGTCTGACAGTGGTTGTTTCAGAGCTTGCATGGTAGGAGTCCTTCAGAGTTCTGCTGGGCAATGAGCAGGGGCAGATGTTCCAAAGCTTTACTATACATGATCTGCTATAAAATTAAAAAAAAACAACATCCAGAATGGAACAGTGTGGGTTCCAGTGTGGGTCACAGGGTAGTGGTGCACTGGAAGAGATCACCCAGAGAGGCTGTGGATGCCCCATCCCTGGAGGCACTCAAGACAAGGCTGGATGTGGCTTCTGGCAGCCTGCTCTAGTGCTTGGCAACCCTGCCAATGACAGGGCGGTTGAATAGATAATCTTTGAGGTCCTTTTCAACCCAGGCCATTCTGTAATACTTTGTTGAAATACAACAGGTGATCTTTGTTGAGATTCATATGTAACCCAGTCATTTTTGGGACTATATGATCTTTAAGCTCTCTTCCACTCCAAGCTGTTCTGTGCTTTTCAGAGACACACAGTAAAACTCCTAGACTTGGGCGAGGACAACCTCTGCTATGACTGTGTTTCCTTGCTGAAAAGGAAAAACCATAGCACTGTGATGAAAGCAGCTGAGATCTCCTTAGTTTGAGCTCTGTCACATGCGTAGGCATGTTTCTCTCTGTGTGCAATGCCTAACTGGGAGGAATCAATAACACTGTAAAAGCAGGATTTCTAGGGTGTGACTGTTTTGTCTGGCAAGAGGTACTAAAGTCAGCTCTTAAAGCATTCGGGAGAATCTCTGTTAAATGCCAGAATAAATGCACTTGTAAGACACGGGTTGTCTCGCTCGATTCTCCCCAGCAGAGGGAAATGGCTTGCCTGCGGCCTCACAGGTTTCCTGCAGCGCATCTCTGCTCAGCCAGTGGGGCACTGAGGAGCAGCGCACTGAAGCAGCCTGCTCAAGGCCAAGCAATGAACTGATGCTGTAGCAGATGTGAGACAGGGAGGTAAACTATTTGCTTGTCCTTTAGATCTCCGGTTTTGCTGTTCATTTCATGGCAGAGGGAAGATGGGTTTAGAGGTAGGGAGGGCAATAAAGGATCATTCTTTACTGATGTACACTGAGAAATCTCCGTGCCCAAAGGAGTTTGGCCCTACATTGTTCCTATGCCTTGAAACTCTTCTCAGAGGAAGAAGCTATCCAGAATTGATTTGGACATACATCCAAGGTAGCTTGGTCTTAAGGACAGCATATTGTTTCCCCCTCTGAATGTAATCGAATTCAGCCCTGATAAAACCAAATGAAGTGGTTTCAGTGGCTGCCAAATGTAATTAAGAACAGAATGCTCTCTGAGTAAAGCAAAAGTGAAACCCCAAGAGTTCTTAATTCTCTTGATTTCTGACAAGTTTGTGGAAAGCTGGCTTCTTAATCCCCAGGCAGTTCTGCTTGGGTCCCTCTGCACTGCTGAACTCCTGCTATGCATGTCTGTGTCATGTGCAGACAGAAAGATCAGTGAGCAGATCATGCAGTGCCTACATGCTGTGACAGACTGGTCTCATAGAGAATAAGTATGTTTGACTGGTTCCACACTGAATCACTTGGGTCCAGAGGAGACAGTCCATAATGATGCATGGTTTGCTTGGCTGATGCGCTGCAGTTGTCTACAACTTGCAAGGCTCGTGGTAAATTCTTTTCTCAGGAATGGGTTTTGTGTCTGACAGTGGTTGGTTGGACTGGATGATCTAAGAGGTCTTTTCCAACCTTAATGATTCTATGATTCTTTGATTCCATCTCTGTTTTGTGCTGACAGGGAGAATGTGTGTGCCTGTGTCTGCGTTACAAGGCTGAGCAGCCATGTTCCTGGACCTTGAAGAGCACTTAGGCATCAGCTTCTTCAGGCTGTTGCCTGGAGAGAATATACCTTTGAAGATATGGCATGAAGAGCTAGAAGCTTGAACTGAAAAACATAGGTCCTAGGTAATAGCATTTGATTGATGGAGGTGACTTTGCTTTATTTCATGGGGAAATGATGTCTGGATTTTTTTGCTTTGTTTGGTTTCTTTTGAAAGTACCCCAGGCACTGTGATCTGATCACAAGCATGTCTTGTGGCTGAATGTAGACAGCTACATCCTTCTTAAGCCAGCTCATCTTTGGGAAATGAGGACTTGCACCAAGATTCTGACAGTCTGTGGAAGAGGAGAACCTAAGGATGCAGTCTGTGGATTGTCCATGAGCATTCTGAGATTTCTGTGGAATTAATTATATGAATTGCTCAGGAACTGAGAATGAGTGGTGACAAGGGGAAAGGAGGGTGTAGGAATAGGTCTGGCAAGTGAACCTTCACCTGGGGAGTAGTCAGCAAAATTAGAATCTCAGCATGGCTTTTGCTGAACAAGACCGATATTTGATGGGATCTCCATCAAAGATGTTGCAGTGAGACCTCCATCAAAGGCTTTTCTTTGGTGGAGGTGATGTCTATCAACCTGTCCTTTGAGATGGTCGGAGTCCTGAATTGACTTTCAGGAAAGTTACATTTGCTTAATTGTAGCTGGAGCATTTGTAGAGATTCATTATCTGGTTTCAGAGGTTCTTCTCATCTCACTAAACTCCTGTCTTAACGAGGGATTAATGTGTTCTCTGCCTGGCTTTTAAATTATGATGGGTGAGTGGAAAATGATGGATTTGGACAAGTAACAAAACTTAATGTTCATCTTAGCGAAGTCAATATTTACATACTTCAACAAAAAATAATCTCTGTATGCTTCCGAAGCCTGAAGTAGCAGAGGGGCTGATGAGATGTAACAATAGGAATAAGGGAAAAGTTTATTAGCAATATCCCAGGAACTCAAAGTAGCTGAATAACTCATAAATCTTTCATGAATTTTACAAAAATGAGGGATGAAATCCTTAATGCTGTAGATGTATGTGTAGAGATAGATAGAGATATATTTCTTTTGCCTGCAAATGTCTCGGTAAATTATTATCACTTGAAATTAAGGAACTATCTGGATATGGTTTATATTATTTTTCTGCAGTCTGGGAATCTATTGAACATTTTGTCTCATAGCATTGTGATCTCCTGCAATAGAAGGAATGGGAAGGAAGAAATTTTAAAATATTAAACAAAAGATTTGACTGTGAAATTGTAACTCCAAAGCAGGAATAGAATAAAGCAGGTAAACGAGATTGCACTCCAATTTATTTTGAAACCTCTGCGAATTCAGCCTGCAATAAAAAATCTGATTTGTGCTCCTTATTTCCTGCCGACTTCTCAGTAAAATGTCTCCAGGAAACCAAATTTGCCAGTCTCCCAATGAGGGGGAGAGCAGCTGGAGGATATGTAATGTGCATTTCTTTGTATCTCCATTTTTCTTCCACTGTTCTCATAGTAATGGGGTCTGAGTCAGATCTCACTGCAGTCTCTGCTCAGACCTCAATAGTGCTGATGATTTGGGACCCATGGCCTTGTGCAGCCACATTGTGCCCAGGAAGGTTGAGCAATGACACAAATCATTTTATGTTGCATGACCTATACTCTATCATGCCAGCAGAGGATTAGACAATAGATAAAGCCCACTCTCCTCAAAAAGTTCACCTGGAAGGTTCAGAAGGAGAAGAGAGGCAACTGAAAGGCAACAGCAGGTTGCAGATTTAGTGGACAAGGTTTGTTGAGGAAAGGAGGTAATTTTGAGATTTTGCAGGCTTACAAAAAAGTTATCATGTCTTATTCCAAGTAGCTGTATTTCTTCCCCTGCTGGGAATCTAATCCTCTTTCATCTTCAGAGCTTTGCCCATGATTCCAAAAGTGTGTCAGCCTCAGTGCCAGCTCGTTAGCAGTGCTTGGGGCAAGAGGTCAAAAATCAGAATGAAATAGGATATGGCAGCAAATGCTTTCTGAGCAGTGAATGAGAGAAAAATATGCCAGAGATTTCCTTTGCTTTTGTGTCTGAAGATGCTGTGCCTGGAACTGGAAAGATCTGAGGATCCATTCAAATGAACATCATTCCCCTTCCTACCCTACAGTTTAGTGTACCATTTTAGTGTCTGTTCCAAAAATAGCACCTCCAGACCCATTCATCTTCATTGTCTCTAAAATACAGTGAAGCTCAGCAGGATTCTACTCCCATTTCTTCTGTGGGCTCCCTTACCCTCCGTGCTTGGAGTCCCAGCTTCTCCAGTTGCTGTACAGAGTGCTGTGAGCAGACTGCACCGAGAGCACGGGAGGCAAAGAAAACACTCAGTATCCTTCTGTCTTCTTCAGATCTGACTAGAAGAATGAAGATACTTTGCAGTATGCTTGGTGGAACCTCTCAGAAGCTCACTGCTGAAGAAGCTTGTCTTTGAGTGAGAGGATCATGGCTTTCTCTACTTCCACACAGATGTGTAGTTAGATGCTGCATTACGCTGCAGAGAAATGGGATGGCACCCACAGCAGCCTGAGAGCTTCCGTGAAATCCTGTTATCACTGGGATCATCATCTTCCCACGGCACTCATCAGTGTTACATGTCGATACGAAGGCAAACAGGTACATCTTCCTTACATATTTTTATTGTCCTTTTCAGAGAAGACATCGTTCCATTGGAAATGCTTTTCATCCCAGCGTTGTTCAGTCTCAACATCCTTTCTGTCCAGCACACAGTGTGAAGGTTGGCCACAGATAAGCCTTGGTTACATCACTAGATGGAGCTCACAATATAAGAAATGCTTGAACAGTAAATGCATTATTGAATAAGCAGCTTTAGAAGCTGCTGTGGGAGAGGTGGTAAAGGAGTATGTGGGGGAAGGATGAAGAGAAGGTGAAGAGAATGGAGCAGAGCATATGTTAAAAGAAGGGGGGTGGTAATTAGTGGGATGGTACAATCCCACTTATAAGGTTGTGTAAGAACACTAATATGACCAAGTCCAACCCATCCCCACCATGCCCACTGCCCATGTCCCTTAGTTCCACACCTCCATGGTTCTTGAACAGCTCCAGGGACAGTGACACCACCACCTCCCTGGGCATGAAACTGAAAGCTGTTTCTTTGGGCTGAAGATTTAAGCTGCAATTCAGTGATGCATGTGTGAGGACCTGCCATATTCCAGATTTGTGGGTGGTTTGGGCCCCTGTCCCAAGAGCACATTGAGAAGGTGTGACTGATAAATGCAAATACTACTGGACAGTGGCATCTTAGCAAACACAGGTATTTGTGGGCACGTTGTCTCTAAATGAGATAGATTCCTCTGTGTTCACTTTCCATAACGTTTATACTACCCAATCTTACAAGGCGCACAGGAAGGAAATTTTAAATTCAGTTTCTGTCAGCATCAGCATTAGAATCAATTGAGGAACTGATTGTTTGTCAAATCAGACAAATGGAGCAGAAATAATTCAAAGTGACAGTTGTAACTAAGCAACTTAGTCTGACTAGTGAGGGACATAGAAAATGAAATTAGTGAAACATTTTGGTAACTGACTTCAGATAACAGATCTGTTGGGTACAAAGATCTCTCTTCAGATATATTTTGCAAAAGAAGGAACTAAAACTTGCTGAGAGCTTTTTTGTTCTGTTTTCGCATGATTTACTTGGTTAATAAGCTCTTTGGGGCAGGGATCATCAAGTCTTTATTTTGAGTGTGTGGTTACATTGCACATAACGCAGGGGCTACCCTCTGACACCAGCGGTCTGTGCATCTGACTGAATGCAAACACATAAAGATGGACAACAATCAGACTGGAAGTATTTCACACATAGGTTGTAAAGGCTCAACAGGAATCCTCTATCTGAGCATTACTTGTTATAGGTTGGTTTGAGGCCATTGCATCATGATAAATGTTTATCAAAAATCTGTTGGTCATTTTCTGGTAGATAGACATGTCATGTTTGATAGCTATATTAATAATACGGTGTATGTAGTGATGTAATGTTGATGAGAGCAGCACTGGGGCAAATGTGCCAAGGCTTGGCATCCTGATGGACTCTGCATGCAGCCCAGCCCAGCCCTGGGGCTGGAATTGCCTTCCCACTGAACTCCTTGGGTTCCAGGGTACAAATGAAGAGGGGAGAACTCCTGGGCCAGAATCATTTCTGCCATGGCTGAATGGGCTCAAGCGGAACCACACCAAGGATAGATTCGTTCACTTCTCCTATTGTTCTTTTCTGCAGTTTCTCAGCACTCCCCGGGGCTTTAAATCTAGCAAGGGAAAGATAGTATCTCTTACTGCCCTTATATCTCTTTGATGCTAGAGTCCTTAAGGCTTGGGCATTAACATCCTCCTCCACAGCCAGCCAGTGGCAGCAGCAGCATGTAGAGGCTGTAGTATCATTCTTCAGTTTCTTAACAGCGCAATATAATGACTAGCTCTGTTAGCATATCACTGACACAGAGCATTACTAATTATGATGATTAATGGGTTTAATTTACTTAGAAAGAATAATGTGCAGTAATTCTATTGTCAAAACTGAAAATCTGGAGTTCCAGCTTTGGATCCCGTCAACATTGTTGTTACAAATCCTTTTGTGTTGGAGAAAAGTCACTGTGAGTTTTTACTTCCCACATGTTTCTGAACACAAGGGAATTTTCCTATCCATTAGCAAGGCTGTTTTGCCACCAAAAAAGCAGAAATTCTGCCTTACTTTTTTTCCTTCAGGAGCTTAAATTTTTCTTTAATGATGCTTTTGTAAAGAATAAGTATTTATTGCCCCCTGTGTGGAGGTAGAGGACTCTGTTGGTTTTGTAGTGGTTGAAAAGAGAGAGCTTATGGTGGTAAAGAATACAAATGGCATTATTTCATTTGGGGCTGCAGGCTGGACAGGCTGCAGAGTGCTGTTCTCTCGCTCCTAGGCTGGCTGGTACTGCCTGTCTCCTAGACCTGAAGGAGCAGTGTTGGAAGAAATTGCTTATCTCAGGATAGTTCCATGCTATTCTTTATCAGCGTGAAGTTTGAAAAAATCATTACAATTATCTGTAGTGTCAAAGCCTGCAAAAAAGATGGGTCTCTTGCTGAGCTGATGTAAAAGCAGCATAGTCCCTGTGCATCCCATATCTCTCCAGGACAGCCTGGCTGCTTCTCCACTCTCTTCCCTTTTCCCAAGTCTGCCTGGCTGTGACTTTCCTCTACCAGACACTTAATGTTTCTGAGATCGGTTAGATCATTGCTGAGCTCTGTGAGCAAGGCAGAAGAGGTCAGATACAGTGCACTATTGTCTGTGACTCAGGAGTCTTTATGGCTTTAATTGTTGATTTAATTAGCTCTTCCTGTGAGCTAGAAACATTGCACAGCGGTAAAATAATAAGAGAAAAAAAAACATTTCCTCTCGCAGCTGGCATTCTGAGATCTAGCGACCCGATGCTCGCAGCAGCTATAAATAAACCATACTTAAGCCCTAGAGACTATTATGATTCTAGTGAGTCACCCAATTGACACAGCTTTAATCTGTGTATCTCTGCCTCTTCCTGTTACGTATCCAGTATCACATTTTGTTGTGATCTGTGCTCATGTCAGTGCTTTGCCTGGGAGCCTGCGTCTGGCAAAGAGATAAACTCACACGCCCATAGCACTGTCTGTTCATCCTTAGTGCTGCAGAAGCTTTCACAGATTCAATGCTCTGCAAGTGAGGGGAAACTGAGGCAGGGATCTGTCACCCAAGGCCTCCCAGTTGGCTGCTGGCAGGTGGGAATAGCAGGATGTGGCTGTGTCCCCTTAGCATGGGTGTTCAGCCTTTCTTCCATAAATCTCCTGTTAAGCTGCTGTCCAGGGCGGCTGCCCTTTCATACTGATGCACAATAAGGTCACAATTCCTTCCTTGTGGTCCTTGATAGGAAGGTGATATTTATCAGGTAAACTAAAGGAAGGAAATCGGAGTGATATACAGTATTTGGCAAGGAGCAGTTATAAATCTGTTTGTTTTTTGTTTTTTTTTCCACCAACCCCCACTCTCATTGAAGCCCGCACTTACATTTTCCTGGCTTCAGCAGGGGTTGTATGAAGCTATTACATTGCCAGCCACTGGTGTGCTGAGCTGCTGAGTGCATTTAAATAAGATGCATTGCTCTCTGCTTTTTGCCCTTGCCAATAGACCAGAATCATAGGCTTAGAGAGGTGGAGGCTGCTTGTCAGTAATGAGCTCAAGGGTGCCTGATGTATTCTCTCTGCAAGGCACCTGGAGAGTCAGTTCTTTAGGAGAAAAAGCCCTTGTAGAAGGAGAGGATGTTGCTCCAGTCACGAATGTCCTAAGAACTGTGACCTGGGCAGCCTGCACTCTTTTGCTGCTGGGGTACCCTGCAAAAAACGTTCTGTCCCTGCAGAGCCTTTGCTGTGTGCCCTCTTCTGCACCAGCCTGCGCTGCATGCTGCTGGGCTTACATACCTAATGAGCTGTCAGTTTGCCAGCAAGCCTGTTTAATTCTCCAGCTGCCTCTTCAGCTGCTTACTCTAGCCATAAAAAAGGAACTTGAAACCACCCACAGGCCATTGCGACAAGGAACTGTTGAAATCTCCGTGCTTATTCACTTTTCCTTTTTTCCCTCTATTTCCTATCACAGATTCTGAGTGAGCTCTTTGCTACTAGTGTGCATGGTGGAGGCAGGCTGCAAGATCCTCACTGACCCTTGTGCTATATCAACAGTTTTAGACAGTTTATCCTATCACTGCCTCCCTCCTTCCCTCAAAAATCCAAGTCAGATAAATTGGATATAGTCAGCAAAGCCTGCTGCTGATTATTGTCCTCTGCTTTCTTTCCAAGAGTTTATGCATCCCAGAGCCCAGCTGTACCCTTCTTCACTCCTTGTTAAGGAGTGCAGCAGGGTGTTGGAGTAGACACTGAGATAGCTGTGCACTCAGGGAGTGCCCATGAGACAGAGCACAGCTCCCGTGTCTCCCTTTCTCAATTGCAAAATAGGACATGCTGCATTCTTCCTATTTTATTTGTCATCCCTAGGAATGCTGCAGTAGCCAAGGGGGTATTTTGTAGCAGAAGAGAGGGTGATGTTGAAGTACATGGGATTCCTTACTGACCCAGCTCTCAGTCAAGTCTCTGTTGAATCCGTTTCCCTTCAAATGAAGAGGAATTTTCAGTGTCCATTCTCTCTTGCTCCACTGAAACAGTTAATAGATAATGTTCTTGTTTGTAGTCCTGCCAGGAGTTTTTAATTACCTGTATGGTTTTATTACATAATGGCAACGTTTGCTCTGTTAGACTATTGGCATCTTTGCAGGAAGCAAACAAACCTGCTGACATCCATCAAGTTGACTAATTACAGACAGTTTGTTTCCTTTTTTTTTTTTTCTTTTCAGTTTTCCTGGTCAATACTGGCACTAGATCTGCAGCCTGGGCTCGGAGCCTGGCTGCTCACCCAGCCTGTGCCCATCCTGCTGCCTTAGCAGTCGGCTGCTTGGGAGATGGTCGCACTTGATAGTCCACAAAGAACTGGAAAGGAACAGATGAATGCTGCAGTTTTGTCCCCAAGAGCCTAGGACAGGAGGCTGTATTTACTGACCCAGCTTCTGCCTTTCAGGACTATGTTTTGAAGAAAAAAAGAAAAATATCACAGCTCAGGTGTATTTCCCTTCATATCCTCACCCTTATGTGCTCAATTGTAATTGTCCAAGTAAGGAGTGAAATACTACCCAGGAGAAGGAAATCATTTTGCACTGTAGC
Source organism: Oreortyx pictus (assembly GCA_036925125.1). Classification (NCBI taxonomy): domain Eukaryota; kingdom Metazoa; phylum Chordata; class Aves; order Galliformes; family Odontophoridae; genus Oreortyx; species Oreortyx pictus. Next base: position 5,525,210 of record JAUPFR010000024.1, on the reverse strand, counting down.
TAGCAGTGTGGTAAAGTGCAAAATGGGAACAGCCTAACCCAGGATATGGAAACAATGGCAAAGCATGTCATTCTCAGTGTCACTGTCTCTGCCTTTCAATTTTTGCAGTGTATTGCTGAGGAATCGTGACAACCAGCCGTCACCAGCCATGAAGTACTTTAGTGACAGACCACTCTCTCCAGACTTGAAGAAAATAACATTGTCATCGTAGAAGCAACATTTTGTGGGTAAGCCTTCCTTCCACTGCTTGTTTATACAAATGCTGCAGTCTTGGTTGGTCACTGCTAGCCTGTGGAGACCAGGTAAGGCAGAAAAGAGTAGAAGCTGAACAAGAGCAGGATATTCTGATTCTTCTTCTGATGGGAGCAGAAAGAAAAGGACAGGACCAGACATTAAACTAGATGATTTTCATCCTGAACAGAAGCAGCTTGTGTGCTCGCAGAGACAGAAGCACTTCTGCCTGTGTTAGAATTTAACTGGCAGGGCTCTGTAGTGTGTAAGGTCTGCATGATCGCACCCTCATCAAGTGGGCTGTGTTAGGCAGTGAGGGTAGCATGTGGTATAGTCATTGTTGGAGGAGTGTGGTGTGGTATAGCCCAGTGCAGTGAATTTCTGGAGGGAAAGGAAGGTGTAGTGAACAATAAAAGGAGGTGTGGGGACAGAGCAAGGGTGGCAGAGGAGCAGGATAAACTGTGTAAATGGCATTGCTTTAACCTTCCTCTCTAAAGCATGATGAGTCCAGATGTCCTGCTACTGGGGCATGTGAGTGGAAATCTTTATGAATGGGCAGCCATAGGAGAGTGGAGTTTTCCTGCCTCATGTCCCCCACTCAGTGCCTGTCACCTTTCCTCCCCACAATGAGGACCTATGTGAAGTGGAACAGGGCCTGATGTGCTGACATGCCATTGATCTGGAAACGGCTGTGTCTTGGAAAGTCAGAGCAAAGGTTCATAACTGAATCCAGCAGGTGCAGGAACCCAGCTTGGGGGCTGATTGGTATTCAGCTCTGGTGCAAAGTGCTTAAGAAAAAACTTATTAATTTCCCCTTCCACAAAGAGCGGGAGTGCGACAGTAATCACAGTATCAAGTCATAATAATAAAAAAAGTTCCATTGAAAATAGCTGTTAAGACTCTGGAGGGTTCAGCAGGGGAAGATTGTATTAAGATAAAGTAGATTATAACATTGGCGGACATTAAAGGTTGTCATTGTATGGTAAATCACATCAGGAAGTCACAAAAGCTGCTCTTTACACAGTCAGGGATAGAATACTCTGATATAGCACCTGATTTATTCTCTGACCCCATTATGCCATCCCTGGCAAACAGGTAGCTAGAAGGAGAGGAAGAAGGGAGAGACATGCCAGCCCGATTTCAGAGATGTGGTTTTGGAGAAAGAGGTGGAACCAGGTTGAGGCCAGGCACATTGGTCCCTTCCCTTTCTGCAGAGTGCTGGCACTCTGTGTACTTCTGCAGTGCGGAGATGTGGGGGAACGCTTCGGTCCATATCTCACCTCTTCTCTGCTTTGGAAAATGGCAGTGATCTGAGAAGGATACACATGATTCAAGCACTGTACATCCTGCAGGACCCATCCTGTTATCCCCTTGGTGATGGAGGTTCCAGGTGGGCTTTCTTGCTATTCATACTGTCTTATTGCCACCTCAGTATCCTGCCAGTAGTCCCCAGGCCTTAATATGTGCACATTCAGCCTGGAGCATAACCTCACCTCAGTCCTTAGTGTGCCATGCACAACTACCTTTCTTTTATCTGTCTAAACTCTTGTCCAAACTAAAATGCCAAAATCTCTTTGTTCCTTATGTAACGAATACAATCCAGAGACAATGCAAAAAACGCACTTAAACCTGATGGGTGTTACCTGGTGGGATTTGGTTCAGTACAGATCTTGAGCAAAGCCCTTTTACTGCTGGAAGTGTGTATATTGGTAAGCAGGTAAGACAAGGGCTATCGGCTCCCTCCTCCCTGGCCACTGCTGTGTATACATCTTCCCAGGAGTCTGACCCAGTTCTGTCACAGATACGGATTAAATTAACACCTAAAACCACTCCCCTTCTCATTTTGCAGCTGAGTGCTTTCACATTCCTGCCTACTGTTGTCCTGTGTCCTTGACAGATCTGCAGCTTAAAAGGCACTTTTTATTCTCCTCCAGATCTTCTTCTAGCGTGAGGTGTGTGGCCATACAGTTCTTACTAACCTCACACAGATTTCTCCTGCACAAGTGTGCTTCTGCAACTAAAACATGTGCTTTTGTCCCATGGCCTTTGACACCCTAGTCTCTCTAGTTCCAGGTGAAGAGTCAGTGTGCTGGATTCTGCACCAGCAGAGGTGACTATTGTCACTGCTGCAGAAATGCACCACACCCCCCTCACTGAGTTCACATCCACTGTTTGGTCTCCAACAAATGTCAGTGGATGCCAGTTCTTCCACATAGAGGAATTTGATTACACACCTTTGCCTTCATATGCACTTCCATGTCAGATGTCTTTTTGTCAAACTCTCCTTCTGCTGCCATCTATCTTATGGTAACAAAATCTGAGGGAATGCTGGCAGAAAGAGTCAGCCTTTAATGCCACACCACCAGGATCCACCTCTGATGCTTGGTGGGGAGGAGCTCCTGCCATGATAGCACAAACCAGGGAGCAGCTGCAGTGCAGGCTGTGCCAGGCTGTGGGTTGGACATGTTTGATCTAGCCACAGTCTGTGCTTAGATCAGGAAAGAACAGGTTTGGGTGGACAAATGCCAAAGGCAGATGCCAGCTTTGAAGGTAAAATGCAGTGCAGGATGTCCCTCTGCAGCAGGACCAGGATGAAGAGGGCGAGCTGCAGTAGCCCTCAGAGCAGCAGAAACCTCGTGAGAAACAGTGGCATGGCAGTGAGCAGTTCGGGTGCCCCCAGAGGAGGTTGACATCAGGGGCTGTGTTGGTCTCGATGTGCTGCAACCTTCCTGAGTCATAGCCAGGGACAGGGATGCCTGTGGGCTGCATGGATCCTGCCTGTCCTCTGCCTCAGGTCTGAGCCAAGGCTGGAGCCTCAGCCACGTGGCAGTACACTTTTTGGAGTCTCAGTGCCTGGAGAAGCAAGTCCAGTCAGCAGCCCACCCCGTGCCTGCTCAGAGGGGCCTCCCCCATAAACATGGTTCTCTCCACTCCCTCCCTCCCATCCTCAGGACCTTGTTCATCTCTGTTCTTTGAAAGCCTCCACCAGCTCTGTAGGCTTCCTCTTACACTGCAAAGCAATCGAGACATGTTGCATTGATGCAGGGTGTGACAGAGCAAGCCAAGCCCAGGGCACAGCAAGGCCAGGACAAATCAGGGCAGCAAGCATGGAAGTGCCTTAAGGATGGTGCCATGACCCAACAGCTCTGCCCTGTGAGATTGGTGCAGATAGATTCAAATGCTGCAGCAGCAACACAGCTGCCTGAGGGGTGACATCCTCCAGGTCCTGGTCATTCCCAAGCTCGCTCTGCAGGGATTCTCATGCACACCATTGCTGCATCTGCACACCAGGAGCAATAGCAGCATGAGGGGCACTGCTGTGGGCATGGCCAGGCACAGGTACTCCCATGGACAGTGCCCTGCCCCAGCATGCTGTCACATACTGGAAGCTGTGTGTGCTCCTTTACATACATGCTCAGGTACACTGTGATTGCCACCTGCAGCCGTGGCCACTGTCACAGATACAGCTGCATGCCAATGGCCTTGTCCTCTCACACAGGTGCTGCCACACTCTCTCTGACACAGGACACAGCTTTGCATGGGTGCAGCAATAAGGCCAGGCCAGGCCTGCACCAGGAAAGCCTCTTCTCTCTCTGAGGTCCTTGATCTCTTCCCTCTGCATGGAAGAACTGTCCTCGTGGACAGCAGGATGACCATGAGCCAGCAGAGTGCCTTTGAGGCCAGTGGTACCTGCAGTGCCCAGCATGGATCATGGCTAAGAAGGGGATGGACTCCGGCAGAGTCTGTTGTGAAAGAGCAAGGGGAAGTGGCTTCATATTAAAGAGAGTAGATTTAGATTCGGTGTAAGGAAGAAGTTCTTTACAATAAGGCACTGGCACAGGCTGCCCAGAGAGCTTGTGAATTCCCCGTCCTTGGAGTCACCCAGGGTCAGTCTGGATGGGGCTCTGTGTCCCTGTTCACTGCAGGGGGGTTGGATCAGATGGCTTTTAAGGTCCTTTCCAACTCAAATGATTATATGGTAATTGCAGTATATTTGTGTGGAAAATAAGCAAGCCAGGATTGGGTAGGCAAGAATCAAACCAAGTTAATTTTGATTCTTCTTGTTCAGTTGCATTGCTATGTTTTTTAATGTAGTTCAGGTCTTCTGCCTGTCATGCTGCTGTAGGAGCTTTCATGAGGTGGAGAGAGAAGAGAAATAAGCACTGCACTTTTAGAAGTCAAGGGAAAGACGTAAATAATAAAAGCTTTGGCAGCAGCTGCAGAGCTAGAATGAGAATGGAATAGAAAGCTGCATTTTGTAAGACATCACTGTGTTTAAACTGTGTGATTTCACCTAACTCACTAATAATGCCTGCTTTTCAGAAGAGCAGCTGGGTAATTCACCCGCGTAAGGAATCACCTCAGCAGGGCACGGGAATCCCGTCAGGAGGATCTGCTGCTGCCATTATCCTGCCTCACCGCAGTGGTGGCTAACAACATCCAAGACGTGGCTGGGAGGTTCCTCAGCTCTTCTGTTGCATGGTGTTGCCTTTCTCCCAGTGGTCTTTCACATGGGCACAAATGATGCTGGAAGGTGGAATATGAATCAAAACAGAGTTTAAAGCTCTGAGAGCCTGAGTGTAAAACGTTGGAGGCCAAGTTATCTTGGGAGAGGAACCTCATGAGGTTCAGCAAGAGCAAGAGTAGAATCTTACACCTGGGGAGGAATAGCCACGTGTTCTAGTGCAGGTCAGGGAGCTGAACTGCTGGAATGGAGCTCTGTGGAGAAGGACTTGGGTGTCCTGGTGGCCAACAAGGTGACCATGAGCCAGCAGTGTTCCCTGGTGGGCAAGAGGCCAATGGGACCCCGGGGTGCATTGCACAGAGCACGGCCAGCAGGGTGAGGGAGGTTCTTTTCTCCTCAGCTCTGCCCTGGGGAGGCCACTTCTGGAGCACTGAGCCCAGTGCTGGGCTCCCCAGTTCAAGGCAGACTGGGAACTGCTGAGGAGAGTCGAGCAGAGGGCTGCAGAGATAATTGGAACCTGGAGCATCTCCTGTATGAGGACAGGCTGAGAGCCCTGGGGCTGTTCAGCATGGGGAAGAGAAGGCTGGGAGGGGATCTCATCAATGTGTATAAATATCTAAAATGCAGGAGTCAAATGAATGGGGCAAGGCTCTTTTCAGTGATGTGCAGCAATGGGACAAAGGACAATGGGCACAAACTGGAGCACAGAAGATCCATACAAATATGCAAAAGAACTTCTTTACTGTCAAGAGTTATGGAGCACTGAACAGGCTGACCAGAGAGGTGGTGGAGTCTTTCTGGAGATATTCGAAACACACCTGGACTCTTTCCTGTGCAACCTGCCGTGGGAAGCCTGCCTTAGCAGTGAGGGTTGCACTTGATGATCTCCAGATGTCCTTTCCAACCTGTACAATTCTGTGATCCAGGTGCTGAGCTCTTTTGAAAACACTGAGCCTTTTATGGGCACTGAGTCTGTGTGCACAGTCTGCCAAAGTTGTAATTCCCCTCCTGTTAAAGCAGAAGAAAGTTAGGGAAAAACTGAGTTTCTCCCTCCAAATACTGAAGCAGGTGCATTTTGCTAATACAGAGTTTCTGAGAAGTAAACTGAGCTTGCATGCACAAGCACTCAGAGTCAGTGTTAACATTTACACACCTCTGTGCCCTTCAATTGAAACTGTCCTATCTGACTTTGTTGACCAACTGCAATGGAATAACTCCAGCCAGTGACTTTTTATCAGAATTTTATGTCCAGTGCAGATAAACCCAGTGAACAGCTCTGAGTAATGACTACACTTGTGACAGTACTGTTTTCTGTCATTGCAGAATTACAGCTTGTCTATTTTTGTCCTTATACAACTCTGTGAAATGTGACAGTGCCAAGAAGCTGCATCTGGTTTATACCAAGGGAGCTAAAGAGGTGACTTGATCACCGTCATCAAGTACAAGGCAAAGATTTCTGATAATGGAAGGCTCATTAATCTACTAGTCAGTGGCCATAATGAGATCCAGTGTCTGCTAGAAGGATATCTGTTACTAGAAGTCTTTGAATCAGGGCTGGGTGTCTTTCCAAAAAGCATACAGTAGCTTAGGTAGCCTGGCTTGCAGTAGGAATTACAACTATTTCTCAATTGATGTTATTATTTGAAGCAACAGAGTAGCTTAGAGCCAAGATCTTGGGACAAGGAGAGACAAGATTTGACCTAGAGTAGACCAGCCAGAAGTGGTTGTTCTGGAGTTATCCTCATAGAACAGAGCTCTGTCTGCTTCCTTGCTGTTAGGAAGCCAAGGAAACTCTCACCTCCAGGTGATCTCAACCTGCTTCATTTAATCTGTTTTCCAAGCATTTTTTCTTAGTGTTCCATTCTGCTCCCTCTGGGGGATTTCTGCACAATCTCCCCACAGAGTTTTTCTCAGAATCTTGTGCCAGACGTGTTCCTAACATGCTGGGTAGTGTAACGTATCCAGCCTGAAACTACATATACAAATAGACTCACAGGGCTCAGTGTTTGAGGACTTAGTTCCATCATCTCCTGTTGTCAGAAGCCTAATGAGCTGTGTTATTAAATGGCTCGACACTGTTCCCTTGTGCTGGTGACGAACGTGGCCCACGGGCAGAGGAGCTAAGCTGCCCAATTGTATTGATTTCTTCAGAGCTCAGAAGTTCTGGATTGCATTGCTGATGGAATTAGTGTTTTAGTGACTGCCCAGAGCCTCTTCACACCTAAAGGAGCAAATCCACCAGCTCAGGCTGCCCAGAGCCCCATCAATGGCCTTGAGCCATCCAGGGATGGGGCACCCACAGCTCTCTGGGCAGCAGTGCCAGGACATCACTGCCCTCTGAGTAAAGAGGCAGCATCTAACCTAAATCTCCCCTCTTTTAGTTTAAAGTCATTCATCCTTGCCCTATCACTGTCAGACCACGTAATAAGTCAATCCCCCTCCTGTTTATAAGCTTCCTTCAAGTACTGAAAGGTCACAATGAGGTCTTCCTGGAGCTTGCTGTTCTCCAATCTGAACAAGCCCAGTTTCAGCAACCTTTCTTCAGAGAAGAGATGTCAAGTCCTACTCAGAGGGAAGAAGCCAGCATTTGGAAACAGGGAGAAGGTTTGCCTGATTGTTGAGCAGCAGGTTCTAAAAGCTCCCATTCCTACTGACTCAGAGGGAAGGAGGTAGTGTCCAAGTATTTATCCTTCCTAAGGGTAGTCTTGATTTAGGAGTAAGGAAGAGGAAATTGCAGTGGTATGAGGCACAAGTAATGCAATTATGGTGATATAAAGCCAACAGCAGGCACATCCTGAGTGACAGAATGAGGCTGGATCTTGGCAGAGAGGTGCCATGTGCCTCCCTTACCTCGTAGTGGGGTGTGCTGCAGGGAGCTGGAGCACCAGCAAGGGGGTGACAGGGCTGCGAAGGAAATAAATGTACCTGCACAGAGTGCTGCCCCCGGCTATGGCTTGCTATTAATAACAGTAATAACATATGCCAGGATGTGGAAGAGGCATCTTTAGTAAAGTGCTGATCACTGCCACTATCTGGGGCAGAAACAAATTGAAAAAACAGTTTCATTATTTTATAATGCACGGTAATGTCACTTTTGTGGTTGTTTTTTGTTTTTTTTTTGTTTCTTTTTATTTCCCTGCATTTACATTTTGTCCGTAGGGGGGCTGTCTGTTTTTAATAGTTGGTGCTGCAGATTGGCAGGTGGGGTGACACAGAAGGGAATGCTCAGTAGCCTTACCCAGCCACAACTAGAGGAGTCAGAACAGAACAGCTCCAGAAGCCAACTGCTCTGTGGGCTTACCTGCTGAGATGTGCCACGGTCAGCTTGTTCTCCCTCTGCTCCAGATCCACTGCAAATGGAACCGTTTGGAATGCAGCCTAAATCCCACTGGAGCAATTGAGATGCAGATGGCAAGGAGAGTGGACGGTAATTCCCTCCAGTTCTGCCATACTGAATGGTAAATGGCAGAGAAGAACCTGCTGTATACAAAGTGAGAAGGGGCAGAGGAAGAGAGATTTACAGCAAGTTCCTGGACTAAAGCCCCTGCTGGATTTGAGCTGCTTTCAAGTTCAAGGGCTATCCATCCACGGGATTAAAGCAAGGGTGGATGCTGTGCTGAGAATGTAAGCCCCCGTGCAGCACTCAGGCAGTGACAAAGAGATCACCCAAGCAGAGATCAGAGGTTGTTCTGGAGGAGACCCAGATGATATTTAAGCACATAAGCTTCAATAGCTTCCCTTTTATTAAGGAATGCATTTTTGTCATTCTCATAAACTCTACTTGGCAAAGTCTCCTTAATACTGAATCATTTATTTTTCCACCAAGAATGATGACTCTAAGCATGGGGTCATTAGGGAGAAAGTTGCAGTGCACTTGTTTGCATTGACTGAAAGACTGTTTCGTGCTGCTCCCTGATGCAGTGAGTCTCTCTGAAGGTGAGTAATCCCAGACCTGAGCAGGCAGGGACAGCAGCTGCACGTCAGCACAGCCAGCCAGTGTCCAAGCACATTGCAGTGTCCTTTGCTTTGTTCATAGTCCTGAAAGGATCCCCTTGCCTGTGTTATCCATGAGGTTGCATGGATGCAGCAGCAAAAGACAAACAAGAGAGAGTTTTTCCTTTCTCCTGGGCTTGAAAAACAATGTTCTCTGTGTGCTTTTCTTTCCCTCTTTTTTCTTTCTTTTTTTTTTGTTCTTTATTCTAATGAGATGCACAAAGGAAGGAGGAAAAGCAAATTTAATTACAAAGCCGTATCTTCCTCCCTTCTCTGTCTTTCCGGACTGGGAAGTGCAATCATCTCCCCTTTGATGCAAGAATGAATTCAGCAGCATGCATTGTTAAATTATTATTTATTTAAAATGAAAGGAAATTGCTTTCAGTTTGGTGCCAGTTTCTAGCCCAGTGAGAACAGCAAGGGGAAGAAAAAGAGCACCAACACTTCAGAGGACGACAATATATCCATATAAAGTAGGTGCATACAGCTGGTATAGGAGCCAGGGCGACTGTATGAAGGAGTATGTGCTACCTGACATGTATCCCCTGGCACATAGATGTTATGGAGGCAGAGGAAGCACCTTCTTGTTTAACTCTTTATAAACCCCAGTATGTGCTAAGTTGTAGTTATGGCACTTGGCCCCTCTAAGTAATCCACTCTATTGAATTGGAGGGCTCCAATTTGAAGTTAAGAGAACCAAAGACAAGCGAAGAAAGAGGGCAAGAGAAAATCATCTGCAACTAAAAGAGGGCGGATTTAGACTGGATATAAGGCAGAAAGTTTTTTGCAGTGAGGGTGGTGAGGCACTGCACAGACTGCCCACAGGGGAGGTGGGACCCCATCCCTGCACACACCCAAGGTCAGGATGGAGAAGCTGTGAGCACTGATGGAGCTGTATGTGTCCCTGCTCATTGCAGGGGGTTAGACTGGGTGGCCTTAAGGATCCCTTCCAGCTCAAATCATTCTACGATTCTGTGAAGTATGTTCAAAGCCAGACTGTGGATCAGTGAAAGAGGTGGGAGCGGAACTCAGTATCCACAGCCCACCATAACAGTTGGTACATCTTAGCACCTCGCATAGCACAGAGGAGTCTTGGTTCATTACAGTGTTAATAGCCATAATTCACCAAACCAGAGCCATTTCTGTTGGTCAGAACATCGCATTTCAGGACAGGCATGAGTCTTAGTGAAGCATGAGTGTCAGTGTTGTGTTTCTCTTGCCTCATGATTTCTTTTTTTCTGGTTAGGAGCCAGTCTTTGCCATGCAGTGCTATGGGGAAGGACAAGGCCATCCAGGCTTCAGTGCCTCTGTCTTATTCTATGAGCTCTGAGCAGCCTGGGACTTTATGTAAGGCCTTAATGAGGCCCAAGGAAAGGTTGACTCAAAAAATAAAAGATTCCTTTATGATCTGTGCTACAGATGGAGCAACAAATGGATAATAAAAGGGCTGGAGACTGAAGGCAAATCCTCCCCTTAGATTAAGGAGAATTAAGTCCTTTGGGGGATGTGTAATGTATGAGACTTCATTATTCTTCTTGGGGGAAGCAGCTTATGATCCCTTGGTCAGAAAGATAAAAGGATCATAAACTCAAATGGCTCCACATAGTCCATGTGAGTCAGACAGCAGCAGAGAATCTGCTGGAGGAAAGCAAGATACAAGCCAGCCTGCTTTGTGCTGTAAAAGCAGTTCCTGTGGCACTGCAAATCATACTGTCCCCACACTTTCCTATCTTGGGCATTTGGATACATGCTGTCCCATGGGTGTCTGAATGGGAGAGAGGGTATCCTGGAGGCACGTGAAGGACCCTAGAGGAGACAAGCATTGGGAAAAAAAAAAAAACTATGTCAGAATATCTTAAATGCCTCCTTCATCATCTCAGGCTCTTCTCCAGTCCAAGCTTTCCTACCCTCAGCCTCCTGTGCAGTTTTTCCCACTGCCCTACTTGATGCTTACCTCTGCTTTTCTCCCTAGAAGGCTCTCTCCCTGACTCACACCCCCATCCTCTCCAAGCCTTATCCACCTTGTGATGCCCAAATGCATTTGTTATCATTTCTCCCAACTCCTGAATCCTTTTGTTCCTGTTATTTTATGTTATTTTATTTTATTGCCAGATTTTCAGCTGATTACGTGTTCTGAGAGGTCCTAACACATCTTCTATCTTTTGTCAGCTTTGGGAGCACTTACTTAACCTGTATCAGCATGACTCAAAACAACATCGGTGTTTGTCTCTGGAGTGAAAAGAAATAATGTGCTTTGTTCTGCTGCTTCCTATTCAGAGGTAAATTGCTTTGGTTTTCTCCAAGAGCAGATATTTTCTCTACCTCTCTCTCCAGTGTCTAACAGATTTAGGAGAATTCATGTTTCCTGGTTTTCTTATGGATTTTGGAGATGGAGAGAAGCTCTTTTCTGGATAACTTGACATATCTCTTATTGTGGAGTTATAGATCAGAGTAAGACAAGGCATGCTCTTGTACTGATCATGTCACTGCACTGGGGAGTATGCATCACTGTGCATCCTGGAGTTTATTTTCTGCATTTTTACTGCGTTTATGGATTCCACACTCTGTGTGCTCCCCTGTCCTTTGCGTGTACCAGGCAGTACAGTCCTTGAGTTGGTATCTGGTACATGATTGTGATTTCCTACGTGCGAATATCCTTGCTGATCTCAGGGTACCAGAGCACTCATCACAGCTTTGTGAAGCACTGTACTTTGTGGCTTTAAATCAGGTCCACCTGAGTCACTAAAAACATCAACACCATGTTTCGACGCCTGTAATCTTGTTTTACTTCTTTGGCTCTCAAGTTTTGAGAAATCCAGCATGGATTTTCCATGGTTGGCTCACTCTCCCCATCCCCTTTTTCCTTTGTTTCTCTTTCTGTCTCTGCAAAGATGTCACGGTGATGAAGCCCCTGATAGATTCCTCGGTGACTCCCACCTGGTGGTGATGGATTGCTGCTCAGTGTTGCTGCACGCTCCAGCTGTCTCCGTGGTTCGGTCTGCTGGATTGACAGAGCCCATAAATCACTCCGGAAGGGAAAGTGCTCTGAAAGCTCTGTCCCCATCTGTGATGTGCTGATGGGACACAGCCTCGCAATACCACATGCATGTGAACGATGGCAGAATCTCAGATCTCAGATCCGACTGCCAGGTGCTTATATACCCCACTTTGAGGCTGAGGTGGCAAAATTTTGTCCCTCCCATTTCTATTTCCTTTCTCTGCAGACACAGTGCTTGACAGAATTGGAAAAGGAAGGAGCAATGACTTGAAGAACTTGTAGGGGAGAATTGAGACAGAGGACAATAAGGGGCACTGGTCTTGTACTGTGAAGTTGACTGCAGAGCCTCCACACCAGTAAGGCCAAAAGATGCACATATAAAGGAGAAGAGATTGGATGGGGCTGCTATTTTTTGCTAGTCCCCTCTAACCTTTTTTTGAGGTGGAATTGAAGGAACTGAAGGGCACAGTGAATACAGACCCTTGGGAGAAGAAAAGGAGAATCTCAGCAAGGCAAGCAGGTAAAGCTTCACATTCTGCTATTCTGGGGTACAAGAGACGCTTTGTTCTTTGCAGGTGTCCAACAATTTGCCAAAGTTGTCCTTGAGAGCCTGTATGGATATTATGAGAGATTTCTTCTTTGAAAGAGTGGTGATGCACTGGCATAGGCTGCCCAGGGTGGTGTGGGGTCACCGTCCCTGGAGCTGTTCAAGAACCATGGAGGTGCAGCACTGAGGGATGTGGGCAGTGGGCATGGTGGGGATGGGTTGGCAGTTGGACTTGGTGATTTCAGAGGCCTTTTCCTTAATTATTCTATGATTCTTTTCCACCCTCCCTGTCTGCCACGAGCATGGCACAAAAACATCCATCATACCTGCAAAGCATCCAGATTTGTTCCTTGCAAATCGTGCACTTGCTTCTAGGATATTCCCCAGCTTGTTCACCGTTTGTCTCATCAGGGCTATGACTGCCTCACCTATCTCTGTAACCACCACACAGCTGTAGCTTCGTGCATCTCTGGAGTGGCCCCCAGCAGTTGGGGGCCACCATTTTCCACAGGGTGGCAGCAACATGCTTCCATTGTGCTGTTTGCTGAGCGGTCCCACTTGGGTGCTCCTCAGTCAAGGTTCTGGCTGGGATTAAACCTGAAAAGAGAGATGTTTCTGGGAAGGAGAGGGGGAAGTTTGCATTTGCTCCTGGCAGACAGCAGACATCTACAGATGAGGCATCCTGACAATGCTGAGACATCAGGCAGAGCCGCGTGCAGGATGCACCTGCTTCTTTCCAATGCAGCGTGAACCTGCCTTCCAGATTAACCCTACTGTTTTGTTCTCTCCACCTCAGAAAATCCTCAGGGTGAAAGAGTGGGAGGTTTTGTTTCTCGGAGATTAAAACCGTGAAGTGACAGATGAAATTTTTATTACGATGATTTTTATTTTTGCGCCCGGGTTTGAAATGATGGTGAAAATTCTCAACAAAAATACCTCATGAATATTCAATTATAGCGCCAGCAACACTTTGCAGTCATGGATTATTTATACACGAAATAACCAAAGCTTCATAAATAATAAAATAGCAGCAATCTCCACTGTGTTTTATGTTCCCCATCGCCAGCAGGGAGGCAGGGAGGATGTGTCTTTGTAGCACATTCTTGTGCTGTATCAGCCCCTTGCAGTCTGGGAGCAGAGGGGAGGACAGAGGCAGCAGAACAAAGTGTGCGGGTGAAGGCAGCAGAGGTGTGGATGTGCACAAGGAATCACAGTATGTGCACAGGGAAATGTTTCGTTGGCTTCTGTGCTGGTGGGTGCATCAGGCTGCAGAGGGCTTCTCACACAGTGTGAACCATGTGTGGCTTTGAGTGGGAGGGATCACAGCATGGGGAGAAAACTCAGAGCCAGGGTGTGTTTGTGGGAAAGGAGATTGAGCTTAGAGCCATAGGATCGACTGGTTTGGAAGGAGCCCTTAAGTCATCTGGTCCAACTCCCATTCACTGAACAGGGATACCTGCAGCTCCATCAGGTGCTGAGAGCCCCATCCAGCCCGACTGTTGATGTTTCCACACTTGGCTGCCTTAGCTTGGTGTAGCTTGGAAGCAGTCTTTTGTGTGCCCATAAACATAAGGGTTGTCTGTAGCAGAAATGCTAAGTCATGGGTTCAAACAGTGATTGAGCACCTGATGAGAAGGCAGGGCCAACCCAGGGTGGCTCAGGTGCATGCAATGTGCCTGAATGACCAAAACGGCTGGAGCCAGGATCCACCCCATCTCAGACCTCTTTTAAGGGTTGGCACTGGAGGTTCTGCTGTCTTGTTGGGGGCTCTCTGCCTACTTGCGGTCTTCTAAAGGTAAGCAGCTTCTTTTATTTCTTTCTGTGTCTATGGCTGTTGCTTTTGAGTAAGTCCTTTCTTGCTGCAGCCTAGGACTTTGCTACTCTGCTGTGCTTTCCCTAGTGTTACAGTGTCTTCTAACAGATTGCAGTAGTATCAAGTGTAAGTTGGTTAAGAAATGAAGCCCTCAGTTCTTACACTACCTTTAAAAAAAAAAAAAGTGCTTGGTAGCTTCAGATCATCTGAAAAGCCCTAGGCCAGCCAAGCTAATGGTCATCTCCTGCAAGAAGCTCAGGTTGGCCTAAGTTGATGTGCATAAAGGAATGGAGCAGGCTGATTCTAGCCAGAGGACCACCCACTTTAAGTCCCCTCTCACTTCTAAGTGTGCTTTAATGCCCAGCACAAATCTCTCTTGCTCTCATTTTCCCACTGAAAGTCTGGTATGTGATATGTAGCTTGTTATGTGAGTGGCCCAGGGAAAAGCAGCATCATTCTAGGGAATGTGTAATGCAGCTTCTCTCCTCCAGCCTAACTCTGCTGTTTAATCAATAATAAAACAGGATCAGGCTTACTAGCTGCTTTCCTGAGCACCAGACAGTGGTGTGAGCACCTGAGCTTTGCAGACTGCACTGCTTTTTGGAGAAAGGCTCCTCTGCCCAGGTGCCTTTACTGGGTATTCAGCAGTGAGTTAATCCTACAGAGGTGAACAAAGAGAACAAAACATTGCCCTTAGTTTTCCTTCCTTTCCTGAAGATTTATGCTGGTGGCCCTCTCTTTACCACTCCCACTGGGAAGCACTAAATGCCAAATCACTAAAAGCATCACTGGTTGCTCTGAGGAACAATTCATCACTCTGGTTTGGTGGCAGCGTGTTTATCCCCCCATGAGCCCACCCTACAAGAGGAGAGAGATAAATTGCTGTCATCTCTTTTTATGGAACATATAATCAGGTGGTAACATGGAGAGTCGACTCGGCTCCAAGCCATTTGGGATGAATTATTCATTCATTTAAAATGTGTTAAAAAGAAAGGGAAATCACCTTTCTGCTGCAGCATCTCTTCCTGGCATTGCTGCAGTTGGGGATTGCTGGAGGAGCCCTATTCTGATGCTGATCATGAAATGTGGACAGTTCTGTACTGCTCCCAGGGGAGAAGCTCGAGGAGTTCATGGCTCCCAGAGTAGAATGGCTGAGGTGGATCCTGGAAAAGCTTCAGATGTGGTCATCTAACCATGGCTGTGTGCCTGTCCTGCAGCAGCAGGGAATGTGTTTGATTTAGATTGCCTTGTTGCTTCCTAGCATGGACAAGTGGTAGTTTCTAACAGAGTACTTGACTTCTAGTGTCCTTGTTTTGGATTCCTCAGTTGGAACTGTTTGAAGCTGACTATTTTTTCTCTAATCCATCTGATATATTAAATATATTTATATAAGGAGGTAATGTTTATGTAATAGTTCTGGAAGACATCTGTCACCTTGGAAGAATATCTGAGGCTGCTGAGTCAGTGGAGCACAATTACATATCTCACGTGAAACAGGCCTTTTACTGAGGCTTTCTCATTCACCTGAGACCCTCTTCTCAGTATCTTTAGTATTGTGTAGAGAAGTGTGTTTATTTCTTATTGCAAAATGGCCTTTTATGTAAACTTTCCTGAGAAGCATTCATAATTGGCAGATATGGACGTTATGACTGTTCTCCACCTGGCCATTTGAAATAATTACTGGCTTTGTATATTTGACATTCCTTAGGTTGAAACATGTTTTTGTTTATTGAGGCATTGGAAAAAATTGATCATAACCCTATGAAAAGTTCTGAGAGAGCTGTAAAGTATCTCTTCCCTTTCCCATCCCAGTTAACAAAGAAAAAGAAAATAGTCCTGATGCAGAGAAATTGTTTCCACTTTCTCAAAATAATCAGTTTGTTGCTGGTATTTCTTCCAGAGGAATGGCACTGGGAAGCAGAAGTTGCTGGAAAGGTGAAAGATTCTGCAACTGATCCACTGGAGGAAGTGGAGAACGATGTGCAAACAAACCTGTGTGTATCCCAGTGGGTTTCAGGTAAGAGACAGAACATGCAACACATCTTTCTGTAATTAAATGGTAATTTTTGTGCTGTGGGAGAAATGCCAATTGATTCTTTATAACTTTCTAATTTGTCTGTGCAAGAATGCTACAAAGCCTTTATAACATCTAGATATCCCCTTGCTTATCTGTCCTTCACACCTGTATCCTTGTGGCTCCTCCTACCATGTTCCTTACAGCTCAAACACAGTTCAGAACCTTGTTTATATCCACGTAACAACGCTGGTAGAATGTCTGGTGGGTCCTTGGCACAGTCAGTAGGGTAGGAGATGAAACTTGGGTCCAGCAGAACTTGGAAAGGTCTCCCATCTTCCTCGATGGAGTCTTTGGCCACTGTCAGAAAGCTGTAAGTGCCTGACCTTTTTCATTTTCTTTTCAATCCTTTATGTTCACTTCAAACCCAATAACAACAGCAACCAAATTAAATTACCTTCTGCTGAGCTCTGTCCTGGAGATTCAGGGCAGATCCTCCTTGCCATGCAGGTAAATCAGTTTACAAGGTGTTTGTAAGATATTGGTGAGTGAAGCACAAGCTTGTTATATCCATGGAGAAATTAGTTCTTGAATGCTACTGGAAGGAGTGGGGAATTAAAAAAAATGAGCAAAAAGCAATGAGGTTATAAGCACATCAAGTTGGTCTTCCCTGCCTTAGTGTTTGGAGCTGTCTCAGCCATACTTGGTATTGATTACAAAACTTATTGGAGCTACCTGCTGCTGTCAACCGGTTTTCATTTACTGCTTTCTCTGTCTGCTGGGCAGTCAATAGTCTCACAGAACTGAAGCCCCAAGTCATCTTAACGTGGAGTCCATGAGAACTGTGAAGCAAAAAAAGCTGGTGTCTACTGTTGCTGTCCCTTTCAGGAAAATGGGAACAACCCATGAGGCTGTTATTCAAGCAAGCATCATCATAGTAAAAAGCAGGGGAAAGTGAAAGAGCCACATGGTGATGAATGTCAGGAGCCCTTCTGCTCTTCTGGAGTCTCTTTGTAGCTTTTTTTCAGCCCCTGGTGATTCTTCTGTAACCTGCATCTCTTGGCCCTTCACTATCTTTTTTGGATGAAGGAAGTGGTTGCTATTTTCCCTGGTTCTTTATATAGGTCCATGTAAGAATAGTTATAAGTAAAGCATAGTCTAGATGCTCTTTTTCAGAATTTAGACCTCTGGAATGAGAGCGGCCCACAGGATTTTGTTGGCATTTGTCCAATAAAATGAGTGGAAATGAACATCCAAGTTGTCAAAAAGCCTTTGAAAATCTCAGCCTATGTCCTTAAAAGTCCATTTACTTTCTCACTGCTCTGACTTCAGGTCAGCTTGGGCTCCTGCCTTCACTAACTGCTTTAAAATTGCCTTGAATTTTGTTTCTCTTTTATCCTATGGGATTTTTCTATCTTTGCCTTTTTTTTCCTCCTCTTCTTGCACAAAGGCAGCATGATAGAGATGTAGGGCAGGAGCAATGTGAGGGCATGCCCAGTTCAGAAATATGCTCCTGGCATGCCCTGCAACCAGACAACCTCAGGCTGTTTTCAGTTCTTGCATGCTAAGCAAAACTGGGCTGGATGATGTACTGAAAGAAACTTGAAGTCTGGGGGACACAGTGTTGAAAGTGTGTCCATTTTGTCTGCATGGGACCCTCAAATGTGATACAGTTTGCTTTGTAACTGTGCAGTGCTAGGACCAGGTGTATCAGCTGAGCAACCAATGATTTCAGTGGTATTTACTGTGAACTTAGCATTATTTCATCTTTTATAAATCCTGGAGATCCCCGAGGAACAAGATGCTTTGTTTTGTTCAGGAGTCAATTCTTGTCTTTTGGTATTTTTACTTCTAGGGCATAGATTTTAATTTCCTGTGTTATGACTGTGTTTCAGTGTGAAGCAAAGGCACCTGGGGCCTATCTGAGGTCTTCTATACTTCTAGCCAGATTGGTCTTTGCTATTTCCCTGGTCTTCTGTACAAGGAGCCACAGCTCTTGTGCTGCTTTCTACTGAAGAAGTGGTTGCTTCTTATTTACGTGGACAAAAATAGACTTTCTAATATAAGAAGCTGGACATGGCTATGTATTGCAAAGAGATAATATTTAGCATGCCAAAGAGACAGTCTTACTCAGGAATGGCAGGAATTTGTTTTCACTTGCTAGACTGCAGTATAAACATGTTATTTTGATAGTGTACATTTAAATGTTATCGTTCTATTTAAAACTGTGACTAATTCACCCCTAGACTGGGACACCTCACAGTTACTGCTCATTTTCAGATTGTTGCATCCTGAAAAATCGTTGTGACAAAGGAGGTTGCACTCAGATCTGCCTGGTCCAGAATTAATCGTTCTTCATACTTGAGCTAGAGGGGTTTTTCTGATTTCCTTAATGAGCAAGACGCAGGAAAGGACCATGACACAGGTTAGCATCTGAGTGTACACATCAGAGGGCAATGAAGTCCTCATGTAAAAGAATACACTGACACATGCACTTGTCTTCTGCCAGCTCATTTGCCTAGAGTGTATATCTCTCAGCTGTCGCATTAAAATTGTACTGCCTGTAGCAGGTCCTAAAATTATGGTTATGAGCCACATTCCTTTGACCTTCTCTGTATTCTGTTCAGATTCAGAGCTTCTGCCAATTTAGCCAGGCAGTCAGAGAGTAAATAAATGCTTCCCACCTGGCAGGTGTAGAAAGGTTAGATTTGCATAAAGTGGCCAGTGTAAATTTCTCCTGTTTGTTGTCACCTCCTCTCCAACTGGGAATTCCAAGGCACAGATAAATGTCAGCTGGAAATAGCATTTCAGTGTCAGCACTTAATCTCTTCCCGCTGTTTTCCTGTAGCCACTTGGTGCTGCTTTTTAATGCATGCATCAGCCAATCACCTCCTACGTGAGCATCTCATTACTGGGCTTTTCTGTTATTGCTTTGCTTACAGTCTTGACTCTCCTCTTATGTTTTCTGTTAGTAAATTAAATTCTTATCTGCTAGTAAGTCACTGTGCTGAAATGGTTGTGCACCACAGTTTGCTACTGATTTAATTCTCTGGAGTAGTTCAGCGTTTCTATACCTTCCCTTCCTGTATGGATTAAGAATCATAGATTCTCATTGGTATGTTTGTCATACAGCAGGTCATATGTCTGACTTACAGATCACTTGAAGTCCCCAGCCTGAGAATTCAGTTCTGCAAAGCTCTTTGCTGTTCTTGTGGTTGCTGACCGATGTCACTGATGTCCAGGAGAATCCAGGAATTCTGCAGATTGAGCATGAGCATCTCAGCAGTGCTCCTCTGAAGTGCTTCTCACTTGCCCAGGAAACATTGGTTGATGGATATGCCACCACCAAAAAAGAAAGTGAATCAGCAATTGGAGCACAAGTCTTATGAGGAGCGGCTGAGGGAGCTGGGATTGTTTAGCCTGGAGAAAAGGAGGCTCAGATGGGACCTCATCGCACTCTACCACTTCCTGAAGGGAGGCTGTGGTGAGGAAGGGGTCAGCCTCTTCTCCCAGATAACTAATGACAGGACGAGAGGGAATGGCCACAAGCTGCAGCGGGGAAGATTTAGATTAGATTTGAGGAAAAATTTTTTCTCTGAGAGAGTGGTCAGGCACTGGAATGGCCCGCCTGGGGAGGTGGTTGAGGCACCGTCCCTAGCGCTGTTCAAGAAGCGTTTAGATGAGGTGCTAAGGGATTTGATTTAGTAGCTTGGTGGTAGGGATGGTGGTAGGAGGATGGTTGGAGTAGATGATCTTGTAGGTCCTTTCCAACCTAATGTATCTATGAATAAGATCCTCATGAGTGGGTTGAGTTTTCCAGGAGTTGATTTGGACATTTTGTCTGCTGCTTATATACCCTCTACATGTTATGCTGTGATGGTTGAATAATCCTTACCCCACAAAAGAGGGACACCACCACTCCCGCTTCCTCGCTTACTCTACTTTACACTCTCTCTAGCTCTTAGTGCCATTCAGGATGTGGAGGACTCTATAGTTACAGTTTTCATCAGCATCTCTCTTTTTGACATTTTAGATTTCCCTTGTTTGATCTGACTGTTCCTGGTGATCTGCTCCAGCTCTGGTTATTTCTTTATCTTCTCCTTTCTCTTTTTCTTTCACACACATGCAGAAATGCCCTCTAGCCATGAGCCTATAGGAAAGCTCACAGCTTTGTGTTGTAGCTCAACCCTTGTCTTTGTGATTTGTGTGGTAACCCATGTTGCTTCTGTTTGTGTCAAACAGACATATACTGTCTTTTGATTTAGTGTGAATCAGAAAAATATGCTCTGCTTGCTGGTTCCAAAGAGATTTCACCAGAGCAACAGGGTCTATTTTGCATCCCCCTTCTGCTTTGCCACCTACCCCAGTGTTGTCCTACAGCATCTGTCCTCAGTTCCTTAAATGGTATTTCCATCTCATATAAATCAGGCTCACCTGTATCCTTGGAAGAAACTGTGCAATTGCTTTGTCACTTCCCCAAGAGCAGTTTATCCCATTCACTTTTGAACTGTGGTGGAGTATGGCATTCTGTTCTATCTCCCTTTCTATAATGTGTTCAGAATGTTCTATTTCAGACATCCTCTCCAGTGCTGCTATTGCTGAATTCAGTAAGAGGGAGGAGGTGGAAGAAGTAGATGGGTAATTTGGTTCTAAATCACTTTCCAAACAAAGCCAGCGATGAAGGTCACCTGTAATGAAGCAGCCAAGTGGGTAAGGCCTCACAATTGAGGAGGAAAAGAGGAAAAGGAGAATGAGGCTGGAGATGATTTGATGATAATCTGGAAGCAATTTCATGGAGTTGTAGGTGTTAGCATCCCTGACTCCAATCTGAACAGGAAGGTCACAGGAGAGAAACTGCTTATGTGGAGGGTCTTTGTTGTGGTTGGGAAGACCACATGTTCCTTTAGGACTGTGTACTCCTAACAGCAGGCTGCCACTGTCTGGACTGCCTAAAATTTTGGTGTTCAGCATGAACCTGCTTCCTCTGCAGTTCAGCTCAGTTCAGATGTCTTTGTTGTCACAGAAAGACTTCTGCCTGTTTAGCTGCAGCTTGGGAACTTGATTCACCCACCCAACAGCAAGCTCGGGACACAAAAAAACATTGTGTGTATCAGCCTTAGGTTTGCATATAAAATCCTCACCCACTGCCAGATTCCTTGTGATTTCTGGATAATCCAATTCTCTAGTTCAAAGAGTGTTCTTTTAAGTAGGCATTTCACCCCCAGGACTTGGGGTGATATTTATACTGGCAGTGGTGGGAAGAGGAGCAGAAATAGCTCACTTGATGGGTTTTTCAGTGTCTGTCATATTTGTTATCACTTGAAGTTCACTGGCAAAAGATTTCAAGAAGGACGAGCAGGAAGTAAATCTTCTCTGGGGAGGCTGTTTGTGTGGGCAGAGATTTCTGTGGTGAAGTTCAGAAATTTTTCTATCCATTTGGCAGTGGAATTGTACAGCACAAATTGTGGATCTTGGGGAGTAGCCTCAACAACTAATGGCAGATCTCATGGGTGAAGAGCCCTTTGGTGGGTGGCTTTGGGTCGCTGAGGATGAAAAGGCATCAGTTGTCCCTTACAGCAGTATTTAACAATTGAATATCTGTGATGTGAGAAACTGCATGAGAAAGCTGGTATGTTGCTGCCTAAAAGTCTTTCAGAGCTTCTGGAATGAGGCCTGAAAGGGAAAGTCTTGAGGGTGTTATGGGAGGATCACAAACATCTATCCTTCGGACATCACAGAGCTGACATCCTTGGAGAGCTTATTATCACGTCTCCTTGAACAACTGGCTGTTCCCAGAGGGTCACATGTAGAATAATATGAAGAACTATTGCCTTCATTTTCAGGCTAGAGCTCTTCTATATCGCACCCCTGACTCTTTGCACTGCTCTAGACATGTGGCCTTTGTTTGGCTAATGAAGCTGTCTGAAGCTTTGAAAGCCCAAGCTGCTCCTACTACTCCTACCGCTCCTAACTTGGCACTTACAGCAGGAGCCTCTACCACTGGCAGCCACACTTAAATACCTGATATTTCCTGAGAGCCAAGAGGATTGATGTGACAAAGTAAGCTTGGAAATGAAAAATCATTTTATGGAGAAAATGGGGCAGGTCATCAGGCTTGATGAAACTTCTTGATAAGTGAAAAGAACTTGCATATCTTTCACATTCATCCTATACTCTGGTGACCACATTTGTGCACTTATAGGTACAGTGGCAGGCGTATGAGCATGTGCCAATGTGTATGCACTGTACACAGCTGGCATGGGGTATGATCAACTTACACAGGTAGAGAAATATTTATGGTCATAATGGATGGTCATAGAATCATAGAAAGGCTTAGGTTGGCAGGGCTCCTAAAGGTTATCCAGTTCCAACCCCCTTCCATGGGTTGGGTTTCCCCCACCAGGTCAAGCTGCCCAAGATTCCATCCAACCTCCAGGGATGGGACATCGACAGCTTCCCTGGGCAACCTGTTCCAGTGCCTCACCACCCTCGTAATACTGCCTGTAACTATGTATGTGGTGATGTGACAGAAGCTTGGAAATGTTAGAGTAGTAGTTAATAATTCCTGTTTTCTGCTTGCATTTGCTGCAATTACAAGGTCTGCTATAGCCAAAAATGTTGGCTTGCTGCTGGAATTTTCCAGTGGTGCCCTTGTCTCCTGGTGTTTAGTTTTATTTTGCTTCTTTGAGTGTCACACCTGTTACAATGCGTGTGTCATCCAAAAGAAGCCTGTCAGAGTAGTGGACAAATAAACAAGCCTTCAAGGTATAACTTTGTTGCATATTCAAATAAGCAAAGCTCCCCAAAACATGCTTCTGAATGGTATCACCTGGTGATGTCCTGTTGGATAGTTAAAATGAATCTCTTGGTGGTTTTGGGGGGCTGGGCTAGATGATCTTAGTGGTCTCTTCCAACCTTAGTGACTCTGTGTTTTTCTACTATTAAAAAGGAAAAATCTGAAGTCTTCCTGTAGAGCTTTTGTACTAGGAAATCATGTTGTTGGTTGTGGGCTCATCTGTTTGACAGTGCTCCCTGACATCACTCATCCTGAACCAGGCTGTGGTTAGAACACATAATGGGGCTGGGGAGCCAAGAGCAATTGTGGGATACAAAACCAACTCTCCATGGAACTCTTTACAAAGATTTTTCACAGTGGGAGCTGGCCACGTTCCCCCGAGCAGCACAGATGCTTGAAAAGGGGGCTTGCATTTCCATGGCAACAGGCTGCATTCTGCTGACTCTGGCAGTCTGTCACTCTCTGGCTGTGTCTGTCACCCCCTGGTGCTCTGAGTTCCAAGGCCAACAATGTGTGATGGACAGAGATTGAAGTGGAGTTGTGCTGGGGTCAAGGGGATGTGCTATGAACGCATTTGGGGAGAGACACTGTGGAGTTAAGATGATAACTGCTGAATTTTCCAGTCTGGCTCAGATACCAGTTACAATGGGATCTCACTAGTTGAGCCTGGTTACTAGGAGAATCAAAAATACCATGACACAAAATGATTGTACTATTTTCTAGCTCCTCTTATCTATAATCTTTTATGTCTCTTATCACTCTCTACAGCTCACTGAAAGCAGGGTGGGGTTGGCCTCTTCTCTCATCCTATCACCATTACCAGGGAGGTGATGACTTTGTGTTGCACCAGGGGAGGTTCAGGATGGGTTTTAGGAAGACTTTTCTGAAAGGGTGGTAAATGCATTGGCACAGGCTGCCCTGGGAAGCGGGGGTTTGATGTCCCTGGAGTTGTTCAGGGATGGAGATGAGGCACCGAAAGGGGGGTGAGTTGATGGTTGAATTTAGTTATCTTCATAATCTTTTCTAACCTTTATGGTTCTATGATTATATGATGAATTGGTTTCATGGTGCCTCTGTAAGCTACTCACAAGGAATCTGAGGCAGCACAAGCAGATAACAGATAGAGAATGCCCTGAAGTGGGATCAGGAAGTTCTCTTTCCTCTGCTCCCCCACCTCATTGCAAGAATGTCACCTCTCATTGAAATGGCAAGGTGTGAGGGATATTCCTGGTTCAAAAGTGATTCAAATTCCTTATGAAGAGAAGACACTTAACATGCACATACAAAAGAGTAGGTAAAAATATTACAGTGAGCTGGAGGACAGCAGCAATGGATAAATCTGTGGAAAGGGAATGGTATGCTTGGACCTAAGGGTGTGATGGGCTGAGGAATGTTCTATTTTTGGGTAAGACTGAAGTGTAGGAGAGTGAGGTTTATTAAGGGTGTTGTGATGGGTTGACAGTTCAACTGGATGATCTGAGTGGTCTTCTTCCAATAGAAATGACTCAATGTTTCTGTGAGGCTGACTGCAAACAAGGAGATGGGAAAGGCTCTGTCTCTCTTGAGTTCATCACAAGTTCAGTGCAAATTCAAGGGCTGGCATGAATTTTGTTTCCCATGACCCCACGTATTTTCCAAGAACTGTACTGCAAGAGGGAGATCCAATGAAGACATTGCTTCTGTAGGGGTGGAGAGAGCTGCGTTTCCTTTGAGAGCTGGGTTGTCTTTAGGGAAATGGCATGTAGGGGAGTCTGAGTGGCTGTGGGCTGGCAGGCAGCATTTCCCTCTGCAGAGAGAGAGCGAGTATTTATCTCTAGAGTTCTCAGAAATGTTTATGGCTGAGGAAGGATGTAAATCTCTTAGAATTCAAGTCCTTGGTGGATAATTATTCTCTCCTACTTCCTCCCTCACTCCCCATGCCCTCCTGGCCGGGATATGAGACACTGTTCACGGACTATAAATGGATGCAACGGTATGTGCTTAATGTGGAGAGCCACCTTAAAATCAAGTGAGGCACAGGGTGGGAGGCAGCTCACCAACTGCTGCTCTTTCCCACCTGTAGTCAGTCCCTGAGCTTCCTATCACACTCAGCTATGGAAAGCACATTTCTTCTATTTCCCCTTAAAATGACTTGTAGCCTATAAAGCCTGGAGCAGGGTGTCTGCGTGCTCAGAATCCTAAGGTGCTGGTCCTAAAAGGAGAAGGTGGCAGGGTGCAGCAAGGGAGGCTGTGCCACTGTAATTCCCCATCAGGTCTCTGGTTTGGCTCTTGCACCTTGTGAGGCTATCAAGGCCTCTCACTTAATTAGAGCCACAGTAGTCAATCTTTCTCCCTGTTCATTATGCTTCCAGCCAGGGTTAGCAGTATTTTTGTTCTTGAGGCCTCAGGAGAATTTTCAGTTCATAAGGAATCAGAGCCGACCATAGTGAGTGGAACAGACTGTGTTTGTAGGACTGCATTTATGTTCACGTTGGTGAGGCTGCACTTTGAGTACTGTGTTCAGTCTGGGGCCTCTGCTCACAGATAACAGCGACAGGACAAGAGGTAATGGCTTTAAGTTGCACCGGAGAGGTTCAGGTTGGATATTAGGAAAAATTTCTTCTTGGAAGGTATGGTGAGATATTGGAGCAGGCTGCCCGGAGAGGTGGTGGGATCACTGACCTTGGAGGTGTTCAAGGACTGTGGAGATGTGATACTGAGGGATGTGGTTAGTGAGCATGGTGGGGGTGAGTTGACAATTGAACTCAATGACCTTAGAAGTCTTTTCTAGCCTTAATGATTCTGTGATTCCTGCTGCATTTCTGAAGGACATTTATTGCAGGACAGTAAATCTTGGGACATCTGGCACTCTGTGCTCTGGTTCTGGTTTGTGCCACAGATCTCCACTGAACAGGTCCTCTGCCAAGAAGGGCACGCAGGGCTTTGCATGAACTGGACACAACCAGCTGATTTGCAAGGCACTTGCAGAGTGGCAGTTAGTTGTTCCAAGGCATTACGACTAGGCTGAGTGTAACATATCAAGTCATTATGGCATTATCTCTTCATTACACACAAAGTGCTGTTGGAGCTCAGGGAGGAGCGCGGGGACAAAGATGGAGAGGAGGGAAGCGGTTCGTTAGCTGCCTGAAGGAATCAAGCTCAACATCTCTTTTTCTCAGGCAGAGGCTCTGTCACCTCTTGCAAAGTACAAGTCTGTTAGAAATTAGGGCTTGGCTCCAGGGCAACTATATCTGTATATACACGTGCTAATTTACAAGTAGACCAGGTCACCTACATGCACTCCTTCTCCTGCAACAACTAGTGCATATCTTGGATATTCCCATGATGCAAGAACAAACATCTTCCCTTCTATCTCCATGCATTTAAGTTTAGAAAATCAGGTACCACAACATCATGCTTTTGCAACTGCAGATGTGTTCATCTGCTTACAGTTATGCCCAGCTCAGCTACACTGGACAATCTGCATGTTGTTCTCAATAAAGCACAGGAAGCAAGCTCCCTGTGCTCTCATAGCTTACCTACCAGCTGCTGGACTTCGTTTGCAGTGACTTTGAAGCACTCCTTATCCCTGCTGCTCTCCTTCTTTGGACATGGATCAGGGGTCCATTAACTTGTTTACTCCATGCTAGCCACAGCTTCGCAGACTTCTTGCTGGACAATATATCAACAAAAAGCATTTGGTAAGATTTATGGGGCTGTTGCTGCCAACTGTGGACTGTGGAAAGTAAAAAATGTCCTTTCTGAGGCAATAAAATATAAAACGGGACCCAATTTCTCTCCGGGGCAGGAATCATTATGTTTGACAATGCTGTAAAACACATGGTGCTACAGCATGGGGGTGAGAGCCAGAGTAAATGCTGCCTTCGGAAACCTTGTTCACGGCGGAGCTGGGATGTGTGATTCATTGCAAAACAGGATAGGAAGAGTCTGGGGTGGAGACCGTCTCCCTTCAGCTTTTCTCTTTCCTGTGAAGACTAAAAGTCTGTCTACAAGCTTTATGCAGGTTTCCTGAAGCTGATTTTAGATTCAGTCAGTTAAATTGGAGCAAGTACTTTGGGTATGCACAGCAAGACTGGATCGCACCGTGATTGTATCAGCTTGGTTTAACTGGCTCACAGAATGATTAATCAAATGAAAGGTGTTTTCACTGGTTAAGCTGTACGAGTTTGATACTGGGAGTTGGACTAGATGACCTTTAAAGGTCTCTTCTAACTCAGATGAGTCTCTGATACTTTGATAGACCTGAATACTACTTTTGCTGTGCCAGGGAAGGCCTATATTTCTAAAGTCTGTCTGAATCAAGGGAAGGATGGAGTGGTGTGTCAGGCAGGAATAGAAAATGAAGGAGAAATAAGAGAGATGTAGCTGTTGGGCTCAGTTGTTCCCCTGGGTGTGCACAGGAAAGAGATGTTCATGCCAGAAATATAGTGCAGACTGCATTTTCTTATCCCCTATGCACTGTGCTCTGCAAAGCTCTGTGCTCAGAAAAGTTATGTCAGCGTGGTGGAAGAAGCATCTTCACTGGGTCTTGCTTATTTCATGTCAGCGTTTCCAGTTCTTAATACACTGAGGTGGCCTGAGGACTGAAAATTCCTGATATTCAGTTTTAGGAGTGCTGTAATGAAAAGAGACTCCTATGAGAGGAAAGGCAAGCCTAGGCAGCTCTGAGGTTTCCGTCCATTTCACTAGGCTGACTTTTCTAGAAACGTACCCTCTGCAGTGGTTGTGGCATCCCAACAGTTTGGTGTTTGACTGAGCCTGATGCTGGGCAACCCTTGGTAGATCAGGCAGATTACTTATTAAGGGGACTGGAGAAAGCAAAGGGGACCATAGCTCATTCTCTGCATCCAAGGGATTTTGTTGCAGGTGCAAAAGGCAGTGAGATCATCTTAAGCCAAGAAAACAGGGTGGGTTTTTTTGACTTATTGAGAGCATACCTTGTATGAGCAGAAGTTGGAGTACTCCAGTAGGTGACTTCTTTGTGTGCATTTGGAGATGCAGATGTGTACCTGAATTGGAGCACTGTAACCACTGCCAGCTCCTGGTAACACAGCAGCAGTGTGCTGAACAAATGCTTAATGGCATTAATGGCTTTGGTTACTACTACCAGCTGGACAATACTTCTGTGATGGCAGGCAGTGTGCATTATTTGTTAGATTTTTCTTTCTCCAATGAGTTCCTTCTCCAATGAACAATTTTCTGTGATATTCTTAGATGCTGCATGCCTTTTATCAAGCATTTTATAGGGCATAACTTAATCCAGTATTGAACGTACCCCATAGCCTGGAGTGCGTGATTCATTATATCCCAATAAAGGTCTAGAATGTGAACTAAATTTTCACACATGAAAATACACATGATGAAGAACTGTGTGCCCCTGTTACTGCCTCCCCGTGCTTCTTTCTAGCTCATTCTACAATCTGGGCTTTGTACCTCACAGCCACTTCAGCAAACATGCAAAAAGACGGTCCCCACTGTCCCTAAAACACTAGAACATTTTCACACAGCAACTGCTGAGAAATAGGTAAGTGCATTACATAAGTACTCTTCAAGTCAGGCAGAAGCAGTGGTGTGATTGTGAGGTGTGAAAGAGCAAAGTTCCCTTAAAATGAAGGAAAGAGAAGTGGGGAAAAAAAACAACAACACGTTGAGGAGAGAAGTTTCTCATTCAGGCAGGAATTATTTTTAGTGAGGAACTCCTCTTATTTTCTTCTCTTTATCATCTCCCAACACTTATCTCCCTCTTCTATCAGGAACCTGCCCCAGGGTTTCTTCTTACTATGCAAGCTTGTCATGTCTGTGTTTAATGAAGTTTAATTATCTTCTGAGATTCAATGAATAATTATAAATCCCTTCAAGATGCAATCACAAGCACTTCATGGTTCATTAATGGTGGAAAATCAATTGTAACGCATGTAATCCCTCTCTCCTGCCCAGCCATATGCTTGTCCCCCTCCATGCACCTTGTTGTTCCTCTTCAGTTCAACACTGGGGAATGCATTAGCCTGTTTTCCTATGAAACTAGTTCAGTTTTGGCTAGGATGGGGCAAAGAAAGTGGAGAATGTACAAAGTAGGAAGTGGGAACTTCAGTGCTTCGGAGATATTGTGAGCTCTCAATTGCCATTCCCTTGGTTTGGAGACACTTGCCTCCAGAATTGTGCTTGCCTCCATTTGGGGAATGTCTTTGGCTGTGTGCATGTGTTCGTCCTCTTGATCCAGTCTTCAGTTTGAATTCAAGTTACAAATTTTCCTGCTGAAAATCTCCTGAGATCTGAGAGCCTTTGAGCTATTTGCAAAATAACAGCTAAGAGTTTATTTTTGGTGGAACTGAAGAAGCTGGAGATGTCAGCCCTAGCACAGGAAGCTCTTCAGTGCCACCTTCAGCTTTCTAAACTGAAGGCAATGTGTGGATCCAATGCACAATGGTCCTGGAGTGACCTTTTTAATTGAAACTCTAAGCTTTCTGTGCAATTATAGCAGCAAAAACGATACTGAATGCAGAAAAGGTGGGTGTTTTTAGGTTCTGGGTTTTTTTTCTTTTAAATGAAGGTTAAAAGATTGAAAAGTAAAAGAGAAAGTGAGATAGAGAAAGAAGAATGGAAATTAATGCAGTTGAATTGCAGTTTCCAGCAGCCCCAGGAGAGCTCTGCAATGACAATGACATTTCCATACGATTGACATTTCCTGGCTGGAGCAGTCCTCTGATTTGCAGCTGCTTGTGTGCGAAGACCATCATGAAGAGGATCATTTAGTTTCTCATATCCATCAAATGGGATTAAATTTCCCCCCATCCCCACATACTCCAGATCTCCTTTTCAGAGCTGAAAATTGGCTGCTACTGCTTCACCTTCAAGTAGGGGTTACCTCTGCCAGATGTCTTTCTCGGTTCTCCACATGGAGTCTTGCAAGACTGAGAACTTGCTTTTACTAAAAAGGTGGATGAGATAAGAACAACAGCTCTCATGAGTTCAGCTTCCAGGTTTGGACAGGAGATTCTGTGTACTTTCCATTTATTTGTATGTTTCCATTCTTATGTTTGTGTGCACATCTTTTCTTGACTAAAGTCTCTGAACTGATGCTGCAAGGAGTCGTAGAATCACAGAATATCCCAACTTAGAAAGGATCATCGAGTCCAAATCCTGGGCCCCTGGGATCCTCACAGCGCTTTGTGGCTTTCAAGTCTTGTGTGCTCACACATTGGCTTCCAGCATCTTACACGCACATTCTTCATGGCTTGTACTATTTCCCGGGCACAAGTTGTTGTGCACTGAAGCACATTTTCAGAGAATCATAGAATAGAATCATTAAGGTTGGAAAAGACCACTAAGATCATCCAGTCCAGCCCCAACCCATCCCCACTGTGCCCACTAAACCACATCCCTCAATTCCACACCTGCTTTTCTCTTGAAAACATCCAGGGATGGTGACCCCACCACTTCCTTGAGCAAAGAGGGATGGGAATTAACGCAGTGTACACTCTACAGAATGTAGCCTTTTCTCCATAGACCATGCAGCAAACTGGAGGTGTATGCTCTATGACACTGCACCGCTTTGAATCTGCTTAATTCAATTTAGATGAGTCGGCTATGCATTTTCAGCTGAATTATTCCTCTTCCATAAGAATGTTGCTGCAGTAATCAACTGGCACATAATTAACAAACAATAACTGTCCTATTAAATCTAAATGAAATGCAAATGCAATTCGGATTCATTCAGATCCTCAGCAGTGAGTTCCTCTGGCTCCCCTTCAGCCATTGCTCCCCTTGAAGGAAAGCTGCTGCTGTGGCTGTTGCTGTAATTGGCATGCTGCCTTCTGGGTCAGCGTTGAACCAATGTTTCATGCACGCCTTGTGCTTGCACAGCAAGTCACTGTGGGCAAAGCTGGATCAATGCAGTCAGCAGCTGTAGGCCACAAGGCATGGTGCTTTATTAACCCTCTAATCCTGATGCTTCCCTAAAGGGGCACTTCAGACAGCACAGAGATCAAGGCCCTTTCTTTTCACTCTATGCCACCAGCTTTGTAGCTGCTGTCTTTGCCATAAACTGTGGCTACTGTCAGGTTCTGTCCCGGACCCTCTAATCAGTGCTTTGCACTGAGCTGGGTGTGCAGCTGTAGCACTTCCCCAGGCTGAAGCAACAGCTGTTCTGTATGTGCTCGCTGCCTGCCCTGCCACTGCTGGCCCTTACTGCAGCTGCTCCAAGGCTGGATTAATGCAATTTCTGCTTGGGAGCTGTTGTGTTGCTGGGAGCCTTGCTGAGCAGGCTTTACTAGCTATCAGATAGTGCTTTTGTCCTGATGAAATCTGAACTCAAATGCTTATCAGTTGATTACCATGGGATGGAGACTGGAATTGGATTACAGAAATTAGAGAGAGTGTCTGGGTGGCAGTTGTCCTAAACTGCCGTGTATCATTGGTATGCAGTTCTCACAATGTGAAATTCAGCTGAGGAATGGTTGTGCTTAGTGGTGAATGAGCTGATCCTTACCTCGTGTCATCCAGAGCATTGGAACAACACTTGAGGCACTTGAGTGCGTTTTTGGCTCAGCCAGTGAGCTGCTCCACTACCTTGAGCATGTCATTCAATTTCTCTATGCTTTCATTTTCCTGTTTATAAAATGGCCATAATGATAGATACTTGCTGCATGAAAAGCCTAAATATCTTTTACTGAATAGAGCTGTGCAAGACTAGATGTTTTCTTTAATATCCTCTAGTTTGATGTTTTGCTAAAATAAAAGGCAGCACGGATGAGATTAGATACAAATTTGATAAGTGCTGACAGATTGTTATTAACAAGAAAGCGACTGGAAAGCATTCCTTGCTGATTTAGACCATCACGGGCAAATTCTATTCTATAAATGCACCTTTCAAAACTTCCTTGTGTGTGGATCACCTTTGGACCCTGCTTACACCAATAGAATTGATGACTGACAGATAATTTCATTAATTAGCAGAGAAGCTGAAGATAGCGATGGTGTGCTGATAGGGAACTGTTTCAGTTACACAGAGTGACTGAAAGGCTTTGATGAGTTGTCCTGTTCATATGCATCTACAACAGAAGGCTTCTCCTGTGAAACTAAACTGTCTGAACTTACTGCAGAGCAGAGACATACATTTATAAAAGGACAGATACATTTCAACATCTTTTAGAGAAGTACAAAGTAAAATGTAAAATTCTGCCTTAAATATTCAGACTAGGGTCTCCAGGCCATGCTCACACAGCTTTTAATTAACTCCTGGCATCTTGCAAGGTAAGTTGGTCCCAAAGTACATCTCAAGCATGTCTCAGTTCCTCGTGCTGCTTTAGGCTTCATTCTCAGCCCAGAGGAGCTGAATATGAGTTTATCATAGGCTTCAACAGAGCAGGAGCTAGCTTTTTATAGAAGGAAGTTTTGATTATAGTGTAGTGATGGAAAGGGTCACATACAGAGCCAGAATATTTCATATAATCCTAGAATGGCCTGGGTTGAAGAGAACCTCAAAAATCATCGAGTTTCAACCCCCCATGTCGTGGGCAGGGTCACCAACCACTAGACCTGGCTGCCCAGAGCCACATCCAGCCTTGCCTTGAATGCCTCCAGGGTTGGAGCATCCACAGCCTCTTTGGGCAACCTGTTCTGGAGCATCACTGCCCTCTGAGTTTCAGTTGTGATGTCTCTGTAAGAAATCTGTGTATGCTTTCTACATAGAACAGGCAGAGTGAGTCCAACATTCAGGATCCACCAGATATGTTGTGCATAGGCTATGGTGGCAATATGCCATCGATCTTCTCCATGAGGAGACTTACAGCTGCTATGGATCTGGTGATAAAGCAGAAAAAATACATGCTTTTGTCTTTTATGAGACACTCTGTATTTATAGGATATGTAGCAACTGCTCAGATTGAACTGTGACTTTTGGGAGAGTAGATACAAAACTGTAGGAGTGATTTCACACCCTGTAATAGTGGTCCAGGATCATTAAGGAGCAGAGTGTCATCTACTGCATGCCAAGTATCTTGTTTATGTACCTATGTCCTTTTTTAGGAATTTTAATCTCAACACTTTAAAGCACTTGCAAGTCACATCGGAGATTAAACTGGGAGGATGCCACAGGGAACTCTGATGTGAAACCAACTGGCTCATGCATTTCAAAGTAGAAAACTATTGCCAATGTAAATTGCAAGGGGCCAACTGCAGGGTCTGCCCGAAAGCATTAGGACAGTCCAGGGCCAAGAAAGGGTTATAATGGCTGTATTTCCTCCCCCAGTTCTGCAGCTGTTGGCCAACCACTGTGTGGGAAACCCCTGAGATCTCCTTTCAAATGTATGCTGGTTGCCATACAGAATGATAGAATCGTTTGAGTTAGCTAGTCCATCTAGGGTTGGTCAGCCTTAGCTATCAGTTACCAAAAAGACACCAGATGGCCTTCAGAGGTCCCTTCCAACTCTAAATTCTATGAAAACCAACTTGGTTGTCTCAGTGGGGCTGACCCTCAGCTCTCATAACAACTAGGCCTCTTCAATTTAAAGCACACGGGGAATTATGTCCTTGTGTTGTTTCAGGTGGAAAGAGCAGCGGGATGTGCAGAGCTGTTTACTTGGTGGTTACAGCTCCAGCAATCATTGCCAAGCAGTTAATGTATGCCAAGTCACTCCTGTAGCACTCGCTTCTACAGCACCAAAGGCTTCTGGCAAGGCAGGGTCAGCATCAGCCTGCTAGCTCCCTTCTTTATTTTTCTTCACTTTAACTGATGGATTCCCGTGCCAAAATGAGTTTCTTCAAACCAAGAAGCCAACAGCGTGTTTCCAGTGCAACACGCTGTACGCAATGCAGCAGTTCAACATGGGGAGGCTACTCACATCAAACATGTGTTCATGAAGGTCTGTGTCCCCTTCTAGCCATACCTGAAACGGGTGTATTTTCCATGTGCAAACAGAAAAAGAGAGGGGGAAATTAGATTTCTTCCTTGACGTTTTGTTGATGTCGCTCTGGAATATATTCCACCAGTGCTGGGTTCCCTCCCAGTGGTGACAGTTCACAGCTGCTTTGTGCTGCTGTAAATTGGGATGCAAGAACAAGGTGGAAAATAGACAAGGCCAGTTCCTGGTGGGAGTTTGGGCTGGAAGTTCTCTGTGCTGAAGACCCTTGCCCTGCTCTTTATCAGAAGGTGACTTGTGTAAGTAAGGCAGCCATTGTCTCTATTACGGAGACATTAAGTAGATGTTCCTGAAATAGGAGCAGATCAATTGATTCATGAGTAATTAATGCATTCCCCTCCCCCTAGGCAACACAGGATCTATAGCTCAGGAATTAGATAACGCAGTTAAGCTCTGTTTGGCTGAGAAAACACTGGCACTTGTATTCCTCAAGCCCTCCTCACACATATCACTGTGAGATCCATCTCTCCTATGCCTTTCCCTTCTCCTGTGGAGAACCTGGCAGTTAACTCTTGCATGAACTGGAGCATCTCCTTCTGTGGCTGCAAAGCCTGGTACATCCATCTGCAGAGTCTCTGGGACACAGAATTGGGGATGGGATTGAGTTCTTCGTAGGTTTCTTTATCTCTTTGCAAATCACCAACTCTGCATCTGTGTATCTGGGAACAGCTTTTCCTAAGCTGTTTTACCTCTGACTTCAGAGAAAGGGTAGGCAAGGCTTTTCTTCAATTCCTGACCACAAACAACCTTCTCATGGCAGAGGTCCTTGTTTGAGAGCTGTTCAGCTGCAAAAACCATTGCATGTGCAGTGTGGCCAGCAGGATGGTGTGGGTCTTGGGAATTCCAGTGGTATTCCGTCTGCTGCCAGGGTCAGTTGGGCCAAACGAAAACAAAGATCTTCAAAGGCCTGGACTGAGTTCCTGCAGCCTTCCAACATTCTGCAGTGTCTTGCAGAGGCTCTGATTCAAGCTCCCCAGGCATGCCCTAGGGACTGAGCAGTGGGCTTGCATTGAACAGGAAAAAACAAAGCTCCTAATATTTCCAAGGCTTATGGGAATACTATTATTTTTATTTATTATTTGCAGTCACTACAAACACTAATTAGCAACTTCCCAGGGGAATCTGCTAGCTGTGCATCCTGCTGGGCTTGAAAGCTACTGCATTCATCTTGTGTTTAAGTTGATGTTTTAATTAAACTGCCCCCTAATTATCTTAACTAGCTTTTAAGTAATAACTTTCCAGTGAACCATTTGCATTGGCTGCTAATTGGCTCCCTTCTGTTTACACAGATTTGTTTGGCTCAGGCAAACGTGGCAGTGGAATGGCAGGTGGGTTTGGGAAGGGGCTATGTTTCATACACTGTGCTGTGTTTGCTGTCATGGTGATGAATCAGATTCCAGGGTGAAATGGAGGTGGCTGTGCTGAGGAGCGCTTCACCGTTTATTCGTGGGCTGTATGTGATGAGAATATTAGGCGCTCGTGTTTCCTCAGATTACTCCAGTTCAGGGCATCTGATCGTTGGCCCAACTGCAAATTATTCAGTTTCTCAGTTCACCCAGTTTGGGCTAATTCACAGTGCATAATTAATGCACCTTGACCTCGGCTGGGAGCAGGGTCAGTTCTTGGCACAGCCAGTGGCATTAATAATGTACACAGCGGCTGCTGCAAATTGTAGAGGTCACCACAGAAGCTCAGTGGTTCACGGGCTTGCTCTGTCTTGCACTTGCTCTGTCTTGCACGCAGTAGGACTGGAAGGAGGAGTAGCATATCCTCCATTCCAGGCATCCCTCAGCATGCTGATGCCCTTCCTTCCCTGGGGCAGTACTCTTTGTGCTGGGAGAAGGCTGGATACTGGATGTGGTGCCAGTCACACCACGGGCCCATACAGCTGGGTTGTGGAGAGCCTGCAATGCAGACATGACATCTTGTTCAAGCACATGTACGTGTATTTTGGTGATGATGAGTGCTGAGGTTTGGGGTGTCTACGTGTCATTGGAGTATTGCATGCAGCTGAGATGCAAAGGTGTAGGTCCTCAGATGAGCGTGCACCTTGCTGTGCTGTGCCAACAAACCCTGTGTGCTTGTCTGCAAATGGCTGTGAGTTCCTGGAGGTATTCAGACATACTGGTGGGCAGATACATGACTACACACTTGCTAGCACACAGGAATCAGAATTGATTCAGAGTTCTGAAGTCATGTGTTATTTAAAAACTGGATTTCATTCCCAGGAGTCTGATTAACGTGTTATATATCATGCAGTTTGTCACCTTGCTTTTCTTTTCTTGTGTTCCTGTGTTTCTTTAAAACTTCTACCACAAAATTAACAAAACATGATATGAAAAAAGGTGTCCCAGAGGCAGCAGATAAATCTATGTAATCCTTCATTGCTTGTGTCACCAACGCAAAACCATCCTACATGCCATCAGCTCCTGTTTAGAGATGTGTGCTAATTAGACTTTTATTACAACATATGTTTGAAAACAATTCAAATTATAGTGCCAGCGTGTGTCTCATTCAACCTCAGGATGTTGACAGAGTCAGCATGTGGCGACTCAGTATGATTACCAGAGAGCATGGCATGGCCTTTAGGTGCCACTGCAGCCCAATGGGGTCACACATATTGGTCAGTGCTCCTTGGCATCCTACAGGGTACTAAAAATCTGTCTAGATTTTTCAGCTGTAAATGTCTCAGGACTCCTGAACATTTGTGTTGATCTATAAGAAGAAAGTGTGCGTGGTGGATGGCATGCCAGGTGTGCTTGGGCCGGATGCTGGCTGTCCTTTAGCCTACCACCAATCAACATTTTCACATTCTGAGAGCTGTGGAACCTGTGTGTCAGTATTTGCACCCATGCACTTCAGTGCTGGGCTGTAGTAATGCAGTGATGGTTCAGGTGGGGGTGGAGCAGTGTAGGTCTCAGTCACAAGTTTCCTTTGAGTGAAAACTCTAACAGTGCTTTTAGAAGATAGAACAAGAAGTAATGGCTCTAAGTTGTGCCAGGGGAGGTTCAGGTTGGATGTTAGGCACTATTTCTTTTCAGAACAAGTGGTGATGCACTGGCACAACTGTCCAGGGAGGTGGTGGGGTCACTGTCCCTGGAGGTATTCAAGAACCATGGAGATGTGGCACTGAGGGACGTGGTCAGTGGGCACGGTGGGATGGGTTGATGGTTGCACTCAGCGATCTTAGTGTTCTTTGCAGCCTTAATGATTCTGTAATTCTTTAAAGGGACAGTTCTGTAATTGCTGACATGCATCTGTTTCCATGGTTTTCCATAGATCTGTGCAGTGTAACAGAACCGAGACCACCAATTCCTGTGACCTGAAGCTGTCAGTCAACCTGGAGCCAGCAATCTCTGCTGTCTGACTACACCTGTTACCTGAAAGAGAAAGGCTTTGCCTTCATTGCTCTTCTCCTGATTCACTTGGCATTGCTCCAAAGATCCCGACTGCCAGAGAACGCTGAGCAGAACGCATTCTCGGAGATAAGTGATTCTTTCCCCTTGAGGAATTTGCATTCAGCAGTCCTCATCTACTCTTATTAACTTCCATGTCACAAGACAAAATAAAGGCCTCCGTCTATATCTCCTAAGAGCAAAATTTTCCTGACTTTACAGGGGAAGCCTAAATCCTCCTTTTGCCATCACAACCATTTGCTTTCAAATAGACAGGTAGGAGGTCAGTTTGGGTTTGACAGAGAGGGTTTGCTGTTTGTAAATTCTCTCTTTGTAAAACCAGCACTGCTTCACGTCACTGTTGTGACAGGTTTAACATCTGCAGCTGCTTTTCTGTGCTTCAAATCCTGTATGTATTTTTTTTTAACCTGTGTCTGTGAAATTCTGCACCTCTGATAAAGGGAGAACAGGAAGAAAAAGGCCAAGAGTTTTGCACAGGACAGCTACTAATGTATGTGCACTGTCTCCCCACCCTCCTCGTTTGAAGGAATGAATTGGCAGGTGCCTTCTTTGGCAGCTTCCAGTTTCTGCCTGGATTAATGCAGTGGTAACTCAGGTTTTAAGAACCTTGCATTCATGTCAATGGCTGTAATTGTCAGTTAAAATTTGCTTCTGGAATGAAGTAAATACCCCTGAATGTATAAAAATCCAAAGCTGGAGATAAGAAGTTGCTTAATATTGACTTTCATTCCAGAGGCTGGAAGAGGAACATAGTTTTTTTGTAATCTGTGCAAAGCTTTTATCCACCAAAAAGGACAGAAGAGCAGAGAGAAATGCAGAGATTGATGAATGAACAGGAGGAGAGAGAGGAGAACACACAGAAAATGAAGTGGTGAAGGTTATCACTTCCTATGGTTCCAGTTCTATGCATCAGATATTATGTTGCTTCTTCTAAGGGTACCTTCACAATTGCAGAGCGATGCAGATGTGAACACTATGGCCCTTCAGCCTTTTGCTGGCACCTGAGGGGAGCTTATGGGGCTCCCACAAACGTCTGATGAGAGAACTGCCAATTTTTGCAGGCAGACAGGAAAAGGACTAGGATGAGCTTTGTTCCACCTTTGCACTTCTTCTACAGAGCACAGTGAGATGTGTCCTTTTCAAAGGGTTCTTTTTGCCAGGGATATGAGGAAAACTGAAGCACTGATCTGCCCAGTGCTCAACCTGGCGAGCTGTCCTTACTGATCTTGATGTGCAGAACATAATCCCAGGGACGGCAGAGCTGAGACCTAGGGAAAACTGTTTAGCTTTGAGTCAGTAAGTTAAGACTGCAGCTGAAGTTTTCCACTGAAATTGCTGACCATTTTAGCACCATATTCAATAGAAGCAGTTTTTACCTTAATCTTTCTGAAAAGCCAACCACAGGCTCTTGTATCCTGTGCAGCAGTATCTGGCTGAAGTGCCATACGCTGTCCTGTGCTAACTAGATGACTGCAGGACTTATTGCTGATAGTCTTTTATCAAAAGACAGCCTCATTATTTACAAATGTCTGTGCCAGTGGATTTGAACATGAGATGTGAGTTGCCTTGCACCCTCAGTTCAGTCCTGCAATTTATTTCCTTTCGTAGCTCACCACACCTGTCTATTTTAACTGTCTCTATGGTTGAAACCCAGAACATGCTGAGGACCTCATTTTTTCTGTCCACAACCTCAGTTTTCCTCCTTCTTTCAGGTAGGTTCAAAGAAGTGAATGCAATTTTTTAACTTACTTACCTTGATGTAAAACAGGTTGTGCTCATTTTCTTTGTTAATAAGTTTGAGCTACTGACACCATAATACAGAAGCAATGGGGCTTTGTGCCCATGCAGGAGTCAGATTAATGTGTACACTAAAGCTATAACACAAAGGAACTTTCCTGTGAAGACAGGTCTTCTGAGAGCTCATGTGAGTGCCAGGTGTTATACTAGAGCAATGCTATCCCAGAATGATGGAGGCAAAAAAATCTCATTGGATTTTGCCGTAATGGAAAAGCAGATCTTTGGGGGTAGTTCAATCCCTTTACAGCTTTAATGTTAGAAGAACTTGTTCGTTTTGGCCTGTTACACTCGCTGGAAAACTCAGCTTCATTGTTAAAATATTGTAACTGAGGAAAAAAAAAAAAAGTGAGAGAGAGAGAAAGAGAGAAATGGAAAGATTGGATTTTCTTGATTACATAATTCTCTTCTAAAACAAACAAACCATTTTGCAGCTGAAAGGATTTATGTAGATACTTAATCCGGAGCTAATCACAATCTCTAAAAATGCAGCTTCCTGTAGCTGGCTTGCTATAATATCTAAAGTTTATAGAATTGGTGCAGCGAATGTGGGACCCTCAGAGAATCATATCATCTCAGTTCCTTCAGCTGAGAGAAGCAGCTTGCTTCTTTTTATGAGCTTCTCCTACCCCTTCATCTTCCCTTGATTACTGTTTTCTTGAAATTAGCTCCTTAAAATTCTTACAGCCAATCTCCTAGACCTCCCAGCTGACACATCCATCTTACATTGCTGTTCTCCTCCTTCATAAGAATTCACATAGAGCATGTGAAGTGCTTCACATTTTGTTTGCTAATAAAGACCATGGAGAGATGTTAAACCAATAGAATCTACCGTACAAGAAGACGGGTTGAAAAAGTGTAGACCGCCACATCCTTTCTTTGATTCATAACCCCAGCTCGCAGCCTGGCAATGTTTTTAAGCTTGATGTTCCTGAGAAGTGCAAGCAATAGAGGTGGAAATAGAAGGCACTGTGGTTTAATAGTGAATGCACCAGCTGCCAACATTACCAACAGCTCAACTCTGTGGCTTCAAACCATGCAGTGTCTTTGTGTGCATTTATTTCTCCATGTGTGGAAAAATGATGTCATTTTGCCTATTCCCCATCTCTCTCATGTTAATCCCCCCTCCAAGGTATTTCTGGTATTTTATTCAGTTTACTTTAGTAAATCTGTAACATGCAGACCTGCTTTAAATCTTGAACTACCATGGAGATGATGGGGTAATGCCTTGCAGTTTTTTTATCTTTTATTTAGGATTCCAGGGGAAGCATCTGGAAATCATTCTCTCTGCCATGCTCTTGTCTTTTCATTCAGTCTATTAATTAAATATTTCTTTATTTCATAATTTCAGGGTCTTTTTTTTTCTTGCTTCTCTCATCTAGACAAACTGAGAGAGATATTTAATTCATTGTCTCCTGCATATGTGCCGTTCTCTCATCTCTGAGATGTCTCTCAGGGAGTTCTTCCTTTTGAAAGCACTGGGCTTCTTTGTTGTCATTTCTGCAAACTTCTGTATTTACTGAATTTGCCACAGGTGATTATTTATTTAACCAGAAGGAAAAAAAAAATCATAAGCATCTGGGATTCTTTATTTGTACTTGTGTTTCTCTTCTCAGATCTGCAGTTTGTTAAGGCACGCTGTATGTGAGTATTTAACAATCGTTTTTCTCCTCGTGCAGTGCCTGTTTATGTGAGGAAAAATAGACACTGATTGCATGGTGTAGCTGATTAGTTAAATGAATGTTCCACAAGGCTAAGACGCTCTGGAGCTTTGTATCTTGGCCCTGCATACTGTTTATCTGCACATAACAAATAGTGGAGTGGTCTGTAGTCACACTTAGCAGAAATTGGCATAGCAAGTGCTGCTGGCTTACACCACCTAAAGAAATATTTACGCTGCTCGTAATGATGGATTTCGTCAAAATTCCAGATGCCACTAGCAGGGCAGATTGCAATGAGAACAGGATGAGCTGGGATCAATAGCATTTTGATTTCCTTAGGTCTGCAGTCCTGTAGCAAGCACGGCTTTCTTATTATTATTATTCGTTCAGAACCATGGCCAGCAGCCAGAGCGGTTCCATGCACAGCTCTGGGCTCTCTGAGGGATTAATTCGCGTCTCTTGGTTACTGACGATGGCATTCAGGTCTCTGGTGTGACTGTATAAATTCCCCGCAGGCCTGAAAAAAATGGAGAAATGACTCCCTCAGGACATTTGCCTAACCCAGAAATACAGCAGAGTCAGAAGCAACAAAAGAAAACAGATTCTGCCTTGTTCTAACAAAGTTTTGCCATTCCCTTGTCTCTGGGGATCTGGTATTCTCATTACCACTAAAGTGATGGTAGCAGTCACAGGCACAGATTGACTGGATGCATAGGCAGATACTCATTTATTCTTACAGATGAGACAAGTGCAGAGAGAGGAGACAGGGG
Organism: Oreortyx pictus; assembly: GCA_036925125.1. Lineage (NCBI taxonomy): Eukaryota > Metazoa > Chordata > Aves > Galliformes > Odontophoridae > Oreortyx > Oreortyx pictus. The sequence goes on along the minus strand of JAUPFR010000024.1, from coordinate 5,483,793 downwards.
GGAGCTGGCAGGGAAGATGCAATACTGCCATCCCCAACTGCTGCAACTTGAAGACTCGTCTTTAGAAGATGTTCCCGAGGTGCAATTAGGGAGGTAATTAAATAACCCTGTGAAAACCATCCTGGCAGCTAAGTCTGTGGTGGGCTAGGAACTGAAGAAGTGTTATACTGCTGTCCATGGCAGGGGGTAGGCATGAAAATGATGTTTCCATTTTTGCCATTACAGCAGTTTGTAATCTAATCATAGAATCATAGTATCATTATGGTTGGAAAGATCACTGAGATGCTCTAGACCAACCATCAGCCCATGCCTGTGATCTCTTTAAACCATGTCCATGCCACTGTGTTCTTGAAAACCTCCAGGAGCAGTGACTCCACCACCTCCTTGGGCAGCATTGCCACCCCTTCTCAGAAGCTGTTTCTCCTAATATCCAACCTGGGCCTCCCCAGTGCAACTTAATGCCATCAGGATTTATCCCATTGACAGGTTCTAGTCCTAGTATTGTTCCAATAATTTACTGCATTAAAATCCAGGTAGGTCTAAACTGTGTTGCCAAAAGTGCTGTTCATCCAAAGGATTTTACGTAAGATAACGTATTTGTCTAAGCTGAAATCTTGGCTTGATATTAACTCACAGTGAGCCTAGTATTTGCACCTTCCATTTAACTGTTCTACATAGCAATAGCAATGCGAGTGCAATTGCAGAAGGAGGCAGTGGGTTGGGCATATGCCATGCACACATATAACACCTGGAAGGCATGTGGAGCACATGCTGAATCTGCTGCTAATCCTGCTGCGTGCTTATCTGAAGCTAGCTCAGGGATTCACACTGCAGGCAGGCTCCAGCAGTACTGCAGATGAAGGTAGCAGGATAAACCAGTCACTAGCACTCATTTTTACACAGTAAGTGAGTGCAGAAGTCCACAGTGATCACATCCAATTGGAATAACTTCAAGGCATAGGCAGGACTGTTTGAATATGCTGGGTTGCTTCTTTGTCAGGGGACCTGAATACTCTGAATTGTGTAGCAATTATGAATATAATAGCTCGACAATGTTAAATATCATTAATGACTGATCTAAGGGAACTTGCAAATGACCATGTAGTTACACAGTGTTGGCAGCATAAATACCAATTAATGTTGTAACTGTAGCTGTTTGTACTTGGTAGATTATATCAGGGAATCCCACAGAGAGGGAAGGAGTGTCAAATGATCTAACACAGGAGAAAATAATAATGATAGTGATAATATGAAACTGATAATTAAGGAAATTGTGTGTCCTCCCTCTGTTACATCCACTAAAGTGATGCTCAGGAGTCGTATGCAGAAACCTGAACAATGGTATGTGTGTATCCATGTCTGTGTCCATTCATCTGTCCCTAACAAATCAAACAAGGCAAAGGAAGATGAAGAAATGGTGGTTTAGCTTAAGCTGCAGAGGTTTATATTCGTGGGGAAAGAAAAAGAGTGGGATTCTGGGTTTTGTTTTCTGTGATCTTTGCAGTAATTATCTACAGTATGCAAAACTTGGATTTGTTTTTACTGGATGCTGGAAAGTGCTCCAGTGCAAAGCTAGTTCTGGACTCACTCCAGAGCCCATACTGGCGGCCAGTGAGTGTCTGTCAAAGAGCACCAAAATGATGCACCAGCTCACCAGCGGCAGTGGAGAACTTGTATCTCTGTCTGATGTACTGGTCAGGAAGATGAAAAGGGGAGAAAACAGCCAGTTAGCCCGGGTTTGCTTCACAAGGAAGCTTGGGAAGAAGAGGTATTTCATTGCAGACAGAAGTTGCTGGTGCTGTTTTCTCCCTTTCTCTTGTCTGTAAGTGAGATCTGGAGGAACATAGAGAGCAAGGAACACAGATTGATAAAATGCCATCCTGATCTTTGGTCAGTACACTTGTTTCCAATTGGGAATGACAGCAGCAGCGGGTGCGCAGTGTATGTTCTGCTACAGAGTACTCATTGTAATGGTAAGAAGCCAAATTTCTCTAATATTTGCATCAGCATGAAAGTGAAGTAATCCGAGTGAAATCATGGCACTTATCCTGGTTTTATACCAATATCAAAGTAAGTAAAATCTGTCTGATTTATGCAAAGAGCCTTCTTTGCTGTAATGATTAAAACAGCCCTGCACTGCAGCTTCCTTCTTACAGGCTTAAGGATTCCCTCCTTTTCTTTAGTATAGGGTTTGAAGGTCTCATTTCTCAGCCCAGTGGTAAATGCTCTGACTTTTTCTCTACAGAGACTGGGATTCTTGATTTTGTGTATGTAGGTGTTGCTCCGTCCTGTGACATCATGGAGGCAAACCACGTCTTAAGAAGTCCTGTCCCAAAACACCCACCCTCCCTTCTTCGTGCCAATGTCTGAACCAATTGTCCATCAAGCAAATTAGTTTCAGGTGAATATTGGCAGCAAAAAGCATGTTGTAGGGTGGAGTCAAAAGGCCTGGATGGGTAGATGCAGATTCAAGTGCAAATGAGAGATGGAAAGAAGTTTTGAATTGAGTGACTAGGACATGAGCATGGGAGAGCAGCACAAAGGAGCAGCATAGGAAACACTGTGGTCCCCAAGTGTGTCAGTCTCACACAGAGGTGACAGCTGTCAAGGCAGATGACATCCTGATGAATTGTCATCCGCATTGATAGAGGCCTAAACTCTGCTTATTGTGGAATATTTTTGTTTTAATGGTACACCGCATTTTTTTTTCTGTTTTCCAGAGTTGGTCTAAATTCTGATCTCTGCTAGATGCTGTTAGTGATTTCCATTGAAATCAAAAAGCCTTGTACACCTCTTCGGAAGCATGGTTGGCCATAGGTCCATTGGTATCTCTGGAGCTGGTTCTCTCTGAGTAGATTGGGAAGGATTCTATAGGCACAAATGCTTTCAAGAACAGGGGGTGAGCAGATAACCTGCACAATGCACCCTTGCACAGCCTCTCATTAGTGTATCCTACCAGTCTGAATCATCTATTATTCCTTCCCCTTCACCATTCTCCTTCATGGAGCGTTGTTGAACTGTGATAGCCACTAATTCAAAAAGACATATCTGTATCTCTGCTTTACTGCAGTAAAGCTGTTTTTTGCTGAGTATTTATATAACTTTGTTGTTATTCTCACTCCACAGGATCAGGATGGGGACAGGAAATGGTCAGGTCTTTGCAGGAGCTGTCCCCTGGTGAAAGGGCACAACTCACATGTTATGGAGGAGGCAGGGACTGGAGACAGGAAGGAAATCTGCTGATATTTAACATTGCTGCTCCGTGGCCATTTGGCAAACACCAGTGAAGGTCTCTTGCATCCTCCAAGAGGAGGAAGTCATTTTACAGTAGGGGAAACAGAGGCAGGGGGATAGCAGCGTTTTTCAAACAGTACTCAGTTTTGGATGTCTCCGTTTCTTCAAAAATGGCCCAGGTTTGTCAGACTGAGATCCTGGATGTTGTCAGTAGAAAGCCAGAAACAGAACCCAGGAGGGCAGGCTGCCTGAACCGGGAGCACAGAGTCAGATCCCAAAGCAGCTGGAGGTATAATCCCTACATCAAAGGCAGGAAGGGATGAGCAGCTGGGGTACAGGCAGAAATAGTTAATGGAAGAAAATATTCACCTAACCTTTAATTATTTAGAGGCAGAATTAATTTTGCAGTTCCTCTGGCAGGTTTCTCTGGTGATTAGGGCATTGGCAATGAGTCTTTCCCAGCAACCTGGCTATCGATCAGTCTCTCTGAAGGCTAAAGTGTCACTGGGATGTTGGAGATATCCATGTCTCAGAGCAGAAGCTTAGCGAGGCAGAGTTTATCCGTGCTCTTAAACTATGTTTTTCTTTCTTTCCTTGCCCTCCTTTCAGAGAGATGATAAAAATAAAGACATATAAACTCAAGAAGAAAGAATAATGGCTTCATCCTGCTGAGGGACTGTATTTTGAGGGTTTGGCTGGTTTTCATCGTAAGTGTTGCTGTCTTGAAGAAATTTTTTTTATCATCTAAACCCTGGCTGGATTAAATTGCCAAATCCCATTAGATTCCTTGAGATTTACAGCAGAGGTTGAATGCAGCATTTCCCTGTGTCCCACTAGGCCTGCAATGCCACCCAAACATCTGCCATCCCTGGAGGCACAGAGCAGCATTGAGGGATCATCTCTAATCCTTCACCCATTGTGCAAAGGGCTGAGAATCTGCAGGGGTCACTTGATCCCACCCAGGGCACGAGAAAGGAGGCTCTGGCCTCACTTGGAGAGGGTAAATCTTTCTGCGTGAAGCCCAGCTCAGAGAGGCAGGGTAGCAGAGTGTTTGAAAAAGGAATGAATTTTGGGCAGCTCTTTGCAAGGTTTGTTTGCAATAGCTTTCCACCTTCTTGCTTTCTTCTCCTGCGTGCACCTTTAAAGGCTTGGGAGCAATGGGGAGAGCTGATATGTAGCAGTCTAACTGAGCCATCACAAAGCCAGCTCCATTCCATTCCCTCTTTACTCTTTCTCTGGCTTGACTCTTCTGCTTTGTATGTCTGAAATGAACAGAGATGAAGCGAAGTGAATTACAGCCTCTCCTGTTTCATGCTGGAGACCTAGAGGGAGAGTTAAGTCTCACTGTCGCTGGTTCACAGTTTGTGATTGCTGCAGCACAGCCTTTCTCCAGCAAGTGCTAGTGCAGAACCCTTCTTCCCCATTCAAAACCTGCTTTGCAGGCAGCATCTTTCTCCTTTCTGCTCTGACTGTCCCCATGCTATGTACGCTTTTCCTCTCCCAATTGTTCAGTGTTCCCTGAGAACTCCAGCAGTGCATAGGACCATACCAGGAGTCCAGATGTGATAAGTGAACTAACACTTACATACCTCCTCACTCAGAGGGAACTTGATCACAGAAACACAGAATCAGAGTTGCAGGGGTCCAACCAAGTCCAGCCACCCCTGCTAAAGCAGGCTCCCTACAGTAGGTTGCACAGGAAGGTGTCAGTGGGAACTCAAAGGAAATTTTGCCCAAATTCCAGAGAATATAACACTAAAGAAGAAAATAACAGTGGCATTCACTTTGATGAGGCTTTTTTTCCCCAGGATACAGGTGTAGCTTGCATTGCAATTGTAAGGTAGACACACAACATCCACTGCCCCCCTGGGATGAGATGTTGAGGCTTCTGCCTCTCTGTGTTGTTTATAGAAATTGGGAATTCTGCCTGGAGCCAGGCAGCATCAGGAAACCACTGCACGCTGGGTCTGCATGGAGGACACCCACCAAGCATGTCTCCTCGTGCTCTTTGCTGGTTGAGAAATTGTTCTATCCTTAAGTTTTAGTCCTTCCCATACAGAAGCTTCCAACTGGTACAGCTCATTCTTCCTGCTTAGCTAAATGTATTTTCAAACACCAGCCTGGAACTTAGCGGATAGTAATTACACTTTGACATTAATATTTAAACCACAAACACAGTTAACACACTAATACCATCCCCATAGGCTACTGCTCATTTAAGTTTCATCCTTATGAGACTTAATTATTGTCAGGGATGAATCCTAAAAGGTAAGAAATATTACAACTGGAAGACTAAGCATTCCTTTGATTTTTAGAGCTACAGGATTTGGGCACAGAGTGTGGAAAGAGCCTTGGCTGTGGTGGTAACACTCATGTTGCCACTGAAATCGGGTGAGTTTTTAAATCCTAAAGTCTGTTTTTTAGCAGCTCTTGAGATTTCTTTACACTTACACTTTTACCGAGGCCTCAGCTGCTGTGGCTTTGCAGAACTTGCATGTCATTTCCCCTGTTGTACAGATGGGGAAACAGCTGTTTTTTAAGGGCCTGACCCAAGGCAGCATCAGGGCCCTGCAGTCTTCACCTTCCCCTCTCTGGAAAAAAAAGTGTCTGAGCTGGTGATAGCAGCAAGTGTCTGATGTTTCAAGCTTGCCACTTAGCTATTCTTCAAGGTATCTCTCCAGTATAACCTCTTTATAGACCTTTTATACTGAAGGACCCTGGGATCACACATTTTCAGATGGGTTTTTGCAGCTGCAGCTCGGTTCCGAGAACGCGAAGAGCCGTTCTGCAGTTTTAGATGCTTTTTGGCGTTCTGAATCACACTTTATTGTTTGCAGTACAATAGGGCAATCTGTTATAGAAACACTGGTTAAAAAGTTACATTTTCAAATGGTGTAACTCGACAGGCATCAGGAGAGAGGGCAAGGAGGGGAATTGGGCTCAATACCGCTGAGCTGATCCTCTGCTGAAAATGAGTCTTCTCAGCTCCTCTCTGGATGCCTCTTGTCTCACGCTTCTGGAGGGATATCGTGAATTCCCAGAGGTCTGATCACAACTGCTCTCTGTTTGGAAATGGATGGTGTTGCACCGGACCCAAGTTTGCTCAAAACTTTTGCAGTTCTTGGCAGTCCCTGGGCTCAGCCTCGCATGCATTTCAGCCCTGAGGCTGCACTCCAACACAAATGAGCTTTTCTATTTTGAGATGCCGCTATTTACAATTTGCACAAACTGTAAAAAAAAGTCCTGTAAAACTCTACCAGGAATTTGAATTTATTTTTATGTTCCTGCCTCCTTCCCCTTCTCTCTTGACTTCCCTTTCTTATCTCTGTGTGTGCTGGTACTGTAGTAGTGGTACTGTGTGTGGTGGGAGCCCCAAACCTCATGGAAAGAGAGGAATGCTTTGACATGCATCTTTTGATTAATTACTATTTTTTTCATAGTCTCAAAGCCTTTAATGAAGGGCAGTGCAGACACTGCCACCTGGGTCCAAGGAAAGGCAAGTCTGCTGCCATCTGCTCCCTCAGCCTAAAACTAATGAGTGCATTAACTTCCAAAGAGAGATTCATAAACTTCCACTGCCTGAGGACACTACGAGCTGTTGATGTTTAAAGAGTAGCCTCCAAAGATTGCTTAGCCAACTGTGCCCCATTTTATGGAGTGAAACCCATCAGAAAGCTCCCATTACTCACAAAAAGGCATGTGAATTTCTGGGGGTGATAGCTGTGTTACAGTAGATTAAATCCATCATTTAGATTGCTCAGTAAGCAAGGCTAGCAAGCTCACTCCTACCACTCTGGCAGAGGATTTGAAAAATAATAAACACAGGCACTGTGGATGTGAGGTCCATGTGCTCCTGCATGAGTGCACAGTGCGTAGGATGCTGGAGCACCAGAGTGACCGTGTGTTGATGTCACTGATGACCCAAGGAGCAGCAAAATTAGGAGGGCACCAAGGACTCACACAAGGAAGTGATTCTCTAGAGCAGAACAGAAGTCGCTAATCCTGTCCTGCTTCCACTTCAACCACTGTGAAAAGCTTTTTTCCATACGGCCGAAGTCCTGCATTAATTTTCTCGGTATCCTCCTAGTTAAATTAGATTTGTCCTCCCTTTGAGTGTGTAATTATTCTCTATTTAACATGCAAGTGCAATGTATTAGATGAGGAGCTTTGATTTGTAGAAGGAGGCACTGACGTTTGTTCTGTGTTTAAATTCAAGGGCAGACTGCCTGTGGACTGAGATACAAGCTGAGAGTCATTGGAGTCCCCATGGAGGCTGACACTGAGGGCCTGAATCAGTGTGTGCTTGCCCCCATAAACTGATGGCATAAATCCAGATTATTGCACGGGTGACTCAGATTTCTTTGATTTTAACCCACGTTGTTTGGGTGGGGAACAGAGTGATGTCCTGCTCTGAATGTCACAGCTTGCTTTGCCTTCTATCTCAGCTGAATGCCAATCCAAACTGCGTAATGGGCATTTGTTTGCTCGTTGTTAAACACCAAGCCTTGACACTTTCCAAGTGGCTCTTTGGAGTTTTAGCCATGTGAATGCCATGAAGGAACACAGCAGTCATGGTGTACATTTTCCAGCACAAATTTATCCTGGGGCTTCCTGGGGTGCAGCTATTGGGAATCGTTCTGCTTTTTGGCAGCTGCCAGTTGGGGAAGGGTGTGCAATGCACAGCTTTCAGAGCGTGGTCTACTGGCCCCTTATTTGTTAACCAGCTGTGCCAAGGCAGATGTCTGCAAAGCAGTCGTGTAATATTGGAGATGATGGTGACCCAGTGCTGGTTAGTATATAGGAATTTTGGAAAGCGACAGAGCCTATAAAGATGAAGATGATAAAGCTCAGTTTAAATCTCATTTTGGAAGAGACATGACACCATTTCTGAAGGGCAGAGGTTAGGTTTTTTCCTTCAGATGAAGGTGTTTAGTGCTTTAAAGAAAATATTGAGTGTATTTTCTCAGAGCTGATCTTCCATCCCCAGTTGAGAGGCGCCCTGGGAATACTGATGATCAGACCAACTCAATGAGGGGCCCAGTTCTGTCATAGCACCTGACTCCATCTATTTGTTTTGACATAAAACCCTACTGACAACTGTGAGATGGACTTACCAAGAGATATTAAAGAATAAAAGTTGAAGAATGCTCATCAACAATTACTTTCACTGCTTTCAGTAATGGAACAATGAGTAATTTTGCATGCAAGACCAGTTACACAGAGATGAATTTGGCCTACAGCTTTAATTGCTTTAATTTTTCGTGACGTCTCTGTACATTTTTCTCTTCAAAATCTGTTTTTCTTCACACCATTTGCAAAGTGAGATTGGCCACGACACAGAATGAGAACTCAGGACTTTTAGGAGTAGCCTGATGGGGTGTTTATCCTTTCATTTCAAAGGCACACCGGATAGGACTACTTTTCTGTTTCTCCTTCTGTAATTCCCCCCTTTTCCTGCTTCCTTTTGCCTCTTCTTGCCAACTATAACAGTAAAGTTGTGCCGTAGCTGAGATGTTTGTGGCCAAGTTGTAACACAGGAGTAAGCTTTCTGAGCCACAGCATGAAATAGAAAATCCCAGAGGAAAGAATATAGGGAGTTAAGATGGAAGTGCTGATACGACCTTAACTCTAGTGTCATCCACAGCAGCGCTTTAATTTATTCAATCAATTTCAGGGCCCTTAGGCTGGAAAAGGATAACGCTGGGATATTAAATCTGTCCCTCTCGCCAATCTGTCACCAGTGTGTCAGAACACATTGATTCTTCTAGTCCTGCTTTTATTAACTGTCTCCTCGATGTGGCCTCTCAGTCTATCACACACTAACCTGCGATTGCTGGCTGAGTGCGAGACCCCTGGAAAACCTCTGGGTTCTCTGCTGACCCCATTTTTTAGCACTGTCAGTGCAGATGGGATGCCCGCGTGTCATTCATCCCAGTGTACCTGGGAGCTGCCGGGGAAGACTAGATTGGAAGTCTAATTTGTCTTCACTGAGACTGGTGATAAGCACATCAGAAGGAAAGATGCACTGTGCCTAACTAACTGCTGCAAATCCCGTGGCATGAGGGAGCGTGGCCTGAGGGATGTTCCTCCCAGGTCCCAGTTGATGACCTGCAGGACAGAGCTGGTCACCCTCCTGTTTTGTCTGCAGCTTAGTTAGCTTAATTGCATGTGCCATTCCAGCAGATGGCATTTCCAACCTGCAGCAGTGTTGGGCCCTGGGGTCATTGCAGAGGAGCTCATTAAAGAGGTTAGGATTGGAGGCAGTGCTCTAGTGACCGTGCTTCTGTTGAGTCGTGATCTCCAGGGGTATGGGCCTGGAAAAGAGCACAATAAGAACCCTGAACTTCAGGAGAATCAGCTTTCATTTGTTTGATGGAATCTCCTGGAGGGCTGTCCTTAGGGATATAGGAAGGGAACAGAGCTGGCAGCTCTTTAAGGACACCTTTCTGAGAGCAAAAGAGCTCTCCATTCCCCAGCAGAAGAAATCAAGCAGAGGAGGCAGGAAACCATCATGGCTGGGCGAGGACCTGATGGTCAGACTAAGGGAAATGAAGGAGCTGCCCTGAGCTGTGGGTGCCCCATCCCTGGAGGTGCACAAGTCTGGGCTGGATGAGGTCCTTGGCAACCTGATCTGCTAGGAGGCACCTTGCCCATGGCATTGGAGCTGAATGGGCTTTAAGGTCTCTTCCAACCCAGCCATTCTGCGAGACACAGTTCAGCACTGAAGAGCAGGCATTTCCCTCTGTGGCTAAGACTCCAAGCTCCTGACGGTGGCCTTACTCTGTCCTCTGGTCCCAGTAGCACAGTGAAGCACATGCTCATGGACATCAGCACGCTTTAGGGACAGTTCCAGTATTTTTAACATTGCAAAGCCAGGCACTGTAGGTGAGATTTTTTGAAAAACTGTGAGTTTTTGCAGCTCCTGAAAATTGTACTGTAAAGAGAGTTACTTTTTCCCTCTGGAGTCTGCATAATTGAGACACATCTCTTTCTTGATTTATTTGCCTGTAAAAGTCCAGATGCTTTTAGCACTATTTCTTTTCCCTGTGGTGTGAACAAATATTTAGCAGCAACTCCTCACCTTAATTTCATTAATTATCTGCTGGGTCTGGAAAGCTCTGAAATAACGTCTGAATTTAAAAGAAATTTCGCAAGTAAAATAAGCACCAAGTGCTTCTTTTTTCAAAAGGTCTTTTTCTCCCTTTGCTCTGAATCTGATTTTAATTCCCTCTCCTTCACCTTCCAAGGACATTCAAGTTACTTTGTTCTCCTCTCAGTTGGAGAAGAACAGGTAATTGAGTTCCATTACCATGTGCAACATGGTCTGATTCAGGGTTTCTCACCCCTACGAGTAAACAATGAAATAAAGTCCCTAATTCACCCAAGTGATTTTTCTTTTGCAATGATTACTCACCACGCCTAACTGCGAATATCAGGTTGGAAAGAAGCAACCAGAAGAAGCCATCTTGTTTTACTGTACACATCTTAGCACAAATAATATACAGAATGAGAGAAGTGGGGAATAAACAGGTCTTCCTGAAACGATGCTATTGAGGCTGCAGGCTGCTGTTAGCTGAAGTTCTGGCTAGAGACCCAAGAGTAGCTGAGAAATCAAAGTATTTTTTTCTAGAGAAGTCCAACAGGTATCCTTTTTTGTTCAGGGCTCTGCTGGGTTTCCAGTTAGGAAAGTTGTTGGCTATCACAGCAAATCAATCTCTTGCACATAAAATATCACTGTAAACAGGGAACACATATCTCATCTTGTCATTCTCTCTTCTGGGACAAACAGGCAGATCAGAAATTTCAGAAGAATGCAATATGTCTCGCGGAGAATAGATCGATGTGCTTATTTATGGGTAAGAGCAGAGTGAAGACTTGGTGTAAAGGGGTGACAGCTGCTATCAAATGCTTTCCAAATCTTATTAAGTATGCTGTACTGAAGAGGGGAGAAGGATCTGTAAGGAAAGGGATGAGGTAGTCAGAGAAAGGAAGGAACATAGATTTAATTGAGAAAGTTGTCTTCTTTTCACTCCTGAGAGCAGTGTGATAACGTGTGAAGATGTGGTAGATCGGTGTGTTAGTGAGTTGAAGTGAGAAAACTCACTTTTGTAGGAAATACTTTAAGATAGGATTTCAAGCACTGTGGGCATGGAGAGCACCTGTAAAGGGTAATTACACAGAGGAAGGATAGCAATCTCAGAACAGGGAGAAATCACTACAGGAGCACTGTGCCATCACTTCCAGATCCTTCAGAATAATTCAGCACCTGTCTCATCCTCATTCCTGAATGTATTTGTTGGTCTGTATCTATTTTTTTTACCTGCATCTCATTTTTTCATGGGCATAATGGGGTTATTTGGGGCTGTGGGCGTGCTGACACTGAGAGACTTCAGTGGAACGAGGTGTTTGAGGTTGCTTGGTTGGAAGTTGCTTCCAAACTTGGTGCCTCTGTCAAGCTGGGTGTTGCAGCAGTCGTTGCAGTCATAAATTGTAGAATCACAGAATCCAGACAACTGAGAGCAACACATGTTTCTGAAGAAGTACATTGCATGAGGACATAATGCAACTCAGATGGAAGAAATCAGGGCTAAATCTGATTCTGAGCCTTGAAGTGAGAGAAGAATACACGGAATGGAAGAGAAGGGTGTAGTCCCATAAATACCACAGCAGGAACCCATTAGTGTATATCCACAGCCTAGGACGTGTTCCTAATTGTCCCTCATCTGAACAGCTGCAGCCTCAAATTGAATTGCCTAGTTAGGTCATCTCTGCGTCTCCTAATCATGTGTGACATTAAACACTTATTCAATGAAACTCTTTTCTCCAGCGCTAATTATTAAGCATGAAAAGTTGATATTGAGCGGGGCCATTGAGCCAAGACAATTCAATAACTAGCAGGGAGGAGAGATTATTTCAATAATATAAGTTTGCTAGAGCCAGATGGAGTTCCCAAGATGCACCAGGACAGTATGATACATGAGATTGTCCTCTGGCTTGTGTTGACAACTCTAACTGTGCTATTAAAAAGCCATCAACGAACTGGAGTGAGGAGCAGTGAGATAGAAGACAATGAGGGGGAAATTGAGGGCATTTCAAACAAAATGTGGGTGAGTGGTGGATGTGAAACACGGAGAGGCATGGCTGGGAGGCTCCACTTTCTCCTGTGATGTTCAGGGAGAGAGATAAAAGAAAAAACTGTATTTCTACAGCATAAACGGGAAGCCACAATATGACCTGTTTTCATATTCAGGCTTGTCCACTCTGAATTTCTACTGAAAGACCTTTGCATACCATCCCAAATTTAACAGAAGAGAAGGAAAAGCTTCATGTTCGTGCTAGCAAAACCCTTCAAGTGTCAGTCTTCCCTTTCCACTTGGAGGCTGTGGTTGGTAGACCTGTGCCAATGCATCCAGGACCACACGAAGGCAACACAGCTCTGTGCCCCTGCTTTGTTCTCCACCCTTCATGGGAACTTTCACTTGTCCCCTCTGCCCTGGGATGCTGCTAACAGCCTCTGCAGGGATGGAAATGCCATCCTGCAAGAAGTCGGGTGGTATATGACATCCAATTATCCAAACAGAATATAATGTAATTTCACCCATGGGCAGCGCTGAAAGGAATGAATTTCCTCTGAGTGTGATGTATGAAGCCGCCTCTGCTATCTCTGTTTGCTGAGCCTCTTGCTTCATTCCTAGCTCCCTGGCAAATCTCTAAAGCTCAGAAGACTCTGGAGCACAGCACGTTTCACAGCTGAAGAACTAAGATAAACCAGAGACATAGCAGCTTGTTGTTTAAATCCCAGAGCAAACAGAGGGAAATTAATGGGTCTATCTATATCCCCCCCTTTCACTCTCCTGTTTGTATTTTCGCTTCTTGTTTTCTCTCCTCTTTCCTTTTCCTTTTGTTCTCTTCCTTCTTTGTTTCTTGTTATGATAAACGTGATTCTTGTCATGGTGGCATTCAGCCTCAGAGGTTTTGCTTTACATCAGGGGAATGGTGAGGATGAGGCAGGGCTGTTTGGGGGATCTAGGAACTTGCATGTACCTCCTTGCTTTCCCCAGGGGTGAGGTGCTGGCTGGGAGTGCCGTGGGCATGGAACATGTTCCCCAGGGCAGTGGGCACAGCCCTGAGCTGCCAGAGCTTAGGCAGCTTTGGGGCATCGCTCCATGGTTTGAATTTTGGGAGGTGATGTGCAGAGCCAAAGCTTGGACTTGGCAATCCCTTCCAACTCAGGATGTTCTGTGATTCTGTGTTTCTGTGACTGCATCGTCAGGTTCCAACAGCCCAGAAACCATCTGGCCTCATGTTTTAGCTTTTACTGCTGGATGCAGGAGCCCAGGTGTGCTGCCTCCACTTGTGCTGAGAGCCTGCCTGCACAGAGCACCTTGCCTCTGCTTCTGAGTTAGAAACACACAGCAAAACATTTCCCTGAATGTACGCTATCCCAGGCAGCTTTGAGAAGGCTAAGCAAAGATCTGGATCCTATTAGCACACTACTCTGAGCGTCTAAAGCTTCTCTCTTAGAAAATTGTCCAGGTGTAAGCAGCAGATTGTGCCATGATTAAGGAATCACAGGTATGAGAAAGGGAAGGGAAGGGAAGGGAAGGGAAGGGAAGGGAAGGGAAGGGAAGGGAAGGGAAGGGGGAAGGGGGAAGGAAAGAAGGAAAGAAGGAAAGAAGGAAAGAAGGAAAGAAGGAAAGAAGGAAAGAAGGAAAGAAGGAAAGAAGGAAAGAAGGAAAGAAGGAAAGAAGGAAAGAAGGAAAGAAGGAAAGAAGGAAAGAAGGAAAGAAGGAAAGAAGGAAAAGGGAAAGGAAGGGGAAAAGGGAAAGGGAAAAAGGAAAAGGGAATGGAAGGGAAGGGAAAGGGAAAGAAAAGCTGGGTGCTGGCCCAGGGATTGCTGAGGAATTCCACCTGTCAAAACTAGCTCAGGTGTGGCACATCTTCTGCCTTTCCTGGTGAGCTTGTCGTGACAGAATGAAATCAGTGGGGCTGGTTGAATTTAGACTTCTTGATGCCCTGTGCCTTACATGAAGCTTTAGGGTGTTTTGCAAGATTTTGTCACTTTTATGAGCTGAAAGTGGAGTCAGTAATGACTTATTTTGGATGTGTACTGATTTAGCTAAGTCCAACTATGGGATTACCAGCTCACAACAGGGTGATGGGATGCCTAATCCAGAACTGTGCCCCTGGAAAAGGACAGTTACACAGACTTCAGAGGGAAACATCAAACATACACTGCACAGCATTCATACAAAACAAGGCATGCAAGCAGAGAACCGAGGGCTGTTTGCAGGACACTCTCAGTGTGAAATCACTTTGGTGAAAGCTCTGTGGCTGTGTCTCCTCTCAGGCATCTTTTCTGCTTGGCACTACCTCTGACTGGCTGTAAAGCCCTGCAGTGGGTTATTGGTAGCTCCTTCCCTTCTGAAGGGTTGGGATAGAGCAGTGGAAGACTCCTCTTTGCAGCACTGGTGGTAGGGAGAGCTGTGTGAACGAAGCACCGAGCACTGCCCTGCACAGTCAGAAAGCATGAAAGCAAAAGTTGTGTCAATCCTTCTGGGCCAGGCTGTGATACATCCTTTAATTGTAAGATCACACACCATCTCCTGCATCGCGCGATGCATCAAATGGTGTGCTCCGCAAGCTCCAGCTGTATTCTCCTAAGCCCCTGCCTTCATGTTTATTTAAAAGAGCTGGCTGTGAAGCCTGTTAAAAATACATCCAATGGAAAATGACAGCAAATGGTGATGAGAGCATGTGTGCTGAATGTAAGGGAAACCCCTTCCCTATGGGAAAGGCACAGGGAGGATTCAGGAGGAACAGCCCTGCCACCCTTTTTATTGTTTCTTTCTGTTTAAGGTAAATACCAACCTGTTGCTTGGGGCTTCTTTGGCCTTTTGAAGTGGTGGTGCCTATTTGATCTTCCATTTGAAAGGACATTGTCTGGTTTGGTATGTGTGTGTCTTCTCTGCTTCCTTGCTGTGCCTTTGTCAGGAGTATAATTTAGGACTAATTAGTTCTCAGCTCTCAGGCCTCACAAAGGAACATCAGCACGTGGTGGATTCTATTTGCTAAAGCCTTCATGAAATGGGAACACAACCCTCTTTCATCTTATTGTGCAAATAATTAGAATAACTTAGCCAGAGTCCCCTAGGATGCAGTTTGTGCTTAAAGCACTTCCCTTTAGTGGCTGGCTGCTTTGGCAGGGAGGGCACAGGAGAGCTGGAGAGGCTGAGATCTCCTGTCCATAGGGGCTGCCAATCTTTTATCTGTGTCTCTGGGACTCTGGTTAGATATTAGGAGGAAATTCTTCACTCAAAGAGTGGTGAGACCCTGGCAGTGCTGCCCAGAGCTGCAGGTGCCCCATCCCTGGAGGTGCCTGTGGCCGTGGATGGGGCCCTGAGCAGCCTGAGCTGCTGGGGGTACCCAGCCCACAGGAGGGGGTTGGAACTTGATGACCTTTAAGACCTTTTCCAACCCAACCATTCTATGATTCTATATAGGCTTGAAGTAGATGGATGACGGATGTTGTGCGTGAATGCAGTAAATCCCCTAACAAGTCTTCCAGCTTTATAGACACATGCACTGTTCTGGGCCCTTTCTGTCACACCCTCAGACCACAGGTGGTTGTGGGTCACCCATCAGCTCCATACAGTGGAGGGGGAACGTGGCAGGCTCAGTGGCACAACCATTGGCTCTGGAGTGGCTTAGCATCTTTGAGCCCAGTGGAGTTCACTAGTAAAGGTAACACCACCTCTCTCAAACAGTTCTGCTTGCTGCAAAGTTGAATCCTATTTATGTCCATAGAGATCAAGATCTCTGATATCTTTTTTTTTTTCCTTTTTTTTTCTTGACATCTTGTCACAGAAGAGCTGAAATGTTTCACATCACTGGGATTTCAACCTTTCACAGTCCTTCCGCTGTCAGTAATGTAATCCCTTCACGCATATTCAATTGCTGCCTTGGGTGATAATTTCCTTACTTTTAATGTATACGCACATAGAGGTTGAGTTACAGTTGCTGTGGGAACCCTAACTTTGAGCTTTATGATTTAAAAAGAAGAAAAAGTGTATTTATAGACTCTATTTATTTTGCTTATGAATCCACATGTTAATATTGATGCAGTGGAGGAAGAAAGAAAAACAAACTTCTACACAGAAAGCATAACATTGAATATACTGATCTGTTTATCTTCCTTTCTGTGAAGTTCTCCTAACAGGCAGAATCCCCACAGTAGAAAGGGGAAAATTACAAACTAGAAAGCAGACAAGGGGGAAGAAAGACAGTAGCAGAGAGCTGAGAGGTTAAATTGAGATGCTGAGAGTTCAAATATGCCTTTACCAGCCACAGATCACAATGCGCAGGGAACTCTACATGAAGCTAGCCCATAATTTGAGGTACTGAGATTGACAGACATCATTGTGGGCTATTTGAATCACTCTGTTGCCAAACAGGGGAGCTTGTAGGGAAACAAAGCAGAGAAACCGAAAATCTGTAGGGCAGGCTGCCTGGGGAGGTGGTGGAGTCACTGTCGCTGGTGGTGGTCAAGAAACATGGAGATGTGGTGCTTAGGTCCACAGTTGGTGGGCATGGTGGGGATGGGTTGGGGTTTGATTGGTGATCTTAGTGGTCTTTCCAACCTTAATATTCTTAGGGTTGGTGTCAGGTGGTGTAAAGCAGGAGTGATGAGGGAGAGCCAGGCTGTGCAGTGTACTACATTGGTGCTCACTTCCCAGAAGTGGCCAACGCTGTGTCCCAGTCACCAGCTAAGTGTGATGCAGGATGCTGAAGTGTGTTCTATACGAGCCAGTACCTTCACAGCATGGCTACTGCTTTTTTTTTTCCCTTTCAATTTCTCCTTAATTTTGAAAAATACAAACTCTATCCTTCTCCCAGCCCACAGTCACTCTTTCACTGGTCGCTGCCGACAGTGGTTTAATTTGTTATTGATTTTTACTGAGGTGGTGTCCATAATGGAAGCAAAGCAGCCTAAATCATAAGTCGCTTTTGAAAATTGCGGCCAGCCTCATCCCAGCCTGGGAAGAATGTGATTAAAACTGATTGGAAAGACAAAATCAATCAGTCCCCTTCAGAAAGCTGTTTGGGTGCACAAAAATAAAAAGCAAACATTAGCAATATTAAAATCAGATTCTTTCAAAAGCTTCAGCTGGGCTTCTATGTGGCAGAAATAGCTTTGTTTCCTAAATACAGAGCAGGGATCTATTTCCACAGCAGACAGTGGTGGCTGAGGAGAAGTCATTCTGGTGTGTCAGATAAATAACACGTGTTCCTAACATTATTTTGCACTCTGAAACCCACACAAGTCCTAACAGCCTCCAGGGCAATATATCTAGAGAGCAGGCTATAGATTTAACATTTTAGCTCCTGGATAGCTACTATGAAAGAGATATTAAATGGGCGCTCTGATGGATCAGTGGGCTCTTGGCTGGGCTCTGACACCATGCTGGGGAAGGCACTCCACTTCCTCGAATTGTTGAATACCCCAGGATGGAAGGGACCCACAAGGATCATCAAGTCCAATGCCTGATTCCACATAGGAGCACCCAAAAATCAGACCATATGCCTGAGAACACCACTTCAGTGGTATGTGCATAGAACACCATGTTCCTAGGAGCAAAGGATGGGGATATCTATAGATGTAACCTCAGAGCAAGTTCTGGGCAGCAGTGAAGCTACCCAGTGAAGAGAAGCAGTGAAGGACCAGACACAGGCAAGCATTCTGTGATTTACCTGGTGCTGCAAAGGTTCTGAAGGTGTTTCAAGAGCTTCCCCTTCATGGAGCATAAAATCAGATACATTTTGAAGAAACTCAAAAAGACAGAAACCATTGGGACAGGTTGCCTAGAGAGGTGATGGGTGCCCCATCCCTGCAGACCCCCAAGGTCAGGACAGAGGGGCTCTGAGCGCTGGTGGAGCTGTGAGTGCCCCTGCTTGTTATAGAGGGGTTGGACCAGATGACCTTTAAGGGTTCCTTCCAACTCTTCTCCAACCTTAATCATTTTATGATTCTATGACATGGTTAGTAGGCACGGTGGGGATGGGTTGATGGTTGGACTAGGTGATCTTGGTGGCCTTTTGCAACCCTCATCATTCTGTGTGTTGTGGAATGTTGACAGCAAGTGACAGCAGCAAGTGAGATCCAGCAGCATCTCTCCATCTCCTCCTGTAAGCCTTGGCCAGTGCCATTTCTGTTCTTGCTTGTCAAATATGCTAGTTCTGCATTTCCATTACATCAATTACAGCCACGGCAAATATTTGATTTCAGTGAAACGTGAAAGGAAAGGAAGCTGTTGTTCCTTTGTGGCTCAGGGTGGGCTGGATGTGCGTTGGAGGAAAGGAGATGTGGAAAGGTGGGGAAGCAGCTCGCACTGTTTGTGGATGAAGTGGCATGAATATGTATGAGACTGTAATTGGCTCCCACGCGTAACCAAGGTGCCTCAAGGCCCAGGTGTCCTGGCTAATTGTTGTAGACAATTAATAACTTAGATTCTGCTAATTCCATATCGTGCTGTGCGACTCATTACAGAAGCAGAGAGTGAAAATCTCTGCAGAAGCTGCTTGGAAATATGGAGTGTTTAGGGAGCCAGGCTCAGGGGCAGAGAAGGTCACAGGTGGGCTGTCACTGCTCTTGGATGAAACAGCAGCAGAGAGTGGTCATAAATCACAGCCACAGCAGTGGACAGTGGCACTCCGTCTCCCTGTCACCCAGTTTTGGAGTCACGGTGATGGAGAGCTCTACCCCTCATTCTCTTGCTTCTCCCTAGAAGCTCCTACTTTACTTTTCTTCTTTTCCTTCCCTTATTTTTTCCCCAGAGTTTCATGCTAGATGTAAGGAAGTTCTCACCCTGCAGTGTTTCTGTCTATCCTGCACAAAACCTTCAGCAGAGATTATGGGAACCAGTGCTGTACTCCATCTGTCCAATTCGGTTCTACCATTTTTTATGCCCTCAGCGCCTTCACTCCTGAGAGTTTTGCCTCTGAGGGCTGAAAGGGTCTCCATGTCCCATGGATTGATGCCAGAGCTTGGATTACAAAGGGGACTGTGGGAGAGATCCTGGATGCCCTGCTTTGAGGCAATCACGTCACTCACACCGGATGGTTTAAGGGATCCAAGTAACAACATTTCTAAAATGTAACTGCAGGGAAAAATGGGAAATAATTATAAATGAATGAATGTAACAGACTGCTGATGGGCACTGGTGGACCTTTAATCTCTGGACTTTATTAAAGTAAACACATCCACACCACCCACCGGCTCTGGCCATCCTCACTGCTCTGCCATCTGTTGCAGGAGGGCTGGGTGGACGGCATTTCCATAATTTGCAGTATGTCCTCATGCGAAGCACAGTCAGAGGACTGCTGCTAGATTTTGGTCTTGTAGCTGTGAGGAGGTGAAGCTGGCTTTTTGCTACAGGGAGGAGATCCGGGCAGCTTCACATCGAACTCTCTGTCTTTTGAGTCTCAGAATTTGCTAAACTTTGACGGAATTGTATAAAACTCTCCTCGTTTTTCCCCAGGGACAATACATCTCCAAAACCTCCCATGCTCTGAAACTTCAACAAAACAATTCTCTGCCACTAGCAAAGGCAGTCTGGGAAGCAAAATAAACAAGTAAAACCCAAGCCACACACGCTGCCTGAGCTTAATGCAAATAAATCACAGAAGTATTAAGTTCAGTCCTAAATCTCCCTCTCCATCTTTCTGTTTTTCACACTGTCTGTTTCTTGCTGACAAATATTTTATCAGTCCACCAGTCTGGGTTTATCTATGGTTCAGCTTTTTCCCTATCACTGTGTTTTGCCTGTTTGTGTTTGTAAATAGGGGCATGCCACCAGATGCAATTACAAATGGTATTGCTCCAGCCACACCTCCCAAAGGACATATTTCTTCCTTTGTCATGGAATATCCCAAGTTGGAAGGGACCCGTAAGGATCATTGAGTCCAACTCCTGGGGCTGAACGGCATTGATTTATAACACCTATGAGGCTGGCTTGGATTTCCCCCAACACTTAATTTTTTGATTCCAGAGGAGTGACATTAACATTAACAGGAAAAATACCTGATACAAATGTGTGGAATTGGAGTGACATCTTCTCTTGCATTAATCACTAGACCAGAATGTGTGCTGGGTTTGTACGCTGGAACGTTTCCCACATACTGCTCATGGTGATTTACACCAGGAGAGAAAGCTCTTGCTTTCCAGGAATCGTTTTCTACTCTAGGGACTTCTGACCTAGAGCCTTCCTGGGAATTTTTCTGTTCTCTATGAATTTCTTGAGCACCTTGCCTTTCTTTTTCTTTCTTATGCCTGGGAATCTTTTCTGTTTTATAGAAATTTTTGATTTTCAGTAGTTCTCTCTCCCATTTCTGCAAACTCTCTTGGTTGTCCAGTAGATAGAGATAGGCAGCATTTCATGGTGTTTCTGAACTCGTAGTAGGTATGCACCCTCAATTCAGTGTGTGAATGGTTTATTTTGATTTTGTCATCCTCTTTTGATGCTCCACAGGTAGATGTGAGCAAGAAAAGTTGAGCAATTGAGGAGGGGTTCTACATGTTCCTGGGCTCAAAGAGGAAACCAGCTCCATAGCAAAAGAAAAGAGACAGAAAAGCCAGGAACAGGAATGGGAATGGGAATAGGAATAGAAAATGGGAATAGGATGAGGAATCAAAATGGGAAAATAGGAAAAGGGAATAGGATGAGGAATGGGAATAGGAACTGGGATAAGAATAGGAATGGGAATTGGAATAGGAACGGAAATTGGAGTAGGATTTAGAATGGGAATAGGAATGGGAAATGGGAATAGGATGAGGAGTGAGAATAGGAATGGGAATAGGAACGGGGATAAGAATAGGATGGGAATGGAAACAGAGATAGGAATAACAATAGGAACAGAAATAGGAATAGGAATAGCAACAGAAATAAGAATAGGAATAGCAATCAGAATAGAAAAAGCAATAGGAATAGCAATAGCAATACCAAATTTTGAACAGCATCCACCAGAGAAAGACGATTTAGAACAGGGCAGCATGATCCCAATTCATCGGTCCCTGGAGGGAGACACCTGCTACATTTATTCTGCTGGTTTCCACCTCGGAATAACCTGTAATGTGTAACGTCACCAGGAGCATAGGCTTGGCCTCATCCCTTTCCCTCCCTCCGTCCTCTGATGAGGGCACTGAGCTGAAAGAAAGGATGTCGTCTTCAGGGTTGCAGAGGGAGTCAGTGGCAGAGCTAGCTGGGGACAAGCCTTGGGTCTTCTCCAGTCCCTGGCCTGCATCCACTGTGCATTCATGGGCACAAAGTAGCTCTGCAAATCCCGCATTCATTACAAGACAATAAAGCTTTGCTGTATGGGCCTTTTTTCTCAATGTCTCTCAAAAACCCAAGGCTGATTTGCATTTTCAAACCACCACTTCCAGCTCAGGAAAACACTATTCAGTAGTTCCCAGAGCTCAGGAGTAAAGATTCTCTCTCTTCTTCTCATCTGCCTACAATATATTTCTGTCCATATTGTGCAATGCTTATTTCTAATGTTTGTGTTGTGAATATTCTTGGCATCCTGGGACTTCGAGGAGGGCAAGCACGGGGAGGCACAGCACCCTAAAATCCACACTCGTTGCATGGAGGGCAGAGGTGTCGGGGTGAGGATGCTCACTTGGTTCGGATGCAAGCTGCAGGGTACTAATACAGCCTGCAAGCTAAAAACTGCATTAAACAGAGCAACTTCCAGCCTGCAGCTGAGCCCCCAGCCCCAGCCAGGCTCCAGCACTGCTGTGCATGACCGGGGCACGCTTCCCTCTGGCTGCTGTGGCTGCGGGCTCCAGGCTCACTGCTGTTCAGATGGTGCCATCTGGCTCTCGTGAAATATACAGAAAGCGTTATCCAATAACAGAGGGGGCCGGCTGGCTGCGTGCCCTCACCGCTGTGCTCGGAGGGGAAGGGATTGTTTCTGCATCTGGGAAATATTTAACATAATTTTTTGAGTGCTTGTGTAAGAAATATTGGGCTAGCAGCTTGAAAGCAGGTCTTACCCAGCGGCAGCTAGGAGCTGTTTTGTTGTTTGGTTCGGAGCTGAGGTTTGTGAACACGTGGCCCACAGAAACAATTAGAAATGTGGCTCTGTTAGGTCAGTGGATGGTCGGGAAATGCACTTCCCCTAGTGGTCTGTCCAGCCCGATGTGTGGGTTAGGAAAGATGGGGAAGAAAAGGAAGGGCAGGAAGGCACCGGGAAACAAATGGCACAACTTCCAAGAGGACAGAAAAGAGCCTCGCCCCATCCACTTCACACCCATCCTTTATATACTCATACACTTTGCTCACATCCCCTCTCAGCCTTCTCTTCCCCGTGCTGAACAGCTCCGGGGCTCTCAGCCTGTCCTCATTCAGGAGATGCTCCGAGTTCTGATTATCTCTGCAGCCCTCTGCTGGGCTCTCCCCAGCAGTTCCCAGTCTGCCTTGAACTGGGGAGCCCAGCACTGGGCCCAGTGCTCCAGAAGTGGCCTCACCAGGGCAGAGCAGAGGAGAGGAGAACCCCCCTCAGAGCTTGCCACGCTCTGTGCGTTGCACCTCAGGGTCCCATTGGCCTTCCTGGCCAGCAGGGCATGCTGCTTGTCAACTGTTGGTCAACCATTGGTCATTAAGAACACCATTGGCCTCCTTGGCCATGAGGGCACACTGCGGGTTCATGGTCACCCTACTGATCATCAAGACACCCAGGTCCTTCTCTGCAGAGCTTCTTTCCAGCAGCACAGCCCCTGACCTGTACTGAGGCATGTGGTTGCCTTCCACACCCCACCTCTCCCAGATTGGAGCTGGGTTGCTGCCCAGTCCTCCACCCTGTATGGCCATACGCAGGCACAAAGTGCCTTCATGCAATCAGGCAGTGATAGACCTTGTGGAAGCTGAAAGCCCCCAGATAAAATTTACAAGGCCTGAGAGAGCCTGCCTGGCATTATTTAATGCTTTAGTAATGAGCACCTGAGCAGGAAAGATTGCCTGGGTAGTTTTATTCTGCATAGATGAGCAGTCAGAATTTCAAAGAGGGGTCATAAATACAAGCACATGGAATGGAATGGCGGTGGCTGATGTTGGTGTGGAAGGCAGCACTGAAGGAATGAGAAGGTCAGAAAGCGCAAATACAGGGGAAGATGTTTTCCTTCCATTTCCCAGCCCCAAAAGGTGAGAAATGTATCTACAGTTCGGTACAGTTTGTGTTTATATGCACAGATACTGTTGCTCACGTGCACTCCTAACGTGTGCCTGAGTAAAACACATTCAGTGTGGCTGATGTAAACTGGTAATGAACCATTTCTTCATATTAACACGAGTTGTTTTGCTGAGCACATCCACGGGGAAGTGGTCATGGTTGGGAACTGATGCTCTGAGCACCGAGGGGCAGGGAGGGAAGTGTGAAGGATCTGCACCTCTGGGTAATGCATTGGTACAGGCTGCCCAGGGAGGTGGTGGGGTCCCCATCCCTGGAGGTGTTTGGGATCCATGGAGATGTGGCACTGAGGTCAGCAGGCACGGTGGGGATGAGTTGGGGTTGTGCTGGATGGTTTTAGAGGTCTTTTCCAACCTTAATGATTCTGTGGTTCTATGAGGGGAGCGGGAGCTGTGCTACTGTTTGTGTTCCCAGGCTGCTACCTCCCTGCTAGCTCCTGCTCTTTGCTGGCTCTGCTGTGTGATTGATTGAGCCCTGTCCCTCACACCACTGCCAAAGTTACAAAAGTGATTTTTCCCCTTGCTGTACGCTTGCAGCTTCCAACAAAACTGCTAACCCATCACCATCACCTCCTCTGCAGAAACCTCCGTCATTGGCAGATATGCACTAAGCTGGTGGAATGCAATTTTACTCCAAGAGCCTCATTAAATTTGTATTCCTTGGAGCCTACAAAGAAGATGATGGCCTGGCTTTGTCTGCCTGGCTTCCTGTCCCCATTGGGTGATGCATCAGAAGGAACACGATGACACCAGCCCCGGCCGCCTGCCTGCAGACACTCAGTGATGGACGCTTTGTACTGTGCTATGCCCTATTTGTTGTTTAATGGGCAAATCTGCCTAAAAAGTGGGGTGGGAGATATCCTAGGCACAGTCAAATAAGCACAAATATTGGGCAGAACACCCTCAGGTCAGCTCTGTAATACAGCCTGATTAAAAGCCATTCCCATCAGGCTGCTGTTGAGCAATTTGCCCACATAATGGGAGCCACGCTGGTTTAAGATCACTGCATGGAACAGGGCAAGGATGGGGGAACTGGTACTCAGCTCTTCTCTCCCTTTCTCCAAAACCAGTGTGAGGCACAGGGCATGCAATAAATAAATGCAAAAGTGTCGTTTCCAGCAGTCATTAGAGACCTCCTGTCAGCACAGAGCAAAGCCCCTGTAGTCGGGGATGTCTTTATCAAGGACTCCTCAGTACAGGAGGGACATGGACCTGTAGCGGGTCCAGAGGAGGACCACAGTAATGCTCCGAGGGATGGAACAGCTCCCTGCGAGGACAGGATGAGAGCTGGGGCTGTGCCACTGGAGGAGAGAAGGCTGAGAGCAGCCTGACTGTATCTGAAGGGGCTGTAAGAAAAAGGGCACAGACTCTGAGTCTGTGGTGATGGGTTGGGGGAGATGGATTCCAGCTAAAAGAGGAACGATTCAGGTGGATATAAGGAAGAAGGACGGTGAGGTGCTGGCACAGGGTGCTGCAGACAGCCAAGCTCAGGCTGGAGGGGCTGTGAGCACCGATGGAGCTGTGGGCGTCCCTGCTCAGTGCAATGGGGTTGGACCTGATGGCCTTTAGGGTCTCTTCCAACTCAAACCACGTTATGGTTCTGTGACCGCGCTCCTGAAAACCAAGGCAGAGGTCTGTGGTCAGTCGTAGGACCAGCTGTGCAGATTCCCAGCCGTGCTAGCAGCAAGCCTATATTATAAAAAGATTTTCTCCACAGCCTTCAGCTTGCCCCCTCCTGTTTAACGCCTCCTATCGAACGCTGCTGCACAGCTCCGCCTCGGAACGCCGTTATCCCACCGGGAGAGCATCCTGGAGCCGCGCTACATCCCACACCTCAAGACGCACAGCGGGGCCCCGCAGCACCGCCTGCCACAACTTCCCAACACTTCGACGGTCGAGATTCCCTCCTCCCGACGTAACCTCACCCGCCCCTTCCGCGGGATCCGGGCATCCCACGGAGCCGCTCACCCGGGGCTCGTCCTCCTCGGCTCCGGTGCGGGGCGGGGGGGGGTGGGGGGGGGGGGGCACGGGGCAGGGTTTATAGCGCGGCCGCAGCTCCGCCCGCAGCCCGGAGGGGCGACAGCGGCACCGCGCACCGAGCTCCGCGGGAACCGCAGCGCAGCGCCGGGGGCTGACGGCCGAGCCCCCATCCCCCCCCCCCCCCCCCCCCCCCCGCCGGCACACACCCGGGGACCTGAGGACCGCGATCGGAACGCGGAGGAGAGAAAAGAGACGGCGGCGGCGGAGTGAGGGCTGCGGGCGGGAGGGAGCGCGCTGCCGGGGAGAGCGGCCCCGCGGCGGCGGAGGTGAGTGAGTGCGGGGCGGGGGGAGCGCGGAGCTGCGGGTGGGGGGCCGAGGGGGTCCGTTCCGCCCGCAGGCTGTGGGGCAGGCGGTGCTTTCTCGCAGTCGCTCCTCTCCCCTTTTCCTCCTCTTCCTCAGTTCACTTCCCCTCCCCCCCCCCCCCCCCACCCCCCCATTATTATTTTTTTTTTTTTCCCAGCTCAATCCCTCAGCTGTGTGTGTGTTCAGCCGACTCTCTCCCTGCGAGCTCGGCAGAGTTCATGAATATGCACAAAGGAAAGCGTTTCCCGGGAGGCTGCCTCCACGATGCGCCGTTCTTCTCCCGGGGGAGGGGGGAAAGTTGGGTGCCAGCACCCCGTATCCCCGGCCCACCGGAGGGGCGGCCCCATCCCCGCGTTCCTATGGGCTCGGGGGTGTCAGTGGGTCCGCTCACTCCCCACCTCTCCCAGCAGCTGCTGTCCAACGTCCAGGAGATGTATGGTGCAGGGGGGCCCTTCTGTTTCGTACCGACTCGTGGCAGAACGGGTTTTTCCTGCCTAAAAAGCCCGGGTCGCTTGGTGGGGGCACCGCATTGCTTAGCGGCTGTCCCCACTGCATCCCACTCCTGCGGCCCTTTGTGTTCCAGGTGCTCTCCAAAGTCACCCGTCAAAATAAAAACGAAAACAAGCAAAAAACAGAGAACCCGGAGAAAACACAGCCATGGTGTTGTGGATCCGGTGCTCTGCCGGCCAGCCCCTGCTGACCCTCATCGGTCAGCACATCCCCAGAATGAGCAGGGCCACAGGGCAGGGCGCTGAGATGTCTGAAAGCGTGCTGAGTGCTTGGGAAGGGGTGGGAGATGGGGGGAGGACAGAGTGGGGGCACATCCTCCATCCACATCGTGTGCTGCTTGCACTCTTGTGCTGGTTAGCAGCCTGAGCTCGTGCAGCTGTCGAGATGGCATCGCCCGGTGGGGTTTCATTCCTTTAATCAGGGGCTGCGTGCCCTCCTCGTGGTGCAGGGTGAGATGGCAGGGTGGGATGAGGAGCTGTGCCTCGGGAAGGGAGCACTGCTGCAGTTCCAGTGGCAGGATAAACACAGAGCCGTGCTGCCCGCACAGCCACACGTGTACACGCTGAGCTGCTGCCAGAAAAGCTCTGGGATTTTTTCTCGTTGTTTTGTTTTCTTAAACAAATTCAAAGGAAAATGTGGGTGAGCTTTTGAAACCAGTTCTCTATCCTCAGCGGCAGAACTTTGCTCAGGGGACCCTTCTCCCTGCCCAGCCACCTAGTGAAGTGTTGATAAAGATATTATCCGCAGCATCGGCTTCCTTTGATTGCTCTTTTCAGCTGTGTGTCTGGATGGAAACCTAGCAACACAATAACCGTATTGAAGGGAGACGTTTCAATAGCTGCACTTCTTTTATCACGTCGGGCGCATCTTCAGAGGTTAGCGTCATCAAGTCGGTCTCTTTACCCCTTTGGAGCCTGAGAGTTTGATGGGGCCCTGAGCCTGGAATAAAACAGCCATGAGCTAGTGAGAACGACAACAAAGGTGGAATAGAAATGTGTAATGCGGTGAAACATCCATCTGTCCATCCCCCTTTTCTTCCTGCTGCCCCTGCGAACACCTGCTGTATTCCCATGGGAAGTGCTCTGCTCAGAAGGGAGGGTACCCATGTAATAGTTCTCAAGGAGAAAGCAGCCATCGGTGTTTGCTTCACCTCAGCGTACGCGGGGGAATCCAAAGGACAGACGGCCCGGAGCAATGCGCAGCAGCAGCAGTACGGGGTGTGAGAACCTTTGGGAAGCAGCCGTGTGCCAGCCACCCATTGGGGAACGTTGTCTCAGTGTTTGCAGCATACGGGGCCAAATCCATCCTTGGGTTAAAAAAAAACAAAACACAAGAAAACCGAAAGTCTGCCTCTGGATTTGGTTCACTGGCACTGTGCTGGTGTTCTTCTGACAGACGCCCTTATTGTGCTGCCTCCATGCAGCGCTGGAGTTAGGCACTGTCACGTGGAACCAGGGGGACAGCACCTGTGTGATCAGGTTGGGTAATGGGGGAGATTTCTTCTCTAGAAGAGCAGTCAGGCACTGGCACAGCTGCACGGGAAGGTGGGGGGGTCACCGTCCCTCGTGGTGCTCAAGGAACGTGGAGGTGTGGCACTGAGGGACGCAGGCAGTGAGGTTTGGCCTTGGGCATCTCAGGGGTCTTTTCCAACCTTCATGATGGGGAGGAGCCTGAAATGAGGGGTTTCACACTGAAGTCTCACTGTTTGGGGAGCAAACATTTGCTAGGTGCCAACATTTCTCTTAATACCCACTGTTTCCATGGCTGCTCCTCCCAAGATCTTGTGCCTGCTACGCATTAATGAATTAAACATCACAAACGCCTTTGTCAGGCCGAGAGGAAAAGTGCCCGTGCTCCGAGACAACTTTGAGAGCTCCGCATCTGTCATTTCTGCACTGTCAACAAGAAGTGCTCGTAACGTGCCACCGTTCGGGCTGTGCTGGTGGTCTCTGGGATGGGTGTATGTGGGACTGTATGGAGTGCAGTGAGACTTGGCACTGCAGGAGGGTGCAGACACGGCGTTACCACCTCACATCCCCAAAAAGCGTGGGGTCTCTCAAATCCTCCCGTGATGCCAGCGCTCTGAGATAAGAGCTGCTGGAGCAGGGCTTGCCTACAAGTGCTCAGTGAGTGAGCTTGGCTGAAGCTGGAGAGGGATCGGAGTTCATACCTTGATGGCATTTGGGAAGTCTGGATAAGCAGTGATTGTGAATTCTGAAGTTTGAGCAGGTCCTGCTGCGCGTCCCCAGGCTCTGGGCGATGTCGCCACGATCTCTGCATACCAACGTGCAGTAAATCCGGGCCCAGCACTCTTTAGCACAGAGTATTTAGCATACCGTTGGTTTAATCCTCTAATCTTACCCAGCACTGACATAAACGAGGACTGAACAGATTAACTCTGCGTGGTAGGGGTAGCATATTTCTCTGTGCCTCTGCATTTCCAGGGACGTGGTGATGTTGCTGTCCCTGGAGGTGTTCACCAGCCTGGAGGTGGGCAGTGGGCACGGTGGGGTTGGGGTTGGGCTGGATGATCTTGGAGGTCTTTTCCAACCTTCTTGACACTCCATAGTGGCAGTGGTGCTGTTGCTTGGGGTGGGACTGCAGAATGGGAGCAGCAGGGTGGGGGCTTGGGGCAGTGGGAGTCCCAGGGCTGGCACAGCACTGCGGTGACAAGCAGCCTGCACGTTCCTTGCGCTGTCACAGAGAGCTGGATGTGCCCTCTGCCTCCCTCCTCTCACTGCTCTGTGTCTGTAGGGCCAACTGCAGCCCCCCCCCGAGGTGTGTGCATCTCTTTGAGTCCATGCCCAGGGGCTGGGGAGCGTGCTTCCAGACCTCGTGATGAAGCCCAGCGATGAAATATGAGTTTCCAGCTCTCCCTCACATCTCCCCTGTGATGCCACGGAACAGGCCATCTCTTTAGATGATGGATTTCGCACAGATTTACTCAAGTTCATTCATCTTGATGCAGCTCTAGCAGGGTGAATTCTCTCTGAGTTGTGGCCTTACTGATGTCTTTTCTAAGGGCTGGATCCTGCTTCATTCCTTCCGCGGAGCACCTGATTTCATGAATAGCTGCACTGCATTCAGTGAGGCCGTTAAGGAGTGCTGTGGTGCCTGTGACTCAGACTAATGTAAGTCAATTTAAAGGACAGATGAAGCGCAGTGTGAGTATGGATTGCCATGTCTGGCCCTTAATGAATAATTCAGGAGCGGCACGAGAGTTAAGAGCTTCATCCAGCTGTAGGTGAAGTCAGCAACAGGCTCCCCGCTGACCCCAGCCCATAATACATCCCGGTTTGTGGTTAGCTGACTTTAACCAGTCCTACCCCCAGCCTGGTTCAGCACCTGGCAGAACATCACTTCAGGCCCCGCTGCCCATCACGCTGTCATTAGCTGTCCTCTGCAGCCCCAGGACAGACGTTTTCTGACATCTCAACGCTGCCTCTGAGTCATACTTCTGTAGTATTGAAAAACAGGAGAGATCCATCACTGGAGTACAACGCCATCAGAAACATGGATGGTGAGAATGAGTTTGGCAAGGCATGTTGCAAAGATGAAATAGATGTTGGGCAGGGATGATGGGACAAGGGGAAATGGGTCAGGATGAGGGGATAATTTTTCAAATGGAAGATTTAGAGTAGATAGAAAAGAATTACAAAATGGGCAGTGAGGCGCTGTCACAGGCTGCCCAGAGAGGGGGTGCAGACCCCCAGGCTCAGGCTGGAGGGGCTGAGAGCACTGCTGGAGCTGTGGGTGTCCCTGCTCAGTGCAATGGGGTTGGACCTGATGGCCTTTAGGGCCCCTTCCAACTGAAACCATTCTGTGGTTCTGAGATGCTATCCTTTTACAAGAGCTTGGGTTTTGCTGCAGCTGGATCTCCGCGCTTCACTTTGGGTCCATTTGTGCCCTCTCTGCCATGGCTGCTGCAGTCTGCCTCCATGGGGGTGCTGCACTGCCTGCCCAGATGGCTGCAGCCTTCAGCACCTGACCCTTTTTTCCTGTTTTGAGTTCTCTCTGCTCGCTGGGGGAAGCAGTTTGGGGAACAAGGCTGGGATGCTTTCCCTGCCATCTGCCTTAAGGCAGCAGGCTGCAAGCTGGCACAGTTAATTCCCTGTCTTTGCCAAGCTCTGTTAATAGAGAACGGCTCCTCCTGAATAGAAGGCAGTTCTCGTTACATAAATAGCAGAGGAGGGGGAGAGGCCAATGTGTTTGTGGGGGGTGAAAGACATACTGGCAGTCGTCTGGTTTTTAGGCTGCTGCTGGTCTTGACTATCTGCTTCTATATGTGGGAGTATAACAGGTGAGCATTATTTACTTTGTGCCTGGACTTCAGGCTGGGGATGTTAGTGCTTCATTGTCTGCGATCTCACTCCCCCTGTGTACATGAGATCCTGGGATCTGCCTGCTGAGCTGACCGTGTGGGTGAACTGGAAAGATGCACGGAGGAAAAGGATCTGGGGGTGATAGCTGACAGGTGGCTGAACACGAGCCTACAGTGTGCCCAGGTGGCCAAGAGGGCATCCTGCCTTGTGGTCAGGCACTGGCACAGGATGCCCACGGAGGTGGTGGAGTCACCGTCCTTGGAGGTGTTCAGGGACCATGGAGATGTGGCACTGAGGGATGTGGTCAGTGGGTACAGTGGGGCGGGTTGGGGTTGGACCCAGCAGCAGAGAAGGGAGTTCATGTGTCAGAGTAACTGAGCTTTGCCGAGCGTTAAGTCCTTTACGCTTCGCGATGTGGAGCATGGGAGGCACTGGGGAGCCTGGTTATTATCACAAGGGTCTGGGAGGAATTGGGTCTTGTTTTTGCTCTGCCGCTAATGACTTTGAGCAGATCTGGAAGGTCACGCAGTAAAAATGGCTCTGAGTTTTGGACACGCCATTTGTCAGTGCTTGCTGGAGCTGTTGGGTGCCATTGCTGCTCCCCCAGGGCCAGTTAAACCCAAGAGCCATTCAGCAATGTTAGCTGTGACTTGCCTGGTCTGTATTTAGCTTCTGTTAAAGTCAGCAAAACTTGTGGCTCAATTCCAGCAGAACTGGAGCTAGACAGCAGAGCCTAGCTTAATTCATTGGTAAACTTGCATATAATCCGCCCTATTTCCCCAGAGGAATGAGGGAATTGGATCTGATAGGTGTTTGCAAAGGGTTTATGCAGGCTCCAACAAAAGCTGGTATGATGCACAAATGCAAAGCGCTCTTTGCTCCTAGGGGGATGTGCTATATGTTGACTTGTTTCTTGGCTCTGTTTTGTGCCCAGGAGCTGAGAATGAATTGCTTGTGCGTGCTGTATTAAGGTCTGTGGAAACCATTTATAAAAAAAAAAATAGTTATAATAATAAAAAAAATCCTAATCCTCTCTGCTGCTTGGGTACTGCTGAACGTGCAGTGCGCTTGATTCCTTGAATTGAATCGTTTGTCTTTTTGTTCCCCTTTTTAACAAGGCAAATGAATTCCTGCAGAAGACAGGGCTGCAAACTCAGATCGAATATAGCCCGAAGTTGCGTTGTGAGCCTGGCACAGCCCTGCCTCCTGCTTGGAAATCAAATTGGGCAAACGCTGTCCTCACATGTCCCCTGCCACCGTGCCCTGCATCCCTCCCGTTTGCACTCCAACCAACAACTCAAGCGCCAAGTCCCATCTCTCGGCCAATTTTTATGGCTGAGTTGAAATGGAGAGGTAGACAGGCCCACGGGAGCGTGAAAGTGACTCAATAAAACAGTGGGCTCCATTTAAACAGAGGGTGGTGAGCCTGGACAACGTAGACAGCAGCTTATTTTGAAAGCTAAATCTCTGTTGCTGGAAAGCTTGGGGTGGTTCTCGGACTGTGCAGGGAGATGCTCGTTCTGGTGCACGCTGCCAACACATCACAGGTTCCTAACCGAAGGCCCAAGCATGGCAAACTGTGGCTTTGCAAGACACCCTGAGCACTTCTCAGTGCCTCCAACTCCTCTGTATGTCTGATAATTGATGTACTTGTGCACAGAGGAAACACAGCAACGTCGCAGGGAGCTGTAAAACACCGTCCTGTGACAAGGATGAGCAAGATTCATCTGCAAGTAAATGTTTTGTCCCCCGTGGCACTACTTAAATTGAAAATGAGAAGCTTTGTTCCTCTAAGTCTGCTGCACAGAGCCAGCTGGTTGGTGGGGGTTGCCCAGCAGTGATGTTGTTGGGTTCGTAGTACACATTTCTATGGAAGTGGTATTGACCTTATTTAGATTCCAGGAACAAGGAGCTCCTCTGCAAGTGGCAGAGACAGATTAAGACTGTGATGACATTCCCTTTACAGTCATCTTGCTGTTTCTTGTATTTCTCTCTTCTCTCGCGTAGCGATGCATTGTAGGGGAAGTCATTCCTTCGGGATCCAGATCTTGCACACACGAGGCCAAACCATCCTGCGCGTGCACCACCTGCCTACATCCCCACCAGCTCTGCTCTGCATTTCATTCCTCTGACTCATCTGGGAAGTGGCTGCAGGGAGTTTGCTCCCTTCCTCAGCCAACTAGGTCTGCTTTCCAAAGAGCCGGGTGCAGTTCCACTCCAGCATGGGGCAGCAGAGCTGAGTCCCTGGAAATCACAAGAGCAGACTGTGTTTACTTGTGGAGAGGGATGCCAGAAGGCTCTGGGACAAAGCATATCACAAAAGGATGGAAGGTTGGGTTTCAGCCCGTAATGTACAAGCCCTTCAGAAGCAAGTGATGTGACTTGCAGTGGGAAAGCTAGAAAAATCTGTTGTCAGTCCGTGAATCCTCCCTGCATTTTTGTTTCAGTGCTGGAACTGCAGGACTTGATCCTGTAATTAGCACAAGTAACATCTCAGCCTATGGATGAAAAGCGTGGGATGCAGTAAGGAACAGGGAGCCATCTCCTGAAACGTTTTCCAGGTGGCAGTCCCGCAGTAGCCTTTGGGCTGCATGGTTGCCCTTCGCAAACCTAAGCTCCTGCAGCTCACGTGGCTGTTACCCCCTCGGCTCCTGATGGCACAGAGGGAATAGGGGTGAACTGCCTGTAGGCATGGGACCTGTGAACTGCATCCTGTAGGCATGGCTTTGCTGGCAGCAGTATTCCCCTTCATTGCTCAGGGACTAACAGCTCTTTGTTGTGGTTCCTGCCTGTGTTAGGAAGCATCCTGGACTCTCCCTGAGATTAATGTGTCATTAAAGCCTGTTTGCTTATTCCAAGAGCCGGCCCCCTCCTCTGCTAGCAGTCTGCAGGACTGTGCTCATTGAGCTGTGGTAGCGTTTAATGTGAGTTTCTGCATGGCTGCTGCAGCTGGCAGCAAGCTTTAAGCCTTTGTACCGGCAGGGGATCTGCTGACGTGCTGCTCAGGCACAGAGGCATCCCCTCCCATCTCCCCTCAGGAAGTTTTCCCACTTACGATCACCCAGGTCCTGCCTGGGAACGTGCAGCTGTGGCACTCAGAGCCTTTCCAGTCTGTGGGTTTTGCGTTTCCACTTCCAGATTCCACTGATCCTGAGAAGATGCAGAGGAGGGCAAATTTATCTAATTCCAGAAGCACCAGGTTTCCATGGGAGGGGAGAAGCAAGCTGCATGAGTTTCAGGGAGAGAGAAGAAGGGGGAGTAGGAAAGATGTATGCCTGATGAGATCCAACCTTCTGAGCCCCTTCTGTGCAGGACTGACATTGCCATGGGTGACAGCAGAGCAAGGTTTGCTGCAGTTGCTTCCACCCAGCTTGCCAGGATGAGCTGGACCCATGTCCATGTGATCTTTAAGGTTCCTTCCAACCCAAGCCAGTCTGTGATTCTGTTATCGCTCATCCCTCTTTCATGCTTCTATGTGGAAAGCTGTGCTTAAGAACCAAATGCGGCTGAAATGCCATAGTGCTGTGTTCCCACCACAGATGGTAGACCTTACAGCCTTGCTGGGGTGAATCTGGCAGTTCTTGAGGTCAGTAAATTGTGGCACTGAAAAGGCAAGACCTGGGATCCATCAAAGTGAGGTGTCCCACCCATCTGGCTGACCTCCTTCTGCCTGTACCTCCAGAGCACAGGGCAGAGCCAGGCACTCAGGTGGAGGAAAGCATTCCTCATGATGTGTTCTTTTAACCTTAACTGTACTATTTGTGTTGGAGTGACAAGAAGTGGAAGTGAAATGGCTGTTCTATAGTTGGCAAGAAGGACTGGCAGCGCAGAATCATTAAGTTTGGAAGAGACCACGAAGATCACAGCCCAACTCACCATGCCCACTGACCACGTCCCTCAGTGCCACATCTCCACAGTTCTTGAGCACTTCAGGGACAGTGACCCCACCACCTCCCTGGGCTGCCTGTGCCAGGGCATCACCACTTCAGAGAAGAAATAGTTTGTGACATTCAACCTGAACCTTCCCTGGTGAGATTTAAGGCCTTCGCTTCTCCTTTTGTCAGTGTTACCCAAGAGAAGCAACCAGCACACCTCTGGTTTGCATTTTGAAGTTACCTTTTCTTACTGCTGTTCACACAACCAGGTCTCCTCAGCACACACCGCTGCTTTGGCTGCTGGCAAGAAAGTGCTCCACGTGAACAGTGAGAAGGAAACTGCTCTCCTCCTTCTCGAGGGTGCACTAGCAGCTTACGGGGAGGCTCAGTAGAGGGCCCTTCGGGAAAGAGCACTGGGGTTAGTGCCGGGAACACAGCGTGCACACTATTCATACTATTGCTGGGGGCTGCAGATGGAGCAGAGCGCACAGCCAGCCCTTGTCTTCGTGCTTCCTCCCGCTGCAGGGATCAGGGTCAGAGCTGGGAGCCATGCAGCTGAGCACAGAGCAGTGCCAGCACTCGTGGTGATGTGAGCTGGGGAGCCTGGAATGATGAGTGCCTGGCAGGGGCTGGCAGCAGGACAGCAGCGCGGGGAAGCTCGAGGAGAGCAGCATGCGGGCTTTGAGGGTGGCAGCTTATTCCAGAGGATTGGGAGCTCATGATTGCTCCCTGTGGCCTGGGAGTCACAGAATTATTAAGGTTGGAAAGAAATCACTAAGATCATCCAGTCCAACCACCAGCCCATCCCCACCGTGCTCACTAACCCTGTCTCAGTGCCACAGACTGAGTGATGCTCCCTGGGATGACGACACAAGGCCCTGCTCGTGACAACCATCTGTATTTAATGATCTGTGGTGGCTTTGTTACCAACACAGGTGCTCAGTGGTAGGCACAGGAGCATAGGAATCCATCCCCCTTTAACGAGACAGTTAACATGGGCTGCAGCCCAATGCAATCCAGAGTGCTTTGAAATCTGTGTCAGGACACCCAAAGGCAACAGCTGGCTTCAGACCAGCCCTTCACATAGCAGAAGCAGTTGGCTGGAACTCTGACAGAACCCAAGTCATTTCTGCACCACACAGGGCAGTCACAGCAGAATCACGTTGGTCTTGGCTTGCTTGTACATCACAGAATGACAGTGGATGTAGGGTGAATAACCCAAAAGAATAGCATCCACAGAAAGTAATGGTGTGGATGGTATATTTTGTAAGGCTTACCTCGTTGATAAACAGATAACCAGTAAATAAAGAAAGGCTCACCTGTGGCACATGGTCACAGCTCACTCAAAACTCCACAGGGGAGGGGTCCAACAAGAGATCCTTCCCCGGTGGTGGTCAGCCCTTAAATGGAGTCTGGGAGAGGTGGAGTCAGACTCCATCCCTTCTGGTCACACATGTGCATTGCCTTCACTTGTGCTCCTGTGGCTGACTCAGTGCTTGCCTCAGGTGATCAATCAGTGGTTCAGGCTGTGATTCAGCAGTTCCCATACACTGGGGCATTAGCATGAGCAAGGAGCTCAGGTTGTAAACATGACATGGGGCTGCAAGGCGTGTTTCCTGAGATGGTAAGCAAGGAGCTGCCTTCCAACACTTGCAGTCATTATTTGCAATAAGGTGTGTGTGCCCTTTTTTGGACTCCTTTGGACAATGTCACTGAGGGACGTGGTCAGTGGGCACAGTGGGGTGGGCTGGGGTCGGACTTGGGGGTCTGAGAGGTGTTTTCCAGCTGTAATGATTCCTGTGATCTCAGATGTTGCTTGTGCTGCACACCACTGTGTGGATCTCACCTTTTCAACCAACCCCTCTCCTTTTTTCCCCATATGCTGATGTTGTGTTCCCTTTCTCCATCCTGTTCTTTGTCCATGTGGCTGTTCTGGAGGTAGAAAGAGCTGAGAGAGCTGATGTCTATGCTGTCTCTGGCACTCCTAGGCCTTCCCAAGTCATCCCAGGTACTGGCTGGCAGGACAGTGGCTAACACAGCTTCACAAATGTGTTTCAAAACCATCTGGATGTGGTGCTCAGGGACACGACTCAGCGGTGGGTTGGTAGAGTTAGGGCGCTGTGGTTTGGTTGCGGTTGGACTTGAAGGTCTTTTCCAACCTGAGCCATTCTTTGATTCTGTGAGATTGGCTCATTGCAGAGGTTGGATGTCTTTATCCAGCACAGAGGTTGTGTTGCACGGTGACAGTTACGCTCGATGCTTCCACTCAGATTACGCTTGCAGAACAAAGTGTGCAGTTTGCAGTTTGTTTCACATCTGTGCCGTTCTGTGCTCTCTAAGAAATTGGGTATCTTGTTGTTTCAAACAAACAAATGCCTTCTTTTTTTTTTTTTTTGTTTCATCCTTCTGATCTCCTGAGCACCTGCACCTGCCAGATGGGTGCTGCAGCACCCCCTCCTTGGAGACGATTGGGTTCAGCTCTGCGTGTTCAGCCCTCAGCCACTGTCGGGAGAGGCAGCGCTGAAAAAGCTCATGAGGAAATTAATAATTGTGGCTCTGAGCTACCAGGCTCGAGCAGCGTGCAGGAAATGAGGCGTGAGACCTCACGCTGCACAATGAGGAGAGAACAAGGCAGCGAATGGCTGCTGGGCTGGGGAAGCATCATCCATTGCACGCACTGGCAGAGGTCAGAGCCCCTGTGTTTGGGCTCTGGGCTTGGAAGAAAAACTGCACTGCAAAGCGTTTACAGAAGGGGAGCAAATTAAGGATGCTGTGTCAGCCCTGATTTTGGCATTTCCTGACTGGTAAGTGCTTGACTTTGCAGCTAATCTTTCCACACTGTTTTTGGCTTGTAATTATGAGTAGGCCTAATCAGAGCTTGCCAGACACCGTGCAGGTGCCATCAGGAGAGCTCGGTGGCACAGGTCAGTGGAAACGACTGCTTCCTTCCTCTGCTAGCTGCTTTCCTGAGCCAGGGGGAGAGCCTCTGCAAGGGGACAGACAGTCAGCAGCCAGAAAGGGGCACCTTGTTGAGTTAGTGCATGCTGATTTCTTGCACAAAGCCATGGGGCTGTGCCAGTCCTCCACCCTCTGCAGGGCCCCGACTATTACTTTGCCTCCTCCAGGCATGTGAAATCGCTAAGGATGGAGCTTTACTGTACACAGATATTTAAAATTATGTAATTGAACTTATTTATTTTTCCCCGTCGTTGCACTGCGATCCCAACAGCTCTGTTGGGTCCTGATGTCATTCTGAGCTGCAGAGTGCTGGGGTCTGGCAGTGGTTTTGTGCATCTTCCAAAGGAGGGAAGGGAAATGCAAAGGGCACAGAAAGAGATGAAAACCTTGTCACTGCATTGTGCTGTGCAGCTGGAAAAGATCTGTTTGGTTAATAATGGAGGAGGCAACCCAGACAGCAGTTGAACCGGTCTATTTTAGCATCGTGTGTGTCTCCAGGCTTGTATCATGCTGAGCCAGGTTCTGAGCTGTGTCCTCGGGCTGAATTAAGCTGCTGTTTGCAAGAGAGTTCCAGGAGATTCGGGATCAGGAGCCCAGTGTGAGGTGCCCTGAGCTCGCTTTGCTTTTCTGGGAGTGCAGCACCTCTGTAAGTCATACCTCCAATTAAGGGGCCAGAAGTTGCACCTCGTACCTCCTGCTGCCTCATTTGTTGTACTCATGAAAGGCAGTGAGACTTGTCTGCGTTGGCAGAGGGCATGGCAGCACTCGGTCACAGCTGTGTTGATAAAGGGAGAGCAGGGACCCGAGACAGCATTTCGTTGTTGTTTGTGTAACTGGTACTTCCCCACCAGTCTTATTGACACAAGCACAGAGGAAAACTGTGGGTCCTGAGCCTCAGCATCACTGTGGAGCACTGCTTTGGAGTGGATATGCATTAATGATGCCCTGCAGCCACGTTGCGTGGCCGGAGCTATGTACTGCATCCTTCAGTATGACAGGGCCTGGGAGGAGCTCTGTCCATCCATCAAGTGCACATCATTAGAGCTGTGGCTTTTTTTTCCA
This sequence comes from Oreortyx pictus, assembly GCA_036925125.1. Lineage (NCBI taxonomy): Eukaryota > Metazoa > Chordata > Aves > Galliformes > Odontophoridae > Oreortyx > Oreortyx pictus. Next base: position 5,445,243 of record JAUPFR010000024.1, on the reverse strand, counting down.
GCAGCTGGATGCTCTTAGGTTGATTTTGCAAGCACAGAGCCCATTTCTCTCCCTCTTAGAGGAACTTTACATAGCTCATAAAGGGGCTGAAAGCTGCCTTTGGTAGGAACTCAGAGAGTTTTCAGGAATACGAATAGGATCACAAAGCTGCTGGCTCTGCTGTGAAAGCTTTGCCCATGGGAGAAACAAATGTGAAGTTTAATTATTTTGTCGATAGGAATCTCCCATATTACAGAAAGTCTTCCCTCCCCTTCCAGCCTTGTGCTTTCTTTCCTTTTTTCTCTCTTGCTCGCTGATGCACAGGGCTCCTTTTTTCCTCTAAGAAGGAACAACTGGGTAATTGAAATGGAACACTGGTGAGGATTTTTTAATCTGAAAGTTGGCATTAATTAGTCAGGTCGGATGTAATTAGCTTCCTCATCTGTCACTGCCTTTCCCCGGCTTGTCAATGACTTTCTTCTATCCTGGAATTCATAGAAAAGAAAGAATTGTCATGGGTGGTTTGCGTGGTTGGGGTGCAAGTGAGTGACAACACCCTCAGGGCTGCTGGAGTCTGAGCTGGATTCCCCCATCTACAGCCAGGGGCCAAACTCCTGCTAATCTCAGCTCTCCCAGGTTTGGGTTTGTCCCTTCTATTTTGCTATGTGCCAGGCTCACAGGGAGATGTTATTATTTCAACCCTGTGCAGTGTTTTAAAAAACTTCCAGTCTGGGAAGTTGCAGCAAGGCATGAGGGGTGCCTTGGATAAACAGGGTGTGCAGAGATGGAGGTGTTAGGATCATAGAATAATGCTGGAAAAGACCTCTAAGATCCTCCAGTCCAACCACCCCCATGCCACCAGTGCTGCCCACTAACCGTGTCCCTGAGTACCACATCTCCACAGTTCTTGAACACCCCCAGGAAGGTGACCCCACCACCTCCCTGAGCACCTGTGCCAGTGCTCAACCACTCTTTCAGAGAAGAAATTTTTCCAAACAACCAACGTGAACCACCCCTGGCACAACTTGAGGCCATTAGCTCTTCATCCTTGGTTCATCCATGACTGCCATTCCTTGGGCTGTGCAGTGCTGATGCCCGGTGTTCAGGCTGAGAGGGAAGCTAAGATCTGGTGTGAGATGGCCACTGTGCTCCTTTGGACAGCAGAGCCCATTGCTACTGAGAAAATAGCTCGGACAGGGAGACCTTCCTTATCTTCTTTCTAGTCTGCAGCACTGCTGTGGCCAGGAAGTGGCAGAACAAGTTGTCAGCTGGATGCCGGTGTTGCTTGCTCCTTCCATAAAGCTGTGGGTGTTTGTGCCCATGGGAGGTGTGAGCCTCTTTATGGCCATATGTCTCTTTTCTGCAACGGTTTTTCTGAGCCCAGATCTTCAGGTCAGGCTTTGTGGCATCTGGGCTGTGTGCTGACAGTGCCTGTCAATCCTAACCCATGGGGCTCAGTGTGAAGGGAGGATGTATTTTTCATGTTATCTTTCTGGATTTCAGTAAAGCTTTCCAGTACTGTTTCTCACAATATCCTTCCAGCATACAGCCAGACAGGAATACAATGTGAGGAGTGAGCAATTGGCTGATGGGCAATAATAAATGGTGTTACATCAGGCTTGGCTGATCACTAGTGGAGTACCCCAGCCTACAATGGAGCTGTCCCTAGCACAGCTTTGTGAGGTTCTGCCCCATCTGCTTTCAATGGCTTGGACTTGAGAAGCTGAACATGCCACTCAGGGGCTGGGGGAGGTCTCCAGTTAACGTGTACAAGAGGTTTTGCCACTTGTTCTGCGGAGTCCTGCCTGCTTTTGGCCAGTTATGAGCCCCTTTGCTTAGGAAAGGGCAGGGGGAAGTCCAATAAATCTCAGTGCCTACCCCAAGAGGGGTAGTCAGGGCCTCTTCTTTGAAGAAATGTGTCTAGAGCTGCTGGGAGCATTTCTATCCTCTTTTCCTTCCAACCTGAAAGTGAAACAGAGCTTTGGTTGGAGCTGCAGGATTAGGTGTACAAATCCTGAAAGTGGAAAAGTAATTGGGCCGTGCTTCAGCATTGGGCATCCCTGAGTAGTAGGGGCGGTGGGGAGGGAAATGAGGCCAGCCCCAAGAAAAATTCGAGCAGAGAAAATGCATTTCACTCCTTCTGGCCAATTCCAGGGTTTATCTCCCCTGCCGCTTCCATTTGCTGTGTGTTGGGTTGCAGAAGCTTTCATCCTGACCCAGGCAGGATCTGAGAAAGGCAGTAGAACCAGACGAGTCCCAGGGGCAATGCTAAGTGGGCTGTGTCTGGCTTTGCAGCCAAATCATGCGGTAAACTCTTTTGAAGGGAGTTCAGAGCTGCACTGGAACCAGGGCAGGATGCACACAGATGCACGCGGAGTGATGCTGTCCCCTTCGGGGTTGCACAGCCCAGCTGCCTTCTCCTGCCAGGAGCACAGAGTGAGCCTTCCAGAGCCCTGACTCAGTTCTGATGTGGGTGCAGACAATCCTGGGGCTTTTCCAGTGTTTGCTGCTCCGGGGTTCACATCAGAATTTGTCTTTAGATAGGGAATAGTACACTGTGACCTTCACACGTTGTGGATGCCCACCTGTCACAGTGGGGTTTTGCAGCCACCCTGAGGGTGAGTGGGGAGAGCCAGAGGAGATGCCTGAGGTCTGATCCTCCTCCTTTAATTGGGGATTTAGATTTTGGTTAAAAAAGAGGATGGTGTGATACTGCTTCTGATGGCTCATTACTACCTCGGTCTCTCTTGCTTCCCTTTCTTGTCACGTGCAGGCTCTTGTGTTTCAGGATTACAATCTTCTCCTTCCTTCTCCTCACTAGCTCAATAAATGGGAAATGATTATGGCCCTTTACCCTCTTACTTTCTAAAAAGAGACTAAATATGCTTGATCAAGCCTTGCAGTAACTCCCTTCTCTTGAAGGGGAGCCCAGGGCTGTTGAGAGGAAGGGCAGCTGGGTGCAGTGGAAGTCACTGTGTTGTGAGACAACTCTAGCTGCAGATTAAAGCCTTTGATGGGCATTGATGCGTCTCTCAGTGTGGGCAGGAACACGGAAACTGAGCTCAAAGGTTCTCCATGGGCTGGGAGTGCTGTCCTGCAGGTGCTATCCAGAGCAGAATAAATCCTGTGGCCATTGTGCAAAGCCACAGGCTTCCCCTGGGCTGCCCACAGCCAGGGACTGCTGCTCCTCTGCACATCCCTCTTCTGCCAGGGAGCATTACTTTCCCCTTTGCTTTTCCTGAGAACGCAGAGTTAAGGGGAGCCAGCAGTTCATCTTTCTGCAGATAGAAATCCTGTTAAATAGAAACACTGGCTAGGAGTAAAGCTCTTAAATTGCTTCTGGCCTATGTGTAAATTGCTCGCAGCTCTCAGAGTCGAGCAACGAATTGAATGTGTTCATTCATGCAGAGGGGTGCGGGGCTTTGCAGGAAGGCATGGCACTGTGATGGGCATTGCTCCTGGGGACCACCGCTGCTCCTGGAGGTCTTCAAGAGCATGGGGATGTGGCACGGAGGGACATGGCTGTTGAGCATGGCTGGGCTGGGTTGGGGTCAGACTTAGAGGTCTTTTCTAATCTTAATGATTCTGTGATTTTATAATGGAGCCTAGAAGCAGCCAGCTTCCTTCTAACCTTCCTAGAGCAAGGAAGGGAAGGCTGAGAGCCCAGCAAAGAGAGCATCTCCCAGCTCGTGTCCTTTTCTTTCCTGCCCAAGTGTAAGCTGATCTGGGAAGGAGTTTCTTGTTTGTTCCCTGGGGGCCGTGCCTGCTTTTGCATCCTGCATGTTCTGTAACACTTCATAGACAATAGCGATAAACAATAGCAGGGCTGGGGAGATTTGTCTTGGAGATCCCTGCCCGAGCCCAGGGTCATTCAGCCCAGGGTCATTCAGCCCTTCCCTTCCTGCTCTGCTGAATGGGGATCCTGCAAGGTCACAGTCAGAGCTCGGTGGGAACATCCACCTCTGCAGGTGCATGGGATTTCTATGTGCATACAGAGCATGCTTTCTGGGAAATGCAGCTATAAATACCTGCAGGGAAATCTATTGTCCGTTTTAATGAGAAGAGGATGGAGTCTCTTGTGTTTTCGTCTAGTAGCTTGAGCTGTTCCTAACTGTGAGAACCAGGTTCACTAATTAATTAACGCACTCTGAAGCCCCTGGTGTCACTATGCTGCTGTTCCTGGAGCAACACAGAGCCCCACAGGGCTCTGTGACTGTTGTTTGAACTCCTCCTGCTCTGATTCCTCTGTTAGATGAGCTGTGGGGTACTCCCTGAGCAGCTGCTCTTTCAGTGCATGCGATAAATCTGCACGATCCAAAAGGACTTCTGTGTTACCATCAGGGTTCAGGGCTGGGAGAGCCCCAGCTCTGTTGCTGAGACCCTTTGGTGATGCTCTGTACCCACAGCTGGGCCTGGTGACCCCACTGCAGGGGCATCGCTGACCGCTTTTCTCTGCCCTTTGTTCAGGCACTGGACATGGACACAGAGGATGACCCCTTGTTGCAGGACGCCTGGCTGGACGAGGAGGATGAAGAGGTTGCCTTCAGCTCGAGGAAGAGGCGGGAGGGTGCTCTGTTGTGTGGTAAAAACCCCTGCAGGATCAGGCCCCTGCGTGTCACACTGCCAGTGAGTGGCTTCTGGAATATCGTAGGCTGGATCTTTACCAACCCGTACTGCGCTGGCTTCATCCTCTTCCTGGGCTGTGCCATCCCTGCTGTGCTCGCTGTCGTCATGTTCCTCCACTACCCAGCCCTGGACATTGATATCTCCTACAACGCCTTTGAGATCCGTAACCACGAGTCCTCGCAGCGCTTCGACGCACTCGCCTTGGCCCTCAAGTCCCAGTTTGGGTCATGGGGGAGGAACCGCCGTGACCTGGCCGACTTCACCTCCGAAACCCTACAGAGGCTCATCTTCGAGCAGCTCCAACAGCTGCACCTCAATGCTTCCCACCTGCAGGTCAGCACGCGGACCAAGCGCAGCCCCCAGGGCAGGACTAGCCCCCCTGAGCCCCGTGCCCACCCGCACCCAGGAAACGAGACGTCCCGCATCACCAGGGGTGCCCCGCGCTGGGACTACTCCAACACTTACATCAGTGCCAACACGCAGACGCACGCACACTGGCGCATTGAGCTCATCTTTCTGGCCCGGGGTGACTCTGAGAATAACATCTTCACCACGGAGCGCCTGGTTACCATCCACGAGGTTGAACGTAAGATCATGGATCACCCTCGCTTCCGGGAGTTCTGCTGGAAGCCGCATGAGGTCCTGAAAGACCTGCCCTTGGGCTCCTACTCCTACTGCTCCCCTCCCAGCTCCCTCATGACCTATTTCTTCCCCACGGAGAGGGGAGGGAAGATTTACTACGATGGCATGGGACAAGACCTTGCTGATATCCAAGGTGAGCTGTGCTGCTCTGGGCCCAGGCTAGTGAGATCAGGGCATATGTAGAGTCATAAAATCATGTTGAAAAAGAGCACTAAGAGCATCTATACTTCAACCACCAACCCATGCCCCCATTAAACAGTGTCACACAGACCCCAACAGGTGAGCAACAGGGCCAAGTGAAGGGGGATCACACACTGTACGGGTGCCTTCCACTCATTCACTGATGAGAATGAGACGAATTAGAAGAATGTCAGGTCTTGAACAGACAATAGGGACGAGCTTCCCTGCACTGTGGAACAGAAGAACAAGGTCTGTGGGCTGCTCTGCAGCTTGAAAGGCAGCTTGTGAATCACCAGCTGTCTGTAAGGAGAAGAGGAGGAAGGCCCTCCCTCCTCCTCCCAGCTCCATACCCTGCAGGATGCCCCTCCAGCAGAGCAGAGGTGGTGAGGAGGTGAATCATAAGAAGGCTGTGGGTGTGATGCGTCTGTGGGATGGAGCATCCATCTGTCTCCCCAGCACAGGATGCAGCTGGTAACTGTCCAGGAGCCATGCTGGGAGCAGGCAAAGGCTGAGCTCCATCTGTTCCAGCGTGAGTAATAGTTATGTTACCAAAACAGGAAAGAGCCCAGTTCTGAGTGTTTCTGGCATGAACTCAAGGGAACTTGGGTTCTGGGGACAGAGGGATTGTCTCTTACTCAGAACTGGCTTCCTCTGGCCTTCATGGTGTGCTTAAAGAAATGGAATCTGCTCCTTATGTCTTATCTCTTTTCTTCGTGTGCAGTTCATTGTATTACCACAGTGACTACAGTCCCAGCTCTCCTTTGTCAGACCCTGTGCCTGGCCAGGCTCAGCACGACCTAACGTGAGTGGTGCTTTCCTCATGCAGGGTCCCTGGAGCTGGCCATGACCCACCCCGAGTTCTACTGGTACGTAGACGAGGGTTTGTCTGCTGAGAACAAGAAGAGCTCCCTGCTGCGGAGTGAGATCCTCTTTGGGGCACCGCTGCCCAACTACTACTCGGTGGAGGATCGCTGGGAGGAGCAGCGACACAAGTTCCAGAACTTCGTGGTCACCTATGTGGCCATGCTGGCCAAGCAGTCCACGAGGTGAGGATGTGTGCAAGCAGGGAGGAGGCAAGGGCAGGGATGGACAGAGGCTGGATAAGAGGACGCTTCCTATAGCACTAGAGGAGCAGCTGGAGGAAGGAGTAAGAATATCTTCAAAGCTGGGCTATGGCACAGTGCTGTGAGTGGAAGTGAGGAAGAGAAAACCATTTACACACTTCAGTGCCACTTCCTACTGCAGCAGCACATCAGGGACATCAGAGATGGTGATGGCAAGGCAAAGATTGAATCTAGTGCCTGCCTTTCTGCTCAGCCCCTGTCTGATGTGGGGTCTGTTTGCTTCCATCTCACAAATCCAATTCCACCGATTCCAGCAGAGCTGCTGCTCTGCGTTCCTGCTCTAAATTTGGCCTCAGCTTGTCTGATGTGGGAGTGAAATGGGAGTCAAGGCATCAATCTGGGGGGAATGTGTTTTGAGAAGTGCAGATGTATTTCACCACCTGCTCTGCAGGGCTCTTGTGGAAGAGAAAGGGTAAAACAGAAGTCAGAGAGAAAGGGTAGACCAGTAGAGGTGGGGGAAGGCACTGCAACTTCTCAGACTCCAGCTCTCTACAACTCTGAATCGCAATAGTTCCCGGAATGAAGGGACACTCATCTTCAAATGCAGCCAGCCCTTATTAGCCCTGAAAGCATCGGCAGCATTCTCAGCAGTGGGCTGGCACAGTGGGCTGCAGCCAGCAGAAGCCAAAATGGAACTGGGGCTGAGGCCCCGTTCTGAAGCTTGGATTCCTATGATGCAGTGCTGTGGTACTCCTGCTTAAATTATCTCGGATTACTTCCGCTCAGAGTCAGCTTCCAGAAGCAGAGGCTGCTAAATCATATGGTTCCTGATGAGCTCTAACTCTGCCTGCATCCGCCGGTTATTACCTTTGTGCTTAATATAAAAAGCGATGATTAGGATGCTAGATGGAATCAGCTTTGGAAGCTTCAGAAGCTGTTTGCTGACAGCAGGAAGTCTATTAGTGCCACAGTCCCACCATACACTGGAGGAATTCTAAAAATATTAGACCTGCTCTTTTATTTTTCTCCCTTCCTGTGTGAATTTCACCTCCTGCAGCAATCTTGTCCAACCTGCACTCACTGCTCTGAGCAGTTTATAGAGTTCATGGGAGAAGTGACATCCTTTGGCCCTGGGGGGAGATGATGTGCTTTGTTAAATCCCCTCACTCCTCTCCCTGTGCACTCAACTCTGCCTGCTCCTCTTCCTTCCTATCTTCCTGCCCTAGCAAAGTCCAGGTGCTGTATGGAGGGACGGATTTGTTTGACTATGAAGTGAGGAGGACTTTCAACAATGACATGTTGCTGGCCTTCATCAGCAGTAGCTGCATAGCTGTCCTGGTTTACATCCTTACCTCCTGCTCAGGTAGGCTCAGGGTGCAGTGTGCCCCAGCAGGGCACGTGGGAGGTGTGTGTTCTCCCTGGGACTGGTAGGTTTTTTTTTCCCATCTCTCTTCCCTCCTGCAGTGTTCCTGTCGTTCTTTGGCATCGCCAGTATTGGGCTGAGCTGTCTGGTGGCTCTGTTCCTGTACCACGTCGTTTTTGGGATCCAGTACTTGGGCATACTCAATGGTGTGGCTGCCTTTGTCATTGTGGGGATTGGTAAGCATGTCCTTGCTCAGACCTACCTGTGTTACCTTGCCATAACTCCTGCATGCAGGAGAGAGGAAGGTGATGGTGATCAAATTTTCAAGCCCATTGCCTCCACTATCTGTAAGTGAGGGATCTTCAGATCTGAAGCTCATGGGAAATGAGGATTTCATCACGTGTCCCTGTGGTGTGAGAAAAGTACTGAACTCTCCCTCCTTTTTCCCTTAGGGGTTGATGATGTCTTTGTGTTCATCAACACCTACCGCCAAGCCACCCACCTCAAAGACCTGCGCCTGCGCATGATCCACACTATCCAGACAGCGGGGAAGGCCACCTTCTTCACTTCTCTGACCACAGCTGCAGCTTATGCTGCCAACATCTTCTCTCAGGTACACTGCAGCTGTGGAACTGGGGGCTTTCTATTCCTGCCAGAAACCCTAAAATAGAGGGAAGCTGCCTGGCTCTGACTCAGCTCCGTACCAACTTTGCTGACTATGACTAAGATCAGCATGAGCTATTTTCAGGTTCCTCCAGATATCTTTTTGTCTCTCTAGATCTCCTGCCCTGGCACTTCTCTGACCCCAATCCCATGTTCTCTTCATGTAGATCCCAGCTGTGCACGACTTTGGGCTCTTCATGTCACTGATTGTGTCCTGCTGCTGGGTGGCTGTGCTCTTCACCATGCCAGCTGCTCTGGGAATATGGACCCTTTATATGTCCCCACTAGAGACCTCCTGCCAAACCAGGTGAGCCCTGAGTTTTGTGAGTAGGAAGTTGTTGTGTAGCATGTGACCAAGACAGTGTGCAAATCCTTACCCAGTCCTCTCTGTCATTATCATCCACCTTGACTTCCCCATTCACTGATAGTCTCTAACATGAGAGAAATTCAACATCCGTCCTTCTAGATGAGAGCAGAAATAGGACCAGATCCCAGTCTCATTCCCCTTGGGGTAAGCACACATGCCACTGTGGGGGCAGGCTCAGCAGTGTCACCCCTTCTTCTTTGTTAAGTCTCATGGAGTGTGGGAACCATCCTTGTCCTCAGAGCAGGGCCACATCCCTGAGCTGTGGTCACACAAGCACAGCCCTGCAGACAGAGCAGAGCTGCTCCTGCCTGCGAGCACAAGCAGTGCGTGCAGATTCCTGTTGGAAGTCAGCACATTTCCCTTCCCTTGCTCTTTAGCAGCGCAGATGACCTGGCCTGATTTAATTCATTAGCAGGGAGATGAACTGCTGAAACTTCCATCACTCAGCGCCCAGTGCGTGTGGCTCAGCTCTGTTTATTCAGCCCACACTGCTGCTGCTTTGCCATAGCAGCTCAGCCCCTGACCTCTCAGCACTTAGCAATGGAAATAGAATGCAGCACTGCCTCTTGTTGCCTTTCCAAGTAATTGGAGCAGGCTGCTGCTGTTTTCCTTCTTGCTAAAGGAGACCGGTGGTAACTCTTTGCTGGGTGCCTGACTCAAAGCTCGTGCCTTTGCCTCCTTCCCTGCCCCAACACAGCTGCAGTCAGAAATGCACCAAGAAGAGTGCTTTGCATCTGGCTGAAGATCTCTTTGTTGCCTCGGAGGCCACTTCCAGAGCAGGCCGAGAGACACTGCCCTACCTCGATGATGACATCCCACTGCTCAGCGTGGAGGAGGAGCCTGGTATGTGCCTGTTGTGTCAGGATTACCACGCTGTCTTGTTTATCCTGAAGCTTTTCCCAGTTATTCCTCAGTTTCCTTATTTTTGAGCAGGAGGTAGTGCTGTCACAAGAAGGTTGTAGGGGTCTGCAAGCTGCACTGAGATCTGCAGCAGCTGTGGATGCGTGGCTTGCTCACTGCTTTGCTAATCCACTTGGTTTGGTCTAACATGAATTGTATGTTCTGCCTGGAGTCAGTAATTGCCAAATGGATGCAACCATGAAACATCTAATCCCTAGCACCAGGACAGCTCACCTAAAGGATATTTCCCCTCCTTCCCTACTGCTCAGAGCACTGCATTCGAGAAGCGGGCAGAGAACACTTTGTTATTCTCCAGCATCACCTTCTCCCTACGGCAAAGAGAGGGCACTGACTTCCCTGAGACTACACAGGCAATCTACAAAAAGTGTGCCTAGAAATGCCCTATCACTTGTTAGCAGGAGATGTTCCTTCTAGCACTGATGGGAGATAAAGACGCTTGCAGGGTTGTGCTCTTTCTGTTGTACTTGTCTTTTAAAACTTGCTAGGATCTCTTCCTTTTAAAATCCGTGATGGAAGTGGTCTGGGCAGTGAGCAGCTTTCACGCCTAGCAGCAAGCTGGAACTGGGGGCACATGGATCCGTGGCTGAGAGCCCATCCATCCCATGGCAGTGCACAGACCCTCTCCCTGTAGATCTGTAGACAACTGAGCTTTGGCTCTGCACAGTAAGAGCTGTCTCCTTAGCATGCCAGGGGCACATGCAATGGTAATGTATGGAAATCACTCCTTCCCTTCTGAGCAAACAGCAGAATGCTTTTCTCTGAGGGCCTGTGGTCGTCAGGTTACTCATGAAGTAGCAAAGCAGCTTGTTCCAGTAGGTGACCAAGCGTGGTCTGTGTGTCAGCTGTGCAGCACAGCACGCAGTTCTTGACCCTGCTACTGCAAATGAGTGTTTCTGACCTGTAGGGAAGGGGCAGTTCCCCAGGCATCCCTGAGCTGGAGTGGAGAAATGGTGCAGGAGCCAAGGAGAGGTGAGCTGTGTGTAATCAGCTCCAAGACATATTCATTGGAACAGGGGGACAAACTGCTTGGCCCAAGAAGCACGCAGTGTCCCTGTAGCCATATGCACAGTGTTAGTGAGATCTGGCAGAGGAAGAACAGCCTGAAGCGTGGCTTTGGACTGAGCTATGCATTTAGAAGTGTAGCTGTCACATGGCAGTGACTTGCCAAAGATGCTTCCAGTGACATTCTGGGCAAGTCTTTGCCTGTGTCTCATCCCACACTTTAGCACTGGGCCATACAGCACATCACGTTTGTGAAAGTGGGCAGGGAAACTATGAGAAACACTCATGACACTGACACTTTGATTTCTCTCTTTCTAGTCTCTCTGGAAATGGGGGATGTTCCCTTGGTATCTGTGATGCCAGAAAATCTGCCTGTGGAGAAGAGCAACCGAGGTCACCTGATAGCTCATCTCCAGGAGCTTCTGGAGCACTGGGTGCTGTGGTCTGCAGTGAAGAGCAGATGGGTGATTGTGGGTAAGGAATAAAGGTCGTTATTCCATCCTCCTGGGTTTTAGAGGCTTTGACAGCATCTCAAGCAGTATCCAAGCTGTGATTATTAGTGACAAGAGATAGAGAAAGGAGTTATAATGGGTGGTTTCTAACACAGTTGATGAGTGTTGCCAGAGCAGATAGTCCCTAAGGGAACTGCATGAGGAACTTGGAGATTTTTCCATCCCTCTCCTCTCACTCAGATCCGAAATGGCAGGTCCTCATGGGGTTATCCAAGCACAGGGCTCAATACAAGAAATCCCAGCTGCCAAAGTCAGCACTACTGTTCCTTTCTCCTTCCTCCACGTCCCTGCTAACTGTATCGTAAGAGGAAGCTATGTGCAGGGTCTCCTGCACACTTCCATGGGCTTTTCTTTGCAGGGCTCTTTCTCCTGGTTTTGCTCCTGTCCATATTCTTTGCCAGCCGCCTCCGCCCAGCTAGCCGTGCTCCAGTCCTGTTCCGCCCCGACACCAACATCCAGGTGCTGCTAGACCTGAAATACAACCTGAGTGCTGAAGGCATCTCCTGCATTACCTGCTCAGGTGAGAGCGCTGGTGTCCAGGCTGCAGGCCCTAGGCTGGGGGAGCTGGAACATGGGAGAGAGAGCTATGTTTTTCATGGCTCACTGGATACTGAATGGGTCCTATTGAAAGGAGGTGACACTCTGAGTAGGATGGTGGTGTTACCTGTAGGAGTTGAGTATTTTGAAAAGCTGCTTTAGCCAAGTACTGCCTGAGTTGTTTTTTTTGTTTTGTTTTGTTTTGTTTTTTTTTTTTTGCTAGAGCACACAGCATTGAAGTCTAGCAAAGCCAACTACTTTTACTCATAAGGGACTATGCCTGTGACCAGCCTGAGGTCTGTGGCTCTGTGCTCCCTGCTTGGGATTTGATAGTCAATAGTAGAGTGTCTGATGTGTTACCTGCTCAAATGAATAGCATGCACAGTGATCACAGAATTGTTAAGGTCAGAAAAGACCAAGATCATCTAGTCCAACCATTAGCCCATCACCAACATGCCCACTGAGCGATGGTAGGTCTCTTGCTGTGATCCTGTTTCCTCCCTGAGTAACCTTGTGGGACAGGTTTGTTTCAGGAAAAGCCCCACAGTTTGCAGAACAACTTCCGAACATCCTTGGAAAAAAAGAAGAGAGGCTCTGGATCACCCTGGGGAAGCAAAGGGAGCATAAGCGATACAGGGCAGCAAGGTAAGCAGGGCATGAGGGCAGAGTTTTGGCCATGTTTCTTTTAAAAAAAGGGAAAAAAAAATCATATAACCTCTGAATAACTGACATGAAATAATTTTCTTCTGACACATCCGTGCTGAGCCCTGGCTTGGTGCTGGATGTGTAGGGCATCATTACCATGCCCCTTCCCCTGGATGCCTACTGTTCTACTGGTCCTACAGTCCAGGTGGCAGTACAATCTAGTGACAAATCCCTGTGGTCTGCCTAGTATGAGCACAGGGCTGGGAGCTCTGACCTTTTGCATCCCTATCCTGTGTCACAGCCTTGTTGGCAGGCCATGAAGAAAGTAAATTCAGCTTGCTTTGCTGGGGATTTTGAGGATAAAAGAGTTATTGGGCCAGGTCCTGAGCTGACATGAATCAATAAGCCATCAGGAATTACTGCAGCTCAGGATATGTTTGTGAAAGCCTTTGAAAGGTGTGCTTTGCTGCTAGAAGGCAGAGCCTGTGCCTGCTGCCCCAGAGGAGACAACAGACCAGAAGAACCCTCCTGCCCATGCCTGTAAGATTTGCTGATGGAGCAGTACCACAAGCCTTCATTCTCTCTCTCTGTTTTCTGCAGATCTGCAGGGGACTGTGTATATCTCCAAGTCCAGAAGTAAGGGAAGGCCAGCCATCTACAGATTCTCTCTCAATGCCAGTATCCCTGCCCCCTGGCAGATGGTGTCACCAGGAGATGGCGAGGTGCCTTCGTTCCAGGTGAGTCAGTCCAGGGATGGTGGACCCCTCTATCAAGAGTACAGCACTCAGCAGGTGAGCACAAGAGCCTCCTGTCTCTCCACAGGGCCCTGGGTAGCTCAGGGTGAAGTGTTCTGGGCACTGCAGTAAGGGAGCTAGCACAGAGGGCATTGCTAGAGATGATGCCTTGCACTGCCTCAGTATTGGCCTGTTGCAGTTGCAGTGTGACTGTCAGCAACGAGAGCAGAAGTGTGGGTGTCTGTGGGGATCAGATGAGTCCTGGCATCATCAGCTGAGCTCAATTTAGTAGACACTGCAACTGAGACAGCTGCATTCCCACTGCCTCCTTCTGTCCTTGCACAGACAGCTGGTGAGCAGGCACGTGTTGGACACTGACACCCCCAGCAGAATTTTGTTTCATTTCTCCCTCATCCTGAACAGAGCAGCCACCAGGCAGCTTGGGCACAAAGAATGGGGGTGGCAAGGGGTGCCATCACACACACCTCGGGGTGGAGGCAGGCTGGGGGCTGGTGGGGTGTGTTCCTACAGTGCTCATTCTGTATGGTTGTGCCAGTGCCCTGGGAGGAGGGGAGTGTGTGATGCTAACATGTGACAGGCTGCAACCTTGTGGAGTTAAGTGTCTGTTTTCATTAATCCATTGCTTAGGTGTATAGAGTGCCTTTCGGTAACTTCACCAGGAAGCTGACAGCTTGTGTGTCCACAGTAGGGCTGCTTAAGCAGACGAGCCCCAGGAAGTGGATGATGACTACCTTGTCCTGTGATAACAAGAGAGGCTGGAAGTTCGACTTCAGTTTCTACGTGGCCGCCAAGGAGCAGCAGCGAACACGGTAACCCTCCAAAGTCCACTCGTGGCCAGGCAGCAAACACAGTGCACCTGAATGGTTGAAGCAGGGTGCCTCATGTCCAGTGCCAGTCCTGCTCTTAGCTGGAGACATCCCTGGCCTTAGGCCTCTTTGCTGCACACGTGCCCCATCTTTGCCGAGCTGTTTTACAGACCCACAACACCATTAACACTCTTGCCACATGCAGGGTTGTCACTGCGGGACTCCTTGCATGTCAAAAAGAAATTGCTGATTTTTGTCTTGCCTTTACCCAGCTGAAGCCTTGGGCGGAACAGGCAGCACAAAGCACACAATGGCTAGGGATCAGAGTCTGGAGCTGTGCAGCTTTTCCTTCCCTCTGTCCTTGAGAATGTCTGTTTCCATGTAGTGCTGTGGAGACATCATCCATACTACCTGTGCCCAAACCGTAACGAACTCTCTTTGCTGCACAGGAAGCTGTATTTTGCCCAGTCACACAAGCCTCCTTACCACGGCCGGGTGTGCGTGGCCCCTCCAGGCTGTCTTCTCAGCTCCAGCCCAGATGGACCCACCAAAGGCATACTTTATGTTCCCAGTGAGAAAGGTGAGCTGCTGAGGAGCTGTTCGGCCACACCTTGTTGCTGGCGATGCTAGAGAGTCAGCTGGGGTTTTGCCTTCTGGTGTAACCTTCCTTTCTTCTGCATTTGATAGCAGCACCCAAAGCAAGGCTGTCGGCGACTTCTGGGTTTAATCCTTGCATGAACATGGGCTGCGGGAAGCCGGCAGTGCGGCCACTGGTGGACACAGGAGCCATGGTGTTCGTTGTCTTTGGCATCCGAGGGGTGAATCGCACAAGGCACTCAGACAACCACGTCATCGGAGACATGGTACAGGAATGCTGAACGGCCAGCCTGGGGCTGATGGATGATGGTCTCCCTGGATGATATTCAGTTGTTCCCCGCAGCCCAGGCAGCACGGTCCAGCACTCTATGCAGATGGAGTAGCGGAAAAAGCAAAAGCTCACTCTGTTCAGAGCGTTCCCAAGTAATGGGGATGAAGAAGCCCTTTCCTGAAATTGCTTCAGACTTCTCAGAAAATCCCTTTCTGAGTGCAGTACCTAACCTTCTAATTTTGAGTCTAAGTCTGGCTTTCCTGAGGGTTTTAGAAGCAAACCCATCTTTAGCTCAGTATGGAAATGTCACGACAAACTCAAGATCCAGGCAACTGATAGTCTTCTGTAATTGTTTATTTTGTTATGAGATGGTAATATGGAAAAAAAAATACAAATCACTCTAGTGGAAGTTTCCTGAAAGTGATTTTTTCAGGACTAATTTATCATCCAGTTCCGGTACACAGCCCTTCCCCAGCACAGTTATGCTTAGCTGTGGCAGTTGCAGATGCATTTCAGCCTTCTGATTTGGGGGGCACTCTGCAGAACCTGTCCTTACTTCTTTCCCCTTGAGCATGACACACAAGCAGTGAAGTGGGCAGAAAGCTGGAATTAAGTGCAGTCTCCATAGTCAGACCTCAGCAGTTTTGGGCATGGCCTGGTGGTCACGTATTCATCAGCACTTTAGTCACACTGCCTGATTTATTTTCTTAATGTTGTTTCTTTCTGGGTTGTCTGGTGAGGTTAAGATGTGAGGTTTATTTACCTATGGTCTGAATAAGCTGATTCCAAGCTGTGTGCCCAGAAGATGATCGAGTTCTGCCTCCTTGTGCCACTTGCTGTGTGTACATCTCATGTGTGGTGCTCTTGTTGTTGTGTCTCCTTGTGAAAGGGCAGCGTTATCTACGATGACAGCTTCGACCTCTTCAAAGAGATTGGCAACCTGTGCCGCCTCTGCAAAGCCATCGCCAGTAACACGGAGCTGGTGAAGCCAGGAGGGGCTCAGTGCCTGCCGTCGGGTAGGTAGGGTCCTCAGGGAGACCCTGTTTCTCACCTCCCATTCTGAGGAGCATAGCTGCTAAGGGCTTCTAAACTTTCAGGTCCCAGCTTGATGAAGCAGGGCAAGGAAGCAAGCACAGCAGTCTGTGATAAATGCAGGCACTAGAGAGGTGTTTCTCAGCAGTCAGCTCTCTGAGCTGGCTGCAGCATTGCTCTCTCTCTACTTGGCCCAGGCCACAGCTCTCACCTCCACGAGGCATTTACCCTGTGTGTTGTGCCAGCTTCTGCAAGGATGAGAAATACACAGCAAGTAGGACAGCAACATCAGATGCCTGTTGTGCAGCCCAGCTGGCAGCAATGCTGCTTGAGTTGTGGTCATGTTCAGTACCAACAGCTCTGACTGTGCCCTCTCAAGCTGAGAACTCCAGTGCTGATACCTCTAGTGCTTTTACAAGTCAGAGTTGCAAGGGGAGGCAGCTGCTAACAAATGCAGCCTGCAGTCTCCTTGTTTTCTTCCCCCTTGTCCCCATGTGCTCCCTTTCCCTGTCCTGTCCTCCACTCCTTGCTCTTTCTTTCTCTCCAGGTTATAGCATCTCCTCCTTTCTGCAGATGTTGCACCCTGAGTGCAAGAACATCCCTGAGCCGAACCTGCTGCCTGGACAGCTCTCTCATGGGGCAGTGGGAGTCAAGGATGGGAAGGTGCAGTGGATCTCCATGGCATTTGAATCGGTGAGCACCACCATCTGTCCTTGGGACAGCTTCTTCTTGTGACTTCTGGGGGCTTGTATCTGTTCTTTCTGCACTAGCCACTTTCACTTGCAGCCATAAATTAGTGCTTGTTAGTGTCTGTGCCTGATTGCAGATGGATGCCTGCACTCACATGTTGATAAGAAATAGCTGCTTATGTCACCACTTACCATGAGTTCAGGCAAAGACCTGGTGGCTTTTTACCCCTCTAAGTTCTGCCTACAACTCCAGCTGCTTGTTCTACCTTTACCCATGCATACACTGCATCAGAGAGCAGGACACAAGAGTAACATGTTCATCTCCTTACAGACGACCTACAAAGGGAAATCTTCCTTCCAGACGTATGCTGACTATCTGAAATGGGAAACATTCCTGCAGCAGCAGCTCCAGCTCTTCCCAGAGGGTTCTGCTCTCCGTCGTGGTTTCCAGACCTGTGAGCACTGGAAGCAGATCTTCATGGAGATCATAGGCAAGTGTCTGCCCTGTTTCTCTCCCTGAGGAACCCAAGTGCTTTGATGTATCTTCACGACACACTTTGCTTCATTTTATGCACAAGTGTTGTCTTCAGTCACACAGTCCTAAAGTCTTCTTCTACTCCAAGCTGAGTACATACTGCCAAAATCTCTAGATAGAGTTCAGGGAAATAGAGAAGGTGAGGGAATTTGCTGGTGGGGAGTGCAGGGATGCAGTGCACCCTGACTGCCACCATCCCAGGCTCCAATTAACTGTCTCTTTCTCTTCCAGGAGTGCAGAGTGCTTTGTATGGTCTCATCCTTTCGCTGGTTATTTGCGTGGCTGCAGTGGCAGTGTTCACCACTCACATCCTCCTGCTGCTGCCAGTGCTGCTCAGCATTTTAGGTAAAATTGCCAACCTCAGTGTGTCAGGCCTTCCCCTTCTCTGGAATTGGTGGGTGGTGGCTCTGCTGAGCCTCTGACGATTTGAACTGAGTTGTTATTACTCTGTTATTACCAAATCCTTTTGGTTTTCTGGACTCGGTCCTGATGTACTTAGGTGAGCAGGAGAAACTCTCAACAACTGCATAGGAACCTCATTGGGAAAACAGATTTGTATATCTAATTCCCAGTGTGTTTTATCTACACAATCCCTTCTATTTGTTTAAATAAGGGGTTTAGCTACACAAATGCCATCCCTGCCTGTTATGTATAATAATGTGATTAAGTCCCACATGCTCTGAATAACAATTGTACTGCTTCCCAAGGATCTGCACCATAGCTGCTGTTTCCAAGCAGTGGGAGATTTTAAGAGCTGAATATTGGAGTGTTTTTGTTAGTATTTGAAGCAAATTTCTAAATAGCTCCCTCTCCCTGGCTGGTGATTTGACAGTATTATGAACTAAGTGTGTTGCTAAACTTCCCGGTTTCAAAATCAAATCTATCATTTTAAAACCACTTACTCTCCCACACATGACTCACAAACAAACAGCACTCTTGCCTTTAAGAAAACCTCATACATGTGCTCAGGCTGTGAGTAAACTCTAGCAAGCAAAACATAGGGCCCTTTTCCACCTAGTGCACATATGCACACTTGCTCTTAGTCTGGTGTGCATCAGTCTGTCATTTTGCCTGCTGTTTCAGTTAGGTGCTTTGCTATCCCCTGCAGGTCTGAATGCATTATTGGATGGCTGGAAGGTGAGGGAAGGGTTTGCCTTCGTGGGCAGGGGGCATGACGTGCAGCATTCAGCCTGGCAGGCATGCAGAGCGTGGGGGCATGATCTCCAAATCCCCAGTGACTGATCTGAAGCAGTAGGGCTGGGCAGCGCTCCCTGAGTCCTCTAAACTCGCCTAACGTGGGCTTCTTCACACAGGGGTGGTCTGCCTGGTGGTGACCATCATGTACTGGTCTGGCTGGGAAATGGGGGCTGTGGAAGCCATTTCTCTGTCCATCCTCGTTGGCTCTTCTGTCGATTACTGCGTGCACTTGGTGGAGGGTTACCTGCTGGCAGGGGAAAACCTGCCCCTGCATCACGCAGAGGTGAGCTCTTTTCCTCCTAAAGCTTTGCATCCACTTCCCTCGTGCCCTCTGTACCACCCAGCTGTGATGCAGGACCTAAGGTGTACTGGGCAAAAGGAAATGATCCCTGCCACCCTCGCAGCACACCTGGGTGGCTTTTCCAGCTGATGTCAGCTGGTGTTCCTGCAGTCAGTAAACCCAGCTGAGCATCCAACACACACTCTTGTCCCTCTCTCAATGGCTGTTGGACACACCTGTGTCCAAAGAAAAGCTTTTTCACGCCCCAGTGGAGACAGTCCTGCCTTAGAATAGCCCTATCCTGTAACTCCTGCAAATCACATTGGCTTGTGGCTCGCCCACTCTGGCCTTGTTAACATCTTTCCCTCTTTGGGAAGATGGGCACCACAAAAGCTTGGGGATCTCTATTCACTATTAGAGTGTCTGCATGCAGCCCTTCCGTCTGTGGGCCCAGCACTCAGCCTGATGCAGCTGAAAGAAGGCACCAGTGGAGGCACAAAATCCAGCACTTAGCCTCTGCTGGGTTTTAACCTCAGGGCTGTACACCTGGTGTGTTCAGAGACTGCGTGAACGGGCCCCCGTGAGCAAAGCCACCCTCTCAGACCATACAGCATTTCTGCAGCCCTGTGTGCTTGTCCCCTGCTCCCCCATAACACTGCTGTCCCTCCTGCCAGGACCCCACGGCCTGCCGCCAGTGGAGGACGATCGAAGCCATCCGTCACGTCGGGGTGGCAATTGTCTCCAGCGCCGTCACCACCGTCATCGCCACCGTCCCTCTCTTCTTCTGCATCATCGCCCCTTTCGCTAAGTTTGGGAAGATCGTGGCCCTCAACACGGGAGTGTCCATCCTATACACGCTGACTGTGAGCACAGCCCTGCTGAGCATCATGGGGCCCGGCACCTTCACCCGGAGCAGGACTTCCTGCCTCAAGGCTGTGGCAGGAGTGCTCCTGGTCGGCCTGCTGGCTCTATGCATCTGCCTCGCCCTGCTGCAGGGCGGATTTAAGATCCCTCTCCCTAATGGGACAGCCCTGTAGACCCTGCACCAAGAGCCACGCGATCTGTCCTCTTTTTTTCTTTTTTTTTTTTTTTCTTTTTTTTTTAAAGGATATTTTTTGTAAGAAAAAAAAAAAAAAAGAGGGGGGGGGGGGAGGGGGAAAAAAGTCACGTTTTTTCCAGAAGTTTTTCAACTCCAGATGCACTTTATTTTCTAATGGGTTTTGCTCTAAACTTGTATTTATTTCAGTAGTGATGGATGGATGACGGACAGTGAGGGCTGCCCAGGGAATTCCTCAGCCCATGAGTAGGAGGGGAGAAGGTGCCCTTCTCTCAATTTTCTTTCTGCTTTTCTTTTTTTAAATGAACAGAGTTTTCTGGAACCACAGAGGTGAAGAAGTCAGGTAGGCTATCTGATCCCTTTCAGACTGCTTCCTTTCTGTCCTTCCCTTGGCCAGGGTCAGCGTTTGTGACAGTGGCTCTTGAGGTGATGTCCTGTCCCCATGCCAGGTCCGTGCATCAGTACCTGAGCCCTGTGGGCAGCAGTGAGCTGATGGGGGATAGCACTGTCTGCACTGCTCTGCTCTGCCCTGTGCTCAGCAGCAAGCTCACTGAGCAGGACACAGTTCCCAGCTAGCTCCTACTGGAGTGGTCATGCAATTAAAACAAGAGACGTTGGGGCAGCATCACCCACTGGGACCTGCTTTCATTGTTCGTGGGGAATGCTAGGACATTGTGGCTCTCCCTTTCTTTCATAAAGGACGGTGGACCTTTCACTGGGATCTCTTGGGTCTGTGAGCAGTCTTCAGAGCTCTATCAGTGCCTACAGGGCCCTGTCCTCCTCTCCTTCTTGCCAGGGTAGCAGTGGTGTCCAGTCCCAACTCCTGCTCTGTTTGTGACTTCACCAGTCTACCTCTGCTCTTTGTGGCAGAGAGAGATTTAAAGGCCTTCAGCTCTGTGCAAAGATTTCTGCTCCAGGTATCCAGCCCGAGGATGAGCTAACCCCTGTGGCCAGGTAGAGCCCATAGCTGGCAGCATGCATGGATAAACAGTGGGGCATTGTCTGTGGCAGCTCAGAGACCCTGCTGTGCAGACATGAAGGCAGCAGAGCTTCAGCCTGAGGCTGCTGCCTGCTCAAAGCAGATGGTTTATATTAAAGTAAAATGAAATTGCAAACTGGTGCCATTAACAAGTACATTTTAAGCATCACTGATTCCATCATATTCTTAAAATTGAAATAACTAAGTGTGTGCATTGAGATGCAGCACATCTGGTCCTTGGCAAAAGGGGGAGGGGTCAGGCCCACTGGGAGATGCATTAAACATTATTTACAGCGATGCCAACAGAGAGAGGTGGCCAGAAAGCAGCCTGATTCCTCATTTGTTTGCAGATACCATGTCCCTGGTGGCTTTGCATTCTCAGTCTGGATTGACCCCCTTTTTAAAATGGAAATGCCAGGAAGCTGGTCCCTGGTGCCAGCCACGGTCTGGGGACTGTGCTGCTGAGGCAGACCAGCAGCTGCTTCTGCTTGGCTCACTGTATGCCTGTTTTGATACCTGCCAGTCTCTTACATCTTCACATTGTGCCATTCCTCTGAAACAGGATCAAACATCTGTTCCTAAACTGGGTTCCCCAAGGCATCAGCTGGAGAGAAGGGATTGAGGACAGGGGTCTCCTTGGGCTTTGTTGATGCCAGGAGAAATGTAGAGCTGCAGACAGTGAGGGTGGTGAAAGCGTGAGCAAACCAGAGCTGGTTTCTTCCTCACCATCCCATGGTGCAGCTGAGTTACCTTTTCTGCAGGATTAAATGTTCCTTGGACCCTGTCTCTGCCCTGCCCCAGCTCCTGCAGGATGAACTCTGATGAATAAATGGTTCTGGGAAGGATTTTTAACCATCCTAAACCTTTTTTTGAGAGCTGCTGAGCAAGGCTTGGCCGCATCGATCTGCAAGCCCTGCTCTCCCTGACGTCTGTTCTCCAGATTTAATTACTAGTGGTGCCCTGAGCGCTTGTAAGTGGCAGCAAGCACTGAGGGCAGCGTGCTGATGACATGCAGTGATCTGTATGGGTGCTGTGGGGGCAGAGCATGGGAGCCAAGGATGCTCTGACCCATATTCACCTATTGCTTCAACCTCCTTGGCATGATTAAAGCTGATGGTTATTTCCAGGTCACCAGACAAGAGGGGAAGGTGCTGAATTAAGCCTTGCAGGATGTCCCTCCTGTGAGCATGGAGGAGCACTGAAAGATCTTTAAGCCAAGGCATAGATCTGCTTTAATCCTGCAAAACTTGAAGTGCATTCATGCCCCAGGTGTCCCACAGTTTTGCTCACTACAAAGAGGCTAATGTAAGACCCTCACTTCCAAAGTGATGCTGGGCACACCATGCTGGGACCAGTCCCTCAGCCATTCTCAGGAAGCAAAGATTAATTTCAAAGTAGTGGAAAACCTTTTGTGCCTCTGAGTTCTGATTTAGCAGTGTCTGATCTCAGACAAAAATAACAGCATTCTTAACACCTGACAGGATCTGTCCCATTTTCTGGAGCAAACTGCCGTTCTTTCTCATCCTCCCTTGCTAACCCAGGCAGTAGGGCAGGCTGGCACAAGCAGGAGCATCACACCTTGCCCTTGTTTGCCCAGGATGGCTCTGGGAGCGTCTTGGCAAAGCTGGAGTGATTCAGATGATAGCAGATGATTTGCAAAGGCATAGTGAGGAGATGGTGTCCCTCCAGCAGGAAAGCTGGGCAGAGTTAGGACAAGGAACTCAGTCCAGGTTGTAGGAGAAAAGCCAGGAGACGATCCCAGATGCTCTCCAGTGCAAGGACCCACTGGACACTGCTGAGTTGAAAGCTTGATGGTTGCAACACTTGGCTTTTAGATCTGAAATCACAGAATATCCTGCAGGGTGAAAGAGATGTAGAAGTAGAGCACAGCCTTCCCCAACATATGCATAACACTGTCTCAGTGGAGACAGTAAATCAGTGGCAGATGTATACATCCATCTCCTCGGCATTAGAAAATATTCATAAAATTATGGGGGTAAGAAAATGGATGGGTTTATCTGAGCAAGCATGAAGGTGGGGCTGACAGCCCTGCTGGGAATCAGTGCTCGGAGGCAGATGCTTGTAGCAATAAAAAGCAAAGGCTCACCTGTCTGGAGCTGTTCCAGGAGCAGATGCTTGCCCTAAATTAATTCCTCCCACATCTCTACCTATCTCCTTTCTCCGATGACTCCTCTGTTGCCCAGAGCATCTCTTGGGCCCTGTCGCCTTGCTGAGCAAGGTTCCTCCTTCTCAGTGGTACCTGCTTTTGCCTAACATGCTCACAGATGCTGAACTGAGGCACGCTGGAGACTATGTCTCAGGCAGGGGAAGCTGAGGTGCTAAAATTCTTCATACAAAGCTGCCAGTTTTGGTGCTTCTAAACAGTTGAACACAGCAGCACAGTGTCACAGAAATATTTCATCCTGGCTTTGCTTGGAAGAGAGTGCACTGTTTTTCCATTTCAAAACAATCTTATTGCTGCAATTAAAAAAGAAACACACACGGGTCCGCAGTTACGGAGCACTGCAACAAAATATTTGTTATCTGCCCACTTTTTTTTTTTTCTGTTTTGAAGGATGCCTTCTGAAAAATTGATGTTAACATTTCAGAATGGAAACTGTGTCGTTTCCTGCGAAACTGAGCTGATCCTGTCCTGATGAGAAGCCCTCAGCACTCCCAGGAGGGCACTGCTCCCTGCTTGCCAAAGCAGAGGTATGCACAGAGCTGCTGCTCTTTGCCTTTAGGATTGCTGCTGCATGAGTTCAGGGTTCCCCACGGACACTGGTGACTCTCAGTAGCGTTGGAGCAGAGAGGAACAGAGCTGATTTGCTTTACAAAGATCAGTTTCAGAAGAAGAAATGGACCCAGGTCTCCTCGCTCCATTTCTTTGCTTTTGTCGCAGCAGCCCTTGAGGTGCTGGGTGCATGCAGGGCTTGTACAGGCAATGAGGACATCAGGGTTGGCAGTTTCAAAGGCTGCAGATACTGGAAAGGGATCAGTGGCTGTGCTGTGATCTCCGTCCCGTGCAAAGCTGGCCTGGAAATTATTGTCAAGGAGAAGGATACATGGTACCCTTACAGAGCTGCTGGAGCACTGGGCTGGCAGTCTGGCTGCAGGGGTGTCCCACGACCCCTGAATGTGTCTCCACCAGAGCAAACTGGGATGTTGCTTTATGTCACAGCACCTCATTTTGGCTTGTCTTGCACCGAATTTTCTTCCCAGAGTGGCCTGCCCTCCTGGAAAGATTATAAAAGCCCCATTTAAGCCCAAGATACACATACATGTGTCCACACTGTCCAGCAGGAAAACTGTGCTGATTGATTTGCAGCCAGGCAGGGCAAAGAGGAGGGAGGATGTGGGGAGAGGAGGCACGAGTACCCCGGAGTTCTGCAGACCTTAGCATCTGTTCTCAGAGTGATGTAGCACAATTCACAGTGTAAACGTACGCGTGTTACTTTTGTACGTCGTCTCCTACTCTCACTATTTTCAGTGTTCCTTGATTTTTGGAGACTGTTGTAAATAAAAGATTTTGACACTGGCTCGTTGGGCTCCCTCACTCCGCACCGTGTTGCAGGTCGGGCAGGTTGATGCTCCAGCTCTGCACAGGCCTGGCCCAGGTGAAGGCTTTATCCAGGTCTTCTGGGGCTCTTATTCCTCCAACCCGTACAGTGCTGCTGCCAGCACATGGGAGCTGTTCCCCTGGGAGAATGGGATTCAGCAGCTCCTGCAGTACACTTCCCCAGTGCCTGGCCTGTGAGGAGTCTGCAGCACAGTCCTGGGGGGGATGGTCAGTCTGGAGAAGAGGAGGCTGAGGGAGACCTCATCATGCTCCACAGTTCCAGAAAGGAAGTTGTGGTGAGGTTGGGTCAGCCTCTGCTCCCCAGTAACAGTGATAGGACCAGAGGTAATGGCTTCAAATTGCACTGGGGGGGGGGGGGGGTTCAGGTTGGATATTAGGAACAATTTGTTCTCAGGAGTGGTGATGCAGTGGAGCAGGCTGCTCAGGGAGGTGGTGGGGTCCTCTCTCATCCCCTGTTTATTCAGTTTTGATCTGCTTTTCCCCCAAGCCCTGAGCATGAGGTGGGGCAGTGCCAGGCTCCCATTTGCTGCAAGGAGGTGAAGCAATCCCAGAACAGCTGGTGTGCTGTGCACTATGTTTCTGAGAGCTGGGCTGCTCTATTTCTCATTTATAATTTTTTCCCTCAAGTCAGAGCAAGCTCATTGCCCCAAGAGCTCAGCACAAAAACATACCTCACACCGCTGCATGCAGCAAGGAGAGGAAGGGCCAGGGAGCTTGGCAGCCCCTCTGTAGGATTTCTGAGAATTGAAAAACAAAATCTTGGCGTTGGGCAAGGCTGCCAGAAGTCTGGGTTTCAAACCCAAATCTGAAGCACAGAATCCCTTCTGCAAGGTGGAGATGTGCATATTTCAGGCTGAAAGGCAGCAGCTCACGATGGGATGAGTTAAACTACCAGTGGGTTGTGATTGAGGCAGACAGTGGAAGTGGCCTCTGTCTTCGAGGTGGAGAGTTCTGATTCTGGAAGACATGGTCATAAATAAGGGCTGCTATGGTTATAAAGAAGGCCTGGGAGGAGGTAGGGGTACCACCACATCTGTGATATTGAGTAGCCATGAGGGATGTGGTGGTTGTGAGGGTTGTGGTGCCTGTAATGGTCCCATAGTCCTCTTCCACCTCTGTCTGTGTCAGCCTCCAATTACCCAGGGCAAAAAAAGCAGGTGTGAGGACACCCCAGCACTAAAGAAGGTGAGCTGAAAGCTGGTGCTGAGCGTCATGGCTCTGTTCTTTTTGCAGAAAGGCAGCTCTCACTGCTCTGTTTTAATACTTGTTAGCTCATGTTCAGTGTTAGATTCATGTTAGCTACAGGTGTGGGGCACTGATATCTCATTAGCCATCACCAGAGAGCTCTGCAGCTTTGTCACAGCACTGCAGCTAGTGGCTGGTGGGTGATTGAGAAATTCCCCCCCACAGCCCAGTGAAGTGGCACAGGGCTATTTGCCCGACCCTGGGAAGTGTAGGTGGAGTGAGCTTTTAAGGCAGCTGCATGGAAGTGTTTCTTAAACTGGAAATGACCTTTTCAACTGAATTTCTTAGTGCTAAGTACAGAGTGACTGCAAGGGTAAATTCTGTGTCTTGGTTTTATGTCCCACTGAGCTTCCTGGGACTGTGCAGAGGGCAATGTGGATGTGGGTCCTTCCTCGTGAACCTGCTCCCAACCTATGGGCTGACTCCTGGGAGTCTTTCCAAAGGTGTCACAGCCTGGGCTTCCCTGGAGCTATTTACAAACTAATAAAGGAAAATGAAGGAAGATCCTGAGAAATGATAAAGCAGTGCAGAAGGTAATGGCAGATAAATGCCTTGGCCTGGACCCAAGGTTGTTGTCTGTGTTAAGCCACTTCTTGTCCAAGCTGTTCCATGCTATGGGAGTGATGGGAGGCTTGAGCTGTCCCTTGGTGGTGCTCAGGAGCACAGTGAGTTCACTGCAGCTCTGCTTTGCTTGATGGTCAGTACAGCCCTGTCATGAGAGGGTGAGAAGCTGTGGTCCATCTCGCTGAGTGTCACCTGGGCTGTGGTCACCTGAAGGTGCTAAGGGATCTGCTGCCTGTGGGTTTTTCTTTCCAGCTCTTCCTTTGGAGTGCAAAACGTTCCTGGCCAGATGATGCCCTGGCCAAGCTGCAGGTCTGTGCAAGAGAAGGTAATGATGTGGTGGTGCTTTGATCATGTTCTGTGCCTTTATCTGCTTCTGCCTTAAGGTCCTAAGATGCATTGACACAGTGCTGCTGCAAACAGCTGAAATAGGGGTCAGATCAAGCAGTATGAAAGCAGTAGTGCCTTTTTCTCTTCTGTAGGTGCTATCAAGCTAGCTCTGATATTAAGGACGGACCACAGTGCTCCCTCTGTACACTCTATGGGGTGGGTGCTCCCAAGGACCCTTCATCAGCCTGGCTGCAGAGATGGGAGGGCTGATTTCTTTTATTATTATCATTTCTTTTTTTCAATCCTTGCAGTCTTCCTGAAGGATTCAGTTCCTCAGAGTCAGAGGTGTAAATGTGCAGGGGGCCTGTCCCCTGCTTCTAGCATTCACATGCCTCTCAGAGGAGTTGTTACAGAGGAGCTGAAGGGTATACTCAGGCTATTGAGAATGCTTGGGATGACAGTGATGATAAATCATGATATCTCGCCAGCGCTTTGTCTGTACATCTTTAGGCTTTTTTTTCTTTTCTCTGCCTCAGAAATGGAGGTGACATCTGTGTCTGATGTGTCGAGTCTGTGACCTCAGTGAAATCCCCTGATGGGTGCTGCCACAATGTACTCTGCATCACCAAAGGCTGCTCTGCAGAGATGCTGTCCTTGCTGTAGCAGCTGTCGTGCAGCCAGAGTGAGGGCACCATGGGAGCAGGCAGCCTCACAGTGTCCTGCAGTGCCTGCCTGCCTCTGGTTGGGGGTGCAGGAAGGATGCTGGCTCCCTGGGGCATGTTAGGCTGGCTGCAGTTGAGCTTGTACAACAAAGGAAAGCATGCTCTGAACTGCCCTGACATGAGCTTGGGCATCTGGTGTGGTGACAGGTCATCTCTGGCCCCCTGGTATGCTGTTACCAACTACCTGCTTCAATGGTTTTTTTGGAGTTTAAAGCTGACTGGTCTGTGCAGTGTGTAATAAACTGGAGAATAGGAGCGTGCCTTCAACTCTGGAAAGCACGGAGGGCACAAGATCAAAGACTGAGCTAAGCATTTCATTCTGTTCTACCCAAGGTTAGCCTCATAAGTTCCTGGAGGAGACTGCCAGTGCTGTCTGGAAAGCTTTTTCTCTGCTGTCTGATCTTCCAAGGCTGTTTCGGATAAAGGTGACTGCAGGAAAGCAGATACAGCTCTTTCCAGATGCGTGGAGACACTTAAGTTCCTCCTTTGGCACTGACCTCATTCCTGTTGGGCTGAGAGCTGCTGGCTCAGTACCAAATGCTCCCTGTCCACACAGCAGCTGGCTTTCCAGGCACTCTGTGGTCAAGAGCTGTGTCCTGGTAGAGGGGCTGTTGGGAGCAGGGGGGTTATGTGATGGAGCTGCAGCTGAGCTGGTAGGGACATTGCAAGGGTGTGGAACTGGGCATGCAGCAGTGGGTCAGGGCTGCTCAAGGGGACCCAGCCAGGGAGGGCTGCTGGTGACTAGTCACTAACCTCATGCGTGCTCAGTGGCCTGCAATCCCATTTATTAGCACTTAAAACTTGCTGTCTCTGCTCCAAATGGAGTGTTTACAGCATTGACACAAACAGCTGTCCCAGTCAGCCAGATCGTAACAAATGGGAGCTCTGGCTGGAGTGTTATTTTGCTGCAAGGGGGTAATACATCTTATTACTAAACAATGAAGTTCTTGATGGATGGTGACTATGCTCTTTGCTGTCTTGCTTGATGATCACACTGAAAAATAAACATAAAACCTAAGATGTTCCCAGGGATCTAGGCAAGGCCTTGCATTGTGCTTGGTTAAAGACAGCTTTAAGGTTCCCTGGTGCCTCAGCTGCAAGAGCCTATGCATGAGGCTGCTGGTTTTGCTGCCTTCTCTCCGCAGTGGATCATCTGGGAGGGATTTGGGGGTCAAGGGGTGAAATTTCAGGAGACAGAAGGATGTGTCAAAAATATGGGGTGTAGCAAGAGACAAGGACAACTGGTCACTTCCTTGGGAACTATGCAGTGGTCTTGGTGGTGGTGGTGATGTCTGATTATTGGGCATGTGGGTCAAACTGTGTCGTTTTGATTCATCCTGAAGTAGGGCTGCATGGCTGCTGGTCTGAAGGTGGAAATGGGGATACTGTCCTCCAGGGGGCTATGGGGGACTCTTGGGTGACAAGGTCCTCCTTGAAAGTGGTGCATGTGATCCTGCTGCTTCAAGTTACTTGTGTAGAAGACTGTAAGCTATAGCTTCTCTGAGCAGAGAGCTGGAACAGGTCATATGCTCACTTAATGCCAGCACAAAGTTGTAAGAATGTTGTTCAGTGCAAAGGAGCTGAGCTATTCTGATTGTCCTCCTCTGCTTCTGAGCACCTGCAGCAGCAAAACTCAAGACTGTTGTATGGGAACTGAATGGCCTGAACCACTGATTGATCACCTGAGGCAAGCACTGAATCAGCCATGGGAGCACAGGTGAGGGCAATGCACCTGTGTGACCAGAAGGGATGGAATCTGACTCCACCTCTCCCAGACCCCATTTAAGGGCTGACTGCCTCTGGGGAAGGATCTCATTTTGGAGTTTGCTTCCTTTGGTGTTTTTCAGTGTGAGCCTGGGACATGGGTGAGCATTTCATTTCATTTATTTCTCATTATCGTTTCCCACTGCAATAATCTTTCTAGTTATACAATCTGTAAAATACCATCCAAACTACAATACTGTTTGGAACTGTTCGTTCTGTGAACTATGCAACTGTGCAGATGGGTTATCTACAACCTGAACTCGCTGCAGAGACACTGATGGGCTCTTGGACCAAGCCCTACAGTAGCTGCAGAGGAGTATTATCTGCCTGGAAACTGTATGTATGACTCACAGGTCTCCCACACGTACCTTCACCCACATGCCTTTCCCTTCATGCTGTTTCCAAGTACAGGGACTACTGGATTTTCTGTTCTCCCCCCAACTCTGACAGTGTTTTCTTTTTAAAAAGTAACTGTGAAATGATTGGAACAGGTGGTGCTATGATTTCCCAACAGTGTAAATATATTCAGGCCACAAATGGGGCAAGCAAAACAGACCAGTTAGAGCTGGTTGCATCCTCCTCTGGGGCTCTATAAGCAGAGGTGCAGGGTACGAGATGAAGCACAGTGCCTCTGACAGCAATGGAGTCTGGTGTGGAGTATGGGAGTGACTCTGGTAGTGTCTGGAAGCCAATTAAAGCTTATTTAAAATATTAGCATATCAGCAGGCAGGAATTCTTCCGACTGGATTGGTTTCGCTAGGGGATCAGGGAACAGGGCCAGTGTTCAGCTGGCAATCATTCTTTTCAACACGATTGTATTCATCACCTGACCTGCCAGGGCAGTGCTGGGATCTGCTGGAGGAGCCTGCGTCCCTGAGAAGGGTATTCCTAGCACTGCTGCAGGAGCTGCACTGATGGATGGAAGTGCAGGGATGAGTTCCCAGTTGGGAGCTGTGAAAGCAAACAACGAAGCAGCTCTGTTTCTGTGCAGGTGTGTTTGTGGACTAGACGAAGGAGGGAGAAAGCTTTAAGGAAAATAATCCCTGCTTTTTCCTGGCAAGTTCTCCCTGGTATATATTTATATTTAGTATCTATTTAGCAGTGAAGAGGGGAGGGCTGTCTGGGAAAGTGATTTGCTGGGAGAGAGTGGTTTTGTCATCCAGACAGATTCAAAGACAGCCTTAAATAGAGCATTAATGGACTGAGGGGTTGGAGATTGCAGTCTTCTATTTTGGTGAAAATGGAGCTTTCTATGTGTGCTGCTGCTGTTCACATTCGGACGCTGTTGATCACTGCGAGGAGAAACTTTCACTTGTGCACAAGCACTCCTGAGCATCCTCCTGTTATCTGGGGTACCTTGGGGTCAAGTCCTATAAAGAACACAGGGAAAGAGGGAGCAGAGCTGGCTTACTGCACGCCTTGTGAATGTGTCAGGGTGAAACAAGCAGCACTGTGGTTTGGGGACACAAAGCAGTCAGACCCTGTGGTGTGATCTGGGATGTACCTCCCTTTCTCCCTGAATAGAAGTTTGGGCTCAGAAGCATTGCCAAGCAATGCCTGTCCCTGCCGCCTGGCTGTCTCCTGGACTGCGTGGGCTGAGGTCTTATTCCTTCATCTGTATAGTGTCTTTTTCCCTTCAAATTGTACCAACAGTTGGAGTGTTGAAAGATTTGCTAAATATCAAACCACAGCCGGGGTCACTGAGCTCCTCTTTTTCTTCCTCTCGAGGTCATGGTGCACTCGGAGACTTTTCCTGACTATTCATTCCAGGTGAGCACTGGCACTTGGGAACCCCACCTGCAATAGATCAGCCCCCAGTGGTTGCACAGGAACAGGCTTAAGTTGCCTCTGGTGCTTTTTGCTCTGTGGGCAATCAAGCCCTGAGCTCTTTGTGGTTGTGTTTCTGTTGATAGATAGCAATATTTGAAAATGGTATGTTATGTTGCCTGGTTTCTGTGAGGTGGAGAAGTAGCATGAACTTGGTTTCTGGGGATGGCTGTAGATGGGTGTGCAAGCAGTTTCTGTGGCTCAGGAGGGGAATTTAAGACCTGGAGTGTTGCATGAGAGATCAAGGCTACAGATCCAAGTAAACTGGAAACCAAACCAGGTGTTAGCTGACCAGGTATGACTTCTGCAGACCTAGATACGTGACGTGGCAATCTGAAGGTCTCTGCATACCCACATGAGATGTACTGAAGCTGACAGGAAGAGCTGGCCTCTAATAGCTCTGTATCAGCAAAGAAATCATAGCCTGGTCCCCAGATGCAGCCTCTGACATTCATTTCCTGCTAATGCTTTGGCCGGAGAGTCTGTCACTCAAATATCTGCTGAGGGGATGTCTGTGCCTGCAGGAGTCCTCACCAAGGAGGAACAGGGAAGATGGGAGAGGTGACCTGGACTGCTGTCTGTTGCTGCACTTGGAGGCATTTTGCCTCAGGAAAATGCAAATGGACTTGGAACCAATTTTGTTCAAGAACGTGAACAGGCACTCAAAGGGCCCTTTTTCCCTCTCTTACTGTGACTTCTCCTTCTCTAATTACTGGGATGAATGTGTAAACCCTCACGCTGAAGTGTTCACAAGAGCGAGTTTACTCGTTTTACTCTTTCTTGGCATAAAAAGCATCTTATTAAGCAGGTTTTAATGTTTTCTCACCGAGAGACGTGGATTATAAAGCTTTAGAAATAACTTGCATCTGGAAAAGCCAATTAATATAACAAAAAATTCTGATGTCATTTTCTCATAAATTAACAACTTATAGATAATTTACAGTGCTCGTGTCATTAGGCAAATGGACTTTAAATTGATTTCAAATTAGTGGGTTAATGATTTCCTGCAGGTAGTGTTTCCATGGGTAGCATTCGTGGTGGCTTTTCAGCAAAGGGGTAGGTGTGGGAGAAAACAACTGCCTCAGTAATTGAGGCAGTAATTGGAGTGGTGGTCACATTCAAATGCAGTATTGATCTGCAAAAATAGTGCTGACTTTCTCCATCACTGTGGTAAAGAGAGGGTGGGAAAGGACTCTGGGAAAGACTGCAGACTTTGCACGTTTCTTGTATGATAACTTTTTTTTTGGTACGTATTAACTCCAGCTGGTGCACTGAGGTAGCCAATTGATATGGTATTGTTAGATAACCTTGTAGTTTATAGGACAGGACTAATTATGCAGCTGAGTTCTAATTATAGCTGTGAGGGAACAGTGTGTGCCCAAATTCATTAAAAACAGGGTGATGATTACATGGGTTCTGAGCTGTCGGAGTCTGAGACCAACCCAAGATGGAGCCCAGCTGCAGTGTTGCCACTTCTCCAGTGTCAGCTTTCACCCTTGTGTGATTTTTTTTTTCCATCGTGTTTGTCTTTCATCTTGACCTGTCTCCAAATGTTGTGCCATAGAATGGCTTAGGTTGGAGGAGACCTTAAAGATCATCTAGTTCCAACCCTCCCCTGTGTTGATTCCCTCCCACCAGATTCCAGGGCTCTATTCAACCCGGCTTTGAATGCCTCCAGTGATGGGGCACCCACAAACCTCTCTGGGCAGCAGTGCTAGTGCCTCACCACCCTCTGACTATCACATTTCTTCCTAACATCTAATCTAAATCTCTTCTCCTAGTTTAAAGCCATTCCCCTTTGCCCCGTTAACACAGGCAGCTAAGGTTGGTGTCCCAGCGGAAGGCCAGTGATTGACATCTCATCTTGGTTGACCGTCAGTTGCCAGGAGCTCAAGGCTCATTTCTTCTCACAGCAAATCTGGAGCAACTCTAGTGGCATGGATAGCAGCCTTTCATCATCTAAAGGGGGGCCGTAAGAAAGAAAGGAACAGAGTCCTTAGCAGGATTTGTTGTGGTAAGACTAGGAGAAATAGTTTCCAGCTAAAAGAGGGGATATTTAGACTGGAGATAAGGAAGAAGATTTTTACACTGCACCGAGAGGGGGTAGTGCCCCATCCCTGCAGACACCCAAGGTCAGGCTGGATGGGGCTCTGAGCACTGATGGAGTTGTGGGTGCCCCTGCTCGTTGCAAGGGGGTTGGATTCGATGGCCTGTAAGAGCCCCTTCTAACTCAGACCATTTGATAATTTCTATAGGCATATGCTGGCATTAATAAATTGATGATCTGAGCTTCTTGTGTCTCATCACCCTAATGCTAGAGGCATAAAAAATATTAATGAATTCCTCCTCTGGGAGATGAAGACTTATTGTCCCAGCCCCATGGCTGAGGCATGGGAAGATGCCTGCCCAAGGTCGTGAGATGAAATGTTAGCACAGCAGGGAAGGTCCCTTCTCCTGTTGATGTAGTGCTGCCCTCTGCGAGCCCTGCTTTGTGTGGGTGTGTTCCATAGTGTGATACGGGACAGCTCTGCACGGAGATTGCGGCCTAAATTGGTGACACTCTGAGCAGTGCTATGGGCACAGTTACTCACTGCCACGCATGGGGAGGCTGAATGCTGTGGAGGATTATATTTCGAGCACGGCGGACAGTAACTCATGAATTAAATGGCTGTGGAAATGGATTTTGTTGGCAGTACATATTTGTGGAGAGCAGCGTCTCTGTGGCTGGCTGTTTACACAAACTCCATTGCTTGCAAGCTTTGTATGACGAAATTAAATTCCTCCTGCATTAAAAATTTATGTTGGATGAAAAGATCAGCGTATTGAAACTCAGTGAGAATGTCCCCCTCTGTGCACACGCACATCTCATTTAGATGTACCTTTGCTATGAATGCCAGTGGATGATCCACATCGTGTGAGATAAGGTTTATAATTACCTTCTATAGGAAGTGGAAAGGTGCCCTTAAATAGGGGGCAATCCCTCTAAAGATGAAATTCATACTGACTGAGAAGTTGTTACGGCGTCCCTCTCATCTCCTGTGCTCCAGAAGTGGTGAAAAGGCTTTAGAGAGAGATTTATGGGAAGGTGCCTTCTCACAGTATGTTATTTTGGCTTCAAGGACACTGAAATTCCATCACTTACTGCACGGAGCTACTTGTGTCAGTACACAATTCAGCTCGTAATTATAGTCTTTCATCTAATTAGCATATGTAAGAGTTTATATAAGTTTTATCCAAACATTTTTAATTCATTAGGTGTTCTTATATCTGCTGTGCCCTGGGGCATAAGGAACACTCTGCACTTGTTTTTTATGTAAATTAGACCTTAAAGACACACA
The DNA here is from genome assembly GCA_036925125.1 of Oreortyx pictus. NCBI lineage: Eukaryota > Metazoa > Chordata > Aves > Galliformes > Odontophoridae > Oreortyx > Oreortyx pictus. Next base: position 5,411,177 of record JAUPFR010000024.1, on the reverse strand, counting down.
TAAATCTGTAGACATGCTTCCACCATTTAAAAATGATGCCATAAGAGGCGTGCAATGAGGGAGATGAGGATTTAAAGCGCCGTGCTGGTAGAATACAGTTTATTTTGTATGTGGTGTTGCAGGAAGGCAGCTAGAGCAGCTCATCTTACATCGAGTCAATTATGAGAAGACTGAGGAGAGAAGGTGGAATGAGGAGGGGGTAAACGAAAAGGAAAGTGGTGATGGTGATGGTGGAGTTGAGCAGCAGCTTGAGGTAGGGACCCAAAGTAGGGTGAGGGTGGAAAGAGCTGTGGGGTGAGGTCTTTAGCATCACAGCAACATGGTCTTCCTGATGAACCCACTCTGAGCGTTGTATGGGGAGGGTGGGTGGGATGCAGGCCCCTAGGGCAGGCTTAGTGCTGCTGCTGGAGGAGGTGGCTGAGAGCACGGAGCAATGGCACTGCCTGCACAGCATGGAGGGGGCCCCAGCCCCCCCTTGCAGAAAGGCACATTGGTGCTGGCTGTCAGTGGAGGTGCTGCACGATTTGGCTTCTCCTGCTGCATGTGTTTTCTGTGGCCAGGTGGCAGCTCAGCTCCTCTGTATGAAGTTCCCTTTTCCCATTAAATGGCAGGCTATTTATTTCTGCTTTCTTGGCTGGGGCTGCACGCTCTGAGTCTGGAAGAGCCGTGACCCGAAGGGTCCATCTGTTTCTCTGGATGCAGCATGCTGGCAGGCAGGAGAGGAGAGGGGGTCGTGGAGGAAGGCTCCATGCCCTGCGGTGCTGCTGTTCCCCATGCCTCCTCTGTCTGAGCACTTGAAGAAAAATAGGAGCATTACTGTTCCATTTTTGTTATTTCTCTGGCAGATGAAATGGAGTTGGGCTGACTGTTTCTCCCTGCAGAGGCTGGGAACTCTGGGGACAGACCTGGGAACGCTGACCTTCAGAAGGTCTTTGTGTGGTAACAGACTTCTGAGATCTCTGGTGGTCAGAAACCCACAGAAAGGCTTCAGGTCTAAACCCACCAAGCTGCTGAAGGCTCTCAATTCAGGAACCTAAGTGGCACTTTAATGCTTTGGCTGATAGCAGCCTGTGAATGAAAGGCTCAGCCCCGCAGTGCTATCTGTAAGTACCTGTCACTCTCCATATTTAGCAAGAGCAGAGAGTGGGAGATACAACCTCTGATTAATGCCTCTTGGGAGTTTCTGCAATATTGTTTTGCAAGCAATTGTCATTTAACATTAAGGTAAATAGCTAGCAGCTATGAACTAGAAAAGCCTTTCTTCCTTTCCTTGGCCTGTTGGTTTCACAAGCCGTGGATGATGTTAAAACCTCATCTTCTCGTCTGCCAGTGCTGCAGCCACCCTGCTGGCACCCCAGAGCTCACCCTGAGCTGGTGGCTGCACTGGGTTGTGGCAGAGGCTCGCTGCAGTGATGGCCAGGAGGAGTTAAAAGGGAAAGGTGCTTCTGCCCGTCCTACCTCTTGCAGGAGGAGGATGCTGGCTGGCACAGGACCGAGTGGCTGGGTATGTAAATGAGTTCACTTTCATTAGAGATCTCAGCTGTAAGAAAATGCCATTAACTCCATCAAGGCTCATCTATTTAACACCTGTGTTCCCCTTGGACACATCGAAGTTTCTAGGCTAATGATTTCTCAGCAGACTCTAGTGACTTTTGCTTAGGAAGTTGCTTGAGATGCCGCTCCTTTTATTTTTTCCTCCATTTCTGAATGACGTGAAGTCTTTTAATTATTATTGCTCCTCCAAAATGTTCAGTGCCTACCTCTGCTCCTTTCCTCACCTGGCTCTCATTGATGTATCCCAAGCAAACTTATGGGGTCACAAAAAACCTGCAACACAGTCCTTCTCACTGCTGTGCTGGAGATGAAATCACGTGGCTTTGGGATCACTGCATCGTTGCAGGTGATAATGGTGCCAGTATCACCCCTGAGAAGGTGGCAGAAGTTTTCTCCAATGAAGGACAACACTCTCCTTTTTCATCAGCCCCCTAAAGGCAGGCAGTGTGTCCTGTTCTGGATCCTTCAGAGCACAGCAAACAATTACCAGTGCATGAAAGCCACAACTGCCCCTGCTTTAACAGCACTGCAAAATTACACTCATAAATTCGCAGTGTGGCTAATTGTTGTTTTAAACAGTAGATGTACTTTCAGGAAAAGGAAGAAAAAAGCATTAATATGTAAACACTGTAACACCCAGCTGAGCAGAGAGCTGTTCATCTCGGGTGAGGAATAGCCTTCCAGGGCTATGTGGATGCAAGCTCGGTCACAAACTTCTCAAGGCCACTCATGTTCCCCTGGTGTGGTTCTGGGTGGGTGGGATCTATGACAGAGTTTAGTGGTTGCTGTTTTTTGTTGTTGTTTTATTGTAGGATTTCAGTTGGCACTAAAGCAGCATGCCTCGTGATTAGTGCTTGTTCTGGGAACCCCTCTGGCTTGGCTGAGATGAGGGCTCCCCTGTGCCATCCTCTGCCCTTGCAGAGAGGAGGGATGCAGTGGGTTTTGAAGGATTACAGTCAAAGTGGATGTGACTAGCCGAGGCAGGGGAAAGATGTAAACCTCATTGTGCAGGGAAAGTGAGATTCTGGGCAGGCTGCTTTGTTAATTTGCAAGGATGCTGTTGCTCCTTAAGAAGGTTTCTGCCCTTCGCCTGTCTCGAGGCCATCCTCAGGATTAATGGAGGGCCCAGGAATTAATCTCAGCCCAGAGCCACCTCATCCTGTGCCCAGTGGAGGAGCAGCAGCCTGCTTAGGGGGTGTCAGGCTCTCACTGCTGGGCCTCAGCTAGTCTTGAGCTCCCCTCCTTTAGCCCTGTGATCTCCCAAAGCCCATCACTTCTCATGGTGGCAACTGCACTGACCTTCAGGTACAGCTGCCCCATTCCTCCCAGTGCTGAGCTCTGCTTGCAGATACAGTCCTTTAAAACAGCACTTTGCTTCTCCGGTGCTATCATTCTTCTGGGCCTTTCTCACTTCATTCCTAATTGGATCCTCCGTTCTCAATTGTCTTGATCTGTGGAAATGTTGTCAGGATGAAGTTTTCAGCATGTTTTTTTTTTTTTTTTTCTTTTCTTACAATGTTTTATTGTATTCTAATTCTGGTTTCAGTGTTCAGGTTTCACTTGGCAGGATATGAGTTTTGCAGGGAGGCAGTGTGTGGGAGGTTTTATAAATAAAATAGCTGCTCTCTCTTTCTTGCCCAGGGTCTGCTCTTCATTACTCCAGCGCAGGGCTGGTGTAGCAGAGATGAGAATCTGTCTGCCTGCAAATTGTTGAGGCTGTAGCTTTCAGGACACTAAACAGGCAATGTATGTGCATTTTAATAATTGTAACCTTCACAGCTAGCACAGTTTCTGCTGAATGTGCAGAACGTAAACCCGCACTGTAATAGCTGGGAAGGTTGTCTGTGGTAGATCTTGATGTACTGTTTGGATTGGGTTTGGCTTTGCTTTGCTTCAGGACAATCTGGTGAGGCTTTGGGAGGGAACGGTGAGCTAATTGAGCATTCAGCAAATAACAGCTTTCAAAAGGTCCTTGTCCAGTGAAGTAAGAGGCACCTCTGAAAGCATGCTTTTTTTGGTTAGCACATGAGACAATGCCCTTGTTGGCGGAATGGGATGCTTGAATTATGGGTAATAATGTTGCTTTGATCTCTGCAAGTGTTCTGCATGATGAAAACACCCTTGGCCCTTCCTTGTAATGCTGAGGGGAAGCAGCTTATGACTGTACAGTTCCTGTGGCTTTTGCTTTCAGTGCATGAAAGCACTGCCTCCTGCCCAAGGCCAGCTTCTGAAAAGGACTTGGATGCTGCAAGGAGCTTTGGTGAAAATACCAAAATTGACAGATACGTATTACTGCAGCGCTGGGTACTGGACAGTTGTTCTGAGGCTTGACACCACCCAAAGTGGGGGGCTGATGAAAATCAGACCTGGAAGCATGCAGCCTGTTTTGTTAGGCTGGGTGTTAGCTGGGGCTTTGTGCCTGGCTGTAGTGACTCCTGTTGTCACAGCTGCTCTTTAAAGGGGAAAAGCCCATGGGCTTTCTAAAGGGAGTACTTCAAATGTAAAGTCGAGCCAAGCTTTCATGTAAATAATGCAACTTCTCCCTTCATTGGTGTGGAGCCTTGCATGCTGTCAGCTGGCAGCTACCAGTGACCTTTCTGGGAGAGGGAGAGGAAAGGTCTTTCCTGGAGGTGTAGTGCTGCTGTTGGAGTCTGTTCCTGCACACACAAAAAAAAGAGGTGAGAACAAGCTCGGAGCACAGAAGTGGCTGACTCTGATGTGGACACAGTTGGCAATCCCACTGCTGGAGGACCTGGGCCTGACCTCCTGTTAGCTGAGCTGAGCCAGAGCACCTTGTCTCTGCCACTAAGCCAAGGGCTTCTCTGTCATGGGGAGAGTAGACACCTGCTGTAGTCTCCAGGCTTTGGAAATTCATTGTATGGGGTGGGAGAGAGCTGGGATCCTCCAGCTGGCTCTTGGCAATTGGTCAAAACAGCTTGAAGGGGAGAAAATCATCATCCATCCATTCTGAACGCAGGTCTTTTTTAAAGGAGAGCTGTGGATGCCCCATCCTTGGATAGCCCCTGGGCAGTTGGGTGGCCAGCAGCCCCTGGCAGGGAGTTGGAGCTCAGCTTTATGACTTATTTTTGTTCCAGTTCTGAATGGGAGCTCACCCTGAATGCTGAGGACACTCAGTTATATTTGTGTGTGGTCCCCCTGGCTGCTCTCCTGGGCCCCTCACACTTCCCACTGCTGTATCTCTGCAGCTGAAATTTCTGGGCCAGAACCTGTTTAGCTTTCCCAGCAAAAGCTTTCAAGCAGAGCAGGGGGCTTTGCAGGCAACGCGTGGGTGAGTGCAAGAAAAGCCAGCAAGGTGTTCTTACTCAACTGGGTAAGAAGTGAGAACACAGATTTCCCAGGAAACACTGATAGGTGTATGTTGAGAGAAGGAAAACTTCTTTTTTTTTTTTTTTTCCCTTGAAATTCAGATTTTTCAGAACTGAATCTTCAAAATGCATCCCTGCTGCCCTGGAAATAATCACCCAAGCCTTGAGTTTAATCAAAACATTTATCTTCACTGGATTCGGTTGGAAGCGTTCCAAATTGATGCGATCTGAGCGCATTTTTTAACTTGAAAAAAAAAAAAAATAATAATCCGTGATTATTCAGCAGAGGAGTTGAAAAGTTGTGGTTGGTGCTCCTGTCACCTTCACTGAATGTGAATGCGAGTCAAAGCTTTAAGAACAAATGCTCTGCTGTGACCTTGGTCATCTTGCCACCAACCTTTCCACCTGCCTTCGTCTCCATCTTGTGTTGCTTTCTAATTAATACCTTCAGGCACGTGGTTCAGCTGCTGTCTGAATCGGGGCTCTGCGTATAAACCCTCTGTGAAGTTTATCAGTGGGAACAAAAGGCCCTTATGAAGACACTGTCTTTGTGGTTGGTGTGTGGGAGTTGCAGTGTGGGAGGATGAAGGAGGAACGGGCTGCTTTGTGATCGCAAATCTGAATGTGTTCTCTGTATTAACGTGGCGGGTCTTATTTCCTTTACACAAAGGAGCCAAAGAAGTAAGAGGTTTAGCTTAAGCCATCAATACGAAATAAAAAAAAAAAAAGAAAAGGGATATGCTTCCAGTTGGACCTCTGCAAGCAAATCGAGTTGGATGTATGCCTGAACAACTGATAGCTCACCGACAAAAAACACCCCAGAGGTGATGTTTCTTTTGAGGGGTTTTTAGAGGAGCGGAATGTGGATGTGTAAAGTGGTGCTGCCCCAGTCCTGAACTTTGCTGGCTGCAGCTCGTTCCTGTGAAGGGAACGCTGCTCCCTGGGGAAGGGGACTAGGCTGAAGGTGGGAGGTGAGGATCTGCTGTGTGCGTCATGCAGGGCTGGCTCTGTCTGCATGGCTCCCTCCATGCACACACATCCTCCTGTGTACTTCAGTTTGCCCAGATTTTGGGAAGCATAGCAGCCTTTCTGTGTCAAGGGAGGGCTGCAAGAAAGGAGGCAGACTCCTTAGCAGCTGTAGGACAAGGAGAAATGGTTTCAAAATAAAAAGGGAGATAGTGCAGAGAGCCAGGCTCAGGCTGGAGGGGCTGTCAGCACTGCTGGAGCTGTGGGTGTCCCTGCTCAGTGCAATGGGTTGGACCTGATGGCTTTTAGGGTCCCTTCCAACACAAGCAACTCTGTGATTCCGTGTTGTGTCACTGGACACAGCTGGAAGTGGGTGGCTCTGCTCCTGTACCCAGGGCACATCCGCAGAGGGAGAGCAGTGTGTGAAACGGTGTTCAGAGTGGAGGTGCCCAGCAGTGCAATGGGAGTGAGGTCTCTGTTCAGAGGCAGAGGGGCAGGAGTTGGAGCACTGCAAACCACGAGCTGGGAGCCCCCAGCCTGCTTTCATCCTTGGCAGTGCTCTGGTCACCCTGCAGAGAAAGCTTTTGGCTGAGTACGTGGGAATGCAAACATGAATGGAACCAGTAGAGCAGGGACTGCCTGCAGAACAGGGACCAGTGGGTGCAGGGAGCTGAAACACAAAGCACCTCAGTGACATTTTCCACATCTCCCACAGAAAACTGCTGGTTTATGACAGCGAACAGCAGGAAGCTCAGGAACAATTTCTCCTTTGACATTTAAATTGCAGACAACGTTTCCAATTAAATTTCCTTTTTTTTTTTCTTCACTAGATGTTGTTTCAGGTGTATCAGCTGCTTTATTTTATTAAGGTTATTATTATCTCATGTTGAGGCTGCTAGCCATGCAGGATTTGCTGACGTTTTGTCAGAAAGGTCTCTGAAAGCACTGCCTGCTCTTAACCCTTGGGGAGAGCACAGGACTTTGCTATCGGGTGTTTGCCAGAGCCATGGCTATCTTCAAAGCTCTGCCTCTGGTGGGACCTGCAACCCCAGCAAGTCCTGGAAGCCTCGGGGGCTCTTTGACTGCTCACCCGTTGGCCGTGGCATGGAGGGTCTTTGTCCTGGTGGAAGACAGTGGGGCCTTGGGAAAGGATGCCCAGGGATACCCCAGACTCCTGGAATTGCCTTTCAGAAAGGTGTAGAGCTGAGCCCAGGTATTTTCCGAGCTTTACTTTTCATCTGTTTCATTCTGCTGGCTGGATGAGGGTTTTCTTTCTTTGTGTTGAAGGATGTTCCCTGTCAGGGTTCTTAATCTCTGAGAACATCCAGATAAACCTACAGACCTGGAAGGACAGGAGAGAAGGAGGATGCAGCTGGTCAGGCAGAGGGCAGAAGACTGAAGAATGAGAGGTTAGGGCTCCTAGCAGAAGGATCGGGAGATGATGTGCAGGGATTTAGCCCTATGACTCTTTTCCATTGCACTGGGGTGGGGGTTTAGCTTGGAGACAGCCAGACTAAGGCTGTGGCATTATTGTGAGTGAACAGGAGGTGCGTGGGGATCAGCTGCATTGCTGTTCCAGGCTTTACACTGAGTATGTTGCAGGGATTTCACTTTGTAGGGAGCTGTGTAACTAAATCCCCTTCAGCTTATTTGACTGGTGCTGCTCATGTAAGTTACTTTATTCTGATAGGGATAGCTCCAGTCCTAGCGAGTTAGAAGAGAGGAATGCCCTTTGCTACAGCACTTGAGAGCTAAAGCAGCTGCCATTGCTTACTCTGAAGACTTTTGGGAAGTGGGAGGAAGCAAGCTTGGAGCCTCTTGCACTGGTAGTGATGGGCTGCATGTCTGGGTTTGAGCAGCTGCTCCAGTAGCAACAACCAAGCAAGACAAGGCCCAGTTCTCTCTCCTGTATGCTGCTATCCAGCAGCAGATTGGACTCCTGCTGGAGTTAATGGCAACTGGGTGGTCTGTACCCTCAGGATAATAACTTGCTCCAATCGAACTCCATTTTTCTGCTGATGCTCTTTGTGTCTGTGTAGCATCCTCAGTGTTGAAGTCCCAGAGCCCTTATGAGCCTTCATTATCTGCCTTTTTTCAGCACATCTTTGTGGGGGTAATATACTCTTCAGTGTAGAGATAGGTGCTTAGAGGCACAGAGAGGCTAAGGTCAAGAGGAGAGATGTGTGGAGAATGGTAATTTGGGCCAGCAAAGCATTTTGCTGCTTAAATTCCTCGTGCTTCTCAAGGAGAACCCAAAATGGTGAATTACCTGTGCCTTTACAAACCTTCCTGCCTACAATTGCAGCCCTCTCCTCACTGATACAAGAAGAAAAGGAAGCAAGGCGAGCACTGCTCCCAGGTGTCACCCTTAGCATGGTATGGGACTGTCCAACTCAACAAGAGAGGTTTGGGGCTGGAGATGCATAGCAGGAATGAAATGCAATTTATTAAGGCACAGACTTAAATGAATTGGTTCATTTATAAAATCAACTTCTTCAGGCTACTTAGCTTTTTGATGTCTCACCACTATTTAATTGTCTTAACTTGATCTTAATAGAATTATTAGGTTTTATATCTCTGTAGATCTTCAGATTTATTTCCCAGCTCTCAATCTATTGGCCTGTGGCAACACTTCTGCTTAGCTTTGATTTGCAGGGGGGAAAAGTTATTAGGCCAGCAAGCGAGTTCTGCATTAGCAAATGAACAGTTCGTAATCAGCTCATCTATGTTTTGTGCTGCGGACTTCAAATGAAACATTGCTTTGGCAATATTTACTGCAGTGGATGTTGTTTTGATGAGTTAATTGTTCCCCTTTATCAACCTGGAATGGCAAAAACAGCCCTGGGTCTGGAGTTCCCTGCTGCCTTTGGTACCTTCACCTCTCTGCTGCTGTGAGCAGTGTGGGGATGCACATGGGAAGGACATTATGGCTTTGTATGGGATATGGGTTGTTGTTACTTCAGGCTTTGGGGTTTGGAGATGATCATTTCCAGTGGAACTGAAAAATGAAGTTTTCAGTGAGGGCGGATGGATGGGAGGGGAGCGGCACAGCGAGACAGCAAGATAAAATATTTCAGTGTTCGTGTTGTTCTGAAATGCTGAGGTATGTTTTGAAAGGGAGTCTTTGCTTGTTTCCCTTTGTTCTGTTTAATACAAAACAGAATTTCCTGGACTTGAGCCAGGATGAAAATTTCGCTTTTCATTTGCTCGGTGACAAAGTTAAAAACAAACTCACTGCCTGCGTCAGCTGCATCAACAGGCTGCCAACGAGTAGAGAGTTCTGGCTGGGAAATGAGAGAAGGACCCCATATCTTCGGGGATTGTGCTTGTTAGAGAAGGGGAAGGCATCTTGGGACACCAGTAGATTTAGCTGGTATTAACAGCAGGGGTCAGTGACAGCTCTGTCTGTGGCTGATAAGTAAAAGAACCAGCTCAGAACTGCAGGTCAAGAAACAGCAGTTGTCATTACCCTAGAAGCACCGATAACATAATCCTTTAATAATACCAACATAATACCAGCAGCTGTGGGCAGGGAAAACTAGAAAACCCGGCCCTGATTTTGGTGTGGAGTGACATGGGAGTGGAGAGAAAGCTGAGTGCCTGGATGGGTGGATGGAGCACGGAGGGCTGGAGCAGAATGTGGGCAACATGGGAGCGCAGCTCTGAGCATCAGAGGTGGCTTCGCTAGGAATGATGCTCTGCTGCATGTCCCAGTTATTTCCCCAGTCCCAAAGGGAGTGGTATGATGTGTGCTCCTGCTCGTGCCCCAGACTGGTGATGTGTCTGCCTGCTGGGAGGATGAATCCCCTTTGGTTGCCCCTGGGCTGCTCTGTGCCTGAGCCAGGAGCACCAGCTGCCCGTGCTGGGGCCCATCGTGCTGTCCAAGGTATTTGGAGAGACAGTGGTCCTGAGGTGTGGGGTGTTTCTGCAGGGAGTTGCATGTTCTGTAGGAAGCAGAGTTTGCCTCATACTGGATATGTTATCCCACAGCACTCTGCCCCCCACTTAACAAAATATTGCCCTCCAGATTCAATCCTGTAGCCCGTTATTCATGAGGTCATTACTGTTTAATTTAATCACCAAATGTCAGCTCAATCCCATTTATTCTGCCAGCTCACTGGAGATTTACCTATTTATTTTACATTTCAAATGAATTGCTCATTATTCTGTCATTCTGGGATTTTATTCTGTAATTTATTTTGCCGGCCCTGACAAGTTGAAAATGAGCCCTGGTTCTCCTCTGTCTCGCATGTTAATTGTCAGGGCTGTGGTTCAACTGTTTGCTTGCAGGACCAGGGGACCTGACCCAGTATTCAGGAAGGGAAGGAAACCAGACTGTGTAATCCCACAGCTGCTCTTGCTGATTCAACTGTGACAAAGATATACTTTTTCTTTCCTCGCTCCCTCAATGCTCAGGTTAATGTCAAAGGACAAATTGCCCCGTGCAACTCGCTGCTGAAATACATCACTGCAGTTCAGAGGTCTGCAGCATCCCTGATGGTGTGTGGGCATGGGTGTGGATGTGCAGATAGTCCTGGGAGCAGAGGCTGTAAAATACGAATGTTAGAGAATGTTTCAGCGTATAAATCAGCCTTCTGTTTTTCAGTTTAGGATGAAAGGGTCCCTGATGAGGAACTGTCCTTAGATTGCCTGTTATTTCCAGCTCTACTTTACTTTTCCTTGCTCTTACCTTGTGTTGGGTTTGTTTGTTTCTTCTTCTCCTGATGCTGGAGAAGAAGCTCCCCAGCTCCTGCAGTGCTCCCATGCCTGGATTAGGCCTTGCTGTCTCTCCTGCGGGTCCATGTGCTCACAGATGAGCTCCTTGCAAACAGGTTGTCATGCCTGCACGCTTGTCTGGCTGCTGGATAGCTGCCGTGCCATCTGAGCCCCGTCCTGCCCCCGCCTCATCCAATCTTTCTCCTTCCTCTTGCAGAACAACGTATTACGGAAAAGCAATTTTCTGTCTGGATTAGTTCTTTATCTGCCAATTGAGCGCTCTGTGCTATCTCTGTTACCCTGTGAGCTGCTGGGACCCACGGGCCCTGCACGTTGGCCTGTTATTATCCAGTTGAAGATCAGCTCTTCTGTGCTGGAGAGAAGGCTTGTTAAGGAAATTCACAAAAGGCAAAAGGCATCGGCAGGCACTGGAAAGAGCAAGAGGAAGAATCTGGAGGATACAAGGGGGGATTTCAATCTTCAGGCTCATTTCTTGGTGGAAAATAAGCTAAGCATCCTCCCAGTTCTCAGCTAAGAGCAAAACTCCACTGGGTTTGTCTTTGTGATGCTTTCCCTGACGCTGGCACAAATCCAAAGCGCCTCATTGATTTTCTGTTTTGCCCGGTCTGAGATCAGCAGGATGAGATTGCTGCTGTTTGCTGGGCTGAGTTATTGCCTGCTGCTTCCAGTGAAGCTCTCTGGCAGATGCAAAGGGGTAGATTTAGTTTGTTTGCTGGTTTTGTTTTCCCCCTGAAATGCCATTTCTGGGCATTGTATCTTCCCACCCTTCTCAACCTGGGTGATCCAGGGTGTGTTTGGAAACTTTGCAGGACTGCATAAAGCTCTTTTGTTTCTGCCTCACCATCTCTGCAAAAATGAGTCTAGTTCTGGCCGGACATCTGGCCCTGCTCAGAAATCCTGGGTGCTGTAAACAGTCATGGGGACACAGAGTGACTGCACTGCTCGGTCTTACATTGGATCTGCTGACATCAGGACAGGGGCACTTCATGCAGAGAGAAGTGTGGATAGAAGCAGAGTCTTTAGAAATTGCTGCAGTATGAGCAAGCAGCCTGAGAGCCCTGCAGTGTCTGTGGGTCTGGGTCGAGATTCTGCTCCCTGCCTGGAAAATAAACCTCTCTTTCTGGTGGATGGGATATGCTGGTTTTTGCCAGTACAAAGAGGAATGGGGTGGCTGAATGCTGAGTATTCGTTCTGGTGAACAACAGTTTGGAAGGCACAACTTTCCAACTGGCTGTCAGGCATGTTTATTTCTGGGTATTTAAATACCCTTAACTTGGCCATAACTGAATTTGTGTCCCAGCATTTTTCTTAATGATTCCCTCTGATTCTTCTTTCAGTGTTTAGTCGAAGATTAATTGGGGAAAACAGCAGTATGCATCCTATTTGAAGGATGTGGATTCATCTGTGTGCATCCCACAGGCTCCAGGGATGATGCTAGTTACATTCTGGCTTTGTCCTCCCCACTCAGAGGTCACTGCCTCTTCTGCTTCCCTTTCTACTGCCCTCCTTATACCATGGAGGGGTGCTGAGCCATTTAAGCACCTCTCCTGGAGCAGGGTGGCCACAATGGGAAGCATGCCGGCCTGAGCAGGCTCTCCCATGCACTTCCCTGCACCCTACCTGTCTACTCTGCCACGATGAGGGTCATCAGACTGACAGCAGATGTTTGCAGGAGTTAGTGTACTGCCTGGTTGGATCCTGCTGGAAGTTCTGCAGAGCCCTTCTGTGCACTCCTGGCTCTGCTTTCAGCTGAGCAAGGGATGACAAATAGAGGTTATTCCTGCAAATGCTCCTTTCACCCATTAACAAGCCGTTAATGGTGCAGAGATCCAATAATCATCCTTCAGACTGGCTGGGGGCTGTGCAGCAGCGTCCCTGCCAAGGCAGCATCTCCTGCAGCTGCAAGCAGCCAGGGGATTGGTGAATGCTGCTGGAGAGCTGAATGAATCAGAGGTTTAAAGCTCCTCATTGCCCCCTGTGAGGTGTGAGTGTGGCCACAGACACAGCTGGTGGCCCTCTGACAGCCGAGGAACACAGGGCTCGAAATCACTCAGTGCTGTGCAGGTGATGAACTTCCTTCAGGCTGATTTTTTTTTTTTTTTTTTTTTTTTCCCCCAAACCTCACTGCTTCCAGACTGGGAAAGCCAGGAGCAACCCTTGCTTGATTCAGGAGGCCGTGAGCTGATGGGAGCGGCTGATGTGGCAAAGCTCCAGGTATCTCTTAACTGTAAAAATACGTGCTTCTTTTGAACCTACGTAAGCAGTCACATTACTGAGAGCACTAAGTAGAAAATAGAGCCCCTCGACATCCTCCCTGCTGCTAACACCTTGTGAAAAGCTTTGCTTCCTTTTAAAAGAGGCAAAGAGCTTTGCTTTACTGCCAATAGAAGATGCATTTCTCTGGCAATTGGCATAAAATAAATCTATTTAAACAGAGGTAATTTGGTGCAAAGGAATTGATTTTTTTTTTCTATTGCAGTAATGTTGGATAAAACTAGTTTCTTCAAAATTACAAAAAAAAAAAAAAAGAAAAAGAAAAGGGGGAGGGAGGGAGGGCTGCAGTTTGGTGCTGTGCATTGCTCTGTAGCTGTTTGCCTCTGTATTTTCTGTGGCCTGTCTCAAGGAGACCTTGCTGTGCCTGTGATAGGTTTAGGTTTGCTTCCTGTTCTGCGTAAGAAATACCTGGCTAGTTAGACCAGCCCCTAACTGCAAAAAAGTCCATTTAATTCTGGATGAACCCACTTCTAGGAATGGGGGGTGGCATAAAAATGACAGTGGCAAGGCCAAGGACATCCTTGATGTTTGGTAAGAGGATGCAAGGACTTGGAGCATCAGATAATTGGGCTGTGGGTTACCTGGTCCCTTCTGCCTTAGTGCATGCTGACTACCAGGAGCAGTGCATCATGGGGTCAGCAGGGATGGAGCTGAACCAAATGCATCTCCTTCCTGTGCCTGTCTGACAATATCCTTCTCAGAGCCTTGAGGGGGGAGGGTACCAAGTGAAAGAAGGGGAGGGTTGGGTTATGGCTGGAAGAACACCCGATCCTTTGGCTTTTATCAGTGAACCTTTTAAACTTACCTCCGTGGCCTGGCTAGTCTAATAATGAATTGATTTCCCCGTGCCTTGGTGTATTTTACAGAAGCCCTGTCAATATAAAGCACTTGATTCAGTCAATAAGAAATGAGCTGGGGACTCCAGACTGGGATTTAATCATTGCAGCATCACTGGTGACATTTCAAGTGACAGATTTTCCATTAACCTGGGGAACCCTGTTTGGCTTGCTCCCGAGGTGCCCTCAGCCCAGCTAACCCTTGGGGTGGGAATTCCCCCCACCAGCACTGCTGTTTGTGGCTGCAGGACTGGGGTGCTGTGCCGTGATGGGGAAGGGAAGAGCAAGTCTCCAAAGCAGGATCTTCCTGCTGGCTCTGATGACATCACGCTGTCATGCTGGAGCTTAATAACGTTTGGCAGCAGCTGATTAACATGCTAACAACTGCTTTGTGCCAAGAAGTCAGGCAGACCCTACAGATCTGGCTGCTCTGCTCTACTGGGGGAGCCTGGGGTTTGTGACTTGTCCTTTATTGGTGCTGGTGGGGGTGCAGAACCTGGATCAATAGCTTGAGCATTGTGCTGGTGGATCTCCCACAAAGCTACCAAAGTAGCTGGAAGCCTTGTGAGGCTTTGGTCCCAGAGCAACAGGGTTGCTCCAGAAACTCCATTTCCCTCTTGCAGGAGCCGTGGGCAGTGTGGGGTGCTGCCTCTGTGCCTTTCCTTGCTTCTCAGCAGGACAAAGAGAAAACACATGACCCCCTCTGCTGGCAGTCATCTCCAGCTGAAATAGGTCAATGTAAGTACATTCGCATCGGCATCCATAGGAGATGAGGAGGCAAGGGCTTTCCTTGCTTTTTCCATTAAGAATAAATCTCCCCTCTGAGACAGCCTGTTCACATCCTTTAATGAGCCTCTGCTGTCTGAAGCGGGATCCAGCTCTGCAGGATGAGCCACGCTTGCTGAACAGCATCTTGTCTTTCTGTTCCTCCTGCAAGGAATGAGAAATGCTCCCGAGTCACCTGTGCTGGGCTCCTGGGACTCCCATCCTAGGGTCTGTTTTGGCTCTGCTGCTCATGCTGGGACAAGATGATCGTTTTGCATTCAGGACTGTGACAGATCACCTGGCAATCTATCCAAAGAGCCTGGAGGGGGGGGGATGTAGAGAGAGGGGCTATATAAAAAGTAGCACTGCAAAGGCAGGGTTTGCAGGAGCATGGTTTGTGGTGTGTTGGGGAAGGGGACAGATGAAGTTGATTTATCACAAGGATTGTCCTGGTGTGCAGCTGCCCTCGTGTTGTTTTTTTGTTTTGTTCATTTTAAAAGGAACTTTGGAACTTCAGCATTTATTTGAGGCACCTTGTTCCTTTGGTTTATTTTTAGCTTGCCATGGCAATGAGATGAAAGCATCTTCCTGGTCTCACTAAATGAGGAGCTGCTTGTTGCTGTTCACTGGGTCTATTTTATGGGCGAAGGAAGAGTAATAGAACCAGAAAAGTAATTATATCTCTCTGTGTGTTGTGCTGTTTCATGGCAAACCTTTGTTTTTAGCCTAGTGGGGCTCAGCTACGGGATTTCTACATGAGTAATGATGCAGTCCCTGACTCCTTCTATCTCAGGAGGGTCTGAATGAAGATAGGGTGATGCTATGTGGCCCTTTGAGGCATAGGGGTGTTGTGGGCTGGCCTGTGCATCTCTAACTCTTGTCTCACCCCAGGAAACGTAGCCCCTCTTGAGCTGACTGATGGGCAGCGTACAGGCAGAGCTCTGCACTCTGTTCTCCCTTAAACCAGCTTCCTGAGATTGTGAATTAACTGCTCCCTGATGATATAGGCTGTACAGTTCTTTTCATCCTGGAAACTGGATAATATCCTGAGCTGGCACCATTTGGGTGCAGACCCTCCTTCTCCAGCTCAGCCTGGGTTATGGAGGAGACTGCTAAGTGTTTATGCCAGCTGTAGTGCTGACGTAGTAACTTGAAAGTTGTTGTTTTTGTTGTTGTTAAAGGTTGAAGTTGGCCCGATTTGGTCTGTACAAAGCAGCTTTCTAATGCAGGTACTGCTGTGCATATTGAAAACCAGTGTTGTAATAAAATAGAAATCTCCATAAAGAGGAGAATTTTGAAGACTTTATCCTAATCGTACGAATGCTTCCGCATTAAAGCATTACTGTAATGAGAATGTGTCAAAGGCTTTGCTGGAAAACCCATTAAAACAGATTAGAGCATCTACGTGCACCACAAAAAGAGCCTTTTAGTAGAACTGCCCATAATTCCAGCTGTTGCCAAATGAGGAACTCCTGAAATGCCCTCTGAGCAGCCATTAGAGCTGGGGAAGGCTCAGCCACATGGTCTTGCTTTGATTATTTTCACTGCAAGGAGTACTTTGACCCCTCGTGTTGTCATTCTTCAGGGGATCTCTGCCTAGAGGAATTAATGACCTCTCATTAAGCTGAGATAATTGTCACCTCAATTCCCAGTTGACTGTGGGAGGAGAGTAAGGGCACTGCTGTGATATGCAGTATTCCTGTAGCTTTCCTTTGGCCACAAAACCTGTCCCACCTTCATGAGCACAAAAGCTTGTGGACACAGGCAAGGCCAAGCCCAAAGCCATGGGACCTGCTCCCCTGTGTCACCCAGGGTGAAATGTGGCAATTAAATTGCACAGATCTGGCTATAGGCAGAGATGCCAGGCTAAGGTGGGCTGAGAAACTTTGATTTCTTTGGAGCTGATAACAAACAAAATATGTTGGTGTTGTTCGTTTGATTGTTTGGAATTGAAACCACCTCAATTTTTACCCAAATCCCCTCTGTTCCCTAGTAAATGGTTTTGTTTTCTTCTTGTTTTCTAAGATTAATTTCTCCCCCCCCCCACCTCTCAGACTTTAACTTAGCTGAAATGCCATAGTGGTTGGAGAAGAAGAAATATCTACCCAGCTACCTTGGTCATGGCTTCCCACCCCAACACACATCCTGAATGAATGGATGTGGGATGAGCACGCACATAAGGGCTGAAGGGGTATCTGGGAGAAAGCAGAGCCATTGTAGGAATAGCATCAATGCTTTTGGGTTTCTGCCCTAATAACAACCCATGCTCCAGTGACCAGCTCCCTGTTTTAATCCTTTTGAGCTGGGAATATAAAAGGAATACTCCTCCACATTCAGTAGATGCATCTGAAGAAGGTACAAAGGCAAGAGAAAGTGCCGGATCCTTTAACTTCTTTGAAGGGCTGAGCACATAAAAGAATTGTTTTATTTGAAAAGGGAGGGAAATTTGCAGAGTTTAAAAATTCGAGCAAGAAAAGGGGAGAGTTGAGGGGGAGAGAAACATAATTTTAAGCTGCAGTTGTGGCCTTCACGTTCGTGTTAGTGTTGCAGGGACCTCTGACTTCTCACAGGTTTCTTACTTTTGCCCTAGTCCTAATAGGGGTTGCACAATTGGTTGGCTGCACTCCTAGCACACGGAGTGTGCACTCCACTTGGTGCTTCTTTCCTTTGCTTATGGCCCTCAGTGGTATCACACCGAAACTTTTGGAATGGCCTCCTTTAGCAAATGGGCATGGCAGGTGAGAAATACTCACTGGATTGCCAAACAAACGTCTGTGGCTTTCAGTGGGTCGAGAGGCAACTGTATTTAGATTTGTGGGCACCTTTGGACCTCCCTACTGACGATGGTAATTGTTGGCTTGCAGGGAGAGCGTTGTACTGTTTCTTTTTTTTTCCAGTGTATAAATGATTTTATAGCCTGGTTTGATCCGCTGAGATCTGTAGGATAGTTCTACTTTTGTTGTTTATTGGGACTTTTAATGACTGTGTAGGAGGGAACTGGCTTTTATAGCAGAGTGCTTTGCAAGGGGTCAGGCTGCTCTAACACACGTGCAAATTGCTGTTGTTCTTGTGTAGAATCCCCAAGCAGATGAAGTCCTTCCTCGAGAAAAAAAAAACACAAAACAAAACACCAGGACAAGAACATCACAGCCGTGCAATTACTGCAGAGCACTGAGCAGTGCCTGTTAAGTGCTGTTGCATTTTATTCGTTTCCATTTAGTCAATTGACTGACCTGCATTTTGTATAGGCAGCCGTGTGATTTGAGCTTAATGAGTCAGTGGCATGTGGGACGGAGACAGGTGGCTCCTCTAAGTGTGGGTGAAAGGCCCGTTGATGTGTCTTACGAATTATGTTAAAATTGATGGGAGTATATAATATCCAAAGTACGCTGGCACTTAAAAGTGCTCTGCAGCTGCTCCTGTGGCTGTCTGTGTGCACACATGCAAGCATCTCGTGCCTCCTGTACCCTCTGGGGCTGAGCTCATAGGAGTGGAAGGTGCAGCAGGGGCTGTGTGTGCTAGAGCTCTCTGCCAGTGCACATCTTATGTCCTGGGATGGGCACAAACCTGTGCCCGTGGTACAGTGCCAGAATGAGGGCTCAGAGCATCTCCTGTCTGTCAGGGATGAACCCGCTCAACCCAGAGCTGAGTGATGGGGGAATCTCCTGAGATTGGTGAATGATACCCTTGCTACTACCACTTTATAACACAAAAATAAACCATTGTCTAGATATGAAAGCCTGCAAGGTAATTAATATCCTAGCCATTAAATTCTACTGTAGTATACTCAATGTTAATAAGCGAGCTAAGAGCTCTGCTTGAAATTAATAAGTTGCAAATGACCCAGGGGCCACTGCTTCGTGCTTGCCTTTTTTTTTTCCCCATTTACCCACCCAAAATTACAAAATTTAAATAGAAAGACAATTTTCATTTATGAGCTAGTAACATTATTCATAACTGGAGAGTTGTAAGGAATAAAAAGCCTTTCCGGTTAATTAGAAACTTGAGCATCTCAGGGAAATTTGGAAGGGAAGAAAATCTGGGCTTGATGGAGGTAAACAAACATAAAGCACAAATCAAAAGGAAAGGTAATACAATTTCTGCAGAAATCAAAAGGAAAGGTAATGTAATTTCTGGAGATATTTCAATGTTCTTGGCCCCAAGGGCCCAGCTCTCTAGTGCAGGGCAGCAGCGAGAGTGGAGCGTGCCAGGAGATGCCAGATGCAGCATAACCAGGGTGTTCCCCACTTGTTGGCTGCTGTATTTCAGGAGAAAAAGATTGATGTGCCCCAAAAAAATGAGAATGGGAGAGGAAATGGTGCGACAGCTCCTGATTTGAAAGAGCGAGTCCCTTTTTTGGTGGTCGTGCTGTAAAGCTGCGTGGCTTTCTGCCTGCACTGACCTGCTTAGTCTGTGTTTGGAGAGCTTCCTGAGAGACTTGGGATGAAGCAGGAGCCCGTGCCTCCCAGAGCTGAGTGACAGTGAACCTCACTTACTGGTGGGACTGTAGAACAAAACATCTGTTGCATTGAGGCCAATAGATGTAAGTAGTGGAGTTAGGCTGATTTTAGCCTTGGAAGGATCTTGAAGGCGATCTAAATGATGGGATGAGAGGTGATGGATTTCAGCTGAGCCAGGGAAGGTTCAGCTTCAGCATTAGGGAAAACTGAGAAAGAGCAGTGAGGTATTGGCACAGTCTGCCCCTGGAGGTGGTGGGATCACCGTCCCTGGAGGTGTTCAAGAGCAGTGGAGATGGTTAGTGAGCGTGGAGTTTGGAGTGAATGATCTTCATGGGCTTTTCCAACCTTACCAATTCTACAATTCCAAATGAACGTAGTGCTTCATATAATGAGGCCTGCTGCTGCAACATGCCACCAGGGTTGGAACTTCAGGGCAGAGGGAACTGTGAGGGATGCTCAAGTAGAGGAGGACTTTGTCAGTCCTTTGAAGAGCATTAAGTGATGCTGGAAGTTGCTGGCTGTTATGTGCTTGCTGGTCCTTCTTCAGCTGTGGGCATCCTGAGGCCTTTTACCAGCAGAAGTCTCTTATTTTCTCAGTGTTGAGCTCTCAAAATTACCGAATACTTCATGTTTTCTTTAAGGGACCAAGCTCCCGGAGCTGTGTGAGTATAGGAAAGTCTTAAAACTAGTACAGGGAGTCCCCTTGGAGATGCAGGGCTAATAGTAAGCCCAAATCTCCCCTCCACCTTTGGAGCTGGGGAGAAGCCTGCAGTGCTTTGTGTGATTGACTTTTATTTTTTTTCTTGCTCTAGGGCTGTCAATCTGCTATCCCCTGCTGGCAGCAAAATCTCTAATTAAAGCAAATTAGAGAGAGAAGACCTAGTGTTATAGAAACGCTGTGCTAATTACGTGGTTTGCTTCCTCGGAAGAGCTGGGCTGTGGTTTTGTTAGGCTCTTTTCTAAGGAAAGGTGGCATTGCTCAGAGATGCTGTGGAGAGAGGGGGAGGGAAGGGTCTTGGAACCTTGTTTTGTTTGTGTCCATGCAATAATGCCTCCCTGCCCAACCCGTTTCCAGTATTACTCTTTCTTCATTCTTTTAAAACCTGGTGTTCCCACTGAGCTGCTGTGTCAAAAGCAGAAACATCTCTGATACGTGTACAAACCCTCCATAGCTCCAGATGCTTGCTTTCTTCATCCCTACCCCATCCCTTAGAGACAATTAGGGAAGAGACTGTAAGCTCATAATTGAGGACCTTTTCAAACCTAGATTAGTTCTTCCCATCTATCAGGTGAATGCATATTCATAGGCGTTCTTAAAATTGCACCATCCTTCATTCAGTGTGAGGGGCAATGGATTTGTCACGTAAATACATGCTCAGGTGCAGAATGAAAATATCCTCCCGGTGTGCTTTTGGGTTATTAGAGGGCTGTTCCTCGAGTCGCTTGGTTTTTTCTCAACAGTAGCAACAGAAGTGATTTAACCACATAAAATGCTCAGATCATTTACTGGCTGGTTCTTCTTTATCAACTGATACCCATCTGGCCCACTGATCCACCTCTGGAGAGTGCATCTTCCAAACACAAAACCAAAAAACTCAGCTACTGATGGAAGAAATTGTTTGGAGAGATGTCTGAATCTGGGATTTCTTGTAATTCAGTCTCTTTTCTGCTCTGGTTTAACCACTTCTGCACTCCTAGTTTTGCTTTGGAATAGGGAGTAAAGGCTTTTTGAAGGGGCTGAGCTGGTTGCAGTTGCATTGAACAACCTGTTCTGGTTTCTCTTTGTGCATTCAGACTGCGGAACCTGGAAGGTAGTGTTTCCTAGTGTTTCGAGTACCCAGTTCACCACCTTCCTACTGGCAGACATCAGTGATGTGTCTTAAAATAGCTGTGGAGTGTGTCTCTGGGACACACCTTTTGATTACAGTTAATCAGGGCTGTAAGTGCTTAATTGGATTGATGCCAGGGCACTCAAAATCAGGCTCAAAATCAAACTTGCCTCTACAGCCCTCCTTCTGCTGGGGAGAAGAATACATTTTTTTTCCAGATTACTGTACACAGGGCAGTGGGGGGAAATATTCAGTGTTTCAGCTGTAAGTGAGCTTTTCATCTCTGAGCCAAGTTAGGGCAACTTCTAAACTTCTGTTCTGACCCTAATTAATAGAATCTGTTCTGTTTTCATTGTGTGCTATTACTTAACTTCTTAGGAAGGAGACAATTATGCCGGAGTGTTAGTATCCTAATTTAATGTAGCATGGAATGGCTGATGTGGAAGCAAATCCAGGATTTAGTGGCTACAGCTCTCCAGAATCTTCCTGTCCCAAAGAAATGAGCTTTTCTACCCAGAGCAGAATGTATTTTCTAAGGCAACCTGTCAAGGAATCCACAGAAAATGGGAAAAACTAATTTTGTCCTATGCCTTATTTCCTGCAGATGTGTTAATTACTGAGGTTGCTCCCCTCGTTTTGACTCCAGTGTTCTCCAGAAGGCAGCAGGAGCAGAATCATAGGATCATTAAGGTTGAGACCACTCTGCTCATCAGGTCATCCCATTCCCACTGTGCCCACTAAACCACGTCCCTCAGTGCTGCCCTGGAAAGGGTGACTCCACCACCTCCACGTTGCTTCCTCATCCCAATTAGTGCAGCTGAATGCTGAGCCTTTGTCCTCTGAGCTACCTCTCTGCTTTGGTGCCATTTGCAGCAAACCTGGAGATGCTGGAGCAGAAAGGCTGAGCGTACCTTGCACAAACACTGCTCTTCTGTAGATCAGTCTGAGCTCATGTGAGCCCTGCTCTCATCAAATCCATGTACAACCGAGTGAGCTGGGCAAGATATGCAGTGGGGATGTACCTCCTCTTCATGATAGCCCTTCATGTCCTGAATAATAACATGTGTCTGTAGGTGCACTGTTCTGAGCAAGGTTGGTGGTGTCTGCAGTCCTTACCAGGGCTCTCAAGGACTCCTACACTGAGCTGTGACACAGATAAATGACTTCTAAACCCTAACCACTCATGTTGTAAGCAGTTGCAGCACCACGCGTTTGGGATGCTAAATCTGGGGCTCCTCTGTGTGTTCAGACACAGATTTTTTGGGATCTGTGTCTGCCTGCTCTGGTGTGCTAACCTCCTGGAGCACCCTTTTTGTTCCTGGTGAGGCTGCAGAGAGGTTGGACTTTGCCAGCAGTGAGAGGTGTCATGGTGGAGAAGAGCAGCTCCTGGAGATGAGTGCCAGAAGATCCTTCTCTGCAGATCTTTCTCTCCTTTTATAGCACTGTTAAGTTTATCTTTAGAATTTGCCATTTCTAACGTTACAGCCCGAAGATGTTGTTGAAATGTTTCATTAATTGTTATAGCTTATTATGGTCTTAATTACTGCTTTTTTTTTTTTAACGTGGGCTTGCTTTCAGTAGTTGAAGCCATTAGCCCTTTTTTTTCTCCATTTTTTTAATGTAAAGCAAAGTGCTTTAGCATCTAATTACAGTGAACTTGATAGAGCTAGCTGAGGGGCAGTATTAATTACCCTTTGCCCCAGTTCATCTCCTGATGCATTGACTAATTTTCTAATTATTTCTTATGTTCTTTGCATCGTGGCACTAAGGAATTGAGTTAAAAAACAGCTAGCAAGGTCAAGATTTGGGTTGGGGAAGATTGTATGCAGAAAATTATCACCTGCTTTCATACTCTGCCTGGATGTGGTGGGCTGTGGCAGGAGTTCCAATTGGGCTCAGCTCTCTGCCTTTGCCTCCTGTGTTCTTCCTGCTCCTCATATTGGAGGAGTGATGGATTTCCCCCCAACCACCACCTCCTCTCTGCCATGAAAGCTAAATCTAATGGCAGAGTGAGCGAGTAGAGGCGATGGACAGAGGCAGCTGGCAGTGTGCTGTTGCCAGGTACTCATTAAAGCCTCCAAATCTCGCAGCAGCCATTAATGGCTAATTAGTTGTGCTCCCAGTGTCTCCATTGCAGCCCTGATTCATTTAATAGTCCTTTCCACTGCACGCAGTGCCCATGGTACTGAAAAGTGGGGTTTGCTTGGCAGATCTGTGCCCTGCTGGCTCTGGGTCAACCCCTGCCCGGTTAGCAGACAGTTAAGTGAGGTGCCCTTGTACCCAAGGGGGTACAAACAGGTTTGTCTGTGGATCTGAGCATCCCCAAAGCCAGCTCTGCTGTGATGGGGGATGCTGCCTGCTGCCCTGCCCCCAGGGAAAGGGAGATGATTTGCAGCTCCTGGTGGCCTGCGTGCTCCTGCTGTAATTTGCTGAGGCCTCGTGGTTTATTAACTGTGGTCTTGGAATGATGGATGGTGCTTGTTTAACGCAAACCTGCCTCTGGTGCTGGTTCTTCAGCAGATGCTGATTTGCTCTCTTCCCTCCTGTATCGAAGCTGATAGGAACCTAGCTGGGATCAGGAGGAAAACGGGCTTTTCTTTCTTTTTTTTTTTTTTTTTTTTTTTCCTTTTCCTCCCCCTCTGTCACACACATGGATATGGTATTGCTTCTTGTCCTTCTGCTCCACCAGCCACCTCCCCTCCCACTTGCCTCCGTAAAGGGAGGGTGGCACACAGCTGCAGCAGGGCCTGGAAGAGATGCTCTGGTTTTGCTGGTAGCCTCCAGGAGAAGTAGGACCTGCTGGCCTGTCCCACTGATGTGAGGCTGGGAGGCTGGTGCAGAGGCAAGGAGGAGGTGTAGTAATTGCTTGGTGGTGCTGGGTTACACGGCCCATTTGCAGCTTTTTCTTGTCTGTTTTGAAACTGTGAAATGAGGCGCAGTAATCAAGGAGGGTTTTAATAACCATCCCAGCTCTGACATTTAAATTACAGATGGCATTTTCAATTAAACAGGCGCTCTCAGCAGGTTTAATTTAGCTATCAGTTCTGCTCTGTTCTTTAAGTGCTTTCTTAAAAATGGTGATGAATTTAAATCTTGCTGCAAAGGGAGGAGGAGCTGAGACAGGATTGGAGCTGGCTGGAGAAGGGGAAGCCCCAGAGGATGCTGTGTGTGCAGAGGGAAGCCAGGGACTGAGGAGATAGGATGCTCAAATCCCTCAGCATAGATTTGTGCATGGGATGCCCTGCATGCTGCTCTCCTCGAGTGGCTGACAGATCTACCCATGCATGGCTACATTGACCTTCAAGCCTACATCTGTCCCTTCCACCAAGGATCATTTGTGATGCTGGCTAAGGAAACTTGTTTCAAGTAGTACCATTTGGGAAAATCCTGCTTGGGTGACAGCACAGAGAGGAGACAGGGCTGGGAATTGCAATGCCAATAGGTGGCTTTGCCTGCTGTGTTGTCACAGAGAATTGGAAGTTGTAGCTCGCTTAGGGGTATAGCTCAGGACAGCTCAGCCCCTGCGAGTGCTTACGGTAACTGGTCCTCAGTTGGTGAGTGATGCTGCAAAAATGAAGGCTGCTGCCCTGGGCATTCCTTTTTGGGAGCTGCTGTGGGACTTGGAGCCATTTATTCCTCTACCAAGGAGGGTGTCTGCTTCCCAGCAGCTGTCGGGAGGAGTCTCCTCTGTTTCTCTCCAGTGTAAAACAGGGCTGGATAATTTCATCACTGCTAATAACATTTCTAGCTAGGCAAGCTACAATAATGATAAGGGTAATTGAATCTCATGCTTCAGGGATAAGCTGAGCTCTGTGGAGGGGGGATCGGGGAGGAATTTATTTCCCCCCTCCCCCATGGAAGCTGCTTTGCATGGCCAATCATTTGCATTGAGAGGCTGATGCTCTCCTTGGCACAGGGGCTGGTCTGACCCTACTGGGGTTCTCCAGGAGATCCCAGTTGCCTGCTGGCTGTTCTGGGTTTCAGTGCTCTGATTTGTGCTTAAGGATGAGATGCATTTGCCTGCAGTCATTCTGGGAGAAAGCAGAGTGGTGAACTGTTCTGTGTCCAGAGCATTGATATGATTGGGTCCAATCTTTGAGAGGGCCTCAGAAGCAAACAGCATTTGTATTACTGCTTTATCTCATTTTCTAGTCCCATCTAGAAGAAGATGCATTTCAGTGGGGTCTGAAGGGATCTCTTAATCCCTTCCTCTTACCTCAGAGGAACATTGCTGTTTAATTACCTCATTTATGCTCGTTTAGAAGCTTAAAGCATTCTGAGCTGTGGGAATGAAAGGGACGGTAGAGGACAGCAGGTTGCTTTTCATTAGAAATGAACCCCAGGGTGATGCAGCTCAGCCAAATGGAACTCTGCATCCCTGGTGTCCTTTCAGGGCCCATCTGATGGGGCAGGAGCTCTCTGAAAAGACCTGGCAGGCTGCGCTGCAGAGAGGAGATGGCATGTGGTGGGGAATGTCAGCAGCCAGCCATCTCCCCTCATCCCCTCACTGCGCTCCATGAGCATCTCTTCAGATTTATTCCACAAGTGCTTCATCTAGGCAGGATCAGGCAGTACAGTTGTCTCAAGGTCTGTAAGGGAGCATATGAGACCTTGAAAGTGAAGCGATGTGTTCAAGAGTCGTGCAGGAAGGCTGCACAAAGCAATGCTGAACCCAGGAGCATGGAGGTGTTTGGGATGCTCTGGAGTTTTCCCTCCTAGGAGAGAACCTCTGAGCTCAGCTGTGCTGGACCTGGAAAGAGAGCCCAGGAGACAGGAGAGAATTTACATTGATTTTTATTTCTTTCTTTTTTTAGTAGCTGTGTAATATTCATTGAACTCCTCTGCCCTAGTGCTGGGGCAGGCATTTCCAGACCATTATTCAATGATCTTCAGAAACATTGCACATTTTTTTCTCGGCATCTCCTAAAGAGCAGAAGTTTCTTCCCTTGGATCTTTGAGTAGTCCTTTGCCATCTTCTTCTGTTACATCTTCTTTATAATGGAGCTGTTGGAATGAATTCCTAAGAAAGATGGTGTAAAGAAACTGGGAAGGACTCCAGTAGAACTGGAGGCTCAGCTTGATGGCCTGAGACTGGACCTCTAGAAGTTACCAGTCCTCAAAGCATCAAGGATAGTGCTGTTATTACCATTGGATTTTCTTGGTCAAGACTGAGGATTTGTGCTCTGCAGCAATGCCATTCCTTGCTCACCAGACAGAGTATGGGTCACATTTTTTACCCTTGCATCGTGGTGCCTCTGATGGAGGTCAGTCTGTGCCAGAATGTCCTGTTTGTCCCAGGGTGAATGGGACAGTAATACATCTCTTCCTACAGTCTCACAGATGATGGCATTCCTGCGTTTTTCCGACCTTAATGATTCTCCAGTTCTCATGTATGCCTCTTCTTGTTTTTTTTTTTTTTTTTTTTTCTCAGCCCTAGCCCCTTGTACAAATGCATACATTACAAGCCCTAGGTACTGTTTTCATGGGGCACTCACTGTTTTCCAGAGGCACTATTCACCCTTATCTAGTGATTTCCAGATACACATAGGGTAACGTCTCTGGGTCTGTTTCTAGGAGGGACTGTGATAGTGTCAGGTAGTTAATTAGGCGATGTGATATCTGAGGCCAGCATCACACTCCTCGCTACTTGCAGATGAGCCAGGCAACTGCTGCTGTGCATGTTGATGAACACAAGTTTCTGTGGGAATCTGCTGGGCTGTGGGAGGGATGAGCAGAGCTGAAGGTAAGACCCATGGGGAAGGCTTGCTCTCTCTGGGCCACTGTGGATCTCTATATGGGATTCTA
The DNA here is from genome assembly GCA_036925125.1 of Oreortyx pictus. Classification (NCBI taxonomy): domain Eukaryota; kingdom Metazoa; phylum Chordata; class Aves; order Galliformes; family Odontophoridae; genus Oreortyx; species Oreortyx pictus. Next base: position 5,384,625 of record JAUPFR010000024.1, on the reverse strand, counting down.
CTGGCGTGTTCCAGCTGTTGTCTCATGTACCGTGCTCTGTCTGCTTCTGTTTGCTCTGGCTGCCAAGGCCTGACTCTTTGTACGGCATACAGCTCAGCAGGACTGCAGTTCCCAGGAAAGCCCACTGAAGACTTTAGAAAAGCCAGAGGAATTAAGTGAGTTAAATGAGGCAGGATGTGATCGAACAGGAATGGTGGGGATGGGTCAGTGATTGGACTTGGTGATAACAGAGGTCTTCTCCAACCTTAATGATTCTGCAGTTGAGCATGTTGGTCATGGGTTGATGGCTGGACTTGATCATAGAGGTCTTCTCCAACCTTAATGGTTCTGTGAGTTGGCATGATGGCTACGGATTGAGAGTTGGACATGATGATCTTAGAGGTCTTTTCCAACCTTAATGATTCTATGGTCCTATGAGTGGACATGGTGGTCATGAAATGAGTTGGACTTTATGATCTTAGTGGTCTTTTCCATCTGTAGTGATTCTACGTATAGTTAAAGTCACAGCCACAAGAAAGGGAAAAGAAGTTCATCCAGACAGGAATTGCTCCCACTTCTGCTATTCCCACCTTGTCCTATCCAAGCTCATTAGGTTTGCAAAAGAAGTAAAGGATTTGCAAGCAGCCTAGAAAAACTTGGCTGGGGTCATAGTATGCAAGTCATTAGGAAAACAGCAGCACTTCTGCATTTGAGTCATCTCTAATGATCTCTGGAGATGCAGGTCAGCTGTCTGGCCACTCTGCAGTGTGGGGAGAGAGGAAAATAGGTGTGATTAAATTATTCAGGCAGTTCAAAAGGTCTCTGAAGGCAGCTGCTGCTCATGTATGTGCAGGAGAAGGTGGTAGCATTGCTGATGAGTGTAACGGGTAAGGGAGAAGACTGAGAGCGGGTTGTTGCAGCAACTCTTGGTTTAGGGGTGCTAAATATTCAGCACTACACCCTCCAGATACCCTGGGGTAATTACTGACTGTTTTTTAGGCTGTTGGGTGTAACTACTGACCCACCTGACCGATGGGGTGCCGTTACTGAGGGAAGTAAGCTTGATGCTGATGGAGCTCGGAAATGAAATGTCATTCATTTTGCATGCAGGCAAAAAGCACAGTAAATGAAAGGATTAGATGGAGTATGCATGAAGGGAGAGCTCTTGTCCTGATCAATAATTTAAAAAAAACTCCCAAGCGGGAGTTATGGCTGAATGTTTGAAGCAGTTATTTGAGGCTTCAGAAAAAAGAAGAAAAAAAAAGCCAGAAGCAAGCAAAACAAACAAACAGCAAAACCTTCCAAGGAGCTGTTAAAAGACTGTTTGCTCAGATTTACTGATTGCACTTGAGCTGAAGGTTGAAGTTAAATGTAACTCAAACTCATGCATATATAAGAATTCATAGTAACTTCTGTGCGAGCAATAGGGTGAGGGAATGGCTGTAAGCTGTGCCAGGGGAGCTGCAGGTTGGATATTAGGGAAGATTCCTTCTCAGATAGAGCAGCAGTGCGATGGCACAGACTGCACAGGGAGTGGTGGGGTCACTGTTCCTGGAGGTGTTCAACGTGGAGATGTGGCACCGAGGGACGTGGGCAGTGGGGACGGGTTGGGGTTGGACTGGATGGTCTCAAAGGTCTTTTCCAACTTCAATGACTCAATGATTTTACTGTTCTGAGCTCCTCCTGGAGCAGCACCCTGGGCCTGGTGCAAATGAGAGCTTGTGCTGAGCCCGTGTGCGAGAAGGAATGCTTTCCTATTTATTGCTGTGGTTTGGGGTAGGTGATATTATTCCCCCTCCCACTGTCAGCTTCCACCTGGTGTTCTCACACTTGGGCATTTCTTGGCTTGCTGCCTGCAATTTCCATTTGTTTACCAACAAGAGCTGCTCTGTAGGGTCGTTACACATCCTGTTACTGCTGGACATGCTCGAATTGGACACATTCCCCTAGGGCAGGCTGTGGGCTGGAGCAGTGCATGCTGCAGAGCCCTGGTCCTCACTGAGGGGTGGCTGTGCAGGATGGAGGAGCACCGTGGGTTTGCTGCTGCCTGATGTAAATATATATTTATTTTTTAATGTTACTTAGAAACTGAACTCAATATTACCTAACTCCACCAGATCTGCAGTGCAGAACTCATTGCACAAGGGAAAGGAGGTTGGGTTTTTTATTTTTCTTTTATTTTCTACTTTTTTTTTTCCTTTTACAAGAAATAACTCATTTTTCAGCTGTTGGAGAAGGTAGTAATTGATCTAGAGCTTTGCAGCTTGCCTTCCAGAATGGTTTTATTCTTAATGTGGAAATAAAACTCTGTTAGGTCAAATACACAGCAATAAATACAAGAAGCACATTAGCTTTAATATATTGGATTATTCCACTTGGTGGTGATGGGGAAAAAAAAAAACAAGATTTAATTCCCCTGGCAGTGCAGGCAAAGAAAATCGCTTTCCCTGTGCGTTTTTTTTTCCTGCAAGTCATTTTTGTCTGTCGGTGCCATTGCTGCAGGCTTTGACAGAGTTTAATTTTATTTATTTTTTATTTTTGTAACGTGATATGAAAATAAGAAGTATTTTCTCCAAGTAAATCATCCACAAATTCACTCTGTGGCTTTTATTTCTTGTTATTATGGGTTCCCTCCCTGGCAGGATGGGGGAAACTCCTCCTTGTTGCCAAGGGCTGGCAGGGAAGGGCAGCTCTTAGCTGAGCTCTGAGTTGAACACTGCCATTCCCTCTTCTACATTGGTGTGGGTTTCTGCTCGTACGCAACTTGTCCTAACTAGGATTTGCTTCTCCATGCCAACTGTTTTCATGATCAAAGAATGGCTTGGGTTGGAAGGGACTAAAGAGATGATCAAGTTCTAACCTCCTGCTCATAGGACCATTAATGCTGGAATAGACCTCCAAGTTCACCAAGTCCGACCATCAACCCATCCCCAGCACGCCCACTAACCCGTGTCCTTCAGTGCCACATATCCAGACTGATTTCATGTTGGGAACAGGTCAGATGGGAGCAGGCAGGAGTGATCTTCCCTGCTTGCCATCATGGCAGATGGATAGGTGGAAGGAGGCTCTGCTGTGTACCAGTCAAATAGCTGAGAGAATTTGGCTTGGCTAATGGAAATGAGACATCTTGGCACACTGAAAGTCTAAGAAAGAATTTGCAGGAAGAGGGAAGCCATTGTGTCTGGGAAAAGACTGGATGATTCTGTCCATGATGCATGGGTAAGAGGGGGTCTTTCCTGTAGTCAGGAGAAGAGGACTTGGAGTAGGCAAGGTTGCGTGCTGTGGGTTTGTGTGTGGCCATTTGTGGCTGTTTGTTTTTAAAAACATCTCCGTCCTTTGCAAGTTGGCAAGAGACATTGGGGAAAGCAGCAAGGCAGGGCCCTGTGTGGTATAACTGAGCCCTTGCACTGTATTCCTCTGTCCAGGCAGAGTTATCGCTCCAATAAGCAGGGCTGCTCCGGCAGCACCTAGACTGTATCTGATTGTATTTGTGTAAGACGAGAGAGACTCCACAATAATCCTGCTGGCAATTAATTGGCTTTTGTTCAGCAAGAGTGAACAAGATCTCGTCTTAATCTGCTTCATTATTTCTCCTTGTACAGCAGAGTCAACACAAGATTAGGTTTAATTTACAAAAAAAAAATGCAAAGTCGTTTCTCATATCTGGATCGGGATTTTATCTGCTTCGTTTTGCAATGCTTCGTGTGTCAATATTAACGGAGGGAGCTGCACGGTGCGTGGTGAGGTGGAAACAGCCCCACTTGACACCAGGACCTTTTGGAAGGACTGCAAGTAGCAGAGCACTGATGTCATTCCTCTTCCTCAGAGAAGCAGCTTCACGCTTAGGAACACGAGCTGCTTTCTGCAGGGAGGTGGGCTCAGAGCTGATGCTTTCAGCTCTTGGCTCCTAAATCTTATGCAGCAGGAACTCGTGGTGTACACCTGGAGGAGAGTTGTGGGAAGCCAAAAGGAAGTGCTGTGTGGTCCTTGAGGTCAGAGATGGGTTGAACTTCAGGTGAGAGGCTGTGCCAGTTCCCTGCGGTGGTCACCGTCTGAGGACATCCTGTTCCTGGCAGCACAGGGAGGTCAGATTGGTGGGTTCTGAAGTTCTGCATGGCTGAGGTGTGTTTGCCTACACCTGTGCATGTAGTTCAGTGCATATACCTGAGTGCTCGTAAACCCATTCCATTAACCAGAACAAACCTGAACCCCATTAACCAGAACAGAACCATTTAGGTTGGAGAGGACCTTTAAAGGTTCTTTGATCCAAACCCCCTGCAACTAGCAGGGACACCCACAGCTCCATCAGCCTGACCTTGGGTGTCTGCCCTTGTTGTAAAAGAGGTCTGCCTGGCAAGAACAGACCAGCAAGAGATGTGTTCCCCACGATCCACCAGTCCAGTGAGCATACCTACAAACAAATTTTCGTGGCCTCTCTGTCCTTCTGGGAGCACTGATTGCACCGCAGTTAAGGGGTTTGCACTGGGAGCAGCTCCAGATGAGTTTAAGTGCCTGTGGAGGAGGTTAGCCAAGGGCACGTGTAATACAGCTGGGACTCCCATCTTCCTGGGGAGGGCTGTTGAACTTTGCATGTAAGGAATATAGCAAAGTGCCTGGGCACAGTGTAGATGGGGATGCAGACAGTCCTACAGCTCATTCCACTGCTGAGGTGAGAAGAGGTGTGGTGTTAGTGATCAGAAATGGGTACAATGAGTACAGCACAGAGCCAAACACTTGCAGTTACTCTGAATATCTCCTGCTTGCAAAGCAGCAGCACCTGAGGTCAGGCTGGCTCCCAGCTCGCTGCCTGCAGCCCGAGTGCCCTCTGCTGTCACCATGGCTCTGTTTGTGTGCTTGCTTGGCTCTGTCAGGCTTTATTTTATGTTCCTGTGCCATATTCCCCTTGCACAGCAGCCTTAACCAAATACCTTCTCTGCATTGTTGTGCTTTATCCCTTCCAGGCTGCTGTGCACAGAGCTCAGCTCTCGTGCAGCTGTCGCATGCAGCTTTCCAGCTTCCATGAGGCTCTTCCCAGTTATGGATGTTCTGTCTCTAATTCACACCTTTCCTGTGGGGAAAGCATCAAGAGGCCCTTTTTTCCCAAACAGTTAGGGATACTGGGCAGTGCCCCCAAGGACATGGGGACAAACCAGCTGGATGGAAGGAGGAATGGCTCCCCTCTTGCTCCCCAGGGTACCTGCATGTTGAGAAGCAGCAAGGAAGGAGTCATGGAATCGTTAAGGTTGGAAAAGACCTCTAAGATCATCCAGTCCAACCTTCTGCCTGTCTTGCCCACTGAACCATGCTCCTAAGTACCATACCTACACACCTCCTGTAACGGTGACCCCACCACCTCCCTGGGCAGCCCATTCCAGTGCCCAGACACTATTTCAGAGAAGTTTTTTCCTAATACTGAACCTGAACCTCCCCTGGTGCAACTTGAGGCCATTCCCTCTCATCCTGTGGGTGTCCAGGAGGAGATGTGAGCTGTGGGGATGTCTGTTCACCCACTCAGTGTTTGCTGGCTATTTGGAGGACGCTACTCCTGACAGCCTTGTGGGCCAAATGCAAGGCTGCTGGCATCCCATCCCATTTGGGACTGTACTCATCTCTGCCTCAGCTTCAGGCCAAAAGCTTCTGTGGCTGATGCTCTGCTTTCCTGGCTTTCAAGAAGGGCCATTCCCAGCCTATATAAAGTATTTGATTTATGGGGAATCAATCTCCTAAATTATCCTCCCTTTTAAACTAGCTAGAACAGCTGGGCTGCAAGCAACAGGGAGTTGTTTTTCTCCTCCTCCCCTCATCTTCAAACAATTTTGAATGCCTAGTGGGGGAGCATGCACCTCCATCTGTCCACAACCTCCCCAGGTGTGTAATAATAGATGCTTCTTGTAGAAAAATTCAATTAGACTTGACAAGAGATGTATGTTAGTGCTACCTTGCCAGAGCTCTGTCTTGCTCTGTTCTGTTCCTCTGCAAGACACCAAATGCAGAAGCTATTTTGGAGGAACAAAACAACCACTGTTTTTAAGTATGATGGTATTTACAGGCAGGACTGGCTGTGGTGGGCTTTGTGGGATGAGAAGTTACAGACAACAAGTGCAGCAGGATAGCCAGGATGTGAGATGCTGACAGCAGGAAGGCCTGTGTGCAGGGCTGTGCCTTCTCTTCATGCCTCTGAACACTAAAGCAACCGGGGTTGGAGCTGTGTTCATTCATCTTGGCTGCCAAAAGCTCTGAGCTCTGGCTCCTGTGTGCAGGAGTGGAGGGAGAACCTCTCTGTGCCATTCTTTCTGGTTTTATCTTCAGCTTTCTAAATTCTTGGCTGATGAGAGCGTCTGTTAGTTATTTCTGCGCAGACATCTTTCTGCTTGTTGCATCTCTGCACTGCTCGTCAGTGCTCCCAGCACTGAGTAGTAGTCAGTATTGGCATGACAGAAAGCATCAGAAATCCTCCTTTGGTCACTGAAACTGCATGTGATAGAGCCCTTTAGTGGCAGAAAGCATTAATACATCTAAGCTGTTTTGTCACAGTTGCACTTACTTTCTTTAATTCTATGAAACTGCATGGTCTGAATTCCCATGGAGTCTGTGATGTGTGAGAGGCCGTTCAGCTCCCGTGCTCTGTTCAGTCCTGGATGGGAGCTGAGTGGGATGGATGAACGCAGTGCAGGTTTTAGTGCACTCACACTTCTGGTGTTGGAACAAAATGCAGAAGGCGTTAGGAGTGAGATGTTTGCCATGGACACAGGCACCTGCTTTCCTAACTTGCCTTGCAACCCCAGCACTGTGAGTGCAAGGAGTCAGTGACAGTTCTGCAGATGCACTGCAGCAGAGCTGTTTTTGTTCATGAAATTGCAAGACATCAAGTGTCTTGGGAAGCATCTCTTGAAACTGAGTGGGAAGGTCAGGACAGCCAGGCTGCCTCTAACAATCAGTGTGAGCATCAGTGGAAGGAAAGCCCCTGACAGCTGCATTTCTTGTAAGGGAGCTGTGTGCACTGAGTGGCTTGGCCTAGATAAGCCTGAAGTGGGGACTGTGGCCCTACCCTGTATTTACAAGGGACACCGTAGCTGAAAGATTAATCCTGGGCTTTATCCTGACTTCAAACACGGTGGCTTAGAAAAGATTCAATTTAACAATTGCATCCAGACTTGCTATACTGATCCCTTTGCTGCTCTGATCCTTAGGGACAGGCCAGGGCCTTGGGCAGGGCTCTGGCAGTGAGTTAACAACATTCAGCTTAGAAATGGGGTCAGCTGCACTAAATGCTGTGCTGCAAAAAGCTGCATTGTGTGACTGTGTGCGAGGGAATGGAAGGAGCTGAGCTGCTTCTAGTCTCTCCTGCACCAGAACAACAGCTGAGCTATACCTGCAGATACCTGGAGGATGTGGGGCAGAGCTGGATGTAGCAGGAGCCTTCCCGGGCTTTTCTCCATGCCTCCATGACCTTTTAAGTACATCTCTGCCTGCTGCTGCTCTCCACTGGAGAGAGAAAAGCATGCTTAAGCACAAGAAATCATACTCAGCACACAAGCAAAGATCTGCATACAACTCCTTTTATTATTACACTCTGGCTTGGCTGTGGTTTGGAAGGCTGTGCCTGAGGCAGCTGGGGAAAAGCTTGGCTCAGGTAAGCTTAGATATCTCTGCTCAGGATGGTGGTGTGCAGCCCTGAGTGACAGTGAGAGGCACTGGTGGGTGTATGTACAAAGTGCTGTCTTGGTAAGCATCTGGAGTGAAGGCAGACGTGTACTTTCTGCAGACACTAATAGTGGGCAGGAAGAACTGAGATCAAATAGAGGTAACGACAGGTTTCAGTGACAAGAATTTTGCGTGACTCTCCTGCCTACTGCAAAGAGCAGTACTAGATTTGCATGAAGCATGCAGAGGCCAGGAAGGGGTAGAGATACTATTTTTGCTCCTGGGCCTCTTCCCCAACTTGCTTCTGTTTCCCTAAGTCCTTGTCTCTCTCCCAGCAGTTATCCTCAGCTGATTTTTAGGAGCCCAGTGGAGAATCATAGACTCATTAAAGTTGGAAAAGACCTCTAAAGTCATCCAGTCCAACCATCAACCCATGACCACAGTGAGACCACAGTGAATTCAGCTCCCACCACTTCCCCCTACAAGTGGACGTGGTAGGATAAAAGGATCCAATCCCCACTGCTTGGCATTATCATCACCCAAAATTAAAACAGAGATCCAGAGCACTGCTTAGCAGGCACGCTCGTGTAAGGCAGGCAATGGCACGTGGGGCTGGGGGACAGGGAACTGGTGGCTGGAGTGATACCTCTCTGGTGTGAGGTGATCTCGTGACAGAGGACCTCAGTGCAAAGGGTGAGACTGAGCATAAGGTGGTTTCCTAAGTCTGTTCCTATTCTATGCATAGTACCCTTAAGGAGAGATGGATGGTGGCCTCTGGCAAGCACATCTGTACCTGAGCCGTATGCTCTACAGCCCAGAAGCAGCACCATGCAGAAACCATCCGAAGCTCATGGGATGGCCTGAGGGAAGTCAGCTGTGGCAAGCAGGCCCCAGTTCAGCTTGACTATGGTTCCACTGTCACGCTGCTGTTGGTCACACGTACCCCATACCATCCTTTCCAGAACAACGTGTCCTGGCCACCGTGCTCAAAGCGGACAAAGCGGACCCCAGGACCGTAGTCAGAAAAAGTGTAGGAGATCTAGAGGTTGAGAGAGACAAAACACTGTCAAGCTACCTTGAACCTACTCCTTTCGTGGACTGGGCCTTCAGCTCCACCTGCCCTATCCACACCTACCAGCTTGGGTAGCAGTGAGGACAGTTACAGTGAGAAAGAAGTTACCAGAAGGAGATTTCACCCTAGTCTGTTGAGAAGCCATTAAATCCTTCCAGAGGGGTCACTCACCTCAGTCCAGCTGGCATCGTTGTCCTGTGGGATGGCAATAGTCTCACTCTTGTACTCAGCCAGCACGTCCTCGTTCTCTGAGAGCAGCTTCACACAGAGCTCGTAGAGGCAGCCAGCATCACTGCGTCCTGCGTACCTGCAGGGAGACCAAGCAGCAGCCTCACCTGTAGGAATGCTTCTTGCTCCAACCACTGCTGCCCTCATTCACCAAAAAACCCGCTATTAGGTGGCTGCCATGTGCACCAACAGCTTGAAGCTTGGGGAGACTACCAGTGGCTCTTTGAGCCAAGATCAAGCCCGGCCCCACATCTAGAATAACACCAAAGGCAATGCAGTGAGGTGAGAGCTAGAGCGTCAAGGCCTGGTGCAGGTGTACAACATCCCTGCTCTCTCCGGGCTTTCTGCTGGACTTCTAGAGCATCCTTGCCACTTACCAGTCTTTCACCACAATTTTTGGCTGGGTTGTATCCATCAATTCTTCCCAGTAGCCCTCAGCCCTAAGGTCGATGACCTGAGACTTTCGACACCACCTGAAACACAAGAGGGTAATGGATACCACAAGCTGAGGCTAGAGGAGACAAAATTATCCCTTCCCTGATTAAGAGAACCAAACAGCCTTACTCATAAGATGTAACGAAGTATTTATGGACTCCTTCACTAGGGAATTCCTTTCCAAAGTCCCCAGGGAGCTCTTCAGTTTTCCAGCCATCGCCTCCATTCTCCACCTCTCCCCAGTGCTGCAAGTCTTCTGCAAATGGAAGACAGAATGCTTGGCCATAGCTCACGGGCCTGGAGAACCCAGTATGTCCTACAGGGACCTTTTTGTGGCCTGGGACAGACACGTTGCCTTGGGCAGTGCTAACGCTGTATGTGGATCACAGATGTTTTAAGTAGAGCTGTGGCCAAAAAAACAAGAAAACCAAAACCAAAACAACTTTACTTTGACTGAATGGTAACAAACATCAACGTTCTCCACTGAAATGGCTGTGTATACACAGATCTCCTTCAGCAAACAGTGAGCTGGTTTAGGTGTTCCATCCCAGAGCTTTTGTGTCTTATTCTAGAAATAGCCTGTGGATAGCTGCTGATCCCCCCCTTTTTTTTTTTTTTTCCCTCGTTTCATTCTTTTTGTTGGCAAGTAACTATTATAGTTAAATCCCTTGCCTTCTGTTCTTCCTGGAGCTGTTCTCAAAGCTTTTAGCATGCAGTTAAATGCTTGTATAGCCAGAAGCAGCACGGCCTTAAGTCGTTCTTCTCCTCTCAGCCCGAGAGAAGAGCTTGCAGAAGAATCACTTCTTTTAAATAAGAAAAACAAAAACGCTGTGTTGATGGTCTGTGTTGTGCTTTGGTCTATGAGGTGTGAAATGTATCTGCTGCTGCCTGGGTTATGAGGCTGCTTCTGTCTAAACATCGTGCAGATGGCAAGTGGAGTTCAGAGATCGTAAAATAACGGCAAGCGGTGCAACATGAACAGCTCAGTAATACGGGCTGGAGTAAGCAAAATGCAAACTGCAAGGAAGGAAGCATGAAATGCATGCTGAGCTAAGGGCAGACGAGTTCCTGAGCAAGGGAAGGCTTATCTCTTGGGTCAGGGTTTGGCAAGAAGTGATCTGGAAGCCCAGGTGTCACCTACCAGTGCAGCTCTGCCAAACGTGACTCACGTTCTTGTGGGGGCTCACATGAAGCTGATGCCACGTAGAGCCCTTCACAAAGGCTGCTCTGAGAGAAGGCCTTCTTGCCCAGTTACTGGTTTGACTGCATGTGTGAAGTGATTTGACTCTGGGGCAAGAGGAAAACAGAACCTGATGGCAAACAAAGTCTTTTTTAAAGACTGGAAGTGCCCAGTTCCTAGTAGCTGGCCCTTTCTGAAGTCTGGGGCCTAGCTATGCTTGTCTCTCACCTTCACCACACGGGTTCTTGATAAGATTTCTTCTTCTCTTACTCAAGAAGTAGAAGTTTTGCCAATTCTCTGCGTTCTCCTCTGACTCTGCTCCAGCGAGGCCTTCCTGCTGACACTTCAGGATCCAGAGAGCAGCTCCATCCACCAGGTTCTTCCACTGGCAGCAGACCAGGCGGCACGCCAGCACCAGATCCACCGCAGGTATGGAAGCCAGGATCCTGATCAGCACTGCTTCAGGGAGGGACTCCATCCTCCGTCACCCTGGATGGACCTTTCTGAGAAAGGGGGGGAAAGACGTGGTAACGCAGTGAGTTCCACCAGACGCGGGCTCTCCTGTTACCGATGATGTCAAACACGTTAGAAAAAAAGGGAAAACAGATGTGTTTATCTGAAAGGCAGGTGCAGTATAACATAGAGGGTGGAGCACTCCGAACCTGAGGGTCTCTGGACCCTCATGAACTCACTACTCTGAAGCACGTGAGTAGATTAACGTTACGAGTGCCTACATCTGCATTAGGTTAGGCAAGCATGATGCTCCATCCTCTTCTGGCTGCTTTCCCATCTGTCTGTGCTTGCGTGGGGGTCTCATCTGATCCTGGTGGAGTGCTCCCCTTGTGTTTGGTCACGAGTCATCTAAAGACATCGTTGTTCCCATTTTGCACTGATGCTTTCCCAGTTCTCAGGCTACAGAGGAGGTTTATCCAGGACCAGACACACTGCTGCTGTCAGGCAGTGTTCCTCTCTGGGGGAAGGCCATCAGTTATCCAAGCATCAGCTACTGAAATCAACTTGAAGCAAATAACGATTCACCTGAGAACAGATATGGGAGCAGATATGCTCCACCACAGCAGAATCAGACCCCTGTCTGCTCAGGCCGCCTACAGGGGCTGGCTGGAGGAAGCCCTTGGGGCTGGCACTGAATCCCCTTAGTCATGAGGCCGTGTCAGAGCATCACCTGCGTCGTTTTCGGTTCATTTTCCTTTTCTTACAACCTTCGCCGTTAAATCGGCAGCGGTTGATTTTAACGCTGTGCTCTGAGCAGAGCGAGGAGCTCCGTGCAGCTCCGGGATGCGCTGACACTGCCTTTGTCTCAGCCGTGTCCCGATGCGGGGAAGCTGCAGTGAATCGCACAGAGCCAAACTCTGCGGGACAGAACCACTGAGGTCAGGAGCAAAGCGGGCAGAGCATCCCGGCGTGCTGCTGGAAGACGGCACTGCCGAGCGGGGCAGGGAGGGCAGAGAGGGAAAACAGCATCCTGGGGTCTGCTAGAGGGTCTCTAGCAGATGTTAGAGATGATCTCTTCCAACACCTACAATTCCGAGCCCAGAAGCACAGCTCTCTCCTCTGTCTGTACCGCGGCCATCATCTACAAATCCCTGTTTATTTTTTTTTTTAGGATCCCTCCTTCCCCCCTTTTTTCCCCCTCCCCACCGCCACGAACCCTTCGGGTAACCTCTCCCCCGGCTGTTTTTCCTTCCCCATCCCGCCGGTTCCTACCTCGGCCGCTGCTCCTCGTACCCACGCACCGCCGGCCGCGCCCGCAGCCCGCCCCGAGCCGCCGCTCCCCGCCCCACGCCCCGCCCGCCGCGGGAGGAGCGACGCGTGGCCTCACATCCGCGTCCGGATCGCGGGTGGGGGGCCGTGGCTGTGACAGCGGCGATCTGTTCTCCCCCCCCCCCCCCGCTATATACACACACGCACAGCGTGCAGCTTTTGCTTTCGTTCCGAGCCGCGCGACCCCATTGCAGGTGCCTGGAAAACCGTCTCCGCCGCGCCCCGTCTGTCTCTGCCGTCGGTGCTGCGGGGCCATGGCCACCATCGGCGACCTGCCCGAGGACGTGTTGGTGGAGCTGCTGTCCCTGCTGCCTGCCCGGGACCTGCTCCGTGCCTGCAGGCCGGTGTGCGCGCAATGGCGCGACGTGGTGGACCTCACCACCCTTTGGAAGCGCAAATGTCAGCGAGAGGGGTTCTACGCGCAGAGCTTGGACAGGAGCGTCGCGGACTGGAAGGTGTTCTACGTGCTGTGCAAGCTGAAGAGGAACCTGATCAAAAACCCCCGAGCCGAAGGTTGGTTTGATGAGCAGAGAGGGGTTTTGCAGCTGTCGGGACGTGCCCTGATGTGTTTGGGGTTGTGGGACTGAGTCAGATCCACGAGGAAGTGCTGCGTAATGATGTTTGGGTGGAACCCTCTGTGCTGCACGGTGTCGTAAGGCGGTGAAACCATCGGTGGTTGCTTTCAGGCCAAGCACATCCCGGGCAGAGGGGTGGAAGTGGGCAGGGAGGGGACTGTCCTGCCCTGCTCAGCCCTCGTGAGGCCCCCACCTTGCTGGTGCTAAAGCAGTGACAACACGGTGGTAAAGGTCACCCTTAAGTACAGGGAAAACGCAGCAGGAAGTTCACCGGAGTGGGTTCTTAATGTTCTTCCGTAGCTGACTCTTTAAGGGAAGCAGAGATGCTGTAGAAAACTGAAATCCTAACGCTGATCTGTATTTTTAGAGAAGTTTAAGCACTGGAAGCTTGATAAGAATGAAGGAGATAGATGGAAGATCGAGGATCTGCCTGGACCGCTGGGGAAGGAGCTGCCGGACTCAGAAGTTCAGAAATACTTCGTCACTTCGTTCGGGTAAGAGCTGCAATGTGGAACTAGGAGAAAACTGCCTCCTCCATCCTGGATGCGCGAGCACTGAAGGCGTGGGGCAGGACTCCAAACCTTAGGCCACATACAGGGCGAAAAAAGTTTTAATTCTTAGTACTCTTCAATCTAAAGAGCAATATGTTGCTGAAGGAATTAGCGAATCGCATCACGTGCTGAATTTCTCTGTCCTCCTACCAGATGTGGTGGGCAAAAGTTGAGGTCTGGGAAGCCGATCAGATGTGTTCACCTGACAGAGTCAAAGCTCTTTGCCTCTGGAAGCATGAGGTGTTAAGTCACAGGAACAGCTTGCTGTTAACTGCTTTTCCATAGACAATACCTGTAACGCATACGTAGGAACCTCTCTTGGTCCAGTTGATTGGATTCCTTTTATCTGGGGTGAAGCTGAGCAGTTTCTTTCTGCTGTGGCTTTGGATGAAGGTGCCCTGTCAGCCTCGTGGGTGCTCAGGGTCTGGGTGAGAATCAGGCTGGTAGGGAATGCACTGATGTTGAGGGATGTGTTGTGTGAAGCTGTTTTGAGTGTTTCTGTTCCTGTTGCAGGCCATGCTTGAAGTCTCAACTTATCTCCCTGCAGAAGGAAGGCTACTGGAATGAGCTGATGGATGAGAAACGGCCTGAAATTGTGGTCAAGGACTGGTAAGCAGTGAACATGAGAATTACTAGCGTTAGGACCTAGCTGTAAGCTTTCTGTGGTATGATATTCTTTATCCTTTGAGCTCTGTAGCTCGTGAGTAAAGCATACAGTAAACCTTGGTTTATTCAGTGCCATAAGGTGACAGTGCTGTGAAGAAAAGGACAGCTGTATGCTTTAGCTCTTCTCCATAGCTATGAGGGTGACATTCCTTTCCTCAATCCCAGTTGGACACAGTTTCTGAACAGGAAGGAAAACAACGCTGTGTGTATACAACCCTGCTCCTAGATTGCCCCCTGCCCTTGCAGGTACGCTGCCAGATTTGACTGTGGTTGTCGCTACGAACTTAGAGTGAGGCTGCTTTCTGAAAACTACATTGTGCTCGACGAGTTCTGTCCTGAGCCAGTGGTCATAGAGCAGTGGAGCGACGCAGTGTGGAGGGAGGTAAGCAGCAGTCCTCCAGGAGGCAGCTTTCCATCACCATTGTGGCAAGAATCTTGTCTGAATTCCCAAGTTGCCCTATTTTCCTCTGCCCTAACACATGTAAGCCAGTTCTCGCTGTTGACAGTGTTGAAGAAGCTCTGAAAGACTTAGGTTCAGTTTGTAGGTGTGTGAGATTTCCCCCCGGGCCTCTTCAAGTGTGTCTGTTCTTTATTTAAGCTTTTTTTTTTCTAAGTAACTTGAGTTGCAGGAACATAACTCCTGTTTTATACTGGATCAAAAAGCTTTGTCTTCAAACTACTGCATGGATGTAGGTATTGCAGGCATTACTTTTCCTCTGTCGTCTGTGTTGAGTGGTTTGAATGGCCTGGTTTGAGTGGCTGTGGATTCCCTCTTACGTTGTTACCTCTGCCAAACATCAAGCTCAACATTATGCTTAGCCCTGTGCCCCTCTAAGTCAAACAGGACACGCTGTTTTATTTTTTCCTCCCCCAAAGAAAGTGGTGTGACACGGGCTTTCATTAGATGGTCTTTTAGAATGAGACCGGGGCTCTGTACCTCTAATTGTTCCACCTTCAGTGTTTGCTCTGGTTTATTTGGACCAAATCATCGGAATTTCCTTTCTCTACAGATTTCCCACACCTTCAGCAATTACCCAGCTGGAGTTCGTTACATCTGGTTTCAGCACGGAGGCCAAGATACCCAGTTCTGGGCAGGATGGTACGGGATCAGGGTGACAAACAGCAGCATCACCATTGGGCCCCAGACATTGAAGGCAAATGAAGACACAATATAAGTGTTTTCTTTTACCTCAGGACTGTGGTCTCAGGCGCACTTATTTGTCTGTACTCTCTGGGTGAACGTCCTGGCTTTGTCTTGCACAGCTGATGTGGAATACAAGCAGCTAGCACTCCTTGTTGGCAGCAGAACTCCTGCAGGCCCAGCCCTGTGGAAGGGCTGCTGTCTTCATCTGTCCTCCCACACCACAGCAGTGGCAATTACTGGTGCCCTTCCGTAGGAGGAAGACTAAGGGACTTAAATATGGCATCCATCTTTAGCAAATAGTGTTTGGCTGTAGCACAAGTACATTGCATTCTTAACTGGGAACTCGTTTATACAACTTAAGAATAGCAAGGCTAAAGACTTTGAGATTACCAACCCTTATCTTGAGGACTCTGCTACAGACAGGCTCGTTTTGTAGAGTATTTTTCTGTTCCAGTTTAATTATGTACATAAAGATGCATCTTTCACATCAGACCTTTCACAGCATTATTCAACCTTCCGTCTTCTTTTTCCACACGTGCTGCAATCTCTGATCTTTAATTCCTTAGCTTCTGTAAGCACACATGATCAAAGAGGTCAGTGCCTTCCCTGTCCAAACACAGCCCATCATAGTGGGAACGAACAAACAGGAGGAAGGAGTCCCTTCGGGTGGATGCCTTGCAGTGTGAGTGCCTTTGGACTGTGCTGGCCTTTTTCCACGTTATACTACCAAAGAACTCGGTTTGTACCGAGCAGTAGCTTTATATAAAATGTTAAAGCCACAAACAACTTGGACCTGTGGTGTTCTTGCATTTTTTACACAGAGAAAGCAGGGAGGTGCTGTGCTGGCTGCTTTACCAAATTTTCTGTCCAGCAAGCTTAGCTCACCTTCTAAGAACCATTTTTTCTACCCCTGTATGCACAGAGCTGATATTAAGGCCCTCTTCCAACTCCTTTGCCAGAAGTAGGAGAGCAGTGTTTTCCCTCATCTGCTGTCTGCTAAGAGTGAGACACGTGAGAAGTGTGCACAGACACGTTCCACCACACTTCAAACACCATTAAAGTTCCCCTGTGACAAGGGGAGAGCAAGGTGGTACAGCCCTTCTTAGGAACTGACAGATCCCAG
This sequence comes from Oreortyx pictus, assembly GCA_036925125.1. NCBI lineage: Eukaryota > Metazoa > Chordata > Aves > Galliformes > Odontophoridae > Oreortyx > Oreortyx pictus. The sequence goes on along the minus strand of JAUPFR010000024.1, from coordinate 5,368,246 downwards.
CCATGCCCTAGAGAAGCTGCAGGAAGGCAAGGGAAGCTCCTCGTAGCATACAAACCTCCAAACAAAATAAAAATGTTTCTTCGCTAAAGGAACGGTTGGTTTGGACAGAATTGAGCCTGTTTCAAGTTGGAGTAAAACCTGATATTTATTGAAGACTACTTGGGACAGTCACAGTGGACAGATGCTACGTAAGGCCTCACTCGCACGTGGTATCAGACCATTGCTCTAGTGGAGCATACAGCAGATCCCTGTTCAGCACTACCGATGTGCAATGGAGATGTCCTGTTTAAGGCAAGAGCTGGATCTGCACAAAGAGCTGAGCACAGTCAGCTGTATCCCACCCCCAGGGATTCACTGTGATGAAACCTCTACTCACTCTCACACATGAGTGTACATGGGAACAGGCTCTGGCTCCACATTCCAAGTCAGTTCTATATACACTGGTAAGAGCACTTGAAATAAAGAGGCAGCAGCTGCTCTACATTCATCCAGAAGGCCAGCTGAAGAGACTGGACTATCAAGGTATGGTTTGTGAGAGATCTTACTCCACTGGAAGATCAGATGAGGCTTGAAGAAAATAAAGAGTTGAAATCAGGTGCCTTTGTGGGCTCGTTCTTCTACATAGAGCTGCATCTGGAGGAGAGAAGCAATTACCAGTTTCTGTTTGACAGCCAGGTATGTGAACGGAGAGAAGTCTGCACCAGGCTGAAGAGTCTGCACCTGCCCTCGTTAACCTCGTTTCCTGTTTTAACCTGAGGAGCCTTCACACTACATGCAGTTTCAGTCACCTCTCAGGGCAGAGTGCTCTGCTCACCTTTAAGATATCGGATGTCATCGTTTTCAGGGGAATAAGCCGGGGGTCATGCATGTGCACATCCTGTTCATCAGCGAGAATCCATGGGAAATCCTAGGGCAGGAACACAAGGTGCTTTATGAGAGAGGTGAGCAGGGCCCGGAAGGTGAGCTCGCTTTCTCCGTGCTAGGTCAGCACTTGGAGTACATGAAGTGATGGGGATGGCACAGTGCAGGAAGTGTTGGTACAGTGTAATTGAGGCATCACAGCAGCTGCTGCCTGCAGCTGGCGTGTGGTAGATGTGCTGTCACCTCACCAGTGTAATCTCTAACACATTCAAAGCACCGTCACAAAATGCATCACATAAGAACTAGCAACCTAGCACCCCTAAACCTTACTGAATCCAAAATTCTTGAATTCCACTCTTCGCTCTGCAGCTTGCTCACGATAAGGCAGCCAAAGATACCACCTACCTTTATCACCTGGATCTTCTCCATGTTGCGTGTAGCAGCCTCCCGTGTGTGAACCAGAACAGTGAAGGTGCAGCCTGTAAGAGAAAGGGCAGGCTCCAGGTCAGGGGACAACTCAGACACTGCCTGTGATCATCTCTGACTGAACAAATCCACTCGGCTGTATGCACCTGTTTACCTGGGGGATTGTTGTCGAGCACAGCATCACACACACTTATCTTCAGGATGAAGGCACGCAGTAACTGCTCCACGTGGGACAGCAAGGACTCTGAACTGTTGAGACAGCAGCTGTTAGTGACACCCAGCAAGGAACCGCAGCATGGAGCGGCTTCCAGAACATCTCTAAGGACACAGATTGGATGCTGTGAGAAAGCATGGGAATGGAATCTTTACCTAATGGAAAGGAGAGGTGGCTGGGTGATTTCGAAGACAAATCTCTCCACTGGGTGGTGCTCTTTATCCAGGATTACAACTACAACTTTCTCCACATCGTTCTGGAAGAATAAAGGCAGTCAGAAAAGGCCCTTCCTTAAAACAAGCTGTCTTGTGCCCTCAGTTTGCTTCACTTCTGGTAGAGTATTGAGCAAAACTAGCAGTTATCCAAACCTTGAGCCCTGTCTGAACGGGAAAAACGCTTTTACAAAGCTATGTCTGTAGACGTTAAATTGATAGCTTATCTCACAGGGAGATGAAACCTACTGAACAGTATTTCTCTGGCACAAAGGAGGAAGCATAGAGTCACTGCACCCCTCAGGAATGGGCAGTGATGGGGGAAGTTAAGATACGCTTATTCCACCGGCCACATCCAGCAGCTTTGTACTCCTGCAGTATGCACTGACCTACTTCCAGGCTCTCAGTGCAGTACAGTGTCTGCAGAGAGAAGAGAATGCAGAATGTGGGATGCCAGCAAGGTCTGCAACGTCCCATGTGGTCACACTTTTCTCTCACAAAAGCTTGAGTTCAAACCACCTTTGCTTTCTGGCCTACAGCACAGCACTCCAACTGTTCTCCTGCCAGATGGGTGCTTCAATTCTGCATCCTGCCTTTGAATACATTTAAGTTCACATGTAGGATGAGCTAATTGAAAATACAGAGATTGATCCTCATGTTTATGCATTAGAAGCAACTGAATGCCAGTATTCAGCAGCATGCCTTAACCTCAAGGAAGGATTAAAGCTGTTTTTATTCTTGGTTAGTAACTTTATAAACTAGCACACTGTGTATGGTAAGTACATAAGCAAACACTTTGAGCTGAGAGCAATATTTACATTCTTTTATTTTCTATCTAAACCACTTGCAGTACTCTTGCCCAGCACAGGTCCTTGGTATGACTGTACCTTCTCAAGCAGTGGCTTTACACAGTGCAACGTGTCCTGGATGTACTGATTGAGCTCTGGGTGGCAGGACATCTGTAGCAAAGAGAGCAAACAGTCAGAGCTGCGTTCTGATGCCAACCAGGACAACATTAAGAAGATCTCGACTTCCTAGGGAACACGCTTTTGTGTTACAGCCCTGCATGCAGCTGGGGAAGCGTTCTGCTACTGTCAGCCCCAATCTGCTCGTGCTGAGAGTACTGCTGTGTCCTCAGCTATGGGAAGGTCTCCTACCTGGACAGGTACGTTGTATTTTTTCCTCTTCTGAAAGATCCCAATAGGGTAAACTTCTCTAACGTATAAGATAAGATGAACAGCCACTTCTAGAAATTCTGAAAGAACATCTGCAACAACTGAAAAACAGAAGTAGAAGATGCTGAAGGCTGCAGAGAGATACCATATTCATAGGATATTTTTACAGACACCAGCACACATCTCATCTCCTTTCTAGCTGCAGGAAGTTTAGGGTTAGAGCATCCTGCACACACACCAATTCACACTGTAGCACAAACACATTACCTTGCCCAAAATTGAGGTCCTGTCTTGTGAGCGTGGTCATCCTGAACCTGAAAAGGCATCACAGGAAGAATGTTTATCCTCTTGGTTCCTATGGTCTAACATGGTCAGCTCAGGGAAAGCCTCACCTCCCTAGTGCCAACAAGCTGCTCTCTGAGCTCAGTGACAAGCACAGGAACACAGCCACCACAGACCCAAGGGCCCCACTGTGAAAGATTCAAGCACCCTCAGCAGCCAACAACACGTGAGCAAAATTCACCAGCAGTGCAGAACACGAAGGCAGCATCTTTTTGTGTTCTGACCCACACTTCATACTGTGAGCTCCTCTTCTCATTCAGGGCAGGATTTACAGTTCCCATTGACATCCCACATACTCCCCTGCTGCCCGAGTGTCTTCACAAACCCCACACAACCATATAATTCACCTAACGTGGAATCTGTCCTGCAACATGTGACAAGGACAGCACATTCGGTGTCCAAATGGAGCACCTTGTACCAAAAAAATCAAGCAGCTGGAGCTGCACATCCCAACAGGCCGGTGTCTCGTGCATGTTTTAGGCTGCAATGTACAGAACTGCCGTTTTAATACGTTTAATAAGAAACTTTAATGTTTCGTTATTTTCTTTGTACTCTTTGCGTGCACGCAGACTAAAACTAACATGTCCAGGTCCATCAGAACACAGATGCCTTACACAGAGCTCTGCCAAGCCCCGGTCCCCCTGAACAGCTGTTTAGTTACCCACTGCCAATCTGCTCCAGCTGCAACGAGACGTGGCTTTCAGACCTCCCATGAAATACTTCACAAAACAGGCAGGTAACAGCTTCTACCTTTCCTTAAGCAAAACCATCGAGGACAGAAAAGGGCTCCAGGATCACCGAATCCAACCCCAACCCACCCCGCCGCGCCCACATCCCACACCTCCACACTGAACCCCTGCAGGTGACCCCACACCCCTCTGTGCCCCCCCACCCCCCCACACCCCGTCAGTGCTGAGCACGGAGGGACGGCACTACGCCGGCACAGGCCAGGCTGCCCTCAGCCTCCTTCCCCCCCTCCCCCGGGCACGCGTTCAGCACAAACCCCGCACCGTACCCCTCCCACGACCTCAAAAGACCCCCCCCCCGGACCCCGCCGCTCTCTCGGCCACGACCGCCGCCTTTACCGTCCCCGCACCGCCGCAGCTCTCCCGCACCGACCCGCCGCTCCCGCCCGCTGCCCGGCGCGCGCGTGTGACGTCACCTCGGGCGCAGCGCCCCCTTGCGGCGGGAGGACCGCGGCGTCGCGGCGCGTTTCGCTCCCCGCTTCCCCCGCGGGGCCCCGGCTGCGGCCGCGGTCCCTCCGCCGCGCGGGGAGCGGGGTCCCCCCCGCTGTCATCCCCGCCTCTGTCAGTCCGCCCCTTCCATACATCTTCCCCCCCCCCCCCTCCCCACCCCCGCACGATGCCCCGGGCACAGCCGCGCACCCCCGCAGCGCTCGGCGCGTCCCCGCCCCGGGCACCCCGCGCCCCTCCCACCGCCCCGCAGCCCTCGGGGTCCCGGCGTCCCCGCTCCGGCCGCACATTCCCCCACTGCCTCCGCGCGTCTCCTCCTCCTTCTCCTCCTCCTCCTTCTCCTCCTCCGGGGCCAGCACGCCCGTACCCCGGCACAGCCCTGCCCTGCTCTGCCGACCGGCAGCCCAACACAGGTAAGCACCGGCGGGGCCGCTCCGCTGAGCCGCTTTCCCTTTGCTTTTCGGGCACACTTTCCCGGGGAGGAGACAAAGGCTGCGGGGATCCCGTCGCCGCCGCCTCCGGATGACGGCGGGGATGGGGGGCAGCGTGGACAGCGCCGGTGCTGGAGCGGGGTCCCCGAGCCGCCCCCGTTGTCACCGCGCTGGGAGCTGCAGTCCCGGCTCTGGGGCTCCCACGGGTCCCGGCTCCGTCGGGCTGAGCTGAGCTGCCATACCCGGCGGCTTTTCCCCTCTCGGCTCCGGACGGAGGTTCGGTTCCCCCCTCCTGGAGCCGCTGAGCGCCCGCACCGCTGTGCGAAGTGACCGAGGGGCGAAGGGAGCTGTTCCCCCCGTGGTATTGTGTGTTCGCGTCCCCCCGAGCGCCCGCGGGTTGTTCTCTGCGTTTCTTGCCTTGCTAAGAGTGAGATCTTGGTTGTGAATTAAATCAATTTGGCATCAGTTAATGGCTCGTTGCAGCCGGCAATTCATCATGTGGGGTTTAAGTGACGTTTATCCGATTCACACCTGGAGCCGTCCATCAGCCGCGGTGGAAATGCTTCTGTATTTTCATCTCCTCTCCTTTACAGAAGGAGGAATTTGTCCCGCGCGTTGATGTTCAGAGTGAGAATGACACAGAGAGGAAGAACGCAGAGAGCACAGCCCGGTGCTGTGCCGCTCAGGGACACTTCGTGGTGGGGACGGGGCCAGAGCTTAGAATCTTTGAGGCTGGAAAGGAGCTCTAAGATCAAGTCCGGTCCTGCACCGTGCCCGCTATAAGGACAACGTTTGCCCACTCCTTGCGCACCTCCCGGCTCGGTGCTTTGCTGTGCCCCTCTTTCCCCGTCCCAGCGGTGGCTGCTTTCCAGTTGGGTGAGCAATGACCTCTGCTATTGATTGCATCTCATTTGTCACCGGGCATTGTGCGTGAAGCTGGAGAGTCCCCTCGGCTGCGCTGACAGCAAGCGACTATATCTCAGATGCTAATCTCAGTCTCATTGCTATTTTAATCTCATTATTGGGCCGAGGAGCCTCTGTTTGATAGCGGGTCGCCCGTGATGGTTGTGTCAGCCGCTCCGTGAGGTCCCAGAGGGGAGCAGAGCAGAGGGTACTGCATATTCATTCATTCCACTTCAAAACAGCGGCTCTGTCCCTGGAGCTGCGCTCCCTGCTCGAAGGGATGCACTCTGTGGGCAGGCACAGCTGTGCTTTGGGGTGGGATCACCTGGGCAGCAAATCCCGCTCCCAGCCCTTAACTAACGGGGAATGAGGAACGTTCGGAGCGGTCACTGAACGGAGGATGCCTCGGGGAGGTGTTGTGTGCAGGCTCCTACAGCTACTGCTGAACCCCTGCCAGCTTCAGCCCGTGTCCTGTCTCTTGTTTCAGGCTGGATGTCTGATGGAGCTGTGGGTGTCTCTGTTCATTGCAGGGTGGTTGGGCCTTTGAGGGTCCCTTCTGACCCAAACCGTTGAGGGATTTTTGCACCGTCCCTTGCAATGGGGGGCACGGAGCAAATGTGATTGTGGTCCTCCCAACAGCGGAGCACCGTTCGGTGATGGCAGAAAGAGAAAGCAATGCTCAAAAGGAAAATGGGTGTTCTGGAGGGTGGTGGTGGGACCCGCCCAGTCTGAATGTCTGCAGAAGGAACATTTCTCCCAGTCAGGAGGGATGTGGAAGATGTGAAGCCAGATGAATCTGAGAGGAAGGCTGGGAGGAGAGGTGGCAGTGGAGGCAGGCAACCTGCAAAAGGAGGACAGCTTTGACCCAAAAGAACAGTGAGCTGGGCACTTGACTGCTCTGTCATCCCGAGGATGTGGGCGCAACAGAAGTTATCCTTTATAAAGTGAGCGTGCAAGAAATGCTGGAGATGAGGAAAGTGATATTACACGAGCCTGGGGGAAGAAAAGAAAAGGGTGCATTTAAAATTTCCCATCTGTTTTTGGAGACCCTAGAAAGCTGGCGGGGACCCCTCTGAAATGGGAGGGTCTCTTGGCAGATTGTGTATGAAGCTTCCCAGCATTTGCCTCCAGAAACAGAAAACCAGATGGAATGAGACCCAGCAGGGAAGGGAAATCTCATTTATCTGCACAATGCCATCCTCCTGGCTCCAGCCAGCTCTCTGCACGTCGGCTACCATGGAGCCTACCCTGGCCATTCTGCTCCAGGCCTTCCCAAGCCAATCCATCACCCAATGGCTCCTTATTTCGAGGGAGCCTGGCACACCAAGCTGGGTTTATTGTCTGTCATCTGTGCCACACATGCAAATACACACAACGCTCGTGTAGATGAGCACACACTTTGTCTGTTGCTGCAGCTTGGGGTTGTCTGGAGTCCAGGAAATCTTTATGCACTCCTGCCAAAGTCTGAGCTTATCAGAGCCAAGGAGAAATGTGTCCCAGATTACATGCTTGGGTCTGGCTTGGTTCAGCTCTTGAGCATACAAACTGCATCGTCTGTGGCCTGGAGTGATAAAGAATCTTGATATTCTCCATTTCTGGGTTCAAGTGTCTGTTCCTCTCTGCTGTGACATGAAGAACATGGGTGACAAGCTAAAGCCAAGGCAGTCAGGTATCATGGCTTCAGTCAGAAGTATGAATGAATGTATGCAATGAATGAACCAATGCAGCAGTGGCAGTGTTAGAGCCTTTTTTTCCACACCAGAGTGACAGAGCTGCATTTACAGGGAGAAAACATACCTGAGTTCCTGGGTACCATTCAGTCCACGTCTGCCTTGCAGGATTACAAGCTGAGAGCAGAGTAATAGTAATTACATCAGTGAGTCCAGAGAAAGAGACTGCCCATGGGGGAAGTTAACCAAGATGCCAAACAACATGATTTCTCTTACAGGGTTCTGACCATCCTCTACTAACCGAAAATAGATCAGAAGTATTGGATGAGAAACAGCTCTGCAACTCATTCATCAGCCCTGGGCCCACACCCCAGGTAGCTCCAAGGCCTTATCTTTGCTTTACACATTTTCTCATCAATAGGCAGATTTGCTACCTCAAGAAGTAGGTGGTTGATAATCCTGGGGGTACACAAAGGAAGCGCAAAGTGTTGGCTGAAGTAATGAGGACACAGATCTGGTGCTGGGGAGAGCTGCAGGAACAGTCAGCTCGGCGAGTGCTTGGGCTGTTTCCTTTATTGAAGTAGCATCCCTAAGAAGAGGGTGAATTTTGGACTTGATATAACGTACGTGTTTATTCCTGACATAGGAAATTCCACCCTGGGTAAGACGTCTTTTGCAGAACAGGTGCATCAACAGTGAGGACACTGCTGTGCTCAGCATCCCCACACCCTGGGCTGGCTTCTGTTGTGGAGTGGGGTCCTGAGAGAGGAGAGGCTCTCAGGTGCTGAGGAGCAGCATCACAGCATCGAGCTGTTCTCTGGCCCCTGCTGGAATTGTGGCTAATGTGCCTGTCAGGTTCATTATCAAAGGGCCCGTGTCTGTGAGTGAGACTGAAGGCACTGCCTTCCGTTCTCTTTGTGCTTATTCTCTCCTCCTGGCATTTTGCCTGTAGATGAAAAGGTAAGATGCTGTCTCCAGCTCTCTGGGTTGTTCTGTGATGCCTTGATCCAGCTGGTTTGTGCCGGTTCTTACAGAGAAAATCCCTCAAAAAGACAAAGGCTGCGGATGCAGGGTTCGGGTTTTGCTTGGCTGCTATCTGTTACACTGGTGTGAAGCAGGAACTTGAGGCGCTTTGATAATAGATGTAGCTGTCAGTCTGGTTTTCCTTTGTCCCAGGTAGCTGCCAATAAAATGCTATTCCATAGTGCTACACCTGCAGGAAATGAGCTGCCCAGCACCTCCTGGTTCAGCCCTCACCTCACACTTTGTTGGCTTTGTGGCTGCTGCTTCTCACACACTGCACTGAAGGAAAGCCCCGTGTGCTGCCTGCTGCTTTCCAGAGGAGATACAGACTGAAAGTTTGCTTCCAGTCTCTAAGCAATAGCAGAGATGCATCTTGGAAAGGTAGAATGTGCTGAGGTGTAGCTGAGCAGACTTACCTGCTCCCCTTCACAGGTGAAGGAGCACAAGCCATTGCAATTAGGCAGCAAAGTGGTTTGCTTGGTGAACAGACCAATAGATGTTAGTTATAACCAAGGCCTAGGGTGCAAAAAAGGTTGCTGGAGGGGGTTCTGTGAAGAGCTGTGGCTGTAACTTTGTGACTGTGTTTCTCAGATTCCTGTTGGTTTTCTATGTTACGGGGAACTAACTCTAGCTTTACGTGTGCCCTCGTACTGCCTTGATTGAGAGGGGCAGTCCAAGAAAGCTGCCTGAAAGGGAATGGCTCACCAAAAGTGTTCAGCTTTCAGTTGGAAGGGGCAGGGAGAGAACTACCTGATTAGGGAAGTCTCTAACTAGCGCAGTGTCCCAAAGCCACATCTCATAACACAAACACAGGGATGAAAAAAGACCCTTGGAAATACTCCTCTGAAGCAGAATGGATGAGAATGCTCTGCAGCCACTTACAGGGTCTCAGTGTTCTTTGGACTTAAATTACCCTCCCTGTGCTGGTGTCAGCTGGTGGGATGAGGTGAAGTGACTTTGCAGGCTGAGGGAGAGAAAGTGGCACAATCTGGAGGACATTCAGCCTGCCTTCTTGCCCCTTCACCAGCATCCCCTACTCTCCCGACAGCAGCTGATTTGTTTTTCTGTAGAGATACAGCCCAAAACAGTCAGTGTTTTCTCTTTCCTTGACCACTTCAGGCAGCATGTATCCACGCCTTGAGCTGCTCAGGGCTCTTGCTGGTCCTGCAAAGTCACCATCTGCCTCCAGTTCTGTTCGTCTTGACGTCTTCATTGCGAGGAAACCAGCTGTGTTGGGAGCTGCTGCCGGGCAGGCTGAGGATGCCAACGTGGCAGCCAAGTGCCCCAGCAGACAGCTGGTGCTGTGCAGCCCTCAGATGGCAGGCAGTGAGTGGGAGGGCAGGCGGCTGCTCAGCAATCAAAGGGAAGTGTCCTGCTGATTGATGGCCCTCATTTGCACATGAAACTGGGACCTCTTATCCCTGCAGGCCTTGTACGTGTGTCTCAGCTGCCATGAGCGTGGCTGGCCCTGGAGATAACCAAGGTTGGAAAATCTCTCTTCCAACTCTTTTTGGATGATATCTGGACACCTTAAGTTTCTGACTTGTCCTAGGCTTGAATTCTGGTCGCCTTTACGGTTCCTAGAAGTTGGTTGCTTCATTTGTGTTGTCGCTCTTGGTTTTAATTGCAGGTGACGCAGAGCCCTCAGGATTATGGCAACTTCTTCCACCTTCTTCTCTCCGTCTCTTTTCCTGTGTGTGCTGGTTCTTACTGACGTCACCCTTGCCGTCTCCCTGGACACTGACATGAAGCTCAAAAATGAGAACAACAACCTTCAAAACCAAGAGACGTGGCCTCAGCAGCCCAGGAGTGGGCACCACCACAAGCATGGCTTGGCCAAGAAAGGGAGGGTCCTTGCCCTGCCTGCTAGAGGGCAACCAGCTGGGGAAGAAGCACTCCGAGTGGGTAGCGGGGCTCCAGCCATGGAAGAACTAGTGCCAGTAGGCCAACCAGCAGCATTGAAACAGGATAAGGATGTGTTTCTGGGCTTTGAGCTCCCACATGCTGAGCGGGAGAACCAGTCCCCTGGGTCTGAGAGAGGAAAGAAGCAGAACCGAGAGCAGCGACGGCACAGCCGCAGGGACAGGCTGAAACACCACAGAGGTACGATAGGACAAGGGGAAATGGCATCAGACTGAACGAGGGGAGAATGAGATTGGATATAAGGAAGAAGGTTCTTTTTTTACAGTATGGGTGATGAGGCACTGGCACAGGCTGCACAGGGAGCTGGTGGAAGCTCCATCCCTGCAGACACCCAAGGTCAGGCTGGAGGGGCTCTGAGCACATGATGGAGCTGTGGGTGCCCCTGATCGCTGCACGGTGCTGGACCTGATGGCCTTTAGGGGTCCCTTCCAACTCAAGTGATTCTACGATCTTGAGCTCCAAGGGAAGCTGAGGCTGTTGGCTCACTTGTACGAGGGCATGAAGATGCAGCTGTGGTTGAGCCACATGGGTGTGCAGAGAGCATGGGGTGTGTGCCTGCTCTGGGGAGAAATCTGCCAAACAAAAGAGGCACAAGAAAAAAGGGAACTCCAGAACTGGAGGTTTATACTGCTGGCTGCAATTTTCTGAAAATGACCTTGTTTGTCTTACAGAGGAGAGCTCTGGAAGCTCCTAGGACTAGAGGGGTTGGTTTGGGGTGGCCGTCTTTGTTGTTTGTTGTTTTTTGTTTTTTTTTTTAAGCAAGTGGTTCAATTTAGGATGAAAAAAGACCATGCCATGCTCAGTCTCTCCACTGACTTCAAAACATGACCAGAACTGGAAATAATAATTAAAAAAGCCTACTTAGCTTGAAGATCAGTTTCTTCTCATCACAGCTTGTATTCTTCTACGTTTATGGCAAACTATGAAAAATATAGCTTTTGCACATGTGAAATTGCACTAATTGCATTACAGTCTTGTTGGAAATGTTGCTAAAAGTTTTTGACTGGGACTGCTTCCCTTTGCAGGTCAAGTTGTGGGTGTGTCCCTGCGGTATGGTGTGCTCACAGCGGTAAATCTTTAGTGCTCTTAAAGCCAGGCAATCCGTGCCGATCTGCACCATTTGACAAGTTGGGTGTCAGTCTCCCTGCCTTCCAGCTATCACTCCTCCCTGCATCAGTAAGAAGAGCTCTATTGTTTTCTCAGGGGACTGACTAAACAACTCACATTAAGCAATATAGAAAGAGCATGCAACAAAGCTGGCTTGAAGCCTTAATTGCAGTCTGCAAAACAGGCCTGGTACCTTTGGCTTAACTTAAGGTCTATACTGAAGTTAATTCTTTGCAAAAGCATGGATCAAGCTGTGAAGTTATTTTCATTTCAAGTTAGGGAGGTTCTGACTCGAGCTAGACAGAAATTACCCACTCTTAAAATGATGTAAGGATGTGTTTCAGGAATTTGCAGCAGCTTTAAAAATGGTTGAACTGATGTGTTTTGTATCCCCAAGACCAGTCAATGAGGATTATTCCCAAAACAATTGGCTTGCTACGCCTGAGCTTCAAGAAATCTGGGAGATTTGGGTTTTCCTTAGGAAGAAATTGATTCTTAAGCAAGAGAAATACAGAATTGCACCTTCTAGAACATATGTGTGACTTTGGTGTGTAAGAACTGGTGCAGGTAGTCTGGGCCTAACTGACACTGGTCTCAACAGCAGCTCAGGGTGGTGGAAAACAGCCAGCAGTGGCTGGCTGGAAGCAAATATTCCTTTAATTCACATTTTTCCATGGCATGCAGAGAAGAAAGGGATGACAAAGCTCATGTTGCTGTACCTGTTGTCCTCTGCAGGGAAGACTCCAGCTGTTGGGCCAAGCTCCCTGTACAAGAAACCTGAAAGCTTTGAGCAACAGTCTCAAAACCTCCAGGCAGAGGAAGCGACAAGCCCAGCCCCCACCGTGCTCCTCTTCACTGCACTGGATCCAGTTGTTTCCACAGAAGAGCCTCCTGTTCTTCCAGCCACGTCGCCGCGGTCACAGGTAAAGAGACCACTGGTAACTGCACTGTACCTCTGATACAGACAGCAGTCTCCTGCAGCTAAGGTCCACTTTCTTCTTTTTCAGTTAGAGGTAAGTGCTTGCCTAACACCAAAGCCCTCCCTCAGAAGCAGCACTCTATCTTGGAGACACTCCAAAAGCTGTTCTTGTAGTCCTTTCTCTTCCCTGCCCTCCTTCTCCCTTAGCTAGCCATCTTCAATTGGCTTTGAGGAGCAGAGAGGTGGTAGTAGCCCTTGGCTGGAGGGGCAGCATGTTATAATGCTCCTTGCTGGTCTTTCTGCCACACAAAGAAGCAGTGAAAGTTTCTGTCTTGATTTCAGCTGGGACAAGAGAAAGGTCTTCCTTTCTAAACATGAGATGCACCAGTGGACAAGGTGGGGGTGAGGGGTGAAAGCATGAGGAACATTGACCAATGTTTCAGTGTCACTACAGAAGTATAACCCGTTGTCTCTTTGGTATCTTGTGGTTTGCAGGCCCGCCTCAGGCAAGATGGGGATGTGATGCCCACCCTAGATATGGCACTCTTTGACTGGACAGATTATGAGGACCTCAAACCAGAAATGTGGCCATCAGCTAAAAAGAAAGGTGCTAAACTCACACTGTTGAGCTCCCCATCCTCTTTCCTAGAAGTTGTTCTGTAAGTCTTGACTTATGGCTAGTGCTGACAGATGTACTGAGAGAGATGAGATGATAGTAGTGGGGAAAGAGAGAAAAAGCTGATTGTATTTACGCTCTGATTCAGCATCCTTCTCATTTTGGATAGATAGTTTGAAGGCAAAGGAAAAATAATTAGATGGAGGGTTGAAAAGTAGAGAGGAGTCTAAACAATAAGGGTTCAGAGCTCAAACTCCTGAAGTTTGATGCGTTTTTCACCCTCGTCTCTGAAATATAAACTCTAGTGTGATGTATTCAATTCTTTTCCATAGAGAAACGCCGCAGTAAGAGCTCCAGCAGTGGAAATGAAACCTCGTCGGCAGAAGGAGAGCCGTGTGACCATCACCTTGACTGCGTCCCAGGTCAGGATCAGCCTGATAAACAGCGCTGTGTTTGTAGAAATGGCTGAAATCCAGCCCAGCTTCTACTATGAGTACCCAAATTTTGATGCTGTTCCAAAATGGTATGCAGAGGGAAGTTCAAAGATAATGTCTGCAACGTAGAGCTGTCGTAGTTCTAGCAGGGGATAAATCAGCTATGCTCACCCATGCTCTTGTGTTGCAGGCTCTTGCTGTGACTTGCGTGAGCACCTCTGCAAACCACACAATCGAGGCCTTAACAACAAATGTTATGATGACTGTATGTGCACAGAAGGTGAGTTCAGCTCCTCGCTCCCCCGCTTCCTGCTATCTTACTAGCTGGCTGAGTTGATTGGGTATAGTGTTTGTAGACAACCCTGCTGTTCTTAGCCTTTCCTTGACACTGACTTGCAGCGTGACCAATGAGTCATCTGGTTTATCTTGTTTTCTCTCTTGAAAAGAAGAATCTTGATATCTATCTAACAGAAGGAGCCACCATAAATAAGCAACTCAGTGGTGCTTTGAAGTCCCACGCACTACGACATGGTATTACTATTCTTGCTTCACATTACTTTATGCCTAGTACGGCTTCTCTGAATTAATTTCAAATGAATATGTAGCAATTCAGTAGGTGTGGGCAGGACACAGACTTCTGTTTCTTAAAACTGTTTCTGGAGAATCCACAGCAGCCCTTAATAGACAGTTACATTATGAAGATGTTGAAAAGCACTCTTCCAGTCTGAACACGTTCAGGATCAGCTCCAGGCACTGGGTCTCGTCTGCCCGAACAAACTGACCCAAGTTTAGTGACCTGTGTTTAAGTACCTAGTGACTTTGACCAGGTCATACACCTCCTTCACCCAGTTAAACCAACCGCTCTCCTAGATTTGTAATGCTAAATGATAGTTTTTACCCTGGGTGTGTCATGTCAAACTTGAAGGCCCTCATCAGCGAGGATGTTGTGATAGATTAACCCAGAAAACAGTCCTTCTGCAAGCTTAGTGAATGCTGCCTCCGGCCCTGCATAGGCTGGTTGTATGTTGATGCCAAATATGCATCCTCTAAAGAGATCCCCAGAGGTACAGGGTCCAAATGAGACAGATAAGATGTTTAGATAAGAGCAGAGCTCTGATCATGTGTGCTGTCTTCCCAGGAAGCCTAACTGCCCTGGGGGGGCTGGTAATGAGGGGCAGAAACCCAGTTTCAAGGTAGCTGGGTCACAACACAGCCCAGGGACACGCACTCCGAAATGCTGCTCAGTGACCTGTGACATTGGATGGGTCTCCTGTGTACAAAGTACTCAAGGACAGCTTATGGGCTGCCTCATTATTGCAGCTATAAATCCTCAGCTTCCCCCACTCTGGGGGTGCTGGCACTGTTGCTATCTGTTGTATGCTCTGGAAGTAAAAAGAGTTTCAGTTTTGAGGATGATCAAATCAGTTCTTGGCAAGAACTGCAATAACCAGATCCTGGACTACTGAAAATCAAGGGTTTTTTTGTGTGGTGCTTGCACGTAGGCTTTCCTCCATCTGGACCACCTACCTCGGCATTCTGTTGTAACAGTCAGACAACAGAATCATAGAATGGAAATCTTAAAGATCACCAAGCTCCAACCCCCTGCTGTGGGCTGGTTGCCCCCCACCAGCTCAGGTCACCCAAGCCCCATTTAACTTGTCCTTGGGCATCTCCGGGGATGGGGCAAGTGCCTCCAGGGATAGGGATGGGCATGAGAAGGTAAATCAGTACCAGAAATGGATGAGTTAACCTGACCAGAGGCTCCCATTGCCTTCCACTGCCACAGGTGACTATGTACTGAAGGGGTTTTTTTACAAGTAAAATACCTTTTTTATTTTTTTTCTCCCTCTCCGTATTCCTCAATGCTATCTCTGATAGCTTCCTTCAGACTCTGCACTTCTAGCATCCAAAATAGAGAAACTGAAGGAGATGAGCAGCGAGTTTTGGATCAGCCTCCCCATAATAGCACTTCAGTCTTTTCCCTCCCCTCCTGAAGCTTCGGAGAAATAAATAGCAAGGGGAGCTCCCCAGCCATCGGTGCTGTGCATTTTGTCTATAGTAATTTCCCGATGGAGAAATCACTTAGACAGTAATGGGAAGTAATAGGGGGAAACCAAGCAGGGCTTCCATAAAATTGCTGGAAACAATTGGGATAATTCATTGGTATTTCAAAAAGCCAATGAAGCCTTCTGCCAGAGCCAATGAATCCCAGACCAGAGCAGTGAGCCAAGCAGAATAGCAGGGCCCAGAGAGCAATATGCCCTGCCCACGTGTGGCATTTGTCTGCCACCTCATCTGACACAGCCCAGGCTTCCCAATACTGGGAATGACCCTATCACTGCAGGTTCTGTCGTGAGCTAAGGCTGGGAGCTGAGTGTTCAGTGTTACTGCTTTAGTGAGCCACGGCCTTGCCCTCTCACTGTGCCTGTTTGTTGTTGTTTTTTGAACAGGATTACGCTGTTATGCCAAATTCCACCGGAACCGACGAGTGACCCGAAGGAAAGGGCGCTGTGTGGAGCCCGAGTCGGCCAATGGAGAGCAGGGATCATTCATTAATGTTTAGGAGGGTGGGACTTTATCTCCTGCCTGGATGGTGGGTAGCTGGAGTCAAACCGCCCATTACCTAGCAGTGAGGATTAGAGAAAAGGTCAAGTGAATGATTGAAGCTGCAGGCCAGGCTCCAACACAACTGAGGCTGGGGTGAACTAGAGCGGTCTCAGCCTTTTCCATACCAGGACTGTGTTCCTTCTCCCTTCCCTCCACACAGTCCTTGATTTGGGTCCCCCTCTCCCAGTTAGTAGGAGATGATGGTGATTGCCAGTCTGATGGCAAGATGTAAAAGATCCTTCAGGTCAAGAAGGATAGGAGCTTAATCTTGCCGTCTCAGCGGTTGCTTGTGAAGAAAGGATCAGAGGCTCATAGAGAAACGGAAGCTAGTAGGGAGGCAAAGATAGCAGGAAGCTGGCTGCCTGGGTGAGGAGGGACCCTCTGACAGAACCCTCTTTCTCCCCTTTGTTCAGTGCTACAGACTGATATTCCCAAGCAGTTGCACACTACCAACTGCTGCCTGTCTTCTTTGACTATTCACTCCCACTCCTTCCCTTCTTGCTCCCATAGAACGACCTGGTTTCTGCAAGGATGTGGCAAGACATCCCTGCCTGCAGCTCTCACTCATTAGTTATCCTGCCAAGTCCATTATTTTTAATGATTATTTTTAGGAGCTTTCTGGGGAAGTGATAGTTTTCCTAGCGAGCCAAAAACAAAGTTTTTGGTAACAGGAGATAGGGACAGGCTGTTCCACTGTAGTAAATCCTGTGACATGTTGCATGTGTGTTTCCACAATGTGTAAATAAAGCTATGATAGATACCCCTTGTGCCGCTCTTTTGCTTCTTCGCCTTCTTCAGCTGCACCTGAGGATGGGGCAGGAGCCAGGAGGGCCCAGAGGAGCAGAGATAGGAATCCTGGTGCTTTGGTCAAAATCCTCTTTACACCGCTTCCCTAAACCCTACTGTGTCCCATTAGGATAGGCAGATCTCCACTCTGCACTGTTTCTGTCGTAGCATTGCTCCATGTTGTGTATTCACTCAGGTGCTCCTTGGCATAATGGTCTGTGCCTCTGACATGATGGCTGCCCAGTCCTAACTGCAGAGGTATGCTGTGAACACAATAGTAGTTCTGACCCACGTACACCTGTACTGGTAGGAGCTGCACAGAGCAATTTGGAAAGGAGGGTTTAGACAAAGCCTGACGCTCATCTGGCCGTAGCTATTTCGATTTCTACTTGCAGCACGATGATCTCAGCCTAAAAATTAGGAGTAAGGAGCGGTGGCTTGGCTACAGCTCTATGCTGTGGCAGCAGGGATGCAGTTTGTTAACGCAGAGAGAGAAATGCAGCTCCTCCCTCAGCACAGATGCAGAACAGTAGGTGGTACTGCCAGTGCCATTGTCAGTGAAAGCATAAAGGAAAAAAAGGCTTTAATTGATCACAGTCAATTGCAGAGCTCTCAAATCCTGGTCTGTGTGACAGCAATAAGAAGCACATGCACAGCCTTTTGTCAAAGCCAGGTTTTGATATCACGGTGCTTTCTGATTTCGGAGCTGAGGTCTGTGTTGGAACAGTGCAATTAAAAGAAAGCTGGAAATTTGGCAGGGATCTTTATCCTTGGTGATGCAGGTATTTGTTGCCCCATATCCTTCTAGCACTGTGGGCAGTGTTTTGAACAAGACTTTGTTGCAAACCATGTGCAATAAAAGCAAGTCTGAATTTAAGTCAGAGCTTTTAGACTTCAACAGGGGACCCTTTGCTTTTTCTACTTTAGGTCCACTATTAACTCTGAATATAGTGAACAGCTGATTCTTAATTGGTGGGATTAGTTAAATGTCTAAGGATGGTGAAAATTGAGTTAATTATAACGAATTGAGCCACGGGATTATTGGACTGATTGCTCAGATTGGAGTTTCAGAAAAAGAGCTCATGACTGAGGCTCATTCTTTCTGAATCAAACTGTGATGCTGCAGAGGAGAAGCAGAAAGGGCGAGCAGCGGTACACGAGCGTGCTGCACAGCCACAGCAGTGTGAACAGAATCAGGCAGCCTCATTTATGTGTCTGCCAGATATATTACTGACTTCATGGCCGCAGTGCAAATGAAAGCTGCTGAGTAAATAATGTGCCAAGAGATGGAATGCAAGATCAGCCTGTGACATAAAACCCAGGGGCAATGTTTGTGTGAGTCCAACCCACTTCTGAGCGCAGGAAAGCTTTCTAGTGCCGCTTTGCTGTCTCAGCAGCACGACAGCAGTGGCAGTGATAGTACCACCAGGTTACATTTAGCAAATTTCCTTCCTTCCTTCCCTGCAGCTCCCAGTTGCAACGCAGTCAGTGACAGTTCTGCCTCTGGGAACATTAGCACTGAGTAAGGCAGGGGGAAACAAATGTCAAGCAAGTCTTGTTCTACGTGTTCTTCTCGGTGGATTGTTTGAGAAACCCAAATTAAGAATTCACACAAGCTCAGCTTCTCTCCTGGCCTCAGAGAGCTTAATCCAGAGCTCGTGGAAGATTTTACTGTAGTCTTGGAAGGGCTTTGGGCCAGGCCCAAAGTAACAACAGCAGGGCTCTGTGGAATAATGCTGAAAGTTAATTGCAGTGCATGTATGCAAGTAAGGTGAGTGACAGAGTCCCACCCAAAGTCCCGCTCTGCAGCTACTGCTTTTAGCAGCCTCACAATGAGTCCGAGGTGTATACATCATTTTAAAGCACTTCTCCAAGGGTGAGAATCATTAGGCACGGAAAAAGAGAGGACAGAGTGCTGATTTGACATAATCATCTCAGCAGCTGCCTGCTCTGTGAATGCTGCTGAGTGTGTTAGGGATGCTGCTGGCAGTTGCCAAAATGATGACTACAAGGGAGACAAGGAAGGGAAGCACAAATTAAAACACTTGGGAATCATTATCTCTCAGGTCTGTAATAGTCTGCATTCATTTTAGCTGGGGGGTGTTTTGCTGAAACCCTCTCTTCCCCCGCTCCCCTGGTAATTACCCTGTTGTCAATCCTTGGGGTGTGAAAGTGCTTCAATTTCAAACCCATGCTATACTAAATTGTTCGTGTCTGTGCCAGTCAGACTCTGCTACAGAGCGAAAACATTGCTTTCACATAATTTTTTTTAATCTGGAGGAACGAGGGCTATTTTTTTCATCAAATGTTCTGAGTATCACATGTTCCCATCGCTTATGACATGCCCATTCATTTCCTAGAGCATCAGTGAATCTTGAAGAGTAATCCTCAGTTATACAATAAAAGATCAAGTTAGATTTTAGAAAAACACAGGAGTAGCTTTTTTTTTTTTTTTTTTTTTGGCTGAGATTAGAAAGGAATTTTTAGTTTTGTCTGTCAATATACCACATTAACATAACTCTCCCCACTCCCCAAATCATCTTGCTGTATGTTTTTCAGTGAGTTTTCTCCTCAGCATTGAAAAAATGTCCCCTTCATTCCAAATAATGCTTCTGCTTGCTGATTTCCTCCTGGGATCTAAATGGGAGTTTGCAGGGCCAGGACAACTTCGATATGCTCTTCCTCACCGCTTATTCAGTCTCAATTGGTAATACACACATTTGTGCAGAGATGATGCTTTCACTGCTTGCAGCTCTGCAGGCAGGACACAACTCAAAGACACCATGGCAGCTGCAGTCATTAGTTACCTTCAGACTGGAGCCCAAGTGAGTGACAAGAAGCACAGAGCTATGAGCAGTGAGCTTGCCTTCGTCTCTGTGGGCCAAATAAGGAGAGCAGGAACAATTCTATTAATGCCTACACTTCCACACAGAATTGCTATCACTTTGCCTGCCAAAGGTACAGTGTCCTGAAGATGGAAAGGAAGGCATTTCTGCCTTATTAGTCCCACTTTTACGCTGCCAGGATGGGAATCAGCTGTGTTTTAGGTTTTTACTTGATTTGCACAAGACATACTCCCAAAATCTTTTGTGTAAAGCAGCTAATGGCTGGATATTAATCACAGTGAGCTGAACTCACCTGAACCAGTCTAGTTAAGAAAATCTCTATATCCTATTTCCAGTCTCTGGGGTTGTCCACTTCTCCCTGCAGTCTTTAACTTACTGCTTACCTTTCTCACCACGTTGGTGATACTTTGAGCTATCAGGCCTAAGGAAGGGAACAGAGGCAGCAGGTTACACAGAGAGGCAATTTACAAGGCCAAGCAAAGCAAAGCAGACATAAAAAACAACCAACCTCTAGATCTGATAGGTGTGAGAGATGTGCAAACCACTGTGTCTATCATAGCTCTCATTGTTTTCATATCCATTAGATCATTAAGGCATTTCTAAGTCCCCTGGGTCCATGACATACAAGCCCAGAATATAATAAACAGGGCTGAATTAATTGCACAATCCATTGATGAGCAAAACGAAGTAAAGCACTCTCATTGTACAAGGGGAAATGAATGCTCTGCATTGAACAGCAGTCACATCAATCCAAATTACGGCTCACACTGCATAAATGATAATGAGACTGCCTGTCTCACTCAGACCAAGTGAGAGTGCTGGGAGGAGCAAAGACACCCACATACTGCTGGATCTTAACAGTGCTTATACTTAAACAGAGCTGCAGCAGAATCTGTCGTTAAAACAAACCATATTGCTTTGCTAGATGCCTATTCCAGCAGAATGGCACCCCTACCACAGCTGTACCCAAACACTGAGCCAGCAATACAGATTTCTAGTATCCCTTCACATATTTTCAGATGTCAAACCTTCTCTTTGCCATTCAGGGTAAAATTCAGTCCTTGATATCACTCAGACAATTAGCGTTGATCCCATTTAATACCACTAGAAGCTAGGCTTCCCTGCTGGACACAGAAATGGAAATGAAGTCCCAGCTGATGCGGCAATGCACGAGTTACATTTCTAGTCAGGTGTCACAACTGAGGATTTCTGGGAGGACATTTTTATTAATGTTTTCAACTACCCAGCAAGTCAGTTTGCTGCTGCTGCTGCTGCTGCTTCTGCTTAGCAATTTAATGACCGCGTGACTTGGGCATTCAATACTTTGCCTTGGGAGATCTTCAAAAATAGTGCATATTAGCAGCCAGCGGGGCTCAGGATGCAGGGAAGGACAGAACAGCTAGACTTCCCTTTTTAGAGGCAGGTGCAAAAATGGCTTTTTCAAGGCTTATCTGAGAATGTGTGAGTTCAGATTCCATACTGCAGACGACTCTTGCTCATAACCTTGCTCTGTGCCGCTTGAACTGGAAATGGGACTGAAGGGTGACTCACACATTTCCACATCCAGCTTCTGCAATGAACTTCAGACTCCTCTCTCACTCTTAGAGGCCCCATCTTAAAAATAAATTAGAAGAAAGCAACTGACCCAAGTAAAATGTCATAGCCTGTCTGTAGAATGTCATCCTCTGCAGACAGGTCACGTGTAGGTTGGGCAAGGAAGGTTGGAGAAGTCACCCTGACTTCTTGGTTCTGCTATCCCGTTGCTGTATGTGGGTAGAAGACTGCTGTTATGGGGCAGGAAAAGAATTTACGGCTGTACAGGGTGGTTTGGGATTTGTCATTAACAACTTCCCCAGCTCTAAAACTGGAAAAGCTTTCAGTACAAGAGGTGAAGTTGTCCCAGTTGAGAATCATAGGCTTAATGAGGCTGGAAAAGAGCTCTGGGATCACAAAGTCCAACCCCAACCCACCCCACCAGGCCCACTCCTCTGAGCACGACATCTCCAGGTGACCCCACACCTCCCTGGGCAGTCATCACCACTCTTTCTGAGGAGAAATCGCCCCTAAAATCCCACCTGCACTTCCCCTTGTGCGACTTAAGGCGACCCTCCCAGGCCCTAACGCTGTCAGGACCAAGGGCTGAGCCCACCTCGCCGCCACATCTTTCAGGACCTGTAGAGAGCAACGGGATCACCTCCCCAGCCTGACCCATCTCACTCCTTCAGCCGCTCCACTGCAGACACAGCTCGGTTCCCTCCTCTAGACCCACCCCACTGCCTCCCTTCCCTCATCCCAACAGCGGGCACACCCGGCACCCAACCTCAGCCAGGATCCCCCCCGCTCTGGGTCCCACCCCCGGGGCAGGGCGCTGAGGGAGGCGGTGTCCCGGCTGCTCCCGCCTTCCTTCCCTTCCCTGGGCGGCTCCGCGGTGGGAGTCACGGGGCGGGCGGCTGCCATGGAGCTGCCTGCCGTCAGCCTCAAGGTACGGGGGGGGGAAGAGCCGCCGTGGGACGAGGTGGGTCGGCAGGGAGAAGGGGGAGCGGGTCCCCTCGCACGGGGTTGGGCGTCGAGTCTGGTCTCGACCCCCCCCCCCCCCCTCAGCTGCAGCTCTGATCCCAATGGGCGCCGCGCGGGGTCCGGAGGAGCCGAAGCTGGTGCTCGTCTGGGAAGTCCCATCAGGAAGGTGACCGCTCTTGTCCTCGCAGACCGACAGAAACTGCTTTTCTGTTTGTTTTTTTTTTTTTTTTGGGGGGGGGGAGGAGGTGTTGAATGGTGAACTTTCATGCGATGTTCGGTGGAGGAACGGGAAATAAGGGAGGAGCAGCTCCTCGCAGGGCGGCTGGGGTCATCCACCCCTGTGCCTCCTCACGTTGCTCCTGGGACCCGAGCCTTCCGCTGGCTTCCCTCCGTCTGTCGTATCTTCAGAGCCCTGGGACTTTGAGGGCAGCGAGCCGCTCGTTTGCCAGCTTCCCCTGTTGGGATTTTGGGTGCGATGCTGGAAGCGTTGCGGATCACGTAGGGTTGGGCTGCCCTGGGCTCGGAGCTGGGGGTTGCCAGCAGTTATGGGACTGCTCTGTATCTGTGGCTGCAGCTTGCAACGTGGCTGTGCTACGTGAAATCTGGGAGTTCATATAAGTGTGTTTCCCTTTCTTATTAGCTCTCTGAGAGAAGAGACTTCCCCACTTAGAGAGAGGCAGGTGCGTGGATGGCTTTTTCAAGGCCTGACTTGTGGGTTAGATTCGCAGTCACTGAATTGTAGGGGTCGGAAGGGAGCTCTTGGAGGCCACGAGTCCAACCCCTTGCTGGGCAGGTTCCCTACAGCAGGTTGCACGGGATGGATCTTGAATATGTACAGAGAAGGAGACTCCACCACCTCCCCATGCGGCCTGTCCCAGTGCTCCATCATGCCAGCAGCAAAAAGGTCTTCTGTTACATCCTGGAAATCAGCTGATATTTTGCTCTGACAAATTTTAGCTATTGTGTGGTTCCCAGTCCACTAGAAAAAATGCTACATTCTCTTTTTTTTTTTTTCCTTTGTTTTTCCCCATGCTAAGACAACAGTAAAAAAAAAAAAAAATGACATTGGCTTAACAAACCTGCCAGTGAAATCACATGCTCCACCATGGGAGGTGGTGATGTAGGAGCTAGAAGAAAATACATGCTTGAATGTTTGAGTCACCACAACAACATAACTAAGATGTTGCATTCCCTCCCTGGTTTTGGGCAGCATTCTTAAATCTCTCCCTGGTTAAGAGTGATCTTGACCAGGCCAAACTGTTTTCAGCATTAGAAGGTACCTTTTGTAGAGTGCTGGTGAGGGTGGTGAGGCTCTGGAACAGGTTACCCAGGGAAGTTATGGATGCCCCATCCCTGGAGGCATTCAGTGTCGTGTTGGATGGGCCCTGGGCAGCCTGAGTTGGTGATTGGAAACCCAGCCCATGGCAGGGGATTGGAACTGGGAGGACTTTAAGGTCCTCTCCAACCTTCTGGGACTCCAGGGCTGCAGCACAATGAGTTAATAATTGTCCTGCATCTTTGTGCTGTCCCTGAGTCATGGCCTGCTGCTCTGAAACAACACACAAAGGTTGGCAAGGTTCTTATTCAGAGAGGGACTGGGAATAGCACGCTACTGCTATGCAATGGCATTAACTGCTGACACTTCCTCTGAGATCAGAAGGATGAACCTAGTGACAAAAGAAGAAAACTTCCAAAAACCTGTGTGACTGAGCAGTGTTTGTGCCAGAATGTAGCAGTGCCTTGAGGTCCCTCCTTAAACTGTGTTTAGAACTGTGAAATTAGTATTGCAGGCCTTGACCTACAGGAGATGAGGAATTAATTAGTGGAGCAGCATCTACTGGCTCAGCTGTAGTAGTAACACTCAACAAAGTGTGGAAAGCAGCATCACCTGGTCTTTGCAGTGAATGCTGAATGGTAGGATTATTGCAGTGTGAGCCTTGAAATACCAAGTTTGCTTCCAGTCTTTGATTGGAAGAGGCCTTTGTATGTCACCCAATCGAGCCTCCTGCTCAAAGCAAAGCTAACTTGAAAGGTAGAACAAATGGGTCAACTCCAAGGGTTGGAAACTCCTTTGGAGGTCATGTACCAGCCGCCCTGCTATAGCAAGCACGCACCCCAGAGAAGGATGCAGAGGAGAGTGTCCAAGTAGGTTCTGAATATCTTCAGAGAAGGAGAATGAGTCCCTGTTCCAAACAACTCTTTAAAAAAAAAAAAAAAAAAAAAGCAGTGTATGCTCTTCCTAGGTATGGATATATCCCCCTGAACAGATGGAAATAAATTCTTCTGCCTCACCAGGAGGCTGCCTGCAAATTATCTCACGTAATGACTGCAGCTTTAAGTGATGTTTTTCATTAACACTCCGTTTTCTGTGTTGAAGCATACCGAGACCATCAGCCAATTCCATAGTGCCCTAAAGAGCTGTCAGGTAACTCAGACTAATAGCTCAGAAGGAAATGCCTTGTTTTGCTTTCAGCAGCCCCCTGTATTATCAGCCCGTGCTTACCTGACTTTATGCTGGTGATGGAGCCTGCTTCATAATTTAATAACTTCAATATTGATCTAGACAGCTTAAAAAAAAATAATAAAACCCACCGTGCATAATTATATTAACTGCTGAGCCTTGAGGGGTCTTGTGAGTGTGTAACATGCAATTAAGTGGTACCTAATTAAGAATTTCCGTGATGTTGTGGTCGTCTCTTGGGTAAATGCTATTTGCATGTCTCCATTCTTATCCAAGAACATCTTGTATTTTCCTGATTAGCAGTTTCTGCCTGGTCTCTGTGGTACAGCCTGGGAGGAGGGGAAGCGGCGGGTGGTGCTGAAGCATTTTGTAGGCTTTCATGAGCAATTAAAAAAAAAAAAAAAAAGATTATTAAAAACCTGTTTGAGCAGCGTTTGAAGTTCAGACACTGTGCTGAACATGTTAGAGTTCTGCAGTGAAACAAGAGCTTCATCTTATGACAAGACATCTGCGTTGTGATATCTTGACTGGACAGTCCGAGCCATTGCAAATGCATCACTCCTGATTTCCTGACACTCATGTCACAGCTTCATGGGTTATTAGCTTTCTTGAAGCAATGAGTCCTATGTGAAGTTAGAACGTGGGTAGACTTTTTGAGTCAATACAGTCCTACAGACAGAAAAATGGAAGGATACCTGTTTCCTGTGGACCATCTCACATGTCATGAAGTTGGGTCCAGGCTTCAGCCTTTGTGAAGCTGCTGTAGTGTTATCTTCTTGCTGTGTCGTGGGCACTAGTGGCTTCACTGGAGATGAAAAGAGCAGTGTACCATGGCAGGATTGGGTTGTTTGGCTCCTAGAAGATGGCTTCAGGTCTGTGAATATTGGAGTGGGGTAGGCCGCTGTGCTGAACAGGTTGGAAAGTGGTAAAGGGGAATTCACCCAGGTCTGCAGCAAAAATGCTGGGAGCTGTGGTCGTGACTATTGATGGACTTCTTGGTGGTAGTATACCAGATGGGTCATGTATGAACTGTGCTAACATAGCATGAATCAGATTGTCTGGCTTTCAGTACGAAGTATTCTGAAGTTCCAAAATCAATACCACATTTAGAAAGGACTTAAGTGGGCCCTGAATCAACTGTCAACAGGAAAGATGACGGTAATGAATGACTGCAGTGGAGCACCACATGAAATATTCAGCAACAGAAGCAGAGAAAAGTGTTTTTGTCTTTGCTGGCCCTGTTGCTAGGGCAGCTTTTTGCACTGGTTCTTGGGTCCAGGACACTCTCCTACTCTGTTTCCTGGAGATGAGATGGTATAATTCTACATCGACTCTCCCACAGTTTTCCCAATTGCTAACCTGTCATCTTCTCTGTTTTTCCATAGGCCATCATTCTGGTACACTGGCTGCTCACAGTGTGGTGAGTGATTGGTAACTGGCCTGGCTTGAGAAGAGGATATTCCTTCAAAATAGAAATGGGATGTTCTTGGGGATTCAGCACTCCCTGCTCATGCCTGTGTGCAAGGAGACCCTAAGCCCAAGTGTTTGTATGGGAGCAGGGATAAATGTAAACACTGCTGCAGGCTCCTTGTGAACTTGCGTTGGGTTTTTTGTCTTGTTTGGCAGGGGATGCATGAATAACTCATTTCCAGCCTCCTATGCTTGGGGGAATTTCAGTGTCCTTGCAGTGGGGATCTGGGCCATTGTGCAGCGAGATTCCCTTGATGCCATCATGATGGTGAGTGTGAGGGTATTTGCCCCTACCAGGCTGCTCAGGGAGAGGGTGGAGGGCAGAATAGCTCTTTTGAATCAGTGATGATATTCAGCTGCTCCCAGTGCAGCAGTGAACAAATCAAGCTCTTTATTTATTTATTTAGTCTCCCCAAGAGAGCCTGGCTTCTACTTAAGCACTATAAACTGTGGTGAGAAGCATTCACTATCCATTATTCTGCTTCTCAGGGGTAAAGCATACTTGATTCTTATCTTCTCCTTGCTGTTGACACTTCTAATGCTAGAGGAGGACTCAGAGCATTTAATATGCTTGAGTTAGAGGTGCTTTATAAGCCCCGTTTCTGATCATTAAAGGAACATACTAGTAGAAGGTGTCCAGCAGATGTGAAGAAAATGCATGATGTGTGAGATCATATGCTTTGGAATCTCAGTACCCGGGGGCTGTGTCAAGTGTTAGCACTGTGTTGTACAGAGGTGGAAGCATAATTGTGTCAATACTGATGTTCTAGCAGATAGAACCTATAAGTGGCTGTTACTCCTGGTAATAAATTCCTCATTCAGCTCATGTCCTGTTCTCTCTTTCCAGTTCCTGACTGGCCTGCTGCTCACAGTCCTCACAGACATCATTCACCTCTCTGTCTACTACCCTTTGCACAGTTATCTCATTGATGTGAAGCGTTTCAGTATGGGCATGGCCATCTTCAGCCTCCTCCTGAAACCTGGATCCTGCTACTTTGTGTATCAGATGTACCGGGAGCGTGGAGGAGAATACACCTTCAATGTAGGTAGGATGCTTCCTCTGCCTCAGTGTGGGCCACATCCCCTGGTGTTAGAGAAGGCTGCCTTCTGCTTTGTACCCTTCAGCCTCAGCTTTGTGCTGCTGGATTCTGCCCCTCTTTCCAAGGAGGAGGATGACTTCTCTCTTCCTCATGTCTGTTCTCCCTTTTGTGCTCCTGCTGAGTCTTAGGCCTTACATTTATGTTCTTCCTCTCTTCCCTTGCAGACCTGGAGTCCTCATCTGACAGACATTTTGCCTACAATGGTACTGATGCTACTGCTGTCACTCTTAGTCAATTAACTCAGGTTTTTCCTCTCTTCCATTTCCTTCATTTTATGCACTTCTTGGAAGCCTTTGGGTGTCCCTCTCACTTTGCCAACCTTTTCCTTCTATGGGAAAGTGAAGGCATCATCCCTTCTACCTGGATGCCTACCTGGCACGTGAGGGAAGGGTGGATTTCTAACTATGCTTCATGTCCTAGCTATCTTGATTGTTTTGGACTTCTGTTTCCTTACTTGGGGAATGGGACTGATGTTTACTTTGTGCCGCTTTGCTTGGAGGCATTCATTTTTCCTCCTTGTTGTAGTTGCTAGGAATAATATGACAGCCTTGCCAGAGAGAGGTGCTAGAGTTGGGTATTCCTGGTGCTAGTTCATACTGGCACAGCTGCCAGAGATTGTTTGCTGTGTGGGAGTTCATCCTGGCAAAACCAGCAGTATAGTGCAGTTATCTTTTTCTTTCCTGAGGCTTTGTAGGACAAAGGGTGGTGTAACTGGTGTAACAGTGTTTGAAGGCTGCCACTTAGACTGCATTGGTGCTAGCAAAGAAGATGAGGCTTCTTGTGAAAAGGGGTGGATGCTTGTAGAGGAGAGGCTGTCAGAGGAAAACAGTGGCTTCAGGTTGTTGTTTGCATCTCATGATAGAAGAATTTGGATGTTTTCTCCATCAGCTGCTTGAACAAATGCCAGGCAGATCTGTCTCAGCTGGCTCAGAGTGTCTGTGCGCAGTGTTTGTTCCAGTTTTTATTAGCTGCTTACTGTTCTTGTAACTGGAATTTGACATCTCTATCCTGTAGAAAGTGTAGGTGAGTGTTCCCCCTTCTTACCATGCTATTCCAGCACAGGCATAGTGTCAGAGTCTCTTCCCAGGCACAAGTTGAAATTCAGTAACTTAGCATTTTCATATCCTCTCCTGAAATGTCTTTCCTTGTCAACGGTTTACCGGGCTGGATCGGCCCGGTTCCGTGACGATTGGTGTGGGGGACCCACAGACCCACGCCCCAGGAAAGGGGAAGGGGGAAAGGGAAAAGGAAAGAGGGAGATGGGCCTAGAAACAAAACAGCGGCAACGATCTGAGGAGGAAAGCTAATTTACTAAATAAGATATCAGAAAGCAAAATAACACAATATAATACAATATAATTGGAATTGAAGCTAATAAATCAAATAAAATGAGCAAGAGAGAGTGTCCGATAAACCGAAGGCCTTACGCTAACGCTGAAGGCGATACGGCAGCGAACACCCACTGCGGAGTCGATCCCGAAGGAAAGAGAGAGTGTCCCGTGACCGCAGAGGGTTTTTATCTTTTCCCTCTGAGCGGAAAATACGTAAAAATGCAAAGCATCGCGAAGTCTTCTGGGGAATGTAGTTCCTCTCTTCTGAGACAGGTATACTCGGAAAATATCAATGATCTATGGAGTTGGAGTATTAACTCTTTAACTCTTAATGTACTTCATGTTGTTATGATGTGGAATACCAATACCAAAAATCATAAAACCATGACATTCCTACAACATTTTCAGTACAAACCATGTGCTGTTGTTTTCTGTTGAATGTGAATTTTCTCTTTTCCTACTAACTGATGTTTTTCTTTTGAACCAAATTGTGATTTTTCCTGTCTCTCTCTCTTGTCTTTCTGTTGATACAAAAGCCCTCTTCATTGTCTGGCAGCATCCTTTCTGCATAAAACAAGCCTGTCATGGTTTGGGGCCCAACTTTGATTCAGGTTGCTTTCTAGCCATAAGTAGAACTCCAGATAGAGATCTCTCCATGCACATTTTGCCTCTCCTTTCCCTGCTCATGCTCTGGACTGTAATGTGACTTTGTACCAATCTTGTACCATGGGCAAATTGTTCATAGTACAATTAAGAGTGCTGCTGGATCCAAGTTTAGTGCCGTGGCATGGCATAGCTGGGTTGTTGGGAAGAGAGTGGCTCACAAATGAATTGTGCATTTGAGATAGCTGTGGTTTCTGCTTGATTCTGTTTGTTACAAGGTATATTATTTTTTTTTCCCCACTAGATTTCATAAACTTGATACTGCTGAAATATGCCTGTAATACAATATGCTTGCTGTGCTGCTATACGCTACTGCAGGTTCTGTTTTCCAGCAGCCACATGGCTACGAGCGTTTCTCAGGGAGTGAAGGGACATGTTCTAATGTACCTCATTTATTTTGCTGTCGTCAGAAGGATGAGGTTTTCTTACCTCCTGCCTGTATAGTGAGAGTCACAGGACCACAGGTGCTGGGAAGTTGGTGGAGCTGCTAATGTGGCATGCTCCTGAACTTTTGGTTTCTTCTAGGTGATTCAGTATTTTGTGCTTGTTTTATTCTTTATCAAGCTTGTTCTCTTCCTGTACAGGTCTCAACCGCGCAGGCCGGGACCGCAGCGCCTATGAGACAATTGATCAGCAGGATGCCTCTCCACAGTGGCCTGACACGAGCAAGAATGCCCAGCATCCATACTGAGGCCCTTTTCTGCAGCAGAATGGACACCTCCCTCCCCCAGTCCAACGTTATGCTCCTCCTGTGTCTGTTCTGATGAAACAAGATCTGCCACTGAGTAAACAGGAGAGGATCTGATTTTGCTTTTCTTTTGCCTTCCTGAAGATTAAGCAGAGGGGTTCTTGGAATGAGCCCAGAAGATCTCAGATGTCTTTAAGTACTGTGACTCTTTGTAATTTCAACATACTGCTTTCCTCTCTCCCCTTAAATCCCTCCCCTGTATGTGCAAGCAGATGCACCTTCTGCATTCTTCCAAGTCTTGTACTGTGCATCCTCTCTTATGTGGAGACACTCAAAATATTCCTGGGCAAGCTATCTTTAACAAGCTTATTGACTGCCCTTGAAACAACACAGTTTAGCCTGTTTTCTTGATGTACATTTTGAGGAAACATCTGGGAGTTCTTGAGAGCTGTTTTTGATGGTGTTTTTTAATTAAGATTTATGACCATAACTCCCTGTGCTAGCTGTGGTGGTTTACATGCAGCTGGGGTTGGGGTAAAATGCTCTTACTGGGCCAGGGAGCATTCATTGATGCTTTTATGAAAGTTAAATGTCCTTCAGGATACTTAAAATGGTTGGTAAATTTTGACTGTTTATGCTCTGTGCCTTGAAATGTCCCTTTTCCTTCAACTGTCTATCTTAATAGAACTTGAAGTGTTATACTTTTCTAAGAAAACTATAAAATGAACACAGTTCTTCTGTGTTAGGAAAAAATTACACTGGTCACCCATGTTTCATTTGAAAATGTAGGTAGCTGTTCCTGAGGCTCTGGGACTGCAGTCTGGGGGGTTTATTATGGGGCAGGGTCTGCAAGGCTTCGATGGCCCTGTTGTAAGCTTTATGCAAACATGTGGGAGGTACTGCGTGGGGATGTGTGGGCAGTGAAGGTAAAAGGAGTACTGGGGAAGGGGAGAGGTGGATTTGTGTAGTTCTGCACTGCAGTGGTGAGCTCTGGAACGTGGCAAACTATAAATCTGGATCTTTTGCACAGTAAACGTGCCCTACTGTGCCTTTCAGGGGGAAATCCTTAAGAATAAATGTTCATCAGGTTTTGTTAAAAGCAGAAAAGATTGTCAGCCTTGGCTGAATGAAAGTACAGGTGTTGGGAAGGTCTGTGCCTTTCTAAAGCAGGTTCACTTTCAAAGTATGCATCTGTTATTTGACAGTTGCATTTCTCTCACAAGACCTGCTGCTGTGTTGACTCTCCAGTGATCAGAAGCCCTGCTAACTTTGCTCTGTCCCTTAGCAGCATACCATTTGGGTTTTAAAAACAAGCATTTTTCTTTCAAGTTGTGTCACTCTAAACATTAGCAGATGCTTCATTCCCTGTACAGCTCAAGCACTAAGGTGGCCTGCTGCTGTGCCTGGACCAAAGTTGCTTCTGCTTGGATGAGCACATGGTAGATGCTGTAGAGCTGCAATAATCTGATTTACTCTTCGGTGATGAAGGCTATGTAGGCAGAGTTGCTTGTTCTTTATAGACCTGCAGAGTGGCCATACTCTTGTTAGTTTTCCACTGTTCTTCAGAACTGCATAGTGACAGTATGGATCCCTGAACAGTGTGTTTAAACACTCAGGTGATGGGCAGTTTTTTGTTTCCAGGTCCTGTGGACCGCAGACAAAATGGCTGTTTGGAGTGCAGCGCTTCCTGAGTATCTGTATGAACATATGGTTACATCTAAGGAAGCTCTTCCAAGCCGTTCTCCGTTGGAAAACAAAACAAAACACCACAAAGCCTCTATCAGTATCCATGCAGCCGACATGCTGTGTGCTTTCTTGTGGAGAATTCAGCAGATGTGGGAGCAGCACGGAGGAGCGAAGCCAGGCAGGGGTGTCAGTACGTTTGCTGTGAATCAAGGATGCCAACTCTGGGCAGTAAAACAGACGAGAATAAAAACTTATGCTCATTTTCCTGGCTTCTGAGGAAGAAAAACCAGTCGTTGCTGCCTCTCCCACAGTGGCTTAGGGCTGAGCGTGGCCCATCGCAGGGTGCCATGTGTCCCTCTCCATGGTGCTGAGTGAGAGGTCGTGGCTGAGCTGCCCTGCCGTGCCAGACCCCGCATGGTCTGGGCCGCCTTGAGGACGCTGTTCTAATTAGCCGTGGGTGAGAGCCGCTTTCCCGTGGCCATCTGCAGCCCTGGTGACAGGCGGCGTTGCTAATCGGAGGGGATAAGCTGCTTAGGGCAGCCCAGCTGGAGTGAGCTCACTGCTGGAGTTGGGAGTTGGGGGACAAAGCGGCGGGTTTGCCCCTGCCTTCAGAGGAGCAGACAAAGAGGAGCTGATCCTGCCCCCGAGGTTCTGGCAAGGCCGTGGCTGGTCTCCCCCAGTGAGTAAGTGTCTCAGCTGCTGGAGCAGTGGCAGCCCTCTTTTTAGTTTGGGGAACAGTACTACAACATGAGACTCGAAGCCAATCTCACAGTAATGGCAACGGTTTGGTTTGTGGGGCAAAAGTCTTGTTCTAAGGCATTCTGTGCTATCAGTTCTATGGTTGGAAGCATGTGTGGTGTGGTATTGGACCAATTGCTGGTTCCAACTTGGAACATGAGCCTTGATCAGCAGGGGTGGGAAAAGTGGAGTTATCTGTGCAGTACTTGTGTTTATCTATCTTCTTTGATAACATAACGCTCAAGTGGTGCTCAACTGGAAGAGCTTTATTTACTTTCCATCAACTGTGCTATTTGCTTTGCTTGTAATGACAGAAGTATGTTGATCAGCTTAATTTTTATTTGCAGAATTGGATTTATTTCAGGTTTTAATGCGTTAGTGTTGTGCTACGCATTGTAAACAGTAAGCATTCGTTGAATGCTTCCTGACATAAAAGCTCATATGGAATCCATTGGTTGTGGATTTTTGCCTTGTGGCCTTAGAAGGAATTTTAAAAGGCACTTCATAAAATCTTATTGCCCTTTGAGTAGGATTAACTGCTGCTTGAAAGTGGCTACAGTAAGGTTTGAATGGCAATTGCAGAAAGGCCAATTAACATTTAATGGAAGCTTTCTCTTTCGGGTCTCAATAAGACCAAAATTAGGAATACGTCAGGTGAAAAACAGCAACTTAAATAATCGTGGCAATGTACTGAGAATCTGGTACCTGGCAGAAAGAACTGCTGCACTAAAACACAGCAAACCAGCCCAGTGTCAAAGTTCCCGGTGTTCTTGGAACAGACCAGTGCTGATAAATCTGAAGGCTCCATGTCCTTTGACCATTCAAAACCCTTTATGAAACTTCTCTGTGATGCGTTCGGTCGTTCCTGGGATGCAAGGAGAGTTTCTGCAGAGCATCGTTCTGCATTTTGATGTTACGCTTTGTGCAGTGGGATGTACCCTGGAGAAGGCAGCAGTGCTTTGCTCACTCACTAAGTTGCCAACTTCCACTTGTCTTGAAAAAAGACAAAAACCGTGTGTTTGATCACATTGGAAAGGCAGAAATAGCAGTTCCCAAGGATAATTGCAGCACTGCACGATGACCTACTGTCCATTCGGCAATCGAGTGCACTCTCCACTTTGTGGTGGTCACTGAAGGAGTTTGTATGGCTGCTTGCAGCCAGGGATGACCAAGGCTCACGTACTTTGGAATCAATACGATGTGAGTGGAGACCTTCCGCTACTTGAGAATGTTCAAAAAAGATGGGGGGCCTTTATTTCCTAGGCCATGCTGTCTTTCTTTTCATATATTGACTGTACTTTTTTTAAGATGATCTAGATGTGTGTCTTTTTCACCCTGCCAATTTCATTTTTTAGAGGAGAAATGGAAAAGAATGCTTGGAATGACAGAGTGATTGGCATTTGTATTTAAAATTTGCAGGAATGAAAGCACAGTCCCTTTGAATGGCACTTACTGCTCTTATCCGCAGCTTAAGGATCTGTTTTACATGAGATCTATTCACGTAACCATCTGACTTTGAGGCTAGACTGCAAATTAGGTCTCCCATCTATATTGTAATTCTTCCAGTTTGGGGGACAGTATAGATTCTCTGCATGTTTAAACATGGTTCCATCCTGTACTGTGGACATGGAGAAACTGCCCTATGCAGCCTTGAGCCTTTGCAGGCCTGTGATTTGTGAAGAAATTTCCACTTGACACACAGTTAAACAGAACCTTAAGTCCAGGCAGTTCCATTACTACCAGCCTTGGAAAAAGTGGGCGTGGAGGAGATGTGAATTTGATTTCTGATCAATGAATTGTTGTATTCCAGATGGATCCCTGTTTATATTTCTTCTTCTTTTTCTTCAGGGCCAAGAAACTTTCAGGAGGACGTGAATGTTGATCTGTGTTTGGGTGTGAGAAGTTGAGTAGACATTTCTCATCGCTGGCTTGATACCACCAGTCAGCTCTCCAGTTCCTGCAAGGCAATCTCTACTCTAAGCTGCAGCAGCACAGCTCTGAGCACGGGGCTCACAGGACTCCCCATCTTGCTGTGTCTGCACTCCCTGCTGCAAAACTCCCTCAGAGGCACTCTCACCTCGAGGCTTATGGCTTAGAAGGGGAGAAGGGATGACAATTTTGACCTTCCTCAGCATCACAGTCAGAAAGGAAAGGCAGCTGGTAGCTGCTCCGTGCCTACTGCTCGTCATCACTGTTTAGGAGGAAGGAACAAGAACAGTGACTATCCAGCAGGAAAGCAGCAGCCACCTGCGGTGTCTTGTATGGGTACTGGGAACCTTTCACTGCTCAATGCACATTTGCCATTTCATGCTGTAGATTGCCCTCTTAAGCACAAGTTAGTGCTGTGTACTTCTTCAAGGAGCTCAAGGGAAAGTGTCAATGCTTGCTGTAGTTCAGCCCTGACCTTGAGTGGTCTTGGTCCGTCTAATTTGGAGTCCCTTCAGCCACTCTTGCAGTCCTCACAGATTTCCGCTGGCTTGTACTGCTCAATCCAGAGGCTGAAGCAAGAAATTGCTTTCATGGGGATCCGGGGCTCCCTTCCTCTGGAGCCCAAGTCCTCTCCAGTTAGTGGCAGTTTGTGCTTTGCTCCTGATGATCCAGCTCCTATTATCCTGAGCACAGGAGAACAGCTAGCTGGAGTGAAAACCAGTGCTGCTCAGGCAAGATTGAGATGGAGCATCCCGTTTGCTAAAGGCACGAGCCTTGGTGCAGTGACGAGGGACTTTGGGCACGCTGAACCTCTCTCTGTCTCTCACAGATGCAGATACATTGACTCAAGCATGTGGAGAACCAACCTTTCAGGTGGCATCCATCCAGATGGACTCTCTGCTGGGGTGGGCTCTGGCAGGCTTGTGGATACAGAAGATTCCTCCAACAATTGCTCCCCTTATCTCAGATGCCAGTCCCAGGCAAAGCCAACTCTGGAAGCTGGTGGTTTTTATGTTCGTACAAAAAATCATTCACATGGAAAGGTTCTTAAAGCAGAAGGGACATCTGATGAGGCATCCCTATGTGCTATGCCTTGGAAGAAAAACCACCCTGATGCTCTGCATGTGTCGCTGGAAACGTGGTGGGCTGGGACACAGATGAACGTTGGCATATCCATGTATGGGACTCAAAGGGAAGTGTGTGTAAGAGTCACTTCTCCTTCTGGAGATGAAGAGTTTAGGTCAATACAGCAGCTTAGCATTAAAGCTGTAGAAGTTGACAACTCTAAACCTCCTGCTGAGTCCAGAAAAGGCTTAGAAGGGGTGTGTAACTGTAGATCTCAAGCAACCAGCAGGATGACAGTGGGGGACAGCAGCCAGTCCAACCCCATCAGCACTCAGATTGAAAAAAGCTTCGGTAACTGTTCTGACATAGAACATGTGAATGCAAACAGAGAAGGAAGGAGAAACAAACACTCCCAGCAAAGCAGCTGGAGGAGCTGGGAAGCTGATGCCAATCCTGACCACTCTGAAGGACATTCTGTAGAGAGGAATTCCAAGGAACCACGGTGCTGTGAAGAACGGAGCCGGACACAGCAAACTGTGCCCAGTGAGGTGAGAGTGGGCTCACTGTGTAGCATCCCTGATAACAGATACTGCCCTTGTTTCTGTTTTTTGATAGAGGTATGAAGTTGAATCCCAGCAGTGATAGAAATGCTTATCATATGTTTTTCTGGCTCTGAATGGTCAGAATCTCCTTTTTCTGTTCCTGCTCCATCTCAGCACTTGCATCTTTTTCTTGCATCTTCCTAAACACCATCCTGTTCACTTGGTTGTCTTGGGAATATAAAGAGCTATTTATATTCCCAGGATCTACATGCAGACCAAAAGCATTAAGCATTTTTTTTTACCCTGCTTAGTTGCAGGGTCCTGAGATCGCAGTTTTGTTGTGCTTTTTCATGTCTGAAGTGTGTGAGAACATTCACAGTGCAATGGTGGGGGCTGTGTCAAAAGCACCCAATGTAAGACACAGTGCTTAGCAGGAGTGTTCTGGTCTCCATCCACTTACCATGCTGGGCACAGGCAAACTCTTTGACAGTAGGGTATTGGAATAATTCATAGATACATTAGGTTGGAAAAAACCTACAAGATCATCTAGTCCAACCATAATTGTTGTCTTCTCTCTGTTCACAGGTGTCAGAGAACAGCTTCTGGTCTCCAAAGGTGAATGAGCAAAGGTAAAAAGGACTCTGAATTTATGTGTGAGTGTTAGTCAATGGGAGGAAAACTGCTGGAAAGTGGCTGAGGAACCACTCCTGGCTTTAGGATTTAACCTACAGTGTTCAGCCACAGTTGGCTCAGGAGCTGCATCTGGTTGTTTTCAAAAGCTGGCTGTCTACAATGGCGTATAGTTTAAAAAACATTTTTATCTTTAAAACTCTACCTTCTAAATTCAACCTTGGTTGCTATAGCAATGAAAAAGCATTGGTATTGCACGTTACTTTTCAGTGCAGCAAATTGTAGCATGCTATTGCAGAGTTAGTGAAGATCAAGAACCAGACTTATTCATAAGATGGGATTGAATTTTGTGACCTGTGGATTAGAAGAGTGTGAGATGGATATGTTAACGTGGTGAGAGGCTGCAGGTTTTTCACTCCTTAAACAGAATGATTTGAAATACTTCTTTTCAGTTTGATGGCTGAAGTCTGATTGCCATCTCCTGGCTGTGCTTTTAATTTTTGTGTGCTAACTGGAGCTCACTTGTGTTTTCTCTCACAGTTTCCAGCACTTACGTGACAGACAAATAGTAGCTAGGTGTTTCCACACCTGGAAGGACCACACCATCTGGAAGAGGGCTGCAGCCAGGCAGCAGCAGCCTCAGAAGGCCCTGGGTGCTTTGGAGGTAGTCCAGAAGAGGCACACCTCACGTCTTCTAGCTGCCAGCTTCCACAAGGTGAGGATGGGCCTGGGACAGTACGAGTGGCACCTGTTTGAAATGTGGACCCTGGTGCTGATATCCTGCCCGCAGTTTGTTCTAACTGTGTGGTTTCTTCTTCAGTGGAAGGAAGCTGTGGCAAAACGGAGCAAAAACCGAGCTCTGCAGTCTGAGTCATATTCTTATACCCAAAGTTCATCGGTGGGTTTTTCTGGAATAGGAAGATTAGCAACTATGACAACCTCAGCTCAGCACCAGCTTACAGCAGGATACATGAAGGAAGCTGAGCAGGCTTGTAGGTAAGCTGAGAGGATTCTCCTACTGGTATCTCAGACAAGTGGAGGTTTACAGACATGGGGAAGTTTTTTTCAGCTGGAGTGAAACTCGTGTCCAAGTCTGTGAATGCATTGCTGCAGATAACTGCTGCAATAATTAGCATCTTAGAGCTTTCAATGCACTACTGTCTGATTTGTGTCTGACCATCCTGTACTGTTTTGTGAGTCCAGCTATCTCCTGCTTATGGAATATGGGTGTAAGTAGAGTAGTTCCTCTCCAATGTTACAGTCTCTAGCAGAACACTAGATGGTCAGAAGAAAAGGATGTCATTCTGCCTGTTGATTCTGAAGGCAGGAGAGCAAGTCTGGACAAAAAGATAGGGGTACCGGGGGCAAAGGGAGGCTCTGGATTCACTGAGTGCCTGTCTGGTCAGATGAGTCTTAAGGCATACGTGCAACTTTCAGGGTGGAGAGCGAACTGTGGACGCAGCTTCATCGCAGACAGAGAGGAGATGAGTTCTGCTGGAGAGCTCAAGCAATAAGAGATATGAGACGCCTAGCTGGTAAGCACGTGCTCTCTGAAGCAGCTTGAAAGGAGCCCCAGTTTCACCGTGTTTCTTGGTTACTGTCTGTTTGTTGCATTGACCTGACTCTTCCATAAACGGATCCTGCAAGTAGCTGGGCTAATATCTGTAGTGGTAGTGGTTGGCTTACCTGCCCTGCCATACACTTCTGCCTTGCTTAGAATATCAATTCAGCTGTAGCAGATACAGGGAGTGATTTGTCTCCTTTAAGTGCGTTTTTCAGACAGCTAGAGTTCAGCCTGGGAATGATTGCTGTGTGACACTGAGCTGTTTCAAGTTCTTCTGAGTTGTTTTTCTTCGTGTCGATCTGTTCCTGCCCTGTAACACAGCAGCTTTCAGACTGTGGCGCCTTCAGAAGGAGCTGCTAAGCAATGAGGAAGCCAGGCTGCTGGAAGCATGTGCCCTGCTGGAAAAGAAGCAGCTACGAAACATTTTCCAGGTGTGGCAGTCCCGATACTTGGAAAAGAAAAAGATTTTAGGGCTGACAATTCAGATCCAAAGAAGCTTGGTCTGCCGGTAAGCTGATGAGATGTATTTTTAATGTGAAAAAAATTCATTCTGAAAGTCCAAGGAATTATGGTGCCAAGCCAGATAGTGATGCTCCATCTTAAAGCCATCCTTGTATTTTGTTTTAGGTGTTAATAAAAGTAGAAATATCTCTTGGTCAAAACCAATTTCATTTTAGTGGTAGAAGAAGTTTGATTTAAGGGACTCAGAAGTCAAAGTCCTGAAAAAGATAAGTAGTTCAGTATTTGGTTTTATTTTGGTCTTTCTCAGGTGCTTCAGTGCATGGAAAGAGACTGTTGAGCAGAGGGCATATTACAAGAGCAGCCTGACGCAGCTCAGAATAGAATCAATGAGGAAATACTTCCAGCAGTGGTTTCAGATGCTGCATGTCAGAGAAAGCAACAAGCAGGCAATGGTGAACTTCTTCCTTCTGAGATGGAGGCAGCACTATGGTGAGTGTCTTGGGGCTTGTGCAGAATCCAAGATTTGGTGGTGCTGAAACTTATTCCTTCTCCACCTGTACAGTGAACTGAAGCCTGAAAAACAGCTGAAAACCGCCTGATAACAGAGAGGCACAGATAATAGGTAGAATCATAGAGTCTTTTGAGTTGGAAGGAATTGTTAAGGGTGATCTAGTCCAACTCCCTCACAATGAACAGGAACATCTACAGCTAGATCAGGTTGGTTGGAGCTCTGTGCCATCCAGTCTGACTTTGAAGGTCTCTGGGGCCAGGGCATCCACCAGAACTCTGGGCAACCCATTCCAGTTCTCAGTCTGTGGTGCTGAGAAATACCATGAGCAGCGGATGGAGGGCTGGTGGTTCTGGATATGTCACTGATGCTGTAGGCAGTTTGTTTCTATTTCACAGAGCCAGGAGGAAGCCTCAAAAGAACACTGTTAGAGGGCTGGGCTGAGCTTAATATGAATGCTTTCTGACAATTGTTGTTTCTCGTCTATCTCTGTAATTGGCTAAGGACCAGCTATAAGCACAGTGGTTCACAGAACTGCGGCAGGAGATGACAGCCAGCCGTGGTGGACTGTAGTGACACAGTTTCCTCAGAAAACAGGCTACTCTCTCGATGACTTCTGCCTAAAGATGAAACTCCAGAGAGTGTATCTGTTGTGGAAAGAGAGGCTGTACGAGCAACGCAGAGCTGAGTGAGTGACAAAGCCAGTTTGAGCCCTCTTTATTAGTAGTATCCATTGTCTCCCAGTCCCCCTGGAAAAGCCTCTTGTACTGTCTATTATCCATCGTGTTTATACTCTCTGGAATCTCTCTCTGGTCACTTTGCCATCTTAATATCTTCTGTCTCAGTTCTTTCTCTCAGTCTTTGGAGGAATGCAGACTCAGAAAAGCTCTGAAATTATGGCACCAGAAGTATCTCATGCTGAAGACAATTGAACAAAGTCCTCAGCACTCTCACAGAGCTCTCAATGAAGAACCTCTTGCTGTGCTGTTTTGTGAGGAACTCTCAACATCTTCTGGCTTCCACAGCAGTGCTCCAGCTACTCTTGCCTCCCAAAGCTCTCTGGAAAAGGTGAAGAAGTTTTGGTACAGGGTCTTCCTCTGCCCCCTATGTGCAAACTGCTCTAAAATCAGTATTTTTCAGGAAATAAATTCTGCTTCAACGTGGTGTTGCAATTAACAAACTGTGCTCAGAACTTAGGCCTGAAGAGCTCTCAGGCTGTAGAGTCCTGGCATTTGTGTCATCAGAAGTTGTAAATTCACTTCTCTCTCGACCCTCCTCTTCTAATGATACTGGGAACTGCTGAGTTAGTGTGGTTCTCTTGGGTACTTTGTTCCTTTTTGTGGCTACAAGGTGGAAGGGATGAGGTACAAATAATCCCATCATTGAGAAAAGGTCCAACAGGCATATTGGTCAAACAGGCTTGCATTCCCATCCGGGATGTGTTTTCACTTGCTAGCCTGCGGATCCTTTAGACACATTCTGGATTTTCCTGATTCCTCGCTGAAAGGAGGTACAAATGACATGGTCAGAACAATTAGCAAAGTGATCATACTGTGAGGCCGCTTATCTCAGAGCATGTTTTCTTCTCCTTATGTGCAGGAATACAGTTTTAGTGACTGCAGCCAGCAGAGCTGCTCCTCCGTTCCGACTTCTGAGGATGTGACATACCTGCCCTATTACAATTCTTTCCTGCAACTACACCAAAGTGCAGAGCTGCCAGCTGAGCTGGGTGGAGAGCTGTGCTTTCAGGCTTCCTTTCCTCCATGGGGGACTGGAGCTGGGTGAGTTGGAGACTGTTTCCTTGATCAACCTGTTTGGTCTGGTCAAATTCATTCTTTCAGGATATTCACCCACATCATCTCACAGCCTTACAAATACTTTCTTCTTTCTCTTGCTTTCCTGACTGATGCTTTTTTTCTTGCAGTGAAAATTGGTTTGTGGGAGGTCAGCTCCAGTCTTTGACACTGCAGAGGGCAGACACTAATGTCCAGCCTCTTGCCAGTTACTCTACGTGGGAAGAGGTGAGACTGAAAAATGGTGTACTGCATGTAAATGTATAACTGCTTCTTGCACAGCCCGAATGAGGAAACAGCCTTGGGGTTTTATTATCAGCATATAGAAGACATCACTCTTCTTCTTTTCTTCTGCTCAGACAGAAGGCCTTGGGGGGGAGGGTTGAGCCGTGTCTTAGGGCAGCTCTTCCTGTTCACTTTCTAGTTGAAGTGGAAGCTATCCATCTGCCTAGGGTTTAAGAAGGATGTCAGACCCTTGTATATAGATGCATGTGTGGTGTGTGTGGGTTAGCAACAGGAAGTTAGATGTCACTTCCCCAAAGTCACAGCAGCAAGAGTAGGCTGAGCTGCAGGGAGTGACTGTGTCCAAGCAGCTGTTCAGGACCTCTTTGTTTTTCTGCATTACAGGACTGCAGTTCTGAGAAGGAGGTGGCGAGTTCCTGGCACCAAGTGGAGAAATGCTGCCTGCAGAAGTACTTCATCATCTGGTCCACTCGGACTCAGCAGCTCACAAAGGCCCAGCAGTACTGCAGGCTTCTTCGGCTGTCTCGGTAGATATTGTGCTTCTCAGAAGTTTCCTAAAGCTGTCTGTTTCAGGAGCTCCACACTTGCTTTTCCAGAAACTTCCTCTTTTTCCTTCTTCGGTGGAAGTTTTGCAGCCCATTATTTTATTTTCCTGCTTCAAAATTATTATATCTAAACACCATTCTCTCTGGTTTGATGAGCTGCCTCAGAAGTTAGAGCGAGCCCAGTGCTGCTGGTATCAAGCCTTGGTAACTTCCTATCTACTGAACTGGCCTTGCTCTCTAGTTATTCAGAAATTGCAGGTAACAGAAGAATTGCCACAGCCAGGACAGAACACTTTACTCCCTTATACCTTGCCCTGTCTTTGATTTACCCCAACATTTACTTAAGAAAGGATGTTAACGGATCTGATGCATTTCCTAAAATCTCTCGCATATATTTCTTGCTAAGGTTTTGGTTACAAATGTAGGAATCGAATCTGTTTGAGTTGTTCCTACAGTTGCTCCAATGATTTTTGCCTTTTTCAGAGCCTTTCTCAGGTGGCACCGCTGGGCTGTGGAGAACAAGAACCAAAAAGTGGCAGCAGCCCTTAAATACCAATTGAATTGCTGCCAGATGGCTTTCAGCTTGTGGAAGAAAAGACTGGGCCAGAAAGTGGAGGCTGACCAGAGATTCAGGTGTCACATCCACCAGATGACTGCTGATGCTCTTTGGCGTTGGCATTCCTACTGTCAAAGTAAGTTACTCCATCCTACAGCAGCACTTGCCTCTGTACAGGAACGCTGTGGGAATGGCTGGGCTGGAGAAACTCCTGCACAGGTTGTAGGTGTGTGAGCACTAGTCTAGGGGCTAGTGAGAGCCTAATTGCCTTGTTGTTTTGCAGAGCATAGCTGACACTATGGGAGATGGAATTTGGGATTTGAGGGGCTGATTGGAGAAGGGGTGAACTGAGTAATCTTTTCAGCTTCTCGAGAGATGATGGGCCAGGCTGGGATTTCCTAGACTGCAATTTGCAGCAAGCATATTCTCTGCTCTTGTGTGGACTCTGTGATGGTGGAGGAAAAAAGTAGAATTCACCTCAGCAAGCTCCTGTCTTTTCTCACAGGGAAGCGTGACATGAGGGAGCTGCAGCAGAGATGGGCTCAGTACAGCTGCCAGGAGAAGAAGAGATTGGTCCTGCAGACGTGGCACTGCCAAACAAGGCAGCTGAAAAATGCTGCTTTATTCTGGGACCGTCTTCTCCTGCACAGGTTTGTTTCCTTTCTTTGAAGCATTTCCAAGGGAAGCTTTGAGTGAAGAGCAATTTATGTAGCTGTGGATCCAGTGTATTCAGACCTATTTAATAAGTGAGATGATTTATGCCAAGGATTCATTTAAGGCATGGGAAGTGCAGGTTTGTCCCTAGCAGATTTACTTTTGAATCACAGGCTCAGCCTGAGAAGGAGGGAAGATCTGCAGAGGAAAAAGCATCAAGAAAAAAGAAACACAGTAAAACCTTAGCAGCTGTGATTTCAGGCTCTATGCTCACCCCACCCAATTGCATTTTCTTCTGCAAATCAATCTGTGTGGTGGCACCCTAGCAGGAAGTGTGTTTCAGATAAGTCCTTCGTGTTGCTCCTTCCTGTAGAGTGTCTCCACCATTAATCTTCCT
Organism: Oreortyx pictus; assembly: GCA_036925125.1. Classification (NCBI taxonomy): domain Eukaryota; kingdom Metazoa; phylum Chordata; class Aves; order Galliformes; family Odontophoridae; genus Oreortyx; species Oreortyx pictus. Next base: position 5,325,016 of record JAUPFR010000024.1, on the reverse strand, counting down.
TCTGAGCTCTCTTTTGATGAGAGATCGGCCTCTAATTTCTCACCTTAATGTCAATAAATAAATCAGCTTGCCAGTCAGTGTGGCTGTGGCGCAGGCTGAGCCCTGTTTCTTCTGAGGGGGGCATTTTTCATGCTAGGATAACCTGCAATAGATTCTCTTGATCTTCAGAGAAGCCTGCCAGGCAGAGGATATTTACACCTCTATCCCATGGTGCAGTGGGGCAGTTTGCATAATGAAAACCCAAGTGGAATGTTGGGCTAACAGGACGAGCCAAGAGTCAAAAGCAGATCTACTTCTGGTGCTGTGCTGGGAGACTGAACCCCTGTGCATCAGAGTGCTGGATATCGAAGGAGTTACTGTAGGTGCAGATTTGCAGTGCTGTTAATTGTCTCCTTCTGTACACATAGTAGGGTTTGTTTGTTCGTTGAATAAAATTTGAATATTTTTTTTTCTAGCCATATATCCTGTGTTCAGCTGAGAAAAAGAGGAAAATCTGCATCTTCACAGCAAGATGCTGCTTTGAATCCAGCCTGATTCTGCAGCAGGCAGACTTCATTGGGTCTGCTGGGATTGTGCTGAAGGAAATTTCAGCAGTATCATTACTCTCATCCCACAAGTAAACAGCCTTTCTCTGTAAAGCATCATCCTAAAGATCAGCTGCTGGCACAGAGTGATGGACTAATTTAATTCTTTCTTTTTAACAGAGGAAAAATGTAACGTAACATTGTATTCTGTTTGTAGGGGCATTTGAAGAACAGTAACACTAGAATGGCCAGAAGGAAGCAGTCATACTCCTCTGACCCCTTACGCATAATGCTGCACCGTAGGCTCAGAAGGTGGAATTTGGTTCTTTGGGCTGATAAAAAATACATTTCTGTGTTTGTACTGTTTTTCAGGTGCCTGATCATCTGGGCCCAGGTCACTGCCTGCAGGCTGAAGCAGCAAGAAGCCCTCTGTTATTTTAGAAGGGTCAGAGAGCACCGTCTTCTAGAAGTGAGTTTTGCTGAATGGAGAGTGAAATTCTTGACAGCCAAAGAGCAGTTGCTGAGAGAGGAGAAAAACCACAAGTGGCATGGACCTTCTCCAGCTAAAGCCTGTCAGCGCTGGCGATTGGCCTCAAGGGGACAGCAAGCCCTACACCTGGGGTCTGTGGCCACTGTGAAACAGGTAAGAAGAAAGTCCCTATGAGATGATTAACAACTCCCCACTGGTTTGTGGGTAATTAAGTACTGAGCTGCTTTGACGTGGCTTGAAGGAAAACCTGGTTTGGCTCATCCTGACTGTGGTGGCTGCTTCATTTCTGCCTTGAAATTCTTTAAGGACTGTGCAAACAACTTCATCACCATAATATGGCACAGATTACAGCAACCCTCTGGAGCACAGTATTAAGGAGTTGGGGATATTTTTGACCAGAAAGACAAGAGCACTCCTTCCCCTCTGCTCAAAGATGGGATGAGAGATAATCACTGTCCCTGCAGAGCAGACAGAGCTGTCAGAGGTACATACTATTTCAAAAGGTTCACAGCTAATAAACCACAAAGAGCTGCATTGATTTTGAAAGGCTGAGTCAGTCCTGCTGGGATCTCATCTGTGCAGTTTCCAGCCTGGGGTCTAGCACATTGAACTACCTGCAGGGGTATGAACATAAGTGTCTCTGTAAGGCTAGTTTCTATGCTGTGTGTGTGTGTGTGTGTGTGTTTAGACTTGGTTGCAGCTGTGTTAATTCTGTTTACAGGCCTGCAACTACTGGACAAAAGCAGCTGCCTTTTCCCAGTGCTCACGGCAATGCAGTACCTTGATAGGTGCTAGGAAGAGCAAGAAGATGTCTTTGTCTTTGTCCACAAGTAAGACACCCTGTTCTCTCTTCCTTTTTTGGGGCCGTATGGGAAGTGTGAGTGACAAGGAGGAGAGGTGCTTGCTTCTCTGTGAAGTAGATGCTCACTGCAGTTGAATTTTGACTGTGGACTGCTTCTGTTTTCAGCATCCGAAGGGCTGAGAACCTGTGGCAACTCTAATTTCTTCCTCTAGCTTCAGTATTAGTTCCTGTGTGATTCCTCTTTTTCTTTCCTAGAAAGGAGAGGATGCAGAGAAGGTTCAGCTCCAGCTGCCTCCCTTGGGTTTTTTCCCAGTGCTGTTCACCGCTGGCTGATGATCTACAGAAGCCAAAGGAGGACTCAAAGGCTGCTGCTCCCTCAACAGCTAGAGAGATGTGCTTTGGTAGGACCCATCCCTATGTGTGCCAGGAGCCAGGAGAACAAAGCAGAGGTGGGCTCTGATGAGTGGAATGAGAATTGGCTTGGGTAAGCAGAATGGAGGGCTCTGAGCTTCATTATTTTTCTGCCACCAGGGAAAGACTCCCTGACAAAAGCTTGTTTTTCTTGCCTGCAGGAGGAAGTATCTGAGGTGGTGGCATCACACGGTGACGCTGCGCCAGTACCAGCGTGCCAGGAGACTGCACAGTCTAGCAAGGGGGTGGCACCAGTGGAGGGAAGCCAGCCACGTGGTGATGCTGGCACAGGTGTTGGTGAGTGGTACTGCCACTAGGGTGTGTCAGTGATGGGAGTTAGTGGATAAGCCCACTATGCTTGCAGCTGCAACTACATCTCAGGAGACGAAACCTGGGGATTTAATGTGCACATGCAATCTTGGTTTGTTGCTGCGGCTACTTTGTCCAGCTTTCTCTTTGAAATGACAGCTGTCATTTGGTCTCCCCTTCTGCTCACGGCAAGATGAAATGGTTTCAAACAAAAAGAGGGGAGACTTAGATTAGGTTTAAGAAAAAAGTTTTTATTTATGATAAGAGTGGCGAGGCATTGGTACAGGCTGCCCAGCGACACAGTGATACCCATCCCTGCAGACCCCCAAGCTCAGGCTGGAGGGGCTCTGAGCACTGATGGAGCTGTGGGTGTCCCTGCTCAGTGCAGGGAGTTGGACCAGGTGGCCTTTAAGGGTCCCTTCCAACTCAAACCGTTCTAGGATTTACTCAGAGCACTGCCTTTCCTCCTGGCAGGACCAGCAGCGGCTGATAGAAAAGGCCTGGAGAGCATGGAGGCGCCGATATTTACAAACCTGTGTAGTGCAGAGGCTTTGGGAGATCGAGGCCAGGAGCCTGCTGTCTGAGGTAACCACGTCAAGGCTGCTTTTATTCCTTGAACCCCAGTCCTCTGGTACAACTGTAAGGGTTAAAGGGTTCAGATCTAAGCTCAAGGCACCAGGTCTCCAGGGGGCTATCCCTTATTGCCACCTGGAAGGTGAAACAGAACACAGGGCTCTGTCTGGGCCCACGTGCTTCCTTGCTCCTGATGCTGTGAGGGTAGCTGCAGTTCCTCAAGGGTGACCTGAGTTTCTGATTTGTCCTCTCCACTTAAGGCCTTTGGAAGGTGGCGACAGCTCACAGCATTCCAGCTCAAGGACAAAGGACACTGCTGAATGGTGGGGCCTGCCTGCAGCTGCTCATTTCTGGAGTGGAGGACACAGCTGGCCATCACAACAAAGAGCTGGTCTCTTGCAATGAAGAAAGCAGTGAATGATCTACTGGTGTGATTAAAAACAGCACTGCAGGCCCAAAGCATGGTGATAGCCAAAGGACAACCACGAAGAGGTGCTGCCCAGAGAAAGGTCTTGTTTAAAGGACTGATATTCTGCCTCCCTGCTGCCACAAACTTGAAAACTTAATTGCTTTTGTTGTGAAGTTGCATTTCCTTTTCTGCTAGAGCCTGACTTTGTTGGAGTTCTGATTAAAAGTTAAAAATACATTATAGGATTTCCCTTTACTAATTTATTATTTTTTTGTAGATGAGAGCTTAGGGGACTAAGCAAACCTTGGTTGTGAAGAAGTGAGCAGGAATGTGTCTGTGGAAATGCTGTTGATTCCAAAGTTTGGACTGACACTGGTCAGTGTGAAAGAGGCCTTATTTTCAGATTTGGCTCTTCCCTTGGGTGGTTGGGATGATTCCCACTTGGCCTCCACCCCCTGTCCAAGTCCATCAGCTCTTCATTAAGGCTTTCAGTGGGTGGCCAACCTCTTGACTGCTTCCTGCTGGTTTCTTTCTGCACTGAATGAGCTAGGGATGAAGAAACCTGCTGGGAACAGCTGAGCACCAAAAGCTTTGCTGGGGGAAGACAGGCGTGTCTGACCCCCAACCTTCCCATTACTTGCTCCTGTGATTGATGCCCTGTAATTACCCTGACTATATGAACCCAGTCTCAGACAGCTGTAATGAGAGGGTTTGAAGAATCTGGAAAAGGCTTTTCTTCCTCGCTTGTTTGAAAGAGATGCTTGCAGCTTAGCAGGGATCTTGAAATCCCACTGGGAGCTGCCCCAAGGTCTTGTTTTTCCTAGCCTGGGGTAGCTTTGCAGGATTAAGGACAGTGCTGCCTCTGCAGCCCCTTCTTTCACTGGTGCAAGGCTGAAGTCTGCTAGAGTCATTAGGTCAAGAAAGATTAGTAACTATAGGAAAAGAATAACCTAGAGAAGGACTACCACTCTCCTAGCCATGCAGAACTGAGCAGAGGCCATAGGTGGTTATTTCTGCTTTGTTCATATTTCTTTTGGGGCACGTGTTAACAATGGAGACAGCACTGCCTCACAAAACCCATTGTTTTCTTAAGCCTTTCCCTTAGGCCAAGGTGATTAGTTTGCAAACATTATTCTTTGTGCTGATTACAAAGAAGCTAGTCTAGCACAAGAGACAGCTACATACGTGCAGTTTATTGTAGTTTAAGTAGAGTGATTTACTATTTGATCACATCCAGAAGTGGAATTCGTATTCCTATTACAAAAATGAAAAATCAGGAAGTACAGTAAGAGGAAGAGTTAGGAAAAATTGAAATGCCTTCCGGAGTAAGCACAAGAGTTCTGATACTAGTTACGATGCAGTGCATCTTTGGAGTGCAATGTAAAAGCAGCTTGAGCTTCTCTTCATGGCTGGTAGCTTCTGCAATAACTTCCTTGCATAGATATTGCTGCCAGGAGCATTTCTGCCCCCCAGAGCAGCATACTTTGCAGAAGAAAGTTACCAGACTTCCACTGAGCTGCACCACATTGATATGGAAAGTTTCTCCTACAAGCTGTAACTGACATAACCGTGGTATGGCACCTCTCCATCCTGCAGATCGGGCCTTCAAGCTCAGCAGAGAGCCTCAGCTCAGAAGTACAGATTGTTCTTCTGGCTGCTGTTGAGTGGAAAGGGGTGGGGAACATTTGTGTTGGGGATAAAAGAGCTTGGAGCAGGGGTTGAGCAGAGCTGCCCGGCTCTGAGCAGCAACGCTCGCTGGGTTCCATGTCTTCCAGCACTCTGACAGGAGCTGCTTTTTCTCTCCTTGCAGTCAGCAGATGGGAGGAAGAAGGGAGCAGAAGAGGAGTTTTTCACTGCTGAGGTGGAGAGTTCAACAGCTCAAAAGTATCATCCACTACCTGCCACAGGCAGTTCTCAAGTGGGAAGTCGTTGTCCACCAGGTTGACCAGATAATAGTTGTCATGGATGTACTGGATGATCATGCGGGAGGGTGACTCCTCTTCGTAGAGCTTGGCCCACTGCTCGATCCACAGAGCAAAGGCCTCATCCTGCCAAGGGGAGAGATGTTTGTAGGGGTTTAATGCATGTTTTAACTACCTCAACTGGGCCAGTCAGCATCACGTGTGCCTGGCATGCCTGTGGCTTGTTTCTTCACAGTGAAATGTTATAAGAGCTGAGCGAAGAGCTTTCCAGGCAGCAGAAGGTACTGTGAACACAACTGTTCAGAGCAGAAATTAGACTTGCCTGTAGTAAAATAGCTCAATACTGCCCCTGTGCGTGTAGCAGGAGGGAGAGCTCAGAGCTCAGGGGACTAGTACGGAGATGACAGCTCCCCAGCCTCCCAGGTATTTACTTAGTGTCTCTGAACAGCTCTCACTGGAGAGAAGCTGTAAATACACTGAGGGAGCAGACTGCAGCAAGCTAATCCCACCACAGAACTCAACTGCAAGTGGTATTACAGACTCAAAACAAACCAGACGCAGACACTGAACTTCCAGGCTGTCACAACTGTATCCAGCAGCAAGGACTCACCTTCCAGGAAAGGAAGCTTACAGGATCCACCACGGTGGGCTGGATTATCTCTCTGCCTGGAAAGATGCCCCAGGTGACAGCATTGGGTTGCAGATCAGGTGCATTAGTGATATTCTGGCCCTACAAGGAAAAAAAACCTTTCTGAAACAGCTGCTGGAGGAGCTATTGAGTGAGTCAGAGCAATTTCCCTACCCTTGTTAAGAGATCAGACAGCAGGTCACAGCTGACTTGTTTCACTTTCCCTTCGCATTCCACTTTGTTCCTGGGGATGTCTGAATCTTTGACCTTTGCCTCTTTCCCAAGGTGGTGAAAGTATCCTGTAACTATCAGCCTACCTTGACGTTGACAATGTGGTAGTTCACCCGCAACTCGTACTTCTTCAGCACTTTGAGCAGTGCCGTGACGATCTCACTGGAGGTGAAGAACTCTAGGTATGCCTGCCAGGGTGGGAAAGGGGAAAGAATAAGAGCCCTAACTCATGGCAGGGCTGACCACATACACACAAGCAACCAAAAGAGCAGTTGTAACCCGTGCTGTTTAGCAACCACACAGCCTAAGACTTCTTTATCCATCCCCAGAATCGTGTATTGCAAAGGGGATGGAGCAAAGGGCAAAACAAATTGGCAAGAGAGCTGAGAAAAAGAAAGAACTCGTGGAGGGCAGAGGTAGCAGCCCAAGAACGGCCAGTTTAGGAAAGCTGCAAGCTATTTGTCCTGTACCCATGTAAGCAGAAAGGCCAGAATGTGCTCCAGGCAGTGTAACCACAATTGCTGGGCCTGGAAAGCAGCCAGTACTGACTGGTCAGAGTTCCTGGAAGGAGCTGGAGTTTGACTTCTGTTCTGTGTGGTACCCCATGAGCAGCAGTGTCCTGCCAAGGCAGCCTAGCCTAGCAGGAGCAGAAGTCAGGGGTCTCAGCTGGGCTGTGAAACACCCTGCCTTTTGTCCAGTCTCATCTTTTGTCCTCAGTCCTCCCAGTGAGCTTACACAATCTAATTCTCTACTTCCTCCATCTACTGCTGCTCTGTGCTTGACTGCCTCCCCTCCCCCCATTTCCTGGCTATTGTGTGATGATGGATTTCCCCTCACCTCGGGGAATTTGTTTTCTTCTTTGAAAACATAACTACATTTGCCATCTGCTCTCATTTCATGGCTTTAGCAATTCGGATCCCTTTTGAACACAGCTGCTTTGTTTCCTAGTATGAGCCCCTTGCCTGGCATTTACCTTGACACAGGAGATTCCTATCACAGCCATTAGTGGCAAGGATGTAGGGCCTGAAAATGCATGACAGTAGGAGGCAAGCAGGCATGAGAGATAAGGCTGCTTGCAGACCAGAAGTAACCACAGCAGTAGTGCTGCAGTGGAGGCAATCGGTGAAGAACTCTGCCTTAGAGAAAGATGGAGAATACTGGAGAACTTTTAAATACCCAGCTGTTAGCATGAAAAGCTGGATGGTAGAGATACTGCCTCGCTGACTGCTATTGTATGAGAAACTTGGGTGCTTCCTGTGTAGGGAATGGGATCAGCTGCAGTGGGCAGGCATGTTTTAAAAAAACAAAACCCAGCACTAAATCTGAAACTTGATAGCTCTGCTCTGGGAAGTGGTTAGCATCAATTGCTTGCTATGAGTAAAAACAAGAAAATGTTTTGAAGTGGGAGAAAACAGCTATGTAAGCTGCAGAGCTGACATGATCTGCCTCTTCGGTCACCAGAGGAACTATGCCTTGTGTCCCATCAAGAAAGCATTAGAATAAGGAGCTGGCAGAAGTATTAACATGGTTGGAAGCCTAGAACCTTCCTACCTCGTGGAAACTGAGCTAGGTCACCATTTATTGCTACCTAGCAGAAGAGTGCAGTACCTTTTGAAAGACATAACCCCCACTAGGCCCCCAGCCCACAACGGGGTCTGTGGATGGTTTGCCATTGATGTTTGGCTGGGAGTTAATAGTCAAGATTCCTCGTCTGTTGACCTTCTCCAGCTGCTCCTTCAGAAGGCTGGTTTCAGTAGCAAGAGGGTCATCGTTCCAGGGCATACATGTCACCTATCAGGAGGAGAGAGGATGGCTTACAGTGTGGGTGCATACAACACTTGTTTGGTTACCAGCTGATGCTGAAGGAACTCAGAAATGCCCTAGTAGTCCTGAACATATCTCACACAGGAGAGAATTCACAGGTTTCATTCAAGGGAGCAGGTATGCTCAGCTCTAGGAGCTAGCAAGCTCAGCTCGATGCTGTAGCAGCTTCCTTTTTATGCTGAGCCCTAGCTTTGGCTCCTGGACTCTGTGGTAAGAGTATTCCCCTTCAGCTACTGTCTCAGCAGTTTAAACTGGGAAACTGCCATTGTTCTCATTTAAAACAATGTGACAGAAGCAAGAGAAATTAAGCACTGTTCTCTGTGCCATGCTGACCAGCCCTTCTGGGGCCACCTCTCACCCTGTGTCCATTCTTGTTGGGCTCTCCAGTGATGTAACATGTGAAAACCTCAAAGACGCTTTCTTCACCAGTCAGTTCTTCTCCCCACATCTTCAGGAGCTCCTCACGAGGAGACTTGCTTTTCAGGTAGAAGAGGTAATAGTCCTTCAGCTCCCCAAAGGCTGGAGAAGAGGAGTTACCCCTGTAAGCAGAACAGACACAGGATTAACAGAGCACTGATGAAGACACATCAGTTTGATAATGAAAGAAAACAGCCAGCCAGGAAAAGCATCCACCACAATCCACCTAGAGACCAGAAGACTCAATACCTCAACGCCCTTCTCTTCACCTCATTCAAATCCACACATCTGGGAACCACTCCAATAATGGACCATCACTTCTCCCAGGCCTGAGGCGTGCCCAGGACACCTGCTAACTACAGAGATCAACTGTGCAGCAGGCTGTTGTACCACACCTCTACCTCCTCATTGCTGCAGGCTAACAGCTTACCATCGACCGTTGGGGAAATCATCCCATTCTTGAGTTCGATAGATGTAGCTTTTTGGCCTAGAGGCCCAGAAGATTGGCCGAACATCTTCAACTCTCCTCTTGGGGTGAGCACTGACTGCCCAGGGCAGAGGTCGCCTGCACAGAGAGAGCAGAAGTTAACACAGTTCCCCTGCTGTCTTTCCACAGGAGGCTGAAAGCCTTCCTCCTGGAGAGCTGGCCTCTGGAGAGAGCAAGTAGCAAGAGTTGAGAAGAAATCTGTTTGTCAAGAGGTAAGGCAGACCCAAACAAACCTCTTCTTCCTTTATGCAAAAGGTTTTCCTTCACAGATGCCTGGTAGGTGTCTTAAGTGCAGGACTGACACCTGAGATTGGATGAGGAGGTAAGGGAAAAGCACTGTGTGAAGGAAAATTTATTCTTATGACTTTGCTTCTCCTCTTGCCTGTGTTGAAGGATGTGGATTCAGAACCCATTCCCTGTATTGGGAATGTACTGAGAGACTAAAACAAGTTTCTACCAAGTAGCGGCTCTAAGAGTTTAGGTTTTAAAGTTCCACAGTACAGGCTACTTCAATTCTTCCCTCCACCACCTACCCTTCCTCCCAGCTTTTATCAGAGACCTGCAGGCAGGGTGAACTAAATCCAGAAAGGTGCTTAAAAAGCAGAAGAGAAGAACCAACCCATTCCTTCCTTGTGCACTCAGCAGATGGGATGTGCAAGGACTAAAACCAGCAGATTCTGCTCACCTAGGGTCCTCATTCCAAATGCCAAGGCGCTTAAGGACTTCAGTAGTAGCCACTTCCCTATTGAGGGTGTAAAAATGAAGCCCATGCACCATGCCACTGTCCAGCAGCTCCCGGCACATGGACACTGCCAGCTCCACCCCGTAGTTCCGGATAGCTGCATCGTTGTCCTTGATGGGTTCAATCACATCTTTGATTTCTTGGGGCACTTCCAGCTTGGAAAGCTTCACCAGCTGACGTAGGGAGTGGTAACCCTGCGTGAAGACACAGAGGATTTCAGTCTTTCCAGGTCCTTTTCTCATGTCCAGTAACACAGCTATTTGATCTCAACTTGGCAGCAGGAGACTGAGAACTGGGGGCTCCTGGATTTTGTACTGGCCCTATCCCTAGGATAGTAATGCAGAGTGGTTGTGTCAGATCAGGTGATTTCATCACATTTATCTGCTCAGTGCATGAGCTCAGCACGCTGACAGTGATGTCTGACCACTCAGGATAGGTAGGCAATTGTCCTTTATATCCCTCTGTGCCATATGGGTACAGAAAACCTTCACAGCTTGAAAAGTTTCATTTAGCAAACCACCCACAGACTCATCACACATTTAGCACTTATTTCCCAACATTTCTGGATGGTATTCACAGACCTCTCTCAGGCCCTGACCCCAAAACACCTCACATGGATCCACGCTGCCTCCCCAGGCCAGAATAACTTGATTTCACCTGTATGGGGAAGATGCCAGGAATGATGGGGCAGGTGATGCCAATGGCTTGACAGTCCTTCATGAACCTGAGGAAGGTTTCTGATCGGAAGAAAAGCTGCGTAATGATGAAGTCTGCCCCAGCAAGAACTTTCTCCTTCAGGTATTTCAGGTCTGCCTCGTAGCTCTCCGCTTCAGGATGACCCTTGGGGTAACCTTTGGAGGGAATGAAGAAAAGTCAAGACAATGCATCAGAAATTAGGAAGGAGCCAATCTCGCTGTGTCACTTACAAGCCAGGTCCAGAAAGGGACCGCTGGACTGATCTCTCCCATCTCAGAACCCTACCCCACACTTTGCAACGGAAGACATATACCTGCCACACAGATGTCAAAGTAATCATCAAATTCACTGCGAATGTGCTTAACCAGGTCAACAGCATGATTGAATCCATGCACTTCTTCCTCCCATTCCTCACCAACAGGATCTGGAAAGAGAATAAATCCAGTCCCTCCAACTGTTACTTCTTCATTTTGCCATGAAGCTGAATGCAACAGCAGCACTACCTCAGCCCCACTAAGTGCTCTAGGACAAAAGGATTCACCTCCACGCAGTGCCATGATGTTCTTCAGACCCAGCCTCTTGGCCTTTTGCAGGTGCCCTGTGATGTCATCCTTGGTCTGATTGCAGCACGTCATGTGGAGGATGGTCTCCAGGCCACAGTAGTTGACTGCAGTGTTGGCAATAATCATGGAGGAGGTTTCCTTGTCAGATCCTGGGTCGCCTGCAGGATGCCACGTCACATCAATGAAGAGAGGACCACCCGCTGCCATGCGGTCAAACCTGTGGATTTTAGAGCTGTGTTAGCCCACCAGGCAGCCAGCTCACCTTCTCTCTATGCCAGGGATATCTTGCTCCCTGCTGGAATGCCATCAACAAGCAGAGAAAACTTGGATGGCAGCAGCAGGAGCCACCAAGAAGACTGTGGAACTAAGAATTTAGCATGTGCAAATGTGAAATGAATCAAGGTAACCATGTGAGGCTGAATGAGGAAGAGCTTAGAATCCCTTGGAGGAAAGAGGTATTTTAAGTCTTCTCTGTTGAATAAACTTCCTCTCAGTGTGTTCTATTAGACTGATGCACCTTCTGGTAGACCACAGTGCACATCCCATTCACTTTGGGCTGGAAGGTGATGTCAGAACCCTATGTTCCCAGCTTTAAGCTGTACAGGCCACAAACATGGAAAGGGAGGCCAGATCTCTGTGGTGTTTCCAAGTGTGCCTCACTGAAGGGGAGAATTAGATGATCCTTTGTCCTTTCTCCTCCTCTGGGCTAGAACAGGCCCATCTGTTTAAAGTAAACCTGGGACTGGCATACAGCAATTACAGAACGTGTTATGAGAATCCTTCTGCTCCTCTAGGTGAGTACATGGTGGCTCAGGCTCCGGGATAACCTTCAGTTCTGCTGAGAACTATCACCTCTCTTGTGACATGAGGACACCAGTCTCAAAGCCTAAAACTCTAGTCCTTGGTAATACAGAGGCACAAACCACAGTGGCTGAATGATTCTGAAAACCTGTGGGAGTCCCAGAGACCTGGGCAAACTGTCCATGAAATATTTCCTGTTTTAAGTAGGTATCAGTCTTTTTTCCCCTAGCACTTTGCTTCAGAACTAGAGCATGACAGCAGCCTTGCTCCATCCTTAAACACGTGACAGCAGCCTGACACTCTCAACAACCCCACCATGATGCTGAACACTTGAGGGCCTCCAAGGAAGATAAGTTACCTGGTGTCCATTACCCTCCTCAGCAGGAAAGCACAGCCCCATTACCTGCTTCGTCACCTGGAAGAGGAGACAGAGCACGGGGCAGAGCCTTCCTCATTAACTTTTTCCCAACCCTCCACCAAAGAGGCTTCGCCTATCCCCTCTCTCACCCTGCAGCCCTCACCTGGAGATGAGATTGACAGCGGCGTTGGCTGTGCGTGGAGGGAAGAACTCCAAGGAGAACCACCTGTCCCCAGATTCCTGCCGCCGGCGCATCTTCTCCCGCAGCCGCTCGTGCCGCTCGGCATCGAGGACAGGAGTGGAGCAGCGCGAGCTGTCCTTGGAGCTCTCGCTCCCACTGCTGCTGCCGCCATCAGACTTGGAGCTGGAGCTGGCACTGCAGGTATGCTGGTTCTCATTGACCATGGTGAGCGCTCTGGAGGAGGGGAACAGGAGCAGCACAGTGGGTATAGGACACACGCCTTAGCAAGGAGCAGTTAAGTGCCCGTGTGGGAAGATGGTGGCAGGTAAAAGGAAACGGGATCATCATCCTGTGCCAAGAGCACCAGTAATCATCACCAAGCAGTCATCACCAGCCCTCGCTGTGAGCTGCGGAGGAGGATCTAGTGAAAGCACAGTAAAACGAGAGTGTTTACGCAGCGCTGAAAAGAACACAGCAGATGGCTTCGTGCCACCTTGAAGCAACTCCTCTGTGCCCGCTGGATCAAACTTGGCTCTCAGAACAGTCAGGTCATCATGACTTTGGCCCTGTCTGCAGTTTAGCAGGCCACGATGCCCACATGCATCAGCTGAAGACCTTTCTGATCTTGCGGTCTCAAGCTAGACACGCCAGCAGATTTTCTTCTACAGCAGCTGCACCTTGGCCTGCATCCATCTTCATCAACTCCCATCTGTTTATTCCCAAAAGGCAGCATTTCTTTACAACGTGGAGATAAGGACAACTCCTAATGGGGCAGGTACACAAGAAAAACCAGGGCCCTTTCAGGAACAGGGCACCCTATACACCATCCTTCGTTTTGTCTCTTGCCTGTTGCATTTCTCACCCCATAAGACACACCACCTCCACAGATGTTTGCACTGTGCCCTCCTCTGCACTTGCTCAGCTATTTCTTTCACCAGGCATGCCGTTATGTTCCTTTCCCCAATAACTGTGGCTGCTTGGAAATGAGGTCAGAGAGCACCCCATCTTTCCCTGCCTCACGGACTGCTCAGATATGCTTGCTGACTTTACAGAAAGCCAAGCAGCTCTAAAAGTTGGGTATAGGGTACCCAACTCCACTGAGCTCTCTGGGTCACAACTGCTTGATGTTATTTCTCCAACACCTTGGAAGTTAGAGAGCAATCACACACAACTAAAGAAAAGCTGCTGCAAGAATCGCATTTGGATTATTTGCTCTCTCGAAGCTTAAAATTGTTGTGGGGAAGCAGCATGTTGTCATGTTACGTAGGTAACACCAGAGCCTCTTCTGGGGGACGATGATACACAAGACAGCACACACGCTGTCCTCTCCAGAAAGTCTGAGTTCGGATCCTCCAGACTTTGAACTCTCCTTCTGCTGTTTACACTGAGTTGGCCACCAAGCTAAACCCCTTTGGGAGAAAGTCTGCTTTTACCACCTGGGGACCACTCCAGCTGGCAGGAGATAAGAGGAAGGAGTGCAAGGCTGCGGCTGCTGCCAGCGGACAGCCTCAAACCTCCGCGGTACCGACAGCCCTCCCCACAAGCACAGCAGCAACTGGTGCTCGGCCAAGAGCTCTCAGAAGCGGCGGGCTGCCATGCGGGCAGCTGAGAGCTGGGGGCCATCCCAAAGCACGCAGCGCTGCTCAGGATACAGGCGCAGCCCTCCACATCCCTTATTGCTGAGGATCACAATGTCTCCGGGCGTTCTTCCCCCCCCTGGGACGAGCAGCCAGCACGCAGGGAGGGTCAGGCTATAGGGGCAGCCCTCCATATCCCTCACTGCTGAGGGATCACGATATCTCAGGGTGTTCCCCCCCCCCCTTATCCACAGGGTAAGGTTCTCTTGCGTCGGCCCTCTGCTTGCCGGATGCCTCCGAGCACGCAGGCGGCAGAAAGGCCTCGTTCGGTGTACGAGGAGCGCTCGCAGCGATCCCCACGAGCTCGCAGGGCGATGCGGGGTACCCGCAGACCCCAACACCGCACCTGCACGGGGCACCCCAGGAGAGCCCTGTAGGGATCGGCCCTACACAGGGACCCGCCCCACGGGGATCCCGGCACCCCGCGGGGACGCCTGGCTCTAAGGGGCCGGGTGCCGTCACCTCGGCTGAACCCGCTTTAAGGGTGGGGTAGGACGGGTTGCGAGGCCTCCTTCTTTTTCGCCTCCCTCTTTTTCTCTACCCCCCCCCCGCACGGCCCCGCTCACCTCCCCGCGGCGTCGCGCGCTGCGCATCGCGCCCGTCCCCATCCCGCGTCCCTTTAAGCCGTCCCTCCCCCCCCCAGCCCAATCCATCACGTGATGCCCTCATCCGACATGGCGCCGCGCCTTCACCTCCCTCACAACCGCCGCGTCACGTGAGCGCCGGCCGCGAGGTCACGTGCTGCGGGCGGCGCCGGCGGACGGCGATGGCGGGGTGCGGCGGCCCGCTGTGCTGCTGCTGCTGCTGCTGCGGCTGCGGCGAGCGGGAGAGCCGCACCCCCGAGGAGCTGGTACGGCCGCGCCCCGCTGCACCTCCACCTCAGGGCCGCCTCGGGGCTGCCGGCCGCCGGGCGTGGCTGTAGCGCTGGGCCCGGGCCTGCTGTCTCAGCCCTCGTTGCCCTTTCCGCTGCCGGGGGTGAAAGCGTGGCCGCCCAGTCGGGCGTTGCGTGTCCCTGAGGGCGGCCGTGGGCCGCGGTGAAAAGCCGCGCGTGTGAGGCGGGTGGCTCGGCCGTGGGGGGGGGGGGGGGGGTGTGCGCGGCGTGGAGATGTGGCGCTGAGGGACGTGGGTGGGGTGGGCTGCGGGAACTCGGGGCGGTTCTGCTGTCTCAGTAGTCGCTGCGGTTCTGCGCTCGGCTGAAGTGTGCTGGGTAAGCTCCGTGAGCAGCTGTGGGACGTGTCCTCGTTTTGGTACCCGAGTGCGTCCCGCTGATGGTTTGTCATCTCGCGTTGCCTTTTTCTTTTGCAGACGATCCTAGGAGAAACTCACGAAGAGGAAGATGAGATCCTCCCGCGCAAAGACTACGAGGTGAGCCGTAAGACATCGACTTCCTCACTAGTAACAAATAGATACAGGAGTCGAATCACAGCATCACAGAACCGTAGGGGTTGGAAGGGGCCTCCAGAGATCATTGAGTCCAGTTCCCCTGCCGAAGCAGCTCCCAGGTTGCACAGGTAGGCTTGCAGGCAGATCTTGAACATCTCCAGAGAAGGAGACTCCACCACCTCTGTGTGCAGCTCCGGTGCTCCGTCACTGCACTGTGAAGAAGTTCCCACACACGTTCACGCAGAACTAACTGTGCTTCAGTTTGTGAGTCAGGGGGGTTGGTCTCCTTCTGCAGCAGTAGAACGAGGAGCCGTGAGCAAAAACAAGCACGTGTAAGTTCTGCATTAACATGAGGAAAAACTTACTGTTGGAGTGACAGGCTGCCCAGAGAGGTGGTGGAATCTCCTCCTGTGGAGCTGTTCCTGTGCTGTCCCACACTTTCCTGCGCATCCTGCAGTGGAGAACCTGCTTTAGCAGAGATTGGACTCTGTGATCTCTCGAGGTCCATTCCAACCCCTGCAGTTCTGTGATTCTGTGAAAGAGCTGCATACGCATTTTGATCAGCTTAAGTTTGTGATGGGGCGAGGACTCAAACACATCACTGTACTTAGATTTCCTTGGCACCACATGCAGAGAGCTGCTCCATGTCCTCTGACATGGCATTGGAGGTTAAAGCCCTGTGTGAGCCATGTCTCAGTAGGTCTTGAACATCTGCTGCCGAGGTCAGATTCCTGTTGAGGAAGTGCATTTTCTAAATCTGTTCTGTTACTTTTATTTTTTAACGTGAAATACACAGTCTCCTGTGGTCTTATGTCACTGTGACTGCAGAAAGCGTCTGCAACTCTTTGCTCCCTGCTTTATTGCTGTCTGTGATGTCGTGCTGGTTCGAAGCAGATCTGCCCATCTATCAGATCCTCCTGACTTACAGGAGATATTTGGTTTTTAAGTGTCTGAAGAGTGGCCCTGGGTTGTTTAGAGCAGCATGGATGTTACTGAGCTGTTACCCTTTGGCTCAGAAAGGTGAAGCTGATACAGGTAGAAGCTAATGATACTTTGTGGCTACTATAGGACAACTCTTATCTCCCTCCTGTGATGAGTTTGAGAGCTGATGCTGATGCCTGCTGAGAACATAATTCCTACCTCATGCTTCTGCTGTAGTTTAAGGTTAAATCTGCTGTAACCCCTGCACTGTCACATCACAACCACCTGAAAAAGTGAGGTCTAAATCTGTATGTTATGAGTTCAATTTACGTTTTTCAGTTGTTGTTTTTTTTTTGTTGTTCCCTGACTTGGTCTGCTCTTTAACTTCTCCATCATCAGAGTTTGTCTCTCCTGGAAATATTTCAATGGAGCTGTTTACAGCAGTTTTGCCTCCCACGCTTGTTTGCAAAACAAGCTTTGGGGAAGTAATGACTCCTGTAATCTTTAACGAGGTCATCTGTGAACTGATGTGTGCAGGGTCCGTAGCAGCAGATGTTCTTTCGTTGACCTTTTGGCATTCTTCCAGAGCTTGGATTACGATCGCTGTATCAATGACCCATACTTGGAAGTTTTGGAGAGCATGGACAACAAGGTATGAACTCTTATTTTCAGCTTTTAGTGTCCTGAGAACTAAAGCTGTAGGAAGTCCACCTTTTTCCAGTCCCTGTTTGTATGGTGCTTTGACCTGGCTCTTTTTTTTTTTTCCCCCCCCCTATTTCTAAACAGAAAGCACGGAACTATGAAGCAGTGAAATGGGTGATGGTTTTTGCCATTGGAGTCTGCACAGGGCTGGTAAGGATCATCATGCTGTCTGGGGAAAGATCAGCAGGAATAACGTAGAAGTCAGTGGCAAAGGAGAAAAGATGAGTAAATATTTGCTTTCATGAAGTGGAGAACCTACTGGCTGGAGGCGGCTGCTGGGAATTATGGCGTGGTGTTGATACATTATTTTCCAGGAGAGCTTTTTTTCTTCCAGGTCTTTCCGTGTTTTCTTTGAAAAGTATTCTGATAAATTCTTTAATTGTGCGTGCTGAAAAAAAAACTTGTCCGAAGTGAGCACTCAGTCAAATGGAATGCCAGCTTACAGTAGAGCTGTGTTTATGTTTGGTAGTGCAGACTTCACTGTATGTGCTTGAAAATCATCTTTTCTGACTGCGTGTCCCATTAAACATCAGCTTTCTCCTGTACCCCAACGTATGTTGTGTTAAGAACACTACCATGTTAATGCTCTGAAGTGGAATAACTCTGGGGTGGATCTGTCTCAGTGAGATCAAGGGAGGCATTGCATTGGAGCTTCCCAATTTACTTTACTCTGAGTACTTACTTTGCCTTCTTCATCCCCTGTCCTCCCACGTGTGTGTGTTCCTGGCAGGGCTTGCTATGAGTGGTCTTTGTCACTTATATGTGGTGATTTCTGACGACAGACCTGTCTTGTTTCTCATAGGTGGGCCTCTTTGTGGATTTCTTTGTACGGCTCTTCACCCTACTCAAGTTCCGGGTAGTACAAAGCTGTATCTTTTACCTGATGGATGAAGTCCTCTTAGACTCGAGTGACCCTTTCTTTCTATTGCCGTGTTTTGCTCAGAACAGCTGATTCTTTTAGACTTTTACCATCAGTCACATTGTTGATTAATCAGGCTTTTAACTTGCCTGTGTCATTCAGCCCTTGAAACCAAGAAAGTGGTTCCAGTATCAGTGTGTGGGCAAAGGCTAATCTCTGAAAGAATGAGTTGTTTCCCTCCCTTGTATAGCTTACCCTTGAGCTCTGGCTTCCTGATGGGTTGTCATCTGCCCTGGCTGGAGTTGGAAGCACAAGTTTAGCTCCTGATGCTGGACAGTGCTGAATGACTGTGTGTCAGTGGAAGGAATGTTGTTGCTTTCCTTGACCCTCTGTGCAGCGGTGGAAGAATGCACTGAGAAAGGCTGTCTTGCCTTGTCTTTACTGGAGCTGTTGGGGTTCAACCTGACCTTTGTTTTTCTTGCAAGTCTTCTAGTCCTGATCCAGGTAAGACTTAAGTCCACTGCTGCAGTTTACACAGCCTTCCTTTACTCTCACGTGGGTCCTAGGTGTGAAGCTTCCTTCTTGCCACAGCACCAGACTAGCTTGACTGTCCTATTGGATGTCTCTCAGTCCCTTTCTGTGCCTTCTGATTGAGATACTGTCGATCAGCTTTGAAATCAATGCAGCACAGCATCAGTGTTTCCTTTCTGCAGCCTGTGGCAGCTGGATCAGGAATTCCTGAAATTAAGTGCTACCTCAATGGGGTAAAAGTTCCAGGGGTTGTGCGGCTCCGGACGGTGGTGTGCAAAGCTATGGGAGTGCTCTTCAGCGTAGCAGGAGGTAAGAGAAGGGCTGTGATATCTTGTTGGGATCCCTGAAGGGGTGGGCACAGAAGGCTTCTCTGCCTTTCCAGAGGAATGATTTTTGATGGGCTGGTTGTCAGAATCAATAAGACAGAAGGAAGGGGACTGTTAGGGGGAGGCTAGGAAGAAGTGTCTCTGCGTGGTTCAGTCTGAGAGGGAGATGTGAGAATTCTCCAGAATGTGTTGTCCAGAGCACTCTGAAGGAGGCTGTGTTGTAAGCAGCAGGGCACACAGTAATCTGGGGAGTTCAGAGTCACTGAAGGAGTAGTCTTGGAATCCTTCTGCCTGCTTTGCAACTCTGTTCACAAATCTTTGGGTGGCACAGTGTTCAACAGCTCCCTTTCTCCTTGAGAGGAGCCTGAACTCAGCTGAGGTGTTGGAAAACACTTATGACCTGGTACAGAGGAGTTGTGCTGGGCTGTGGAAGTGGTGAGCTGATCTGTCCTGGCATTGCCAACAGGGGAGAGGGCAGGAAATACGCTGACTTATCAGTCTTGTTTTTCCAGGTCTTTTTGTTGGGAAGGAAGGTCCAATGATTCACAGTGGTGCTGTCGTGGGTGCAGGTTTGCCACAGGTTAGTGCTGGTCAGGGCAGAAAATCATTTTGTTCTCCAGAACATTGATTAGGGACCAGCAGTTCACTCCACTGCTTTGTAAGAGTGCTATGAGTAATAAGTTTCCGTCACCTGTGTTTCTGAATCTTTGCTTTCTTTGTAGTTCCAGAGCATCTCACTGAGGAAGATCCAGTTTAACTTTCCGTATTTCCGCAGTGACAGGTACTGTATCCAGCAAGTGGAAAAGAAGGAAAGGGAAGGGTGAGGTGAGCAGACTTCCTTGAGAGGAAGGTGGCTGCCTGAGGCGAATCAGTCACTTGGCTTTTCAGTTTTTTTTTCTCTGGTATCCTGCAGCCTCATTCTGCAGCAGGACAGAACCAGGATAAGTATCACAACTCTTCCGTGCTGTCCTTAAGGGATCCGGGCTCAGATCCCCATTATTCACCAATGTTCTTTTGTGCTGCTCAGCTCTACCTACTTAAAACCTTTAGTCTGAATGGTTAAATGGCTTTATTGTTGGTAACAAGCTCAGTTATGCACCCTGTATGACCAAGGTGGACCTGCCTTCTCTGGAGCCTGCGTGAATGTGAACAAAAGCTTGCCCTTCCCTCTCTGGTGCTAGAGCACCATGATTTGGGATGCTTCCTTGTATACTCAGCAGCCACGTAGCCCCGCAGTGCTTTGCCCTGTATTGGTGCTCTAGAGAAAAAGCGTTATGCTGTAACAGCTTGCTGACCAAATGGTGTTGTTTTCCATGGCCAGTGCTTCTCCTAGCTGTCACTTATGTACCCCTAGAATATATCAGTCAATGGGAACAAGGTCCTTATTTTGTGCAATCTAAGCATGTTCAAGGCTTTGCACTGCTAACTGGTGTTCTTTTCCTTATCCAGGGATAAAAGGGACTTTGTATCTGCTGGAGCAGCTGCAGGGGTTGCAGCTGCTTTCGGAGCCCCAATTGGGGGTACTCTTTTCAGCCTGGAAGAAGGTTCCTCCTTCTGGAACCAAGGGCTTACATGGAAAGTGGTGAGTTGTGACTGGCTCTTTGTGTGTGTCTCTTCCTTGAGCTAAACCTTGGAGAGAACTTCTCTGTGAGGGCATTCACATTGCCCTGTGTCTCCTCCTGAGCTCTTCTGGCAGGGGAGAGATTGCTTTCTCTATCAGTTCCCCCAAATTAATACACATCAAGGGCAGAGAGTAATCTGGTACTGTCCAGAGCTGCAGGACAACTTTGCAGGTGGCATAGTTTTCTCAGGCACCTGAGAGAAATGGCTTTTGTGCCTGGGCCTTTGCAGCCCGTTTCTCTGGGAATGGAGTAAGCAGGTGCTGAATTTCTTTCTGCTGTCTTCTGCCTTGGGGAGCTGTACTGCAGCAGTGTCCTGTATCTCCTACTTGTGGATTTCTCTGCCTGTAGTGCTAAATTTTGTGAAGTTGACAGTTTTTCTGAGAGTGTGTCCTATCTCACAATGTTTTTGGTATTTCTTACGCACAATGCCCTGTTGGTGGGATTCGGTTTGTCTGCTGTTTCTCAGCAGGGATGAGAGGAGCCAGGGGTTTGCTGAAGTGGCAGCTCTATCAGAGCCAATAAAGACCTAAATTCCCCCTCTAAACAAGCTGTGCTGGTGCCTTGTAATTGTTTGTTTTTTAGCTGTACATTACTATATCTGATTTAAAAAGTGCTGGAGGAATTACTGGGTGAAATTCCTAACTTTTCTTGTGTAGGAAGCCAGATCAGTTGGTTATGGTAGTGCCTTCTAACCCTACCCTCTTTTGCAGCAGGAAATGGGCACCCTCAGTAGGACCATTTTCATACAGCCTGGTGTTCATAAAGCACAGTGACCATTTTTATAAAGGTTCTGGAGCTCCTTTCCCCAGCCATAAGTCTCAAGGAAGGGCTGACTGTGCCGCTTTTCATTTCAGGAGCTCTTATTTCTTTCCATGTTTTAACTTCCTTAGCTTTTCTGTTCCATGGCTGCCACCTTCACCCTGAATTTTTTCCGCTCTGGGATTCAGTTTGGAAGTTGGGGGTCTTTCCAGCTCCCTGGTCTGCTGAACTTTGGAGAGTTTAAGGTAAGATTTAGTGCTGTGGTTTTTCCCCTTCTGCAGCAGCACATTGATAGGCTAAGACAGGATTGCTCTGCTACGGTCATAGCTACTAGAAATATCCTACTGTTAAGAGAGAAGCACTGGAAGGAAACTGCAGCTACTGATGGGCTTCTTATGCTTAATTACACATAGTGTTCTGAGTCTGATAAGAAATGCCACCTCTGGACTGCTGTGGACTTGGGCTTCTTCATTCTGATGGGGATTGTAGGAGGCCTTCTTGGAGCCACCTTCAACTGTCTGAACAAGAGGCTCGCCAAGTACCGCATGCGGAACGTGCATCCCAAACCGAAGCTTGTCAGGTATTTGTGCTCTCCTGAGCTTGTGCAGGTGTCTCTCCTGTGTGTCCAGCATCCCAAAGCAAAATGGATCTAGAGAACCTGGGGAGGAAAAGCTGGATGTATTCATACTGAAGTCACAAAATGAAGCATCTGTAGAACTAAACAATTCATTTTTGGCATTCATTTTTACAGTCTACCACTGTTTCTGTAGTTACTATGGTGGGGTAACAAAAGCTAGAACCCCTTTATATGGGCTGTGAAAGGGGCTCTGATGGTTACAGCTGAGCAAAGTAGAGCTTCATCTCCATGCAGGATCTGTGTGTATCTTGTCCAAGCAGATGTGGAAAGAGTAGATAATCATCTTGTGTGGTTAAAACCACAGCTAGTCTCTGTCTGTGGTATTTAGAGAATTGCCATGTAATTCTGGAAGCTAACTGCTGTAGGCAGTGTTCTTAAATGAGAAGCCCAGGATTAGAGGAGGGGAAAAAAAGCTAGAAAAGAGGTGGGAAGGACTATGCATCAACCTGTCCAGTGCTGTCTAGACAGGATAGTCTTCTGTGCTGTAGGGATAGAGAGAACATCGTTTCCATGTGAACAGTGTCATCACTGAACCCTTCCCTTTGACTTTTTGTATGTGACTGCGTGTTCTGAGAACAGAAATAGCTCCCTTAAGGGGCAGGAAATAAAGAAAGGGAGCTAATGCAATCCTGGCCACCAAATCATAATTCAGCCTGTCTTGCAGGCTCCCCTGCTTCAAGTATTAAGCTGTGGCATCTGCTTCTACCTATTCCCAGGTCGTATTCAGAGCCCACACTGGGCTACAGGTCTGTGTGGCTTCACTGTTTGGTTTCTGCTGTGTGCTTGCAGAGTCCTGGAGAGCCTGCTTGTGTCTCTGACCACAACTGTCGTAGTCTTTGTGGCCTCTATGGTCCTGGGGGAATGCCGACAGATGTCCTCCACCAGTCACACTGGCAATGACACTCTGAGTTTGCAGGTGAGGAATCCTCCACGAGGATCATGTGTCTTGTTCATATTGCTCACCCTTCGGAGGAGTGTAGGCAGGTAATGAGTTCTTGATGGCATGCAGTACCTACAGAAAACTTGACTGAAAGCTTATGTAAAGTTGCAGGACTTTAAGGTAATAATGAAAGCTGCAGTTTGTGCTTTTGTAGTTTGGCAAATGAGCTCAAGCTGTGAATCAGCCCATTGATGCTGCAGGCCTGATGTCTGCCATTGCTGTTTTGGTCTGATCCTCTCAAACTGTGTGCTGTGAGACCTGTACAGAAGGGTTACTCCCATTCTGCACAGTGGCTGGCATAACAGGGAGTATATTTTAACTCTCCGTGTCCTTTGTGTTCTTCATCAGGGCATGTCAGAGGATGTGAATTCAAGCATCAAAACGTTTTTCTGCCCAAATGAAACCTACAATGACATGGCCACCCTCTTCTTCAACCCTCAGGAGTCAGCTATCCTCCAGCTCTTCCATCAGGATGGTGAGTAGCTAGCAGGCAGTGCCTTGTGCTATCCTTAGGGTTCGGAGTCTCATCTTGCTTGAAAACAGTCGTGTCACAAGAGCCATAAAGCTAAAAGCATCTTCAAGCTCAGGGAGCTGCTGGTACAACAGTGTAAGGTCCCCTCCATGGGAAGAAAGGCTTGCTTCTCCTTCTTTTCTGTTTACTCAATGTCTTCTCATGTGTTTGGACTGTGAGACTGTTGTGAGGTGGGTCTGCTGCGAGCTGAGGGGTGGATGGTGCAAGACTGCTTATCTGTTCCACAGGCCTTTTCCCCTTTAGTCATGATTATTCTTGTGTTGCAGGTACTTTCAGCCCAGTCACACTCTCCTTGTTCTTCCTTCTCTATTTCTTACTCTCCTGCTGGACATACGGGATCTCTGTGCCCAGCGGTCTTTTTGTGCCATCACTGCTTTGTGGGGCTGCCTTCGGACGCCTGGTCGCCAACCTCCTCAAAAGGTGCACTGAATGTGTGTGAGACATGCTGCAGTGGCATGCTGAGCTCTCAGTCAGGTTGTTCTAATCTCAGGGCTTTTTGTTTTCCCCTAGTTATATCGGCTTGGATCACATCTACTCAGGGACCTTCGCGCTGATCGGGGCAGCAGCATTCCTGGGAGGAGTGGTCCGCATGACAATCAGCCTGACTGTAATCCTCATTGAATCCACCAATGAAATCACATATGGGCTCCCAATAATGATCACCCTCATGGTGAGTGCAGCGTTTTAGCTCTGACTTCTCCAACCTGAATCTCTCTTTCTCCCAGAGCCACACTGAGCCAAAGAGTCCTTTACTTGGAGCAGCGACTCAGCAGGCCTTTTGTTTGCTCCTCAGGTAGCCAAATGGACAGGAGACTTTTTCAACAAAGGAATCTATGACATCCACGTCAACTTGAGAGGAGTGCCTCTTCTGGAGTGGGAAACAGAGGTGGAAATGGATAAGTAAGGCTGCTACTCTTGGCAGGGCTGTGGGTTAGAGTTTGTCTTAGAAACGTTCCTCGGAAAGGAGTGTTGGAATGGGAGGATGTTGCAGCGTGCCCAAGAAACCTGGCTGCATCAGCTGCTGTGAAAGGAGCTGGAAACTGTGCATCGAACAGGAAATAGGAGCTGGAGCCCTCACTGAGGAGGGTTGGACAGGTGGAGGTCTGAGGAGCAGGTGAGATGCCTGCAGCAATCTTGGATTTTTCTGTTTCCTCAGGTTACGAGCCAGCGACATCATGGAACCCAACCTGACATATGTCTACCCCCACACCCGAATCCAGTCCCTCGTTAGCATCTTGCGCACAACTGTTCATCATGCCTTCCCTGTTGTGACCGAGAACAGGGGCAATGAGAGGGAGTTCATGAAGGGAAATCAGCTCATCAGCAACAACATCAAATTCAAGGTAAGAAGCAGCTTCTTCAGTTAAGTCAAAGAGTAAGGAGCTTGGTTGTGCAGGTGGAAGACCCCTTCTTTTGTTCTGTAGACTATTTTCGATGCAGGATTCAGACCAGACATGAGCACCCACCCAAATACAACATTTTCAGAAATGCAGTCCCATTCCATTCTCCTGATCACAGCAAAGGCAGAACGGTGGGCTGCATTTTGAAAAGCAAAGGTTATAGGAAGGTTCCTCGAAGTATCCAGTTGAGGATAGAGGTGGAGAAATTCTGGATTCAGCGCTGAAGGACTGTGAACCCACATTTGAGACTGGTAAAGCTGCCTACATGCTTCCCTCATTCATAGGAGGATTGGGGAGAAAGCTTTGGTTTCTTGGAGAGGGTGAAATTTAAGGTTGGAACGAATAATGTGGTGTACCTCTGGTGCCTGACTTCCTAAACAAATAGTTTGTAGTACTCTTTGACAATTGTTGACCTGTTCAGTGGATGTCTGAAAACTGTTGTGTACAGAAATCCAGCATTCTCACCCGAGCTGGAGAGCAGCGCAAGCGGAGTCAGTCCATGAAGTCCTATCCTTCGAGTGAGCTGCGCAACATGTGCGATGAGCACATCACGACAGAGGAGCCACCAGAGAAGGAGGATTTGCTGCAACAGATGCTGGAGAGAAGGTGAGATTGTGCTAGCCGTGAAGGTTTGGAAGCAGGGTGTTTCTATACAGTGTCATTACTTCATGGGCTGGAAGAAGCAGTACTAGCAGCTGTGTTTTTAGAGGTGACTTGTCAGGACTCGTTAGGCTGTGCTGGAACCTGCTCCTGGGGCTGAGTCCTAGGATAATGGCTTGGTGCTGACTGACCTTTTAATTTAAATTTCCATCAAATACCTAACCAGAAATATTATCTGGGGAAATGCAAAGGCTGTAGAAATTGATGCCTTATCTTCTGCAAAAAGCCTGAGAGCTCTGCGAAGCTCACTCCTCCTGGGAGAGGAGCAGATGAATTTTTTTTTGTAGTACTTGATACTGCCTTTCTGGTAACTAGGCTGAGTCACTAGGCTTGCTTTGCAGTCGTTTCCAAGCAGAAGCCCAGAGTGGTTAATCAGTCTCTAACCTAGTGATTGTGACATGTATGTGTGGAGTTACAAGCTGACATCTCACCAGATACTTCAGCTTTTATTAGAAGCTGAGTAATTGGGCACTGAAAATCGCTTTAGTAGGAAGTGAACTTAAACTGTTAGTTAGGAGACTATTTCCATTGTGCTGCTGGTGTAATACTCTTTCCATGGTGGTGGCACCTGACCCTTCTCTAATTGTCTGGAGGAAAGACTTGCTTGTCTCTAGCAAGAATCCCTGAGGAGAAGGTTGCAAAGAGCAGAAATAGCTGTTGTTTTGGAGGATGGGGCGTGTGTTTCTCCTTATGTTCAAGCAACTTACAGCATGCATTTGTTTACAGATACACTCCTTATCCCAACCTGTATCCTGACCAGTCTCCCAGTGAAGAGTGGACTATGGAGGAACGTTTCAGACCTTTGACCTTCCATGGCTTGATCCTGCGCTCGCAGCTGGTTACCCTGCTTGTCAGGGGTGTTTGTTACTCTGAGAGCCAGTCAGTGAGTCTTCCTAACCCAGAACTGTAGCAAAGATATCTCTGTCCTCTGGGCTTAGCAAGTTGGGACAATATTTATGGGCAAGCAAGAGTATTTTATCTGTTTTTACATTTTACATCTAAGGAAAGAGAACAGCTACTGTATCTGGGGAGAAGAAAATCAGCTGATGCAAGTGTCTGTTGCATGAGAACTGGGGAATGGAGAGCAGATCTTTAAGTATATGCTGCTTAAATTTTATGTTCTTGTTGCCAATGGGCCAAGGTTTTACCAGGAGATTTTCAGCTATTGTTGAGATTAGTATAAGCATTTGTGTTTGGGGCCCAGTTTCAACAATCCTCTTTTGTTCCTTCCCACGTGTTCATAGAATCATGGAATCTTTGGAGTGGGAAGGGGCCTTTAAAGGTCATCTAGTCCAACTCTCCTGCAGTG
Organism: Oreortyx pictus; assembly: GCA_036925125.1. Lineage (NCBI taxonomy): Eukaryota > Metazoa > Chordata > Aves > Galliformes > Odontophoridae > Oreortyx > Oreortyx pictus. The sequence goes on along the minus strand of JAUPFR010000024.1, from coordinate 5,298,430 downwards.
AACAGTGATACCTACAGCTCGGTCAGGTGCTCAGAACCCTCTTCAGCCTGACTTGGAAGTCCCATCCTTGGAGACATTTAACTCATGCCAGTAATTCATTGTTATTGGAAAAAAAAAAACTTCCTTATATCCAATCCAAATCTCCCCTGTTCTAGTTGGAAACCATTTCCCCTTGTCCCATCACAGCAGGCCCTGCTAAAGAGCCTGTCCCCTTCTTAGATACTGACAGGCTGCTCTCAGCTCTCCCTGCAGCCTTCTTCCTCCAGTTGCACAGCCCCAGCTCTCAGCCTGTCCTCACAGGGAGCTGTTCCATCCCCTAGACCATTTTTGAGGCCCTCCTTTGGGCACACTCCAACAGGTCCACCTCTCTCCTGTTTGAGGAATCCACTTGTGGATGCAGTACTCCAGGTGAGGTCTCACCAGGGCAGAACTGAGGGGCAGGATCACCTCCCTCGACATGCTGAGTGTGCTTCTTTTGATGCTGCCCAGGATATAGTTGGTTTTCTGGACTGCAAGGACACATTGCTGACTCATGTCCAGCTTACCAGTACCCCCAAGTTCTTTTCATCCAGAATGTGTCAGAGTTTGAAGAGCGTATGCATTACTCTCTCAGTTGGTATGGGTTTGCTGAGGTGAGCAACTAGGAGGAATGCCTCTGGAGAAGGCATTTTTGGGCAGGTGGAGAGGGAAGGCAGTTTGAGCAAGCATAGGGCATTGGGAGGCATTGTTAGCTGTGCTGCTTGCAGACTGCATGGAAAGGTGACACCTTGATCCAGTGGCATTTGTTTTAATTGCAGAGTGCAAGTCAGCCTCGTCTGTCTCACGCAGAAATGTCAGAGGATTATCCCCGCTATCCAGATATCCATGACCTGGACCTCACATTGCTGAACCCTCGCATGATAGTGGTAAGAGATGCGCTGCAGTGTGACAGCATTTCCTTATAAACGTTTAGAGCTGTCTTAAGTCTTTAAAAAATGCCAAGAGCATGGTCAAGTCCAACCTTCAGAGCAGTGGCCAACGTCACGTGCTTCTTGTGCACTCATCCTGCCTTGTTTACGTGTCAGTTGTCACACCTGCTGTGAAGCAGTGTTCCGTACAGGTGCTCTTTACCCTCAGAGTGACATTTTAGCTTCCTGCTAGGTGAGGCTCCTGCCTGATGGACTGGTAAACTGCTGGTACCTGTTTGAAGCTCTCAGGGGTGTACTGGCAGCCCAGTGTCAGGTCTCTCACTGTCTTTGTGATTGCAGTGTAGGCCAAAGTGTTGTTTGTTTGTTTTTTTTTTACTATAGATTCTTTTTTTTCATGGACCTACATTTATCCTGCTTAGAGGCTTTCTGCAAGATTATGGGGTAAAACCAACTGTGACAAATGAGGTTTCCAAAAAGGAAATCTCTTTGTAGAGAAAAAGAGTACTTCTGTAGATGGAAATGCTGTCCAGAGGTCAGTAAGTTATGGGGGTTACAGCAATTGTTTATTAGTGACTTCTAGAACTCCTGAAAATGCCTTTTGTAAATAATATCCTGTTGTTTTTTTTTTTCTTAGGATGTCACCCCGTACATGAACCCTTCACCCTTTGCTGTTTCTCCAAACACTCATGTATCTCAAGTCTTTAACTTGTTTAGGACAATGGGACTCAGGCACTTACCAGTTGTGAATGCAGTTGGAGAGGTGAGTCCTTATCTGTTTTGTGTCTGCTAAGCAAGGAAGCAGATGTGTTTTTTTCTAATGCTTTTGCCTTTGAGAGAGTTAACGTGTCTTAATGTCAAACAGATACATTTTAATGGGGTCAGAACATGATGGTTGTAATGGTGTAATGGCAACAGGACCAAAGCAACGAGAAGGTGTTACAAAGAAAGAAGGATGCTCACCTGTCTCTGAGGATTGAGGCTTGCAGGAAAAACTCCCCAAAGGAGGGATCTCCAACAAGAGATCCTCCCTCAGTGGCAGTCAGCCCTTAAATGAGGTCTAAGAAGGATGCAGCCTGGCTCCACCTCTTTCAGTGACACAAGTGAATTGTCTTCACCTGTTCTCCCAGGGCTGACAGGATCTTTTCTCCAGGTGCTCAATGAGAGTGTTTCGGGCTGTGACTCAGCAGTTGCCATACAGTGGTCTTAAGGCTCTGGAGCACTGTTAATTCGTGGGACTTCATTTCAGTCTTTAGTTCCCAAGCCTGCTCCTTGCCTTCACCTCTCTCAGCATGTGGAAGCCTGCCATGCACCTTTTGAGAGTCCTTGAGTCACCAGTTTGACTTTCTCTTTAACAGCTTTATTCAAGACCAAGGGTAGAATTTCCTGTATGGTGGGACAGGAGGTTTTCTGTTGGATGGGAACTTGCATCCTGTTCTTAGGGGCAGCAAAAAAAATTGTGCTTGTTTCACCATAGTTGTCTCTTTGCCATCTACAGTGTGCAGGAGTAGTCAGTAGGTGTCAGTAACTTCCTATAAGCATAATGAGAAAGTGTTTCCCTTAAGCCTGAACAGGGAAGCAAAATCCTGATAATAATAGCCAATGTCCTAATGAGACAGCAGTGCTGTCTTTGCATTTAATTGTTCCTAATAGCTAACCTAAATAAGCTGTTTGAAAACATGTGCTGTAAACTCATTCCATGTTTAATACAAGATGCTCCTGCAGTACCAGAGAGCAGCCCAGCTCTGAACTCCCACTGTATGAAATTACTGAGCTGTTTCATTAGGTGAAATGTGTAGTTTGATCCCAGCAGACTGGGAGAGAGGGCCCCTTCTGTGACCTGCCAGCTAGTGACAGTCAGCATGCATTCACTTTGCTAGTTTTACTGTTTCATCTTCAGAGTTTGTAGGATATATTTCACATGAGCTGTCTGCAGTTCTGTCTTGTGGCAAACAAGAAATGTCTCTAATGAAGCCATCTGAGACAGCTTTGACATTTCCAGTGGCTTTCACTCTCTGAAGGATTTTGTTACATCTGTAGGCTCTCTGTCGTGGATGTATTATAACAGAAAAAATATTTCCCTTTATAGGTAGAGGTAACTATTGCTGTGTCCAGACGTGGTAGCAGGAGCTAAGCTATCTGATTGGGTGTAGTTAAAGCAGTGTGTCTCGCCTGTGTAGATACGTGCCTCAAGAAGGGGCTGCTGGTTTTGAACTTGAACCCTGGAACTCTGTGTTGTTAATAACTGCGTGGAGTAACTTGCTCTTTTGGGTTGGAAAGATGAACAGCTCTGCCATGCACGTCTGTGATGCTGACATGTCTTTCTTTCCTTTTTTCTTCCTCTTTAAGATTGTTGGAATAATCACTCGGCACAACCTGACCCACGAGTTCCTGCAGGCGAGGCTGAGACAACACTATCAGACCATTTGATGCCCCTGCCCCACTGCCAGCCTGGCTGCCTCCCTCTTCCAAGCCTGCACACACGCTCACATTCTGCTTGGACCCCACAAGGCCCAAGACTTTGCCTTTTGGCTTCTCACACACATATCGAGCCTGGGGAGCTGGAAAACATCTTGCTAGCCAGAGAACTAAAGGAGCTGCTTGAGCCCGGAGCTGCTGACTGGTCTCAGGCACTTGGTTTGATCACTCTTCATCCAGGTTTTTTTTCTTTTCCTGTGCCCTAACCTTTCATCAGATGTTCTCCTGACAGTACATGCTCTGCTGTTTCGTTTTGGTTGGTTTATTTTTGAAGCTTGGACGAAAGAACCATCTGGCACCACTGTACCCTGTGCTGAGAACTGCAGCATCTTTTCCCCGTCCTCCTGTGCATCTCCCTTCTCCACATCCTCCCTTGTTCCTGCAACTTTTGCCTTACTTGTGTGAGAGGGGAATAGCTGTCAAGGCTGAGAGGAGATAATGAAGTTATCAAATTGCTGCTTTGGAGGATGGCTTTTCTCAAAAGCAGCATAAAAAGCCAGCTCTCTGGAAATGCACATCTCTTTGTGGGTGCTCTCAATTGCTCATATTTTTCCACCTTTGCCTCCATTTTTTTCTCCCTAATTTTTCTGCTCTTTCCATGAGAGAGTGTTCCTTTCTGTAACATTTTTTTGACAAATGACTTTTGAGAGTCTTTTAGAAAATCAGGAGTTCAAAACAGTTTAATTCCATTTACTGCCTGGACTATATATATTTAATACACTTACAGCATCTCAGAGAAGGGAGATTTCTTTTTCCCTGTTAGCTGTTGCTCCCGTTATTTCCCTGCAAGAGATTCTCCTAAGGTACGTTGTGGCACTCAGCTTTGTCACCACCCTGGCACTCCTGCATTTATAGGTACTGTGTCCTTGTAGTGACCCAGCAGGGAGAGCCTGGGACACTTTTCCAGCTACAGAGCAGGGAACCCCACTTCCTCAGAGTACAGAGATGTTTGATTTCTGGGGGAAGTTATAACTGATGTCTCTGAGTTCGACTGAATGATCTCTGTTGTGAGAGGAGCTGGTGTGACTTGAGGCTGCCATGCAGGGGGGATCCTTGGTGCTGGTGACTGGCAGTTAGGACTGTACTGCAGGTTGGTAAGTTGGGCTGTCTGGCCAAATGTCTGTAAGGGTAAAAAAAGCACTTAAAAGCCAGTTGCAGCCAGTTCACTGCTTTAGCAGGTACCATCCTGGCCAGCACCTGTATTGTTCCAGCAGGCACCTGCCTTTGTGAGTTTTGCATACAGATAACCCTGGGTGGGAAGCCAACATTGTGCCTCCAGGGGCTGCAGGGTTGATTGGCTTGATAAAGCACAGAGCATTCTCTCAGCCTGGGCTAAGTGACACGGGGAATGCACCCCAGGAGAGCTTCTGCACAGTCTCTGAGCACTCCTTTTAACCTGTTGTCTGCCGTGAGGAGCTAGTCAGATGAGAGGTGCAGCAGAAGGAAATTGGCCATTATTTTATGTTCTGAAATCAGGAACTCACGAACATTGAGGCTTTGCCCTTTCCTTACATGTCTAAACACTACATCTGTTAGAGCAGCCTCTGACTTTGTGGTAGCTAGTTGTTGCAGGGCAGTGCTCTGCAAGCTGCTGCAGTTAGGGCCAGGAGGTTTTGTGTTCAGGGCACTATAGTAGCTGTAGTCTTCACACAGGGCTCTTCAAGTCACAGGAGCTCCTTAGATGATCATGTAGTCTTTGCAGCCCAGGTAACTGAGGGACAGATGCATCCTCTGGCTGTGCTTGCAAGAAAGGTGGCCAAGTCAAGGGATGCACTTGATTTTTGTCCTGCAGATGAGAGATGGGCCCTGAAACAGAATGTTAAGGTAGAATTAGCTCTTGTCATACAGAGGATAGCACAGCTGTTCTGGAAAGCTTCTTAGCAAAGCTGTTCATAAGCACTTCGATTTTTATGTTATTATTATTATATTTTTTTAATTCCCAGGACCACTTGTTAACCATGGCCACTTTTCCAGGGTTGACTAAAGGTACCTACGCTTAAAAGCAGAAAACGGTTAGTTCTTTTTCTTAACTGTGGAGCTTGTAGCAGCAGCTCTTGTGTCCTCCACTGAAAGCAGTTCTGCTGGCTTCTCAATACCTTGGCTCCATTTCAGGTTAGGCACACAAGCTCTTCAACTTCCTAGGTTGAAGAAAAGTCTTTTCCTACAGCCAGGACCCATCATGTGCCTTCAATCTCAACTCCTTAGCTGGGACAGATGTAGCATTGTTCTTAGAGCATATAAGCTGATACTGCTTCTGCTGTTGACTTGCAAGTTGTTTCCCTGTGCGAAGAGTGAGGTTGTTTTCTGAGGATAAACTGCAGTTGGTTTTTAAAACGTCAGTGTTCCCTGAAAGCTGCTCTTGCATTAAGCTACCCTGAGAAACGTCCAGCACACCTTTGCACTCCCTGAAGCTGAGTTGCTTAAAATATGCTTCTGCTAACCAACCTTTCATTGGAAGGGTGTGTGCTCAGGCTGTTACAGATCACAGGAATCCTGCATTAGCAATCGCGTACTGTCAGAGAGAACCTCTGAGTTGTGCCCTATATCTCTTGTTGGCAAATCCTTTTCTTGCTCATGTTGAGTGATTGTGTGGAAGGTTTCTTCACGTGAATCTGCGGTCCTTAAATTGCCTTGAGTCAGTTCCCTCCTGTTTTATTGCTCTACATGACAGATGCTGCTGCAGGTTGTCCTCCCCTTAAGGCCTGGTGTTAGGTGATTTAGGCAAGACAGGACAAAATATCTTGCCAAAGTTTGAGCACCAGCTCTGCATCCCCACGAGAAAGCCTTCAGTCAGCTGCCAGCACTGCCTGCCCTGCATACACATTGCTGGAAAACGCACCCGGTTCACTCAGTCAGCAAAGAGATTTTAACTGGTGATGGCAGGTCACCCTGCCAGCTGCTTTGAAGGGAAATCTGAGCGTGCAATGTGGCTTGCAGGAGGGACATGGCAAGTTCTGTGACGTTTGGAGATGCAGCACTTTCCCCCTGCCTGAATGAACCACTCTTGTCCTCACACTTCGCTGCTCACTGCGCTCCTTTCTAACAATGCCCTCTCTGCTTTCCTTCTGGCCACTCAGTGGTTTACCAAGGAATTTGCTTTTAGCATAGGTGCCTATAACCTGTTACTTAAAGCAACACTAAAGGGATAGGAACCAAGAACTGGATTAGTATTTATGGCAGAAGTTAGGGGTAATGTGGGGCACCCGCCTCATGGTTTCCTGTGCAGTGTTAATTAACTGTGAGCCATTCCAGTGGTAGCAACTTACCCTTCCATTTGTTTCTTTTGCACTGTTTTTGTTATGAAATGATGTAAGCTAATTCCACAGTGTACATAAATTGTGTTATGTTTTGGTTTTTGTTTTATTTTTAAGTTTGTATGAACTCATTTTCATTTGAACTGTGGCACTTAGGATGTATTCGTGTATCCATGTCATGAAACCATGACGCCGTAACCTGTCTGGGAGTAAAATGTTTGTGTGTCTCCTTCAGCACTTCAAGGCCTTTTGATGTTTCTAGTGTTGTCTTATTTTTGCCCTTTGTTGTAATAAAACTGATGGAATGTGGGAATCCCCACGGATGTGACTGGAGCTAGCTGAGTAGTTGCTGTGTCTGAGCTGTCTGGATCCAGCAGTTTATGCAGAAGATGTCCCGAGGTTGGACAGAAATAGGGATTTTTATACACCTTTTGGCTCCGTGTTCTTTCACTAAATGTGTTCAGAAGGAAGAAATGAGCTGAACTGTGCATGCTATGCAAGAAGCGACTGCTGCTTTTCTTACCTGGGACCTCTCACTTTCTGCTCTCCTCCACGTGACCAACATTTGGAGTGCAGTGTTGCACCTCTTGTTTTGCAGATGATTTCTCCAAATGGGAAAAATCTTAATTTCGTGGTTAGCTCCTGCTCAGTTTGTGAGCACATAGCTGAGAACTTGTGACAAATTTTGACCTTCCGTCACTTGTGTGAGCTAAAAATGTGAGTACAATCCTCAAGCACTGTAGGTGTACTTGACCTGAAAGCTCGTTGCCTTTCCATGCTCGGTTTTCTTCCTCGGGTAGCTGTGGTGTGCAGGATGCACATAGCAGCTCTCACACTAAGTCAGCCACAACAGGGAGAGCCTGGAATGGGAGGAGATAGCAGAAGATCATGCTGCTGGGCTCTACACAAGAGATGTAGTCCTCTTAAATAAGATTCCTTCCTAGGAGGGCATCAGAGTTGAGAATCAACAAAAGAAGTAAGGGAGGAAACTGCCTCTGCTCTTGGTCATAAATGCAGTAACGCAGAAAGAAGTGAGAGATGTTAATTGTCTCCTTAAAACCAATGCACGTCGACTACTGCCATAGTGTCACAGTAAATAAAGGAGGTAACAGGCTGCCGCTCTTTGTCTACTTTCTCCCGCAAACCTCGCACACAAGGAAGAGATTCCTGGCTGTGTTTTCAGGAACAGCTTGTCAGCTTGGTGTAGTGTCAGCTTGCTGACACAAGCAGTGACACTTCCTGCTTGAAGAACAGTAGTTGTCTTGTGTTTATCAGGGGTGATAGGGGTGGTTATGAGATAAGCCATGCAGTAAGTTCACACTTAAGGCGACCAGCTTCATGTTGAGATTAAAATCCCCTTTTACTGAGGTTTATAGCCTCATAAATTCAGCCACGTGTTACAGCCCCTGTAAACTGTCCCTATAACAGAACTCAGTGTTGTTCGGTGAGATTTTATGTTTCATTTCTTCTTTCTTTCCTGGCAGCAATCGAGCCACCATCTTCAGCAGCTGTGTATACATGTACAGGTGTGTGTGTCATGCAGTGCGCACACAGGGAGGAACGGGACTGCTGCCCCAAGCTTTCATTGTGTTTGGTGAGAGGGTGAAGGTGCTCTTCTTGTCCAAGGTGCTGAAGTGTGTTTCAGCAATGCAGTGGGACAAACTCAGCCTCTGTAACAGCCATGTCAGCGTGCAAATAAGTTCCTTCACAGCTGGATTGAGATGGCAGCGAGCTGCTCCCCTTCACCATCTCAGAAATGAATGGGTATGAGATTTAGAAGTTGCTGTGTGATCAAGGTGTCCCTTTCTCCAGGCTGTTTTAGAGCTACGGAAAGTGTGAATTGAGGAGCAGCAGCCTGGAGCCCATCTGTGTAGATGAATGCAGAAAACAGCACTGTTCTGAAGATCTCACAGCTGTAGCAGAGAAGACAAGACAGCACTGAGAGCCTTGCTGACTCACCCAGCATCTCCTTGTACCTGGGGCTATCTCTGTGGGATGCCCAACTTTACAGATTGATTTGATCTTTTGCTTCTTCCCAATTCCCAGCATAGAAGGCCTTTCTCAATGCTTCTTCTTTTTTTTTTTTTTTTTTTTTTTTTTTTTTAATGAAAGAAATTCCCTCTCCTCACAACTCTGCTTCTTCTTCTGTGCTTCTCTGGGAGATCAACTGGGAGATAGGAAGGGGAGGTCTGACAGATGCTTTCTTTTGCACATAAAAGGCCCCAAACTCTGCTTACAACTGCTTACAAGCTGCTGCTTCTTTCTTTGAAAGTGTGTCACTCTGTGACGGAATCTGCTGTGAGGAGAACCAAGATTATGTGTGTTACAGCCTCTTCTTCATAGCAAGGGAGCCATACTGCTGGGGGGAGCGGGTGTACCCATGACTTCAGATTAGGAACAGCACTTGTACCACTCCCTTTCATCTTGTCCACATAGGATGACGGGAGGAGAGGACTCAGATGCTTATTAAAGACAGCAGCAGTTACTGATGGGCAGCAATGAGGTGTGAGAGCCCTTTTCTGTGGCATTAAAGTTTCTTCCTGCCTCACTGTTTCACTCGTGTTTTCTCTTCTCTCTCCTTACTCTGAGGCTGTGATCTTGAGACCCCATCTCTTCCTGCCTGTGCTGATGGCTGGAATAAGCCTTGAATAATGAAGTCCACTGCGTTCTTTCACTCCCTCTGTTAAAGGGTTGGGTAATGGAGCCACAAGAAGATTCCCTTTTGATGTTACTTGTCCACTAGCTATCACTGGGGTGGCAATGGTACAACTCTAGCAGCAAATGCCAGTACTGGGACGCCTGCTGCAAGGCACACTCAGCTCATTTTGAGGCTTCACGTTTGAAAGGTGTGAGAGTAAGGACCCCCAGACCAAGTGGACTGCTTTTCTAAATGAGGCTGTACAGCGTGTGTGAAGCATACCCGTGTAATCACTGCATTGCCAAGTTCAAAGGAAAGAAAGCTGCTGAATTATGTACTGCCTAGAGTTACTTCCAGAAGCTGTTACAAAGTGAGGCATTGCAGGAGGTGGCAAATGTCACTAGAGCCTGGTGGAGAGTGCTGCCCTGGTCCTCCTCTGATCTCACTGGGATGTTTCTTCCTTTGCATGGTGGCCCTTGGGTATGTCTTCTTTCTGTTGTTAATGTTTATAAAGCACTCAGAAGCCCAACAGGATGGAGAGGGCAGCATTTCAGAGCTGTCCTGTGCTCGGTGCTGAATAGTTGCTTGTAATGTAATCTCTGTTTATCTGGATTTGCCATCAGCTCTTGCTTAGCAGGAATTGCTTTGTCCCAGAGGCATCCTGTTTCTGGGTTGTTTACCATTACAGGCCACGCTGATTCCGTCTCTGCTCTGACTCACGGCACAGCTGCTAAAGCAAAACTGAAGTGCTCGTTTGGGTGTGTGGCCACTGGCCTATTTCCTACACATTAGTTATCAGTACAGATTGCAAACCTTGTTTCCCTTAGGGGCAGTTCCTCTAGAAGGTGATGTGTCTGTCTCTGATAGGTGTGAGGACAGTATGAATACATTAATCTTCAGTTCACACTCTCACTGCAGCGTGGTGCTGTTTATTTCTTCTCTGGTGCAGTTTCTCCTTTTGTCTTCAAAAAGTTCTGCCAGGATTCATTTCCAGAATGTATAGGCAATGAAGGCAGATCCACTACAGATCTGAAGGAGGCCTCCTCACGTTTAGATGTAGACTGACTATTGCTGAAAGAGAGCACGTCCTAGTTAGAGGGCGTGCCTGCATCCTTTCATGGCTGGCGCATGCAGCCATGCAAATTCACTGCAATGAAAACAGTAGGAGAAATAAAGCATCATCAGGTGTCTGCTTCTGCCTGCAGTAAAGGCAGAGACTGCAGTGTGAATTTAGCACCTTGTGTTACATGCAGGACAGGACCCTCCTTTGTACATGTGGGCTGTGAGCCCAAGCACGGGTTGGGCTGGGGAGAGGAGTTCAGCTTCCAGGTGTCCTTGCTTTCTCCATGCAGAGCAGGTTGCTTTTGTCTCGTGCTCATTTGGGACTGTCTGTTCCTGCATCTGTGCTGTGGTAGCTCTGCTCATCCTTGGTGAGATGCTCTTTGCACACAGAGCTGCTCGGTGCTGAGTTTCTCTCATTCAGCCTTTCCAAGTGCACTCAGTCCTATACTGACCTGTCTGTGCGACTTCCCCGGGGGAGGTTTAGTGTGTTTATGGGAGTAGCACTAAAAATCTAGCCACAGAGATGCGTTTTTCCTAGATTGCCTGCTTTCAATTAGGTTCTGCCAGGCCGCAGGGTGTATTAACATGCTGTCTGCAAGCCAATGCAGACCTGTTCCACCGGGAACTGGCTTGCTCTTAATGCTGGACCCACCTGGCTTTGGGTCAGGCAGTGCCAACTCTTCTTGCCATTTTTAGCACGTTCCACTGAACTCTTTAGTGTTTTATGCCCTGAGGAGCTGACGGGGAGGGATAATTTGCAGAGTCTTGATGCATCAATGCAAGTTTTGCTTGACTGGGTAACATTCAGCTCCAGCAAGGGCTGTTAGTGTTAAGAGTATGAGGATTGGTTTTACCTCCTTTTATAGCAGCATGTGGGAAGCCAGGCGTGCAGGCGTGTTCTTAGCACTCCAAGTTCACTACAGCTGTGTTTTCTAAGAGCTGTTGCCAACAACGGGCATGGCACTGGCACTTTGCCTGTCCTAAGTATCAGACAAACCTCCCTGATGGGTGTGTGTGCACTTTCACCAGCTGAGTCCATCCTGGTGCTGTGTTCTTATGCTCTGAATGAGCTTTCCTGGGTGCTTCAGTAGTGGATGCTGGAAACAAGACCCTAACTAGACCCTCATCATAACCCAGTTTCCAGTGGTGCATGGACTCACAGGACAGTTGTGTGGAGTGTGAGTTCAATGCTGTTGAACCCAAGGGGATCCTTGGCATGCTGAATGGTTGTGGCAATATAAATCTACTGGTGGGGGGGGGGGGGGGGATGGGGGAGTAGTGCCTGACAAACATGGCTTGGGACAAATTCAGATCACAGGTGTGAAATCCAGCTAAAAACGTTTAAATGAGTAGTAGTCCTGTTAGTCATGTTTAGAACTGTGTGATTCCCAGACAGTAATAAATGTTATGCAGAAGCTGCTCATGACTGAGGTGATCCTGCCTGCCCTCAGCACTGTGACAGGATTTGTGCTCCCTGAGAAGCATCAAGAAGCACTGGGCATCAGCAGCTCAACCACATGGACAGTGAGACAAGACACAGTCGATGACGTATCTTTCTGTTGATGCTTATAGCCTTTATTTGGTCGGTGCTAGAAAGCATATACAATGAAATCCCTTTCCTCACTCTCATTAGTATGTAACTTGCGGAGTTTTGCCATCTTTTTAGTTTCTTATCTTGTAAATTTGGCTGACACGAGGGATTTGTGGCAGTGGAGTGGCAGTTGCGTTGACTGAGTGATCTGTATCAGCAAAAGTAATTCCTTGTTACTGAAACTACACCTACTGTTGTGGGTCTTCCAGTGTTGAGCAAGCCTTTTTTATTTTCCTGCTAATCTGTTGTAGAGATATCTGCATAGAGATGAAAACTCTAGGGAAAAACTCATTTTCTCAGCTTCGTACTTTCTTGGTCTTGTATGAGATCCAGACTTGTGGGTACCGGGGTACCAATGAAACATAAGCTTTTGACTTTAGGAAAATACAAGAAATTTTAATGCAGCAGACAGGAAGAGAGGTCCAGCAGAGATATCTGAAGTGTTAGTTTTATTTAATGATGGTTTCACGGTGCTAGAGTAAGAAATGTTATTAAAAAAAAAAAAAGAGAGAGAGAGAGAGAGAGAGAGAGATCAAATAAATAAATAAATAAATAAATAAAAATAGGAATAACTTTCTGTTGACGAGTTTAGGAAGCGTCCAGCTTTCATCTTGGGAGGAACGGGTTCTGTGAAGCATTCTTCAGAGCACGGGTCGGGATGTCATCCTAATTCTTCCTGGAACCTGCAAACCAAGCATGCAGTAAGTGTTAGTGGAATCTGTTTCTGTCTCAGTATACGCCACCAATGTCAGCAATGCTTTCATCTGTCTAATCAATAGTTGTGAAGTTTATTTTGTATAACCAATATTAGCTTAAAGATTAGACTAAAATGAGCTCCTTTCTCAAAGTGTTCAACTGTTTCCTGTTATTAAAGACTTAAATGGAATCTTGCTCCTCCTTTGTTGCAAAAACATAAATTCAGTCCATTCTGTTCACCAGATGGCCTAAGTTGGACTCACCATTGCATCCCATTCCACTCAGGGAGCCAATTCTATCAATTCTCCTGCCAAAGCAGCCAGAATCTCTCATCATCCTGGGCATCTGCACCCCCCTCAGTCTCTTGAGGAAGGGGTTCCTGTAGGACAGAGGAGTGTTGGGTGCTAGCTTGGGTTCAGCTTTCTGCTCATCGCTGTCATCTATGAGTTCTGGTGGGATCTCCTCCTGGGTTTTGGGCTCTTGCAGGTCAGGATTGGACTCTAAGGCTTCAATCAGTGCAAACTTGTCCTCCAGTCTCTCCAGAAGAGCCTGCAAGAGAAGGATTAATTTCATAAGACTCCTAGTTTTGTGATCATTTGTTAGCTCTTCCACTCAAATAACTCTGAATTTGTCTATGGCACCATAGCCACCTTTAAGGAGTCTCTCAGGAAGGATTCCAGAGCTGTGGGTGGTTCCTGAGCTCTGTTCTCAGTTCTATATCTCCATTTACAGTAATTCCACCTATAGGTAGCTGTAGCTGAGAGGTAATTGAAGCTGCTTGCTACAGAACTGTGTCTCCCTGGCAAGGATAGAAGAGCTTTTGGCAGAGGAACAAAGCAAGGTTTGTGTTGCACTGGGGGATAGCACTCAATCGAGCAATGGTACACAGTTTCAAAGTACTTCTGAATCCATAGTGACTCCCAAGCTCTCAGCAATGCTGCTGGTCCTCTGTTGGCTCTTTCTTCTTATTTTGACTAAAATCTGCTCACTTGTAACCCCTCCTTATTGCAGTGGTCATCACTGTGCAAAGCTCCCAGTGTTTTCCCCTAATCTCTACTTTAGTGGTCACAGGATTGCTGTTCCTCAGAGCAATATGCATCTCCGTTAAAATACCTGTCTGAAAAAGGTCGTCTGTTATCTAATCTGAGTATTAATTTTTAAAGCTTTGAATAACATGAAGCCTGCTGAAGAACAGCTCAACCAGTTAAAATAATCTAAGTGTCAATCTCTAGAAGTAGGGTGGAGAGAAGCGAACTTATGACTTGCTTGAGGGTGACTGCATTTGGAAGCCACTCTTCCCAGCTAACTGCTGGAGGCAGAGGAGCCTGGGGGCATGAAGTTAGCCTTAGCTGACACTGTCCTAATCATTGCAGGGAGTTAGTTCTCAGCATATGGTGCTGCAATAAGCTGGCTTCTTGGGCCAGTCCAGAGAAATATTCCAGTTGTCAGGTTTGGTTTTAAAGACAGAATCTTAAGTATGTATAATTCCCCAAGCTATTGTAATAGTAGATGTTCTCTAAGTCTCACTCACTGAAGTAAGCATGTGGTCATTTCACAGCTCCAGACTTTGCTGGATGTGTCACAGTTACATGGTCATACTGCTTCTCTCCGTTTGCACAAGTAGTACACCTTCTACAAGTTTGATTTTGGGTGCTCTGCTTTACTCCTCGCCTCCCATCCACATGCAGATCTATCCTCTTAAATCCACAAATCTAGAGCAGGAGGGTTGTCCTGGCTCACTGTACCTGCCCCTGAATGGGATAAACCCACCTAAAAGTTTACAGTTTATTTTTACAGGGATGCCATGATGCACTGCTTTGTTCTCTCTGTGGGATATTGCTCTAATTCATTAAGGAACCCAATGAGAGGCAGCTGCTTAAGAGTACAAGGGTGAAAACCCAAAGCAGACATCTCACGACATCAGAATTCCAGAGTTTGGGTGATCCCAGCCCTACAAAGCTCCTCTGAAGCCCTGTGAAGAACCAAGGCTTTGACCTCTACGTGCAGTCACTAACACAGCTATCTGACTATACAAAAGAAAGGCAAAAACACCATTGCACGCACTTCTAAGCCCCCCGAAATTTTAACCCGGCAAAAGCAAAGAGTCCTCTCACCTCCATGCTGGCCAGTTCTTTGGCAGGGCTGAGGTTGTAGATGGGGTTGGCTCTGCTGGTCTGCAGCTGGATGAGTAGCAGCAAGAGGAAACCACAGGAAAATGAGCCTCTAGTGTCCATGGCGCTGGGTTCGTTGGGAATATGGGAAGTTCAAGCTGCTTCTTCTGAGATGGCTCTTCAGGTCTCTCTCTTCTTTCTCCTATCCTCTCTCTTTCGAAGCTTGTCTTTTATAGGGTTTGGTGTGATCTCTGCTTCCTAGGTTATCGGGGGATTTATCTGGGGCGCATTCCAGTCCCACTGCAGGCATGCAGCTCTGTCAAGGGAAGATTCCCTTTATTAGCTGTCATTAGGCAGCAGCTGCTGTTGCTGAGGAATGTATGTCACAAGTCAGTGATTTCATGTCACTCCCCCTCCTCTTGATACCAGGCGCTGTGATTACATAGTCCAGTTGGAAATTCTTTGCAATTTTCTTTCAAGAGACCCCTATGGTCAGATTTACGGAGGTGGGAAACAACAGCTCTAAACTCCGCTCCGTTAGAAGATTTCCATAGAGAGATTACTTTTTATACGGAAATCAAGAAGCTTTTAAGATGAGTATTTGCTGGAGAGCAAAGCCTGAAGACAAATCTACTTTTAGGACACCTAATGTACCACGCGCATTCTCCTTCTATATATGGAATACATGTAGCCACCGCATACCACGGAGTGTGCTGAAAATCTCAGGTTTGGGCCACTTCTCTTCCCCCCATCGTTGTACAAGTGAGATCACCATTAAGACTTTGTATTTGTGTGTTGCCAGCAACAGAAGCACCCGATCTGCACCTCCTTTGCAGCCGCTGCAGGGACACCGAGTGCCTCCAGCCCCGGGCAGCTGAGTTTGGCACCGCAGAAAAACTCTTTTATTATGCTATTAACAGCCAGACAATTAAACTAATGAGATTTCTTTAAACGTCCATGGTAAGGTTTGACCCTGCCTTAATAAAAAGAGGAGATGGTCAGATTCTGGAGTAATTTTCATGCACTGGTTTCTTTGAGGGCTGAAGCTTTCGAGCTCAGCTGAAAACTGCCTTCTATTTAAATGAGAATTTACAAAAACGTGGATGTGCTGCTGGGTGCCCTTCCAGCATTGTCTTTATGTGTGTGGCACAACTAATAAGAGCTGCTTTTTCCCCCATTCCAAACCCTGAAGCATATTGTTCGTGCTGTATTTTCCTAACGTCCCTTACACTCGAAACTGAAGCGAGAAGGGATATGTGACAAAGCTGCATAGGTCAGGTCAGTAATAACTCGTTGGCTTTTCATACATATACAGCTCTTGAAACAATCTCCAGGGTACAGTTTCTAAATAATGATAGGACAATAAAACATCTTTTTTGTGCCTTCACTTCGTGTTTGTGTACAAACATGCGAACACATGATCCGCCTACCAGAGTGATACAAGAAAGGACATTCTCAAGGTTGTGAAGTCGAGCCCAGATATTGCTTTTTTCCCAGCACAGCTTGCAGTCAGCCCAGCTCTCCATATGGTATTATAAAGCACTCTGTCTTTCTCCTTACTGCTTTTTTTTTTTTTCAGTACATGGAAGCAGTACTCATTTTTGTACCGACACAGCTTTTCTGGTGACGCTCCAGGCTGCGGTTTCTCTATAGTTTTCTAATTCATTACAAGTGTTTTCTTACTGATCTTCATTTTGTAAGCTGAGAATGGATCAGTATTATAAATGGTACTCATTAATACCGAGTGTCCAATTTAAAGTAATCAAGCTCTGTTGCTACCCTGTTTTTTGTTTCTTTCCTCCTGCTCCCACCCGTCAACTGTTCTCTAGCGCTGTCTCTGTGCTAAAAAAAACCCTCTGTTGCTCCATGTCAGTTTTGCCTGAGAGCTCAGCACATCTGTAAAGCAAGCTCCAGGTCACAAACCCGGCTCCGAGAAAGAAGGAACATGGTATCAGTCACACTCAGGAAATATTTAGCTTGAAGTGGCCTATCCATGTAAAACAATCTCATGTTCCAGGGCTGCTTTCAGTAACCTGCACCAAGAGATACTCCTTTCTTTTGTTAAACAGTTTGCTTTGATTCTTCCACATTCCCAAACAGATAAATGAGATCTAGGGCCCTGGCTGCAGCCTCAGTAGTACTTTTCCAAATGGGAGTGCCTGGGCACTCTTTCAGGTAGCGTGTATGAAAGCACACAGGTGAGATGAACGGGCTGGCCATCACAGTAGCTATCATGTTTACAAACTCTGTCCTCTGTTACCCATCTGACAGCTGTGCAAAAAGAAAATGGAGTGTAAAATGACAGAACTCAGCTATTAAGTTCACTTATCTGCCCGGGGTATCTCAACATCACCACCCTTGCAAGGCTAATGTGAACTTTTGGCTCTGCAGTCCAGCAGTGGAGGGACAAGACTAAGGTATTAGCCATGCTTTACTAACCATTTGCTTTGCTAAATACCCTGCTGGGATTCTAAACAGAGCACTAGGTTCTAATAAATGTGTACTGTGACCAGATTTAGGTATGGGAAATAGGCACATTGCCCCAGTCTCCCAGGGCATGGGACTGCTGCATTAGAAAGCAGCACAGCTGCTGAGGGCAGAGGGAGAGCACTCAGGATGCTGACAGTATCCCGTGTCTGCATCCCTGAGAGGAGCAGGGATGGTTCGGATGGACAGAGCTCAGCTGGGAGTAGCACTGCCACTTTCCCTGCAGAACGGTGAGATGTGCTTTCCTTCAGCCCTGTGAGGCTGCCCTTAGGGCTGATGTCACATGGATGCCTTCCACTGGTGTACCTGTTCTGGGTGCACATCTTTCCATGGTTGTCCATTTTATTGACGCATTGCAACTGAAGACTGCTAGAATGTGAGCAGTCTGTAAAGAGCCCTTGTAGTCCTATTCTGAGGAAGAGGTGGGATCTGGATTCCTTCCACCTCCTAGTGACTAAAGCCTTCAACAGGACTCTGCCATGCACCAAACCAAGCTCTCTTTCCTTGCAATTCCACTAGATTAAGTCATAGAATAATAGATTCAGTTGTGTTGGAATGAAGGCCATCTGGTTCAACCCCCTGCAATGAGCAGGGACACCCACAGTGCTCAGAGCCTCCTCCAGCCTGACCTGGGGTGTCTGCAGGGATGGGGCACCTCCACCTCTCTGAGCAGCCTGTGCCAGTGCCTCGGCACCTTTTTTCCTTGTATCCAACCTAACTCTCCTGTCTTTTAGTTGGAAACCATTTCCCCTGTGCCATCACCACTCGCAGGGGGATGTTCTATCCCTGGGATCATGTTTGTGTCCCTCCTCTGGATGTGCTCCGACAGGTCCACATCCCTCCTGCACCGAGGACCCCACACAGTGCTCCAGGTGAGGTCTCACCAGCACGGCGTGGGCTCGAGACCTTCAGTTTGGGATCCAAAAGGAAAAGGTAATGATGTGCAACGTGTCCCTGCAGCGGCTGCTTTCCTCTCTGCAGGCTGCTGGCGTCTGTCCCCGGTCCTGAAGGCCTGGCTGCCCTTCGGCTGCTGCCAAATGTATTTTTAAAGCCATGCAGCTCTTCTGTCCTCAGTGGCACCCCGTGGCAGCCCGCCGTGCCAAACTTGGCATAGCCCATGGGACGGGACATGTGTAGGACACTGCTTGGAATTAACCCCGAGCCCTTTGCCCACCTACTGGGAGGATTCACAGCTAGCAGCAGTGAAATGCTTGGGGGAGGCATCCCAGCTTGCTGCCAGCAGCCTGGAATTGGCCCTGGTGCCCATCAGTGCCTCTCCAGCAAAGCAAGAAGGGTCACCGGGCTGGGTCCTGGCATGGAATGGTGTCACATAGCCCTCCAGACCTGGCAGGATGCTCTGCTCAGTGCCAAGGACCTCGCTTGGGGCAGAGGGAGTGGAGGACACTGGGGTGTGTGTGGGGGAGCTTTCTATGTGCGCTATGCCATGATCAAAGAAAGCACTCACAAAAGGCAGTGGAGGCTTCATACAAAAGGTTTATTGCTGTATAATCCCAAACCCCAGAAGCTCCAGGGGGAGCCTGGCTGTCTGGCGGTGGGATACAAGCAGTGCTTGAGGGCCAGTCCCGGCTTCAGCTTCTCCTTCTCCTCCAGAAGCCTGAAAAAAAGAAGGGGCAAAGAGCTGGAGGGGGAGGGTTTCTGCTCCGAGGCTGGCAGCCAGCTGCACCTATCCCCTCCACTTTGGCCACAGGGAGTTCCTGGGCCTGACCCAGGACCTACGGGCTTTGTAGTGGTTGCATCCCAGCCCCGTCTGCACCCCGATCCTCTCCATCCTCGTCCCAAAGCAGCCAGAGAAGTGTCTCCGTCCATAGGAGGAGAGGAGGCTCCTCCACTGGCTCTGCCCCTCTGCTGGTTGGGGACGGCTGGGGTCTGGCAGCAGGGCACCCACCGGGCTGCTTTCTAACCCCGGGAGATCCCACTCGGAGCCTCCAGCTTCAGCCTTAGCCCCCAGCTCATCTTCCAGGGCTGGTGCCCCTTCCTCCTCCTGGAGCTGCTCCAAAGCCTCCAGGAGCTCCTGGAGGGGGAAGCAGAGGTGAGAAGTGATGGCTGCAGCAGCGGATGGGCAGCCCTGCTCTTGTCCCCGTGTCCCCAGGAGTTCCAGCCCCAGTACCTGCAGGGACTGCAGCTCTGCATCGTTTTCACCACCAGCCCACGGCAGAAAGAGCAGCAGTAGCGAGGCCCTGCAGCAAAGAGCCAGCAGCTGCATCCTCTCCCCAGCTCTCTCTGTGTTTCCACTTTGCCCACAGAAGCGTCTCCTTATATTCCTGCTCTCTGCCCAGGGGGAGCTCAGCTGCCTCCTTCCAGATCCCCACAGGAGCCAGAGCTCTGTCTCCCAGCTTTGAACTGGTTACAACTGGCCCCACAGGTGACCCTCTGGGAGAGGGGTGTTCCCTGAGTGCAACACCTCCTTCAGAGGGAGATCTGCCCCGGGTCACATCCTCCCCTCCTGTTAGCACTCATTTTCTCAATGATTTCCTCCCCTACTCTGCTCTCCATTGCTGTTGGTGACGCAGCAGAAGGACCTTGTGCTTTCTGCCCAATTGCTCAGCCTCACATCTACAGGCTCACAGCAGCTGCTAGCTGCACTGAGCAGGGGTTGATTTCCCCTCCAAGGGATGCATCATTTTTCCTCCGTGGGAGGGAGAAAAAGGAGCTGGGTTTTTCCCCTCTGCCTGCAGCATCTGTGCACATCTTGTTCTCTGCATACACATTTTTGTTCTTTGTGAATCGAGTGAGGTTTGGTTTTAGGAGATGTTACAAGTTCCCGTGATGATGCACCTCGCCTTCTTGGGGGTTGGAATGGGATGATCCCAACCTAAGGCACTCCACGATTCCTCTGGCATTCACTGCACCCTTCTATATCTAGGGACAAATCAAGATGACCATGGTAAATCCTTACAGAATCCAGTGAGCAGAGCAGCAGACAAGGTCCTTTCATTCACTGCCTGGGCAACTTTCCAGCAGCTACAGCCAGTCTCTGCTTCCTGCACTCCTTGTCTGCTTGCACCTTCACGATTTTCTTTTATTTCAGTAGACAGGCAGTGATTTCTGCTTGGGCCTTTGTCTCAGGGTCTGCCCTCCGTCTCAGCAAAGCCAAGGAATGTTCATAAAATGTGGAGGTGTGGTACTTAGGGACGTGGCTTAGTGTTGGTGGTAGGTGGACGGTTGGACTGGATCTTAGAGGTCTTTTCCAGCCTTAATGGTCTCTGATCCTATAATGCCTTGACAATGTAGCACTGGCACAGCCTGCACACAGAGGTGGTGGAGTCTCCTTCTCTGGAGACGTTCAGGACCCGCCTGGACACCTACCTGTGCAACCCGGGCTGGGAGTTGCTTTGGCAGGGGGGTGGACTCAATGATCTTTGGAGGTCCCTTCCAACCCCTACAGTTCTGTGACTCCTCTGAGTTCAGGGAATTTAAAATTTTTAAATTAAAAATAATATAATAAATTTATAATAAATTTAATAATAAATTAAATTTTAAATTTTAAAGTTTTTGTGGACTTTTACTGCCACACACTGTACAACCAAGCAGCAACACACACTATACTTTTACATTCCCTGCCCTTTTTTTGTCTCTCTGTCCCACAAACCTGCCTACAGCTGGCATCATTTAACTTTGGCTGGAAGCAAACTAGCAATATCAGATGGTTCAGGCCCACGATCTCTGCATCCAGTGGTTGGCAAGCTGTTTTGTTTAAAGCATCTCAACAAAAGGAGCCTCCTTTCCTGAGAGGAGATTCACATGGGAAAGGTTTCATGGTGTGTAGGTGTTATTTTACTGTGGGCTTTTCTTCTCAGCTCCTCCTGTAACCCTGGTTGGTGAATTCCTGTGCTGCTTCTTAGTGGGGATGGAAATGACACAGCTAGAGCTGAGCTTCCCCTATCTGACTGGGATGCTAACTTCAAAGGTTAGCTTTGATTGTTTAAATGCTAATAGAACCGAGCAAATTGCCTGAAGAACAGACACATCTGGCTTCAGTCCTAGGGATCTAATTACGGAGCCTTTTATGTGAAATAAATTGTTCTTACTTTATGAAAAGTGGCTTTTAAAAATGTTCACCCAAAATGCCAGGTGATAGGATGGCACGTTACAGCTCAGCGTCGGAGGAATTGGAGCTCTTATCAATTTCTCATTCATCTGCTGTAGGATTCTGTTCACGGATTGACAGCTCAATCTTCAACCTCTTCAGACCTCTGCTATTTTATCCACAAATAATTTCAAGGCAGCATAGCTGAGTTTGGAAACAGATTCCACTATCACTTATCCTTTCTTTTATTTTCTTTTTTTTTTTTTTAATGCTTTTAGTGTTTTCAGCATTGAAATTCCAACATCAGGAAGATTTCACGCCTATGAGAATCACCTGCTCCTAGGGTTTCTGCAAGGAAGCTGTCACACCCAGCACTGTTAGGAAGGTTACACCTTCCCATTGGCACCAGCTGTCACAACACACTTGCTCTTCATTGATTGACACCATAATGTCTGTGTGGATTCACCTTGCTACCATTTAGGTTGCACCTGGCCCACACTAGGGCTAGCATGCCCAAGAGGGAATCTACTTAAGAAAGCTGGATGCTCCCTGTGGGGTTCTAGAAGTGAGGGTCTGCTTCTCCTTAATGTCTCTGTACTGGGGGGAGAAGTGAAGTTCTCTTCCCAGAGGATATTGAGTCAGAGCAATGAATGTGCAGGGTAGAGGTTTTTGTACGATGGAAGCTACAGAAAGGTGAATTTTATCTATGTGGTCCAACACATAGACAAAAGAGCTCTAGGAGGATCTGCCCGTGAATGGGACTTTATCTAGAAATGCTATCTAATCATGCTGCAGCAATTAAGACATAAACACCTCATGTAGTGCAAAGTGAATGATGTTGACAAATTGAGGTAATCTTTTATCCTTCCTCCCCTGCTCTCATTCTTCATCTGACTGATGAAGAGCTTCCCTTGCTTGTTGCTTTGCTTAGGAAAGGCAGCACAAAGAATTCACTATATGGGTTATTCCACTGTTTGAGAGGCTCAGAGGTGCCTATGGAAGTGGTGAGACCATTCCTTGCCAGCAAGTGACTGTAAGGTGTTTTTGCTGTTGCTGCTGACTTGTTATCAAATTAACTTAAGCAGAGTAAGTAGGAAACAGCATAGGACCTCGTAGAAACTGATAACCAGGGCAGCCTTCGGGATGTGCTCTTGGAGTTTCTGCTCAGGGTTTGTCGTACTATCGTGCTGTTGATAACCTCCTAACCAGTGGTCTGAGGAGATAAAGATTCTGAAGGCTGCAATAGCTGTAGACAGGTAGAATTAACACTAATTTCTAAATATGCAAGGTATATTAAAATATGTGAGATATCAGAAGAAAAGAGGAGCTGTTAGTGGCTTGGGCAAGGGGAGACTATCACCATTAGCAAATCATTCTGTGCTTTCTCGTCTCTGATAGGCAGCTCTTAAGTGCTTGTATGACATGCTCGTAGAGCTTGTAGCATTCGTGTCCTTCCTAGAGCAAGTCTGCAGCTTGAGGGTGAAAGCTGTGTATTGAGAACAGTGTGAGAGAAGAAGCAGGTTGTCTTAGTTTGGCTCTGAATGTCATAATTCTGGCTCTCCAGCGTGTCCTGACTTCTCTTCTATCCATAGGAACCGTGGTTAGAAGGAGCAGAACCAAAACTAAGCTAATACATCTGTCCTTTAAGTTCAAATGACAGTGAGCAAAAGATTTGGTGTCCTGAGCTTGAGATTCTTAACTTTAGGAAGGTAACTCCACACTGCTTTTACTAGAAAGCAGATTTTGAAATGCTTCTAAATTCTAGTGAGTAATGTCTAATTGCAAACAGCAGCACTACATCCCTATCAGGAACGATACACAAAAGTGAATCGCAGTGAAGGGTTGGAACAGATTCACCCAATTATGAAAAAAAAAAAAAAAAGTTTATTATCCATGACATAATGGGAACTGTTCATTTATACATTTATTACATAAACAGTACAAATATTTTGGTACTTGAATTTCTGGCAGATGCTCACAAATAATCACTCTGATACAAATAAGCATACAGTTGTGGTGCGTCCTATTCTGTCTCCCCTAAGCAGTTGAGGGACGACGTGGAATGGGATTTGTTCAGTACATCATCTGTAGATGGATGGGTGAAGCTGATGCAAATAAGGGCTGAATGTCTCACTGAAAACCAACGGGTCCTCTGAACCCTCCAAGTCCGTCCTGCCAAGAAAGCAGAGGAATAAGTAAAAGAAAGAGATGCGTGCAGAATTTCACATGTGCAAACTGACTGTTTTCTTTCTGTTCTAGGGCCAGCTTCATCCCCAAAGTTTGGACTGACAGAAGAATCCCTTAGGAGCTGGTGAAAACCTCTCTGATCTGACATCAGTAACAGCAAGAACTGCGTACATCTGACTCGGAGGAAGGAGCAAGAAGCAGGTAAAGCAGAGCTGTGGATTTCATGGGTTTTAAGGATACGTCTGATGATGATACGTTCTGACAGTGATAAACTGCATTTTCAATAGGAAGATAAAAGTTACTCAAAGGTACTCTTTAATAAACCTTAATTCAATGAGCTTTTCTGCATATTTACACAAGTTATTAACAAAAACCACATGCCTGTGGCTTTTTCTTACCGTGGTAAGCAGTTAGCATCCCAGTCCACTCATCGACCCAATTCTGTCCAACTTGACCCCAAAACAGCTCCTGGACAGACCCTTTTTGCTTCTGTTTTGATATCTCCGAGGTAAACCTAAGAGATCACTGAGGAACCTCTGGACAGCACTATCGGTGGATGTGCTCGCAGGCTGCTCCCTGGTGTTTTGGGTCCACGGGAACTCAGCCTCTTCCTGATCAAAGGCACCTATTGGGACTGAGTCATCTTGCTCACGATGCCTCTCTTCTGAGACCAGGGAATGCTCCAGCTCCTTGTCTAACAGCATGGACAGATTCTGAGCAGAGGAAAAAGAAAAAAAAGGTTGGAGGAGGAGAGGAGAGAAAATGGAGGGGTCTGGGTACCTCCTTCAGTTAACATAGAGGATTCTATGTTCATTTAAAAGTTGAGAGGTCATCTCATGTTTGGGAACACTGAAGCAGCAGCTGGGTAGCTGAAATATGTTGGTTATTTTTTTTATAGTGGTTTGGAATTCCTGTGCACACAAGTACATCCATGTGCACATGCTTTCTCTCTAATGCTCTGCCTCTGGAACTCAGGAGCAGGGACTGCATTACTGCACAGAAGAGAAAATCCTCTTCGCAGTTATGCAGGCACAACATATTAATTCAATTTTCAGCTTTAACTAGAGTCTTGAGGGAGGACCGTGCTCTTAGGAGCCCTTCTAGGCAAATTCCTTGCTCTCCAGAAGTTTATTGCTTCACTCAGTCATAGGATGACCCTAAATCTGCAATCTCTAAACTGAACCCACAGGAAAAACATTTCCATTTCAATTTCCTCAACTGGTTAGAAATGTAAATCCAGTAATTGACTACTTCAGTTTCCCTCCATTTAATAACTCTGTCTGCCGAATGTCAGGATTTCTGCTGTCGTGATCTCTTTGAATGTCTCCCACTTCTTCAGCTGGGGTTGGAAGAAACATCGATAATCTGAAGTGTTTAAATCCTAAAGAGCATCCATTTCTTTCAGTTCTATTGAGCAGCCAGTCACTTACCTGCAAGCTGGAAACAGGTTTGGCCATTGCCTGCTTCTGACTGACAATAAGCAGCAGGAGGAATCCGGGGCAAAGAAGTTGTTTCAAGTTCATCTTTGTGTTTTGATATCTGTGATTCTTCCTCTCTTTGAGTCAGTCCAGTTCCGTGTCACTCTGTGTCTCCAGCTACCAGCCTTTATATCTTCCTCCAACCCCTCCCAAGTCTACCTTTTGAGTCCCAGCCAGTGCAAGGATTGGTTTGAGGTTCTGGTCTGTATTCATTCTCCCAAGAGGAGGAGGGAGGAAACATTTCTACTTTCTGGCTGGGAATAAAAGGAGCATTTTACACTTAAGCAATGCAGCATCACTCTGTTGCTGTGAATCTGAAGGTCCCTGCAGCTTGTGATCTCGATGCCATTTATATATGTCAGCTTGCTTAGCTCACTGTTCCTTAAGTTGATCACTGAAGCTTTCGTTTGCCTCCAGAGAAAAATAATTGTGAAAGAAGTACTGAATGAAAAAGGAATTCCATCTGCTCCTCGTTCGCCTGGCTCTGTGAAATACAAAAACGAGAGGGATGGGGGGGGGGGGGTCTCAAAATATGCAATTTGAGAACTAAATATTATCACCTAATGTGTTAATATGGCATTAATAAGACACAAGAGTGTGATTTGGAGAAGTGGGTAAATCCAAGTCCTAAAAATATGACAGGCAAGTTGTGTGGGAATGTAAAATCTGATGCACAGAAAACTTTGCTGTAGCTTAAGTTAATGAAGAGGGTCATCTTCTCCCTTGGATCCAAATTTAAAATTTCTCTTCTATGTGTTCTTCCTCTACATAATGGTTATTAAATCTGAAATTAGTCTGGCAGGAAGCATAGCCCCCGTATCTTTCTTGCCACACGTACAGTTGCAGGGATGTTAAAGAGCTGCAGGATCCCAGTGTGTTCAGTGTGGTATGTTTTACTTTTTCATTGAGTGAATCAAAGCACTGGGTTCAAATAGAATGGATTCTGTGAGCAGCAGAAAATAAATCAGTCCCAAGTAAAGGCCTCAAGGTAATTAAATCATTGCTGCTGGCCAGACCTCCCTCTAGTGTAAGAGGACCTGGAGATGTGCTCGGCCCCTGATGAAAATGTATGTAGATAACTGATCCTCCAAAGCCCCCTCATTGCTTCTAATGATCTTTTTACCAGGTTCCATATGAACAAATGACCTTTTTTCAGCACTGGGGACAGGGGGGAAGAGCAGCCATAAAATCAGTTGTGTGTTTTGCTGGGGCTTGAAATTTGGCCCCGCTGATAAAACGGGAATATTTCCGAGTATGCAGTAATACATCTTGATCTTTCACTGCTTTTTTTTTTCCACACGTGTGGTGCAGAAAGTTAAAGGCCATTCGTCTGGATCTGCAGGGAGGGAATGGAAACGAAGGCCCATCTGGCACCTTTCATCATATCTTTGAGGTTAAGATTCCTCTTGGTACTGAAAGCCTGGAAAAGGCCAAGGGTTGAAGGTTTTCAGCCTTTTCTTCATCTATAGATCAGATAAGGATGTAATAGTTACGTGGAAAGAGATTATCTAAGGAAGCAGCTTACAAAGATCCCTCTTTCACTGAAAAGGAGGCCTGATGCTATGGCGTTGCTGGGATTTTTTTGTTGTTGATTAAAACCACATTTGAGCTGAATCTTATTAGAAGATAAAATCATAGTATGACTTCATCAGCTACACGTGAGCATTTCCCCTTCTGGAGAAAGTAAGAAAGCACTTCTCATTTCAGAGGATGGAGGTGTATGCTTTGCAAGGTACCAAGACAGCACGAGAAGGTCAGCACAGAAGCATAAGGTTGTTTTATTCTTTGAGATGTTGTTTCAAGTCTGTGTGTATGGAGATAATTAACCTTCTTGGCTTTGATCTTTCAATTTATATTTTCTCTTGTTTGAGCTCCAAACTTGTAATTATTTTATGGGACTTTTGAACGGTCTTTCAGGTAACTATCGAACATTAGCACTTGCCGGCCCCACTATCACAGTAATTATCCATGACTGCGATGTTCAAAAAAAAGAATCATAGAAAATTAAGGTTGAAAAGAACTTTTGGAGGTCTTCTATCCAACTCTGTGCTAAAAGCAGAGCCAGCTTGGACCAACTTGCTCAGCGCCTTGTTGAGCTCTGAAAATCTTAGAGAAGTTCTCCAACCTCTCTGGGCCGTGTTTCAGTGCTCAATTAGCTGTGTGAAAAAAAAAAATGATTTCCAAACTTCTAGCTGGAGTTGTCCTGGTTGTAACTCACGTCATTGGCTTTCATCCTAATGCTGCTCTATGAGCAGAACACGAGGGTGCTCCACACCCAAAAACAGTGACACTGGAGGTGACTGCATTTCACAGTGCTGCAGAACCTGGAGAAGGAGGACAGCTTCGTTCCATTTGATCCAAAGCTGCATTCAAACTGCATTTATTGCAGTGGACAGGAACAGCTAGAAACAGAAAACCATCTCTTCACATTCTGTATCTTTCCAGGGCTCTGGTTAGCATCAGAAATCAGTGCCTGAATGTTCATGGCAATTTTAGAATTACAGTTGGGGTCGTGCAGTTAAAAACAACAACAAACAACAGCCTTTAACAATTAAATTCGATCCCTAAGAAGGGAGGAACTCCTGAGGGCAGCAGAAAATATTTTGGGCACCCAAAATGGATTTGTGGCTGTTTTTGAAGTGATTGAGTGTTTGTTTGAATGGCAAATCCTCCAGGTAGGGTGGAAGGCAGCGTGAAGAAAGCAGGTTGATGTGTGTTTCTCATCTCCAACAGGATCTTTTTTTCCCAGTTTACTGAGATTTGTCTCTTGTAAATTTCTTATTGAAAGAATAGGGTTAGGGCATATTGTTCTTCTGGGAATATTTCTGCTCCATCTCTACAGGGTGTTCTGAGAAATGCACACTGTAAATTTGACGGCATGTGGGATGCTTAGATAGATAACATTAAAGTACTGCCACTGTAACTCATTATCCTCCTCTTTCCTAACCCAGGGACCCCTTTCAGCCTCCCCCTCCTTCCCAATTGCTCAGGCCAGCATTTCCTGACTCACTGCAGCTGGCTGAAAGGGCAGAGATGTGTTCGTAGTGCTTTCGTCAAAGTGGGACCGCCAAATTCTTGATGGAAGCTGGCACCGGGGCCCCTCATTATAGGACATTAACATTTCACTGTGCTATCTGAGCGTTTGCTTGGTTGTCTCCCTCCCTTGTCCTCTTCTGATTCATCTAGTGGCCAGCGTTCAGCTCACAGCATCATCACCAGCCCAGACGTGCTGGTTATTACCCAGCTGCAGGTGCTCTGCTTGCTCATCTGGCACTTTATTACCTTCACCTTAGGATATGTGTTGACAGGAAGGCCCTGTTGTGGGAGGGAGTGCAGGGGCATAAGCATCATCAGTTCCCTCTACAGAAAAAGGAATGGGCACAAAAAGTACTGAGCTCACTTACCTGGTATATGTATGAATGCGGGGTGACCTGATGGTGGCCTTCCAGTCCTTACAGGGAGCTTATAAACAGGAAGGAAATC
Source organism: Oreortyx pictus (assembly GCA_036925125.1). Lineage (NCBI taxonomy): Eukaryota > Metazoa > Chordata > Aves > Galliformes > Odontophoridae > Oreortyx > Oreortyx pictus. Next base: position 5,270,012 of record JAUPFR010000024.1, on the reverse strand, counting down.
AACTTTTTACATGGTCTGATCGTGACAGGACAAGAGGGAATGGTTTTAAACTAAAAGAAGGGAGGTTTAGATTACAGCTCAGGAAGGGAGGTTTAGATTAGAGCTCAGGGGGGAATTTTTTCACTGTAAGTAAGGCCCTGGCACTGCTGCCCAGCGAAGCTGTGTCCCTGTCCCTGGAGATGGCCAAGGCCATGTTGCCTAGGGCCCTGATCAGCCTGATCTGGTGCTTGATTGGGTGGTTGGCCACCCTGTTTGTAGCAGGGGGTTGGAACTGGATGATCTTTGAAGTCTCTTCCAACCCAAGCCATTCTATGATTCTGTCCATGGGATCTGCATTAGCGTAATCTGCTGTAGAATTTCTTCCCTTAGTAACCTCAAGGCTGGATGGGAATGTGTTCCTGTGGGGAACAAAACGAACCTCACCCTTGCGTGCCTCAGAAAGAACTTTCTGTGTTGTCAGGTCATCACACAGTGGCCTACTGCATATATGGAGCACCTTGTTTGAGTCTGGATTAGGTGGACTCTGGGTTCAGTGCATCCTACTTCAGTTTGCCCTGCTCTTGTGCTGATCCAGTCAATGCTGATATCATGGTCTTGATAGTTCTCCTTGGGAATACTCACGTGAGGGATGTCCACACGTGGAGTTCAGACAAACAGCTTCTCAGCCTTGAGTTGGTCAAGTTGGCCAGTGAGATCCTGAGCTCACCGTTCCTACACTAAGGCTGGTATTACGAAAACAGGCAGAGCAGATTTGTGTGTGAGCAGGTTATAAAATGGACAAGTTTTCTGCCTCTGCATCTATCCAAGAAGACACCTATACAGAATGGTGCCTCCAGTCCTGCTCAGGTAAAGAGTGAACTCGACATTTTGTAAGCACAGGAGAAGAGAGGAAGAGTGAGAGTATTGATTCATCATGGAGAATACAAATGGTGATATCCAAATACCGACGTTGAAGAACGTCTCTGTGTTACATACTACCTGTACTTCCTGTCCAACAGCACCTTCTGTGGGACTGACAAGGTCAGTAAGAGGGATTCAGTGCTACTGCCACGCTTCCCTGAGGTTCCAGGAAAGCATTTTGCCTCTGCCTGATCTGACTTTCTCCCATTAATGCTCACTGATGGATCAGTAATGGAATGGAGAGGGGATGTTTTCCTCTGCAAGGTTAAGAAGGGGTCTGGGTCACCTGAGGAAAAGGAGGGCAGCAGGCTGACATTTAGTAGCAGGTCGTAGGTGGTTTTGGAGCATTGGACTCTGACAGCAAGTTTTTAGTATTAGGTTTGTCAGACACATTTATCACATTCTGGTGACGCTAATGGAGCCTACCAGGGAAACAGCAGTGAGGGAGGGGATGAAATAGCTGCTGATGGTACTCAGTGCTAATCAAATGGCTGTCAGTGTGCTCTGTCTCACTGCTGCTTACTGGGAGAGGAGATGGGCCCAATTCCCATCTCTGCTGCAGAAGGATCTGCACTTGGAAACAAAGCAGCCACAAGGGACTTAAGCATTTGGCCTGTTGCTGCCAAGATCAGCGTCTGATTTCTCATATTATCTGCCAGTATTGGCACTTGGGTAACATTAGAGAGAGAGGTGCAGCATCCAGTGATTCACTGCTGGGTGTTCCTGGCCTCTTTTCAGTGATTCATCTCTCCAAGGGGTTGCATGAGGACGTTCTTAGCTTCAGCACTCACGCTGTGAGTCTGGATGACAAAGTCTACTGAAACTATATTTTTGTCTAAGCTTCATTTCCAGGATGATGAACAGCATCTTAGTGCAGAAAGGTAGGAAATTCTCCTCAGGCCAGTTGTAAGTATTCACACAGCACCTGGAAGCATGGATTAGCTGTGCATATATGTGCTTCAAACCACTCTTCCTAGTCCTGTGGTAGCCAGTCCTGCTCCTTGCCAACCTTTATGTTAGTCCTTGGAAGTTCATAGGATGGTTTTGCACTGAACTGATCAGAATCCATGTCTTTCCTCCTCTTTCTTATGCTACATACCTTTAGTACTTAAACTGAGGTCTAATTGGTAAATGTACTATTGCATTGCTATGGAAAGATATCACTCTCTGTGGGAACTGAGTCAGATCTCTGTTGGTCAAATCCTTTGTATGGCAAAGCAACAGCTAAATAGCAGCTGGAAGGAGAAAGGGAACTGCACTAATCCCCAGCTCATTAACGAGGTGTTTGGTGACCTCTTCTGGTGAATGGAAAATATGCCTCATAGCCCACATAGAATACATTCAGGTTTAAAAACAAATAAAACCCCAAAAAGGTCAGATATTGTGAGAGGTTTTGATTAAAAAATACTTCGATCTGATTAATGAACATGGTACAGAAGTGGCTTTAGGCCGTAGTGGCCATGTGGGAATGTGTGAGTGGTTATAAGTTGGGAAGGCACATGGTATGTGTGAGATATAGGAAGGGTTGTACACGGTGTACACAGGACCTCAGGTATTTTGGTGGGTGGTCTTTTTCAGACTCCTCACTAGATGAGTTCATCTGGATTCGTAATTTTGGAGACTGTAAGTTTCTGTAAGAAGAGATGGGTTTGGGAAGGACATTTCTGAAGCATTTTGGATGGGTTTTTGCCGCATGGTGTGTGCCAGATCTCTCATTGCAACATAGTGCATCCTGGAATATCTCTGAGCATTGTCAACAGCGCTCATTGATCTGGGAGGCTTGCTAGCCAAGAAGCCAAATAAAGGGGCAAGAGTTCACTCTATCCCATTGTGCTATTTATTGCTGCGTGCCATTTGTCAGTATTGAGCTACAGCAGAAGCAGCCTTTTCTAGAAATGAAATGACACCCGTTATAATAGTTGCTGTGTTTACTTCCCTTCTCCCTCCCCTGAACGACTGGTGATGAACCCAAGAATAACTTGACTAATTAAAATGGAGCTGTTGCATGATGCTGGCCCTCCACTAACAGCCTGCAGATTTTGAGGGAGTGTGGCACAGGGCAAGATCTCAGTTTTGCATCCCCAGGGCAGGATATCTATTGCCCGTTAGTTTTGACGTGTCTCAGACCTGTGTTCTTTCCTTGGCTGGAGGTACAGGGGGAAAGCTTGGTAGATGTGACCCTGCTCTTTGAAGGCAAAGGGGATTACTGTGAATTCATATGTGTCTTATTCTTTCTTCTGCTTACATTTACAGTCCTCTTCATTGATGTTTCCCATTGAATCAGGCACAACCAGATACGTGCATGTGCCAATGCTTGCTCACTAGGATTAGAAAGCGTTTCTTGTCATAGTGTGGCAGCAATTAGTTGTGCCAGGAGGACCACCCTAGAGGTCGGTGGTGGATGTACGTTAGAGTACGTGTAAGCAGGAAGAATGCTCCTTGCTGCCTTGGGTGGCTGAGCAACAGTGAGAGGAACGCGGCCTCATCCAGCACTTAGCTAAGCTCCTCTTTATTAGTAACTCACTGTAGCTATGGTGATTCTTATCACCCACTATTCTCAATTTGACAACCCTTCTTTGTTTTCCCAGAAAATACTCAGTGTTCGCCAAGCTTCTGGAAATAGCTCCATCCTTATGTGGTGGAGGACGGGGTGGCTGCAGGCCAGAGGGGCAGGATATTTTAGCCATCGCTTGTCAGCGCAGCGAGATGGGCGAGTACCGTTTCAAAAACTAACACTTCTGAAGCTGCGATAAGGTGCTCAGCCTACAGGGCTGGAGCCTGTGTTCATGCTTGAGATAAACTCCACTGTCGGCGCCGCGTTCACACCTCTCCTGTCACATTAGGCACCCACGGCCCTGCCTTTCCCACCAGTCACTTGTTACAAAGCCTCAGCACAAGGGTGTCAGGCCCTGTGACTTCATCCACAGAGTCCCCATGGGCTGTGTTGCTCCCTGTGTCTTTGTGGCGACATTGAGGTGGCTGGGGGAAACAATATGTTGGAATACATTTGTTACCTCCTCAACCTTTCTTCTTCTCCCTTGAACCTTCTTTGTAACCCAGCCATGTTCCCTTGGGATGTACCACCCAGACATCACTGTCTTGACAGAGAAGAGATGTGTGGACTGGTTGTATGTCAGGGCTTGAAACTGCTGCGGTGTGATCCAGGGGACGTACAATTACAGGGCTGCTTCATCGTGTGCATGAAAGCACTGAATGTACTGTCTGAAATCACAGAGATGGGGGAAGGCAACGACGTATTTAATCTCACTGTTCAATCTGCCTGTGCATAATGAGGGTGGGAATGATCCCACCCCAAGTTATCAGCAGCCCCTCTCTCCCTGTAGAAGTTTATTTTGAGTCAAGTGCTTGATGGCTGTGGGTCAGACAGAATTATTCTGGAATTACATTAATGTAATCAATTCACAGGGACAAATGATGCTTGTGTAATGCAACTGTATGCTGAGAGAAAGCTCCAAACGTTTGGGACCGCGTCAGTGGGTGAAAAAATCATTCCTCCAACCAAAATAGTTTAATCTCAGCAAAATACAGCTTCGACCTTGTTTCAGTACAGTATGGAGTTCAAAGGTTTCCTCCCACATGTGTGGGGTCAGCTTGAGCTCACAGTAGAGTACTTGTAGTGGAGCACCCACATTTCTCAGGGTCTCATACGGACAGGGAAATGCATGGGATTTTACTGAGATTAGGACTCAGGCTCTCTGTTCACTGTGATTGGAGAGTTCAGCTTAGTCTGGTTGGCAGTTACATAGTGAGAAATCGTGTGACTGATCTATGTTTAACATATACCGTATATACATTGAATTATATCCGTATCATGGTAACTTGTGAAGTTAGACTGAACTTATATCTATGCTATAAACCCTCAGCTGTGGTATGGCTCCTCTTTGCGCAGCTGATAAATGCCACAAATCCAGAAGAATTCAGAGACAGAGGACACTTCTGGTTTCCTTTCCCTGCTGGAGATTCTTCATATAACCTCTGCTTTGTTGACCGGGAGGGTTTGTTTTACCATGTCACCTCCTTGAGGATAACAGCACATTTTCTGCCTGGTGTTGATGTGTGAAGACCATTGTAAGCGATGACATCATATCTCTGGACAGAGCAGATCAGGAAATGACCAAGAAGGCCTGAAATTTTGGCCATGGGAAGAATGAATGGAGGAGAGAAGGGGGTATGATACAACCACATTCTTTAGCCTAGATAGGTCAGATGCTCCTGACAAGTGTAATGGGACCAGGAGTTCTTTGACACTTTAGCACATGATATTTTAGTGCAGAGAGATGCTTATGAGAGGTAGAGGTGAACTAGGGTGCAAATTCAGAAGTTAACATGCTAATAAGTCATAGCTGCCCTTAGGCAATAAGGAATAAAAGGAATATAGACCTGAACAGCTGTATTGCTCCAGAAAGCCTCCTAGAATTCATTTTAAGCCTCCTTTTCTGAGTCCTAATCTCCCAATATTCCCATAACTAGAACAATATTTCCCTCCAGAGACATCAAAAACATCAGGGAGGATATGCATTTGTGACAAGGAGTACGGCTGTTTGGGGAGCTGAGGGGGAAGGAAGGCAGCAATGGGAAGTGAGCTACGTTTTCTTAATGTTTCTTGCATGAGGTAATCATTATAAGCACTGGTTCGTAAACTGAGTGGTTTCAACAGTTTTGAACTAATGTAAATGAGAAGAGCATTAGCCAGTTACAAAAGTTTATAAGGTAAACCATTCCTGAAGTCTTGGGATCACCACCCCTGGAAGTTATCAGCAGCAGGGTAGATGTGTCACTGAGTGGTATGATGCTGGTGGGTTGATGGTTGAACTAGCTGATCTTAGCAGCCTTTCCAACCTTAATGATTCTGTGATGCCATATGGGACACAGCACTGGCTGGTGATTCAAGTTTTGCTTTGAGAACTGGAAATGTGCATCACTTCCATGATCTCATCTGTGATCTAAGCACCTTTTTTTTTCCCTGTGTGATGTGTATGATTCTCTCCTGCCTTACATGGGTGTTTTGAATCTGGGTTGTTGTCTGTGCAGCTTTGCCACCATGAAGCCAAGAGCTAATTAGAGCTTTTGCTGATCCTCAGTAATTGTCTGATACCCAGAAAGCCTCTGCTGGAGGAGAGAGGCTGCATTTAAAACTTCTATACCTCCAAACTGTAACACCGCATGGCTTTCCAGAGCTATTTTTTGCACATCTCTAATCATTATAGTACTGTACTTTAAACCTCAAAGCAGATCCCTACTTGTACAGGTCTGAGAGCATAGCTCCAGAGCAAGTACCTTCATTGAGACAACAAAACGTCCTGTCCTCCAGGCTGAGATTCTAGGCCTTGTTCCCAATGGTCCTGCCAGCTCAAGCCACGTGTGGAGGCAGCAAGCTCAGAAGCAGGAATTCCTGGAGCAGCGAGAGGTGCAGGCATGACAGGAAGAAGGGACCAATGTTTTGCTGAAGGGCCCATCAGGAATAGTGTGAGAATACCAATTCCCTGCCGCGGCCACAGATTCCCTTATCGGGGAGATGGAAGCAGCGGAGCCTGTCGACACTTCTGCTCCACACTCGGCTGCCTGCAGATACAGAGTGGCTTGAACAAGTTCCAGTGCCCTCCGCCGGAGCTTCCCAAGCCCACTGGGTGCAGCACGGTGCCGTGGGGCAGTGGGTGACATCACTGCCAACAGCCATGTAGGCACTTCCTGTGTCACATTCCCAACTGAAGAGCCTGCTGCCAAATCCTTGTCATTCTGCACGGTCTTTTTAGGAACAGATGGTCTAATTTTAGCCCGACCGCCACAGACACCTTCCTGAAATAGGCTCTGACTCTCTCCTGTCTTGTGCGTGTTCTTGAGAGTTTAAAAACAAAGTCCCCAGTCTTCAATCTGGCCTCAGTCAGCCTAAATTTGGGCAGTAAGAATTAGTGAGCAGAGTGTTAGAGATGCTGCTCCCATGTCAGCCCCGTTCAGAGCTGAAGGGGGATAGGAATGTTCCAGAGAGGCAGAAGCTCAGGAGATGGCATCTCACAAAGTTATATGGATCCTAAATGAATGAGTTGTTCTGTATTTCAGACAGAACTTGTTTTCTCGGCCAGCTGCAGCCAGATACAACATCTAGAAGTACAGCGAATGAAACTTGTTCTCTATATTCTGCCTTGGACAGTTGCTCTGAACACCATTCTTTCTTTCCGGGGCCCAAACACATAAACGTGGACCTGGGAGTCCACAGTGCTGGTTCTGACCCCATAGCAGTGTGTGTCTGTAGCTGTCTGTGCTGAACGATGTATGCAGCGCTGACCTGCTCTGAGATCAGCAAACAAAAGGCACTTAGGGGAGAGGCAGAGCACAAAATCACTGTGGTTTATGTTCCCACCTTCTGCTGTTCCCGTGAGCTTGAATAACAAACTCTTATGTTTAAGGTTCAGTGAAACAGGAACTGCTCATTTTAATTAGCAGTGTAAAAAGCCACGTCTTCAAAAAGTTCTCTAAATAGGAAAAGGAAAAAAATGTTTTCAAGCAGCTGTTGCTTTTACATCACTGTGTTTGGAATGAACTCCCACCCCTTGTTTTCCTTTAGACCTGCTAATTAAGGAGCTGCTTGTACTCGCAGGTCAGTCGATCTGCTAATGGACTCCCCACAGCCTCCAGTGCACCGTTTCCTGGAGGGTAAATAGGAAAAGTCCCTTGGAGATCCGACTGGATCCTGGGCTGGCTTGCTCATGGGACCCTTTCTGAGCAGCTCTGAAAGCAGGCACATGAGACAGAAAGAACAATAGCTCTGGAGGTTGTTCTGTGGTGTTTGCTGGGGTCCCTGGGTTTATGGCTTTAGCCTGCATGATGTGAGACTATTAGCCAGCAGAGCTTCCAGGCTTGCTGGCATTCAGTTGAGCCCTAAAGATATAAATAGCTCGTATAAGGTGTGTGCAAAGCAGCTGGAGCTCATGGGTACTCTAAAGGTCCAAGCCGTAGCACCTGGCTGCTGCTGGGCATTAATGGATGGGAACAAAGGTGCACATAGGACTCCATGTACTGAGCACCCCTCCAGGAGCTGGGAGTTTGCCAGCACATTAATGGAAGGGCAGGAGGGACGTAGGGGAGACAGGAAGGCAGCATTCTGAGCACCTGAGTTACCCCAACCATTGCACCGTCCGGCAAAGCCTTTGCTCTCTCTTTCTAGCAGTGTCATCCAGGATTTTTGAAAAGTCAAAGGTGAAAACTCTGTCAAACTGATTGATTGACGTGAATTTATTTTTGTTTGCAGTTCCACATCCCTTGCCCATTTTGACACATTTCTTGACTAACAAACTTCTTAAACACCCTGAAAACCAGCGCCGAGCCCACAGGTTGAGTAACTTAGTGAAGGGCACTGAACAAGTTGTTAACAGAGTCAGGTGCTCAGCCTTGATCCTTCTAGCTTCTATTTCTGTACGTGGGCTATAAACACCATCCTGAGTGTTCTGGATGTTGTGGAGGTAGGGAACAGTCACAGGCAGAGTGGGCTTGGGAGCAAGGACATTTTGCTTTGCTGGAAGCTGACAAATACTCCAGGATATTTGTGTGTTTTCCTTTTCTATTGCACTGTATTCTTTTGCATCCTTTTAACCCGCTCTCCAATTTCAAGTGTGTGCTCCCTTTTAATGCCTTGTCTTAAAAGGCCTGTTTTGCCCTTCTAGGTTCTCTGACCTTTTCCATCTCAAGAGGAAAACCCTGTGGCAAATCAATGGGCATTCGCTTCTCCTTTCACTGCTTTCAGAACCTTCCTTTGTGACTAAGCCTGTAGGAGCTGGCTGGTCTGGCCTCTAGATATCCCCGAAGGATGCTTTAAGGACTGTTCATGCAGCCAGCATCAGGCAAGCCTGCAATGACATCTGCTGTTCAGTGCAGGAAAATGCCAATTCTCGTCTCTCCCCTGTTCAGCCATTGTGAGAATTCTCATGTGAATGGGCTTGGCTGAAGGGAGAAAGTAGATTATGATTTCTGGATCTGCTGGAGAGCTTTTTATCCAGACTGTGCATCCGGTGCAATTCAGCAGGAGGGCTGGTGCAGGTTGGCTAAACTGGTTCATCTGATCTCTATGGAAATGAGGTGCAACCTTTTGAGTGATACTGGTGAGAAGTTACAGCTTCATCGGACGAACAGAAAAATGGCAATTGTTTTCACCCCTATGGAGTCTATCTAATTGAAGGTACATCTCTGTGCCCTTGAATAGTTTGAATTCCACTATCCCTTCCTACAAGGAACTCCAGATTTTGTGTTACCCATATCCAGACCCAGGATTTTCAGTCAGTAAATATCCAGCTTATCAAAAGGCAGTCTCAGAGACAGGCCAGCCAACCTGGTACCGCCCCAACCTAAATCCAGTCCTTGCTGTGCGTCAGGCATAGGCAACCCAAAAGTCTTTGGAAACCAATGCACCATATCAAAGCATCGACAACATGCATGTAAAGCAGCTCATCGCTTCCCACTTCATCTCTGGAGAGGGACTGTTGGGGGTTGAACCAAAGCACGTTTTGTTAATAACACTAATTGCTGCCTATCATCAAGAACATAGGGTCATTTACTGCTATTTTCTAAATTAAAAATCCACACAGAAGTCTCTGAAGGGATGAAGATCAGAACAGGCTCAATTTTCCATGCAAATAATTTGCTTCTGATCCTGACCCAGGATTTTCATAACAATTGGAGCCAGCATGGGGCTCCCTGGGCTCTGAGCTGCCCTGCAGTACCCAGCTGTCCCTCTCCTTCTCTCCTTGTGGGGTTCCTTTCATGCCTGCTTGTGAGGGCATATGTGCACCTGAGGCATTTTCTCTCACTGACTTGAAAGCTGAGGCTCTTTGGCATTTATCTCTGTCCCCACTTTCCTGTTTTGTCCACATTTGATCCCACTTGCTGAGTGCTGACAGGAACCAGATGAAAGGATTCCAGTCTTTTCCACACTGCCCATCAACCTAGACGTGTGAGGTTTTTTTCAGTCATTTTATTAACCCCACGAATGAAAGAGACGTGCAGACCACCTTCCTCTGAAGCCCATAAAACTGCTTTTTATTTTAGGAAAAACAATGACCAATTCCAGCTTTCCATGCATGACTTCCTCCTAAGTGTATGCCTATGTTTTTCTTGCCTTTTTTGCAGCCCTCCCCTGCCTCCCCCAAAATACACTGAAATCTGCCAATAGTATCTTTTCCTCCAACAAGCAAAGGAAAGCAAACTATAATTCAATGAGAGAAATAGCTTTTCCTTCTAATGTCTTCCAGAGACATCTTTCTATACTTCTATTGGTGTCTTAAGCTCTCAAGTAAACAGCCTAGTTTAGGATGTGAATTATGGCTAAGAGGAAAAAAGAGAAAGCTATGTAAAACTAATGTGTGCCTGAGGCAGTCCAGTTCCCCAGCATGAGTGATTTCTTACCTTGTCACATCTCATCTACAGAGCCTGGGAGAAACTCTTTCTGTCCTGTTACTTTTGTACCATGGTCTCCAAGCTGTGCCCTGCGTTCTACGTCAGCACCCAGAACATGAGGGCTCAAGGTAGCAAGATCCCCTTGTAGGCTCTGGCTGGGACTTTGATGATAGCTGTTCTGTGTCTGGCTCATTCCATGGATGGTGCTCTCAGAGGTCCAGGCTGGTCTAGAACTCCCTTGAGTATAACTGTCAGGGTTCAGCTCATCCCAGGGCATTGCAGAGCTCTGCTCAGTCTGTGCTGCTCCCACAGTGCCTGTACTAAGCTACCAACAGAGACAAACGCGTGTTAGAGCTTGTCCCTTTACTCACGGGACAAAATGGCAAGCTCTACATCTCAGCTATTTGTGAATTCAGTGTTCACCTCCTTACTTGTTGGACTGATCCATGGCTACTTCCCATCTTCCTTTTCTTGGAGATTGCTGGATTCCAGTGACACACCAGGCTGTCATTTTGGACACTGTAATTCTTGTTACCAAGAAGCCAGTAGGTTTTCATTTTCCCTTTGCCCTGGGACAAGAATAAGGAGAGAGTGGAGAATGGCTGTTTCCATGGGAAGAGCTGAGAATCACCATGGCTTTATCTACTTCTTATGCTGCATTGTGCCACTTATCTCACCTGTTAAAGTAGGCTGCTACCTGGGAAGAGAGCTGTAATTTGTATGCTCTTTGGATGCTCATAGTTCTCCCAGGGCAGAAAAAGGCTACTCACTGGCAGTACTTCTGATGATCTAAAATCAGCCTTAGATCTTTGTGTTTTTGTGACTGGATCCTAATGCTTTCACCCATATTCATGTCGTTCCATGCAATGCAGACACCACAGCTGTATTTCAAAGCACACAGTAATTCTTTTATTTTAATGAGGAGGAGTAATGTATAGCAACTTCCAACTGAACTAGCAAGGAAACCTTAGGGCTGCAGGGCTAGTAGTATGCAGAAGAGCAATGGCCAACTCATTAAACTCCCTTACTGGAACAAAGTCACAGAAAGCAGTTACCTTGACTTCAATCTCTCCTCTCAGTTCAATTTCATATGCATCATCTGTGAGAAGGGCGTTGTACGTAGCAGAGCTGATGTGGATCTTCTGCGCTAGGATTCAGAACAGAGTGTTAGAAAGGAATGACTCCCTCATTCATAGAATCATAGGGGTTGGAAGGGACCTCTAGAGATCATCGAGTCCAACCCCTCTGCCAAAGCAGGTTCCCTACACCAGGTAGGAGGCAGTGCTGCTGGCTGGCTGGGGGACTGTCCAACTCTACCCTGCACTGCTGCCACCTCACCTTGAGTACCGGGTGCAATTCTGGGCACCACAGTACAGAAAGGGCGTCCTACAGCCCCCTCATGGGCATCCTACTGCTCCCTCATGGCATCCTTACAGCTCCTCATGGCGGCCTGCATCTCCCTCCCCATGTGCCGTAGTCACTTACGCAAGCTGGTGGACTCCATGCGTGACGCGGTGTTTACGGTGTCCCCAAAGAGGCAGTAGCGTGGCATTTTGTAGCCCACGACCCCGGCTACGCAGGGTCCTGTGTGTATCCCAGCCCTCAGCTGCAGCCTGCCTGCTGGTGTGTGAGGGATCACAACCTGGCGGACGGCTGCCACAAGATCCAGAGACATCTTGGCGATTTCGTCCGCGTGTTTCGTGCCGTTCCTCTCTGGCAGGCCGCTCGCTACCATGTAGGCATCGCCGATGGTTTCCACCTGATGGAAGGGGATGTCTGTCACCGAGCACCAAGATTTTCTTTCAAAAAGAGATTGAAAATTGAAACAGAATGCGTCTTGTCTGTCCACCACTTGCCAAGCTGCAGTGGAGCTTACAGGCAGGAGGGGGACTGACTTTGTACACGGTCTGATGGTGACAGGACAAGGAGAAATGTCTTCAGGCTAAGAGAGGGGAGATTTAGGTTAGATGTTAGTAAGATATTCTTTGTTATGAGGGTAGTGAGGCCCTGGCACTGCTGCCCAGAGAGCTGTGGATGACCCATCCCTGGTGGTGAATGAGACCATCAGTGGGGCCCTGGGCAGCCTGAGCTATTGGGGCACCCAGCCCACTGCAGCGGAGTTGGAACTGGGTGATTTTTGAAGTCCCTTCCAGTGTAAGACATTCTATGGTAATGTAGTCCCTGTGTGTGATTGCACTTGATGGCTTCTGACCTGGATGGGCGTATCAGCACACGGTAAATAGGATCCCAGCTGCTTCCAGATTCCTTGCCTGCGGGTTTGTCCTCACCTTGTAAACATCGTATGACTCAATCCTGCTGTCAAAGCAGATGTAGAGGTTGTTGAGCATCTCGACAACTTGCAAGGGGGTACAGGAGGCAGCGATGCTTGTGAAGCCCACAATGTCTGAGAAAAAGATGGTCACCTGTCACAGGGAGAAGGCAGGTGTGAAGCTAGGGCCTGCAGGCGGCAGTGTTCACTACTATTTTGCTGGATGCAACTGTTTATTTCCTATCTGTGGTTCTTTGAGTACTTTGCATTAGATGGAAGACTGAAAGTCAAATGTTTTGCACCTGGTAAGCAGCAATCAACAGACTTCTTCTGGACCTGAGCCCTTTTATTTGTCCTTAGTAATGCCCATTAACCCAAAGAGACACCTTGTCACTCTCTGCATTGGCTTTGCTACTTCTGACGTCGTGACTATTGTGAACCACAACAAATGGTACAGTTATGGTAAGGACAAATCCAAATAAATGCAGACTTTTATTATTCTATTTCATAGCTGAAAGTAGTGGAGTGTCCAGGTGAAAAAAGACTAAAGAGAATGAACAACTACTGTATAATTGGGATTTTCGCTGTGGGCTGTGAGGCAGAGCTTCAAATACACAGATGCCTGGCCAAACTCTGCTCTTATTTTACAACAGTTTGAGGCTATGACATCATTGGTCCTCCTCATCTTTCTCTAAATCCCATACTGTCCTTCCAGTTATGCCTATGAAACCATGCTGACGCGTACAGGCAGGATTAGTCCTGCATTGCTTTTTGTGGTCATGATTGGGGTTCCTTCTGTGGTTGTCCCCGTTTTACAAGGAGGAAACTCAGTTCTTCCTCCTTCATACCTGTGATCTAATGGTGCTGGCTGGCTCTCAGTAGTAGGCTCTTAAACCCAAGGAAGACAATGTTGGTTGGCTCTGATATCGTAGCCATCTAAAGCTATACTTCTGGAAATTTCAGCACCCCTTCTCCCTGCCTCATCAACCTATGTATTTCATGGGACATCACTGCACAGCTTTTTCCAAACCCCATACTGAATATTAGGACTTATATTCCCACTCAACTAGGAGTGATAAAATACGTTCCTCAAAATGGAGGAATGTGAGTGCTCTCTTTCTAAGTGTTTTCCTACCCTTGGTGGCATCACCTTTTCCATTCACTAGCGCTATTCACTCTATTTACCTGATCATAGTTTTCTGCCTCGACTTTTTGGCATTTCCTTAACTGCTTGGCCACAGATTTTGGCAACATCTGGTGCAGGAGGTCCTCAGCCAGCTGCCTCTCCCGTTTCAAGTCCCGTGTCTTTTCCTTGAGGCTCCTGGTGTAGCTGTGTATCCAATCTGTCATTTGTTTGAAGCATATCAGGGTGACTGGGTAAATGAGGCAAGCTATCAGCAGCAGGCCGATCTTAAGGCTCATTGTGAACAGGATTTCTTTAGATTTCTTGACGAGCTTTTCCCGTCCCCTCTGCAGCAGGCAGCTCTGCGTGTTGAGAAGTCCCTTTAGCAACGCTTCAATGGAGGCCAACTCATCTGAGCCCAGGAATGGGATGAAAAAAAAGATCCCTTCGGAGTAGGCGAGATGAAGCGATAGGTTGACGTTATCCCTCCAGCACTTCTGTACTGTCTCTGATGAGACCACAGCATAGTTGAGAATGGCAGCAAGCTGATGCAGTGTTGTTTGAAGACTGGTGGGTGCTGGCACTAAATGAGCTCTCAGCACAGCTTCTCCTGTTAGAAGGATGAGTTTAAAAGCCACTATGTCTGCCCAGTCAGGATTGCGTCGCATAGCTTTGAGGTCTTCATGGGGACTACTAAAAAGCCCCAGCAGCTCAGAAACCACTCCTGATAGCATCTTGCTGGCTTCACTACCCCCTGTGCTATTCATTCTTTGTCTCATGTCAGTGATGTAAAGCCTACAGGCAGAGATTTTCTCCTTCTTGCATCGACAGTCCTCACAAGACAATTCTGCTTCACTTGCCTTACAGAGGGAGTTCAGATTCTCTAATAGCTGAGCATGAAATGATGTATTCTTCTTGTCTGCTGCTGGGAGCACCCAGCTGTGCCTCTCTTCCTGCAGCAGAGAGATGAGGTGAACGGCCCAAAGGGTTTCACAGGAGGCAAGCTCCTGAAGGGCCTTCCCTGTGCTTCTCCATGCTTCCAAGCTGCTGCTCAAGTCAAAAGACATGGCTCCGAGGAGGCTGCAGAGGGACACCATGCATGCTGGCAGAATCCTTTGAGCTGTTTTTCTCCCACCAGCATTGGAGGAGGAAGAACACCTAGAAGGAAAAATGAAAGAAAGAAGGAAAGAGAGGTGGGATGTGGCAGGGGAGTCTGATCACGATGGTGTTTCTTACAGTTCCCAAAAGCACGGCTGGAGCTAGCAGTGATATGCTCTGAAATGAAGTAAAGGGATCATGCATTAGCTGTATATTATTGAAAGAAACGTTTGATTGTATTTTTTCCCTTCTGATGCTTTGTTTTAAAAGAAAATGGAGGAAAAGAGGCAGTTCTCGTGACACTGGGATGGAGTCGTACCATTTTCCTGTGAGAGTGAAGAGTAACAGGATGGATTGCAGCAGGTTTTATTCCCTGTGGAGATTCTACCCAAACCTCAAAGATGTCCATGAGAAAAGATGGCTCTGTGATTTCAGTGGTTGTGATCTGGAATTGTCACAATTTTTAATCAAAGGCACGACCAGAACTTTGGGATTTGTTCTTAATGGGAATTTCCATTAAGTTAATGCTTTGCGTTGATACGTTCAAATGCACTTAAATATTTCCACTTCATTGTCCAAATATTTCAAAGGGAAAGTTTTTCAAATTTCAGCTCTCTTTCAGTATTTGCAGGCATACATATCCACCATTTTTAACTGCCTGAGCCTCACAGTTACTTCTCCTCTCTCGCGACGCACACAGTTGATACCCCCCACCCTCTACCTCCTCAAGATTTTGATTTTCAGAGCAGTTAATCACGTACAACCCTGCTTTAAAGACATTGACAAAAACAACTCGGGATGTTACGATGTCCCTCTGCAACCTTTCTTTCCCCTGCTAAAGCACCAACACAGAACCGAGCTGCTCATAAGGAGAGAGGTTTGCAGCACCCACTGCTGCGTCCGACCATTCTCACTGCTAAACCCCTACACCCCGGGGTGTCAAGGGGTGCTCTCTGTAAAAGCTCTTTGCAGTGCTGCCACACTCACCTGTGCTGACCTGCTGGCACCCGTGCTGCCTTCCCACCAGGCATCATCGCTGCTGGTCCCAGTGCGTCCCGCTCTCAGCTCCCATCTGCTGCCTGCCCTCCTCCTCCTGCTATTCCTCACCCCGCTACCCTCAGAGCTGTTCCCGTGGTTCTCCACTCTTCTGATGTTCATTCCCCTCACAGCAGGCTCGCATCTCCCCCAGGTGGGGCAGGGGAAAGGCTTTAAAAGGTCTTCAGCATCACCGCAAAATACGCTCTCTGCTCTTGACAGTGCACAAGAAGAAATGGCAGAGACACGTGTTTTTCTTTCATGTTGCAAAAAACAGTGTTTATTGCAGTTAAAAGCGTAATTTCCCAGCTATCAGTGATCAAAGGTGTCTTGACGGTGACTTCATTCAAACTGTTGTTCTTGGCACTGTTCTCGTCTGCCACGCAGGTCTCTTTGGGTTAGTTGTTTTGTATAACCTGTAGAAATATAAAGAGGCACAGATCAGATCTGGAGAGCCAGCTATTTGTGGACAGCATGCCTTGCATTCAGGATGTGGGAGCTACAAAGCTGAAACCAGATTTTTGCTCCTCAGCCGCTCTTGAAATTAGAGGTTTCTATTATCTTAGAAAACAATTGATGCTCCAGACTTGAGCAGTGTGCATTGCCTTCTAGGATACGACCATAACAATTGGTGTTACTGATAGGTACTGACCACTTCTGAAGTCACACCAATCAAATCCCTAACGACTGTAAATCCATCTGAAGGAAAAATGCATTCCTAAATGTCAAGATTTATGTAAAAGTGAAAATAATTTGAATAACCAGTCCCAAAGAGATGCTTTATTTTTGCTTTGGGCAGGGGATAGGCTGCTTGTGTGTAAAGTACCATTTGAATCAAAAGTGATACAGTTCCCTGAGCAGATGGCAGAACTGTCCATCAGATAACTGTCAAATAAATGTTCAGGTACTTTTCCTCAAGAAGACACAGCTTTGAAATATATTTTTCTCCCCGTGGCTCCCCAGTAATGACCTTAGAAATTGCCAAGTGTCATTATTCTCTACTAGCAAGGCCTAGAGCTTTACCTCCTCGATCCAGCTGTTGAAAGCAGAGACTCGGGTGAAGACAGAAGGCTTCTTATAATAGTTGCAGCCCAGAGAAGAGCCAAAGCTGACAATACCATGCACTTCCCATTTGCCATCTGCATTTTGATAGTTCAGTGGGCCACCAGAGTCCCCCTGAGAAGAAAGGGAAACGCAGTTAATGGCAGCCAAAGTGTGGTAGTTCTTCCTCGTGTTTTAAGCTTTCCTCCCATCAGGCCTGGCCATGTCAAACCAATAGCCCTAAGAGTGGTGTTCTCTGGACTCACGTTACAACTGGAGGTGACTCCATCTCCGCCAGCGCACACCATGTTGGTTTTCACCGTGCTTCCCCACCAGCTAGGCTGGGAACAAGTTTCATAATCTACCACCAGCAACAGGCCTTGCTGCAGTTCATCTGGAAGAGCTCCGTTTGCTGGGAAGTAACAGAAACAAAGGAGAAACCAGTTGGCACTGAAGGAAGAATAAAAGTGCACTTCTAAGTATCTTCCAGGATCTGGAAACTATTCCTCCAGGTAAGAAACTCCATAAGGGCTGTACAGCCCATTGCTTAGCTGCATTCTATGATCAAAAAAGGCTACAATTTACCAATAATTTGTGCTTCACTTAAAAATGTCTCTCTGTTAGAGAAACAAAGGGCTCCTCTTTGTTCAAAAGTTTGCAATTTGCTTACTGCTCTGGGAGCTGCTGCTTGAGCTGCTGCTTCTGCTGAAGTCTCCAGGATTTCTCTTCACATCTATTCTCTTACGTGTCTTTCCAGTTACTCAGCACGTCTATTAGGATCAGCAAATTCTCCAGCCTGTATGCTGTTAATAGCCCTGAAAACCTAGTCAAGGGCCCTCTAGTGCATTACTGGACCCATTACAAGCAAAATAAACTTGAAAGGCAGATAGAATTCATATTGTGAGCGAAGTGGGGCCCGATGAACTTGGGGTTGAGGGGATCTTGATCATCGCCGACAACCTTTTCCCAGCCAGTCCCAAAGAAGAGGGCAGTGCTGAAGGATTTGGGTTAGCAGTTTTGTCCATCACCCACTACTTACTCTGCAGCCTTCCCCAGCCCGTCACATAGGTGATGGTGTTGGATGACAGGATGCTCTGTGCAGGAGGGAGGCAGGCCAGCTTAATTTTGTCGCTCAGTGCGACGTGTTCAGTGAGTTTGATCAAAGCAATGTCGTACCTGTGGTCACACGCACACTTGTGAGAGGGGTGAGGGGATGGTTGCAAATAGACAGCAGAATTACAAAGAGAGGTGCAAGGGAGCAAAGAGGTCTCTGCATAAGCAGTGATGATTCCTCCACCCTTAAAGCAGGGGGAAAATCCATGCACTGAAAGACTTTTCTACAGAACTGCCCCATTTATTGCTGGCAGCCTTCTGGAACGTTTCTTTTATAGGTTCTCTTCACGAAAAACAAATGCATACGTGAGGGCCAACTACAAGCACCTGGAAAGTGAGATGGGTTCTTTGCTAATGCCCTCATCCTACCAGTGCCCACCGGAGTCCTTCAGAAACAGAGAGATGAATACCATTTATCAACCATACTCCATGTTTATGCCATTCCTGCAAGGTGTTCAAAGTGGTGCTTAAATTGTTTGATCAGTTCATTCTCTTCTTCTGTATGAGGGAAATTATTGCATAGAACAGCAGTTTCTCACCAAAACATGAACGCATGTTCACGAATGGCAGCTGAAAATGCAACTAATCAATAAGCTATTAATATGGGAAGCTCTGCATCTTCTCTTGAGGAGGAAAGGTACAGACTGGAGCAAACATTTTGAAGATTTTGAAGTTTTGCCCTTCATCCTGTAGGTGAATAAATACTATCCACCAGCTTACCCACTTGCGACGCTGTACGGATTCCACTTCTCATGGACAACGAATTTTTCTGGGGAGGCTGTGACAGATCCTTCTTCCTCAGCTGCTAGGTTGTATTTCCCAAGAAGCACTCGATATGTCCTGCTAGAACTGGACAAGAAAAAAAGCTTCAGTTGTGTTAGTTATCGAATTATCAAACTGTCAGTAATAACATGCAGCCAATCCTTCCTGTTTCATATGACGATCTCTTCTACCACCCAGTGATGCCATAACCAGTGTGTAGTGTGTGCACAGATTCAAAGACATATGATAATAAACCACAGTGGGGCTGCCTTCATGGAAACAATTCTGAGGATGAAGTGCATCTGATCTTTTCTTTGTTATACTTTCCTGTAGGATGAAGAGTGAACAGAACTTGGAACTCTTAACTGGGAAGGAGAGAACTGGCATTAATATGTTTTTTTTTCTTCATCTCTGGTCAGGTACTGCTTTATGAGCACAGACTTTAACACAGTGGTTTACCTGATGCAGTGTGCAGCTGTCAGCACCCAGTTGGTTGCAATGAGGGTTCCTCCACAGGTGTGGTACCATTTACCAAGTGATCGATATTGAAGAGAGGCCTAGAATCGACATATCAAGTAAGGCTCAGATTTTTGCTTGCTGGTTTGCCAGTGTTGCATTTGCTTCCTGCACACCTCACACGACTTGCCACTTGAAGGTGATGGGAGGTTTTTAAGCATGAGGAGCTTCGGAGAGCCTCAGAACCATTAAGGTTGGAAAGACCTGTAAGAGTTCCTGGTGTAACTCTTCACCTACTACTCACACTGCCCACTGCCCACACCCCTCAGTGCCACATCTCCACACTCCTTGAACACCTCGAGGGACGATGACCCCACCACCTCCCTGGACAGCTGTGCCACTGCATCACCACTCTTTCAGGAAAGTAGTTTTCCCTAATATCTAACCTGAACTTCCTCTGGCACAACTTGAGGCCATTACCTCTCATCCTATTAAGTGCTCCCCGGGAGAAGGAGCCAACCCCCACCTTGCCACATCCTTCTTTCAGGAGTTCCTGTCCTCAGAGAAGGTTTTCCTTCTACTCTGAGAACATGAGGACCTTTCTAAGCAGCGAGATGTGGCACATGGGGTATCACAGCTCCAGACATTTCAGGGAAGCACAGAAGCACTCACCTGCCAGGGCCAGCTGTACGGCCTTGCGCTTTCCCCTCCAACAACTCGAGACACAGCTGGTGGGTAGGCAGGAACCCCACAGCCAAGGGCTGGAAAACATAGGGAGTAAGATGTGTGTTTTGAAAATAGGAACTGAAAAAGGATTCTGTAAGAGAGGTTGGGTTGCATTAGTTGGTTGGCTGGCTGGTTTGTCTGTTGGTTAAACAGGCTGTGTACTGAACATTGAAAGGCAGAGATGTGGCCTACAATTGGATGTGGTACAGGTGAAGATACAGCCACTCAGCAACGTTGTATGAGACCCATTTGTTTCCTGTCAGGTAACCAAATCATGTTGGCTCAACCAAATGCTCATGAGTCAACTGAGATGCAGCTCCCAGCAAATGCAAAACCATTTGGCACGGATTGACTGTGTTACAGTGTACTCAGGTGAGGTAAAATAACTTTTTGCTGCAGGCTGAGAGCAGTGATGCTGTTTGAACCCCTGTGATATGAACAGAGTAACACAGCACCCAGTTGCCATTTTGAGAGACCCTTTTAATTAACAAAAGCGATTAATCAATTCTCTCATCCTCCTCCTTCCCCCAAAAGAAAGGGAAAGCTGCTATTAGATTTTAATTTCCTTTCCCTTTGGAACAGGTGTTGAAATCGAGCACATACCTGCAGCTGCCAGAGTCAGCACGACAAAGAGGATTCCAAGCATGATGCCACGTAACTGCATGCTGCTCTGCTCCACAGCTGGTTTTATATCTCACCTCTGGGAGAAGTGACTGTTCTGATACCAATGGAAAACTGTGGGATAATTTTTTATATGCACAAATGCTTAAAGGAAAGAAGAAAATAGAAGCATATAGATGGGACCTTGAATCTGAGCTAAATATACAACTTGGTCAAAAAAACACTTGGACTGAGTTACATGTAATCTACAGCAGTTGTTAGTTTTCCCATTGCCTTGAAAGTTCATCAGGAAAGTGTTTCCTGAACAAAAACATTAATGAGTTTTCTAACCCTTGATAGTAATGTGAGCAGTAATGCTATCTGACATCCTCAGGCAGTGATAGATTTGAACACATCAATGGGATTGGAATCATTTCCAGACACCCCTTTTCTGGCTTTAGTTGTTGTATGATTATATGATTACTTAAAATTTCGTTTTATTCTGCTTGACTTTTTGACTGAATGGCAACTACTGCTTTTAATGACCGAACAACTGTATCTTCCTTTTTTAGACCAAGTTGTGTTGTGATTCAGCATGCCATCCTTCCTCAATAAAGCCATCTGTGATCACTTCGGGGCATGTTACAAGGAGTACAGAGAGCAAGCTGACCATGGCAGAGGAATGCTGGTGCAGCACGGTGAGCCAGACTTCTTTCCCATGTACCTTCAATTGCTGGATCAGTAGCACTCCCCTGGAAGAGGACGGGGTTTCTGTAGTGCAGCAAACGGGCATTTGCATGGCCCAAATCTGTATGCTGGCCTCCAGTGCAATGTGGTGTGAACTTGTGAACACCTCATTTTCACCAGGACAGCAGGAGAAAGCATTTAAACCACAGCAAAAGAGCTGCCAGAAAAGAACTCCTTAGTGCCATAAGTAATTAGTGGACATTGGAGACCAGTGACACCTCCTCGTGCCTCTTTCTTCCTCCTTTCCTTCTACTACAGGAATTCTCCATCACACCTCGATCCACCTTCCCTTCTCCTGAAAGAAAATTGTCACCACTTATTTAAAAACCAAAACACCTCCATCCCCTAAACCAAGATATAAAGGGCAAACTTAATGGGATGGAAACAACCGTTCTAACGTCAGTTCTATAACCACAGCTGTAGTTCTGTCTTCTCTGTACAGACAAAGCCAGAGGTTTCCAAAAGGCTGAAATAAAACTATTATTTGATGTCATTGCTAACATGCAGCAAACTGATTTTCACAGCATTGAGCAGTAGGTAAATTCGGACGAAAGACGCCCAGAGCACACATGTGGAAGGCAGAAATACATAATGCTTTGCTGTTTCTGCTTCTCAAGAATGCTTTATCCCACCGAAACAATAGTGCTTGAGCAAGCTGTGTTCTGAACTTCAAACTGAACCAACCAAACTCTGTTCTAGCATCTTGTGTTTATTATGAGACAAAAACAGAAGTCTGGGCTGGCCAACCACAGAACTGAGATGCTAAAAAAAAAAAAAGGATCAGGAACTAGTTGCCTCTCTTCTTAACATCTGAATTTATGCACACGAAGCAACGCACTGTGCTTTCAGCTTCCATGCAGCTTTCTGTATTCTGTTTTGCCACTCGTTTTTCATTAAATAACAATGGAAATTTCATATAAATTCTGGATGTTTGATTACTATTTCAGCTTTCCTGCTTAGTGGGTATGGTCATAAATAAGGAATTGTGTGTGTTTGTTTGTTTTCAAGCATTTCTACAATCGTTTCTCAAGCAACCTTCTGCCAGGTTAGGGAAACTGTATTCTCTCTAACTTTTCCTTTCCCTCTTTGTAAAGGAATTCCAAAAGTTATTTTGTTGCCTGGGGAAGAGTTTAATAAGCATCACATTTTTAATGGAGAACCCCCTTAAAGCTCCTTTGTTGTTGCTCTGTTCCTATTTGTGTAACAATTTCTCATCCATCTTTTCCAGGTCTAGTCTGAATAGGCTGAAGTATCTTGCCTGGGCTCAGTGGACATCATATGCTGGCAGCTTTGCTGTCGTACATCAAAAGCATCATCCCAATACCATGGTGGCTGGGAAACAGCTTCTGAGAAAACTCTTATCTTCGTGCTGGATGTTTCATAGAACCTAAGCAGCTCACAGGGCATCAGTAAGAAAGAGCACAGGTACTTCCAGTGTGTTGTTAAAGCATAATAGCTACCAACTCTGTCCATGCACTTACTGTACAGTAATTTATTAGGTAGCCCACTGGCTCACCACCTGTCCCTTTGGTGGGCAGTAGATATGCTGTAGGCCACTTAGGAAGGGGAGCAGTCTGCAGACAGGTAACAGACAGTGAGATCTGTTTCTCTGCAGGACAACAACCTATTTAAGAATTCAAAGTTTTCAAGTATTCAAGAATTCAAAATCCTGACCCAGCTTTCCACTGAGAACAATGTGCCAGCTCATTGCTTCCTGGATGATCATTAGATCTGTCGCTCGACTGTTCCTTTTATGATCCATTTATGTGCCATCTTCAAACTCGAGCTTGGTCTGTATACTTCCAGATTGAACAGTGTTACCTAGAGGCAGGGAATGAAGATTAGCACTGTCTTGTAGTTCTGTTATTGTGCTTTCCAGCTTCTGCCTTTAAAATTGCCAGTTTCCTGCTTGGACACATTTGTATTTTGTCTTCTACACAGTATTTTCTTTAAATTCAAGCACTTGTGTAGCTGATGCAACATGAGGCTTGGATGTAACATAAGGTTTGTTCTAACTGAGCAGGAGAGAACAGAGACCAAAAAAAAAAACAAAAAAAAAAACCCCACACTTCAGTGATCAGGTTAGAGAAATATTTATTTAGAAACAACAGCTTTGGTATTTTAAAACCAAACAACCTTTAAACCACTAGAAAGTGAGACGTCTCCCCCCACAGCCAAAACAAACCAATGCACAAAGTCTCAATACGCTCAGAAGAGGAAACCTGCAGATCAGCATTTCTAAGTTCAAGTCCAGAAAACAATTTCTTAAAACTGATTTTGCACTCTGCAATAACAAAGGCTGAAAAGACGTCACCTGCACTTAGATATCTACAGTTCAATTGACCACCTTGTTACTGAACTGGAGGCAATATTAACATCCTCCCCCTGCCCCTCAAGCAATAAATAAAAAAAAAAAGGAATACCAGAAAGGAAGTTATGCTGAAGTTTTCTAGTTCATTTAACTCTCTGGAGGGATTCATCATTCTTTATTTTCCTGTAAAGTTAAGGTACAAATCAAAATATCAAAGGACTTGGTATGTCTTCAAGTATTTTCACCAAATGGATCACTCTTAGGGAACTTACAAGGGGAAAGAAAACATCTGTTACACAAGATTCTGGGATAAACTCTTGAATAACCACACATTCCAAGTCTCAGATCCCTTTCTTAGCAAGGCACAAAAGGATTGTTGCTTTCAAAAGGTCCTTGTTCTCAGCTGAACAATTGTGAGATGTCTTGTGCAAATGGAGGCTGAAGGCAGGACTAAGTTCACTGGACACTAGGAAATTCCCATTCCATTCATGAACAGGTGCAATTTCAACACCATTAATCTTTCTTACTGCTACAGAGGTTTTGAGCTTCAGCTGGCTTCCACTTCATCCTAGAGTCTGGAATTGAGTTCTGCACCATCTTCACTTAAGTAGGTCTAATTAAGACCAGGCAACAGACGTGTTTGCTCTGCACTGCAAAGCTTCTTGCAGTGTCAATAAGGAAGAGGTGTTAAGTCAGCCTGGGTGTGCAGCTGTGAAGTTTCTCAGTACCTCAGAAAACACGAGGGACAGCTACGTGTCGTCATGGTTAACAAGGTGTTTTGTAAAAGGCAGACGGCAAATCTTGTAGGTGACAAAGGCAACAGGACAGCAGTAAAACAAAAAAGAACACCATTTTATAACGTCAAGGGTACATTTCAGGGTGTGTGTTGGCATACAGCTGGTGATTCAAATTACTTCCTCAACACTTCCTCCTTTTGCACTAGGGTTTCACCATGGTCATATGCTTGCAGCTGGCTTTGATACAAATATCTCTTCTACCTCTTCCATGTTGGCTTGTTTAGCCAGAAGCACCATCCACCTCATTCATCAGTGGATGGCAGGGATTCAGACCCACCTGGGACCAGGCCTGATCTGAACACTGCAAAGCTGGTGAGCTGACAGAAAAACAACCAACTAACCTCACACCTGTCACATTACTGTCACCTCTCATCCAGTACACCTCGCCCGACTTCAACTATCCAAAATTCTATGTTATGATTTGGAAAAACAGTGCATTCCACAGCCAGACCTTCTCCTCTGACAGCTTTGTACCAACACACACCCAGAAAGCACCAGTACTATGAGCAGAAATCACTTCAGTGTCTATTCTGTACTAAGGTTCTGCTAGCGACCAGGTTTTCTAGACAACTCGAAACAAGAATTTGAATCTTTTACACCAAAGTGGGAGATGCTTGGAGTCAGAACCTCCAACTCACAGTAAAAGCACCCAGCACTCTTCTTAAAGCAGCTATGTATTCTGTCTGAATGGGAAAAGCACTTTCTCTGGTGCTAATGTGGCATGATGGAGTATTGCACAGTGTCTGTGTACTTATAAACATTAACCAGTAGCCCGAGCAGGTCAGCACCTTGACCTGAGAGCACTAGCTTCCATTTGTGTGTTCTCATTTGCCAGGTCACACACTGAAAACAGGCAGACAAGCACATCTCTCACGCAGCAGTAAGTGGCAGCTCTCTCTTAAGCATTCCCACACTGTTTAACAAGAAGCATTATCAAGTGACACAGCTGCTGTGGAAGAAGGACAGAAAAGCTGCATCTGCCTCCACCTGCAGCCATAGGAATGTTTAAGGACTGACAACGGACTTATCTCTTTCGAATAATTGTGAGCCCTAACGCTCCAATCCCTGTCCCAACCCTACTGCCTGCAAGGAGAAGTATTAGATCACTTGTTGCAAGACTGAAAATCCTCACAATCTGAGAGACTCCCTAGGCACAGTTGACAAAAATAGGTTGACAACACCCAGAGGAAAGCAGCCAGAAGCAGCAGCCTTACACCTTACTCCTGAAAAGAGGCTTGGCTCCTGGCCCGCAATATTCATTGTAGATGAGCTTGAACAGAAACAGATGAAACAGTGTGATTAAGGAGGCCACACTGAACCAGAACAGGAAGGGTAAGCCTGGGTATTGCTTGGCCATGTGCTCCTCGTGAGCCAGAATAGCTTTTAGATGGAGTGTGTGCCTCAGGTCCTGCAAGTGGACCAAATCTGTCGATATATAGAGCAGTGGTGTGATGGGTTGAGTCACCATGACTGGGAATGTATGGCCTCGTGCCTCTGAGGTCAGCTCCACGGGCTCATTCATACAGCCTGCTTCACATGCGTATAGTCTGACTGGCTTGTCTTGGAATTTCACAGACACGTGCAAGAAGGGCTTTCCTTCCGCATCCAGCAGAACAGCTAAGTTAATCAAATCCTTGTTGTAATGGATCCCACGTAAGGAATAGCTGTTATGAAGTACGTCGGGGTCAGCCTGAAACTGAAGATGGTTTTCTGTGAACTGCAGACCTCCAAAACTAAGCACCATGCCCTGCATAAGCCCGTGGACTCCAGCTGCCACGAGAGCCTTACATCCCCGTTTCTGGAGAGTCAGCTTCCACAGGTCTGACAGCTGCAAGATCTGGGGCACACTGGTCAGCTTTGCTGGCCACAGGTTCTCTGCATGCATGGTCGCGTGGCCGCTGAAGCAGTGGTCAGCATAGTTCAAGCTGCCTTCCATTTTTTCTCTGTCCTCACCGCTAATGAGTGGATCTAGCAGAGGAGCTGGCATGCTTGAAAGCATATAGTAGAGGGTCATGTTAACAGTCTCACTGGATGGTGTATGTGAATCTGTGATCTTCCTCATTTCAATCCCTGCAATAACCAAGAGTCAGAGGACCACACGTGAATATGACATTCACCACAAGAAAAATTTCAAAGGGACATCTGTCTTTTTACTGGCTGTAAAACACAAAGCCCTGCATTACTTGGGCAGCTATTCTTTTATTCAAGGCCATTACAATCTTCTTTTAAGAAAGAGCATTCCTGAGGTAACAGGAGGTCAGTCCTCAACTTTCACGGAGAAGTTCACGTAAGTACAAAGACAGTCCTCTATGCTGCAACTTGAGGACAGCTCTATTCCCATCTTGCAGCTGGCATGCTGGGCAAATCAGTGATGTTCCTACAGACATGAGAGCCAGTGCATCCAAAGTTATGGTGAGAAGCATGTATTTTTTTGTAATGCAGTGAGGATGACTCCACTTTTCCAAGTGGAGAATAACCTGAATAACAGAATAACCTGAGACGGAAGGGACCCAAAAGGATCACCGAGTCCAACTCCTGGCTCCACACAGGACCATCCAAAAATCAGACTCTAGATTCCAGACTCAGAGTGCTATTTTATTTTCCCACAGCTCCTGAAAGGAACCCATTAGAGAGGGGACCCTCTGAAGGCTTACAGGAACCAGGTCACCCAACATTCAGCTCTTCTCTAAAGTGAATGTTTGGAGGTTGAGGATCACTTTCCTTACCTGAAATGAACAGGTCTGACCAGGTCTGCTGGTGCTCCTGGAAAAGATCTTCCACCCCCATCTGCATCACCTCCAGCATCTCTTTTTTGGCTGACTCCCTCAGCTTGCTGAAGGTCTCTTCCAGCCTGGAGACCTCGATGGGCTCCGACGTGTACACCACAGACAGCACGGTCTCATCAAAGGTGGACTTCGGTGCCACCTGCACCCGGCTCACGAGCTTCTTGGCAGCCACCACCATGAGCACCACCTTGGGGCTCCCAGGCAGCAGCAGACGGCCGGAGGAGAGCAGGAACTGCCGCTCCTCCACCTTCTCCAAGCTGGTAGCGAAGCGGGCGCCCAGCGAAGGCGCGGACGCTGGGGCCGAGGCCTCGAAGGCGGCCACCCGCTCGGTGGGGTTGGCGATGCGGATGCGCTGCAGGTAGAGGTGCGGCCGGCTCCGGTGGGCCACCACCTCCTCCCGCACCGTCACGCACTCCCCGGCGCCTCCGGGCCCGGCGCCCGTCTGCACGCAGCGCACCCTCCGCACGGCCCCGTCCCGCAGCGCCGCCTGAGCCGCCCGCGCCTCCCCGCGCCCTCCCAGCGCCCTCAGGCGCACCAGGGCCGGGTACTCGGCGGGCAGAGCCGGGCCTCCGCCAGAGCCCGCCGCCGACACCCAGAGGCGGCCCGCGGCCACGTCCAGCAGCAGGAAGCCGTTACCCGCCAGAGCCAGGCCCGGCCCCGGCCCGCCGCCCGCCTCGTCCTCCGGCAGCGGCAGCGCATCGCCTCGCTCGGCCTGAGCCCTCCAGGGGCCCGCGGCCGCCTGCAGGCAGAGCGCGGCGGCGCCGCGGGGCTCCGCTCCCCGCCCGGCTCCGCGACGCGCCCGCCCGGCCCCCAGGTACCAGTAAGCGACGAGCAGCAGGAGCAGCAGCAGCAGCAGGCGCCGCGCCCAGCTGCTGGACAGCAGCCCCGGCAGCCCCTTCAGCCGCTGCTGCAGCCACATGGGCGGCGGCGGCGGGGCGCAGCTCCCGTCCCGTCCCGTCCCGTCCCGTCCCGGCCTCGGCGCCCCAGCGGCCGCAGCCCGGCCCCTCACGCCGCCATCGCCGCCGCCCGGAAGTGCCGCGCCGTACGACGGTCCCTCAGCGCTCGGAGACGCTTTGCGACACTTCGCGCCTCCTCGGCGCTCGGCGGGCGGGGTGCGGCGCGCGCTGTGTGGGAAGGGGTTCCTGTGGTGGTGCGCCGTGAGGGGACGGCGCGGCGGGCTGCTGCATGCCTGCCTCCTCAGGGCTGATCCCTGCCTCCTCAGAGCTGATCCCTGCCTCCTCAGAGCTGATCCCTGCCTCCTCAGAGCTGATCCCTGCCTCCTCAGAGCTGATCCCTGCCTCCTCAGAGCTGATCTCTGCCTCCTCAGAGCTGATCCCTGCCTCCTCAGGGCTGATCCCTGCCTCCACAGGGCTGATCCCTGCCTCCTCAGAACAGATCCCTGCCTCCTCAGAGCTGATCCCTGCCTCCTCAGGGCTGATCCCTGCCTCCACAGGGCTGATCCCTGCCTCCTCAGAGCTGATCCCTGCCTCCTCAGAGCTGATCCCTGCCTCCACAGGGCTGATCCCTGCCTCCTCAGAGCTGATCCCTGCCTCCTCAGGGCTGATCCCTGCCTCCTCAGAGCTGATCCCTGCCTCCTCAGGGCTGATCCCTGCCTCCTCAGGGCTGATCCCTGCCTCAGAACAGATCCCTGCCTCCACAGGGATGATCCCTGCCTCCTCAGAACAGATCCCTGCCTCCCCAGAACAGATCCCTGCCTCAGAACAGATCCCTGCCTCCCCAGAACAGATCCCTGCCTCCACAAAACAGATCCCTGCCTCCCCAGAACAGATCCCTGCTTCCTCAGAGCTGATCCCTGCCTCAGAACAGATCCCTGCCTCCACAAAACAGATCCCTGCCTCCCCAGAACAGATCCCTGCCTCCACAGAGCTGATCCCTGCCTCCTCAGAACAGATCCCTGCCTCCACAGAGCTGATCCCTGCCTCCCCAGAGAAGATCCCTTCCTCAGAACAGATCCCTGCCTCCCCAGAACAGATCCCTGACTCCCCAGAGCAGCAGCGTGCCAACAAGGAGAGGTTCCCATCTGCTCCTGCACAGTGGGCGAAGGAAAACTTTGGGCTCCAGTGCAGCTTTCAGAGACAGTAGCAAACCGTGCAGGAACCCTGCGAGCTGAAATGAAGTGTGAAATTCCTGCCCAGGCAGAGCCAGCTCAGCTCAGCAAAGGAGAACGGAGCCTTTCCCAGCTCCCTGACAATGAGATGTTCCATTTTTAAGGCTAGGGATGTTTTTTTTTGTTTTGTTTTGTTTTGTTTTTTTTTGGGGGGGGGGGAGATGGGGAACTCTCTGCAAAAGTAACATGTGGGATCTTACCCCTCGCACATACAGAGGTTGGGCGTGCTGGGAGTCTGCCTTAAAAGCTGAGCTCCACGCCCTTCGGCTGGTGGGAAGTCTGCTCAGAGCACGTGTTGCACGTACTCACAGGAACATCTGCACTGGCAGCTGCTTCTGTTTAAAAAGACAGGCACAGACTCCAGCCGGAGCACACAGAGCAGTGCAAGCACAGAAAGAAGTATGCTTGCTGGGTTGGCATGGCTGCAGAACGCAAACAAAACTGTCAAATAGGGACACGCAGAAGATGACGGTGTTAACGGTGCATTGATGATTCCTAGCCTGCAAAACTGCTTTCATTTTAGAACGGAGAGATGGAAGAGCCTTAGAATGGGAAACTTGATATTCCTACAACTCTGTAGCCTGAGTCGCAGCACTTTGTCTGAGCTTTGAACGTGAGAGCTGAACACCTCGAATTGTAGAGGATGCTAAACATTTGTCATGGACTTTTTCAGGGCTTCCAAAGTACAGAAGAAATTTAAAGTGGAAGTGATTTGCTTCTTTGTTTGAGTTAGTGAAACTGGCAGCATTGGAAAATGAAGTTTCCTGAAATCACCATCTCAGGGAGAACTGATACTCCCTTGAGTTGTTGCCTGCACTTCAGCATTTGAGATTCAGAACTGCTGTGCTTGCCTCGCAATTAGGAGGGAATTCCTACTTGGGGGAGAGGGAGTGGAAGCAAGAGTGCTTTGAAAACAATCAAGAATATTCCCAGTGAGCAAATAAATACAAACGGTTGTTCTCTGCAGGGAAGCATGGGGGATAATAACTACAGTGTGTCCCTTCTAACTGAGACAATTAGGAGAACTTGCCTACCACCCCAAGTGCTCTTCTGTTTCTATATGTTTGCAGCTGTGTGTTCCACACCTCAAATCCAGACAATATGCGTTGCCCCGTGGTGCTGCTGCTTTCTCCCTGATATCGTAACCCGTGTCCCACAGAGCGGCCTCCAGCGTGGCTGAGGAGCCAGGGCATCTTCCAGTACATCGCAACTTGTCGTTTTAGTGACAAAATATTCACACCGTACAGTGCTGGAAATCAGCGACTTCAAGACGTTTCAGCAGTGGAAGAGAAGCTGGCTTTATTTAAATACAGTTTCTTTCAGAAAATGGCTCTGGCATCTCTGTTTGCTTCAGCAGAAAAAAATGCGTGGCCCGAGGGCTCGTGTAACAGCCGGATACCCGTGCACTGAGTCAAACATTCACTGCAATATCAAAATGACCATAACCTTTCTTTTTTATACAAAAAAAAACAAAGATAATTGTGATTTTTGTAAGGTGGATTCATTTTGCCTGTTTTCAAAGTTAGGCAAAACAAACCAGAAGAAGTGTGGGTGAATCGTCGGGGACGCAGCAAGGAGTGAAATCTAAGAGAAGGATGTGTATGCAGCTGCAGAAAAGCAGCACAGCGAATGTTGTGTTCCAGAAGGAGCAGATGAGATGCGAGATGAAAAGACGGCATTCGGTGAGGGCTTCCAGAGCCCCGAGCTGCGCTTAATTTCTGTCGTGCGTTATTTAATCGCTGTGCCAAGCAGACGCAGCCCAGCACCGACTGAAGCCGGCCGGGACGTCGGCCCCCGCTGCCTCCCGTTGGCTGAACGCGTTTAATGGTCGCCGCACGGCTGTGAGCAGCGCCCTGCGCGCCCCGCCGCACCGCGCGCCGAGCTGAAAGGAGCGCGGCGGCAGGAGCCCACCCCGCGCTGCCGGCAGCACGCACCCCTCTCGCTCCGCACAACCCTCGGCCCCAGCGCTTCCTGCTCCCTCTCCCGGCTCCGGCCCAGCTGCCTCCGCGCCTCTTGCGGGGGCCGGAGCGGGGAGGAGGAGGAGCCGCTACCCCCCCCCCCCCCCTTCCTCCGCCCGTCCCCGCCGGGCGGGTCTGGTGCGTGGCACAGGCTCCGGCAGCCCCGGAGCTTTGTGGAGCCGCGGTCCGCCGGGTCCGTGCGGAGCGGGGCAGCCCCTGGAACCGTCCCGCAGTCGGTGTCGGTTCCCGGAGTGGGATCCGGGCGGGGAAGCCGCCTCCATGGTGCCCCCGGCGGTGCTGCTGCCCTGGCTGGTGCTGCCGCTGCTCGGGGTGCAGGGCGGCGGCTCCAAGCAGGAAGGTAAGGGGGCTGTGCTGGGGGGGAGCGGGCTGCGCGGGGAGCTGGCGGCCGGGCTGGCGGCGGGGACGTCCTGCCGGTGGTGCCACTTCCACGCTTAGGTTCCCAGGGCAGCTCAGAGGCATTGCCCGACCTGGGAGCGGTGCCCACTGCGTATTTGAGATCCTGGGTGGCACCCGGAGCCTGCTGCTGAGCCCTGAGCTACAGCACGAGCTGCGGTGGGTGCCCTCTGCACGTGCTCCCTGGGTGCCTCAGTAACCAGACCGGCGCTCACCGTTCAGAGTTGTGTGAGGAGAGCATTTTGTGCTGATGAAGTCCCTGGGCTGCATCTCAGCCCGGTCAGCCCTTGCTGCTTTTCACAGAATCACAGAACTGTAGGGGTTGGAAGGGACCTCCAGAGATTGAGTCCAACCCCCTGCCGAAGCAGCTCCCAGCCCAGGTTGCACAGGTAGGTGTCCAGGCGGGTCCTGAACATCTCCAGAGAAGGAGACTCCACCACCTCTCTGTGCAGCTCCAGTGCTCCGTCACTGCACTGTGAAGAAGTTACACAGGTCAAAAATTAGGTAACGGAGCATTTGATCCCTAGGCTGGTCATGAGAACCCTGAGATCCAGGGTGCTCCTGAAACATCCCCGCGTGTATCCCTGCTACATGCTCTGAGGAGTAATTGGTACAAGAGTAGGGAATTAGGGAAGCCATTGTGTGTCAGCCAGGCTGACAAAGAGATTCACACATTGTCACTGTGCCAAGATGTTTGGATAATTATCTCTGTCTTCATTAGAGAAGTGGCAGTGAAGGGGAGATTTCATCTTGTTACCTAGAATATTTCCCTTAATGTGGTTAGCGTGTACCCATGGAGTGCTGGCAGTGCTTTAGATGTGGCAGCATAGTGCAAGCAGTGCCACTGCAGCAGTTGGGGTGAATGTGAGCAATGGGTCCCGGTGTCATCCTGCTTTCCCTGTGCACCTCACGTCATCTGTGCTCGTAGCAAGTTCTTGGATCGCACCGAGGTATTAAATTGGGGTGCTGGGATTAGACAGCGAGGTGTGTTGTTTAAAAAGAGTGTTGGAATTTGTTTTCTGAACCCTTAGCTGGGTTCAGGAATAGTGCCTTTCCATGTCTGTGCCTCAGCTTCCCCAGAGCAATACGAGAATAGTGCTACCTACCCTCTCCCTTCTAAGTTCTTTTCCACGCCTTCAGAAGCTTCAGGCTTTGTTATTTGTAGTTTTCAGTTGGGTTGTTACTAAAATACTTTGGGAAATGGACATTTAATTAAATCGTGCACTTGATTTTCTGTTTGATTCCAGTATTAAAAGTATTTTCTTGGACACCAGCTTTACAGGAAGCTGCACAATGACATTTCCCGAAGTGCAGCCTGGGGATAAACTCATTCCATGTCCTGAACTGCAGCTGCAGCTGTGCTCTCCCTGTAGAGTCAGGGCAGAAATAAACAACTGCACAGTGTCTTGTTACTGAACTCATCACTGGCTTTTGCTAATTGGTAAAACCCAGCAGCCCACCCAATCACTTCACAGTGATGTCGGTATCAGTTTCTTTACTTCGTGTCTTTAGAATGATCGACATCTGTAGTGCTGAAACACCAGAAGTGTTAAATGCCCTTTGTTATGGCAGAGGGACAGCAAGACTGGTTCCATGCTGCAGAGCAGAGCTGGTGGTGCAGTGCAGCTCCCCTGGTTCCTAGTCCAGCACTTCCTTCGTTGAACCACCGTGTTCATATCTTGCAGTTGTACCGTGATTAACTGTACTTCTAATTGTCAGTGTGGCCTAAGAGTCTTTGGGTCCAGCTTAACAGAATAGGAGCCACTTCTGGATGTGAAAATTAGTAACTGTTTTGTGGAAAACAGGGAACCACGGGACTGCTTTCTGGAGGTTTGAAAGGCCCTCCATGTGATAGCGAAATGAAAAGGGCTCGCTGCTCTGTCTCCCGACAGCTGCACCAGTGTTCAGCAAAGTCATTAGGAAAGAGAAGAAGGGGTTAAAGGAGTGGGAGTGCAGGGAGCATAGCTCAGCACAGCGCTTCAAACACTGGACTGAAGGAATGTCTCTTGGGATGGAAAGCTCTTGCTACTGCAGAGATTGCTCAGGACAGAACTGAGCTTAATGTCTCTCAGAGTCCTACCCCCACAGCACAGCGAGGAGGAGGGAATCTCTAACTAGGAATTCAGACGCCGAGGGTGGAAGTCTCTGCTCTGCCTTTCCACGCACCAGTGGCTTCACATGCTACGCAGCAAAACCTCTTCTGTCTTAGCAATACGACACCGCTTCCTGTGCATCCAGGGGAGCTTTCTGCTCTGCTTTCTGCTCCAGCAAACTTCTGGCACCAGTATCAAACAACGTATAAGCAGTTGGTTGCTTTCTCGCATGGTGGCACGGAAAATACATTAATAGTTTATTTAATTGGAAATACCTGAGCGTTTAGGCCAAACTAATTACGTGGCAGTCGGGCTCTTTTCCTCTATCCCCATGGTATACTTTCTGCTCTCCTTTCAGGTCGCAGAATCTGATGTTTGTCTTCACATTCCTTTTTGACAAGCCCACGTTTGCCCCCCTCCTCATCGGCACTATGAGAGATTTTCTCAGAAACTGCGAGCTCAGAGCTGTCTAGTAAGGCTGCCATGGCTTTCTTCATGCCATGATGTAGCTAGAAACGCTAATGCCTTTAACTCATTCCCTGAGGAAATACATATTTTACTCATTTATTGCACCCTCCAACTGAACGGGGCGCAAAGAACTGCAGTGTGCTGCTGGAGCTGGGTTAGGAATGCGTTGCATGCTGCAAAAAATCTGCCTTTAAAGTTGTGCTTATGCAGAATTCTTTTGTTTATCACTCCCTGTGTGCATAAGTGACTAACGAGGTGCAGTTAGATCTGACCTTGCTGCTGACTGTTCTCAATCTCCTCTCCATGTTCCGGTGCAGCTGAAAGGTTTGGGATTCTTTCATCCTAACCTAGAGTTTCAACATTATTTTTAACTTCTGCTGGCTTTGTCAGGGCTGGGACCCCAGCTCTTGGATCCTTCCTCTCTAAGGTTGGGACAGTATCAGTTTGGGTACACGAGGAGGATTCATCTGGTATATCCATTGAAAATAATCATTATTCCGAGAGTAGCCTGCTCAAGCCAAGAAAACAAAATTTCAGGTTTTCCTAGTATTCTCTGATGTTAAAATCAGATGGTCAGGGCTCATATTTAAACACTTGTCAGAGCCTATACAAATTCCTTCTTAAGTAAGTAGAAGTATTAAGATGAAGTACAGCATTTAATCATTGTGATCAAGAAAAGAGGACCTCCACATAAAAATCATATTTCACCGATACACCAGAGCAACTTTTGAAAGAGAACTTTAGGATTTGGCTTTGTCATTTCTAAGGGACTGGAAATGAGAAACAAATTTGGGAGGAGAGCACAGAGGAAAGTGATGGCAGAATTAAATTCATTTTATATACGTCTGAAAAAAATCTGGAAAGTGCCTCTGGAGTGCAGTAGGAAACTGGAGCAGCCACAGAGGGGGAATAATTACACTCAGCAGAATTTTTCTATTCCCGGTCAGTGCTGACTGACAAAACATCAACTCCGTGGGGAGCAGGAAGCCCGTTGCACTACATGGGTGACTTCCAAGTGGGCATCTTTCAGTGGTTCTACTTTTTATCTTCACATTTAATTTCCTTCAAATTCTCCGTGAAAGAATAGAATTTCAGCTTTCCAAAGCAGCGCAAAAAACCCCACTCCATACGTTACGTTTTCTTTTTTCAGCTCATTACTCAGGCAATGAAATTATATCTTTATACCATCTCCCCTTTTATACTCAGGATTGAGTTCTAATCTGAGCTGCACAAGTACAAAGACAAAAGATCAGTCTTGCTTGCACTGCAGCTGGTTTGGAGTTGTTCCATCAGGTGCTGACATTTCTGGGCACCTTTGCCATGTTCTGTCCCTTAGGATAGTTTGTTCCTTCAGTAATACAATAGCTACCTCCATGCTTTCTTTTTTTCCCTCTCTCTCAGTCTCTGATGAGTTGCTGCCAAGAAAAATCCAGGCAGCAAATAAGTCGGATTTGAAGCTGTTTTCTTTCTGGGGCCGAAGCTTTGTGGGCAGTGAGAACACCTATAGCGCTTAACACTGTGCAGGGTAGAGATAATTGGGGGAGGTGTAAGCAAGCTGTTTGCTTCTCAGCAGGCTGTGGTAGCTCCACAGCTAGGCCACCTCCCTTGCCTGTTTTAAAATGGAGCTGGGCAGCTCTCCGTGTTTTACAGAGCAGTCATAACCTTGGTCCACCAACAGCAGTGAGAGCATAGGTTGGGGCTCCTGGATTCTGTGGCTCGGTTCACAACCAGCTTGAAGTGTGATGCTGGGTTGTCCAGTGGTTGGATTGTACTCCTGCTGACTTCCTGTTGTCAAAGCTGTGAAGTACCTTTAAGACGAATGATCCCTGCGTTAACTCGGTGTTGTGAGAGTGGAGCATTTTTGTTCAGTATGGAACAGCAGATTTTGAAAGCAGTGCAAGTTGATGATGTGTCTCTTGTGTTTTCTCCTGCATGCAGAAAACCTGCTGGTTCTGACTGTTGCCACCAAGCAGACCGAGGGATTTCGACGCTTTAAAAGATCAGCCCAGTTCTTCAACTACAAAGTCCAGGTGATGGCCAGCAGCCTCGGTGATGGTTGGTCAGAGCGAGTTTTGAAGTGGGCACTCCTCAGAGTGTGGGATGGATAAGACTTGGCCACAAAACAATTAAACAAAGGTTAAGAGTGGGCATGTCTACTCAGCTGTAAAATGCTGTCGCTGTGGACATTTGTACAGCAATCTTCCTTTTTCCTCCCCAGTGGTGGCTTGAGATGAGGTCTGTAACTGCTGCTCAGGGGAGCTCCATGACACTTTCTCTTACATATCTGAAGCACAGTATGGATTGGAATGCTCCCATCCCTGATGCTGAAACTACTCTGTTACTGTGACTGTCCGTCCCAGAGAGTGATTGAGGGGCTGGCATGTATGCCTGGTCTCTCTGTCCTGGTGCTCTTGATTTTGCAATGGGCTTTAACAGGGCAAGTGAAGCTATGGATTCGGGTTCTTTCTTGTTTCCTTTGCTAGGAAAATGGCCTGTTCAGTAGACCCTGTGCCTGTCATCCTTAGGTGCTTGGGCTGGATGAGGAGTGGAAGGGTGGAGATGACAAGAGGCCAGCAGGAGGTGGGCAGAAGGTCCGTCTCCTGAAATCAGCTTTGAAGCAGTATGCAGATAAGGAAGACTTGATCATCCTTTTCACAGACAGGTAATGGTTCAGAAGTTATTTGTCACTAAACGAATCAGATGGGCAGAATAAATTAACTGTGAAGGAGATTACTTCTGGAAGGTGCATGCAAACCTGTGTTTTATCCCCCTGAATTCTTTGCAGTCACCTGGGAGTTGCTCAGAGCTGCATTCGTGGCAGTTGGGAAGGTCTGACCAGGATGGGCTGATCCCAACTCTTTTATAATACAGCTGTGATAGCATTATACCTGTTTTGTTTTGGTTTTTTTTTGCCAGGGTGGAATTTGGCTGCCATTGTTTCCAGGGAATGGGCAATTTCTGTGGATTCCTTTAGTGGAATTATTATTTTTAATAGGGTGAATCCTGAGAGCCAGGGATTAGTTTGCCAGAGATACGTGGAATGGGGAAGGAATGGTTTGTACTCTTGATGTCTTTTCCTGTGCCCAGCATCAGGCAGGGCTGGGATAGCAGCATCTGTCTCCAGCTCCCATGGCAGGGAGAGTATCAGCAGCTCTGAGTATCTACGTGCATTTAGAGTTTGAGAATGATTCATCTCTTTTCAGGATCTTTTTACTCACCAAGAGTGGGTTCGTAGTTTGTGGATCCTCTTGCAAAAAACTCAAGGCTCATTCTAGGAGTGTTGCTGTCAGTTCTGTTCATTACTGAAGAGAGAGCAGCTGGAGTCCAGCATGCAGTGACTGTTGCCTACCATAGGTCCCTCCTGAAGACTTGCAGAGCTCCATGGGGAGTGGCAGGATGCCAAAAGATTTAAAAGGCATAACCTATGGGTTTGTTTAGTTTAGAAAGTAGTGTGGGTATAAAGGAATGGCAGAATAAATGAGTGAGGGCACCCGGCCTTACCGGATGCAAACTGGAGAAGAGATCAGCATGTTTTGTGGCTTGGAAGTTTTGGTTGGAAGTAAGCATGGGTATAAGTTACCCCAAGATATTGTGGAATCTTCTCCAGAGGGAAGTAACATCTTCCCTGTATGAATAAGACTTCAGTTTAACTAGTTGTAATTATGACAAAAACGTAATACTGTGAAGCAGAACTAAAAGAAAGGGATTCCTGATAAGTTAGCTGTCCATGGAAGCTTTTGGTACTGGCATGTTTCTCTAACTCCATTTCTGTCCCTTTTTTTGTTTGTCTTATTTCTCTAGCTACGATGTACTCTTTGCATCGGGCCCCACAGAACTCCTGAAGAAGTTCAAACAAGCCAAGAGCAAGGTGGTCTTCTCAGCAGAGAACTACATCTATCCTGACAGAAAGTTGGAAGCCAAGTACCCTCCGGTGCGAGATGGAAAGCGCTTCCTGGGTTCTGGAGGTAAGGAACAGAACCTTCTTTCAGCCAAGAACCACTCTTAGCTTTGCCCTTGTATTAGAGAGCCTTTGAGAGAAGTATCAAGGAAGGAGATGTGGAAAGAAGATGGTGGGAACTGATGCCAGGGCATAATTTCCCACAGCAGAATGTGTAACAACGCTGATGTCTTTTACTTGCAGGACAGGACACAGCTGTGAATTAGATCTGAAGGATAGGTGCTCACTGTCTCTGCTTTGCTGGGAGACGTGTTATTCAGGAGATGGCTATCTGAGCTTTTCTGTTGGGTCCTGGTTTACTTCTGTGCTGGGAAGGGTGGTCTATATACACTTCTGCTGTAAACTGATGTAATTCTGCTGCATCGCAGGTTGGAATGAGACTTGTGTGAAAAAAAGTGAGAGTGTGGCATACAGAAGTCCTCAACTTATTCTGGTAACATGAGTTGAAATACCTCTCCGTCTTTGTTCCTTCAGGCTTCATAGGCTACGCTCCAAACCTGAAAAAACTTGTAGAGGAGTGGAAAGGACAGGACGATGACAGTGACCAGCTCTTCTACACAAATACCTTTCTGAATCCAGAAAAAAGAGTATGTGAAGTTAAGCTTTTCCTTTGTTGAATTTAGAAGAACTCAGTCAGATATGCATTGCCCCAGAATTACTGCTTTGATGTTATTACATGGAAAGGGCTGGTAGGGTGTCCAGTTACCTGTTTTCCTTACGGAAATTTGCTACACCCTTGGGAGCATAGGCATTGACAAGAGTAGCCCTGTGTCCTGCCTTTAGCTTCTGTTGTCCTTGCTCTGCATTATGCAGTACCAGCTGTCACTGAAGGAAGTCGCAAATGCATGGGAATTAAGAAGTGAAACTGTAACTGTTGACTACAAGAGGAATCTTTAGAAGTAGGAAAGTGCTTTCAGATCAGCTAGAGTAGTTGCACTTTTTTACTTCCCCAAATCTGGATGTGACTCATGACATTTTAATGTGAACTGTTGAGCAGTCCCTTTAACGTTCTCATCTGCATTTCTGGCCCTATGCCGTACAAAAGCTGAGTAATTCCACTAACTTGGCATTGGAGACAGCGGATGTTAGCACGCTGCTGGCCTTCCCAGAGACCAGTCTTTATAAGAGCCTGGAGGGACGTTGAGCTCTGTTAAGTCAGAGCTGGATTTTTTAGTGCAATGAAAGTCTATTTGCAGTGTGATTTGTAGCAGGAGGTAAAACAAAGATTGCTCAGGCTGGGCTTGCACCCTCATGCTCTGCTTTGACACTAATACCTGTGCCCTTACCTGAAGTGGCACCAGCCCTGTGAGTAGATGCCAAGAAACTGTCTAGACAGCAGATGTTTTGTTATCTTGGCGTTCCTGCACGTTATGCATGGATTTTATGTGACCATGCTGCAGGTGTACTTGCAATATGCTGCATATTGTTGTTGGCACACCCAGATCAGGATTTAAAATGCTTACTGTATGGTTTTGCTGAATATAATATGTTGAAGTTGTTCTAGAAAATGGTGAGTTTTCTCAGTTTGAACTGAAAATGAGGATGATCTGGGAATGTTTCAGGCTTCAAGCTTGGGAAATACGGAAATTATTTTAGAAATATAATACGTCTTTGTTCAGCATAAAGTTTTTCACATTGTGAGGAATTGTGACTGCTTGTGCTCTAATTAAGTTTATGTATCTCATTATTTTAAAGGAGAATATCAACATCAGTCTAGACCATAGAAGTCGGATCTTCCAAAACCTAAATGGAGCATTAGGTGAGATGGGAGGAAGCTCATTTCTCCTTGGAATGCAAATGTGTGCTGACACCAGAAATAAATTTGTCTTGTGGCTGAAGGGATTAAATTTCAGAAATTCCTGTCCCTGCAGAACAAGCCCCAGCAAAAAGCCTCTGCAGAGTTCTGGAATTTATTTGCAATTCCATTGCGACCAGCTAGGTTCTCACTGTACTTCCCTTTTCACTTGGGGAATGCAGGTCATGTTGTCCATCTTACACTTCCTTGCCACTTTGATCTCCAAGCATGTCGGATTGCGTTAGCCTTAGACATTGAAAAGTGGGAGGCACTTCACTGCAAGTAACAGCACATAGCACTGCCTCGGGCTTCCCTTGTCTTTTTGCTTCAGAACAATGTCTGGAATGCCATAAAAGGTGAGATGAAGCCAGATCCAGGCTGTGAGCATGCACTCGACCCATAACAGGCTTCTGATCAGCTGATTGATTTTGCCAGTCCCTGTCAAAGTGATTAACTTATACTGAGATTACTGCTGAGTGTTTTGAGTTTATTATCTTGTGCCAGTCCATCTTCATTTCAGTCAGGTGAAAAATGAAAATGACAATGTAATTTTTTCGCTCCTGTGCTCATGATAACAGCAAGGCTTGAGCTTGGGTCTGTGCTCAGCCTGTTTTCCAAAGAATTTTGTGTGGTTGCACTGAGGAGATACTTTGGGTGATAACTGCCAGGAGGGCAGAGATCTGCCTGGGTGAAAAAGAGAGACAGCAGGTGCATAGTGTACAGAGGTGAGATGGGTCTGAATCCTCATCAGAAGCTGTTCCTGCTTTGCAGTTTGTCAGTGCCAGGTTTGAAAGATTGTTTAAGCCTGGCTTCCCAGTAGCAGGCGTGATCATCAGCCCAGTAAGCTACGTTCTTTGTCCAGCTTCACTGAATCCAGGTCTATGCTATCATCTTCCAGCAGTTCTTGAGTAGAAATGGGATATGTCTGCTGATTTTTAATAAATGTCTTCCTCTGATAACATGATGATGTAATTTCCAGATGAGGTGGTTCTGAAGTTCGAAAATGCACGAGTGAGAGCAAGAAACTTGTTATATGATACTCTGCCTGTAATCATTCATGGAAATGGACCCACCAAGGTAAGTGGGAACCCTAAGAAAAAGATTTGGTAATGTATTTTTTCCAGAGTAACCCTTTAGACTTGTTTGTATCAGGTCGCTGTCTTCACATATAATGACTTTCCCTTGGTGCATTTACACTGAGAGACAACAAGTGCCCCAGGTCCATAGCAGCAAGATGGGTCTGGTTCAAAGACTGGTGTGCAATTGGGCTCTCAGGTCCAAGGAGAACGTAGATGAAGTTCTGCTGAAGTGCGAGGTTACTTTGAAAGTGATGGAAGCAAAGATCTTCCTCTGTCCTGTAATGTGTAATGTGCCAAGTTCTCTTCTGCAGCTGCAGCTGAACTACTTGGGAAACTACATTCCTCAAATATGGACATTTGAGACCGGCTGTACTGTGTGTGATGAGGGTCTGCGCAGCCTCACAGGCATTAAGGTAAGGCTGATGTCTATTCCAAGCTCTCAAGACAGGTGTTACAACTACAATGGAATCTTATGTGTCTGCTGTCTCTTCTCACTGGATGTAGGATGAGGCTCTACCGGTGATTCTGATCGGCATTTTCATCGAGCAGCCCACGCCGTTTCTCTCCCAGTTTTTCATGCGGCTTCGTGATCTCCATTACCCAAAGCAACGGATTCAGATCTTCATTCACAACCACGTAAGTAAAGTTGGCCTGTGACAGTCTGTGCAAATGCTGGGAAGACATGTAGTTCCTGCTGTACTCTAGTCACCTTCGCAACCTTTGATTGCCCTGCCAGGGCTTTGTAATCCCTGTGCTCATCTGCACTGGCATCCAGCTCTAGAGATGTGGAAATGGGAAGAGATGTTGCTTGTCTTCTTTGACATTCTCAAGGTCAGGATGTTGAACAGTCTGAGATGAGTTCATCTCTTACCTTCTTTTCCTTATTTTTTCCTCTTCCATAGGAGCAGCATCACTCGATGCAAGTGGACTCTTTTGTTAAGGAGCACAGCAAAGAATACCTTGCTATGAAAGTGATTGGGCCAGACGATGAGGTGGAGAATGCTGAGGCACGTAACCTGGGCATGTAAGTGAAGAGACCAGACGTGGAGTCTAGCACTGTCAGTCTGTGTCCAGACTAAGGCAGCTGATTTTCCTGAGGATCATCACTGTCAAGTGGCTGTTTCTTTTCTTTCAGTTACTCTCTT
The DNA here is from genome assembly GCA_036925125.1 of Oreortyx pictus. Lineage (NCBI taxonomy): Eukaryota > Metazoa > Chordata > Aves > Galliformes > Odontophoridae > Oreortyx > Oreortyx pictus. The sequence continues at coordinate 5,227,805 of JAUPFR010000024.1, read as the reverse complement.
TCAATTTTCCTAGCATTAATTCTCCTTGCCCATTATACACTGGGGGGAAAAAACAACCCCATTCCTTCAGTTTTAGAAACCAGATTCTCACTGGTTGCCTGCTCTGTTAGGATAACCCTTTACTTTTCATCTTGTCCAATCCTACACTCAAAGAATATGCAGCCATACCTGCACAGAACAGAAGTATAGTGGTAAAGGTAAGAGCTGGTGATGTGAGTTTGAGTTCAGGCCTGGAATTGGGCCAACCGTAAATGGGAATCTGCTCAATGTGTGCTAGGGAAACGGTTGGCTGTGTCTGATATTCGCTGCATTGCAGTGTGTGCTGTTGGCTGCTGAAATAAATACACTTTTACTTTGCCAGCTCTCTGGGTTGTCACATTAAACTCACTTTCTTAACACCTAGACAAAGACCCTTAGAGTGCAGGGTCCTGCTGCTCTGTCACTTGTCTTACTGTGTTCTAGGTGGATAATGATGTGACTTTTCTTGTTCTTTGGCTATAGGGATTTGTGCAGAAAGGATCCTGACTGTGACTATTATTTTAGCATGGATGCTGAAGTAGTTCTGAAGAACACAGAGACGCTAAGGATCCTCATAGAACAGAACAAGTGAGTTCATTGGTCGGAGCAGTCATTGCAGGCCACCTCTCACAGAGTACACAGTGAGCTCTTTTATCACTGAGACATGTAAGGCCGCTGGGTGAACTGTGCTGGAAACGAAATGTCAGGTGTTCATCGTTCATTTGGTCCTTTTTTTGCTGCAGTTGAAATCAGTGAATTATAGGCAATGGATGTAAATCATCCCCAGTTTGCCTTTAAATAGTCAACAGAATAAATTGGATTCTAAGAGTGTTTCTGCTGGGTGCAGTTAGATATGAGATTATAAACGTATGTACTCTTGCTTATGTGGAATTTTATTCCAGCACAGGTAATAGAAGCTGCGAGTGAAGGATAATCTGCCTCTTGGGATTCTGTGGTTTGTAGATCTTGTCCTTCATTTCCTGTGGTAATATCCCTCTTCTCTTGTGCTCACAGGATGGTGATTGCCCCCCTGGTAAGTCGTCATGAGAAGCTGTGGTCAAATTTCTGGGGAGCGCTGAGCCCTGATGGGTATTATGCTCGCTCAGAAGATTACGTGGATATTGTCCAAAGGCGGAGGGTGTGAGTATGCAGCCAGTTTCTTTCTGATGCAGTCCCACAAGTACAGAGCTGGTGCACATTATTGTCACACCAGGGAACACAGTTGCCTTGGGGCAAGGAAGAGGGAAAGAAGTCCCCTAGAAGTCCCCTTCTGTCCCCTGGATAGAAGCTGTGTAGTGTTCTTCCCTGAGCAGAGGCCATAACTCATTTCAGGCAGATTTTATTATGGTCTGAGTAAGATGTTGAGAGTCTTAGCTATGCTGAAATCTCTTCATTCTACTCATGACATGTTTTTCCACCCCTGAATTACAATTAGTCCATAACATTTCATATAAAGCTGTTTCATCTTTGTCAGTTTGTCTTCATAATACACCAGGTCATCAATGAATGGAGTATTCACAAAGTACGATTGTTGGTTCGTTCATATTCTTTAGGGGCCTTTTTGGGGGCAGTAAATGCTGGAGATCAGATTATGCCTTTTTAGCTGGTTCAGTTTTTGTAAAATACAGAGATCAACATGATTTTTTTCTGGTAAGAGATTCAAGTCATTAATTATTTCCCATGTGGAAAAAACAATATATCAGTCAATTGCTTTGACAGTGCCCTGGCATTTATACTCTTTAAAAGCTCTGGGCAACATAAGTGATTTTTCCTGAAATGACAGTTCCTGTTGGCATGGTTTCTCCCTACCATTCAGAGTTGGCACATTTCAGCAGGCCTTGCTACCGTATGGGGCTGCCTTCCATCCCACTGAGCCCAATAGTTCCTGCCTTATTGCTCTTTCAAATCTTACTCTCCTACCCCTGTTTTTCAGAGGGCTCTGGAATGTTCCCTACATCAGCAGTGTTTACATGGTTAAAGGTAAAGCCCTGAGATTGGAGCTTGATGAGGGAGATCTGTTCCACAGTGGCAAGCTGGATGCTGACATGGCTTTCTGCCACAACGTACGGAATCAGGTCAGTTGAGGAGAGGGGTGCTGGCAGGGGGGAACTGCATGCCAGTGTAAAGGTGACAAGATTAAAGCGGTTTCAAGTCATTCAGCTCTGTTGCGGTATGGGGCAGGATGAACTGGCATTACTCAGTCCTTTGCAGGCTTGGAACAGTGAAGGACTTCTGTCTTGCTGTGAAACCACCCAGAGCCAGGGACTGCTAAATGCAGATAACGTTTTTGTTCTTGGCCCTAGTCAGGGCTGTTTTAAACGGGGACAACAGAGTTAAGAAGAAAGAACCAAATTTTACAGCAGCTGATCTGCTTCCAGCCTTGACTGATGGAAGGCACAGAATTACCAATTCTGGTTGTCACCTTTCAAAGTTTATCATATCCAGAAAGAAAATTAAACTAAAATCCCACAGGCAAAGAATGAGTAGATGAACACTTGAGAGTGGACAGTTTCCCAGTGATGATGTCTCCAGCTTTAATTTCACAGTTGATCACAAAATATATGGGATGTGGAAGCAAAACTTGATCATTTCCTTCTGTTCTGCAGGGGGTCTTTATGTACTTGACAAATCGACATCAGTTTGGACACATACTGTCTCTGGACAATTACCAAACAGCTCATCTCCACAATGACCTCTGGCAGATATTCAGCAACCCTGAGGTGAGATAACCTGCCTGCTGTGCAGGCTCGGCAGGCTGTGTGGGATGGGAAGATCTGATGGACACCTTCACCAATAAGGAAGGTGCAGACTGTGTGTGATTCATAATATCTGCTTTTTCAAAGCATGTGAAGTACTGTGGCACCTCCGCGTGTCTTTTCCTTGCCCTTCTAACCAGGCCCCTCAGATATGACTGCTTTGCTTATGTTTTAATTGCAGGACTGGAGAGAAAAGTACATCCATGAAAACTACACAGCAGCTCTGAAAGGGAAATTGGTAGAAATGGTAAGAAAACACTGCTCATATCCATCAAAATGAGAGAATGCTTGCATTATCACTGTTATCTCTGGAATAAGCAGTTCAGCGTGACCTTGTGGTCTTTCAAATGCAGAGGAAACATGGCCTTGAGAGTATTTTTAGAGCAAAGTCATTATTCTAGAAGTCCATCTCCAGCTCTCTGAAGTGGAAGTAGGGCACACCAACCAGGAAACAAACCTCTATCCTTGATATTGTAATTCCTTTCCACTTAGTCTGACCCTGTATACAGTCAGTTTAGTCGTATTCCTTTTGCCTCAAGCACTTGTCCTTACGTCTGCTGCTCTCACCTGTCCACATTCTGCAGCCCTGCCCAGATGTGTACTGGTTCCCCATATTCACTGACACTGCTTGTGATGAGCTGGTGGAAGAAATGGAACATTATGGCAAGTGGTCCACCGGTGACAATACGGTAAGAGAAAACAGGAGCTGTTTAATTTCGAGGTGACACCTTTTTCCGTACATATCTGGTGACAATAGTGCTTTCCTCTAGGAAGGCCTTAGATCCTGCAGTTAAACCCAGAAAGTGGCTGCAGGACTAATTTTCCTCCTGATTAACTCCATGGTTTTTCCCATGCTCTTGAATGTTAACTTTTCTGAGTCCTTATACTGCCCAGCGGAGCGACAGTGTTTGGCGCTTCAGGATTTAATGTTTGAAATGAGTTTGTCATCCTGAAAATCCTGATAAATAAACTTCATATGTATTGGTAATTACTGGAAAAAAGTGCTTTTTTGTTTTTGAAGTCCAAGGGGCCCATCCTCAAGGGTATTTTCATGGTTCAATTTCAGGACAGTAGAATACAAGGAGGATATGAGAATGTACCGACTATTGACATCCACATGAACCAAATTGGCTTTGAAAGAGAATGGTATAAGTTTCTTCTGGACTATATTGCACCCATCACAGAGAAACTGTATCCAGGATACTATACCAAGGTAGGTAATACCATGGCATCAAAACTCATGGCCAGTTCAGCACGTGCTATAGTTGCAGCTGTGTGAGAAGGCAGCTAGAATCCCCTTGCAAGATGCATACTGTTTCCCAGAATGGAGGACTAACCCTGAGCTATGACTTGAAGTATATGCATCAGAAAATACAGTTTCCCAATAACGTTTTCCTGCCTTACTGTGGTTCTTTTCGCAGTGAGTTGCAATTTAAAAATGACACCGTATCCCACAGCTCAGTCGCCATGGGCTGCTACAGCTCTGTAACAGATGCACTCTTTTTGTTCTCTCCTGCAGACTCAGTTTGAGCTAGCCTTTGTAGTCCGCTACAAACCTGATGAGCAGCCTTCCCTGATGCCCCATCACGATGCTTCCACCTTTACCATTAACATTGCTCTGAACAGAGTTGGAATAGACTACGAGGTAAGTTTGCCAGCACGTTGGGGATGAAGCACGGCCTTCCAGGCACAGCCTCCTTTATTGATACCCAACTTCTTCACGCTGAAGACTGCAATTATTGACTGGGTTATATTAGGGGTTCTTTGAGCACATTAGAGCACAACAGATTCCCCAGCTCCCTTCTCACGTTGTCTGAAGAGCTGCCAAGGGAAGGCAGGGACCCTTTCCCTCAGGTGATTTAACCGAGCTGATGTGTCTCTTGGTCTGTATCTCTCAGGGAGGAGGCTGCCGGTTTTTGCGCTACAACTGCTCGATTCGAGCCCCACGGAAAGGGTGGACTCTCATGCATCCAGGACGCCTCACCCACTACCATGAAGGGCTCCCAACCACCAAAGGAACCCGTTACATTGCAGTATCTTTTATTGACCCCTAGAACTTTTTCACAGCAAAGACCTTTCCCTGGCCCCGCTCGCTGCTGACTTGGAGTGGAAACGGGAAAGCATTGATCAAAGTTATTTGGATATTGATTTTTAATCAATGTTAAGACTCCGCTACTGGAAGATCTCCCTCTCTGATACTGTGGGTAATATCTAGGAATGTTGCTGTAGAATTTGGAAGGAGATTTTGTGCCTTCAGTTTTGGTTCTGCTCTTCATCCACTGTCTAGGAAGTGCAATTTACCTTCACAGCTTGGTTGGCTTTACAGAGATGCTTTCTTGGACTGGAAACCCAGCTCTTTGGAAGCAGGTCACAAGCTTTCTCTCCAAGTAGCTGGAAACTTTATTTTTCTTATCTGCGGCATATACGGGACTGGACACTAGAAAATCATTTCTGGATACTATCCCAAACATAAACAATCAGGGAGCTGGCTCCAGGAGTCATAACACTTATACGTCATATCGGATGAAACTCAGAGCCTGAAGATCATCTGAATCCTTACCTCTTGGCAGTCTTTGGAAACACGTTACAGAGATGAAAGCAGCAGCAATGGCAGTATAGGTGCTTTGTGTTAGTTAATGAAGGTCTACTAATTATACTTTATCTCTGGGATTAGTCTGAAGACATAAAATAGCCTATCTTCTGTTACTGCAGTTGAAGGGGAGCACACGTAGCCAGGCAGAGGGAGGGCTGACAACAAGTAGATCAGCGAGGAGGGCTTCAGTGCTCAATCAGCTCAGCTGTACCCCATGGTAAGACCTTCAAGACCTCTAATGATGGGATAACAGCCCAGAGTCCCCACTGATCTCTGATGGCCTCGTTCCTCTTAGTGATTTGGATAAGTTCCCTTTCGCATCCAGCTTGTTTGAGCCACCCCCCCCCCCCCCCCCGTAGATGGAACTATTTTCTGGTGCTTAGAGGAAATCATTATTTGAGATTGCAAACCAAAGCACTCCACTGCAGTGGGGCTGAGACCGATAGCGCTCAGTGAGTGTGTGCTGAGAGGTGGTGACAAACCCATAGTAGGGCTAAAAATCTGTCCAGAATAGAGCCATGGGAGGAGGGGGAATGCGGGGAATCCTTTGTATTGCTGCCTGTGAGCTCCCCGCTCTGCTTTCTGGGTGCCCTCCTGGGGGTCTGCCAGGTTGGCAGATCCATTCTCATGGGGATTGGGGTGGACCCACAGAGGCTGAGGGCTCTTTAGGTCTCTTTCAGTGCTATGCCTGAAAACGGTAAAAAGTCGCGTTAACTGAAACACACGCCTCGTGCTTTAACCAAAGGAAGGGACTTTCTTAGGCCAACGGTTGAGAAAGCGTCGGCAAGGTGTATGTATTTATTTAGCTTTTTATTCCCGCCCCCATTATTTTCTTGTGCTCTTCCTCTGCCCGACGATCAGAATCCGCGCTCCGGCGTTTCACACACGGATTCCAACCGGAGTGCTGGTGTTTGTGGGGGTGTGGTGCGGGGTGGAAAGGTGGAAGGAAAACGGCCATTAAACTCTTCCAAAACGCTCAGCGTTTGTCTTTCCTCCGCGGGGCGGCTCCTCGGGACTACAGCTCCCGATCCGCTCCGGGACAGCGCCCGCCCGCCGAGGGGCGGTACCGCGGGTTAAGATGGCGGCGCTGAGGGAGCGGCGGTGAAGGTGAGTGTCGGCGCCGGGGTTGGGGCGCTCCCCGTGAGGGGCACTCCGGAGCGGCGACGCCGCCCGCTCTGAAGCGCGGCCGCGCTGTGTGGAAAGGCGCTTCCCGCCCTTTTTTTTTTTTTTTGGCGCGCTCCCGCCGCTCTGTGGGGGCTGAGCTCGGGGCCTCCGCGCTCCGTCCGCCTCTGTCGCAGGGAGAGCGGCCGGACCCGGCGCGGCGAAGAGAGAGCTGCGGGACCGAGGGGGGAAGCGGAATAAACACCGCTGTTCGCGTACCGGAGGGGCTCGAGTTGACCATGCCCGGCTTGTGAGAGCGAAACGCATCCTGAAAGTAAGCGGGGCGGGAGAGGAGGATCCCTGGGTGGGCTGAGGGGAGGAGGGCTTGTTTCTTTCTTGACATCTGAGTGACTTTATAAGCGCGAGAAGTGGAAGCGTGCCTTTGTTCAATGTGTGTGAGCTGTTCAGTTCTCATTAGGTGGCTGTCCTCCGGAGACGAAGCCTTTTTTCAGGATGCGTTTTATATATCCGTACGCGCGCACTGTAATGACACAGACACAGACGAGAGCACCCTGAGCGCTTTGCTGATGGCACAACAGAAGGAAGGGATGGCATCCAGAGGGACGCGGCTGGGCTCGAGAAGTGGGTGTGCATGACCCAAATGAGGTCCATCGCAGCCAGGTGCAGCGTGCTGTGCTGCAGTCAGGGCCATCCCAACGGTGCGGACAGAAAATGACTGTGGGTCCTGGTGGACACGAAGCAGCAGTGCTCACACGCAGCCCCAAAGGCCAGCAGCTTCGTGGGCTGCATCAGCTGAGGGCTGGCAGCTGGTTGAGAGGGGGATTGTCCTGCCCTGTGCAGCCTGAGGCCCCCAGCACTGGTGTGGGTCCATAGGAGGGGTGTGGGGATGCTGAGAGAGCTGCAACACCTTGTTCAGCCTGGAGGAGGCTTCAGGGAGACCTCATTGCCACCTTCCAGTAATTAAAGGGAGCTTCTAAGCAGGAGGGAAATTAGCTTTTTAAGCAGGTAGGCAGCGACAGGACAAGGGGGAGTGGTTTTAAACTTCCCCTCTTTTGGTTTAGGTTAGGTGTTAGGAGGGAGCTTTTTACTTAGAGGTGAGGCCCTGGCTCTGCTGCCCGGAGAGCTGTGGGTTCCCCATCCCTGGAGGTACCCAAGGCCTTGGACAGGACCCTGGGCAGCCTGAGCTGGTGGGGGGTAACCAGCCCACAGCAGGACCTTGGAACTGCGTGGTATCTGAAGTCCCTTCCAACCCAACCATTCTCTTAGTAAATGTTGGACTCTTGATTGTGTGGCTGTTAGGCCTCAGTGAGTCCCCTTTTCTTACCGATTTTTTTTTTTTTTCTCTGTAGCGCAATGTCCCTGTTGTTTAGTCGTTCCAAGTCAATAGTTGCAGTGAAGAAGGATAAAAGACACATGGCCGAGGTAAATGCTTCTCCACTCAAACATTTTGTCACTGCAAAGAAGAAAATCAATGGCATCTTTGAGCAGCTGGCTGCATACATCAATGAGAGCTCCTCATTCCTTGAGGGTAAGCTGAGCTGAATGGTGCTTTGCCTGCACGTGGTTCCCCCAGGCACGTACCAAACCCCTCATTTCTTTATAAATACGTTTCTTTTTACGTGTCACCATTTGTATGAGGGATTGAAAATTATTTTACTGAGTTTGGATGAAGTTTAGGCTTCATATTTTATAGCTCGCTTAAGTTGGTAACTGCTATGAAACTGAGCTATTTAGCAAGCTACTTTTGGTTGTTGTTGGGGAAGGTTGTTTCTGTGAGCGTGGTGGGGTTTTTTGAATGAACTATTTAAGGCTCCTTTGATTGTGTGCATGTAATCCTTCCAGTATTCTTGCCTGGACACGTCATTGCCAGTGACGTGGAACGTATACAATAATTGGCTTTACAGCTTAAGATGCAGACAGAAGATTTTTAAGGGTGCTGGAATGTTTGAAGCACTGGATGTGTTCTGCTTAAGGCAGTCCTGAGGATAAGAATGGTTATTAGATCCAGGAAAGACAGTAGCAGATAAGTGCTGATGGGTGTAACTGCATGCTTCAGTATGACCCGTCTGAACTTTGGGACACAGATAAGCACTTGGCTGTGTGTGTTAAATTATGAGGAGATCTTTCACCCAGTACTGAGACAGATCACTTCAGGGATTCAGAGGCACGGTGTATTTTGATTTTTAGAAACACACAAGAATGCAGAGCTTGATCCTGTCACCACAGAAGAGCAGGTACTGGAAGTCAAGGGTTACCTGTCAAAAGTCAGTGGCATTAGTGAAGTGCTGGCAAGGCGACACATGAAAGTGGCTTTTTTTGGAAGGTAAGTCACGTGCTTACATTGCCTACACTCCCTACTCGGTAAAGAAACTTGCATCTTTAGGATCATAGCCAGTAAGAGCTATTTATAGAAGCGTTTCAGCTCCAGCTTCTGCATACAACGTGTGGATTTGTCCCTAGTGCTAGTACTTCTGTAAGTGGGACACAAGTATAGTAGAATATAATCTATTTGGAGGAAGTTTTAAAAGAAAAAAATGTTTGTTCTGTTTTTGTAAAGTTGTCAATAGCACCTGAATTGTTAACGCTTCTGAAGCTGCTTTGGTTTAGATTACTTGTTTTTTGTAATAAAAAAATGAGTGTGCCTGAATGGCTCAGAAGCCCAGCCGTACTATTCTTTAATCTTGCTTCAGGACAAGCAATGGAAAAAGCACTGTGATAAATGCCATGCTGTGGGACAAAGTCCTTCCCTCAGGAATTGGGCACACCACTAATTGTTTCCTGCGTGTAGAAGGGACTGATGGCCATGAAGCTTTCCTGCTTACTGAAGGCTCGGAGGAAAAGAAGAGTGTTAAGGTAGAGTTTCCTTAAGGTATTGGAGAAGAGCTCTGTTCAGTGCCAGAGAAGGAAAGAAGAAAAAGAAAATGAAAGCATTGTAAATTTTAACAGGATTATATTCATTGAAGGAACAGAGATTAACAGCAGGTTTTCAATGAATGGAGGACGGGAGGAGTGAAACAAGCAGTAGCGTGAGACTTCTTTATTGTACGTGAAAGATGATATGTGGTAGTTGTGCTAACAGGGAGTTGGAACGATGACTCAGGAAATTCTTCTCAGCTCTGTACGACTGATCAGAGGTACAGCCCTCCTGTTCGTTCCTCAGCCTTACTTGATTGGAACACTTCTTACATTCTTATTCTTATTTAAAAATTAAATTAAAATGAAAATTTTATGCACTTGTCTTTTGACTGGGGAATCTCAAGCTGTGGAAAAACTCCTGGGGAGATACTAATTCAAAGCTGGATTTTATCTTAAATTGTTTTTTGGTCAACGTGAAGGGGAAGATAATTGTGTTAATAGGTCTTAGCATATTGACAAACGTTATAATTTTTTTTTTTTTTTTTTAGACAGTAAACCAGCTGGCTCATGCCCTACATCAAGATGAGCTTTTGAATGCTGGCAGCCTAGTCAGTGTAATGTGGCCCAATTCCAAATGTCCTCTCTTAAAGGATGACCTGGTGCTCATGGACAGGTGAGAATATCTGTCTTTCCTTTTGTCTTTACTACATTTTTTTTTAATGTAAAATGTATTAAAACACAAATTTAGGATACATCATTGAAAGTGACCTTATTTTAATCTGTGACAGTGACCAGAGTCCTTTCCTGTAGTCAACAGCCACCATTTATCTTGATTTGTCCTTTTAGTTTGCAGTCTGCAAACTAAAACCTCAGAACTGTGGCTCAGACATGGAAAATAATGCCCTGTATAGCTGAAACAAGCCTTGTTCTGATGTTTTAAAGCATATTTTTGAAGTTTCCACAGAATACTATTGTTTCTTCTCTTTCTGTTCTTAGCCCCGGCATTGATGTAACCACGGAGCTGGACAGTTGGATCGACAAGTTCTGTCTAGATGCTGATGTGTTTGTTCTGGTGGCAAATTCCGAATCGACGTTGATGCAAACTGTATGTTCAGGTTCACTTGCTAGCGGTCAGTGCATTTGGCTAAAAGTTGAAATGTGCTGACAAATTAACTTAAGACGTTATGTTCCATTCTGCGCAGGAGAAACAGTTCTTTCACAAGGTGAATGAACGTCTGTCCCGACCCAATATATTTATTTTAAATAACCGCTGGGATGCATCTGCCTCTGAACCAGAATACATGGAAGAGGTTTGTGATTTAAATTCCTTCTCTTTGCCTGGACTCCATCGTGGAGACCGTTCTGACTCTAGATCTTGAGGGCAGAGTCGTGAAGTGTTCTTAGATATGATTGTTTTACAGTTTTTGTCATTATTACAATGGTGTGGAAACGAGAGGGAGTACAGGCTCCAGCATGAGTCTGGAGATTTCTAAAATGGAAATGACAGACTTTGCTGGGCAGTTTTAAGTTAGATGACTTGGATGACTTCTGGAAGATTATAGATCGCAGGGTTGTCTTCTTTTTCTTTCATATTGATAACGTAAACCAGCAGAGGGCATCTGAGTGCCTGATCTGACTTATTGAGATGGAGCTCAAAGAGGATCTAACTGCACATGGAGTTGTTCCGTTTATCCTTCAGGTGCGCCGGCAGCACATGGAGCGGTGTACCAGCTTCCTGGTAGATGAGCTGGGTGTGGTGGATCGAGCACAGGCAGGGGATCGGATCTTCTTTGTGTCAGCAAAAGAAGTGCTGAATGCCAGAATTCAGAGGGCCCAAGGAATGCCAGAAGGAGGTGAGGAAAGCTAACAGAGCCTTTCTGATAGCGGAGAAAATAGGAGAATATCTCATCTCAGAAACAGGCAAAACTGAGTTTATCAAAGTTATCAAATTATTAAGAGAGCAGCTGAAACAAAAGAGAATGAATTGCCAATTTTTCTGAATTGTCTTCAGGGTGAAGCAGGAGTATTTCCTAATGTCCAACATCTCATTGCTTTCTGATTACCTGAGTGGTTGTTTTGTACCTTCCTACTCTCAGGTGGAGCACTGGCAGATGGTTTTCAAGTGAGAATGTTTGAGTTTCAGAACTTTGAGCGAAGATTTGAGGTGAGTGTTAAGTGTCCAAGCCTTCCATTTAGGCTTAGTCCTGAAAGGCTGGGAAATGGAGCTTGTGAACGCAGAGTGGCACCACACTTCAGAGGTAGAGCAGTTATGTTAGCGTGTTTGTGCCTGCTGCTGATCTTGGCTGCCTCTTGTGTACAGGAATGTATCTCCCAGTCAGCAGTAAAAACAAAGTTCGAGCAGCACACAGTGAGAGCAAAGCAGATTGCAGAAGATGTCCGTCTCATCATGGATTCTGTGCATGTTGCTGCCCAAGAACAGCGGTGAGGAGATGCTGATGCTTGGTGCTTTCATGACAGAAGTTTGTGTTCTGGGGAAAAAATTAAGGGAATATGAAAACTTAAAATGCAAAGAAAAAAACGTGGCGATATTGGGAGAGGAACATCCTTTTTGTCCTCTGTGCTGTGTGTATGTGGCATACTGTAGGTATTGGTACACTTTGTTCTTGGGTTGGAGAATGGTTTGTGTGTGTGATTCCAGATGTCTGTAGATCAGAAATGTGCTCATCTGGCATTTTCACGGGTACCTTTTTTTTTTTTAATCAGTGTTTACTGCCTGGAAATGCGAGAGGAGCGACAGGAACGTTTAGGTTTCATTGACAAACAGCTGGAGCTCCTCACCCAGGACTACAAGCGGAAAATAAAGCAGATCACAGAAGAAGTGGAGAGGCAGGTAAGGAGGAGGGACTGCTGAAGAAGAGAAGAGATTGTCTGAAAGAGCCACTAGTATGGTGGGAGAAATGGGAAGTGCTGGCAAGTCTGAGGGGATAGGAGTGTGGGAGTTACAGATGGGAAGAGAAGAAATGCTTTCAGAAGAAGGGTTTGAGGTTTGTTTGCTTTCCTTGGGGTTATGAAAGGAGAAGTAAAACACTAGGGATCACTTCTGGGGAGATTTATAAGGCGCTTTCAGTAAGTGGTATGGTAGCTTTGTCCTTTGTGGCTCTTTCTCCAGGTATCAAACGCAATGGCAGAAGAAATCCGACGCCTTTCAGTGCTGGTGGATGAATACCAAGCGGATTTCCATCCATCTCAAGTGGTTCTTAAAGTTTACAAGAATGTAAGTCGTGTTTGCTTCTTGTAGGTTGCTAACACCTTCTGTGCTGGCCTTCTGTTAGTCAGCAGGCTCTGAGGCAGTAATTACACCAGCTTAACGTTTTCCAACTAGGAAGAACTGAGCTTTTAGTATTGCAAAGTGTCTTCTCTTACAGTTTCATTTGCATTGGGATAGCTTCTGTGAAAAGCGATGTATTGAAAAGGGAAGGAAATTTATTTTCAGAACTAACCTCAACCTCAGTGTTAAACATACACATATGCTGTGTTGCATTACGTACCTCAGACAAAACCTTTCCCATCTACAGCATACGTGTGAGATGTTGTGGTTTGTTTTTTCCTCTCCTTCACGGAAGAAAGGAGAAAAATGAAACTGATGATAGAAGAGTGGGCAGACAGAACGCATGCTCTTGCTTTGGGTGATTTTTGTAACTGTGAAGCTCTATCACCTTCAGCTTGTATCTCACTTATGTTTATTTAATCTCAGTAACCCTTCTCTGTTTGTCAGGAGCTACATAAGCACATTGAGGAAGGCCTGGGCCGTAACATGTCAGATCGTTGTTCCAATGCAATCACAGCTTCACTGCAGACAATGCAGCAAGAAATGATAGGTCAGTCCTGCAGGCAATATTACCCTTTGTTCCTGTAACTGTAATGCACAGTAACTCGGTGGATGTTCTGGGTTTCTCATTCCCCTGATGTTTGATTGCAGGAGGCATTGTCTTGGTTTCCATCTTGATTAGTAATGCTTATATGTAGAGGATGAGTTATTTCTGTTCTTTCCACTCTTTGGCTAAACTTGTTCAGTGCTTTTGTAATGAATATCATCAATCAGCTTAATCCTTCATTGCTGAGAGAGAAGCACTTCTAGAACTGGCCTTCTGTTTTCCAAGCTATTGCTAAACTGTAAACTACAGCTGCCTTTAGGGATTTGGGAGTGTCTGTGGAAAGACATCCTTCTGAGTTGAAAGGGTTAAGAATTGATTGCATTGCAACTTGCTTGGCTTCAAGAAATTCGAGGTACTAACAAAAATAACGGCAGAGGATGGAGCAACCAGTATCCATTCTGACTATGGAATGAAAGTCCAGTTAATTATTGTGAACTCCATTTCCTGTTTTCTGAACATGTTTTTATTTTGCTCTTGCAGATGGTTTAAAACCCCTGCTGCCACTCTCTCTGCGAGGCCAGATAGACATGTTAATTCCCCGACAGTGCTTCACGCTCAGCTATGATCTGAACTGTGATAAGCTTTGTGCTGACTTCCAAGAAGACATAGAATTCCATTTTTCTCTTGGATGGACAATGCTGGTGAACAGATTTTTGGGACCAAAGAATGGCCGTCGGGCCTTGATGGGCTATAATGACCAGGTAAGGTAACCTAGTGCTCAGGGGTAGGTGGGGTGTTTGAAACTCCAGTGCCACTGTACAAATGTTGCTGAGAAGGCAGTGTCTTGCATTCTTTTATTCTATACTCTGTTTTTGTTTTCTTTGTCTTTGTGTCTGCTTTTCTAATTAGATTCAGCGCCCTTTAACACCAGCGAATCCCAGTCTGCCTCCTCTGCCTCAGGGATCTATGACCCAGGAAGAGCTCATGGTGTCCATGGTCACTGGACTGGCCTCGTTAACTTCCCGAACTTCCATGGGGATCATCGTGGTTGGTGGCGTGGTGGGTTGACAGTCTGAGGAGCACTGACTTAGAGAGTCACTGCAGAGTCCTGTAGATGTTTCCAGTTCACAGACAGTGAATTGCTTTCCTTTCTGTATACAAATAGAAGATAAAATATTGAGCAGAATTTTGCATAGTAGTTACGCAGGGAGCCAGAGGTTTTGTGAAGATAAAAATGTAATTATATTATAAAATCTGGTATTCTTGTGAGAATAGAAGAAAAAAGGTAGCATTTTTCCTGTTGACTAAGGAATGAGGGCTGAGGTTAAAGGGGAAATTTCTATTCTGATCCTCTGATGATGCTTACCTTCCTACCTACAGGAGGAGAGCGCTGAATTTTAGATGCTCTGTCTAATTCATTTTGTATACCATCAGCACTGCCTACTTTTCTATCTTGTGGAAAGACAAGGGAATGTTTTGAATCCTAAGTCTTCCAAAACTGCGGAAGAGAAGAGTAATAGAGATGTAACTCAAGTTGCATGGGAACTTGTTCTCATTCTACAAATAAGTTTCTCCAGTAATAGTTCCTTACCTCTGTGCTTTTTCAGACTGTGTGGGGGTGGATCATTTCTCAAAAGGAACATGGTTCACTAAAAATGGGTTTTCCTTCAGAAACAAGGATTCTGTGAAATAGGCCAAGTTCATTTGCACATGTAAATGTGACTTTAATGACCCAGAGAAGTTAACTCAGAGGTATTCCAAGTTTGTAGACTGAACATCAGTAGCAAGCTGTGTGATCAGTGAAACTACTTGCAAGTCAGGGTTGTCTCTGGACAGCTTTCTTGTGCTTAAAATACAAGTGCACTATTGCTAGGAGGCAGCATCGTTCCTAGCTAATGACTGTCATTTGTTTTTCCCGTGCTTATTTTAGGTTTGGAAGGCTGTGGGCTGGAGGCTGATTGCTCTCTCGTTCGGCCTTTACGGGCTGCTTTATGTATATGAACGCCTCACCTGGACCACAAAAGCAAAGGAGAGAGCTTTCAAACGACAGTTTGTGGAGTATGCTGGAGAGAAATTGCAGCTTATTGTCAGTTACACAGGATCTAACTGCAGCCACCAAGTCCAACAGTATGTTCACCTAACATCTTTATCTGAAGTCTGCTGGTTTTTTATTACTGATTTTTTTTGCTTTGTTTAGGGTGATATCCCTTGTTAAAGCAAGGTATCTGCTCAGTGAACTCAGGACTAAAAAATATATGTGTGTTTTAGAAGAATACTATGGGTTATTCTGTTAATAGCATGATGTAGCATGTGGGTGTTCCTAAGCACTAGTCTCTCAAATTTCTCTTGTATTCTTGTACAGCAGTGGAAAGATGTTTTCATCTGAGTCAGTGTCATCACTACTCGTCAAACACATTTATTCCTTGAATTCTGTGTTTCATTCTTACCTTGCACAATTCTTCCTGTTTCACAGAGAGCTTGCTGGAACATTTGCTCAGTTATGTCAGCAAGTGGATGTTACGCGGGAGAATCTTGAGCAGGAAATTTCTGCCATGAATAAGAAAATTGAAGTTTTGGATTCACTGCAGAGCAAAGCGAAATTGCTGAGGTAGGATTTCTCATTACAAAAACACCAACATCTGCACACAATTGTTTTTCCTGCCATTGCCCCAAGGTGTTCAGTTGAGGATGCACCTCTGAGTTTGATTCACAGTGTTTGATCATCATAGCATCTGATTTGCAGGTATCGTTAGCTGCAGTATATTAAAATGTCTGGTAGAGATATCAGAACAATATTCTGTAGCCTGTAAATGGAAAGGATATTCTTGAGGTATTGGTGAACAGTGCTTTTATTTTTTTTAATGAGAAGAAGGACAGATGCTAAGCCCATATACTCTAAACAGTCGTTTAAGTCTTTTGTCTCATAAAAACCCCATTTCTTTCTTAGTTTTAGTTTGTATAAAATTATAGTTCTTTTCCGTTGACCAAAACATGGTCCTCTATTCCTGCAAACTCTTCCAGGCTCTTAGAAAATCATCTAAAAGCTCTCACCCTTGCCATTGCACAGGATTGAGTGTGGTGTTATCATGCTGCACAATCTGCTGGGAAGAATTGTTTTACACATACCTACACAAATAAGAAGACCAATTGAAAGTTGTGACCAAGATCTCACCATGAACCTTAAAGCTGGGGACTGAGGGAGACAGGGATTAGTAGCAAGGACCTGTTTGGCATTGCTCTTCACACCTTGCTGTGGACTAGTCTTAGTCACGCCTCTTCCAGATTGGTGTGGGAAGAACGATTTCATTCACCTAACGGAGACGTCTTGTCTTTACAGGAATAAAGCGGGTTGGCTCGATAGTGAACTCAACATGTTCACGCATCAGTACCTGCAGCAAAGCAGATAGTGTGTGAAGAAGAGAAAAAACAATGCTGTTTCCCTTCAGTGCTCCTTCAGTTACTGCAGAGAATATGGTGGGTGATGGAATCCCTAAAGGGAATGAGCAGAAGGCCGTTGGCATGTTTCCAGTTGCTGTGTGAACAGTAGGATTCAGCATCCTTGTTTTGTGTCCCACCTCTAAACGCTAGCTGTTAGAGCTCTTCTTTTCCTGCTTGGGAGACCAGGCTACTTCAAAAGGAACGTGTGCTTCGTACATTTATAGGGGGCTTTTAAAATCAAAATGAAGTAAAGTAACAGTGAATTCTAAAAACAAGTTTTTATCAGTTTAAAAGTTCCTCTAACACATCTTTCTGTGTGGAGTCATTCATCTTACTACACGAAGATGGAGCTTTTGTCTTCAAATCCCCAACTTTATGTATGTGACAAGCAGCTGTTTTTCTAAACAGCAATCTTATGCACACGGTTATTTCACAGTACTTTTGTAGCCTGTGCAAACCAGTCTCCTAATTTCACCTTCTGTTACTGCAAGACCTGGCAGAGATCTGCTGCACTGTTTATCTTCATGGACAGGTTTATTTTTGTCAGCATGTTTAAACCTGTGAACGAAAGTTAGTCCTCACCCAGAGCAAAAGGGACTCAGCTTTTGGTTTGGTATGCTTATCATCTGAGTTAATTTCTTCCTCTTCAGAGCTCTTTAATAATGCAGTCTGGCTCATTTCACATTGTAGGCAACTAAATGCGAAGACATAGCTAGCTGCTGTGAAGGAGCTAGTGTTGATGAAGGAAATCAGGAATGAAAAGATAAACCAGTTGACAGGATGAGAACTGCTGCCTTGTGAGGTAGGTTGTGAGTGTGGGCTTTGGTAGCTGCACAGCAGTGTTTCTGGAAGCAGGCCTTCGGAATTCCGTTTCCATTACATGGCCACGAGGACAGCACGGGGATTACAAGCTGTAAGAGATTTTGCTTCGCGTAGAGTTCCCATAGGAGGATGCAAGTCCATGCAGTAATACGATTTGTTGTTTCTGTTAAAAGTGTGAGGAGGATGATAGAGACCTGTCTTTCCCATTTACTGCTGAGGTAAGAATGGGGTTACGTCTTTTTTTTTTTTTTTTAACAGATGTTTTCTATTTGCAGATAGATCAAAGTAATTGAGTTTTGCCCTGAAACAATTCTTAATTTTGATTGTGAGGACTGGAGCCTCTTCTTTTTGGAACTGATAGCAGAAAAATTCCCCCTGATTTCAGTAGTACCAGGATCAGGTTCACGTGCTGTAAAACTTCTTTTCCACTTGGTGGATCTGTATTGTACCATTGGGAGTGATCTTTATGTAGCCCACAGAACGTCTCTCACTAACCCAGAATTAATCCTGCAGTTCTGGAGTTAGGGTCAACCTAGATCTGTTCAGAATCAAACATTAGGGAACACGAGTTGTCTGTGAGCAAGTCACAGGTGAGTCTGGGAGTATGAAGGTGCTTTTTTTTGTTGTTGTTGTGTTGTACGACAGTGAGATTTTTCACTTGCAAATGAGATCAGCTAGCCTTAGGATTTCTGGTTCACGCTCAGGTGGGGATACATGTGCCTGTGACAAGTTCACTGCTTCATGTGCAGTTCCAGAAAGAAGCTGCCTGATACTTGAGAAGAGTGAAGTGGCAGTGAGTACTTGAGGCTGTTTTAAGATTTGTAGTAACATTTGAAGTATCTTGGTTATGTTGGAGCCCTTAGTGTCCCTGGAAGGCAGGAAGCAAACAAGGCTTTCGCTTTCAGTGGACAGCTTTGAATTCAGCCCAAACCAAAAAGCTGTTTTCATCAGAGGGCACTTCACTGACTGCGTTCAGTTTCCTCAGGGAGCCACCAGGACACAAATGTGGCTTGGATCAGAACTGAGAACGGGTGAGAGAGAAGTGAGGCCTTGCCTTTGGCACTGTGTTCTCTGGGCTTGTGGTGAAGCGTGCCGGAGGAAGTGGCACTGTGTGTGAATTCAGAGCTTTGTTTCCCAAGCTGTTACATACGAGCAGTGTGCAGTGCTGTTGAGTTAAAACACGGAGCAGATCCCTGATAGAACTGCAAACCACCAGTTCCAGGCAGGAAGGTGTGCTAACCAGCAGCTCTTGACTACCCAAAGTGCTGAGCTCACCCTTGCAGATGTGCCGCTAGATCTCCTCAGCAGGCTTTAGAGGAAATCTGATGAGTGGGCTGATCTTCAGAGCTGGGCTCAGATTTGTGAAGGGGAAAGAGATGAAGGGGCTCTCAGAATCTGGTGTCCTGGCAGCGTGTGCTTCTGGCACTGCTCAGATTTTGGTGACGGAGGCACTCTCACTGTAGTGCTGAAACCTCGTGTGTGGAACGCAGGAAAGGGCCGCTTGAATTTTGTGAGAAGTAAAACTGCAAACATGGGAGAGAATCGTTGTTCAAGTACAACCCCTGTCGCTAGCAGCTGGGTGATCTCAAATCAGACTTTTAACAGAAAGACTGTGAGCTGGATTCCTCTGAAAACACAGCTGTACTTCTTTAATTCGGCTTGGTGGAGGAATGAGCATGATTAGCAAGGAGGTGGTTATCTTCTGCTTCTCAAGAAATAACAAACGAATCCTTGGAATTTAGGTAGTTGTAAAAGCAGTCTTCCCCCAGGCTCTGATTAAAGAGCGGCAGCTAAATGCACTTTATCTTATTGCTGCTATGTACTTTCTCGTCGTGTTATGTTGGTGGAGCTCTTGGAAATACTCTTACCAGTGAGTTTTCTCTTTGCTGTATTTAAGGTGATTAAATTTGCATGAATTATTCCTGTATCAATGCTGTAAAAGCAGTGGAAACCAAAATAAAAATGAATTGGAAAAAATATTTCTCCCGCTGTGTTCTGCTTATCTTGCTACGAAGTCTGCGAGTGTAAGTATGATGTGCTCACACTGTGGAACGGTTGGAGGGGACCCCAAAGGCCACCAGGTCCAACCCCACTGCTCTGAGCAGGGACACCCACAGCTCCAGCAGTGCTCTCAGCCCCTCCAGCCTGAGCCTGGTGTGTGCAGGGAGGGGACACCTCCACCTTTCACTGCCCTTATTGTTAAAAAAAAAAAAAAAAAAAAAAAAAAAAGACTTCTTCCTTATACCATTTCTCCTTCCCCATCCCCGCAGACTGCTGGAGAGTCTGACCCCTTTGTTCCTGCAGCCCTGCTGGACACAGTCAGGCCGCTCTCAGCCTTCTCTCCTCCAGTTGCACAGGAGCAGTTCATTTCTGTGGCCCTCCTCTCCCACAGGTCCACCTCAGCCGCGCTGGGGGCCCCACGCGTGGGCACGGTGCTCCAGGTGGGTACTCCAGATGGTGTCATGCTGCTGCTGCTGTGGGAAACTGCGCACGTGCTAGTGACCTTTCATCTGTGTTTTTACAGCGAACAGTGCAGTGGTGCCGAGTGATCTGATTTGAGGCTTCGAGATTCTTCAGATACGCTAAAAACGTCACGCCCGGATCCGACTTCTTGAGAATATTCTGAGAAGCAACGTTCAGCAAACAGACGGGCGGTGGTGAATCAGCATTCTCCGCTACAGAAAAACCCGTCTCCGGCGTCAGGTTGTCACGGCTACGCCTCGCTGCTTCCCCCCTTCCCCGCCGCTTGGGGCCGCCGGCTGCGCCCATCAGACGAGCAGCGGAGCTCCGCCCGCTCCCCCGCCCGCTCCGTGCCGCCCCGGCAGGCGGAGCCGCTGTCCCCGCGCACGGCTGCGGGCGTCCGCGCTGCGGAAACGCCGTGCGGGGCGGGACTGCCCGGGGGAAGCCCGCCGTGGCCGGAGAGAGGGCGGGGATCCCCGGCCGTGCGGTGCAGGTGGGCCGGGCAGTGCGGGGAGCGGAGGGCTCAAAGCTCGCGGCTCCCACGCGGTGCTCTGCGTGGGGCGGGGGGTTGTCGGCTCTGCCGGGCTCGCCTCTTGGAGGGAACGGGAGAGGGGGGAACGCCCAGGGCTGTCTCGTTCGTACCCGTGTGCTGCCCGGAACCGGGCCTGGGCAGCGCTGTGGAGCTGTTGGCTGGCCGCCTTGCGGAGACGTGGCTCCCTTTCACAAAGGGTTCTAACTACGGCGCTTTCGTAAGCTTCAGCCTTAGGCCCTGTGTGCCGCAGCTTCTCGTAGGTTGTGTGGGGTGGGTCTCGCCTGTTAAAACCCTTCCAGAAAGTCCCCTGACTAATATTAATTTCTGAGTATGGGCTTTCTAGTGAGCAACGATGAGGGGATGCTGTTAGCTCTGTATTGTGAATACCATGAGAACTTTTCTTTTGCTCCAGCGATCTCAAAGAAATGTAGTGTCTCAAGACTGATATTTCTATACTGCATCCAGTCACGCACCCTTCTTGTAACTGGAAGGTGTGCTGTGGGATTTTCAGTTATTAACACTCCTTCCCCCCCGCTGTTGTATGGTGAGCGTGTTTGGCTCCTCATGTTGCCAAGGTAACAGACACAAAAACAGGTCAGATGAACTTCCATTCATGCAGATCACCCTTCCTCTGGCTTTACAGGAGAACACATTCATAGGATGGAGTCAGAACACCTCAGGCTGCGTCGGGCCAACCAGGACCTTCTGCAAAGGCTCAGAATGAAGCAGGAAGAGATAAGAAAAAGTCTTCCCAGCAAGTCACTTCTTCCAGAATCTCTTCGTAACAGAGCAACTTCTGAACGATCTGTCCCCTTGCCCAGGAGAAGGGTACGTGTTAGGTGTGTGCGAAAAGTGCTGAGAACCAAATGGGCCTCGTGTGGTAAGGAGGCAGTAGCTCTGCCTGTAAGGCAGCGTGACAGAGGAGACACGAGGACACAGAGCATCCGGTAGACAGGGAAATAGGGAGCCCATCAGAACAGTAGCTAGACCTTTGCTGTTTGTCTTGTCTCAAATATGTTCTCAGTGCGAAGACTTCATAGACTGGCTGCTGCCTGACAGCTGCCAAGATAGGAAGGATTGTCGTGGAACATAATTGTTGTTTTTTCCAAGCATGAAGGCTGAAAGCTTGGCAGTTTCTTGGCTTGGGAATGAGGTGCTTTTAGTTAAAAGTGAATCACTTTCTTATCTTCTCCAAACACTTAATGGAGCTCTCATGGATAACACTAAGATTGTATGTTTTTCCCAACAGAAATCTAAAAGGGTAAGCAGACCAGACTGAGAGATTGATGCTTCTGTTGCTGTTTAAATTGGCCTGGTAAAAGATGCTTGTAATCTCAGTGTTGCAACATGATAAAGTGTCTTTGTCCTTACAGAAGGAAAATCGGGTTGATCATGTGTTGACACAGCATGATCCTGCAACATTGGTGTCTGTGGAGCCCAGAGCTTGCACTGCCAGAGCAGCACTCTGTTCATCACTCAAATGCAGCAGCAGTGACGGAAGGGTGCAGCAACAAATGAAGGTGCAGGAATCAGTTCTAGAATCCAGCTTCCCCAGTAAAGAGAAGAATCTCATACCTGTATCTGCAGTCATTACACATGATGGAGGAACTTGCAGAGTGGTCAGGGATAGCCGTGCTCGAGGAAGTACAGAGGAAGACTCCTTCCTTTTAGGACATGGAGAGCACAGAAAGCAAACCACTCTTGCACATGATCCTAGTGAGAAAAATGACTCATCAGTGAATAAAATACAAAGTGAGGAGGCTCTCAAGGAATCCATAACCCCTAAATCAATACTGCTGACATCTCAATCCAAAGAATTGAAGGTAAATGCTAGAACCAACACCTTGCTTGTTTTCATAAGTCAGTAGAAGGATTGGGGGGGGGGGGGTTTGTCAAGAGAATACTGCCTGTAAAACTTTGGTTCCATGAACTGAGAAGGCAGAGAGCTGGTGAGCAAATTGCTGTTAGAGCTATAGACAGAATCCAGCCTCAAACGAAGCCACTGCTGCCTTATTTACAACCCTAGCCCCAGTGGCTAGTTATCTCCCTAGCTGTACCTTTGAATGTCCTGCTAGATGTATAGGAGGCCTTCGTGGTTTATTTTCTTTTCCCAGAAGGAAGCTGTTCATGTGACTTTCCAAGATGAGACTGAAGAGTATACTGTGCCTGTGAGTAGCTGGTCCGTGCACCCGTTCCTGGGCTACGACTGGATTGCAGGTGAATCATAAACCTGAAGCAAAGCTCTCAGCATGACATGGTAATATCAGGAGTTAAAACATGGTTTATCCTCTGTAAATGTTGTAGTGTGACAGAATTGCAGACCTAGGGCAGAGGAGTTCTAGTTCTGTCAGCAGCCATTCCCCCAGCCAGGATGAAGGTGATCTGTGCTTCGCTGAAATAGTGAAGTGGCAATTGTGTGAAAATCCAGGCAGCAAATGGCAAAGGTTAGAGGGGTTAGTGAGCAACCAGAAATTAATGCATTGAGGAACCAAGGTCACACCAGGAATCTCTGACTTCATGTTATGATGTTGTCTTCTCCTTATCCTCCTTGGTGCTCCACACCATTGGCTGTCTTGATCATTTTGAATTGAGTCTTTTCTTTGGCTGCTTCCTCAAATTCATTAAAACCTTGAACTCTTTCCTTGATGTTCTCAGGGCTGCTAGATGTGGACTCTTCAGTAGTAGAAAAATCTGATCAATATTTTGCTGAGCTGCATGAGTTTCGGCAGGCCAACAAAGAAGCATGTATCTATGAGCAGCACGTGGAGTAAGTGGGTACAGGGGAAGGGCTGAAACAGCAGTGAATCCCTTTAGAGTTACGAGAGTAGTGGGAGGGGGTGGCTGTGAAGGCCTCTGTGTCCCGTTCAGAAATGTATGCTCAGGAAAGGTATGTTTGGAGGGGAGGCACTCCTGTCAGTAACTGGTTGGTTTGTGTGTTTCTGTAGGCCCAAGGCTCCGGAATACATCATTCCTGAACAAGATTTGATAACCAGTTCCCATAAATGTAAGGATTTCTCATAAGCATTACTTCCTAATCCAATTTATGTGAACAACTGAGAATTCTTCACCTGTTATTCTGGGTGAGCCCCACATCGCTTAAAAGTGGGAAGAATGTGTTATTTTTAGCTGCAATTTTTAATCCATTCTCAACTTCCTCCTCCAAAGAGAATTGAGTCTTTTAGGCACTGTCTCTGAATCAGTGTAAGGATTTTTCTTGTAGCTCACTGAAGTTCTCTTTTTAAGTTGAGGGGGTTGAGTTTTGGTTTTGCTTTTTTAGGAACTTAATTGGGGCACAAATGTAAAAGCTAATTTAGGGAAAGCAGCACCATTTCTATAGAAGGCACGTATTGCACGGAGATAAAAGACTGCTGTATTTTGCCAATTTTGAGGAACCTTCTGACAAACCAGAAATACTGTTATGTTTCATTATTCTGTGGCAGGTGTTTACTGTTACCGATTAAACCAGCGCCTCTTTGTTGTCCCTATGGAGCCAGACTCTGCCTGTCCTGTATGTAAGGTCCCACGTGCCCACCAGCCCCCAGGGACACTGGAAGAGCCAGCCTATGTCAGGTAGTTGATGACTGTTTCTCTGTAGTATGCAGAACTCAGGGTACAAAAGCAAAAAGCTGATCATGTGAGGTAGAAAAGAGTCCAAGTAGTTCCACAGAAGGTTGCTGCTCTCAAGGGAGAGAGAAATCTCCTGCTTGAAATCTCCCTGCTAATCGTCCGTGAGCAGAAATAGTTTTGAAGGTGGTGAGGTTTTTTTTTTGTATCTAAATTTGGTCCAGAATCAGAATGTGCTTTTTTTTTTTTTTTAAGCGTCTGATGAATAGTTTGCTTTTGTTCAATTTTGGGATTAGATCCTTGACTTTTGAGTGGAGCAGCCATGTGAATTTACCTTGTGGAGCACGGGAACAATTGCTCTCCTTGTGTGATTGCAGGGTCACCATTCCCAGGTCTACTCTAATGCCTGCCTACAGATACAAAGCTCACTGCAGGAAAAGCTTTGAGCCTGCAGACAGTCTAGCATTACCTTCGGTAAGTTGCTGTCTTCTTGCAGACACTAATTGCACAACCCACATTGGGCATTGTTACAGAACAAGAAGGAAGAATATAGGACTTGTCCCCCACTCTCAGCATACTTTTTGCTAGAATTTCTGAGGTGAATGATCTATGGACTGTGTGTGGTAGTGGATGAGGTTCTGATCTGGGTGGCTGACACAGCAAGAAAAGCTGTTTGTGCATGCTTCTGAGTTCACACCTTCATAAAACTGGCATAAAGTATATAGCTTATCTCCAAATGCTTTATGCTGGGGAAAAGAAAGTGCCATATGAAGCTATATACAGCTGGAACGTAATTCAGCTGATCTGTTTCAAGCATCAGCCTTTCAAGCAGTACCACCATACCTGCGAGTGTCTATTTCTCTAATATCAGAGAGCTTAACAGACAGATTTCTGTTAAGTATACACACTGTGTAGAGATCAGGCCAAATATGTAGTGACAAGGTTGGATCTAAAACTGTTTTTGCAGAGTTGGTCCTCTATACTAACCACTGGAGAATGCTGCAAGTGGTATAGTCACCTTGCCCTGTAGTGAAGAGGTAGGAAGAAACCTGGTTTGGGGTTTGGTGAGCAGGATGAGTCAGCTGAGACAAGTTGAAGGAGGTCAGGTGTTTGAGTTCACAAAGCAGGATATCCATTTAGAAAGAATTAGCCAGTGAAGGGTGGAAGAGGAGACAGCTATACAGTTTTGCTTCATTAGAAAAGATTTCTTTCCTTTTTGTATGAAACTCCTCAAGAAATTAGTTAATTAACCTGCCAGTGTCTCTCTGTGGAGTTGTTTTTACTTAGAGGAATGCGGAATGACAGTGTTTTCTATGTCCTTCACAGCATTGTTTGGTTGGCTGGGAAAATATCATTCCTTCCAGTGACCCCACACTGAGCAGCTTGGATCTGCGAGCTTCACTGGAAGAGATTCCTCACCGTTCTCACCTGGTAAGGATAGCTTGTAAACAGTCATGGAGATGTGAACTGTGTGTGTAGGAAGTGTTGTTCTGTCTCTCTTAAGAGTATGATAATCATTGATGGCCAAGCAAAAGAAAAAGCCTGGAAGACTTTCCTCATCTCTGCAAAGAAAGGTTGTTCCTTGTGCTCTGTAAACCAAAAAAAAACCAAACCCAAAAAACAAATGGAACTGGACAACAGCAGCACGTGGACGAAAGCCTGTTCAGCTCCCCAAGTCTTCAGCAGTCGCTTACTTGGCATTGTTTGGTTAATGACATCTTCGTTTGCAGAACTTGGTGTCCAGAATGTCAGGAGGAGCCAGAACTGACCAGCCTCTAAACCTGACCCACTCAGCACTCTTCAGATTAAGCAGTGCTTCTCAGCAGAGGGAGCAAAGCAAACATGGACATTACAGAGCGGCTCCAGATTTAAATACTACTGCCTCAGTTGTCAAACAGTGACTTGTTAGCCCTGGGGAGGGGATGGGGGCAGGGAGTGGAAACAGGTTGATCTGGTTAAAAATAAATCCTTGAGCAGGAGATTTTTTTCTCATTTTCAGTCGCATACCTCTGTGAGCAGGCAATCCTCTTACTTCAATGTACAAACTCATGTTCTTTCACTTTGCACATTTTGCAGCTACTTCTGAGCAGGTGCATGAGCTTTCCTACCTAGTGCTGCGTAAAGAGGTGTGGACTGCACAACTAAGAGAGAGATATGACATGCAACAGATACGCACAGAGTTCACCTGACACTTAGTTAAGCAAACCAAGCAAATGTCACCTGAGAATGTCAGGGCAAGGAATTAGCTTCTGAATGGCCTGGTTCAGTGGGAAGCATGCAAATATGCTTCTTTTCAAACATGTGAAGCATAACAAATGCAAACTGCTAATGCCATAAACTTGAGTTACTCGTGTTGACTTACTGAACTTGAGTTAAAGCAGCGCATCCAGTTTATCTTCCACGTCTGTATCTACAGGGTACGTTACAGAGTAATTCTAAATCTGGAAAAGCACATTTTGTTACTCAAAAACCTCAAAAATGCCTTAAGGTGTTTGCAAGTTATGCTTCCCTCTTCTTTTTCAAGATTTTGGGAGGTTAGCAAAAGAAATTTGTGGAGTTCTTAAACTGTACCAAAGCACTGTGTTATGTGTGGTTTGATTTGTTTGAACTTGGTGGTGTGATCTTGTCTAAAAACTATAAAGCTGATGTTATGTTTTGTCTCCAGTAAGCCCGAAAGATAAATTCCTTTCTGAAGACTTCTGGAAGTTATTGTGAAATCTGGACTAGTAATGGCATTCGTAAGCTTTGAATCAAATTTATTGCTGGGATCTAACTTCACAGGAAGCTTTGGATTTGCAGCAATATTTTCAGCTTCTTGCTGTTTGGTGTTAAATTAATTAATGTATCCAATGCTTTATAAAACAAATGTATGATTAGACTTTTTTTTTTTTTTAAGCGAGGGAGCAGTGTTGCAAGTTGATGAAGTCTTACTGTGTGACTGGAATGGAAAGCAAATGGCATGACCAACTAGTTTTGCTTTGGGTTGAATATTGAGGGTGAAGTGAAAGGAGTTGGTCACGTTCTTTCCATTAAAGCACAATCCCAAGTTAACTCCCCCTTTGTAATGTTTTTGACTGTGTTCATACGTGCTCTTTCAGATGGAGCTTTCCAGAACTACTTAGTCTCAAAGTGTATCTATCTGTCTAGGTAGATGCAATCAATTGAGCTGTCCCATGTGCCCTTTTTGCTAATAAAATTGAAAATTTCACTTTCACAGTAGGAGAACTGTTTCTGGTTTCCATCTTTAAATACTGGTAACTTCAGTTCACTTCCTTGACTGAGATCTTTCGGAACAGAAAATGTGGTTTGCTTATTAACATAGAGAATAACCTCATGGCTCTCTGCAGAATTTTGTCTCCACATTTGTGCAGAGTAAGTTTATATCATGATCCTTTTTGCACAAGGAATCTAACCAGTGTTACTCAAGTTTTCTGGAAGAGCTTGAGCAATGCACGTTTTATTGTCATTCCAAGCAGTCGCTGTGTCAGTTTATGGTTGATGGTAAACAAATGCACTTTTCTGTGGACAACTTCATTTTGTCTTTCCATTTGCAATTGAAATCAGGAAAGGCTTTGTAGTTGGAACTTGGCTAATACTGTTGGTATGTGGGCCAGAATTGAGATCTGGTAGTCTGTTTGTTTGTTTGTTTGTTTGTTTTAATTGAGACATCTGACTACAGATGTATGTGGTGGCCTCATCTTCTAGTAAAAAGGTGGTTCATAGTCAAGTTTCTCATAATAATCACATTTAAAAATAGAACCATAAAAGAAAACGAGGCTTGCTCCAATTTTGTTTAACCCACAGCTGAGCTAAATGAGTGTTTTCCCTTCGTGTGTTTTCTCACAATTGCTCTGCTGAGGGTATGTGCAAAGCAGTGTGGCTGCTGATTGCATTCAAGATATCGAAGTTACAAATCCTAGTTAGCTTACTTTCAACAACAGTAATGCAGGGAATGACAGGTCATTTCTAGAAAGTGAGGTCAGGCTTTCTGAGAACCAGATTATTTATTTATTACTTTTTAGCATTGAATATGAGACTAAATCCAACAGACTGGCAAAGGAAGTTTGATCCGGCCTAGAGTAATTATAAATAACTACAAGGTGCAATTTTTGTACAGTGTGCTATGAGTAATCTGGGTGTGGGTTAATGAGTTACTGTGTATTAAGGTTCTGTACAGTGTCTTTTTGCCTTCCAGTAGGTGTTACGCAAACCTTGCTATGCCTTTTCAGGAAGGAGAGCGGATGAGAAGGCACCTGAGAGTAATTATAAAGGAAAACATCTATTGGCAGGTTGAAAAGTTGTATTTATGCAGTGTTAAAGCAGCTTGTGCACTTGGACCAGCTGCGATTAAGCCAGTGCTGGAATCTGCACTTCAAGGGGAAAGCGGGAGGTGGGACTAACGTGCTTGGGATTTTGGGACTGTGGGTAAGGAAAACGTGAGTTTGGTCAGGAGAGGAAAATAAGAAGAGACTGTGGGATCATATAGTTGGAAGCCAGAGTGGTAAGAGAGGCGTGGCGAGAGGTAGAGGGCATAAACAAGGGAGTGTGGAGAGGAAGACTGGATTGGGAAAGTATGAATTTAAGAAGTGGGATGGGGGAGACCTTTGTAGATCAAAATAGTATGGTAAAGAATAGGATTCCCAATGATGTACCAGTATCTCCAGGATTATGTTCTTACCCACCAAGTAATACAAACACAGAACTCTGTTGTGCAGGCACAAGGCCCCGTGGTAGCTCGTCTTCGTTCCTGGAGGCAGTTGTGCCGTTGTGTGTCCTCTGACTGTGCTTTAGGGACATTTGTCTATGTGCATATTGATGAGCAAGAAAAGAAGCGACCCCACGTGCCTGAAATGTACAAGAATTCCCAAGGAGGAGCTTTTCTTACTTAAATACAGCACAGTAAATAATGCTTCTGTTATTTGTTATCATAGACAAGTCTGTTTCTTAGTAGTGGCGTTAGACTGCCATTATTTTGTTTGCCTCCTCTACGATTGCTGTAAGATGGATTTGGTGATGTCTCTGGATCAGGTGTTTCTTGCTGACAGTACATTTCAAGAACCAATACTCGGTCTTGAATGAGTGTGGTGCTGATTTATTCATTCTGTTTAGTTATTAGCGTGTCAACGAATGACATCTCGAGAACCCTCAGGTGAATCATTTGCTTGTGGCAAGAACTTGCTTTTTGAGTGATTTCCAAACTTTGATTTTTGGGGCTTTCGTCTTTTTGGAACTTGGGTTTTCATAGCCCAGAACTTGTTCTCAGTGCATCACATCTGAAGACGCAGATGTTTTCTTCTTTTCTCTGTTAAAACCCTTCATTTCACAGATTTCCTGGGATGGCAGACCAATGTAAGGACTCGTCTTTCCACTTCAGACAGAGCATTGGTTTCTGCAGAACAAAAACATGCTGTTAGGAAAAGGAATCACAGAATCACAGAACTGTAGGGGTTGGAAGGGAACTCCAGAGATCATCGAGTCCAACCCCCTGCCAAAGCAGCTCCCAGCCCAGGTTGCACAGGTAGGCAGCCAGGTGGGTCCTGAATGTCTCCAAAGAAGGGAACTCCATCACCTCTGTGTGCAGCTCCAGTGCTCCATCACTGCACTGTGAAGAAGACCATTGAATTTCAGTGTTCAGATGTGTTTGAAACACTTGTTGGGAAAAACAAAACAAAACAGTGTGATCCTGAAAATCCTTCTTGTTTCTTTCACAAAAGTCATTTAACATTTCCCAAAATGCTCACTGTGGTTCCAGCAAAGGAGTACTCATCTTGTTTTTTGTTAGTAGATAAACTTCATAACTCCCAGCTTTTAGATGAAGAGAACCACTGTATCAAGAAAGGAATCGTTACCCAACTCCCACTCCTTTGTTTTAATGACATAGCCAATCTTTGCCAAATATTTTCACTTTTGTTCTGAATTAAAATGATGTGATGGGAACTTTGGGCACTTTTCCAGTTTTCTTGTTTTACTTCCTACACATACCCATGGAGCACGTTTCAGTTTCAACAATAAAAATTACCTGTCAGTGAGCAATAGTGTTCATACAGATAAGCCCAAGTTTTCCTTATCAAATATTGTCTAATTATTCGTATTGAGTAACCTTATTTTCCTTTCTGCAGGGGCTGCTCTGAAAATAATGCCTCCTGTTTTATGATGGCCCATGACGTGATCAGAGGCAGATGTTCTTGGGATGGCAGTAGAGGTTGAACTTCCCAGCAGATATCCCATTACCTTTTGTTACTGTGTGACAGATGGCAGCAGAGGGACAGTCTGACACAATGGCATCTGGCACGGAGAGGTGTGCATGAAGCAAAGGTGTGGAATTCCTCCATGCAGAAAAAATGGCATCCACTGACATTCATTGACACTTTGAGCCAATGAAAGATGGACTGTGTGGGCAACGTTTCCCAGCAGTTGTTCTATCGTAGCAACTGTGAAACAGTGGATCACTTCTGCTGGTGGAGGCACTTGTTTATTGCTGGTGAAAATGCAGAGTTCTTGGTGACTGTGTCGAAAAATAGTTTACTGAAACTGTGAGTTTGTTCTATCAAACTATCAAATAGGGCTCTTTGTAGCTGTTGTAGTTTCTGTGGAAATAAATAGGAGGCATTACTTCTGGAGTGAGCAAGTGTTCCGGAGTTACTTTGTTGAATTCATTAGAGTTTGTCTGGAGTCGTGTTTCTGTAAATGTGAGCAGAAATTATTATCAGAAGGAAGAGAAGTGCTCTTAACTTCAGTAATCTTCTGAAGGAGACTATTTATTTACAAAGTAAAGAATCAACTGGTGTTGGGAGTGCAGTAATATTGTAAGTAATTTCCTGTAAGTGATGGAAATATGTTTCATTCTGAAACGGGTAGTTTATTTTGGAATTGTTCAGTGCCTTACAGGTGAACTGCATGGGTTCAATGCTTGTCTGAAATAAATGTACCTACAAAGGCCTGTCAGTTCACACTTGTAGCGTATCTGAAAGTAGATCTTTTGTGAAATGACAGGGCTCTGCAAAAGCTCTTTTACCTCTCAGTTTGGTTCTGTCCTGTGTTTGAGTCTCATTGCTTTTAGGTGAAGTTTTATACAGCGTCTTCTGCCAACATTGCAGACTGGAACTTCTTGAGTGCACGGGCAGATACTCTGTTTTGATTCTGCTCACAGTTGAGTGGCGTCTTCTAAAAAACTGGATGTGGAAACTGGATCTGATGATTTTGTTTTAACAAAGAAAATCTTGAACGGAGCACTGAGACTGGAGTATCAAGAGCACCATTAAAAGTGCTGAGTCTCTGCATAATGTTGATGCTTGACATTTAATAAATGCTATCATTAAAATTTCTCTGCACATCCCCCTTCCCTCAAACACAGCTTTTATTTTCAGTATCTGATCACTCCAAGTTTCCCTTATCAGCTGTCTTCATCCTTACAGTCCTGGTTGGGAGTTTCTTCTGGTCTGAGCTGTTTCATCCCTTGAGTTTATTCTTTTGAAAGTAGACAGTCTTTCTCCTAGTTTGAATTTCTGGTCATATTCTGGTGGGAATCCAATGATGACGGAGGGAAGATCACATTAAAGAAAGACTGATTTTGCTTTTGAAAATCCAGGTGGGAATATAATGATGTGAATTTGTTGTGCTTTAACACTTGATAATGTTACCAAATACCTAAGGTATTTATGTGCAAGGTGAAGCTGATGAGCAGATCTGTGAGGAATAACTGTGCAGCCAAAATCAAATAATGCAAACCTTGAGCATGCTGCTTTGGCTACGACTGTAGACTTCAAGTAGACTTTCTGCGTGGGTGAAGTTATGATATAAGATGTGAATTTACTGCAAACTGCTGCTGTTGATGGGCTTTGTAGGCAGACATTCTGTACATTTAGAAACTAGCT
The DNA here is from genome assembly GCA_036925125.1 of Oreortyx pictus. Taxonomy (NCBI): domain Eukaryota; kingdom Metazoa; phylum Chordata; class Aves; order Galliformes; family Odontophoridae; genus Oreortyx; species Oreortyx pictus. The sequence continues at coordinate 5,195,934 of JAUPFR010000024.1, read as the reverse complement.
GAAGGCAGTACATACTTCGTTTCTTGCTTTTTACCAGTTCTTTCATGCAGCTGATGGCGCTGTAGAAGCCTTCCTGCATTTTGTGGTTAGGGAGAGGGAACTATGAGCTTTGCAGTGCTCCAGGCAAAGATTGTGACAAGATTTAAGACCGAGCGAAAGTCAGAAGTGGGTGCTTGTGGATTAATTTGTCTCAGTGCCATGGTTGGGGTGTGGGGAAAGCAGTCCTAAGCAACTCCTGTTGGGTTGAGTCACCTAGCATCGTTAATACTAAAGCAGATGAGCAGCGGGGAAGACTTTTGCAATGAATTAAAGCAGCACTAAAGAAGTGTGAAGACAGGGCATGAAAGATCTTTAAAACACCTCAGCCTTCACACAATAGTTCCCGCCCAGCCTTTGTTCCCCACCGTCTCCCTTAGGGCTGTAGTGATTGAGTGGCTGTCCTCTCAACTGTGGAATGTGCACTGTTGAAGGGTTTAATACAAATGATGTTCAGATACCATCTCATCTCTGTCAAGTCCCATCTCATTCTCTGTGGAGAACGACAACATGTAAACCTAGCTCTCTCAGAAGCTACAGTTGGAATTACTGAAAGTACAGACATGATGTGATCTTTTTTCTAAGGTCATCTCTCTCTCAGCTAGCCTGTGGGCATAGTAATTCTGTGATCTGGTTTTGGTTTCTTTCATGGAAGCCGAGTCTTTCCCGAGTGCACAGAGTTCTCTGTCAGCTCTTCTCATTTTTCAGTCTGACTCAAAGTGTGCTTCAGTTTTGAAGCTACAATGCACTGAAAAAAAAGACATTTTATATAGATATTTTTCCTCTTGTATTTCATATTTTATCTCTGTATAAAGCAGTAGAATTAGTTGAGAGGACAATAACAGCATTCGAAGGTTGTTTCCCTCTTCAACTTCATATAAACAACATTTGTTAAAGAAAATTGATAGGAAACTAAGTGCCGTTAGCACTGTTGTTCAGATTATCAGCATGGCCCATTTTTAGCTGCTTACATCTTTGTTTCATTCAAAATTATCAGTAATTCAAGAAGTGAATATCCCAGCTGCCCTGAGAAGCTGTGCATGTCCCCTTCCTGGAGGTGCTCAAGGTCGGATCTGGTGGGGTTTGGGGCAGCCTGACCTGGAAGGTATCCGTGCACACGGCATGGTTGGAACCAGGTGGACTTTGTAGTTCCTTCCAACCCATACCGTTCTATGGATAAAATTTCCGACATACCATCATATCTGTTTTTGCATATAAGCACCTAAGCCCAAATCCCTGGTGGCAGAAATGGAGAAAATTGGATGTTCTATGTATAGCAATGCTCAGAATGACTTTGGTATTTCTGGAAGGCAAGGATGAAACACTGCTGTGTGTTGTACGAGGGCTGCACTGAAAGTTATGCCTCCTATTCTATGATATTGGCCCCGAATGTCAGAGAAAGAAGTTGGTGGGATGGCAGTAGAGGCTGAACCTTCCCCCCAATATCCTGTTACGTTTCGTTGCCGTGCAACTTTACGGCGGCAGAGGGGTGATCTGATGGAACAGCATCTGTCGAGGAAGTGGGAAGCAAAGGTAGGGAACCGAAATCCTCCATGTGGAAAAAAATGGCACCCACTGACATTCATCAGTGTTTGCTGAGCGTTTACAGAGACCAAACAGTGGATGTGAACTCGGTGAGGGGCGGTTTCAGCAGTGGTGACAGAGGGTGACCACCTCTGGTGGAGTTTTTTTTACAAGCATGACATGCAAACTCCTGTTCGTTGCTGATGGAAATGCACTGCTAATGGTGGTGACTATGTTGAAATAAGGAGGAGGCATTACTTTCAGAGCAACCTGTGTACTATTTGGGGCGAGGTTACTTTGCGTGGAAGTAGCTGGAATGAAATAAGTCAATGGGCTTTGCATGTGGGACTTTATAGATCTTGGCTGAAGCAGGACCTGTTGCAGTAAGACCCATATCAGCTGAGGAAATTCTTTTATTCCCAGAAGAGAGAGGTTCTCTGCTTTCTGGAGTGCTCTTCCAGCAGCTCACTTATGGCTCAGAGTCAGCAAACTATTACTGTTAACAGCACTTCTGAACTTTCCTTATCAGGAATTGGCCGTTTCGGGTAGGTACTTTTTGACATTATACTTCATAATGATAATAAAAAAATCCGTTATTGTTTGTGAACAAAGACCAGGATGCATCTCCTTCCGTTGGCTGTTCATTAATTGCCAAGGAATTTTCTGTGCTCAGCAAGAGCAGCCCATTGAGGCAAAAGTCCCCAGTCACAAACAAACAAGAATTGGTCTGTTCTCCTTTTTGACTGCTCATTTGCATGTATGTGAAACTCTGTATAAAGCAAGGAAGTTAATTTCTTTTTCTATTACTTTTACTAGAGAACAGAAATGACGTGAAACTGTCTACTGAAGCTGCAGCTGCAGAAATGGCTTGGGATTTCCCTCGTGTATCAGGATTTTATTATGATCCCACCTTGTTATAACCAGTTATTTTCCTGCTGGGAACTCTTGATTAAAGTCATTGCTGTATTTCAACAAGTGTATAACAGGCTGTGTGCCATCCTTCTTGTTGCTGATCACAGAGGACACATACATCGAGGTAAACTGGTAAATAACTAGAACTCTGCAGGTCATGTTGGCAAGAGCTCCTGCACTGTATTTTTCCATATTGCAGTGTGGCTTGATTAATGAGGCATAATTAAGTGGATTGATGAGTATTTAATACAAAGACTATATGGCACCAAATAAGGATCGATACTAGATAGGTGTAGAGGGATAGATTCTTGCAAATCTGTGGCACAGTCAACATAAATGAGATATTTGTGTGTATATTTTTACACATTCAGACAAGTTCAACTATCGGCAGCTACAGCTTCGGGCTGCCATTGCTTACTTGCTTACTGGGTGATGTTTCTCAGTGAGATGAGATTGTGTTGCACCAGTGTTGCCCTTCCTCCCATCCTTTTTGGGTTCTGAGATCCTTCCAGAGAAGTTCAGTGTGTTGACTTCACTTACAATACCTGAAAACATTGGGATCTTGAGTGCTGTCACTGCAGGTTCTACCCCTATGCTATGCAGCACGCATCCCAGCAAACGTTCCCTTTGGTACTGCTGAGTTTCAGTGCAGTTTCAGGGTCTGGTGTTGTTTCATCGAGCCGAGCAGCGAGATGTTATAGTGCTTTCCATCAGTGCATTGTGATGCTCGAAATAGCAACGCTGACAGACACTGAAATACAGATTTTAGACAAGGTTATTTTGATGTGTCTTTTTTCAATTCAATGATCTCCTTTATGCGTCTGGTGATGTTTAGAGATGACACGTCTCAGTGGTTTTAGTCCCAGCTAGGTGTGTATTTAAGAGCATGAGGAGCTATGCTATCAGTGCAGTACGAGACTCAAATCAGACCTCAAACTTAGAAAATGCCATGAGTGCTTTTGTTGGAGCATGTGTGTAACAGTGCTGCTTCAGCAGCGTTCTCTAAGTGCTTCCTTCCCTCTGTTAGCACACAGAACGTGCTGCAGGAATGGCCTGGGCATGAGTTAAGAGACTTCTTGTAGCTTACCTGGTTCTCTGTGCTCTTTTGCTCCATGTATCAAATGGCATTTGAAGAACCACTGACTTAACAGGATCAAGCAACTTTATATTCACCATTTCTACCTTGAACACCTACAGCAAAGGGAGTTCTGGATGTTAAAGACAGAGGCGTGTAACCAAATCAGTGTTTTGATTAATAATATCGTGTTCATCAGGGCTTTTCCGTTTAGACATCATCCCCTGACAGAAGAACAGAGAAATGGGGTTGTCTGTTTGCTTCGATTTGTTCAGTTCTGTTATTCCTTTGAACTTGGTTGGAGGATTATTTTCTAGGAAATCCAGGCAACGTTTAGAGAATGACAGCGTGGGTTTGTTTGAAAACTGAGGGCCTTCTGCGCCGGTTACTGATACAGCTCCTGTTGGAAAGCCCCTTTCACTGTGTTTGAGATCAAAACACACAAACCCTGAAATGAAGAGTGCATTCAGATTGGAACGTTGCTGCTAAACGCAGGCTCTTCACCTGCTTATTGTGTCATTTGAAACTACTTTATAAATCGTGAACACTGCCTACTGGCATATTACTGCACAAGACTAACCGTTATTTAATTAGGAAAAAGAGAAATGTAATATTTGGGCATTCGAATGCTTAGCTGTCTCGAGACCTCAAAGGTTTATCTACTAAAATTGGCTTTTCTAGCTAAGAACACATAGCTAGTGAGAAGTAAGCTGCTGAAGTGCTGAAAGGAGGCTGTATCTGAAAGTATGTGTCAGGAACACAGTATGCAATCTTCTGAAAATGCCTATTTTGCTTTTGTAAGATGGTATTGCTAAGAAAGAAAGTGTTCCAGCGCGGAGTTAAAGGTGATACTTCCATCATCCTTGGATCCCTGAGGAACGCTCTCACCTTTGTGTCTCTGTCGTGGTGGCAGTGAGGTAGCTGGCAATGCAACCACCAGTTACCTTCCTTTTGAATCTTGGTTTTTTTTCTGCCGATAAGTGTGAAAAGAAGCATAGAAACATGGGTGTGAGAAAATGGATTGTCATTGTTTTCCTGGGTGCCTCAGAGGGATTTTCAAGGCAGTCTGCCTTTTTTTTTTTGAAGTCACTTTTAATTCTGATAAAACTTTCAGGGCAGATAAGAAAGCTGCGTTACTCTTTAAATGAACCAAAATATTTCCATGTCACCAAACGTTATCCAGAGCAGCAAATCAAAGTGGTAAAACGAGAAGTGTATCAGTGCAAGGGACAGCTCTCAGCAGCAGGAATTGATTTCACATAGGATTGGAAGGAGGAAGGGATTGATGCTCTATGATATGTTGGTGCTCAAACTGTTAGGAGTTTTCACACACTTTTTCTGAAGTGGTTTTTTTTTTTTTTTTTTTTTTTTTCCTCTCAAGGCTTGGTTGCAGCTCTGACAGTGGACAGGGCAGGGCTTGGACTCGTGCCTGGACCAAAGCTTTGGGGAGTGCTCTCTGAGAGCAGCCTATGATGCCTAGGGGCAGTCTGCATTTGCTGCTCAGCCACACACGTCCTCGGGTGACAACCTTGATGCACGCATCTGACTCACGGAAACCCAGCAGCTCGGGGAGTAGCAATTGAAGTGGTTTTGTTTTGTTCTTTTTTTTTTTTTTTTTTTTTCAAACTCTTCTTCTTTTGGGCAGCCCCCTCCTGCTTCCTTCCAAATTGTTTTCTCAGCCTGATTGAGTCTCAAATCTGTCGCCTTCATGTCTTGAACAGCTGGAGTGGCCCCGGACTTCATGAGCAGACACTGAGTGAGGCTGGAGTGGATGCTGGGAGGGTCCCAGACTTCAGGAGGAGCAACCTGGCTGGCTGACCTGCAATGCTGAGAGCTCAGGAAAGCTAATGCTGCTGCACATGGCTTCCTACAGCCTGGGACTGGGACTGTGGCTCCTGCTGCTTCTCCAGGACATCCAGGGAGCCCCACAGGTAAGGGGGGATCCTACAGTCCTTCAGGACCAAGGATCTGGGAGGGGGTTGGGAGTACCCTGGGCTGTTGTTTTTTTTTTTCCCAGCAGTTGCATGCAGGGTGGTGAGCATCCATAGAAACTAGCTTTGTGATAAAGGGATGAAACAGAGCTGTTGCAAAGCAGCAGTTTGCCCTTGCTGGGAACTCTTGCAGGCACGACCAGTGATAACAGCTATGATTTTTGTCTTTTTTTTTTTTTTTGGCATTGCTAATGTTACTATACCTCCAGGCACATTCCAGCTAGGAAATGAGGAAAGTTTTCATAAGAATGGGGACTGACCTCATTTACTTTGAATAAATCTCTCATTTTTGCCCAGAGAGCCAAGTGCTCTGTGACAGGCACATTCCTTACAGAACTTTGCTTGGGCTCACTCTGCTGATGTGAGTCAGGGCTGGCAAAATGAAAGGTGTAAAGAGGCAAACGAAACAATGAAGTACCTTCCTCTTTGCATCCGCCCACCCCTTTGACACCAGCTTTCCCATGAATGGGCTCGCTTTTCTATATCAGATCAACTCAGAATAAACACAGTATGCCAGTTACACAAAGCTGTTGCTGTAGATAGAAGTCAGCTCCCTGCTCAGATCGTATCGCCCAAGACACCAAGACATTTGTGTGTTTGCTCCCACACTCCACCCCACTTGCCCCCTCCCTGCCAGCGGACTGTGTGCCATTAAGCCCTCAGGGCCTGGATTAAATCCAGGTAATTCCCCTGGCCGACACTTAGGCATACATAGGAAAAAAACAAACAAACAAAAGCCAGGAAGATTGGTCATAGCGGCCAAGGTCAAGTTGGTGGCTGATGGCCCGCTGGGTTGGATCCTGAAATTGTGGAGGAAGTTCTCCTTGTGGTGGAAATATTAGCATGTGCTCCTTTAAGACACCTGTCTGTACGCTGTAAATGAATGGTGCAGCTCATCACCTGAGCTATCAGGAGATTTTTAATAAGAAGCTGCTTCTGATTAGATCTTTGAGCATAACCAAATTCTCTTCATAGCTGTTTGAAAAAGATCCTCATGGCTCTTACAGTAAGAGTAGGAGTTTGCCTAATGTCTGTAGCTGTAAAGTCCCCTCCCACGTGGTAAGTTTGCTCTACCTTACCCTGGTCTTTCTTCCCTGCCACCATCTCCTCCTTGAAGTACATAGATCCTTCTTTTCTTCTATGGGGTCAGAGCCTGCCATCCTTACTCACCTGAGGAGTACTTAGAGGGGCATTCAGATCAGCATATCTGATCTGCTGAATGCTGGCTGCTCTAGCTAGTTCTTGCTATTTGACATCACTTTGGTGCATTCACAAAGTGAAAAGGATAGTATTAAATTCTGTGTTCTATTACTCATGGTCAGCATTCAGACTCACTGCGAAATCATCAGTTACCTGGAATAAGTATGTAAACCTTGCTGAGTTTGGAGTTTGCTTTAATTTTCAGTTAGCCCTCGCTCGTTAATAATGAATGTGAAGCTTGGCTACTTGAAATCCTTCGTTATCAGCTTCTTTTTTTCAAGCTGACAGAATTTGGATAGAAGCTTGAAAAAGAGCCGACTGTTTTGCTGCAGTATTAGTCAGTTCTAGAACAGCCAATGCTGGTAGGTTTTCTTTTCTTTTTTTTTCTTTACCATAATACACTTTCTTTCTGACTTACAGCTTATTTGTAGTAAGCTGATTTCTTGCTCTGCCTCACCATCACTTTGTGGGCTCAAGAGACCATAAATAAATGAGTCAAACCTTGACCTGTCTGAACTGCAGACTGGCCTGCTGAATTCTGCACCATCTTTGCAATGACCGTTATTTAATTGGGATAGCAAATGTGATTGTAGAAGTTCTCAAAAACAAACGCTGAAAAACCCAAATGCTTTGTGTCAAATATGCGCGGGGTTTTTTTTTGTTTGTTTGTTTTTTGTTTTAAATTGGGAACGCGTTAAAGAAGAGAAAAGCCAACAGCAACACTGGCCAATGAAACAACAAGACTGAGGAATCCTTGGCCATCCCATTGTAGAGCAATCTGAGCATGTTATGTGTGAATTGTGGTCTTTTCTTTCAGCAGATGTAAAATTGTAGGCTGGAGAAGACCTCTAGGATCATCTTCCTGCTAAATCCAAAAGCCTTTCCTTGACTGCAAGCAAAAAAGAATTAGTGAAATTCAGTCTCTGATCTCCATCCACTTAAAAGGACAGTGGTACGAACGTTGCCTTAAAAAGTGGAATTGTGCTTGAATTTTGAATTTTCCTGTCCAAGTCTGCTGAGTCCTGTTCCTGTCTGTCTTGAGATTCATACAAGAGAATGGATAAGAAAAAGGAACAGTCAAAAGATGAAAAGATTAAAATAAAAATAGAATATAACTCAGCAGGATTAAGTAATTTCAGTGTGTTCCTTAACATCCATTTGTTCTGTAAAATTTATTGGGGATCTCCTTGATGAAGAAAAGCCATGTGGTTGTTGCAGATCACTATGGTTTATATCACACTCTTCAGTGTTTCTAGGTGCTCCAGAAGGAAGAGGGAGGAGGGCAGAACAGAAGGTTATCACGTACATGTCCTTCCCACAGAGTGAGCAATAAGAGGCAGATATATGTATCTTCTCTTACTGGCCAGTTGGCCATTCCTGGAAGTGTACTGGGGCAAGGAGAAATTGCACATTAGAAATGTCTTAATGCTGAGATTTTTGGCAGTAAAAGCAGGAAGAACACTCTTCCTTCCTGCTGTCTTCTTCTTGAGCTCTCCTATGACAAAGCATTGCTTTTTCCATGAGTTCTCACCTTTTCCCCTCACTGCCCCCAGTTCCTTCCCTTCTTTTGGATGATGCCCATTCTGATTCAGGCATGGTAAGAGGGGCATTTTCTAAAATCTGCCTCCCCTGTCTCTCATCAGCCCAGACGCAATGCTGAAGTGCAGTATAGCAGGCTCCTGCAGCTGTTGGTAGCACAGCTCAGAGCAGGGCTCAGCGTGCATCAATGCTGGGAATTTTTCTCAGAATTTCCCCCCATTTAAACAGAACTGATCTGTGCTGTCACCAGATTCCTTTATAACCGCAATATAACAAGGCAATGATAGCTTTTCCTCTGCCTTTTCTGATTATGATGTGATATCCTCCTGACCAAAGTGCTGATGGAAGACTTTGAGGCATTCTGAGTCCTGGGCTGTTTACCTCTGCCATTTCTTCAAGGTGTGTTCTTTTCCTTTGGGCAGTGATTTATTTCATTCCCCCACAAACCCATCTCTGGCAAGGGTTGGTCTCACAGCAAAGCTTTTTATTCCATGTAATGCATGAAAATTTGAAACTGAGCTGAGGAAAAGCTCTCTTCGTGCTGGGAAGGAGGTCCGGTACCGTTTGTGGTGATGTATACCTTTCCATGCTGCTATTTTTGCCTGTGTAAATCATACTGGACATGTATGGGATGTAGATGTATGGGAGCCTGGTTAATAGAAATAGCAAAATAGCCAGCCTTTCTGCTCAGGGTTTTGGTTTTTTAGCTTTATGGTTTAGAGAGGGGGGAAAAAAGGCACCGATGAGATGATGACTGATGTCAACTATTGGCCTGCACCTTATTTCTCACTAAATATCATCAGAAATATATAGAATAGTGAGTTTTGTGCTCATCAGATGGCAACTCTTACAGACATTTTCATAGAATGGTTTGAGTTAGAAAGGACCCTAAAGGCTTTCTGATCCGACCCTCTGCAATGAGCAGGGACACCCACAGCTCCATCAGATCTCAGGGCCCCTGCATCCTGAGCTTGGGTATGTGCAGGGATGGGGCACCACCACCTCTCTGGGCAGCTTGTGTAGTTCTTCACAGTCCTCACTGTAAAAAACTTCATTCTGATGTCCGATCCAAATCTCCCCTGTTCTAGTTTGAAGCCATTGCCCCTTGTCCCATCACAGCACACCTTCCTAAAGACTCCGTCCCTTTTCTTCTTGTAGCCCCCTTTAGATTCTGAAGGAAGCAGGCAGTGGTGGGATCTTCAGAAGATGGCTTCTGAGATACAGCATTGTGCACGTCCCGATTTGTTGAAGTGACTTTTTACAGCAGAGCACCTCGGGATTGGCTCAGAGAACAGCAGAGGTGCCTGCAGACCTGTGCTCATTGCTGGGTGCCTGAAAGCTGGGTCTGCTGCAGAGCTGCAGGTGGCAGGGAGGATGCAGTTGGCTGTGGTGTGCAGCTGCCCTCTTGTGGAGGGAGAAAAAGCACTGAGTACTTTCTTGGGTATCACTGCCTGATTTGTGCACTATGTATGTGTGATTGCCTCATTAATTTATCGCAGCACTGGCATCGGGAAATTCATAATCAGGATTTGCATCACAGAATCTGGTCCTCAGCACACGATTTCAACATTTTAGATTGACGGGATCACGTTTTGAAAAGGAGCTCTTCCTTCACGCTTGTAGGCAGACCCTGTTCCTTTGTTTAAAAGCCAAACAGGCAATCAGTCAGCCCTGTGTCTGTGCTGCGTATTCCATCCAAGAACTCTATGAATCCCTCTATGATTTAGACTTCAACATCTTTTGAAGCCAGTGTTGGTTTTCTAGAACGACCAGAAGGAGAAGACCAGGTTTTTGTGGTGACATCTCATAGGTCTTAAAGAGGAACTAATCCAAGATGACTTTGGTATAGACAGGATGCTGTTGCATTCAATCCACTGTACATCTCTGCAATGACTCCTGGATGACCCTGCATCCAAACACGTGGTGCCATTTCCTGTTATTTCCAGGAGGTGTTATTTTTTAAGGCTGGTGGGAAATGCAGAAGGTGGTGAGGTCATTGCAGAGTAATTTTTCTAAGCTAACATAGGCACTGCTGTTATCTAAACAAGTATTGGTGATATAATCATATCAAGAAAACTCAGAAATGGGTTGAGTTATTTGAGTAAAGAGCTCCTCTGTGTCAGTACTTGTAGCTTTCATTTCAAGGCAGAACACACTTGTTCTCACTGTAGGATTTGTACCCAACTCAAAAGTAAAATGATGTATTGGTTTGCAGCAAGCACACTGGTTGCTAAATTCAAATTTTCTGAGTGAGTGAATAACTGAGCAGGAAGATTTGCTTGCTACATTGGTGAATGGTGTGAAGGTGAGCGTGAGCAGAGTGAAAAAATGGAGCTAACTCTGAAAGAACAGATTCAGAATGCCTTAACAAAGGGTATGGGATGTGGAGAACTACTGTACAAACTGCCGTGAACTTAAAGAATTAGCTTTGTGAATGACAGACCATTTGCAAGCTGTAGATGAGGTTGACAATGGCACTACTTCTTGTGCCAGTGTATACAGGGCTGGAAATGCACTGTATTTAGGGATTCTGTTTGACCTATTTTTATTTTTATTCCTTACCTCAAGCAAAGAAGGAATTATTATAAGAGCAGAGGTTTTTACTTATTTTTTTTTCTGGAGTATTTGGCTGTAAAGGACTATTCTGGGGCAATGCTACTCTTCAATTTGTTGTATGAAGCAAGGAGTTCATTTCTTTGAGTTCTGAAATGCTTGTTGGAAGGATGGGGCTATGGTTCTCCTTTCCAGTATTTAAAACCCATTCAGAGTAAAGAGGTTGCTAAGTGAAGATACATACTGAATGATTGCTAAATATGCTGAGTGTTACAATCTTTGCTGACCTTTATGGGCAACAGTTATCTAGCTGCTTCTGAAAAGGTCTGAACTGTCAAAAACCTGTAGACTTCTCCCCAACATCACTGGAGACCGATGCTGGGATCTGCCCTCATCCAGCCCTCATTGTTCTCTAATAGTGTCTTTGTATGCTTCAATTTGTAGCCACCATTGACCTCATCTCATTCCTGTGACACACTCAAGAATTGGTTCTACGATGAAACCTTACGAAGGTGCTGCTACCTGTGTCCTTCAGGTCAGTGGGGTTGTGCTTCGGTCAGATTTACACTTCTCGTAGGTTTGTGTAAAGACCACACATGTCACAGCACTGCTTTTTGACCCTGCAGAAAAGTGCAAATTCACAGATCACAGCTTGATGTTGATCCAGATGTGAATTTGTTCTCTTCTTCCGTGCCTCTCTTGGGTCTGCATGCAAACTGCCTTTAAATTGCAAGCAAGATAGCATGCTAGAATTTTGTCTGTTTTCTGTTGGTTGGTTTGGCACACAGAAGTAACTACAGGTAGTCAGGTCCAGGAACTGATTTCTGCTTGCCTTGGGATATGAAATAGTGCAGTGATTTTAGTTTCTGATCGAAGGCACAAAGTATTACATGACAGTGCAGAAAATCTGTCACTGTGCTCATAGTCAAAACAGTTCAGAAAGCATCTCACGTGAGAAATGGAATATTCACGGGCAGAGAGAGCTTTGCCTGAAGCTGTGACTCAGGGGCGTGTGAGGTCAGAAGTACGAAACACATCTGTGAGATGAGAGCTCTGGAAATGTCTGAAACTCCCCCTCAACGAATGGGGCATTTTATGGTACTTCACCATCACCAATCTTTTCTTTTAGAAGTGTGGCCTCCTCTCTCTCTTTCTCTTCTTTCTTTCTCACTTCTTTCTCTCTTTTCTTTGGTGTTTTTTTTTCTTTTTTTTTTTTTTTTTCAGAAGGGAAGTTTTTGACATTTATTTGTGCTTCAAAGAGAAGGTTGGTGCTTGGTTACTAGTATTTGCATGCAGTTACATCAGAGACTTCCTGTACTGCTTTGGTGCACTCCACTAGAATCATTCAGAAAATGGATGAGTAAGCAAGACCAAGGGATGGAGAAACTGCTCCTGTAGAAGAAGAGAAGGGGCAAGGAGGCTGGGCCACTCCCAGGGGAAGAAGCTCTTTTCTCCTTCAAAAGCTCCCACGATGATGGATGTCGTAGCTGGGCTTTGTGGAGAGCAGAGATGCAGTTTGCAGCTAGCTGCCGTGAGCCACTGTTCTCAAACATTTCACTTCTGCAATCAGCTCCAGCCTTCAAAAGAACTGTCTTAGTAGTTTTAAGAAGGTGGGAGTGATGTGGTTAGAGCTTGTCTGGTACTATTTATAGGGACAAATAGGAAGTGGCTGTTTTGACTTGTGCTCTTACACTACATTTGCCAAAATGAGTAGTAGAGCTATAATACAGAGTATGTAGTAGAGTTATAACAGAGTTATTTTCCTGCTAGGTCTCCCATTCCTACAATTAACCCTTTGTGAGCAGGTGATGTGGACAGGTGCTGAAACTGGGTTTCATTTTTCTCCTGTTTGTCACCCATTAAACATTCAGCTCAGTTTTTTTGTTGCAGCTTTAGCTTTTCATTCTGCAGCCGTCACCATTCCTTACTGTCTGGTGACTATTTCCATCTGCTGGCATGGCCACCAGTTCACAGCTAACTGCTGTGCCCTCTAGTTCCTTTGGCTTCAAGGCCAACAACGCTTCAGGATGGTTTTCTCCTCTGTTTTTGAATGACTATCCCCACATTCTGGCTTTCTTTCTCCAGGCTACGCTAAAAAGAAATCATGTCCTATGGATCCAGATGAAGACTGCATGAGATGTGGGCCTGAGCAGTATTTGAATGAAGCATCCCCAAAGCCTCGATGTGATGCTTGTGTACTATGCACCAAAGGTAGCTGCTCTGCTGTTACTATCTGCAGGTTCCTGCAGTCATTCACGTCTTAAAGTGCCTTGCAAAGAGTGCCAGCAGCCCGTTCTGCTTCCCAAGCCTTTGCACTGCTGTTGCTCACCTGTGACCCCTGTTTTGCCTTTTCCTTGCAGGGCGATCCTTTGTTACTCCATCTGTTTCTTCCCTGCAGAGTTTGACCTCGTGGAGAAGGTTCCCTGCTCTTTCAATTCCAGCCGGGTGTGTGAGTGCCGACCCGGTCTGTTCTGCCAGACCCCTGTTAAGAACACCTGCATGCGGTGCCAGCAGCACACTGCTTGCAAGCCTGGTTTTGGAGTCAAAGTCAGAGGTAAGAATTCCTCCCTGTCTGTCTTATCTTTTCTGATCTTGGCCGTAGGCTTGGAGTTGATTCATTTTCATCAGTCCATCCACTGTCATTGCTTTTATTCAGGCACCTCAGAGACTGATGTTCTGTGTGAAGAATGCCCTCCTGGGACCTTCTCTGACCAGAGCTCCAGCACGGACATCTGCAAGCCCCACACGGAGTAAGTCCACAGTGTTTTAAAGTGACCAAGCAATTCCTTAAAGCTAATCTAGGACCCAAGGGGATTCCTGTATGCTTTGCTCCAGAAGTGACAGGTTTATCTGAGAGGCAGTGGGACAGCTTTGAGCCCGTGTGCTGTTTGCTTGCTGGAAGGAGGAAGGGGTCTGTCTTGCCTCAGTTCACTGAGTACAGTGCTTTCCATGTGCATGGGGGTTTGCATCCAGGCCAAGAATCAGTCCACAGGGGTGAGCAGAAGGTTAATGACATAGACTAAAACCAGAAAATGCATGTGGTACAAACGTGACCAAAAAGGGCATATGCCACATGGAAAATCTTACTGTGTGTCATGTCCTCTTCTTCTAGCACTGTTCTCTCTTTGGTTCCCTAGCTGTGCCAAGTTGA